>CM048043.1:19374266-21774266 GCA_026259375.1 Verasper variegatus | reverse complement strand
CATCCTGCACACTGCACAGTATATGGAATTCGTTCTCAAATGTTCAGCATCATGAAGTGTTCGCTGGCAAAAGAGCACAGGGGAAGACTAGTCTGTTCGATTGTGAGGGCATTACTCAGGCATGTGGCGTTAGAGACGTCATGCCCCAGCAGTTGGCAAAGATCTTCCACATAGAACATCATCGGGACAGGCCAGTGGATTCTGATGATCTGATGGGCACTGACCCATAAATGGACAAAACACCGATCAGGAACAACATGAAAAAATGTTTTTGTTGCAGATCAGTGTACAGCATACTAGTGGCCTGTTTTATTAAGGCTCATTCTAAACCATCAGCAATGTGTATTTTGTAGTTCCTTAAAATCTGGACATTCACATGAGACTTAGTGATGTTCAAGATCATATTGAATTGAATCAGGTATAGTGCTATTGCCCAAGTAAGGGTACAATATCAAGTAAAGGCACAAAGTACAAAAAACATTTGTTTTTGCATTGCATTTATTATTATTATTAACATATTTCTGAAAATTTCCTGGTTTGGATTCCTTATTTAATCTATAGGTAAAACCTATGTATGTATGAATTAGTTACATTACATCACCTATTCTTTTCTAACACGGGTAAGAACATAATTAAAGCTTATTAGAGTCAAAACACTGAGTTACTACAAAGTTTCCCGAAACAATATAAATAAAAATAAATGTTGAGTCATAAAAAATATACCCAAATTATAGTTTTCTTCATATTTTGAACAAGCTTTAAACAATCATTAACACTCTTACAAATCAGTACACTATTGTGTCTTTTGTGTCGACTCCACTGGCACTTCCTCTCCATCCTGCCTTAAAAACGTCATTTAGCAGCCTGCTGTAAAACTTCTCTGTAGGTAAAGAGAAAATCCAACCTGAATAATTGCCATACCAATGAAGTAAGCTGCTTTCAAAAAGCTTCCTATGCCTCTTTCACGTCACTCAAGTTTATTAAGAAATGCTTTCAGGTGTATTTTTCATATCAAGTGCCTATTCTGTTCTCCAAAAAACTATAATTCAGTTCTAAGACGTGGAAGTGTTTCAGTAGCAGAGGTGCTGTCTGAAAAATAAAAAATAAAACTAATTTCTCTAACTTCTAAAGAACAACTCTTTAGTGAGGCCTCAGTGGGCTGCACATGAGTTCAAAGAGGTCACAAAACTTTGTGTAGTTTCAGTGCAATATTATGACAAAAAATGGGAATACAGTGTTAATGACAGCAGTGTTATTCTTGTTGGATCTGGGAAATTCACCATGGTGTCAAAGTTAGAAGAGGAGCAGCTGCAGAAGTTGTTCTATAATGTTTGTGTGGTTTTGTAAAACCATGTAAAGTGTGCACACTGCAGCCATATGTGTCATGTTTCTGTGTCTGTGCTCTGCTATTGTGTTTGTGTGTGCATGTGTGTGCGCGGTCTAGCCTGGGAGACTTTCCGGTCAAACTATTTGTCATGTCTTTCATTGAAAATAAAAAGACAAAATATGTATGCACTTAGCTCACTCTCAACTTACATATCCATGATGAATCATAGACGACATGACAGCTCCAGGTGAGATAGTTCAGCTGTTTGGTGCTATAAATGCAGAAATTTTGCACACCTGCGTAGTCAAAGGGACTAGGTTGAATTTACTGATAAATGCACACCGATAATCTTTACACATGCAGATGCAGGAACACATTGATATTTCGAAAATTAGTACAAAACGTAGGTGTGTTGCCTTAATGAACGAGGAGGCTTCAGCAATTCCATAGTCCAGCATGTACTTGCCTTCAGTAGATGTTTACGTTTCTCAGGATTAACACTATATACAGTAATCTCAGGCTAACTGGCACGACACCTCCAACATCAATGTCATGGTCATTTAAGTGAGTCTGAGTTGGAGTGTCACCAAGTAAACAAGGGAAATCACCAATAAGCTTCACCAAATCTGCCTGCACACACTGTGACACATGGCCAATCGTGAGATAACGATCCCTGACATTCGACTTATCAATATGGACAGAACAAAAGCCACCATTGCCAACAGCACCCTTTCCATAACTGGACTGGTGCTTATGTAAATCAACATGAAGTTACCTCAAAGTAATCTGTCAAAGTAGCTGCTTCTGTGGCCATCTTCTGTTCTGCTCTACTGAACCCAGGGCCCACTGCGCCAGTGTAAGTTTTGACAATCGCTCTGAGGATTTCATCCTGGTACTTAACAGCAGTCAGGGAACTGCTGGCTATGACATGGAGGTCTGTGCGACCCTCCGAGGATATGCCTCCCCAGACCATCAATTACCAAACCGATCATGCTCATGCTACCTGTAGTGACATGGACACTAGCAGAACATATAACTCGAGAAGAATCAGTCAGGAAGGATAAGCGAGAGCGAGAGCAATTGTCTGTGGCCACCATATGGGGTGGTGGAGGTTTTTAGTCCGTGAGGGTCTGACTCCCCTGACACAGGCTCAGTGTGTCTCTGCTGTCCTGGAATTGTCAGGTTATTTTCTTGGTGTACACGCTTGGCTTTCCGGATGCGGTTAGCTTTGCTGTGTCACCGGATCTAAAGATTCCAGGTCTTCAGCCATGGTTTTTGCTAAGCCCGATAAGTGATAGTTTTGGTGACAGTCACATCCTTGATTAATTTTGAGATGTAAACTGTCACAGTCTCTGGGTACTATGGCAGGTCAGTCTGTTGATTGTGTGTGGCGGCATGCTTGAAGATGTCCCAGTTTGGACTGGTCAAATCAGTCTGTGGTTCCAAATTAGTCCTGAAGTGCAGAAGTGGCACCTTCCGGCCACACCCATATCTGCTTCTGGACTGGTTTGGTCACTTTCCCCCATGGCCTGTATGCTGGATTCAACATAATGGTGATGTGATCAGAGAGGCAGAGGTGGCGGAGGGGACAGCTCTGTATGCTGTTTTGTTGTTAGGTGAAATCCAAGGTGGTTATCACTGAAAGCCTGGTACAGTTCACTGAGTCCTGCCTCTCTGCTGCTGTTAGGATAGAGGGGATGTATACAGCTACTAGTAAATTCCCTCGGCAGGTAAAAAGGCAGACACTTGATGGTTATATTCTCCACCAGAGCTGAACAGTGTTTATACCACAGTGTCTCGACACCAAGCATCGCTGATGTAAACCCCCACACCGCTGACGCGTGTCTTACCACTGGTGTCTGCCATGTAGCATGATAGCTGATCCAGCTGCTCGGCCGAATCCGGGATGTCGCCATTTAGCCACGTTTCAGTAACAATTAAAACACACCAGTCCCTTATGTCGAGGGGATGCTTTTAAGTTGATTTACCTTCAGTTGCAACCAGGCTGGTTTATGTAAACGATAAGGCTTTAATTCAAATTTCCTGTTTTATTATATTTTTGATATTAGTATATTGTATTAAGACTTTATAAGTGTGAAATTGTTATTTCTTCCATTTAACCATGTGTTATGAGGAATGTTGAGAAAAACTAAGTAACAGCTGCTGTGCTACATGTGTGAGCATGCTCGTTATTTTGAAGACAGTTTCTGCTGCTTTGTCAAGGCTTTAAATCAAAAGAAAGTATGTTGCATACAAACAGCTGCTGAAAACCAACAGAACATCTAAACCAAACAAAGAAGAAGAAACAGATCATCTATACTGACTTTCCCTTAAAGCTATTGATTATCCAGTGACTCATGGACAATGTCAAAGATTGAAGTGAAAGAAGCTGAAGTCATTAATTTAGACAAGCAAAATGTTACACTGATCTTTAACCACATGTAGGGCACGTGGAGGGCAGAAGAGACTATCGAGTCTACAGCAAAGGTTACCTTACTTCTATTGACTCACTTGGTAAATGCGGTGGAGGAACTTGTAACCCCTCAAAGCCAATATATTGATTCAAAACCATGTATCATCGTGGTAACACCCACTAAACCACATCGGGTACCACCTGTGTGAATTCTTCAGGTTGGTAGCCTTCACAGACATTTACTGACTTGTCTGAGGTCATCATAATTATAGAATGGAGTGGTATTTTGTATTTGTTGTTTCTGCCTTTAAAATAATTAAAGGGATTAGTTAATGGAACAAGGCTGTACAATAATATTGAATAATGAATGATATTTTTCTGAATGTCAGAATCATTAATTGAGTTGATGGGCTTTCTTCACTTCTTTTTTCCTCCAAGTGAAAAAGTGATGAGCTGCTGATCACAGACACTTTATCTGAGCCGAGGGCCTCACACTTCAACAACACTCCATGGTAAATGTCAGTTAAAAGGGCGGCAAAGCCAGAGCCATCCACACACACACTCACAGACATGATAATGATTTGACAAAATGCCATTCAGCAAATTTAGGTAAGAATGTATTAACCCTTGTGTTGTTCCTGGGTCGGATTGACCCAGAGTGTGTGTGTGTGTCTGTATGTATGTATGTGTGCGTGCGTGCGTGCATGTGATAATCCACAAGCCCTGGCCAGGCAGGGTTATGGTTAGGGTGACCCAAGGATTGTCATTCTCGATTCTCCTGGGGGGTCATTTAGACCCACACCTGATTCCAATTGTAATCTAGGGGGGGTACATTAGACCCACAAAGAAGCCGGCGCGTCATTCTCCATGTGCCCCCCTCCCGGACCATGGCACAATGTCACGTCAGGAGCATTTCACCAGAGAACAGGTTCTCCAACAGCTATTCTCCCAGCAACCATCCTCTGAACCCGAAGAAGACGCGAAAGAGCCAGAACGAGAAGCAGATGGACGAGGAGATAGAAAAGCAGACCGAGAAGAAGACAGAGAGGACGGCGACGGAGATGGCGACGAAGATGAAGACGACAATGGTGACTATGAAGACGACGACAAAGATGAAGACGACGACAGTGACTATGAAGACGACGACGGCGACGAAGAATACGACCCAGTGGGTGATGCTTCTGCAGATTCGTCATCCTTTGAAGAAGAAGACGAAGGACAAGACCACAGCGACACCACCGGACTCGTGGAAAGAGAGACCTTCCCGTCAAGAAACGGGGAAATAACATGGTCCTCAAGGGCGTATGGCCGATAAGAGGGCCGCTGTTCCTCCTCCTCCTCCTCCTCCTATTCCTCCTCCTCTGCTACGGCTCAAAGCGGACCCCACGCTCCATGCGACGACCTGCACCGGTGACCTAGCCTCGACAGGTAGAGAACATCATCCTAGAGATGACGAATCGGGAGGGTTGTCGAAAATACGCCGACGAATGGAAAGGGATGGACGAGACCGACCTGTGTGCCTACATAGGGCTGCTGATCTTAGTAGGCGTGTACAGGTCCCGGGGCGAGGCCGCCGCCAGCCTGTGGGATGCCAAGAGTGGCCGGGCGATATTTTGTGACACGATGCCCATAAAACTCTTCCACACATACTCCAGACCTTGAAACATGCGGGGAGACAGACTGGAGCAGTGACAGTTGAAAATGTCTGTGAACACATCTGCCAGCTGATCTGCACACACCTTGAGAGCTCGGCCAGGGATGCCATCAGGTCCAGGTGCCTTGCGTGAGTTAATCCAGTTAAGAGATCGCCACACGTCTGCCCTGGATATTACAGGGGGGCAGCAGGTCCTCCTGGGCCTCTTGGATCACCACAGCCGGGGAGTTGCTCTCAAAGTGAGCATAAAAGGTGTTCAGATCCTCTGGGAGAGATGCAGACACTACATCAGCACTGCTGGTCTTCCTTTTGTAGTCAGAGATGGTTTTTAGTCCAGCCCACATGTTCCTTGTGTTGGAGCCCTTGTAGTTAGACTCCACTTTGCCCCTGTAGAGTTTATTGGCACTGCTAATAGCACTCCGGAGCGCGTATCTGGACTTCCTGTACTCCTCCAGATCACCTGAGATGTAGGCGTCGGTCAGTGTTTTGCATGGACGTCACCATTAATCCAGGGCTTCTGGTTTGGAAATGTTCGTACAGTAATCCTGGGTACGATGTCATCGATGCATTTGCTGATGTAGCAGATGACAAGAGCCGAGTCTGATTGGTCAGACCACCGCTGAATGGTCCGAGTCACCGGTCTGTCACGTTTGAGTTTCTGCCTATAGGAAGGCAGCAGCAGAACTGAGACGTGATCTGATTTGCTGGGCAAGGGAGGGCCTCCCGGAAAGGCACGTAAACATGGTGAGTGTATTCTAGTCTGCGATCGAGGGGTTAAGCTAACTCTCTGTGAACACCATAACGTTACAGTTCTTATTGTCCCGTTTGAAAAACATCCTTTCTCTAAAAGTTCTTTCAGTTTATTATTCAGAGACTGAACATTAGCCTGAACAATACTCACTTTTCCCTCAGCCTGAATAGGACTTCAGCCCGTGACCCTCGTTTTCCTCTTCGTCTTCGTGCTTCAGGTACAACAACAGATAAACACAACCAAGGGTATTCACCTTTGTTAAATGGTGCCGGTGAAAAAGTGTTTTCCACTGTCGACCTGATGTGTAAACTTGTTCTCTATCTACACTAGCATCCATTCGTAGATGTGTTCCTGTCCAATATACATTTTTAGTTTTGATTTACATTCAACTGAATGATATGGGATGGTGTGTCTTAGCAATAAAATGTATTAAGTGATTATCGTGCAATCAGTAAAGACAATTCCAAGACCGTCAAGGTCACATTGTGGAAATGATTTTGTTCCAGGCTTCATGGACCATTATAGTTTTCATGGCTCTATATTGAACGTATGCATAATCTTAGTAGAGTCACCTCTGACAAAAAACACACACTACATGCACATACACACACATTGACTGACACAAGGAATTTAATACCTCTAAGAAAAGCGTAAAAAAGTGGTTTTCCTCCAGGGATTAACCTTGATGACGTCTTCCTACGAAAAGGTTCTTCACTGCCCTTCTTCAAGTTACAGATCAGCTCTACCATAGATTCTGAGACGCATTTAAACATATTAAACACAGTAATGTGTGTGTGTGTGTAAAACAGAAGGACAGATGCTGGCACAGCAGGTCTCGAGACAGGTGACAACTCTAGCTGCTTTGAAAACCTTATGGCCAACAGGGCAGGGTCACATTGTTAGTTAAATACTTTGTGGTTCTCCAGGGACCTCAGCGTAAACCTGCCTGACAAACCTTATGGCAACATGATTAAAAAAACAGCAAGGTGGGCAGGGGCATCTTGAACCCTCCAAATAGTGACATTTAGTGAAGATATTAAGGTCACCTTTGGAGTTCAACAATCACAACACCAGGAAATGTTTAAAGTCTTATTGAAAACACAAAATGCGTAAATTTTTGTTGGCAAAAACTGTCAAAATGACTTTCAAATGTCATGTCTGTCAAGTGCCTTGCTACCACCTGAAAGTGAAAATATTAGATCAAGATAATATCAAAGCTAGATATATATGTTGAATAAAGTAACATAACTGTATGCAAATGATTTCAAGGTTGAAGTGCTCAAATATGTTTGTTACTTTATGCAGTTATTTTTGCTGGATTTGATTCAAATTTGTGGATGATACCATCATCAGTATTTTACTTCAGATTCATTATTTGACAATAATACTGTTTTTTGTGGCCCTTTCTTTTGTCAACCACTATGTGTCAAATGTTGCTTGCACACATGTAGTTTGTCGTTTGTGGGTCCTGTGGCTTGATTGTGTCGGTCAGTGTTAACCATTAATCTTTGAATGTGGCTTAAGCTGCTTTCAGACATGCACTGAACTCATGATAATTTACTGACATTATCTGGATGTGAAAATGTACATGTCAGAATCAGTTATTCTGGACGTGTTGATGTTTGTAACACAGACTCAAAACCAGAAAAAACACGAATGCAGATATCTCGGGAATAAAAAAGAGGAGCTATACACATAGAAGACAAAGATGCCAGAATTATTGGTAATCCAGCTGAGTCTGTGGCCCATGGAGCTGTATATTCATCTGCCTTATATCCTCAGTGGCCTGACCCACTAGTTTAATTTGCCTAACTTTTTACAACCACGAAGGAGGTTACAGATTCCCACATTAGTGGAAGGATTGTACATGGGCAAAGGAATAATCCCTTTAATTGTAGCGTGGATGTAGATAAAGGGGCACCTCCACTAATTAAAAAAAAAAAAAAGAACACTGTGTGCGATAAGACATTTTCATTATTTTCTCAGTGAATAATGCATGGATTAAAAACAATCATGTATGTTCAGGGGACTTACGGCTACATGCAATTTATCCAAATAATACAAATAAAAGGTAGAAAAAAACTAAATATTGATTCATAAGTAGAGTGTTGGGCCTTGGTGGAGGTATGCACACTGTCTTTCTAGTTCATTCTTTAACTGAATGAGGTTTAAGCAAATTATAAGTGAACTGCATGGCACTGATCAGGTTTCTGAAAAAGCCTCTCAGTGGTTGTACTGTTTAAATATCACCAGGTTCCTGTTTAATGAAAAATCAATGGCACTCTCCAAGGTACTGAAATACCACACTTCAGTGCCGGCCTCATTCCTCTCTTTCCTCCCTTCTGGCTTTCAAAGTTTCCCTCAGGTTTGTGCTGCATTTCAATACAGCCTAAAATAGTCCCACTACGGGCCCACTACTGGTCTTCATCCAACGGTCTTAGAATCCATTAGAAATGCTCTGTTCGTCTCCAAGCTTCTGAGTTGCATGTGTTTTCACGGCCGGGCCAGAAAAAAAGGCAAACCTGAGTTGGTAACTGTGACAGAAAGAGTTTTCTTATACGTGGTGCTGAAAAGGACAACATTTTTACCTTAGGTGTTCGACCAGTAATTATTTTCATTATTGATTAACCTGCCTCTTATTTTTTCAATATACAAATTTCATTATGACAAAATTATAAACTCCTCATTACATCGCCTGTAACTGGACAATGTTTGGGGTATTTCTTCACAATTTTTGCTCAAAAACTCAAAATATATTTGAGTTGATCAATCAATCAATAATTAGAAGATGATTCAGCTCTGAAAAAGAGCAATTGCCATTTTTAGATTGTTTCCTATGTGAGAAACGACTGGCTAGCCAATCAAGAAGGAGACACGAGCTAAACAATATGCTTAACAATAGCTCTACTCTGTTAAGGTTAGCTCTGCTCTGTGAACATTAGCTCTGTTCACGCTGTTAGCTCCGCTAGCTGTCAGTACATGTGAGATTGTCAGGTTGTCAGCAGTGGCCTCTTCGTCTTGTTCTGGGCCATTCTCTGCATTGTCTGCGTCTAGAAGCTTTCCTCCTCTTCATTTAGCAACAGCGCTTGATTAATGTTCCTTTAGCTGATGCCACCGTTATAAAATCATTTTTGCTCCACCTTTGCTTTTTTAGGACCTTTCTTCCATTTGAATAGTGTTTTTGTTATGTCAGCTTTTATTCATTTATGTAGCCTCTGCTAGCTTTTGATTATTTCCCTCCTGACCTCTGACATTACATCACTAGATGCATCCACCTGAAATAGTGAGGTAGGTGATGGCAGACCTGCACCTGCCTTCAGTATACTGACACATTTAATAAAGTATAACCCCCAATCAGATGTGCTGTTGCAACATCAAGCAGCCTGCTGTCAGTGGGTCAGTTTGTCCCCCCATAATTATTTTCTCAAAAAATGCTGGTGGTTTTGTAGCCGGCCCATGTGGCCAATCCAAGCCTGTGTAGAGATGTTAGCTGTAGATAACTTGCAACATATGTGTGTGGAATGTAGTGGTGTGATTTATGACTGCTGTACTGTATCTGGTGATATCTCTCTGTATCTCAAGAGTTTATGAGACACCTATTTAAACACACTGAAAATAAATACATCTGCCACACATTACATTACATATCAATTAGCTGACACCTTTATCCAAAGCGACTTTCAAAAAGTACATTCAACCATGAGGGTACAAACCCAGAACAGCAAGAATCACACATCACAAGACAAGTACATGTCTTCTTGATTTAAAATAAAAGAACAGAACATGTAATGCACTGTGGCAAAAAAAGGTGTATTTCTCTCAAACCTTTAATTTAATCCTGAGCCTCAGTCAAAAGTGTTTGAAGGGCTTCACAGATCAGTTTGCCACATATCAGTTCATACTGTGTTTTGTTAAAGAATATGAACACTGCTGTAAAGCTGCCCTAACCTTTCTTTTTCTTCTATACTCTGCTTTGTATCTTAATGGGTGTGGCTGTAATTCCTGCTAGTTATGATGGCATTTTAACCACTGGTTTCATTGAAAGCACAAGCCATTAGGTAGGAGTTATCTACAGCAATTATTTGGAAGTAAAAATTTGACATAAAGGTGTTCATCATTTAAAAAAATTCATCAACACAGTATTCAACACTAAGTACTGAGCATAAAATGACCCCCGTCCCTCCCTGCCCCACATCACACACGCACAATCACTGAGAGAGTTAATGTCGCAGCTGTCTGTGTCGGCCTTTCATTAACAAAGGGAACTAAAGAGGCATCTGCAGGATCTGCTGATCCAGCAGCAGCTGGAGACGAGAAGAATGATGGATGGACGAGAAGCATGGATGGAGATGAAAAGTGATAGAGAGGGAGGGAGCAGGGAAAAAATTAACATAGGGTGTTGGAAACATGAAAATGGAAAGTAATAAAACGCTTTAATGAAGAAGATATCCCTGTCGTGACAATAGGTGCTTCAGGAATAGGACATGTTGTTGAAAAAGGCTACAATTTTGCAGGTTTCCTTTGGCAGATGTTGAGAGCTGGCTGGAATATTTTCCCTTTCACTGGAACAGCAACAGAAAATTGGAAAAGCGAGGACTAGTGGAGAGGCATTGGCACACAGAAGTCATGCATCGACTCGTTTTCTAATAGAACAGATGTTGTGTATTGACTGTGAGGCTTAGGCTCCTCATTAACAAAGTCATTTATTATGGTTAGCAGCTCACACATTGACATTAAGGTCAGCATGCGGTGCTGTAAGGTGGTGTGGTGATTTAAGTTCACATGAAGGACTGTTTACATGCACAGATCGTTACGTGCTGTAGGACTTTACTTACAATACCATAGAAAACCAGTTTATACCTTTAGCTTCAAATCCACTGATGCATTTTAGGCAGAATGGTTTGAACCTTAAACTGGTATCAGCTCTGGAGCCTTCACACTCTGACATGAAGCAAACAGTAATCTAAACACATTTGACACATTTTCAACAAGTATTCAGTCAGATTGGCTGCACATTTCCCTTCTGTTTTTTCATTTATATGTGAACACAGTGTTGCTGATGCTAATGGTTCTCACCAAAAAAGCAAAACACGTATACTCTGAATCGATGTGGGCCACTGTGGCAGGATTTAATATCCTTTATCTTTGTCAAAATGTATTTTATATGTCAATATGTTATGAGAGGCCCATGAGAGATAATTCATAATTGGTCTCTCACACACACTACTATACTCTTTTATATTTACTATCATACTCTCTCACACACACTACCAAGAGAGTTAATTCATAATTGCTTACACTTAACATCATAATCTCAGACATACATCACTATACTCTTACACAAACACTAATATACTCTCTTACATGCACAATCATATTCTCTTTTATTTACTATCATACTCCCATACACACAACACTGATCTCTCTTGCACAGAGACAATATATTTGAAATAGAATAATGGCACATGTAAGAGAAATTAATAGTGCATGTGAATGCAAATAACCATGTGTGAGGAACAAAATGACAGTGAATGTAAGATAGCATGATATATGTGAATGAGAATAGTATGTGTGTGTGTGTGTGAGAGAGTGATTGGAACCAAAGTTACAATTCTGAGTTCTCAGTTCCTGGTTGGTTATCTCTGATGAGGCGTGGTTTCACTGACAGCCAGTATTACAGACTCCTTGCAGGAGATGCATGGCTTCATACCGTAGGAATAGTTTTATACAAGGAAATATACTTGTCATAGCAGAAACTTCAGAAAGGCTGTAGTTATATTAAAGTTAACTTGAAGAACTTCGGGTGATGGTCAGTAGTCTCTCTCTATCTCTCTCACTCACTGTCTGTCTGTCTGTCTGTCTGTCTGTCTGTCTCTCTCTCCCTCCCACCTGAATGATGCAGGTAAAGAGACAAATTGTGATGCATAATGACATCATAAAAGTTATATTTATAACCACTTTAAAATACAGTATATATATATGTATATTAATATATACATATATATATATTAATATATATTAACATAGTATTCATATTAATATATGTCAATATAAATATACATACACGTGTAAAAATATAGAAGGGAGTTATGCCTAGGGCACACTGGTTGTCACGAGGCAGAAAACACTAGTAGTGTGTGTGAGAGAGTATGATGGTACATGTGAGACCAAATATTAATTATCTCTCATAGGGCCTCTCATAATATGTCTTGGTAGCCTTGCTCTAATTAGCACAAAAATACATGAATAAATAACCGGTTGACATCAGATCTTACTACCTAGTAACAACAGCACTAAACCCATGCAGTACTCCTCACACTTCTCAACAGTCATAACACAGTCAGGGAGATCGGGCCAGGGAGCCGACCCCTCTCGTCTCATCACTTCCTCCATTTTTCGTGGGCCTCGCTGCTTTATGTCTGTCTTCCCCCTCTCTCTGACGAGGAGCCGTTCAGCAGATGCTTGTTGACTGCGCAATGCAAAGAACAGCTCCACAGTGGGCAGTGTTGACAGTAGAGTCTGTTTCCACACAGTTCGACAATCCGCAGAGTGCTGAGGATTTGTTCCTGGCACTGATGTATGGATCAACTCCCTCAATCATGTCTGTTCAAAGTGCTACATTATTGTTAATCTGTATCTACAACTCTGACTAATTCCATTGGTCAGAAAATGTGTCATTATTTAAATTTGTCTACATACTCATGTAAGCATTGAGCCAATCAGAATGAAATCCTTGCTACACCTAACAAGCCCAATGCATTCATCCAATGATCTCCTTTCCCCTGGCATTATTTCCTAACATCTAATGTTAATCTACTCCTGTGACTGTTGAACATCCTTACTGCATTACCATATTTACTCTATTAACTATATTTGTTTCCAGCCACTCAGTGCTGATCTCAACAGCCCACTTATTGCATGACTTATGCTTTGTCAGCTTGCATAATCAGGTTTAGACATTATATTTTTTGCAGCTACTAAACCTGATTTATTTTACGTGGGGAGAAGGAGTGGCACTTCACTGGTTGTTTTGTTTCTCACCAACCATCTCATCACTCTGCAAGACTCCTGCATCTGCCCTGCTTTTCCAGTGTGTCCCAGTTACTGTTTTACAATGGATCTTTGGTAATAAAGTTGCTTTCAGACATGCACTGCACTCTGCAGTTCCTCTGTATTTTCTCTGGAGGTTGCATATGTGAACGCAAATGTCAGAGTGAGATGGTCCATAGTTTCTGTAGACTTTATCTGCCTGACCGCTTATATATAGCATGTAGAAATCCAAAAGTCAATGTGTGATTCACTGTGATTGCGTGGGGGGGTCGATGATGCTCTAACACGCAACAGATGCAAAAATGAAATATAATGAAAAGAAAACCTTTTTCTCCCAGTGAAAAAGCGGTGACACACACATAGAAGACACGGACAAAGATGTTTGTGTTGATGAGAGCCTCCATCTGGCTCCAATCTGTATTTGGGTTAATCTGCCAAGTGTGTATTTTTTGGATATTGGCTGCCCTATAGTATCCCAAAAAATTAGGTAAAGCAAGGCCACCATTTTCTTTAGTCCTCTGTAGGTTAGAATATTTAGCGATTGTGTCCCTGCCTGCCCAAATAAAAATGTGGTATTCCTATTTAATTCCTTATAAAAAAGAAACAGTGGAATGATTGTAAACATTGAAAAAAGGAACAAAAATCTGGGTACAACATTCATTTTAATTAAGTTGATTCTTCCCAAAAGTGACGGGGAAGAGCATTCCAAGGTTGAAGGTCTAATTTGATCTCCTTTACAAACTTCAGAATATTGTGTTAATAAAGTAAGAAATATTGATAACATGGTTTCGAAAACCAGTAGAAGCCAGGTGGAAGGGAAGCACATTGTGCGGGATCTGTTTTGTCACATAATAAGTTATATACAATCACTCTTGCCAATATTCTACATATTCAATTTATAGCCAGAAAAGGAGCCAAATAATTGCAAAATGTCAAGAATCTTGTTGATGCATGCAGTAGGATTCATGACATAGAGAAAGGGGTCATTAGCATAAAGTGAGACCCTGTGTTCTATCCCAGTCCTGTAAATACAGCTGAAAAGTGGTGAGATCCGAGCGATGGAGAGCGGTTTGATTACAACAGTTAACACCAAGTGCAACAAAGGACAGTCTTGGCAGCAGCCCCGTGTTGTGGGACTGTATTCAGATTGAGTATGATCACCCTAGCAAGAGGGGAACATTATAACAGTCTTTTCCATCAATAAATAATCCCACTCCATGGGGTCAAAAGCTTGTTCTGCATCCAAGGAAATTACCATTTCAGCATCTTCTATGTTGTATTTAGATAATAATGTGTTGAGTAGACGACAGATATTTGAGAATAGCTCTTTACCCCTTATAAATCCAGTCCAGGTACTAGGAGTAATGTCTTGTAGGCAGTGGTCAAAACTGATGTAACACCTTTACATCCAAATTCAGCAAACTGACCGGTCTCCAACTGCTAAATTCTTTTTGGTCCCTATTTTTCTTCAGAATCAGTGATTTGACGCTGAAGCAACAGATTTTAGGAACTACTGTGGATATTGGCTAAAATAGAATGCTGCAGGACACGACCAATCAGGCATCTTCAGTGCTGCAAGCCCCACCCCTAAGGTTGCACTGATATTTCCCCGGGAAAAACATGAATTGGATCCTGGTACCTGAGGCAGTATTTGCAGTGGAAACACGTTCCTCCAAAGATTCCTAGTGCTGAAGTAAAAGTAAAACAGTTTTTCCAGTCTACAGTTATATATTAATTGATTTTCCTTGCTCAAATAAGTTTGTCTCATGCGTATGGATGTCCTGCTGTTACATGCCAATGTAGCACCGGTATCACACCACTAACTGCGCCACTGGACCAGTTCTAGGCTCTAAGGAGTGGGGAGCAAGAATAATAACACCAGAGACTGTTTCTTTAAGTATAAAAGGCCGGCAATTTACTGAATGTAGAACACACATATAAAACACAGTACACAAAACCAAAAATACCCTGCAGGTTCTCTATATTAAGGTAAGTATAAATGAAAACAGTATTTCACTCTTTCTTTTTGTTATTTAGTTCACCTAGTTTATTTTAGTAAAGCTAATCTAATTTAATTAGACCAGTCTCTTTTATCCTAGGTTATTTTAGTCAGACTAATTTGAGTTAGTTAGACCAGTCTCTTTCTTTTAGGTTGCACCTATTTTAGAATTCCTATTTTTCTTCCTGAGTTAACTCTTTTTCTTTCTTTTACAGGTAAGAATAAACCTTCAAAACACAATCAAAATCAACGTGGACCACAGTTATTCAAATCACATTCAAAAATATAAACTTGTGAAAATAAAAGTATGACACTTTAAATTTAAGTTCAAGTTCAAATGTGAATTCAAGTGTTCAGTTCAAAGAAAAGTTTCAGTTCGATTCAGTCCAAAATAATAATTCAAATCAGTTCTCAGATCTGTTCAGTTCAGTTCAAACTAATTCCTGATACTCCTACCACTCTGGCAGGGAGTTACCACACGCAGGAGACTTCCTCACTGATGCGATGGAGAAGATGAGCTGAAGGTCTGGGTCTGGCTCGCCATCTTGAATCCCGTCCGTGAATGTGCATGCCCGCACATGGCAGACCAATCTTCGCTCCGACCGAGCTTCCAACCAAGCAAAAAAACCAAAACCGATGTGGTTTAGTTCCCATAAAATCCCCGTCAGTTCCCGACCAGGTGAGTTATGTTTTTCAACTGTAATATCGACTTTTTTCACTCTTTTTCCTGCTAGTTTACCACCGCTCGTTTTCTCGTGTTTTCTCCTCTGTTCTCTCCCTCAGGTCTCTGCTGCAGCGTCACTCAGGTGCTGCCTCTGTGTCGCTGGTCCCTTAAAGGGGCAGCGACATTATTCTCTGTCAGACTTTTAATCTAAAACACTAAATGATTGTTGTGTTAACATTTTTAATTAACTCTGATGATGAATTTACATTAAATAAATCACTTTTAACTTTCAAACTTAATTATGCAGCTTTTATTCAAATATTTATTCTTATTCATGTCATATTTTTAACATGGGTTACACCAATTCTTTTGAAGTAATAATAGTCAGACATTCATACTTGATTATTCATGAATCAACTTAGGTCTACTTTGTGCTAAAAGAAAATTAGCCTGGCATTTCAGCAGGTACTGGAGAAATGCTGCCTGAGCATCAAATTAAGTAAGTGACTCAGACAAACTCTTTCGCTCCACAGCTCATTGTGCAGACTTTCTGACACACTGCTGTAGAGCCATAGCAACTGACCTGTTGCAGCACCTTTATGCCTTGTGGACACAATGCAAACAGCTTCATTTCTGTATGTGGAATTGCACAGCTTCAAAACACAGCCCGCTATAAATCTGTTATTATTGTCACTTTGGTTGTTCAGTGCACCTGCTATGTATGTATAGACATTCTATATGTTATTACAGTGCCTCTGTACCAAATTATGAAAATTGGTGCAGAATAATGTGGAGTCACCTTCAGCCCAATCATCCCAGTATCCCCAGGTTGAATCTGTTTGTGAGCAGGATAGCAGTGTGCTTTCTGTTTGTGTGTTTTTAGTGGATCCATTGTCACTTTTAGTGCAGAGTAAGGTGAAGCCTACCACCTTAGTGATCAGTACTAGTTGGTAGTTGTCATTTTTAAAGTGTTACTTCCTCTGTGGCTCTGAATGACCTCTGGTTATAAACGTATGAGGCCTGAAACATTAACCTGCTCTCGCTACGAGGCTGTCACAGACATGACTGATTTTATGAATATTTTCCTTGAGGCAGTAAGCTCAACAAATGAGTCTACTTATGTAAAAACAAAAAAATGACTAAAAAAAGACATTAAGGGCTCACACTGACAGTTGGAGATCCTCTTTTGTGGTGGAAATGCAAGCTATAGCAAGGTAGAGGAGAAAAGCTGCAGCACCTGCACAGCAGCTCTGTTCTCTTTTCTCTTAGTGCATCAAGTTTGCTGGCTTTATTGGTTTAAAAAAAACCTGGAACATCAGGACCATGTACACAGCAGGAAAGACGTTAGTCATAGCAAGTGAGATGAGGAGATTCAAGATCTCTATCCTCGGTTTGTGTGAAACCAGATGGCTCCAGACGGGAGAGGTGAAACTGGCCAGTGGCGAGTCCATACTCTATTCTGGACACCCAGATGATAAAGCACCACACACAGAGGGAGTGGCTTTTATGCTCTCCAAAGAAGCACAGAGGGCCCTCATCAGCTGGGAGCCCATTAATTCCAGGTTAATTACTGCAAGATTCCAAACTACCCATAAAATAATCAACCTTCAACTCATACAGTGTTATGCACCCACCAACAACACTGAGGAGGAAAACAAAGGACATTTTCTATAACCAACTACAACAGCTACTCCAGGTCAGGAAAGAAAAAGACATCACTCTACTTATGGGTGACATGAACGCAAAGGTGGGAAACAACAACAGTGGATACCAACTGGTAATGGGGAAACATGGAATTGGCTGCATGAATGAAAACGGCGAGAGATTTGCAGACATCTGTGCTGATTACAATCTGGTCATACGTAGGACAGTCTTTCCCCATAAACCCATCCACAAAGCCACCTGGATGTCACCTGACCACACTACTGAAAACCAAATCGACCACATATGTATAAACAGGAAGTTCAGGCGCTCTCTCCGAGATGTCCATGTGAAGAGGGGGGCAGACGCTGGGTCAGACCACCACCTACTGGCTGCAAAACTCCAGCTCAAGCTGAAGCGATGCAACAACCCCATCAACGCAAGAACAAAGTTCAACATCCTGCTTTTCCAGGACAACTGAACTGTACCAGACCACCTTACAGAACAGGTTCCAAGCCCTGCAAGAAGAACACAAATCAGTGGAAGGACACTGGAACAAACTGAAAACCATATGGAAGGAGGCATGCCTAGAAGTAGTGGGGAGAAAAACAAAAAACCATAAACCTTGGTTATCAACAAACACACTGAAGAAAATTTAAGAAAGGAAGGCAAAAAAAGACACACTAAACAAAAGCAAAACCCGAGCAAAAAAGGCAGCAGCTTACAAAGAATATGAAACAGCAAATAAAGAGGTGAAGAAAAGTGCAAAATGTGACAAGCGGAACTACATCAAGAATTTGGCACAGGAAGCAGAGGAAGCAGCTGGAAAAAACAACCTCAAAGAATTCGACATGACCACCAAGAAACTAGCTGGAAAGTTTAGGCAGATAAACACTCAGATCAGGGACAAACAGGGAGGACTCCTCACCACCAAGGAAGAACAGCATCGAAGGTGGACAGAACACTTTATGGAGCTGCTCAACAGACAGCCCCCTGCCCAAAAGGTAGAGATCCCACCAGCCACGCACACGCTTGACATCAACTGTGCCCCCCCCCAACAAGATCTGAGGTGAGGAAGGCCATCAAGGCATTGTGACGTGGCAAAGCAGCAGGGCCAGATGACATCCCATCAGAGGCTCTACAAGCAGATCTCGACACCTCAACCACCATGCTCCACCAGCTAATAAAGACCATATGGATTGAAGAAGGAAACATACCAACAGACTGGAAGGACGGGCTCATTTCTGTCATACCAAAGAAAGGAAACCTCAGGGATTGCAAAAGCTACCGAGGGATCATGTTGCTATCAGCACCAGGCAAAGTGTTCAGCCGCCTCATCTTGGACAGACTGCGTAAGGGGGTTGATGATGAACTGAGAGAAAACCAAGCTGGTTTCAGGAATGAAAGATCATGCAGCGACCAAAATTGCTAGCCTCAGGATCAGTCCATAGAATGGCAAACACCTGTTTATGTAGATTTCATAGACTTTGAAAAGGCATTTGACAGTTTAGACTGTGAAATGCTATGGAAACTCATGGCACACTATGGAATCCCCCCAAAGTATATCAACATCATTAAGAACATGTACTGGGACATGCAATGCAACGTACTCTTCCAGGGATGCGCACAAGAACAATTCAAAGTGCTCACCGGCGTGAAACAGGGCTGCCTGCTTTCCCCTTTCCTCTTCCTTCTGTGCATTGACTGGATCATGGTACAATCAACCCACAATAAAAGGACTGGCATCCAGTGGAGTCTGACAGAACATCTGGAGGATCTCGACTTTGCGGATGACATCGCACTACTCTCCCATATCCACCAACAGATGCAGGACAAATCCAAACTGCTAGGAAAAACTGCAGCTGGACTTGGACTCAAAATAAATGGACCAAAAACCAAAGTAATGCGGATAAACACCAAGAACATGGACCCAATAACCATCAGGGACCAGACGCTGGAAGATGTTGACAAATTCACCTACCTGGGAAGTGTGATAGCTGTTGATGGTGGGACAGAGGAGGACGTGAAGACAAGAATTGGGAAAGCAAGAACAACATTCAACATCTTAAACAAAATTTGGAAAAGTAAATAAATCTCCCTCAAGACAAAGCTTCAAATCTTCAACTCCAACGTTAAAACCGTGCTGCTCTATGGCTCCGAAACCTGGAGAACCACCACTAACATCACGAACAAACCTTCATAAACCACTGCCTAAGATGCATCCTTGGAGTCTTCTGGCCAAACACAATTAGCAACATCAACCTGTGGGAATGCACAAAACAAGAAACAGTAGATATACAGCTGATAAGGAGAAAATGGAGCTGGATTGGACACACACTACGAAGAAACACAACAGCAATAACAAAACAGGCACTGACATGGAACCCACAAGGCAAACAGGGTAGAGGACGACCCAAAAACACCTGGAGAAAGAGCACAGAGCAGGAATTCAAGAAGAAGGGGCTGACGTGGAAACAGCTGGAGAGGATGGCTCAAGACAGACAAGGGTGGAAACAATTCATCAATGGCCTATGTTCCGAAAGGAATATAAAGGCCAAATAGAAAAAAATAGATAGATAGTTTTATCCCAATAAAAATAAGGTTTTTGTTCATGTTGTCAATTATGTTGAAAATCCTCAGGGTTTAGGTGGTTTTCAAACAGTGCTTCACGGCACCTTAGGTCTTAATGGGTCAATCTTCATGAGACTGCTCCATCATTTTAGCATTCAGTGTGATCAGCTCTAAAATTTGAAAAATTGGTGCAGTAGAACCCGAAATATTATGTTTCACATCTTTGACGGTTCAAGTTTACACAAATTGTATAGAGTGAATATAAAAATTATAAATTCAAATTGTAAGTATATAATTATCAAATCTATCGTGTATATATTCGATTAACCTTTTTGTTTCTAGTCAGAGTAAAACTGTTCTTTTCCTGTACAACATGTTTAGCTTCGTAGCTTTGAGAGGATTATTATTGGAGTATTGTCTCCAATGGGACTTGGACACATCCTTATCTCATCCTCCCAGGTGCTATAGTCATCCAGGTACAGATGAAGAAAGGGTAACCCTTACCCCGTGTATACAGTGGGCTCTGCTGTTGCCATGACAAAACTATTGCAATGCAAGGCTTCCACAGTCGCCATAGTTACCTCAAGTTATACAGCCACAAGGTTAAAAGTAGAAGATCCCCTTGGAAACACCTCCTTGCAGCACTGTCTTGTCTGTGGTCGTGATCGCTCCTGTTCTTTTCATGTTTATTTAGCTGTTATCGGGCCAGTGGAAGCTGAGCAGAGTATTTTCTCTGTAGATCACATGTTTCCTGCATATACACATAATTAGTTCAGCTTCATTCACAAACATGATATAAATACTGGCATGGACTGTATCCAGAGAGAGAGAGAGATTGATACTCAGTTCCGGTGCCTTATTTTTTTGGGTAATGCTGCATTTCTCAGTCGTGTCCCAGGCTGACAGAGTTCAAGAAAACGTCTGCCTTTGCTCCAATAATTCTTCACTCCAGCTCCTTATGTCATAATATTACCGCAGCAGCTGCCAAAAGGGGTCTTTCACCTCTCAGGCTTCTCCGTGCAGCCCCAGACTTGGCGAGGAGAAGATGTTATGATGCCTGTAAGCCAGCCCTCTCAGCTCTTTAAGCCAGCAGTTCACAGCTCACATCCACTACAGAGCAGATTTATTTCTGAGCTGAAAATTACAGATCATGACCCATCTTTTCTTTTCACAGAGAGTGTTCAGAGGAATCCGAATCTGCAGGCTTTCATATGTTGAAACAGTTTATTGGACAGCTCTTTTCTTCTTGTCGGGTGGCTGCAGCTCACGCCCCATTGAAACTCATGTCTCAGTCTATCTGTGTTGCCGAACTCAATGGTGTGAATGGAGACTGGAGTGTGAGTTGTACAAACATTTCTGGGAGGCAAAATGATTCTGGAGGCAGAAATAATCTTGTTAAATGAAGTACAGTTCAGTGGTAAGAGCCAAATCTTTAGTATGTGTTGAAAACATTTCTTGGAGCAGTTAAATTCATGTGCCAATTTAAAAAGACTTATTTCACTAAAGCTGGGCTCAGAATACACAGAATCATGGGTGATTTTGAAATCAGGTTGCCTCACACACTAGAGGAGAATGTTTGCAGATCTTTCATATTCTTAAACAGAAGATTTTTAAAAATAATTACATACTACAGGACATTATTAAGATTATTAGCTAAGCACCACCTCATGTCACCTCTCAGACCTGATCTCATGAGGAAAAAGGTGCAAACACAACAACACGATGGAGAATGGTGAAGTGGGATAACTTGCTCTGTCTGTAATTATGCTTTGCAGTTATATAAAAGGAAAGCAGAAGGAACAATGTTGCTTTGGTGACACAGTCAAGAAGGCCTGTCTGGTCCTCAGAGAGAACTGGAGGTGATACTTTAATTGTCAGTTTAATTGACAAACCTTTTCTCCAACTCAGCTGTTCACCACACTCACACAGTAACTTGTTTTGCAGTAATTATTGAGGAGACCCAGACGATTCTGTTGGCAGAGAGTTTTAACAACGGCTCACACCAAAAGATAGTGTAGGCCGAACATCGGGTCCAGACCAGATTCCTTATCAGATTCATGGGGGGCCAAAAAAAGTCTGCTTGCAACAGCCTGTATAGCATGCATCAGTTTGTTTTTATTTGTATTTCCTGCTTTCCATGGATGTAAAACTTTGCTAGCTAACATCAGACCCATACCCATCATTATGGGTAGACCGCAGGGGGTCAGGCCCATCTCTGAATTTGGCTCTCCCAGGAGAAAGCAGAATTGTTATTGTTATTATATGGAATAATATATTTTGATATTTGAGTTGTGCATAAAATGCTTTGCTTCGGCCATGGTCCGGCACGCTAGCTTTAAGTACTAGCAATATTGTTTCGCTGTGAAATGGATATAAGTGGTTTTCCAACAAGAAAAGTTGAACTAATGAGGGTGGTCACTCTGCAGGTGCAGCCACAAAGCAAGAATCAGCCACTGCTTTCCGTTTTGTGGATTTCAGTGACGCCAGCTGCAGCTTCATTAGACTTCGGTAAAGCTGGACACGCCAGAGCTACAGTAAATGTGCGCAGTAAATTTGCCACAGTATCATTTTTTTAATTAGTTTTTTTCCAGAATGGTCTTCCAGCTCATACTGTATGTAGATGAAATATTGGGTCTTTTCACTGTATATTTGCCAATATTGAAAATTAGGAATGTGAGACGGTAGAATGACAGAAACGTCCCCAGCACTGCTCACTGTCCTTAATCCTGCTTGGTTGATGTGTAGTACTCTCCATGGTGCTGATGCAACTGTCAGGATGTCACTGTTCTAATGACTTTATTTTGCTCTAATAACTGACTAAAGGCCTCTGACTATTTGTGAATAAATTAGTGCATGACTTTTGCACACTTTGTCATTCTTATAAATAATAGGCTGCACTATCGGATCCCATTCATATCAACTGAAATGAATTTCAAATTTCATTATTAAAATAGCCCATGGGATATCGTAAATCATTATGTCATTCCATGGTAGTCTTTTAATATATAAATCTACTTAATAATGTCATATTCAATGTGAATCAGTTTTGCATTAAAGTCGGAAAATATGACTTTGATTTTCAGGGCCCGCCTATAAAAACCAAAGGCCCGGTCAGTTACTGTCCATTGGCGCCAGAACTGATCAGACCTGTTTATATTGCTGAACAAATTGAGGATGTGGCTGGTAATATATGTTGAAGGCAACAAAGCTACATTAGTAATGTAAACTTTTCAAACTTAGCTACTATACCATAGCTCACTTTTGGAGTTCATACTGTGGAATTATTCTGAAAAAGTGGATCCCTCATATTGGGAGAGTTTGATGAATATAAAACTGTCAAAGAAAAATAGGGGAAAACAATGGAGATGTCCTGTTAATGTTTTAACAGTTTACAGCAAACGGCACTGATGCAAAATGTTGATAAGTTTCACAATAGCGACATTGTCTTTTTTTGTTTAGAATACTTTTGATAATGATCAAACACAAACATTAGGTTTCCATCTGTATTAAATGTTCTACCGCCAATGGAGAACTTATTGAGTCAACCTTTTTACAAAGTAAATATTTAGAAAACACTGTGGAAAACATCAATCCTAATTTATAACATATTCAAGGTGTTAGACTGATAAATGACTGTGTTTGTGTAAGGTATAGGAGGAGTCTGTTGGAGGTCTGAGTCACATGCAAGGAATAAAAATAAATAACAAATAAGTGTCTGATTTGCATTAGTACACAGGCTTTTGAGTTTAGAATGTCTTAGTGAGCAGTTGGTGCAGCCAGACAGTAATGCATTGTACTTGTAACTGCTAGAGTAAACATGAGTTTTCAGTTTCATCACAGTTCATTTTGTATGAATATATCAACTAGGAAATATGCAGTGTTGTAGTGAATGGACGGGAAGCACATTCAGCTGTATGAGCGCAGTTGAAAGTTTACTGAACTACAGAGTGTGTACTTTTGGAGGTACAAATGTAGATCCCTATAATCTAATGGCCTCAGGTACAAGGCATTGTACTCCAAAAGGTGACTGTGGTAGCTTCTCTGAAAGTGTAGTTATAACTGTGCTCATGAGTGAGGTCTGATCTGGCCTGGTCAGTGTGGCCCACCTCTGATATGATGGATGTGTGTAGATATACATGATGGATGGCATATCTGTAGTAAAAATTGATGAGCAATATATAGGTTGTATATGGGAGGACCTCAGCGTGAATTGAATCTGGCATGACAGTTTGACTGAAACACCATTTATGCCAACATGAACATGAATCCAGACAATGATTGTATATAAAGATGGACGACATTACAACATCCCAAACGTCAAGCCAAAGCATCTGATCACTCTGGGGTGGCTGGCTATAGTGTAAACTCTAAGCCCCGCCCCCTCAATGTTAGTGGATGGGACATAGTCCAAACTGAAGAATCACAGTGCACACTAAGTGATTGCTTTACATTTAAATTAGTTACTCGATGCTATAAAAACAATGTGAAGCCTAATTTTGAGTGGTTGTGGCTCAGGAGGTAGAGCGGGTCGATGCCTACCTCCTCCACTCCACATGCCTTGGGCAAGATACTGATCCCCAAGGGGATCCATTCAATATCCTTTTAAAACTTGACAAATGGCAAGTGGAAGCCAACTGTGGTTCACTTGATTATTGCTCTGAGCAGAGAAAACTATATAAGGACACGGTCACATAAACAAAGATTTGAAGCAGATATCGTGGGTCAAAGTTCACCAAAGTTGAACTCAGGAGGCGAAGGTTTGCCACTTATTAATTTGTTTATGTGACTGGGTCCTTACTTGGACCAGATATGTTCAGGAGTATCTTGTGATAAGGGCTTGTCATGATAACTTATATTTATTTTAAATAAAGATGGGTTTTCTTTATTTTCTTGCTTAAATAATAAACCAAGTGTGGACTGGATAGAAATATAAACTAATAATAGTATCACAATTACAGTTAATAATCCTCTAGTGTTTGAATTTGAATATAGTATATATTAACACAATATGAATTACTGATTCTCAGAGAAGGAAATGTAGACTTGTAACGCGTTTTGTGGAAAAGACATTGTAAGTTGAATATGAAACAAAAGCGAAATATATTTTCATCATTCTGAGCTCTAGATGAGAACAAGATTTTGCAGATGATGTCCTATTAGTAAAACAAGCCAAATGGGATTTTCCTCCGAATTTCACACCAGTCACTTACCAAAAAAGCATTTTGTCATGCAAGTCACCTCTAGAAGTATAAATGTCAACTGTAATTAGGTCTCTTAACCTGCAAGCGAGATGACTATCAGATCGGAACAGTGGGGATAATGATGGTTGGAGACAATTATAATCACAATTAGAAATGCAGGGAGAGACTACAATGAGGATATGTATTCTCACACTATTATAATTCTTATGAAAAGACAACACAGGTTGTTGTTTCTCACAGGACACAGCTCACTGTGCTATGCAGTAGTGATATTGGTAGTAATATTTAAGATTCTCATCCTCTGATAACCATCTGACAATGTGTTTGGCTGCTTACCTTCATTTTTTCTCAGTTGAACGTCTGTAAACAGCTGAGTATCTGCAGCGAGTTTCGTCCTCCCTCACACTCATTCCTTTCATATACGGTAATTATTTTCCTTGGTATTCAATATTTTCCAAACTTTTTTGCGCTCATCATCTGGGACATTTGTAATTCATGGCAGTTTTACAGATTTCCACAGTTTCATTTCGGCAGTTTAGGCGAAAGGAGACTGCAAAGAATTCCACATGATTTAATTTCCTCTGTGGCAGCAGAACATGTCACAGCAGTGGACTCAGCAAACAAACTGTGAAAGACACAGTAAACAGACACAAAGACACAAAGCTTTTCAGCATTAAGTCTTCACAACCCATAAAGTTGGGCTTGTGGGCCGTGTGTGCAGTTTTAAAACATGGTGTAAATGACGCAGTTTTCAAATATGAATGTCTGGGCTTGCAGACAATTGGATGACACCACAGGAGCAGTATGGAGGCATGTTATGTTTTATTTCAGTTTTTTTCATCTGAAGAAGGGGTCCCATTTACTTTAATTGTATTAGATTTGGCTGCAACAAAGTTTACCCCTGAAACTCCAAAAGTGTTTTGTGGACTCCAACGCTTCACCCACCCCTCCATCGGCACAGTGGGGAGTTTGATGAGCAAGTTTTAATTTTCAGTTAACTATCCCTTTAAGGTCTATATACAATTTTATTTCCCTCCTGAGCATTTGACTTTTCAAATCTTTTACAATATGTGCTGTGTATCTGATAGTAATTGGGGGTGAAAACCACGGTGGCCGACAGAGCTCAAAGCACTGCAAATTAAGAAAACACATGCAAATACAAAAAACAGTTGGAAATGTATTGTTTTTAGTCAGCTCACTCTCATTGGCTTATGCGCGTTTGTGTCGGATACGATTATCGTAAATAGATCGGGGAGGCTCCGACTCAATCAGTAGCACTAGGGACATGTTGTAAACCCCTCACACAGCCCCTGAATTTAGGCACAGCTTACACATTCTGTTTCTCTGATAGTATATATTGTTTCTCATAGCAACATGTTCAAATAGATCCTGCAGTTTATGGTGGTGATAGTACGGATCAGATTTGGATGAGGTTTGTCATTTTCTTGAGTGTTAGTGGTAATACACTGCCTGGCATACATAGTTTACTGCTTAGTAAGTGTATTAACATGCATGGGAGACAGTGTTGCCATATGTACGATAATTTGAAGCTTCTGGTACGGTACTTCAACAGTTCCCATCTGGCAACGCTGATGGTAAAGCCCCAAAATGATATTTAAAAAATATTTTTCAAATTTAGATTTGATTAAGCACCTGCTAACCAACATCAGAGTAAATATACCCCACAGCACTTCTGTTGTGTCCACAGAATACCAATACTGTCACAGCCGCTCGACTTCCTGTGCTGCTTATTTTGTTCACAAAGTCACAGTTTGTTAGTCACAGTAAATTGACACGTCACGCTCAAACACAACATGTCTGCTCACTCAATCATCTCACACCAACACCCACTAACACAGTTTCATGAACTCATGCGAGGGACGCACGGACAAAACACTTATGAAAAAAGAGCAAAGATACATGTTTCTTCACAGTGGCAACATGCACCCGTAGAACACTGAAGCATTGGGGGTCTGAGAGTGTCGAGGAGGCTCCACCGTCAAACACACACACGCACACACTGATGTTGCGAACATGCCCGCTAATCAGGATACTGACAAATAAGACGGATTACAGGCTGCATTAGCTTTGTAAACCAATTTATCATCATGATGGGTGCACAAACTCACAAAGTACACATAAGGCAGGCTGGACCCACCAGTTACAGAGCTGTGAGGATGCAGACTTTATTGTCTGTCTGTCCAGCCACTGTGAAATAAAACTACAGTCGAAAAATCACCATAGTGTCTAAGTTGGTTCGTATTCCCATGATAATATAGAATATGTTACCAGCCAGAAAATTGGAAAACAATTTTGCTGCATGTGTCATTGATGTCTTTCCTTCCTCTAACGGGTAACTTTCATGTTCAGTCTGTAATGGCTATTGTGCAGGGGTGGATCCAGGGGCTTAGCCAGGGGGGCACTGGCCTCAGTTGAAATCCAATTGACCCATGAAGTGCCCCTGCCCTGTAAGTACTCTTAAAATGTATTAAATGATGTTTGGCTTTGCTTGAAGCTACAGAGCTAACAGTAAACAAGGAAAGATTTAACTTCTACACTTTACTGAATCAGGAATTGTGCAAGGATGTTGGACATGTAATAGCCCCTCTGTGTAAAATGTGGCCCTGATTTGAAAAAATCTAGATCTACCGCGGCAATTGTGCCATAATGAATACACTCGGAGTCTTTTCCTGTCCTTGTGCCTTGTTTGTCAAGCTAAATCATCCCTGGCTCTTAAACTGGTTCTTCTACCGAGTGAACCAGCTTATGTTTCCACGAAATGTTGAGTGAAACCTTATCAGAGGATGTTTCACAAAGCGCACTAAAGTAAACTAAACGGTAATAGCAAGATGGTGGAAAGCATTTATTACCTGCAAGTGTTGTTGGCAAACCACTGCATGATTTTTTCAGAACAATTATCTCACATGCCTTCTCTATTGATATGACCTCATCCTCTCTTTCCAGTTGGTAGAATGTGAAACGTCCACTGATGTTGTCACTGCTCACTCTGGAAAGCAATTTTTTTATTCAACAGATTCCAAACCAATTTATTCTAGAATAAAATTTTAGTTGCATGAACTGGAACAGAACCTGTTCCTGAACCCATTCCTGTGACAGAGCCTGCTCCAAGTGGGTGGAGAGGGGGTATCTCTTCTCCCGCTGCTTCTCACGCGCATCTGCACTCAATCAGCTAGTCAACTAGTCTAGCTAGTCAAGACTCAGTTTGCCGATGAAGCACAGATGTCACAGTCAACCACTCTGTCTTCGCAGGTTGTCTCTTTTGATCACCTGCATTTTTGCTGATTCAGGTCCATCAGGCCAGTTCCACTGCTGGTCAGCCACACTCAGATCAGTCCCACTCCCTGCCAGTTTGTAGATCAATAGTCCTGCTCAACACTGCTTTAGTCGCCACAGCCCCCTTTTCTTCTTTCTTCCTGCGATTCAAACCCTTAGAGCAAACAAATGACAATAAATCAGCTGTTAATCATCTCATCTCTTGGTTTCTTTTTGCACTTGGGTCCTTACACTAAGCAGTTATAACAGCAGAGCCACAGACCTTTGGTGCTGTTCTTCATGGTTTAGGCTGCTACATCTCAGGCAATATTGGCAAGTGGTTCTCATCCATATAGAGATTGTTTCCAATGGCAGTTTTGGTGCACTGACTTTTAAGAATAGAATTATTGTACATTTAGCAATTTTAGTCGCATGTATGTTACTTTTTATCTCTCTCATTGCAATTTAACAAAAACAAATTTTAATTCCTTGTATTGGTGTTTATTTTGGAATTTACCAGACAACAAGTTAATTTGACATCTTAAACTTACAGTTCAACGGTATACAATTAATAATTCATTATTCATTCAGTTTGACTTGCTCTTTGAGAGCCCAAGGTTTGAATACCAGGTCCATAAAGAAATGGTTTTCCAAGCTCTTCCAAACTTCACTGACCTCGACCTCATTTAAATCCCGGCAATTTACCATCATATGTGTTCATCTTGTTTGATGTTGACCTGCAGGTCACCTTCCCTGTGATGTTTGCTGGGTACAAATATAAACCAGTATGTGCTGGAGGCAGCAGTCCAGCCTGGCAGCTCAGTGCACTCTCAGGATCTACTGGTTTCAAGGGTACAGTTTGCCTCAGGACTTCTCAGTCTATGTGAGTTCCCCTCATCAGACAGCATTCATTTTCTCAGCAGGAGCCTGAGGTGGAAGAGCCTGGAGATGGTGGGACATTTAAAGGATTTTACTACTTTTTAATATGTTGTCCTCTCTGTTGTATTTATTCTTAAAATAGCCCAAAGGGAAAAGCTAGAACACCACCATGCCTGGCCACTGCTGTAACATGCCCATCTCTGTCAGTTGTTTTGGCAGCAATTATGCTTGCTCCAAGATGTTTGTCATCATTTGAAACTGTATTCAACCAGACACATGCTCGCCCTCTGTGACTTGTCGTATTGTGACTGAGGGGGTATCATGTCCTTGTTTTGTTGATTTAGGACAGTATGTTGCATGGAGGCATTCGCTGAAGTCCTAACATGCCATCTATGGGTGAACAAATACACTTTTACCCCTTTTTCACATCTGCCTATAGACGTAAGTATTTTGGGGATACATTTTCAAAAACTGCCAACATCATCAACTGGTATCTTATTCTCACGGGTTCCTGTTAGGGTCTAAAAATAAATCCCTTTACTACTTTATTATAAATTTTGAATCTGTCAATATTCATTCTGCACCTCCCAATGACTCATACAGTGTTATTCATTAATTTTCACAATATTTTTCCAAACTCTAACAGCATCATAACAGAGAATGTAAGTCATGCATATGTGAAATGACCTGAAATGAACTGGAAACACATCGTGAGTGGGGCAGCCAGTGGTGTTGGGCCGTTAGCTGGATGGCTTGTCAGATGTAATTGACTTTCCCCAGTGTTTCCTGTCACTCTCCGCTGTAATTTGATAAGCTCATGCAGGGAGGCTTTGACAAAAAAATCCACTCTGTAATGAAACAGAAACAGTGTCAGAAGTAGGGTGTGTTGATAATCTATGAGTAATGATGCATAAGAAACAGGGGAAATATTTAAACCTGAGCTTCTGCTGTGTCCCTTCACTAAGCCAGGCGGTAGGGGACGACTGGAATGTAATGTTTTTTCTAGTTTATGCAACAAAAAATTAATCTATTCATATAGATATGAAGGAGACTCTTTTTTTCTGAAGATGAACTGTGCCAGTAGATGGTGCTACTCTTTAGGCTGTACCTGTTGCTTACAGAGGAAACCTCAGTCGTGATTCGGCTTTGTTAGCAAACAGCTGCTTATTTATGAATCCAATAGACGCAGGGCAACATTAGCATTCATTTAATTTCATTGCGATCCCTCATATGAATATAAATCCAATATTCATTTCCCTTTAGCCTTGTTTTCTCCTGTGTTCACCAGCTACTGTTTGACCCACTATCTGCTGTTTGGTGCTGAGAAGGTAGCAAACTGGATTTTTTTAGATTTATATGTTTAGCATGCTAACATTTCTAACTATAACCTAAACTACAGCCTAGAGAATGTTTTCAGTTTTGTGGATTTTCACTCAAAATGTTGATCACATAATGGCATTACATGATAAGTGAAGGGTCAGGCTCCCAGGACTTAAATCTATAATATTTAATGGCAATCCCTCCAATGGTTGTTGATTGTGGTTAGTGGTGGCATTTTCTGTTAATAAATAAAATGAAGAGAAATAGAAGGAAAAATAAATAAAGAGCAGAGCCGATACTGGTCTTTCTATAAATTTAATTTTGCATCTGCAGATGGACTCAAAATACATTCAAATACACGAGATGCACAAATGAGCAAAGGGAAAGAAAATATCAGTTCTGGTTGTGTCACATAATCTAAAGCTAATCTAATGCTGTGTTACACTTTGTCTTCATTTTGAGACTCATCTTATTTTGTCATGTCCTTGTACATTGAGTGAGGCGCTGGTAACTGGATGTTTGCATATTTTACTTTTCACATTAAGACATGAAAGATTTGGTCTCAGTAATTAATCAGAATACATATGATCTGACATTTTCCATTGCAGGTTACTGACAGCATGACAGCACTGAAAACCTTTTTACATATACCTCAAGAAATTGACAAGTTTCTTGTATTTCTGGACACTAGTTGTTGGCTAATATTGGTGGATGTTTGGTCTTTGTTTGGAAGAGGTTAATACTGTAAGATGATGTGCTGCTTTCATTGGAAAATAGGCTCACTGAGAGGAAACCTATTTATTGATGGATGCATTATATTTAAGCAGCAAAATACTAAATCACTACTTTCAACTTTGTTCTGTTATATTTAAAACACATACTTATATAAAATAAATATTTATATTTATCTAAACATATAGTAAGACAGAACGTAGGTTGTATTACACAACATGAAAAGGAAAAATAAAAGTAAATAAATAATTCATGCTAGGTATGATATCTAATATTGAATCTGGACAATCCTTTACGTCCTTGTTGCCTCAACAACCTAAACATAAGTAGACACTCACATTGAGCTGATGTGTACCAAAGAGGAGCAGTTATTGCAGAGAGCAGCAGGCTTGGTTGGTACAGAGAATGTTGAAAGATCCCGAGAAGAAACAAATGCAATTCACTGAAGAGCAGTGATCCTCTGACTAGCTGCTGCCCCGCTGCTGCTCCCTGTGGGATCACAACACTGAAAGTCAATGAAGCGAAAGATCTCCCTGATGGAGGACCAACACAAAGCTGCATGATTGATATGCTCCTCTCACAGGTCACCGGCCCACCATTACTCTTACCTGCTCAGTCCAGCCCATCAAGGTCCAAGAGCCACTCAGTCAAGAACCTGGACTCACTAGATCAGGAATAATCATCTGGGCCAGAATCTCTGACCAACATGTTCCAGTACTAGCTCACTTTCTGTGAAAGCACTGGTTGATGAGATTGATACTGTGTGATAGCCATACAGACGACCAACTCTTATCAATAGTTTGGCAAACATAAACATTGCTCATAATTATAAACTTTATTTATACAGCACTTTTCAAAACAAAGTTAAAAAGTGTTTTACAAAGTTAAAAGAAGATGGAATATGACAGGAAAGAGGCAAATAAAAACAGTCAATAATACAAGATTAAAATCAAATAAGGCCCCCAACAATAATTTATGATTTATAATAAAATTAATCAAATAGGACATATTAAAAGAACTGTGAACCAGAATAAATAAAAAGCTTTCCTAAAAAGAGGCATTTTGAAAAGCAATTTAAAAGATGTCACTGAATTTGCAGGCCTCAAATCCTCAGGCAGGGAGTTGTGTTGAGTTGTGTTTACAATCTGGGAAGGGGAGGAGTTTAAACAGTCAGTAAAGTACCAACATTTATGACTAGTCACTTATCAATAAGATAAATTTAAAATTGTCTGCTAGTTGTTAGCTGATCAATGTGGTCAAGGCTAAAACTGATCAGATAAACCTACACATCTAGTTGTCATGAGAAATTCCCCATCTGTGAGTGATGTGTGAACATCAGCTACTTACAGTAAGTATACACAGAACTGAAATGGACTGGTAATGTTGATCCCTCTGGCTTTTTTGTTGGGCCCACAACTTTACCATTTTGACTCAATCCCACTGGTCTCAATCCCATGGTAAACAATCTCCTCAGCACCAAACTAGAATAGACACAGTTAGCAATTAGCTGGTGAACATTGTGGAGGATTTTACTGCATAAAGAGCCAGACATTTACCTCAGAAATTGGTGGAGACCAAAAAAAGAGCTCTAGGAATGTACATATTACACAAATATTTGACAAGTGGCAGGAGACATCACTCCAAATGCAGTGCAGTGCATATACGCAGTCAAAGAAAACTCTCATATTTATTGTGAACGCTGAACTGAACGAATCAGTATCTAAAAGATAAATGTGAGCGGCTTTAATTCCTGTGACACCTCATCATCGTAGGCCCTCACGGAAAATACCAGGAGCGATCAAAAATTTGAGTCTGAGGAGTCTGGGAGCACAGACAGGCCACGGGGGCCCCGGCCTCACTCACTCACACAGCAACACACACAGTGAGAAGAGAGGAGCAGAGCCTGTTAACGTGATCCAGTCGTCAACATTTTGTGCGCGATCAGTACAACATGAGATTCAGTGTGACATGATTGTAAGTTTGTACCATGCCATTAAAATAAAATGGAACAAATCAGCGTGAACTAGTTAATTTTCATATGTATGAACTGAACTTTGAACACCCTGTGTTCAACTCTGGCCATTGGTTAAACCCTGGTTTGCCAATAAACATTTCAAGCCAACTCTTTTTTGGGTTTTATTGCACTCAACATATGGTCTGCCAGTATGCTATGATTGAGCACTACTGTAACAACTGATAGGACCTGGGAGAAAGACTCAACTGCACAACTCTGAGGCAGGAGGTGGATTAAAAAAGCAGTATTTACTTTCGAGAAATGGGTTTGCTACACACAAGTTTTGAGAAAAAAAAATACAAATTCGTTGTTGTTGAGTGGTGACTTAATGTATTGTAGTTTTAGTCAAAAGAAGTGTTCTTTGGAATTTTGAATCGCTCTTGTCACTGCATCTCCTGCATTACCTCGCTCACCTACTAGCTTGCAAAAATCTTTAGTCTCCCTGGCTTCTCAATGCCAACACCAATGTTTATATGCTGTCCCAAACTCTCGGCTGAAGACTAAGGGGGACAGAGCTTTTGAGATAACTGCCCCTTATTGACATTCCAGATTTTACGTTCAGTTTCTATTAATTTTATCCTATTACTGTTTCTTACTTAATGTTATTGTGTCTTTTATCTTTGTGTTTTATCAGATTGCTTTTTCAGGAATATAAGTGCTATATAAATTAATATTGTTATTATCATTATTATTAGCATTGCCTTTTGTTTTTAAAAAAGTTTTGAGATAATTCCCCATCATTTTTCTTTTGACATTTAGTTTGTTTGGATTGCAATCACATATATTGTTTATATTGTTCTAATTTCTCTCGTAGGCCTCACAACCTACCTGTGCTCACTGAGTGGAATTTGAAGTGTAGTACTTGTGTCAAATGGCACAACTTAGTTACCCACATTCCAGTTACAGTCTTCCTCAAACTTTTTAATTTTGACTGCATAAGGTGGATACATTTATTATGTAGGGAAAACTACTCATGAAGGCAACCTTAGCATTGTTGTTTAAATTGTGTCTCACTAAGATGTCAGAATACTCACTCTGCCCATATCGTTGCATCAAATCATTCAGCAATCTCTTTTTTATTTGGAAATAATGCGATTGTATACACCTCTACAGAATGCTCTTAAGAGATACACACTTGGTGTTTATTGAGTTTAATTTGTCTTTATCTGTATCTCTAGATCTTTACATTACAGTACCTTACATTGTTTATAAGAACAGCTCCTAACATTGTATTTTGTGTGCTGGGAAAAAAAGTATTAACTTGACCATCTGACACCATGAATAGATTGAGGACTTTCTTCCTTGCAAATGGACCCATCTTTGTGTTTACCTCTTTCATATGACCTGAAGGCATTCTGATACCGTTACCTTGATAAAGACATCCCTATGGAGGATGAGGCAGGAGGTGGATGTAATACCTTTTTTATGACTATCATCCACTTTAAAAAAAGTGTGTGCTGATGCACATTCACTGTAGAAAAACCAACTGGGTAATACCACACAAAGACAAAGCAGTTATCACAACAGCCTTACTTGGGGCTCAATTCAATTAAAGTCAAAGTGATTGAATTAGGACTTCTTGATCTTGATTTGGGACTAAACCTGGGTCCTCTTGGTCTTTACCTATACCTTTTTCATCTTAACTCTGGACTTTCCTTGGGTCCTACGTGTTGATCCTAATTTTGGATTTTTTAATGATTGGTCTTTATTTGAGACTTGTTGGTTTTAAATTGGGACTTTAAAATTATTGGTCTTGTCTTAGGATTTGTAAATTATTGTTTTTGTCTTTGAATTTGTAAACTATTGGTCTTGATTTGAGGTAGGTTGGTTTTGGAACCTTACTTGAAGTGGCAGAGGGAACCGCAGATAAGCTTTTCTTCAAGTTGTATATCATATGCAATGTGAGTCAGTGTAGGAAAAAACAACTTCCATATAGATATTGAATTATCCAGCCAGTGAGTCATCCAGCCAGCTGGCTAGTTATTAAATGTGTAGGTAGTCCATTTTTTCACAATGAGTGCCCTCATATTTAGTTTACTCCCATCTGTTTTGGATAGTGTAACTGTTTTGGCATTTTGCAACTTTTACAATGATTTTTATAATGATTGGAAAGTATGGTATTCGATAGGCTACTGAAAACAATGGCAGGAGTGATGTCTCATTTGCTCAGAATCTCCAGAGAGTACACTGATCAGTTAAACCTTCATATCAAGTAACTGGTTTTAATGTTGCATTTTTTATGTAGATTTCAATGTCTACATTAATGTCTTCAAAAATTAAAAGGGAGTGGCTACCACACCACAAGATGGCTGCCAGCCAAACTACATCTCCCAGAATGCATTACTCAGAGAGGCGCAAATGCCTCAGCCCTCTAATTAAAGCTGGAGCTCAGGTGTGGGAGGGAGAGAGAACAAAGGAGTGGACACACACACCAGGCAGCCGGCATCGTACGTGGCACAAACTGAGCTCGGCCTCAGGGGAACTTTGATTTAGCAACTTGATGGAGGATATGTTTTGTTTTGAAGAACTCTTATGTTTTGATTCCTGGAAGACGTTTTGTGTTGGTGAATAAACCGGATTCTTCGTTTGGAAAGAACTTTTGCCTGCTCTGTCCTGTTGTGACGCACTGCCCTACACCCTGCTATTTGGTAACACCTCTCATGATACCACAAACTATTGAGTTCGTGCTTCACCCTGAGGCATATGACATGGATATTATTAGATAGTGAATCTAATAATAATAACTACTATTTTGAAAAAGAGACGGTGGTCCATTTTAAATAGTGATTTAAACTTAATTGAAATTATTTTTTAAATGTATCATGAAATTAAAATCTTACGCCTGCAGCAACTTCCATTAGTTCCCTGCTGGTAAGAAAATTACACACTGATTAAAGAGAACTTCTAAAGGCTAAATAAACACAACACCATCTAATGATCCAATTAGTCTAGACTATATTCTAATTAGTCAAAATGTTGTAAACATTTCCTGCCATTAAGGGAAAGGTGGCAAAGCAAAGTGCATCAGTAGTGAGGTAGGTCGAGTGTTTATAAAATACAAATTTGAGAATAGCCCATTGAGTTAAAACTGCCGCAGCTGTTTCAAACTATTGGAATCTGTAATAATCTTCGGCTCTATATGTTAATAACCTGCCATGTTCTCTGCTCTCGCTATGGTTTAAGACACAACCCATTACAGTCATGTGTACAGACACTCACACAGGCAGTCTTGACCTGACTATGTGCACTGAAAACAATTTGGAGTGACATTAACTTAAGAGAAGCACGGTAACAATTCTCACACAGTAATTTTTCAGTAATTTACTCAATAAAATAATAAAATGTCCTCAAACTTTGCTATTAAATTTTACTCAGACTACCTTTGTATCAATTTTTTAAAATATTAACCTTATTTAACTAGCTTTTATTTACTATATATCAAGATGTTTTAAAGTAATTTTTACATAATATTTCATCACTACTTCACAGTACTATTCTACTCTGTATTTGTTGCATTTTTAACATGGGCTCCTTTTTGTCAATACAATTGTCCTAATATAAGACTTTCACAAAACATGAAATAACAGAGTTTTAAAGAAAAACATCTTTATTCAAATACTGATGGAAGAGGCAGCTTCTCAGCATTAAAACTACATAAGTGCTGCAAACAGTATTGTAGACAAAGAACACTTAGTCTGACATTTTCACAACATTTTCACATGTAAAGTGCATTTTTGCAAGAACCATTTAGAAAGTAAATTCCTTAACTATTCATTTAGGTTTAGGCATTTCAAAAAGGGAACTCATTAAAGAGTTATACATTACAATTCACAATGTGTTCAATCAATTATCAAACTGGCTGCTAAGAGAACAAACGTGAAATTGAAATGGTGATATTGCTTCACTTCTTCACAGCCACTTCTGTGGAAACATTCATGCCAAAAGTTTGTTGCGCAAACTTTGGACTTTTGGAGACATCTTCAGGACATCAAGCTTGAGAAAGAGCTTCTGAAAAACTTTGAATGTGTATTTCAACTTTGGTGGGTAACTCAAGTTCATAGCATAAATAAAACCCATGAGCAAAAAGCAAGCCCTAGCCACACTCTTACAGTCCCCAAGAGCTTCCTTTCCCTCTATGATGATCGACACATGGTCCTGTGCCGCATTTCCTTGCACAACACAAATCTTCATGATGTGATGAGCCATTTCCTCTTTGCTCAAATCCTGTCAAAAACATTTGAAATCAGTACTTAGGTCTATTTACAATTGACCATTTAAAAACATTGACTGTACCGGTCAAAAGTTGCCCAAAATCTTTGATTGGTACTGTGGATGAATGCCAATTGTAGTTAATGCCTTAATAGATTTAAAGTTTAAAAGCCACATGAGGGATTTGCCTATAAAATATTAGTATGGAGATAAGAATTAGGCTCTTAGGCTGAATGGAGCTCAAAGTGAAAAACTGGCCACCAAAATCCATGTCTTCATACATCAGACTAAACATCCCTGGAATATGGAATGTCTCTTGGACAAAATCAAAAAGGTCCTGCAGTGTACTGGGGATGCCCGAAGGTAGAATCAGTTTGCGAATGTCATTGTCTCCAAAAGCGATCCTAAGATTTGCAAGCTTATCCATCTCAAGAGGCTTCCTCTGAAATATCAAAATGAGAAATTATTTTGAAATAAATTCAAATCATAAATGAGTTCAAAAACTTTTGTTTTGTTGTGACTGATGTGAATCTGCATTTCACCCAGTCTTTTAGGTCATCCTTTAGTACATCTAAAGAAACCACTGATGTTTTTGTGACTGGTCTGACGGCATGAGATTCATGGTATGCTACCATTAGCAGGTGTTTATTAGCAAGGGACAGCAAGATGTTCCTAAAACAGCCCGTCTGTCTGACAATTCTCTTGAAGAAGCAGTGTTTTGCCTCAAATCTCATTGTCCATAGGCCAGCTACAGGACCAAATTCCTGGATGAGCTGAGGGCAGTGTTCAAGGAAGTGGTGCTTGGGTAAGAGATTATCATGGGGGAAAGCTTCAAGGAATCTGTGTTGGTGCTCTGAAATCAAACAGTCAAGTGGATGTGCATTGCCTCCCACTGATCTTCTTGTGGCAAAGTTAGCAGGGATGATATTTGGGCAGTTTGTTCTCATTCCACTTATAGGGGAAATGACGAATAGCATTATTGAGTTCCATTAGAGTAAAATATTTCCTCTTGATCAAGACAACAAATGACAAAGCCATTTCCATTGGGACAATGGCCTCAAGGTCACATAAAACATCTGGGGGGTAACCAGATGTTACATAAAGTGATCAAGTTTTTCTGAAAGTGGACATTGTTTTTTCACAACACAACAATGAGTAAGGTTTGGAGAAGACACAGCTGTCTGCACTGCAGTGTATGCTGATGTTTAGTTCTCCGTGGAAAGAACCCACCTCTCACTTCTTTAGTCTGAAACTCAGATCACTCCCTAAGACAAAAACGGCAGATGTATGATCCTGTGACGTTTTCAACAAATCCTGCCACTGAATGGGCTCCCAAATTATCAGCCACCAGACTGACCACAGTGCCTTTGATGACTTTTCCAAAACTTGGAACAAAAAGACCACCTTTCTCCAAGGTTTTAAGATCTGTTAATAGTGGCTCTAAAACTCTTTGGAATCCAAACTACTTAGTGTCTTGTGCCTAAAACAGAACAGCAAGATAAATAGAGGTCAGTGCTGATCGAAACTTTGCTGGAATGTTTCCTAACACCCAGTACACGGCTGTGATTTTGTGCTAAGTCCCAAGAGGATTGCACACCTCAAAGTCATCAATGTACAAAATTAGACTAATTCTGTCATCCTCTGCAGAGAAAAAAAGGATTGTTCTGATATTGAGATCTGTCATGAAATGTCTGATATTGTGAAACATTTTCTGTATTTTTTTCACAACAAGTGCCTTTTGTTGAAAATCCTTATTGTTTAAGATTGTTTTAGCAACAGGGAATGCAATATTGGGACATACTGGAATGTTTTACCCTCTCTATTATCGAGTATGTGTTCTTCACTTTCAACAACGGAAAATTGTTTCTTCATATACTCTCGTCTCTTGTATGAAGTAATAAAAGGCCTGTCTGTTCCCAAAGCTGTACTTATAGGGTGTGACTCACAAAGATGTTTTACTAAATCTGAGATAACAGCTGAATCCAGATCACAGTTATGGCTTCTCAAGGTGGACTCAACAACACCTCTTATAACTGGACCAGATGCACTGCAGGAAATGAACTGAAGCTCATCAACTATTTTGTCAATACACTTGTTTGGAACATTAAAAGTGCTTTCCAACTTTAAAAAAAAGCTGTCCACTCTCCTCTGGTTCCTCTTCAAAAGACTCAGGGTCATCCTGAACAAAGATCTCCTCCTGAGCAGCTGTGGGATCCAAGTGGTTTTTCAAGACTTCAATTTTAAAGTCCTTAGTGAAATGTGAAGTGTGTTTCCTGTTTCTATGAGTAGCAAAGGAGGGAACTGTAACTTCGTACTGAAGTTACAGTTTTTGAAGACACACTTCAAATCTTCTTAGGTGGCTGCCAAGATGCTCAAAATAGTATCTTAAGTAAAAAGACTAGAACAGCACAGTAGACAAGAAAATTAAATAACTTCTCTTTGTGTCACCAACTCCACATGCTGGTGGGACAAATGGGTCCGAAGGGCATTGAAAGTTTTGAATGAAAAAGGGCAATTATTGTGAAGGCAAGGGATTGGCTGGCTGCAGCCCGTTTCCATGTTTTAACCTTTAATGTTTCAATCCTATCCTTTTTTTCAGATTCAAAGTGTGACGACCCCTTCCACCCTCACCTGGACACTAGGTGTCCCTGTTCTCTTTTCCCCTGAGCTGTAGGTGGAGGTGACGTCAGTGTTAATCAGTGTACACCTCGGCCAGGTGTGCTGTGCCCTTTAAAAGGCTTCGCCACATTCATGCTCACTCGCTCGACGCTCTCGGTGGAACGAGGTTAGCCCTTGCTGACTCATGACTGCAGCATCCTTTTCTGTTTTTGTTCTTGGACACACGTTGGACACATATTGTTGATTATAATTTATTTTGTTAATAAACAACTGAAAGAGCAACAGTCCGCTCGTGTCATCTCCCTCCTTGTCACAATCTGTGACACAAAGCTACATATTTTGCATTTCCATCTCATGTTGTGGCCCCTAGGAAACAAATTCAGCTTGTGAACATCTTGAAACTAAACAATGTTTGCTGTACATAAAAATGTCAAGTAAACCTTTAACAGATCTATTTAATCTTACCTTCTGTAAGCAGGTACAACCAAATGGCAGAGTCAATGTCCTTTCAATATTCTGTAAAATATATGGGTAAAATATGAACACAAAACACAATATCAGATTTTGGAGAACATCTTTATAATAAATGTGTTTATGCACTAATTACATGTTTTATGCCCACATAAACACAACAAGTCAACATAACTTAAATACGGAGATATACAACAAGCCTGTTCATGTTTATGGGTGGGTATTCGTACTTGATAGCTTTTAATAACCTAGTACTGAGTGGTATGGAAACTTCTCCAGTTAAACGTTACATGCATTCAATCCTTTTTGTAATTAGATTCGGAAAAAGAGTGACTATTTGAATGATTTTACTTGCAGCCATGTGTGATTTTCTCATTACCACAGCAGCATTTGTTATTACTCTAATATAACAATGAATTTATCAAAATAAAATGTAAAAACATGTCATTTATATTTATTTAGTCATTATCTCTTAAAAACAAACAAATGAAAAAAATTGCCCAGTCCGAGCTGCGAATCAGCCTTTTACAGGTTTTACCTATTGGTGAGCTATGCTTTAGATGATTCTGTGCCCTCCATTGAATCCATGCTTTGACTAGGCGCGCGTGTGTGTGTGTGTGTTACCATCTTGGTATTAAGTAAAAAAAAAGTAACGAAGTAACAAAGAGTGATCTGGCTAACTTAGCATGGCAGACGGTATGCAAACTATAGAGAAACTCAAACAGTTCGGTGCTTATGTGAAAAAGCACCACGAGCAGGTAAACTGATAAACCATCCAATCCATTGATTTTCGAGTGAGCAACTCGATGTCTGTCGTCCTTGGGCAGGTACTGGATCGGTCCCTCCCGCAAGTGAGTCTGGGATTGAAAAAGACTGCTTACTGTTCTCTGATGCTGACGTCACTCGCTGGGCAGTCAGATTGTTGCCAGTTTCACTAACGTACATATCAAATTGAGAATTCATAATAACAAACAAATTTCAAGTATCAGATTAAATAATATATGAATTTTTGAAATAAAATCACTTAAATAAGATTTTATTGTAGAATTTAAACAAATAAGCAATTAAAGATTACAGGGCCCAAAAAAAAAAAATTCTCAGTGTGTTCTGCCTTTAGATTATGTATGTTGTGATTTGAGCCTATACAAATTTAACAACATGATAGTTAACAAAAGTAAAGCCAAATTATCTCAACTACCCCCTGCTGGCAGGCTGAAGTCTAGGTTGCAAACTCCATTGCTTCCATGTGAGTGGATGGCACAAAATTTTGTGCCGAACTAAAAAGTTCACGTCAAATATTTTTTTCTAAAATTGGTTTCTGTCATTGTAAGTATTTCCTATCACACTAATGTGTGATCAAGAGTTCATGTTTCTGATAAGTTTGTTTTTCATTAGTTATAGTTATATTAGTTATTAGTTTATTATAGTTTAGTATATTTCTAAAGTCCCACAGTGCCCATCTTAATTAGCAACACTAGCTTGTCTTTCATTTCAACATGGTCTCAATCAACCACCAATGTAATTAGGACAAACCCTGTAAAATATCCAACAGGCCAACTGGCAGACAAAATGAATTAAACAGTCAACATGGTAACATTTAGCAAAATGTATCTCGTTAATTAATATCTTGCTTCGGTTCAACTATCAGCAATAAGACGCCAAAACAAAAGCTGGTCTTTTTTTGTCCCGGCGCAGAGTTACCATTTTGGTAATGGGGGATAAACACAGGAGAACGAAATCAGTTCTGGTGTCTGGTGCATGACATTAGTGTAAACTGTTGTCGGAGCGCCACAGAGAATTAGTTTGCCTCTTATCAGTGCCATGTGCTAATAGAGTGTCTGTGTGTTGACAGATAGATAGAGGCAAAGTGAAAGATATGGTACAAATGAGAGGAGAGAGGGAAGAAAGGGAAGGAAAAAGATAGCAAGAAATACACAAAGAGGCAGAAAGCAGCAGGGGCTCATCATTATTGGTGTCAGTACAGTCTGCTTCATTCTGCTATCTGTCATTATCTTGTTCTACTAGGAATTCACACTCATCTGTATTGTCTGCTGTCTGATTAGGAACAACGCTAGAGGCCTGTGTGAACACTTGTGATGCATACTGATCAGCAGCCAGTTCTACCCTAAGCAGCGCTGACTGCTTGGTTTCTGTAATCTGAGTGCACATCAAGGATAATGGCTGCATTTAAAAAAAAAAATACAGATCCACTGTGTTTTTCTCCCATTACAGGAGTCAAAATGTTTGACAGTCGCTGTTTATACCCATCAAAATAATCAGCATCAACACGAGACACCACACACACAGAGGAGAAGTGCCCCAAGTCCTCACAAGATAAAGATATACCTCTGCTAATGTTTGCTCATGAGCTGTTGTTGCAACATTACAGTTCTGTCACTTTCACCATAAGAAACTATTAAAATGTATCATTCTGAGGGTCTAGTATTAATAATAACTTGTGGAAATTATTCATTACAAAGTGTTTCACAAGTCTGAAGTTCTTGCAGAGGTTCAATCCACTGTCCCCTTCTATTTGTTTCATTCATTTAATCAACTTCACCTAATACTGCACAATTCAATGTGTTGTTTAAGCTGTAAACTAAATTATATGACTCTTCTTTGATGAAACACAATATTGCTGCTTTATTTCCCATTTTTTTATCAAATTTATTTAAAAAATGTACATTTATGGGTTGACTGCAAAGTTTTTGTCGTTGCTATGGTGTTGCTATGGGCTCTGCAATCCCTGAAATTACGTAGTCGCATGTTGTTTGAAGCATTGTCCATGTTGAGAGTGGATAAGTGTATGAATGCATGTAACTATATTTGTTCAGGAGGATGTGCTGTTGCGCCTCATATGGCATGGAGTCACGTGTGACTGATGACACCACTACCTTATAAGGGGGATGTTCACCCTCTCTCTCTCTGTACCTGACTCTCACGGAGAACAGCATGTTGTGCACTGTTCTGCAATAAACAATGCCACGAGATTGATGGCTGAAGAGACAAACGTCTGAATGTCTGTTCATCCCTGAGAATTATTATTTCGCTGTGCAGGTAGGCAGAAGGAATAAGCCTACCTGCTAACAGGTTATGGGCCCAGCAACCGAGAATGACTCTAAAGTTTGACGGACACGTGTGTCGATAGCGAGCAAGACTGCGCTAGCATACAGAAGTAGGATTATCCAAAAGAGCTAGTTTAGCATTGGGAGTACCGGGAAGCTAAAGCTAGGCTAAAAAGGAGCTAAACTGAGCTACAAACACAAAAAGCCTTGGCAAACAGGAGCAAGAGCAAGTGGCCCACGTTTGACGGGAGAGCAGAGGAGTATGAGCTCTGGGAAGAAAGGATGCTGTGCTGCATGCACGGAGTGGGGCTGAAGCAGACGATCCTCACAGAGCCCGCTAGACCACTGACGGTGGAAGAAAAGGCTAACAATGACAAGCTGAATGCGGATGCCTATTGTGCATTGGTGCCGCTACTTGACAATACGAGCTTGGGACTGATATTCAGAGACAAACAATAACAATGACTGCGCTGAAGAAAGCTGACAACGAGACTGTAACTAAATACGTTGAAGTACAAGCCGTTCACACTGATGGTGATGCATGGTTCAGCGGACATGATGCTGGGAGAGTTCAAGGCAAAGTTGAGGAATTTCGAGGCTTCAGAAGACTCAGACCCAGGAGATGGTGTGTTGGCGGTGCAGAGAAAAGGGCCACTGAAGGGATGACTGCACAGAGAAAGTTTGGTGTAGTTTTTGCAAAAGCAGGGGGCACACAGACAAGGCGTGCACAAAGAAGGAGTGTGAACGGAGTGCCCAGTGTGGAGAAGACCACACCTTCAGGGCACAAACAGAAGATGCCAGTCTCTCAGGGCAACGGCTGCAGATCCAGAGAAAGGGACTGATCGTGGACACGGGCGCGTCGTCCCACATCATGAAAACAACGGTAGTTTCCTATAAAATACAACAGGACAAAAAAATCCTGTTTATGAAAAAACTTAACAAGAACAAACTCTTGAGTTTCAGCAGTTCGTACATATTTAAACATGCACTAGTTCTGCTCATGCACCCAATGCTGTCTTCTTCTCTCAACTCAGTTGTTAACATGCTATTCAGATCAAAGAGTTACTTAGTTAGTTTAGCAGTTAGCAATTGCTTCTCTCTTTAGCTTAGTCACTCGTCGGACCACACAAAACACAAGCCGGTAGTTTCTTGTCTGCAGGAGACAGACGCTTCATTCATAAGGCTGTGATTGGACGAGCCCTCTAACGTGTTGACGTTAACGAGTGACGTGGCATGTAGCTGAGTGTGACGTTTTCAGAGTAAAACTTCACAAATGACCATTTCACTTTTGAAGCAGCAGTTATAACAGTTTTTAAATTGTACAGCAGTGGCCAAAAGTTTTGAAAATGACACAAATATTAATTTTCACAAAGTCTGCTGCCTCAGTTTTTATGATGGCAATTTGCATATATACGTTATTAACAGTGATCAGATGAATTGCAATTAATTGCAAAGTCCCTCTTTGCCATGAATATTAACTTAATCCCCCAAAAAACATTTCCACTGCATTTCAGCCCTGCCACAAAAGGACCAGCTGATATCATGTCAGTGATTCTCTTGTTAACACAGGTGAGAGTGTTGACGAGGACAAGGCTGGAGACTCTGTCATGCTGACTGAGTCAGAATAGCAGACTGGAAGCTTTAAAAGGAGGGTGGTGCTTGAAATCATTGTTCTTCCTCTGTTAACCATGGTTACCTGCAAGGAAACACGTGCAGTCATCATTGCTTTGCACAAGAAGGGCTTCACAGGCAAGGATATTGCTGCTAGTAAGATTGCACATAAATCTACCTTTTATCGGATCATCAAGAACTTCAAGGAGAGAAGTTCAATTGTTGTGAAGAAGGCTTCAGGGTGCCCAAGAAAGTCCAGCAAGCGCCAGGGCCGTCTCCTAAAGTTGATTCAGCTGCGGGATCGGGGCACCACCAGTGCAGAGCTTGCTCAGGAATGACAGCAGGCAGGTGTGAGTGCATCTGCACACACAGTGAGGCAAAGACTTTTGGAGGATGGCTGGGTGTCAAGAAGGGCAGCAAAGAAGCCACTTCTCTCCAGGAAAAACACCAGGGACAGACTGATATTCTGCAAAAGGTACAGACTGCTGAGGACTGGGGTAAAGTCCTTTTCTCTGATGAATCCCCTTACCAATTGTTTGGGGCATCCAGAAAAAAGCTTGTCTGGAGAAAAAAAGGTGAGCGCTACCATCAGTCCTGTGTCTTGCCAACAGTAAAGCATCCTGAGACCATTCATGTGTGGGGTTGCTTCTCAGCCAAGGGAGTGGGCTCACTCACAATTTTGCCTAAGAACACAGCCATGAATAAAGAATGGTACCAAAACATCCTCCGAGAGCAACTTCTCCCAACCAACCAAGAACAGTTGGTGACGAACAATGCCTTTTCCAGCATGATGGAGCACCTTGCCATTAGCCAAAAGTGATACCTAAGTAGCTCGGGGAACAAAACATCTTGGGTCCATGGCCAGGAAACTCCCCAGACCTTAATCCCATTGAGAACTTGTGGTCAATCCTCAAGAGGCGGGTGGACAAACAAAAAACCACAAATTCTGACAAACTCCAAGCATTGATTATGCAAGAATGGGCTGCCATCAGTCAGAATGTGGCCCAGAAGTTAATTGACAGCATGCCAGGGCGAATTGCAGAAGTCTTGAAAAAGAAGGGTCAACACTGCAAATATTGACTCTTTGCATAAACTTAATGTGATTGTCAATAAAAGCCTTTGACACTTATGAAATGCTTGTAATTATACTTCAGTATGTTGTGTTCTTTTGTCCCGAGGTATGAGAAGAGCCGGTCTCGGTTTGGTTCAACAAGTATTTATTTAGAAGCAATGAAAAGGTACAGCATAGCTATGGGCACTCATTGCACAGCCTCGGCCATCTAGTAGCACGGGGTAGTCAAGAGTCGCCCTGAACGGACGGCGGGTGCAGTACTTATAATAGTAGGTTGAACTTCATTGGTCAATAACGAGGGGGAGTCACCGTGGTTTAGACTTGGCTATCCCTAGATGGTGCGCAGGCGTGGTCCCAGCCTCTTAGCACTGGAATCCGCGAATGATGAGGAGCCGCCTCCAGTTTCGCCCGTCCTTTGACCATTGCTGGGCAAATCTTCACATTCTGACAGTGTTTGGTTTTGTGTTTTACAAACAAGCCTTGACTCGGCTGACACCTTATGAGTCTTCAGTAGTTTTGCAGATCCACATGTGCTTATATGGTGTTGTTGCTCATTGGAGTGAGGAACATTGTGTTCCTGCTTTAACGGCTGTATGTTCTGTGTGTGTAAGCATGCGCATTTTCCAGACAAGACAACGCCTTTCCTATCTGCCCTTCAGAACCTGGAGCAGCTGCAGGTCACAGTTTCTTATGAGTGCATTCATGTATGTGTGATGTTGAATAAAGCTAAGGGAGGTAGGCTGTAATATAAAAAGGTTACGTATGAGAACAAGTTTAAGTACAGTGTATTGTATGCCACGGATTTCAGTCTCCACAAGTAACATCTGACAAAAAGATCTAAAAACACTACAAAGTTTGTGAAAACCAATACTTGTCATTCTCAAAACTTTTGGGAACAGCTGTACTTTACATTCATATAGGATGAGTATGCGACTGAGGAGCAGTTTATTATTTCTGGTGATAAGTTAATGTAAATGCATGATTCTTACTGGTCTGGGTTTGTACCCTCATAGTTGAATGCACTTATTGTAAGAGTGTTTTAATGGAATACTGGGAAAGTTTAATAACAACAATACGACAATTAAAGTTCAAATTATTGGAGTCAACAGCTTAGTATGCCATGGTCATGTGAATATGGTGCTGAGTTTTTTTCCCTGTAATTTGGGAGGACAAATGTTTGGGAATTTGTCACGCGATGACACAGCTGATATGCTTTGTGTGAAGCACAGTGATTTGGTGTCAGCAGAAAGACATCTCAACTGCCAAGCTTCTCAGACTTGTAAAACTGCCCAAAACTGGAACCCCACGTCAATTCCTGGCAGTTACTGGCAGTTTTCTGTGCTGCCTGCAGATTCCTGTGAACAATCGTTAACCTGAACTTCCACGTTTCCACTTGAAAAAGAACATTCATACCGAGCCGGGCACTTGGACAATTTAAATGGGAATTAAAATGGCATGCGCCCATGTCATATCTTATGTGGTTTACAACAGTAAGTAGGCCTATTGTGTTTTGATAAATTCTATGTGGACTAATGATAATGAACATGGATTCTTTTTTTCAAGTTATTACATTTTTTTCTGTTTTTACTTTTTTTGTAACTTTGTATTATACACAGTTTTGTTTTTACAGACTCTTAATACATACATGTGCTCTGTAATAGCAATTGTATGTAAAAAATATTCCCAGCATACTGTTGACATCGCTGTCCGTCCTGGGAGAGGGATCCCTCACATGTGGCTCTCTCTGAGGTTTCTACCTTCTTTTTACCCTGTTAAAAGGTTTTTTTGTAGTTTTTCCTTACTCTTGTTGAGGGTTAAGGGCAGAGGATGTCACACCATGTTAAAGCCCTATGAGACAAATTGTGATTTGTGAATATGGGCTATACAAATAAAATTTGATTGATTGATTGATCACGGTTGATGAGCACAATGACATGTACAATCAACTTCCTATCTGCTGTCTACTTTACTCTACTCTAGTTTTTTTTAAATTTTGAAACAGATCCACACATCAGGAAAATTCACTTGTTACAGCAGCAGGCAGGTTAGAAAGAGGTAGACAAGAGAATAAATAAATATAAGGACATTAGAATATAAGTAAAGAATAAACATTTATAGTTAAATGTTTATATATATATATATATATATATATATAATAAGCAATATTAACAAACAAAAAACGATGCTCTTGAACAATAAACACATAATATTGAACATTTTATGTTACATTTGTGTGTGTATGCGTGTCAAGCCCTAGTGTTCTTCTTTGGCACCCACAGTAAGGGCCACGACTTCCCACTGTATTAAACGAGAAGATTTTTCTAATAGGTGTTCCACAACCCTAACCACATAGGATCAATCAGCACAGGTGAGATCTGTTAGCTGATTGGTCCTCACACTTAAAAGGCAGCGTCTGCGCTGCTTCGGGAAGGATCATGCACATCGGCGGAGAGGCCAAGACCCTTCCTGTACCATGTCCCTCGTCGATGGTGAGGCCGATGCCTGCAGGCCCGGCAGCCCCTGTTCCGTGTCGGCGGAGAGGCCGTCACTCTCAGGCCCGGTACCTGTTGCCTGGGTGCCCATGCGGCATCGCCCACCTGCCTGGCCTCTGGAGAGACTGCTCACAACATCGCCCACCTGCTCAACCTCTGAAGAGCCTCAGTGGGTGGGCTGGCTTCCTCTCCTGGTCCATGGGGGGGGGAATAGGTCAGGCAGGATGGCTCCCTGTCCTGAAGTTGGTGATGGGGGTATGTGGAGGTGAGGGGGCTGGGAGAGCACCCTCACCTGCACCAAAGAGGACCAATCAGTACAGGTGAGAGCTGTTAGCTGATTAGTACTCACGCTTAAAAGGCAGCCTCGGGAGGATCACGCAGGAACTCAGACACACGGAGGCCTGAATCTCCCAAAAGGACTGAGCTGTAAAGCTAGTTGTGTTATTTTGTAGTTTATTTATGTTTGTTGAAGTGTGTCTGGATTAAATAAAAGATGCTCAAATCAGAATGGTTAGTCTCTGTCTCTGCCCCGTGGCATGTTCAACTGCCACAACCTACAATTTAGAAGAGGAAAAGGGGCAGAACACACCACAGTAATGTTGATTAGTTTATTATAAAGCAAAACTACACATAGATTAATTGGCCACCAAATGGTACATATTAAGATTTTGTTGCCTTGGTAGGTTGGAATTGACCCCAGACCACTGTAGCAAGGACCCGGCCTTGGGGCACACACTATTAAGGTTAATTATTTTGAGTTTGTAGTTTGCAGTGGTGTTGTGCTTGAGTGCATTATACTGTAAAATGTTTCTAATATTCCGCCCCTCGTGTATTTAAATGTGGTGGCCCAAATATTAGAAACACCTCAATTTAATAATAGTTCAGCACCTCTGCAAACTCAATAAAAAAAAAATAGTTAAGTTAATACCTCTGGGACAATGTCTTTGTAAAGGCAGAATGTTTGGCAGTGCTGATGTATTGGATCGAATAAGATTGTGCAAGTGTACCCAATGAGGTAGCCAGTGAATGCAATTTGACATTATTGGCAAAGCAGAAAAGGTGAAAAAGTCAATCCATATTACCTCAGACTGCATGCGAAGAGCAGGCCACATGTCCAAGAGCTGTTTCACTGGTGGGCAGGACATCACTATCGTCTTTCGCCGCAAGGCAAATGTGGTCTGCATCATCTTACTAATGAGAGGAAGGTTGGTCTCAGTCTTCTTTACTTCTTCAACAATGACTTCCCTCAAATGTTCAAGACTTGAGGAATCTTCTCCTTGGGGAAAGTTGGGCAGAAAGTTAACTTCTGCCCGCTTGGGCCTTTTGATGTTAGAGTGTGAAGGTTCATTGTCAGGGTTTCTTCGGCTTCTTTTTCCAGCATTTACGGTGACCTCTTGACAGCCGACCTTTCTCATCTTGGTCCTGTAATTGCCCATTTTAAACTTGATGCTGTTTTTCCAGCCATTCCATCCAGTGTCAGAACCTGCTTCCTTTAAACAGGGATGTTTGACCACAAGAGCTTCAGCTGCCATAGCTAACTCTGTATCACTTGGGTAAGCCTTTAAACCATATATAGCAGAAGCAAGTTTCTCCAGAATTTCATGCTTTTTGTCCCTAGCCAGCCGAAGAGGGGTTCCATTCTTCTCAAATTCATTATTGCCTTCTCTAAGCATTAGTTCAACAACAAATGAAAATGTGGGAATCTGCTTAGACGTTCTGGTGTTGACACATCTGAGAGTGTTACAGTTGATGCAACAGAACTGGAATCATGTGAAAGTGAAATATGCAGAACAGCTTTTTGTGGCAACTCGTCAATGTCAACTAGGGAAGTAAGTTTTCCATCAAAGTCTGGATCTTCGTAGTGTAAGCTTAAGTCATGGTCCAATTCTAGTTGGTTTTTCAAAATGTTGATTAGTGCGTCAACAGAGCTTGGCTGGGAGCTGAGTAGTCTCAATTCTGTCTCACTTGTATGAACCTCTTTGGAGTCAACAGCAGCAAGCCATCTATCTTGTATGCAGAGTGTGGGACTAGATCATTGAAGTCAGATTACTAGTAGAGAAAATAAACATTCTGACTCACAAGGTAGATCTGTGCTAGTTGTAAAATTTAGATTAACTCCAACCGACAAACATTCACTGATAAGGAGTCTAGGTGCCGGCTCCGGGCGTGAACTGGTGGGTCTGCTGTAGACATATGATGTTCCATGCCATGTTTGGTGGTGTTGGATGAGAAAGTGGGCTTTGTTAAACTTGGAAACTGTCCCAGGAGGCGGTGGAACTCCGTTTAGCTTTGGAACCAAATCGTGCATGGTAAAAACACAGGTGGGAGCTTTGTTGCCGCTTAACGGTCGTCTCCCCCTGCCGCCATGGACAGTCGCAGGGTGAGTCCCACGCAGCCGCGCAGCTCTGTTGCCCGCCAGGAAAAACCTATCGCTTCCTCGGCCAATGCCCGGCAATCCGTGATGATAGTGTTGGCCAAAGCAGACCGTACCTGAGTCGGCAGCTGTGGCAGGAACAGCTCCGTGAACAGAAGATCCAGCTTATGGCTTCCCAGGAGAGACAGCATCTTATCCATCAATTCAGAAGGCTTGGAGTCGCCGAGACCGTTTAGCGAAAGAAGCAGGCGTGCACGCTCGGAGTCAGAAAGCCCAAAAGCCTTCAACAGGTGAGCCTTCAACACCCCATATTTATCTTGCTCCGGAGGATTCTCCAGCATGCTCACCACTCTGCTCGCTGTTGCACTATTGAGAGCCGCGACTACATAATATTTAGTGGCATCTGCTGTTATGTCTCTCAACGCAAACTGTGCCTCTGTCTGAGCAAACCATGCCGATGCTTGTGTTTCCCAAAACTCCGGGAGTTTAAGCGATACTGCGTGTGTCGCCATGTCCGTCTCTGGATACGTCCAGAGAAACGTCAAGGTCACCAATTGTAAGAGTCGAGGGAATGAAGTAGTCCGGAGATCTCTCGTGAGTTTGTGCACCTCTCAGCCTGCGTTTTATTTTACAAACATATCAACCATGCAGAGCACTTCCGGGTGTCACCACACATCTGCTTTTAACCACTCCCAGTGCCCTTGTTACCTTGGTAACCCCACCGCTCCTTACAGGGTGTGTAAGTGTGCAAACCACGTAGTGCAATCAATTAGTGTAAACCAATGTAACGGTGAATGGTGAATTCTGTCTTATCATGTGTCAACTACACTAGCATCAATGGAAGATTCCAGACTCCTTTCTCACCTCTGTAAGTAGCATCATCTTGCAAAGGCAGAGGCAGAGAGACTTACAACAAATGTGAGAACAGATGTTATTAGCTCAGAGGAGACAAAATAAGTTTAAGAAGGTTATAGAGGATGTGAAGTGAAGAAGGGATAAAGTAAGTTGGTTGTATTGAAAGAATAAACACTGTATTGTCTTAGTAGTTTTGATAGACTCATTGGCTAAAGATTTGTTAAAGTATCAACTTTTGATTCTTATGATTACTGATAAAACCAAAAATAATTTGAGTGGAATGTTTTGGAACTTTGGATTAAAAGGTTTAATACTACTGGAGGGGAAAAGACAGTTAATACCAATACATTTTTTTAAAAGAGGGTTAATCACAAACGATTTTCTGTTGTGATAAATGAAATGAGTGTTGAACTCATTCCTGAATGTCGTAAATTGTTTGATATAATTGATTAATATTTGGTTGTAAACAGGGATGATGTTCCTGGGTTGAAACAGGTACTGTCATGTTTGTGGACCGGAATTTGTGATATTGTGACCATGTCTCTGCAATATATCACTAACTGCCTCCTTGATCAATGGCTGGGATAAAGAGAAGATCTGATACAAGTGGTCCACTATTTCCTGTGTGGCTGTGTTTAACACATGAAGCTAAATTAAGTTTGAGCTGATTTTTTAGTTCAAAGCTATCATGCAGCTCTTCATCCTATATGTCAGTGCTATTACCTGGACACTCATTCAAATCACAAGGGACAACTGAGCTAGTGGCCTGAGGATTCTGAGCATGCTCACAGACAATGTCATTACAAAAGTCTGATGCAAGATTTTCCTGATGCACTCTGCTTTTATGGGAGTTGAATGAAGAGTAAACATTTGTGCTATAGTTACAGTCTTTGTATGAGCAAAGAACCATTTTGTGTTTTTTTAAGTGTGATCTTATGTGACTGAGGAGTACAGACTCAGCAAAAGGGTGCTGATATGTGCATAAAGGGCACCTGAATGTCACAGGTTCCTGACTCTGCCCTGCACTGGTACTATGTTCTGGAGTATGGTATCTTGACAAATGAGTTCCCAGTGCACTAAGTGTGAGAAATGTGCACATGCAATCATCATGGAGGCATGGTAGTGGGCTAACTCTTGAAAAGTGGCTGTGCCTCAGTCTACAATGTTTAAATAATTGTGTCCTGGTGGTGAAATAAGCTGAACACAACTTACAGTGCCAAGTCATATTAGGAGCAGCTACCTGAAAACACAATAATTTAATAATTTTATTCCATTTGTCACCTCAAGTAATAGTAAAAAGGCAAACTCGATGTAGAAAGACAGGGTTGAGAGTATCAGCTCAATAGCAGCAGTGCTCTCTGTGTAGACATGCATAGGCAGTGTGTCCTGAGCATCTTCTATTCTTGTTATTAATAAACCCACTGTCAAATTGAGCATTTTGGTTGTTATTTAACCTCTTAACTTACCTAGCAAAACTAGAAGATGATCTACAAGTGGCGGAGGCTAAGATTCGCTTTTGGCTTGCCCAGGAGGATGAGCATGGTCCAACACAGATTGGTTTACCTGGATGTTGAAATTAGTTTCCATTATGAACACACTAAACATCATCAACAATTTACATCACATCATTTCAGTAAGTTCCCGACAAGTCTTGCTAGCTTAGCTGTGTAGCTAAAGTGGCTCACATTCATAACTTCAAATTGAATACTTACAATTATTCCATTGGCGCTGATTACTGAGATCCAAAAGCACACAGGACAGGTCTGCAGGTATTTTCTGTTCAGTATCTCTAGGTACAAGTCCGGTGTGCGCTCTCTGTAGATTAACCTCCGGTCAAAGCCTGCTCAAACGAAAGCCTAACCATCAGAACAGGAATTGAACCCTTGAACTTCAAAGTTGTGTAGGTACTACCTGTGGAGACGATTTTGTAGTTTATTAATATTTAATAGATAAATTGACACCGTAACATCAGACTGTTTATTTCTTAAATTCACTAATACTTATTTTGTAAACATAAGGGCACCAACTTGTAAGTCACGATTGACTGGTCGATCTCTCAAGCACTCTACTCTGTCGATTCCCGTAACGATCGGGACACACTGTCTGCAGATGCAGAAGTCTTTCCACAGGAGCAGCTACTATGTGGGAGGGACAGATTGTATCGCCCTGAAATAAGACAAAAAGTTTTTACCATGATGCACAAGCAATTTAAAATTACATTACTGTATGAAAGAAATTTAAAAAAACATTACCATTCATTCCAATCAAAATGACTTGCTTTCCTGTGGAAACAGTTGTTTTCCCAGATGAACAATGACAGCAGGGAAGCATGATTGGTAAAAAACATTCTAGGGAAAATAATTTTACATAGTAAATTCAAGTAACATCATCTTTAATCAGTGGAGGTATTCTTTGAGTGCGATAATAACTTATTTCACCCAGCGTATTTTTGGATTTAGTCAAATTTACTCTATTAAATAAAATGGCCTGTGTTTTGTAACTTAGAAGTACGTCTCTCACGGTAGGAGAATTTTCTTCCCTCATCTTCCTTGATGTATGTGGATGGTGGAACTGGCCTGAAGAACACCTCTACCATGGATGTTCTATTATGGAGCACCATAGACCTGTGTATGGCAAAATCACAGGTTGTGCAGTAAAGCGGTCTTGGTAAACAATCTTGACATCTCAGTACTGCAACCTTTTGTCTGCAGTGCTGGCAAAGTCCCTCTTTAGGCTTCTCAGATAATAACATCTGATTAACCATAAAAGGCCTTAACAAAGTCCACTTTTTTAAGGTGGATGTTTGCCTATCCTTCCAATGTGAAGAGACAGGCTCTGCAGTAGGACTTCCCAAGTGGATTTGCACTTCTTGGATGAGGGAGTCTTGACGGGAAAATTAAGGGGTGGAGGTTAGGAGGATAACAGATGTAAAGCAGGGATAAAGTTTTGGATTGTCCCAGTGTCCGTCTCTTGTCCACTAGTAAATGGAGCACATGATGGGTCTGTGCTTCCCGAGGTGTCTGCAGAAGTATGAATATGCATTTTATATCTTGCTTTAGGAGAAATAAAGTATGGTTTGAAATGAACAAAAAAAAACAAACACTAACCAGTGGCTGAACACCGCTTCTGTTTCTCTACTGTTCTCCTTTTTGGGAGAGGTTGCCCTTCCTGGTCCTCATCAAACCAAACAAACTGTTTTGTCCCAGTTTTTGATGTTGCTGCAACTCCTGTGGCTTAACTTGGATTCTCCTTGAGTAAAGAATTGAGACACAGAACATACCATTTGTTACACATCTTGTTATGAAAAAAAATTGTCATATTGCATACTAAAAATTCAAACAAATTGGTCTTGTATAGTCCAGTAATGGTAGACAAATACATCCCTTGTTAATCTAAAGAATTTATAAATCTAAGTTCAATCATAAACCAATAGCGAAGGCATGTGCAATCGGAATCGGCTCGGTATGATCGTGGTTACGTAATTTCCAGGGTTGCAGAGTCCAATTTGAGAGGCCAAATTTTGAGATTACTACGTTTTGCCTGGTGGACCAACATAGCTATTACACGTTTTGAGATGACACTGGGTTGCGCTCAAATTGGCTCATTTTGATAATATCCAGAGATAATATTAGGGAGGTGGCAAAAGAAATGTCAGAGAAAGTCTGTAGCCTCTCACTCTGACGTTTGCGTTCACACATATAGCTCCTCCGGAGGATATCAGGAGATTATCTGGAATTCAGTGCATGTCTGAAAGCAGAATTAGTTAATTTCCAGGGATAGACTCTTCAGACAGAACTTTGTGGTGAGGTTACACTTAATAAATTAATGAATAATAAATGACAGATTAATAAGCCTGATTCGACTGAATGAAATACAAAATATAGTCAGAACTGCTTAAACATGCTTAAGTCAGTGCAATGTACTTTTTAATACATCACCACTGAAAACAGAGGGGGTTAGGTAACCCTTACTGGGTCACTGTCAGAAAAAACAGCCCTGTGAGGAAAAACAAAACTGAGCCCACTCTTTCATCTTTATGAGGCGTCTCATATGGAGAAGCCAGACGTCTTGCAAAGCTTCTTCATAACAATTCACTATTAGTTTAACAAGCTTCTACTTTTTATTCCACCGACAGTAACAAGTGAAGCTGTCATCATTCCATGTTATCTTCAGTTCACCTGGTTCAGTCTGTCCAATGATGCAGCCTTGCTCTGCTTACTATAAGTGCGTGTGCATGCAGGATCACTCAGTCCAGTGAAAAGGACAGAGCATCAGGGCAAATGGAAGTTGACTAGAATGAGGCTTCATATTAAAATATGACCAATTATACAAATCAAATACAGGGAATTAAAATCAAAGACCTTTTTTGATTAAAAAATTAGGCGTCAGGACCCCACGGTGGAAGGGGGGTACAAAGGGTGATTTACAAAAAAACACAAAGAATTTTAATAACCATTAAAAAATAGCCTACATTGCTCAAAATATATGGAAAAATAAAGTTAAATAAGGTGTTTTGCACAGTTTCAGTAGCAGGTCAGTTAACAGCACCACAGGCAGTGGTGTAGTGCAGGGTATACACAGGTATACAGTATATACCCACTTAAATTTCATCATCTTAGCATAGACCTACGACTAAATCACCTCTGGTGCGCATCAGCAGAAGCATCAACCGCCTTACTCTGCCTCTGATTGGTTAGATAGGATAAAAGTATCAGAGAAAGCCAATCAGAGGCACAGTGGGACAGGTCATGTTTGTTTTTTTGGGAAAAAAATATTACCTGCACTTTACTTGTGTTTTTTTAATGAGGTCGGTTAATCAGGAGTTCAGGTAAAGTCTACCCAAACAAAGCTTTAAGCAGAAACAACCTTGTGCTGCTTGTCAGAAGCTCAGGTAGAGATGAGCTCCCAGTCAGAGAGGATGCTGCTGGTGACAGAGATTCTACCTCTTGTATAACAATTTAAAGTGAAGACGTAAACATCGGTGAGCACTTCAGAACATTGTAAATAATGTTAATAACATGCATTGGTGGCACACTCTGAGCTACACTGTCTGTTGCATATCAACATGTGACAGTTTACAAAATAAACTACTTATCCATACACGACTGAATTCATGTGAAGTAAAAATGCAAGAATAGTGGAATGGGCTTCTATAAATGTTTTTTTTAATTTTTATTTAAGAGTAAACCCACTTTTCCAGGCACCACCATATCACTGACCACAGGAAACACTGTGACGTGCATGGGAGGGATTTGATTTACAAACTTGCTCAAATCAATGTCAAATCCTGAAGTGTGCTTCACTGTTTATTTTGGAGGTCAGTAACCCCTGCTCTGATACGTCCTGCCTCAAATTGAGTCCTATTTCCTTCTACAGTTCATGTAAGTAAAGGACCAGGTCACTATCTAAGGATTAATGTAACCAGATGGACTTCAATGAGGTGTTGGCTATGTGGTCGAGAGCGGTACTGAAAGCAGAGGAATAAAATGGATATTCATCGACCAATGTAAATAATTGCATTTCCAACCACCCCTACCCTCAGTGCTGCCTGTGTGTTGATGTGCCGAGGGAACAGGTGGGCTTGGTCCTCTGTAGCATTGTGTTGGCAGGGACGATGCAATCAATGCTGCTTGTGCATTAACCATTTCAGCAACTGCTTGTTATTAAATGAGAAACTGGAGGCTACACGTGCACTTTAGGCACAGTGTGATGGTTGTTTGACCAACAGCAGCAGTTTCTGGTGCTGTCTCTGGCTTGCACTGAATGAGGGTAACTGCTTTCTGGTTACAACTCTTCACTTTTCCAATCACTCATCAACAATCAATGATGAGAATTATTATTATTGATGACCAGTATCTTTAATCTTTCTATTTTCAGCTTTTTTTTAAAATGTAGGATTGCAAATGTTTTTTTTGTTTTCTCGATCTCTGTGTACAGTGTTGTACAAGTTCACACAAAGAGCTAGCTCGAAGTTCAAGATTAAAATGAACTACTCCCAACATGAACTAGTTCACGCTTGGGTATTCCACTTTTTTAACCTCTTGAAACCATCCACAGCACCTGAGGAAATTGCAGACGCAGAAACATCAATATAGGAAGTGTAAACCGTTCTGCAGTTTAAGAGAAAGTCACAGTCAATGAAGTAAAAAAATTGTTTGATCTCAAATCTGAAGTCATAAATAAATATTGTCAAACCCTGAAGATGGGGGGGGAGGAAAAAGTGAAAGGAGGGGGACAGACTGCACAGAGTTATCTGATCTGAAGCAGGGCATCATTGGAAACACAACACTAATGTAAACCCTCAGCTGAGCATCAGTGGAACCCAGGTTCGGACAAAAATAATTTTCAATATCATTCGGGATTGCTGGTAATAGTCACATTTGTCAGGGACAAATAAAATGCACGATAAAGTTTGTCTTATTTTAAGACAGAAATTATTAAATATTATGGTCATTTTAATCTTATAATACAATTGTAGTATAAAAACAATTATTTGGCAGAACCATGTCAGTAGTCAGTATGTTAGAGTGCTCTTGAGTATGCGAAGAACAAATCCTAGACAAGAAAACACGTTGGTAAAAATTACTCTAAAGCAAAGTGGACAGCATCTATTGGATGATGACTATTTTGCTAATCATTATCTGCTATTTGTTATTTATTTTTCCAATGAAGTCACAACCCCTTATTTTAGCCACTCAATCTAAATCTAAGACCTTGGCCAAGTGAGTTATAGGGCCAGAACACCTTTAACATATTGTGTTTTGTGTTTATGGCTGTCAGAGAAGATTGGAGCACTGCTGTTTTAATTAAGAGACTGGAGGTACACAGTCAGGTTTCATGCAACACGCACACTATTACCCACTGACAGAACATTTTATTGACAAAGGCAGAAAATCAGGCAATAACGTGCAGGTATCACTCCGCACCATGTGGTGTGTGAGTCATGTTGGCATTAAACTGTGTATTTATTCATGTATTCATTATTCAGTGACAAGTCTCCATGACAGTCTTCATGGTGACCCTGAACAGGAATAGGAGAGAATAAATGAGTGCAGCGCATATATGTATGTATGATGTATAATCCGAACTATGTGCGCACTTAACTATGTGTGCTATAGAATGTCCTCACCTCTCCAAAGCTGTTCAGATATCTCCATTATAAACATGCTTACCTAGCTTCAGGTTACAAATTAATCCATTATCTTAACACTTATCTTAAGAAGGTTGCAGGAGAGCTGGGGCCTGTACTACGAAGCAAGTTCAACATGCACAGGATTCCTTTCCGATTTACGGGTGAACTTATCCTAACAATCGCATCAGGCTAAGTCTTCACCCGATGCTGGTTATCCTCTTAAAGGGATAGTTCACCCAAAAATGAAAATTCACTCATTATCTACTCAACATTATGCCAATGGAGGGGTGGTGGTGAAGTGTTTGAGTCGGGGGTAAACAGTGTTGCAGCCAATTGAAGTAAATGATGATGCAGGTACCCCCAGACCTGCGGCCGACAACATGTATTGCACCACTTTTTCAGGCTGACATATTCGTTTTCTTTTTCATTGTTGCACATATTGCGTGTTAGAAACATCATCAACTCGCCCACTGGCTCGCAGTGAATCCTGTAGAACAGTGGTGTGTTATGACCAGTTCATTTTAGGAAACAACAATTAAGGGAGGTCTACACAGATAGCTTGAAACAAAGCAACACGTTTTAATATAATCAACAGAATAACAATGTATGAATGTCAAGTCAGTTGTCAGTGTGTGGTGGAGGTGTGGAATATAGTGAAAGCCATGTATATGTAACTTGTGTTGTATGTTGGAGAGAAAACATACAAACAAGGAGCAGGAGCTTGGCTGTCCAGGGAGAGAGCGAGATCCGTTGAATGCAGCCTGGCCTTTATACTTGGCTTTGCCGGTGCAGTAATGCAGCAATCAAGAGTAGGCAGAGCCTCCCAGTAACTGTTTGTCTAGGTACGGCGGTATTTATAAGCCGAAAGATCCGCTCACGCATGCGCAATCTGATCCGGCTGGGTATGACGGTTTTTACGTAATTTCCGGGACTGTAGAGTCCATAGCAACCACCATAGGAACGACAAAAACGTAGTAGTCCTACAATTTTCTGGCGAGATCTGAAAAAATCTTTGTGATAACTAATAAAATATAGATCATAAGCATGAACTGGCTGAAGATTGTGGAAGCAAAGAGCCCATTTCTCGCTAGAAGTGGTGTCAGAATGTATTTTAATGCCCAAACTAAGTTGCAAAATGACATTTTTATCTGAAAAAACAAGGAATGTCTGCCATGTTTTCCTTTTCGCAGACGGGATCTTGAGAGTCACGTGACGTGGGCGCAGGCCAATGCAAAACAATGGGCAGACAAAACGTAGGCATCTCACAATTTGAGAGGCCAAATTGTGAAATGCCTACGTTTTTCCAAGTGGACCAACGTAGGTGGTGTACGTTTTCTGATGAGACTGGGTTGATGCACCGATGTCTTTTGCCCTTTGTGTCAGTGGTACTTGTCAATAGCCCTTCAAAAGATCCAGCTTTGTCACAAATATTGCAATCCCTACCTCATCCACACAATCTTCAATCTGTGGCATTGGGTAACAATCCGGCTTAGTGATGGCATTGACTCTCTTGAAATCTGTACAGAACCTATCGGAAGCATCCGTTTTTGGGACCAACAAACATGGTGAAGCCCAATTGGATGATGCTGGTTGTGCTATACCATGTTCAATCATGTACTCAACCTCCTTTTCGATGCGTTTCCGCTTCTTCGGAGGGACACAATAGAAGTGCTGCTTAATGGGTTTCATATCGCAAACATCAATGTCATGCTGTACAAGTTTATTAAGTGATGGAGTGTCTGAAAACAGAACAGTGAGAATTAATCAACTGAATCAGACCTCTGACACAACTCAGTTGAGCTTTCAAGTTTTTCAAATAAGCTGAGTTATTCAGTTTCCATTTGGCACTCTGCTCTGATGGAACATTGGCTCTGCTGGATCAGTACTACCCCCCCATCACTGTCTCAGTAACTGAATGCCCATATTATGGCTTTAGTAGATTAACATGACACCATTGCAAACCCTCTCTCCTGTCAGGTGTATGGACAAGATAGTCACCCTCAGACAACGGTTCTTAACTGTATATGGACCACTAAACTTTGCCTGGAAAGGAGAACCTACAAGAGGCAACAAAGCCAATTCTTGATCACCTGGTTCAAACTGGCAAGACTTCTATCCTTCATCTTTCCCTGAGCTACTTCAAGCTTCCTTCAGGCAGTTGCACAGGCAGTATACAAATGGCAACGAAAATCATTCACATAACTCAAAATATTGTCAGGACTAAAGGCAGAATATGCTTCCTGGGCCTGACCTGTGAACACACACTGCAGCATTATAGTTCTGTCAGCATCAGGCCAACCCCTGGTATCTGCAACCCGCAGACAGTTTGGTTGTTGCCTCCCTTGTATTTATTTCTGTGAAGCTCTTTTTTAGATAATCAGCGTAGGCCTTTTGTTTGTGGTTTTGTTTAAGAGGTAGCAAGTAGTCAGGCCTAGTTTTGTTATATTTATTTCATTTCTTTGGCAACTTCCTTTGTTCCTTCCCACCGCATTCTGTGATTCATGATAAATAAACATGACCCCCACAGTGCTACTCCAGGTGGTGGTAGACTCCATTCAGCAGGTAGATGATGGTTTCCTTAACTCCTAGCCGGGGCTGGTAGGTGAACTGGAGGGGATCCAAGTGTGTCCTGAGCACTGTATCAATTCTGTTAAAAAATAGATTAAATTCATTTGCCATGGCCAAGCTGCCCTCAGCTTCTCTACTGCTAGCTAGTCTGAAGCCAGTGATGGTCTTCATTCCAAGCCAGACCTCCCTCATTTTGTTCTGCTGGAGTTTCCCCTCCAGCTTCCTCCTGTAGCTGTCCTTTGCCTCCTTGATGTTGATTTTCAGGTCCCTCTGAATAATCCTCAGCGCCTCCTTGTTGTCACCTCTCAAAGCCCTCTTCTCGTTAAGGACGGGGGGAAGCCATATGCATCCTTCATACTGGGTGAATTTTGTGTGTTTTATCCATGCAAACATGATTGAAGTCACCGGAGATTATGATGAGGGGTGTTCAGTTTGCAGTACAGCTATGGCAGTGTGGATGACGTCACATGCCGACGTAGGGTTGGTGGACGGAGGAATGTACACAGCCACCACAATAGCATGCAAGATTTCCCTGGGCAATTAGTATGGAGTCCCAAAGCCAACAGTTCAGTGTCCATGTGTAACCGGTCTCTCCTCTGTGCCGCTTACTCTGCGTTGTGTTCAGTTCGTTCAATGGAAGACCGGGACTTGATTTCTGGCACAGGACTTTTATTTCTGTTCAGTGTTTTAGTAGAAAATAAACAACGTTGGTCATCTGCCTTTGGTACATACCACTCTCGGCCAGCTCCAATATATTCTGACGAGAGCCGGCAAAATAATCAATGTCCACCCGCGACCAATAGAGGGCGCCAAACCCATGTAAAACACCCAATAAAATAATCAACAATTAACTAAAGCTGAGGGATTTATGGTGGAATGCACTATTATTTTCAATACCTGCTACATTCACCCCTCCTGAATTTCACCAAAATCCTTATAGCGTACCTAACAGGATAAAACATGTACAACAGAGACAACTGACATCCTGTCAAAACTGGAACGGGTCCACCTAAAGAGTACAATCTTTATCTTCAGCTGTATAAGCTACCTGGTAACCAGGTTCAGAGAAATAAAAAGGATGATCAAGCCTCAAATCTCTCATAGAACAGTATGGTGCCTTGTACACCAAACCACCTGACCTACTTAGTCCCAAAGTGTACATGTTAGAAAATAAACACATTAATCACAGAGTCTCAAACCATTAAGATAAACTGAGAAAAAAAACAAAATAAACAAAACAACCCCTTTAAAACAGGGTAAGAAGAGGCTGTGATCTCTTATTGATGGAATTTGCCAACCCCCTAAAGGTGAATGGCGTCTGAGCCATTGTCTCTACCAAACGGTTAACATTCTTAACAACTCTGCCAGCACGTGTCCTGACTACACCTTGTGTGTCTAGTGGTGTGTATGCCTTGCTGTCTTGGTTGTGTTCGATGTCAACTGTCGGTACTACAAGAAAACTGTCACTATCTGTGATAACGTCAACATCAGTCTGTAGTCTGAATGAGTTGTGAGAGTCGCCATCTTTGTGACTTATTTCTGCACTCCCAACTTCAGAACTTTCCTGACATGGTTGACTGATGTCTGTTACATTACCACCCGAGGATTTGCAACTGATGGCATCCCCTGTTCCACTCAGCACCCAAGCACTCGTCCTATCCTCTGAATCCTCCCCCCCCAAAGAGTTGACAAGATCCACTGAATTAGACCCCTCTTCAGAATAATCGAATGAGCTCTGAGCTTCAGTCGTGTCTCTCTCAGCAGATTCAATGGGCAGGAAACTGATATCTAGGATAAGATTGCGATGTACTACTTTTGTGTTCCCTACATCATCTTCCAGCTTGTATATGTGTGTCTGTGGGTTTTTGTCTATGACGGTATATACTGTCGCCGCCCATTTGTCTGCAAGCTTCTTCTTTCCTCTCTCACCTTTGTTGGCGAGGAGTACTCTATCACCCTTGTTCAGGTAAGTTCCTTTGACTTTTTGATTGTAACCCCTGGCCTGTTTTTCCTGCTCTTTGATGCAATGTTTTTGCGCAATAGCCACGGCCTCTTGGAGGTGGGACATGAGTGTATTCACATAGCTGCTATAGTCAACAACCACAGGGTCCTGTAACACCTGTTTAAACATGACATCAACAGGGAGTCTCGGAATACGGCCGAACATGAGATGGAAGGGAGCGTATCCAGTCGTCTCATGCACCGTTGCATTATATGCAAAAGTTAGAGTCTGTATTTGTTGGGGACACTTGGCCTTCTCTCTCAATGGCAACGAACGAAGCATATTACCCAGAGTCCTATTAAATCTCTCAGTTCCTCCATTACCCATTGGGTGGTATGCCGTAGTGTGCGACTTGGAGACTCCTGCTAACCTGAGAAGTTCCGCAATCAGCTCACTTTCAAAATTGGCCCCTTGATCAGTGTGAATGCGCTCTGGAAATCCATAAACAAAAAAGATGTTATCCCATAACCTTTTAGCAACCTGCTTTGCTGTCTGATTCGCGCATGGAAATGCATGAGCCAACTTTGTGAAGTGATCTGTCAAAACGAGAACATCCACTGAGCACTGTTTGCTATCTTCTGCACTCCAAAAATCCAAACACACTAACTCCATAGGAGCTGAGGTCCTGATACTTGCGAGAGGGGCTCTGGCTGATGGATCAGGTGTCTTAGCCAGGATGCACCTCTAACAGCATTTGACATAGTCTTTTATCTGATGCTCCATCCTAGGCCAAAAGAATCGCTGTCTTGTCAGTTGAATTGTTCTAGCCTGTCCCTGATGTCCAGCTAAATCATGCACACCCTGCAAGGCCTTTTCTACCAGACAACGAGGTAAAACGAACTGGTGTCTCTTTTGTTTACTTAAGGGATCCTTGGTAACACGGTAAAGCACTCCATCAAGAACTCTAAGTCTCTCCCACTGCTTAATGAACACCAAGGCCCCTGTGTTCAAACCGACTCTCTCTCTCCTTGAGGGTCTCCTTTTCCGACTCAGAAACGGCAGAACCTTTGAGATGCTAGGATCCAGCTCTTGGCTCTGTCGGAGCTCCTCCAGGGAGAAGGTAGGCAACAGGTCGTGTCCTGGTGGTACGAGGTGCTGAACAGACTGGACTAACTGAGCTGCTCTACACTCTGTGGCAGCATCCCATTGGCCATGAGCATCAAGAAGTGCTTTCACAACTCCATTACATGAGAGTGGGAGAGGATGAGACTGATCTGCATACCCTTGTGTGGATCCCTTTGTCTGAAGACACTGTACCTTTAGACGAAAGGCATCTTGAACCCCATCCTCCCCAACTTCATCAGATTCGGTAAGTAGACTGTCATAACACTCTGTGATAAGCCTCTGACCAACTCTCCTAGCGAACGGGTCCCAGCTGAGGGCATCAGCCACTATGTTCTTGGTACCCGCAATGTGCTTTAGATTGAATGTGTATGGAGCGAGCTTGGCAACCCAGCGCTGTTCGCAGGCGTCAAGTTTGGGTTTGGTCATTATGTATGTGAGTGGATTATTGTCTGTCCATACCGTGAAAGAAGTGCCTTTTAGCCAATGACTGAACTTTTCACACACACTCCACTTGAGCGCCAAAAACTCTAGCCTATGAGCTGGATACCTCTTTTGGGAACTACTCAGGGTCTTACTTGCGAAAGCTATGGGTCGTGCTCTACTCTCACCAACAGGTATTTGTGACAATACTGCACCAAGCCCGTCCAAGGAAGCGTCGATTGACAGAATCAGTGGGCGTGAGAAATCAGGGTGGGCAAGAACCACGCAGTTCAATAGATTATCCTTCAGACTGACTAAAGCAATGTCACATTCTGGAGTCCAGTCATCGGGCTTGAGTTTCCTGTATGTCCCGGCATTTTCCCTTACTTTCGCTTTTCCTTTTCTCTTCTGTCCAGCAGTGAGAGCAAAGAGTGGTTTAGCGATGGAAGAGCAATTAGGGATATAATGCTGGTAATAAAATACCATCCCCAAAAAGGATCTGATCCTCCGCACTGAAGGTGTACACCCATCATCTTCCATGAGATCAGCTTTGGACATCTTAGATATGACTTCGACCTTTGCCGGATCCACAGCCACCCCACTGCCATCTATGATATGCCCCAAAAACTTGACAGACGCCTGCATCAAGTGACACTTTTTAGGACTTAGCTTGAGGTTGTGGTCTCGCAGCCGTTGGAAGACAATCTCCAGTCTCTGTAAAGTCTCCCCCTCGGTTGGTGCAAAAACGAGCAGGTCATCCAAGTAGCATAATAGACTGCTGAAGTTGAGATCACCGAATATACTCAGCATCATGCGCATGAATGACGCAGGACTATTGCACAGTCCCTGCGGCATCCTGTTGTACTCATGTAGGCCTAGTGGCGTAGTGAAAGCTGTGTATTTCTTGTCCTCTTCAGCCATTGGGATGTTATAGAAGCCAGATGTCAAATCCATTGTGCTGAAAAAGGTGTTTCCTCCCAAAGCAGCCAAACAATCTGATTGATGTGGGAGCGGGTGGGCATCCTTTAATGTTCTCGCATTCAGCCAACGAAAATCGGTGCAGATCCTCAAACCTCCGTCTTTTTTCCAGACCAACACCAATGGTGAGGCATAATCACTTACAGATTTCCGTATGATCCCCTGCTCTTCCATTTCTGTCAGGACCTGCCGTAGTGTCTGATACTGAGCAGGTGGAACTCTCCGATAAGGAAGGCGAAACGGACGATCATCAGTAAGTCGGATCCGATGGACAAAGCCCTTTGTCTCACCACAGTCCAATGCATGCTTTGAGAAGACGTCATTGTAGCGGACCCACCTGTCACCCCACAGCGGTGTCACAATGCGGCCAACCATGATGTTTCGCGGCATTGATTTGGATGAAGTGGGTTCAACAATAACAGTACTTCCTGGTGACATAGGTGTATCTTTAGGTAGCTTGCCCCAAACAAGGTGTTCTTGCCTCGCCAGAAGAATGACAGACTGCCTGAGCTTAACTGTGCCAATCTTATTGGGGAGCTCCTCACCCCTCCAACTGGATGTGTTTGCCATGAGGTCTAAGAACTGCTCACACTCAGGAGATGATGAGAGACTGTTATTTGCCATGAGCCGCCAATAGTCATCACTGTTTTTCAACCGGTGCATAAGGAACTTTATCACATTTGTACCAATGATAAGGTCGTCTCGCTGACCTGGTACCACAAGGGCTGCAACAATGCAACTTTCCCCATACACTTTCAGCTCAACCTCGTACATACATTTAGGTTTTGTGAGTTTTCCTCCACACCCTACTAAAACCACTTCTTTGTCCATTTGTTTAGGTTCTAACAATATGTTTTCTTTGAGCATCTTTTTCTCTACTTCCTCACTAAATGTACAGGCCATGGAACCAGAGTCTAGCATTCCTCTCATCTGGAATTTATTATTTACACTGACTGGAGCATAGAACAGCTCATCGTATGGTTCAACTCTTTGTGTGTTCTGAGCTATCACTTTCACACCAACTGGTGCTGTACTGCACGCCTTCATAAAACACTGTTCAAGTCCATTGTCACTTTTGAGGGTTTGTTTACTGTCACCCACACACCCCCTCCCCAAATGTGAGTCAATTAGTTTAAAGGCTGCTGCTCTCGAGGTGAGTTTGTGACCTGATGCTCCTGTCTGAAATTGTTATTCGGACAGTTCCTCTTAATGTGGCCAGGCTTAAAACAAGACAAACACAAGCGCTCGTGTTTACAGTGAGCAAGAGTGGAGTGCTCAACAGATTTGCAAACCCTGCAGAATTTCTTTTGTAACTGGTCGGGTGATTGCTGTCTAACTTCTGCCTGATTGTTTTGAGCAAGTGTACGGTCGAGGAGGCCAATGAGAGTCTTAATACAATTGTCATCAATCTGAGGGTTAGGTGTGGCACTCACTTCCAACTGGACAGGAGGCGACACTGCGCAGCTGGCCGAAGCTGACACATCGACTGCAGTTGTTTGAACATGAGCTGTCACATTTCTAGCTGATATAGGGCAACTTGGCTTGGTAAATAACTTTTCCTTCAGTTCAATTTGATAGCGGTCAACCTGCTCCTGTATTTCACTAGCAGTCCACTTGTCTGGTGCTTTGAACTTTAGCACTGCAGCAAGAGAGGGATCTGGACAATACTTTACAAACATCATTATCACCTCTCGACTGGGATCATCAATGTGTCGTTGTTGTCTCCGCAAACCCTCCTCAGCTGCGTCGACAGCCTTATTAAGGCGAATCCAATATTCAACTGGGTTCTCTCCTGTTACAGGCACTGTGCCATAGAAGTCAGCAAGAGGCATACTTGAACATGTTGCATCACCGAAATGTTGTTTCAGTATATTCGTTATCACTTTTGGGTTCTCATGGGGCTTCAGTGATGGGTTGCTACGTAAGGTTATCTTAACTACGTCTTTCGCTTTACCCATTAGCTTGGATAAAATCTCTTCGTACTGCACCTCAAGTCGTACACCCCTCTTTCTCAAATATGTGTCCATAAGCTCCTCCCACTCATTTACAGAATGCTTGTCTGAACCATCTCCTCTGAAGACAGGAGGCTCTCTCACATCGGACTGCATGACTAACTTCACACCAGTCAGGTTAAGAGCTGAGTCAGTGAGTGTCTGGCCTGCACCTGAGTTCTGAACCTGTGCGCCCTCATCTGTCTTAACCTCCCCCTTTAACTGAGCTGATAGAGTCTGTCCCACTTGCTGGGCGATGTGTGTGATGAGATGATTTAAAGCTGGGTCACTAATATCTGGTATTGCCGAAAGCATCTCAGCGGGTCTATTGGTAGGGAATAGACTTTTAGATAATCTTGTGGAGCTAAAGGCTGGTGAGCCCACATTGCCTGGAACTCTAGCTGGAGTATTACACAGCTCCCTTAAAAGTCTTCCCCTCCCAGAAGTAAGACCAGGATCACCAGTAGGAACATATTCTCCCCTTCCCACATTGTATGTCATTTTCTTCTGATTAAACACTTAGGTGAATGCCAAAGAAACTAATAACTGAGAATGTTCTTTCACATTAGGCACTGAAAAGAAAAAGAAAATACAATGCCAACAAGAAAATGTTTTCAAGTGAAATACAAAAATAAAACGAAATCCCAATGTGACAACGTCACTTCAGTGCAAACTAAAAAAAACCTTGGGATGGCATTCAGCAACCCCCGGTGACCAAGCTGGTGTTGATCCACGATGGATCCGGGTCACGGCACCAATGTAACCGGTCTCTCCTCTGTGCCGCTTACTCTGCGTTGTGTTCAGTTCGTTCAATGGAAGACCGGGACTTGATTTCTGGCACAGGACTTTTATTTCTGTTCAGTGTTTTAGTAGAAAATAAACAACGTTGGTCATCTGCCTTTGGTACATACCACTCTCGGCCAGCTCCAATATATTCTGACGAGAGCCGGCAAAATAATCAATGTCCACCCGCGACCAATAGAGGGCGCCAAACCCATGTAAAACACCCAATAAAATAATCAACAATTAACTAAAGCTGAGGGATTTATGGTGGAATGCACTATTAGTTTCAATACCTGCTACACATGCAACAAATATGGTCCTTGATTGTAATTTGACCAGGATTGCACCATCTGTTGTTTACAAAAACAGCAAGCCCCCCTCATTTGTGCTTACCCCTCTCAGTGCAATCCCTGTCGGCCCGAACCGTCTGAAATCCCTTGTTCTTAACATTTTGGTTGGGAACGTCCCTGTGTAGCCTGTGTATGTCACAAAAAAAGGCCAGCTCACATCGCCACTCTGTGGTGTCTTTCCCTTTGCTTTCCCAAAACTGGCAGATTTCCCTTATGCAACTCAAAAAATCGAGCTATAGACTTAGTCATCGTACCTCTGTGTGATGTTTGTACTTGTCCTGGTGTTTTGTCTCATAGTGCTGTCTTATGTAATATTCTTTAATTACGGCCATGCCAGCTCCACTAACAAGACAAACTGGTTTACCACTATAATAGTAAACAGATAGTCTTCCACCTGCCTTGAAAGCCCCTGTTTTCAAAGTTCACTTTTCGTTTGACCATTTCTTTTGGGAGGCTTATTTAAATTTAATTAAGAGTGACGAGCGTAGATGACTTCTGATGTCTGATGACTGTGCAATAGAGTAGCGGGAAGGTGCACCTGGTCTTGGATGTAAACAAACGAGACAAACAGTTTTGCCAGGGATATCAATGTAATAACATTTTTGAGATCTTAAATAAACCAATGCTATTGACAAACCTATAATATACTACAAATAACATCTATGCTAATGCGGGTGAATCAAAGACATTTGAAATTGAAAAGCTTGGATGCTCTGCAGCCTGTAGACAACCCTGCCAGGATGATTTGCTGTTAGAAGAGCAGTTAAGTTCAGTAACATCGCTGCTATAAGGGGGGGGCTGATGCGATATAAAATTATGTGAAAATACAAGATTATCATGCAAAAAAAGGTGTAATGGGATAGACACAATATTTTATTGTGGGCCGAATATAATTGACTTTGACATGTCTGCTGTAGAAGATCTCTCGGACATTTGCGGTCACACCGCACTGTTAAGGACAGACAATGTTGCACCTTGTTAAGCCCTATGAGACAAATAGCAATTTGTGAATATGGGCTCCACAAATACAGTTTGGTTGATTTTGTTATACACATCAATGATTTATGCCAAGTTTTAAATATTGAATGAAGCTCACATTAAAAAAAATTGTATCGCTTCCAAGACCTTATTTCAAACACTATCAAGAGGTGTGTCATGACTCTGGCTCCTTTTATGAAGAGTATTGTATTTTGATCTTGGACTTTATAACTTTTCCTGTTTTTCTTGCGTTGAGGTTTGTATTGATTTGTGATCTCCCTGAGTTCTGTTTCCTGTTATATTTTGTAGTTTTGGCTCCTCTTGTCTTTCCACCTTTACTTCCTGTATCTGTCCTGTTTCCAGCCATTGTGATTGTCTGCACCTGGTCCTCCTGTGTTTCACCTGTGTCCAATCATCCCTGCCTCCCCTGTGTATATAAGTCTCTGTGCTTATCTCACGTCATCACCCTCCCTCCTTCACTCGTGACTTCTTTGTGTCTCCCTAGTGTTTTCTATGTTTTTTCAGGTTAGCCTTTTTGAGTCCTTTTTGTAGTTTTCCGGTTATTTTGTCAATCTTCATTCTGCATTTTTGGGTTCACCTGTTCCTTAAACCTTACAAGGTACACTTTTCTTCCTTTAATTGGGCTATTGGCAATTTTTCACTGACTTTTTGCAATCAGTTTTTAATATGGATATATTTGCTGAGGGGTTATGGTAAGTGGTTCCCAAATGCAGGTATTATTTATACTGCCACAGGTCCAATGTGTTGATTACGGGGCAGCAGATAGTTCTTCAGCAAATACGTTGTGACAAATACAACAGAATAAAAGCTGCTAGTGTATTACAGTACAGCTCATAGACCAGTACACTGCTCCCAATTGGTTAAGTTGTGGCTGGGCACAGGCCAATGCAAGTGTGCAGGTAAATTGACCGGAGAATAGGAAACCCAAAGCATTAGACAGCAGGAAAGCAAAAGGCAACAGGAAATATCACAACATTTGGAGATGCAACAATAAGGGTACAGATATAAAATCTAAGTTAACACACTGAGCCATAAGAGCATAAACCTGTCTCAATATATATCATGTACTCATTTCATGGAGAGCAATATTCTGAAGCATCTGAGTAATTTTTATGGAGACTGTATTAGAAAGTTGTCCAGACTGTGTGTGGGATTATGTACTTGAACTGGTAGAAATATGGAGAGACCTTAGTCATGTCAAGTGTGCAAATATCTACAACAGAGATTGTGGGCTTTTATTTATATATAAAAAGCCCACAAAAAGTGTCTGTGGTGGGGTAGGGAGTTAATGGTGTGTGCTCTGTTGAAAAAAGACATTTGTCCTAAAAAGAACCCTGGGCAGGTAAAAAAGTATAGAAATGCCAAAACGGTTTTATAATGGAGAGTAAAAATAAGTTAAACTTTACAAAAGTGAATAAATGTTCCCCAATGATGAAAGCAATTATTAAAATATGAACTCTAATGTTGTAATACAAATACAGAAGAGGGCCCCTTAAGCTTTGAATTGCCATAAATGAATCTTGTACATTACTACTATGATTCTGTCTATTTCAGTGTTTCTTCTATCTTTCACTGAAAGGCAGAGATCGGTTAGCCTAGCTTATAGGTTGAGGACTGGAGGCAGGTGGAAACCGCTAGCCAGGCTCTGACCAAAACATAGCCAGTTTTCTTATGATTCTGTTAAGTGGACTTAAGGACTGTGGAGTTTGATTGTTTGTAGAAATCTTTAAATACGTAGGCATTTTGGTCTTCTAGGATTTTGTCTTCATTCCGAAGGTAAATACAGTCATTTAAAATGTGCACTAGTCATACTAGTTTCACGAAATGCTAATGAGGAGGTAGGAAAGAAGTGTGTATTGAGGCATCCTACTTGCTCTCCAGTTCAAAATTGAAAATGCCAACCAATAAGGATTCAGGATTTTGTCATTATCCCACCTGTTTCATTTGCACATGTTGGCCTGAGGAATTGCAACTAGTTGACTAGTGGCTGCAGGTTTGTTGATTACATGATAACCTCTTGTGAAGCGGTTCATTCTGGATGAAATTCGCCTAAAAAGGCATACCCAAAGTAAATTGAAAGCTGTTCTTGAACCATTTGGAGTACATGCATCTCTTTTGAAAGGTAGCACTCTGAATTTTTTCCACCAACTGTCAGAATCACTGTAAGTGCTACTGGCATTGAGTAATACAAGTTGGAACACACTGAAGTAGAAGGTTTTTTATTTCCGCCTGAATATTTTTGGTAAACAGATGCCTGCAGATGACTCTAGCTGGGACTTATGAGCTGGAAAACCACAGCATGAAGCCTTACCTAGCCCAAGTTCAAATTTGATAACAATACCACAGAAAATTTATATTTTACAGTTTTCCTAAAGGTATGTCTAGGCGTTTTCCAAAAAAGGCCATTTGGAGACTCCAAAGGACCCTTGGTAACCATGGTCACATACCTAGGCTAAAAAGACTACTTTTACACTTAAACTTATACTTACATATAAAAGAGTCAAAACTGGTCATATGGTTGAAAATGTATTAAAATATACATTTTACATGTTTTTGGCAACATGGCAGTCATTGTAGCAGTCACGACCGGGGACGAAACACAAAGGCACAATGCAGGAGGAGCACTTCAGTGGTGTCTTTGGATGGCACTGCCTGCACTTCAGCCGACCAGCGGTGCTGTGCCCAGTGATATAGACTGGCCAGTGATGTGCTACGTGTGGAGCAGGAGATGGTACGGGTCTGGATGTGGAGGGAGACCCCGCCTCTGCCAGCTCCTCGGCGAGGGTCTCTCTGAAGGCCTTTTGGTTCATAGGTACCTCTCCTCTACCTCTTGCCAGGTCTTTTTGGAGGAGAAAGGCATTCACTATCCCGATGTCCATGAAATGATAAAAGAACGTCTTGTACCACTTCATCGTCTTGTGGAGGGCTTTGTAGTACCCTATCAGGGCGTCAGAGAGGTCCACTCCACCCATGCACCTGGACGGACAGAAAAACACAACATTGAGAAAAAATATACCAAATATATAAATAAATATATGAAGCACACAAATTATTACATTTCAAAGGGCATGAAACATAATTGAATATATATTATGTACCTGTTGTATTCATTCACAGCTGGTGGAACTGGGATGTCCTTCACTGCCCATCTGCACCTTTCCCTCTCCTCCGCATGGGCCATGTGGAGTGTTGAGCACATGAAGACTTGTCTTGCCACTGGACAAAGAGGATGGAGTCCTTCCTGATCCAACGAATACTGCCACGGGGAAACTTTGAGACCAGAGCATTGACGTTGCTTTTTGGGAATCCAATTCTGTTTGTGCGGAACCATTGCCACAGTGAGTGGTGCTGCCTGTGGCAATGAGCACTTCTGCCTCCGGAGCAGACATTGCATTTACGCTGTTTTGAAGCAATTACTGGATCGATTAAAAATAAATTACAAAATATTTGTACATAGACTCTATGGCATGCTCTTACTGATACAGTGCAAACCCCAGTGGACTGATTAGGAATAGCAGCTACTTTTATAGAAATGCAATTTATGTCTTTCTGTCATTTTTACACTCAGCAAAGTCATCCGGCGGGCTGAGCTGGACCCCCTGGGGGGCCGGATAGGTTTGACACCCCTGCTCTACAGCATTGATCCAGCTGCTGCAGCCCAGAGATGGAGCTAGACAGTGGCAAGGAGAACATACTATGTGCCATTTCCTAGTAGTTTGTGGCACATAGATGGCCATATGCATCTAATTCGGTAATCAGGGGTCAGCTCTTGTATTTCTTTGTACTGGTGGGAGTATCATGGGCCATATTGGATAGGTAGTGAAGAGTACATTCATTATGAATCTGTTGGTTAAAATTGAATAATGGTTTACAGGTAATGAGGTAATCCATTATTCTTTTTTTCCCCATTGTTTTAGAGTTTGGGGTTTGTGATGCATGCTGGTATTGATGGGAACTCTAATTTAAATCAACTGCAGCACGGATAACACAGCTTTAATGGTCTTGACATACTTTGTTCGAGCCACCTGTCTTCATGGGTTACCCTCCAGAGTGAGATCGGACCACGGAGGGGAAAACACTCTTTGAAGATGAACAAATATTGAACCCTGAAGTTAACACTCAGAAAATGGCACTATAAATAGTGTATAAGCCAGAAATCCAAAGATGACTAGATGACTAGCTTGCCCAGTTACAAGCGAACAGTGAAGATCTTGAACGATTAGTTATTGTGTCACCACCACTCAATAACCTAAGCTTTGCACAACAGCAGGACCTGCAGAATGCAATGGATGGAGCAACAGATTTAAAGGAAAAGTATCTGGTGTGTGAGAGGGAGATTTAAAACGAACAGAACATGCAATGCCTCCTTCCCTGACAAGCTTAACAGCTTTTATGCTCGCTTTGACAGGGACAACCAGGAGGCGGCCATCAAGGCTGTGCTCACTACAGAACACCAGCCCCTCACACTCTCCTCCACCGACGTGTGTGCTGCACTGAGCAGGATCAATGCACGTAAAGCTGCTGGCCCTGATGGCATCCCCGGACACGTGCTCAGGGCCTGTGCTGGGCAGCTAGCTGAGGTCTTGACTGACATATTCAACCTGTCACTGGCCCAAGCAGCTGTCCCCACGTGCTTTAAAACCACCTTCATCGTGCCAGTGCCAAAACACTCCACTGCAGCGAGCCTTAACGACTTCCGCCCTGTTGCACTCACCCCCACCATCATGAAGTGCTTCGAGAGGATGGTCCTGGCTCACCTCAAAACCTGTTTACCACCCACACTGGACCCCTTCCAATTCGCCTACCGCCAGAATAGGAGTACGGAAGATCTCCACGGCACTACACTCCGCACTTCTCACCTGGACAATAACAACACCTATGTGAGAATGCTGTTCATAGACTTCAGTTCAGCTTTCAACACCATCATCCCCTCCAAACTGATCACGAAACTCAGTGACCTAGGTATCAACACTTCCCTCTGCAACTGGATACTGGACTTCCTATCCAACAGACCCCAGTCTGTTAGGTTAGAGAACCACACCTCCTCAACCCTCACCCTGAACACCGGTGTGCCACAGGGCTGTGTGCCGAGTCCTCTCCTCTGGGAGGCGCTACAGGGTCCTCCGTTCCCAGACCAGCAGGTTCAGGAACAGCTTCTTCCCTGCGGTTGTCACCCTGCTGAACTCTGCACCAAGGTGATAGCCCCCCCACACACACCTCCTCCAGTGACTGTACTTCCCCCCTCCACCCTGGCTTGGACTGCCACACACCCTCCTCCAGCCACTGAACATTTGTATTATCCCACCTATAGTGTATTCATATTTATATCTATTTATATACTTATCTTGCTCATAGTGTATTCATCGTACTTATACCATACCATACCTTTTAACTTACACCTGCACTTTATATACTTCTATTGCTGCTAGTCTTGTATCAATACTGTTTCCACCTTTGTTTCATTGTTGTTCGCAAAAATAACGAATCTGATGCACACACACTCATGCTTTATTCTGTATAGATAGGAAGCAAGGAGCTGGCTGTTGGCGGTTCACAACAGTGAAACCTCATCAGGCTTTATAGTGTTACATTTTTGCTGGGTGGAATTCTTGCTGGAGAGCCAATATGAACATTTTGACTTCACTAGACATTTTGGACCCTACTAGTGGAACTAGTGAAGTCAAAATGACTCCTACTAGTGTAACTAGTGGATATTTTGACCCCACTAGTTAACTAGTAAACATGTTGAGCCTCACTAGTTCAACAAGTGCAGAAAATTGTAGGCCACTAGTTAACTAGTGAGCTAAATCCCTGTTTGGCTAGTTAACATGTCAGAGCTTTTGCAGCTCACTAGTTAGCGAGTAAGACTTGCAGCGTTCTTACTAGTTCGGTCCAGAGGGCCACTAGTGCGGCAAACAGCCAACTAGTAGGGACTTTGGTGCCACTAGTGCGGCTCAAAGTGTTACTAGTAAAGTTTCTGTTATAACTAGTTGAACAAATGTGCCACTAGTTGCTAGTTAGAGTTTTTGTTCAACTAGTACGAGAAAATGCCAAACTAGTGCTGACAAAGACCGATCTAGTGGAAGGGACTGAGCATTTACTTCATATCCTTGATATCACATGTCAAACGGCTTGCCATAGAGCAAGGCATTTCAGTAAACTTGTGATATGCAGGTAAAATACCAATAAACACAAAATACTGACTCTACAATAATTTCAGTGGTGTGCGTGTGTGCTCACTTTTACAGACATTTACTGGCAAATACTATAGACTAGCAGATATTGTCAGATACTTCCAGATGCGGTCTTGAACAACAGAGGGATGGCTGAAGACAAGACAAAGATGCAGTGAGAGAAAGAGGGATTTGTGAAGCGGATTAGACTGCACTGTTCAGTGGTGCATGTCGCATTAGCCAGGATCTCACCAGGTGATACACAAAAAGCACGATTGCCGTTTTAACATGAAGTGAACCAGAAATATAATCTGTCTGAGCTTTAACCATTAAAACTAAGCTGTATACATCATCATGTTACCTTAGCACATTTACAGTGTGTTAGTTGATTGCCATCTACTGTTTGATGCTAACAGTTCAGCAACTTTTTTTGGCAACATTTTTCATTGGTCACATTCATTGGTTTTGGGAAATTCATGTCAAAAGTCGGATTCCTTATTGACTGACAAAGGCTACTATAAAATCCTCAAACTACAACTTCATACTGTTATTACTTATTACTGTCCTCCGGATTAGCTCTGGAGAATTGGGTCCGGACTCGCAGGATGTAACGTGTTAATTCTGCTGCGGAGATCACATGTTTTTGATCACAGCAAACTGACACCAGCGTCGGTACCACAAACTCTCAACATCTTTGTCTTTGACCTTTACGAGTACGGCTTCTCTTTTTCTTCCTGAGATATTTGTTTCATTTTTTTTCTGCTTCTGTCGCGTGTTGGAACCTCCACCATAAATCCTGCAGGGGGTCTCCTGCTGTGTTGTTGTATTGTCTCCTCTGGACTTTCTGCGGACTTTATGATAGGTGGCAGGTGGAGAAAGTCCAAAGAAACTCCAGAGGCTCTCACCTGCACATTAGCATTCACACTTACAGCCTCTGTGGAGAAAGTCAGGAGTATCTGCTTGTCCTGTGCATGAGCACAAATGTACTTGTTGCTAAATTGGCTGGAACAGTGTTGTGCTGTTCAAGTAGTCCGGGCTGTGTATTTAATCCTGATTGGGTTGTTTTTCTGCACCCACATGGAATGTACAGCTAGTGGACATATAAGCTGAATTTGATATAGTATGTTTCAAAGATAATGATCATTAATCATCACCATGCCTTTGTTTACCAGAATGTAAGTCTTAGCACATTCATGCTCCTCAAAGGACGAAGCTTTTCACTCTTGATGTGCTGTCCCAAGACTAAAATATCTAGAAACACAAATTATTTCACGATTTCATTGTAAGATAATCGGGGAATTTGATGAGCTTTTGAGGCTCCTTAGAAGACACACGTGACTTTTCCCTTGTCATCAACATCTGACATTTTCAGCCACACTACAGATAAGGGCCTAATAATAGAAACATGATCCAATATTTTGTTTTAGTCCATGTCTCTGAGTAGTGCTAGCATGGTTTAGAGTTTTAGTTTTGTGGTCAAATAAGAGTAGACTGTTTTATCTTCTCTTACAAAGACTTGGCTCTGCAGCCAGTTCTGAAATAAGCCTGAAAATCTAAATGATTCAAGGCCAAACACAATAACAATCGGGATGTGCTACACTCGAGCTGTACATTGTTTAACAGTGGAGCAATAAGTATTTACACAGGGATCCTGTCTGCAATTTCCTGAGGTCCTGTGAGAGTCTGATAGAGCTTTTTTATGGTGTTGTGGTCTCTCAAAGACCAATGCCACTCTTTTCACAGGTGGGCGCAGTGTTCTTAATCTTTCTGTAGAATTCTCACATATAACCAGAACTCATTTTGCTGCTGACAGTGTATTGAGTTTAGCATGTTGCCAGTTAAACATGGTGAGTTCAAATCCCCCAAGTGGATGGCAAGGTGTGGTTGGAGGATGTGAGTCAGTTATATTATCCCCTTCCAGCAGCTGCTGTAGATCTGCTCTCTGTACCCAGCTGCTTCACTGGAGCTGCCCATTGGCCAACAATATACATGTATCTATATTTCCCACAACCTTCCATTAAGAATGGTTAAAATTGTATTATTTCCCTTCTCTGCCATATTGACATATGCATGTAGTGGAATGTTTTCAGAACAGGACTATTCAGTTGTGTTTTGCTGGACTGGGCCGTTGTGGCTACTGTCATGTGTCTAAAGTGCTCAGTGTCATCATGTCCCCAAGACAACTAGTCTGCTATTGGACAACATGTGTGTTGTGCAATAGTAGGTAGACTTGATGTTGGCTAAATATGAATAATCATAAAATATGATTAAAATAATAAAATTATTCATTACAATAATAAAAATATTAATTAAAAATGATAAAGTTATCAATTAAGAATAATGAAATTATTAATGAACAATAAAGTGATCAATTAAGAATAATAGTTTGTAATTATAAATTATAAAAGACGGGGTATCACCCAGGTATCACGGACCAACAATCAATCTGTAAAGATCAGTCTCATAATCTGAAAAGGTTCAATTAGGAAATCTCAATATTTACTATTAATGATTATATAATGAACAGTGAAGGTTTAAGTTCGAGCACTGACTATCATGATCCAGCTGTATTCACATATATATGCACAAATAATCACAAAATACCAGTACTTTAAATACAATAGAATTTATTAAAGATAATAACATCAATGTTAATCAATGACTAATATCCTAACAAGAATCCACTATATCAAAGATAAAGCACAAGCACTGATCAGGATGTATAACACACAAATACCTTGTGTGTGTGTGTGTGTGTGTGTGTGTGTGTGTGTGTGTGTGTGTGTGTGTGTGTGTGTGTGTGTGTGTGAGAAATCAAAATGACGGTCTAAAGTCACATGATGTAGGGTCGAATTCAAGATGGCGGTCTAACCTTGTGTGTGACGTAGGGTTGAATTTAAGATGGCGGTCTATCCTCGTGGTTTGACCAACGGGAAGTGGAGAACAAAGGGATGTTTTTTCTACCTCGTGGTTCAAAGTGCACTATCTAAGTTCCAGAATGTGTATAAAACGTGAATTGTGTGGATGCAGGTCGGAACATGTGTGCAGGCGGGTTTAGGAGAAGAGAGAGAAGAGGAGATCAAAACATGCAATGAATGATCAGAGGAGATCTCAAACACCGCCAGAGACAATTTTGCGGGGACTATACCACTTGGTACCCACGTGGACGAATTAAGATCCGTCCAGCTGTGTACCGATCTTTTAATGGGTAAAAGTCTCCGTAAAAATGGCACTGAAAAATGCAGACACGGCGGTCTTACACAAATACACACTCAAATAATAATAATATGCTAACTATTAAACTAGTCTCTGCCCAGACATAAGCCTCTTACTTGTTGCTGATCCACAATGCGTGCATGGCCTCCAGAGCAGCTGATTCGCACGGTGGCAGCGGGGATCGCACTGGGGCCGGATAACGGAGAGAATTGACGTTCTCCTTGGCGGAATTCCTTCGCCCTTCTGCAGGGATAAACAGCTGAGGAGTAGCTGTGGTAGTGAGATCTGGTAAAAGTCTGTGTGACTCGGCCTGTGAGTGGAAGACTTTTGCCGTGGTCTTTTCAAAATAAAAATCAAGCTTTCAAAATAAAAATCAAGGTAACAGGAAGTTCACAAAAAGGGGAACGTAAACTTGAGGTAAAAATAAAAGTACAAACGTGTGGATTAATTGCGCAATTTCCTTTGTCTGGCTTCGATCTCAACATGTGCTATGTAACTATGGATATTACTATGATTCTCTGTAGAGTACCTTTCATTGGGAAGTACAGTAGTTATCCATATTGTCAAGCATGTGCAGGGTCTGTCTGCTGCTATAGATTGAGCTAAATAGGATTTGGATAGGTTTGTTATATAACAAAATATTGTGTGTTATCATGGCTGGAGTCTACTCTCATCATTCCAATCCTAATTGTTGTATGTTGTTCTTTTGGTCCTATTTCTCTACTTGCACAATGTTGTGTGACGTACTTCCGCTTTCCACACTTGCCATCGGATCACTTTCTATTGACACCAGACTGTTACTCTTGCATTCCGACTTGACCTCCACAGTGTTTTCTTTTGTGTCAATCTTTTTTTCAGTCTCAAAGTTAGCTTTGTTATAAATCGTAAATAGTATCTAATGTTCATATTTTGTATATAAAGTTTGTTGTTTACTTCAATTGTATCGGATTCGGCTGCAACAAAGAGACTCCAGAAGTGTTTTGTGGACTCCATTTGCATAGTGGTGAGTAGATGAGTGAATTTTCATTTTTAAGTAAACTATCCCTTTAAACTACACTCAGCATTAGCTAACCTTTCTAACCGGCCCATTCCACAATAAATTTCATTCTGTCACATCTCCTCTCTTTTCTATTACTTTCTCGTCTGGAAATATCTTTCTGCACAAGGTACACTTAACGTTCCCTGTGGGGAGGCACACTGCTCTCAGTTCCATTGTTTGTTGTCATTAATATGTTCTCTCCAGCCCTCGTCAGACTGCTGTGTCTTTCTCAGGGGAGCCATCTTTAGTAGGTGATGTTTATTGATCTTGTGGAGATAAACAGGGCTACCCTCCCTTTAAACTCCAATAGTCATACTCTGATGAAACTGCCACCTAATTCTAAAAGACAAGTGGTGCAGAACCTGTGTACCGTGTGCATGGTATTTTCAAACTGCTGCCTATGGTTTTGTGCTGCATTCACTGTACTTTGCATAAAGAGAAAATCTGGAGCATGTAACAGGATGACTTATCTGATCATTTTGTTAAGTGCTTCCAGCATGTGTCTCACCAAAGTTTTGAACAAGAGGATAAAATCATGGTGTAAGATAACACAAGGTCTAATCTGGTTCACCTTGTGTGTACATATGTGTAATGTAAATCACAATTTCAGAAACAACTTCTGAACCCTACCTAAAATGAAAAGGCATGAGTCAATGACGCCAACAATTAGTATGTGGTTTTTAACTGATTTCAGTTGCATGGTGACTTTTAGTTGTTCTTCCTTGTTTCCAAAAATGTTCATTCTGATTTATCTTTGAAGAAGATTTTTGGTCTATCTCTAGAGAACATTAACTGTACGTTAATGTCTGGAAAATAATCAAATGATCACTACATCAAATTCCGGAGAATCACACTCAGCTTTATTAATTTTTTTTTTTAAGTTTATAATTTCAATGCTTCTGCATCAGGAGCTGCGGTTTAGAGGAAGCTAATATTAAAACATGCAGATATAAGTCTTCAAAGTAAGTAGCAAGGTTAATAGTAGGAGTTGTGAACGAAATAAGACCATTGTTTTCTGTACAACATATGTTCCTTATAGCTCAGTTCATGGCGCACATCATGTATTTATGGATTCATTTTCTCCTCAAGGAGCTGAGGGTCTGCAGAGCATTTTGATTTTAATCGCGGCTCTATTTCAATCGTGGGCTGTTTTCTGTTGTTATTTTGTCAGAAGAGAACAGACAACAGTTAAATTAGAGTATTTTTTGGTTTCTGTTTTGCTTAATCTGTTATATTTTAATGAGGGACGCACATAAAAGCCACATCGGGGAATTTTCCTGTCAAAGAAAAAAGGAATCTTTTTTATCTTTCGTTTTTCGGGTCAACAGTGGAACAAACACGTAGAAACCTTCGACACCCTTTGTATATGCAAACAGGTAGCTACCTTTCTTAAGATTTCAATCCAGGTTTTTGGTGGTAACAAAAACTGTTTAAGCAGGTTCTTTGTTAGAAATACAAACACAGCAGCTAATGTGTCTGTTTACACAGGCAGATGTAAATGTTTTAATGATGAAGAAGTGAGTTATGAAAGACATACTGCACATTTATGGTTTATTGTTCTGTAAACTATATTATAACTGTTTTATAATGAAATGTTATTTTGTGGTTTATTTATTACCCTGTTTATTTAAAAAACTGCATTTATGGGTTGAACATGGCTTATAACACCACATAGTGTTTGAAATATTTATATATAATAATAATTATATATATATATATATATATATATATATATATATATATATATATATATATATATATGGGTTGATATATCATCATATCATTCCTTCGACTAAACTTTTCTCGAATGTCACCAGGGAGTTATGTAACATATACATAAATTGCATCTTACCTAACCATGTTTTGTAAGGATAAGTTTTGTTTTAGTCCATAACTTTGGTAACTCTTTATTACTTTATTGTCCCGCAATCACTCATTCACAAATGTAGTACAAACGATCACTTGGACTCAAAGAAGAACCGAGTCGAGTTTGGTGGTTGAGGGTCAAATCTAATGGTCACGGTGACCTCATGATCTTGTGAACGTGATATATCAGCAATAGCCATAGGACATATGAAATACATCTGACACAAACACTTCACCTGGCTTGAATGACGACCTGATGACCTAAAATTTGGAGCTCAAAAGTCAATGTCCCTGTGGGCAATACTAAACATGTTTTTGGACTTGTGAGTGTCACATCTCAGGAATATATGTTCACTCTCCAAAACACTATTTTAAGTTCGTTAAACCTGTTAATGAAAAGTGTACAGTGCCCCTAAGGTGGCTAGACAAAGGCCTCCATGTTTTTCACACCTTGTTGCGTCAAGGTCAGGAAGACATATTTTCTGCCGGCGACTTCCAACCTTGTTCTTAATGTGTTTTCACAGAGGCTACAAGTTTGTATGATGTGCATGTTGATGCAGAGTAGTAAGACATACAGTAACTGGGCTGCTCTTGTTCTTCCAGGTAGCTTCTCATGCTGATTACCACCGATGTTTAGTCATCAGCAGCCATGCTGGACGTAGATGCACACAGCCAGAAAGACGAGGTAAAAACCTGCAGAGGTCTGGCTCAGTGCATGAAAGAAATTACATCATCCACCCATGCAGCCACTGTGGCCATCTTCTGTTGTATTTCCCGGAGGCGCTCCTTTAGGCCTGCGACTGCACAGATCTTCTATTCATGGCACACACACACACACACACACACACACACACACACTGGTGGGTCCGCCACCGCCTTAGTGATTTACCCACTCATACTGTAGGCTACACACATACAAAGGGTAGTCATACATCAGCTGAGGTTTAGAGGACATGTCACTGTGTCTGAGTCACACAAAAACTCATCAGTCACTCAGCCAGATGCATGTGGCCCCTGCCTCCACCTGCTCGCTGCCTGTAAAACTGTCAAGGCAATGGTCAGCCTATGTTTTTTTGTGCATACCCTTTTTTGTGTATGTGTGTGTGTGTGTGTGTGTGTGTGTGTGTGTGTGCTCACTGTGTCATATCCCCTGCTCTTCAACAGTGTTGCCAATTGTTCAGATTGTCCCGGTACTAATTAATCATTTAGCCAACACACACACACACACACACACACACACACACACACACTTAAATACCAACACACACTGCATGCTGGCCAAGATCTCTACAGGTAGAGAGAACACTTCTGTTGCCACCCACTTAACACATTTTACCTTTTAATTATTGAACTCATCTGAACATCTGTTGCTGTCTCCATGCATATTATTAATTTGGGTAACTGTATGTTCAGTGATCTGAAAACACTGTCATTTAAAGGCACAGTGTTCTTTTTGAAGTAAAATATTATTTGGAAATATAAACTTTCTAAATCATCATCCTTCTTTGTGCTGTCCAGTTATTTGTGTGTATGTTTTGGGGTGTTTTATTAAGGTAAGGCTAACATCTATAACAAAACACTGTAGAAACCTGGTTATGAACTAATAAGTTAAAACAATCAACTTCTTTTCGATGAGTCAATTGAATGAATTTGGTAACAACCCCACAATATGTTGTTTACATATGTAATAGTGAAACACGTTGTGTACGGGGTTCTCTTGAGGTTGTCCGGAATGGATGGGGGCCTCTGTAGCTGTAGTTTCCTGACAATTGTCTTTCTTTACAGGATAAGTCATAGAAGCAAGAGATATACTGTATTTCCAGTACATTAGATTTGTTCCTTTTTCAAATGTAGTGATATACTTCATAGCATTTGCCACTTTGTCTATTTTTGTGTGAGCATAGAATAAAGTTATTAATACCACCATGACTAGCATTTGGCTGTCAAACACAATGATCGTCCTGGTCTTGCTTTAAGTCTATCAGTCCTAAATCTGTAAATGACCAATCAGCATGCATTCAGCGAAATTAAAGTCCTGCATGGGTTCAACACCATACCTGTAAAGCTCAGTACGGGACCCAACCAATTAGCCGCTTTTATCTCAAAGTCAAATCAGCATACGACCCGCCACATGTGAATAAATACATGCTACATACGTAGACTTGCGTTATGGCCTCTTTGTCCTCCTGTTTTGGTGGTTTAGTTGTATTCTTGGAACATGTGTTTCCTCAGTGATGATGTGCTTAGCCCATGGCAATCGAAAGCTAACACTTTGTGTAGGGCTTCAGACTATCGTTTTACATTGGTTGCACCAGTGGGTCTAACTTTTTCATTTAGGTGCAGCAGCATATTTTTTAGATTCACACAAAATGTTTCACTGCGCCTTTTGGCAACGATACACCTATTGTACCTTTTATTGACAGTTCCCATATATTGGTATTTTCTTAAGTGCTGGGTATGTCCACTTATTTCCCAAATTGATGCCGATTCACAAGGTCTTGATTTTATTTCTGATTTCGATTCAATATCGCTTCAGTTAAGGATATTTCGTTATTGAAAACCAAATTTACCTGGATATGAATGAACTTCTCAATGAAACCTCTAACTTGGTGCATTATTAAAAAAATTTTAAGGTAGGCCAGTCACTATTTATTTGTTTATATTTTGTCCCAGAAATTATTGCAATAAATTATTTTATTTTAATCATTTTGAAACCATTGTATAACACTGATATAATATTAGATATAATATTACACATGCAAGTTCACCCTTTCAAAGAGGAATCAACTTAATTATAAAGAATATTCAGTCTGACATTTGAATTAATTATAAAAATTAAAATATCCATAATAAATAAAAAAATAAACCACAAAACCCCAAACAATAAATGCACTATTTGGCTCTGTTAGCAAAAAACGCTCTTGAACAAGTATTAAACATTTGGCACAGGATATATGTTAGCAGCTCATCTAACTGGATGGGATGGTTATGATTTAGATTAACTGTTTACTTTATATTGTATGAGGTTAGTATTCACTCTAGGATTTAGTGTGTGTGTGTGTGTGTGTGTGTGTGTGTGTCTGTGTGTGTGTGTGTGTGTGTGTGTGTGTGTGTGTGTGTGTGTGTGTGTGTGTATCTGCTCATCACATTTTCAGTGTAGTTTAATACAAAAAGTATCATAAAGGAGCCAATCAAACAAACACAAATAAAGTAAACTTCAGTACGATTTAGAATCTAATAACTTTTTATGAGTGATGGTGTTTATTGTTAAAGTTTAAAGTGAGCGCAGGTCAGCAGTAGTGTGGAGGGGAGGACACCCAGACAGTGACTCTGACCAGTGTTGCCAACTCCTCAGTAAGGAAAGTAGCTATTGGCTGTCCTAAAAATCGCTAGAAGTTGCTAAATGACATCATCACCTAATTTGCATAATTGTAATGGACACTGTGGGAGAGACAAAAAGTGAGTAAAAAACACCCTAAATATGTTTAGAACTACAAATGAGCTTTCTTCTGTTGATTATTGTTATTTTTATTTGTTATTTTGCCATTGAAATAGGCCATCACTTCTCAAAATAACGTCATGACTTGAATGCCTTGTCTAGACCCACATTACATAAATCAATTTGGTCCTGTATTGTTAAATGTTAGAATATCAAATTTAATCAAAAGACTTATGTGGGGTGGAATTGCTAGCTCTACGTCCAACCCTCCTCCTTTATCTGGGCTTGGGACCAGCAAAGTGACCCAAAAGAGACACTCTGGCAGAGTTACTTAGGTTTTTTTTTTATGCAATTTTGTGGGGGTTTTCTCAAGTTTGGTTTAGTTTCTAACCTTATGCTCCACCTAGGAGCCTACAAGTCACAGTAAAACATGAACATTTTTTGCCATAACAATAACATTTCAAACATTATTTTGAAAAGACGGTTTTAACTTGACGACAACAATAACAATCTGAATGGACCAAAAAGAGACATTAGAAAAAAACTGTCAATGGCAATGTGAGAAAATTATGGTAACTACTCTGGCCCTAATCCAGTTTCATTGTTTGTTTTTTTTCAGACCCCCCTCCACACACACATTCTGTGCTGGCTCACAGAAAGAGCTGACTTAAATGAGTAAGCTGCTGATGTGCCAAAAAGCTGCAAAACCTTATCAGGCAGCTTGTGCTCATAGCAAGCCTCACCAGACGGCTTCAGACCATATCGGACATACAGGATGGAGTTAAGAGTCTGCAAGGACATCCGATTTCTAAGTTTGCTTTTTACCACACTCATCTCGCTGAATAATCTCTCGACTTCAGCATTCGAGTGTGGCAAGGACAACACAGACACAGCAGCCATGGCAAGTTCCTGAAACGGGTTGATATCAGCTGCATCCCTGAACTTCCAAATCTCACTCGACCAGCCCACTGTGTTTTTTGTTTCATTCCACTTTCTAAGATGGATGGCACACCATTGCTGGACAATCTTGTCTATCTCTGCAGGAGAGTAGCCAAGGAGCTTGGCGATTTTTTCTATTTCTCCCAGGCTCTTATTGTGCTTTAGAGTTTCCTCTACATTGAAAACTGACATGTACTGCAATGCTTCCATGTTGTCCGGCAGTCTCACACTCAACTCGTTAGTGAGGGAGATGGTGAAGGCTACACACTGCTTTCGGACATAGTTCTTCTCCTCAGGCGCAAGGTGGAGCTCAGCTGTGAAAGGTAACCTTAAATGACTTATGTTGAGATCTGGCTCTATATTAAAAAAGATATATATTAACTTGACCTTCCAGGGGGGGTGGGGGGGGGGGGGGTGCCGTTGGGGGGGCGGGGCAGGGCGGGGCGCCCCCTTAATATAATGGTAGGGGAAACACTGGACTGACCGCCTGGGAGTGCTTTGGGACGGCGGAGGGGCTCACGGCAGCACCCGCTGCTCGATGAGGGCAGTAACTGCAGAACGATACGTGCTTTCACGTCAGAGTCTCCAAAACACCAGGAAAGTCTCCAATAACACCAGAAAAAGTCGCTAGATTTGTCGCTAGTTGCTTTTGACAAAAAAAGTTGCCAAGAGGATTTGGAAAGTTGCCAGATTTAGCGAGAAAGTCACCAAATTGGCAACACTGACATGGTACAAACTAACAGCTGCTTCTGCTCTGATACTGAATCAGCAGTGCTAAACATTTTATAGCGATGGTTAGTCGTTGAAACCCTGTATTCACACTTTTAGTCACCACTCTTACTGTTACGACATTGTAACAAACCTCTCTGTTGCTGTGGCTTACTTGTCATGAACACAAGGGACCACAGGTATGATTTCCTCAATGCTTTCTTTATTCTTACATCTATTCACATACATACATATATATATACATGGGAAGCTCTCCAGGCGTTGCCTTCCTGCTCCCGGGCTACTGCTGATGAAGAGGAGAGAGTCATTAGTTGACCTGGAACACCTGTGCACAATCAGACTCTCTCCCTGGCATCGATCCCAGAACCCCATCCCGCTCCCTCTCTCCTGCAGCCGACACTGATCACGCCCCACTACCACATACCTCCACTGCCCGACTTAGGCCGGGGAGCCGTCCGGCCTAACCTACCCCCCCCCCCCCCTCCCCCATCTGCGCCCCCGGCCTATGGATCGCCTTGAATTTAAAGGGTTGTAAGGCCAAATACCAATGAGTGATCCGCACGTTGGTATCTTTCATGCGGTGGAGCCACTGGAGCGGAGCATGGTCTGAACAGAGGGTGAATGGGCGTCCCAGGAGGTAATACCGTAGGGTGTCGACTGCCCATCAGATTGCCAGGCACTCTTTCTATCGTGCTGTACCTGGCCTCCCTCTCCGACAGTTTCCAGATGAAGTACAGCACCAGGCGGTCGACGCCCCTTACCTGCTGAGACAAAACCGCCCCCAGCCCCTATTTGATGCATCAGTCTACAAGATAAAGGGGAGAGAAAAGTTAGGTGTGTGGAGAAGTGCTTCCCCGCAGATGATGTGTTTTACTCTCTCAAATACCTGCTGGCACTGCTCCGACCACTGGACCGGATCTGAGGCACCTTTTCGGGTCAGTTGGCTGGTCAGGTCAGCGAACATGGGGATGTACCGCCTGTAGTAACCCACCAGTCCCAAAAACCGTCTCACCTCTATTTTGGACTTGGGCAGCGGGCAGGCTGTGATAGCTGAGGGTGCACCTGCCCGCCTCCCAAGTGGTACCCCAGATACCGTACCTCCCTCCGTCCAACTGCACACTTCTTCAGGTTGGCCGTGAGCCAAGCCTGCTGCGGCCAGCTGCTGCACATGCTCCTCCCAGGTGTCACTGTGAATAATGACGTCGTCCAGGTAGGCAGCAGCATACGCAGCGTGCAGACGCAGCACTCGGTCCATGGGGCATTGAAAGGTGGCTGAAGCCCTGAACAACCCGAACGGAAGTGTGACGAATTGGTACAACCCGCACAGTTTTCTCCTTAGACTCTGGAGACAGGGGAATCTGCCAGTAGCCCTTGGTCAAATCCATAGTGTGGTAAGACGATCCAGGAGCTTGTCAACCTGGGGCATTGGATATGCGTAAAACTGTGAGACATCTTTCACCTTGCGGTAGTCCACACAGAACCGTACAGACTCTGGCGTTGTTGGACTCTTCTATTACCCCCATCTCGAGCATAGCTGCCAATTCTTTCTGAACAACTTTTCTTTTATGTCCAGGAAGCCGATAGGGTCGTGAACGTACAGTCACCCTGTGTTGCCTACTTGCAACTTATTCTACTATAAGAAGAACTCTTGTTGTTGAATACTGCAAAAGACAGCTGAGCTTTGTAGCATATGGAATGTCCAATGAGGTATACAGGAGGTAGTAATCTTGGTCTCCACTCATTTTCAGTGTCACAGCCCGGCTCAAAGATTGTGACAAGGAGGGAGATGACACGAGTGGACTGTTGCTCTTTCAGATGTTTATTAACAAATTAAACTATAATCAACAACACAACGTGTGTCCACGAACAAAACAGAAAAGGATGCTGCAGTCAGGAGTCAGGAAGGGCCAACCTCGTCCCACCAAGAGCACGAGAGAGAGCATGAACGTGGCAAAGCCTTTTAAAGGGCAGAGCACACCTGGCCGAGGTGTGCACTGATTACGACTAATGTCACCTCCACCTACAGCTCAGGGGAAAAGAGAACAGGGACACTTAGTGTTCAGGTGAGGGTGGAAGGGCTTGTCACACAAGGTAAGAGCTAAGATGTGCACCTTCCCACTGTGGCACATTGTTTCACATTTGCCAATCTCTTCCTCCAGATGATTTAACTGCTAAGAAAACCTATTGAAACCATAGACTATGTTCATATGTCTCAACGTGATATTGTATGAGTTTTGTGCATCCTGGCAAGGGGGGGAAACACATCAGCAAAATACTGCTGCAACATGGCAATCTGGTCATCGCAAGGGAGCGAAGTCGGATCGACGTAATTTGGTACCTCGGGCCCCAACTCCTCTCTTTCGCTTACCAGCGACACCAGAGAAACAGGCTCTGCCTCTCTCCATGTTTTTAGGAGGTTGAGGTGGTATATTTGTGTGGCTCCACCCGTCAGAACGCACAACCTCATAATCGACATCCCCCACCCGACTTGTGACCACAAAGGGCCCTTGCCACTTGGCAAGTAATTTAGAGCTAGAAGAGGGGAGCAATACAAGTATTTTTTCTCCCGGTGTGAATTGTCTCAGCTTGGCTCTTCTGTTGTACAGGCGCTGTTGACGCGCCTGGGCCTGGAGCAAATTCTCACGTGATAACTGCCCAAGTGTGTGGAGTTTTGCTCTCAGGTCCAGAACGTACTGAATTTCATTCTTACTGGGGCTTGGACCTTCCTTCCAGTTTTCTCTAAGTAGGTCCAGTATGCCCCATAGCTTTCTGACAAATAATAGTTCAAAGGGAGAGAATCCTGTGCAGGCCTGGGGCACCCCCCCCCACACTGTGGACATCAGAGGATCAAGCCATTTAGCCCAATTGTGCTCATCTTCGTGAATGAATTTACGGATCATGGATTTTAACGTCTTATTCGACCAGACCATCAGTCTGTGGGTGGTACACCACAGTTTTTTCCTTTTTCTTTGTTGACCCATGAGGTTATTACGACATGGATTAGCGGAATGAGCGAGAGGTACAAGGCCAAAAGAAAGTCCTGACGAAACAAGCAGACAATCCCAGCTGAAGATCAGAGGTCATCATATGAGGTGGCATATTTAATTGCACTGGCAAAAAAGCCACACATAATCTGCGAAACGTTAATTAAACCTGCTGCTGTAGCTATAAATCTGGCCATGCATGGGGATAAATTAGCCGGTGAGCTGGAATCAGTGCTGCTGTCTAACGGGACTATTGCCCAGCACATCACCGACATGGCCCAGGACATAAAGTGCCAGCTGGTGGATAGAGTTAAAAAAAAATATGCTTTACAGTTAGATGAATCCACAGATATATTAAACTCTGCCCAGCTGCTTGTTTTCATCAGATACAGTTTTGACGGAAAAGGTAATGCTGTGTTGCTCCGCGCTCCGGAGTGGACGTGCACAGGTGTGGACATTTTTACAAAACTAAAAGAAGAGGGACTATCTTCGGAAAACTATTGTTGTGTGTAGGGACATGGCTGGAGTGATGCTGGGGAAAAAGGCATGACTGAAAGCAAGTGTCTTACAACTGGCGCCGCACGTAAATTTCACACACTATTATTCACAGAGAATCTCTTGCAAGCAAAACACTTGAACCAGAGCTTAAACATATTCTTGACATTGCGATAAAAATGGTCAACTACATAAAATCACGTCCACTCAATATCAGACTTGCTCTTGCGGGGAAATGTGCTGAGCCGCCTGTATGAACTGCGGGACGAGGTGAGCGTATTTCTGATCGAGCATGGATCCCAGCTCGCTGACCACCTCACTGACCCTGACTGGTTAACAAGGCTGGCATTCTTGTGCGAAAAGACTTTCTCAGCCCTAACATACATAAAGAATAAATACAGAGCGCATCTAAACGTGGAGAATGATCTCCGAGTGGCCGTCTCCAAAATAAAGCAGAGAATGGACTTGCTCTGCTCCATGCATATTACCCACCTATAGTGAGTTTAAGAAATACTAATGTTTAGGCTAAAATAAATAACCCTAACGTTTTTGCACATGGCAGCAATAAGATGTCTGCTGCTCGTGATGCATACAGACGCGCACAGACAAACACAGACATCACCTGCAGACTTTTTTATACTTACAGTATATGCTCACTCAGCCCTTTTGTTTATGAGATTCCCTGTATTCTAGGACTCGGTATGTCGCTCCCGATTCGGGGGAGGGTGTTGCAGGGCTGGCAACCCGTATCACTTGTCCTACTTCCATGACGGGGCACGCCTCCCAGAAGTGCCCGAGCTGCCCTCACCTCCAACACTCCTGCCCAGACATTCAAGGAGTCCCCTGCACGTTGGGAGCGGTGCTTGTAGCGACTGGGAACTGTGGGGAAAATGGGCGAGACATGACAGGGTTAGTGCGGGGAGTTGGTGGTGGTTGTGCTGGTTTATGGTGTTGAAGAGGGGCCCTTCGGCGAGGGCCTGGGGTCGGCCAGTTCGGTGTGGGCGAGCGCCTGCCTCCGCTCTGGCCGCCAGGTGGCGGAGCCCCCTGGCTGCAGAAAAACACAACAATTCCTCTGATCAACAAATAAACAGATGTCTCAAACAATCGAACTGGTGGCTGAGTCTGTGGCGTCTTCAGAGACGCTAACAACCTCTATATGTTGAACAAAGGTTTACTAGTGTCTTTTAATTTCAATTCTGATGTATAATCAATATTTTATATGCCAACATCAAAATTAAATGTAGTAATTTTTTTCAAGAAGCCATTTAGTTTCATTCACTCTAATTCATTAAGGACACTCGTGACTGCCCTGTAGATGATTTGAAGCAAATTTTGTGGACAGGCTCTGTAGACAGGCTTTGATAAACTAACAACCTCAGTGATCCTGACTGTCAGGCCAGCACCTTCCTTGGCAGTTTACTATCGTGTCAATGGGTGAGCAGGAAGCAAATACACTTGAATAATAAACAGTTAGATACAAAGCACTTTAATCATTCAGCTGTATACCATATCAAGAAAAAAAACTGATTTGCAAATTTTCAGTGACAAAATCCATTCGACACTTTAGTCATTTATTTCGGAAAGAAACGCTAAATGTCACATATTTACAAGATACATCCTTGGAGAGGGTCAGAATATCATTACAATCCTAGACAAGGTGAAAATAATAAGTGCTGGGAATTCCAATAAGAAAATGCATTCACATATAAGTGAAACTTCAAAAGGCCTTTTTTTGTAACAAAGTGAAGATTGACCTCTCTAGAGCCAAGGCAGCTCCATTAAAACATGTAGCCCCTGCAATTACACTTAATATCATAATGGGAAAACATAACATTATTACAATTTCAGCTCCTTAAACTGAACTTTACAAAGACAATAGTTATTCAGCATTTCATTCATATTTTCATAAACATGTTCCTTTAGCCAAAACATGTTTTTGGTAGGAGAAATGTATAAAATAATGTCTGATAAGAAAAACATAATAATGTGACCACAAAGGCGTGCATTAGATTAGATAGAACTTTATTTATCCACACATCGGGGAAATTCACTTGTATCCGGAGCAGGCAGGTCAGAATGAGGCAGACAAGAGAATAAAGAAATATAAAAAGGGCAATAGAATAAAAACTAAAAATGTAATAGTTCAAATAAAAAAAGTATGAACATTCTGTACACACAGGATGAATAGTATGTGGCACGTTAAATAATCTTTTGTACATAAGTGTGAGATGGTTGTACATAAAAAAAAAGTCTACAAACAGTTTGTTTCTCTTAAAAGTAGTGAAAATTTGTACTGAAAATTGTGCAAAAGAAAACATTGTGGAAATAGTGTAAGTAAACATGACCAAAGCAGCAATTATTTAACATTCAGGATGGTGTTGTACAGTCTGACAGCAGTGGGAATGAAGGACCTGCGGAAGCGTTCCTCCTTGCACCGTGGGCGGAGCAGTCTGCTGCTGAAAGAGCTGCTAAGGGCCCCCATGGTGTTATGTAGGGGGTGAGAGGTGTTGTCCATGATTGAATTCAACTTTGCTAGCATCCTCCTCTCACCCACCTCCTCAGTGGGATCCAGAGGGCAGTCCAAGACCGAGCTGGCTCTCCTAACCAGTTTATTTAGTCTTTTACTGTCCCTCTCAGTGCATCCACATCCCCAGCAGACAATGGCATAGAACACTGCGGAAGCTACCAAAGTGTCATAAAAAGTCCTGAGTAGTGTCCTGCACACTCCGAAGGACCTCAGCAGATGGAAGCGACTCTTGCCCCTCTTGTACAGGACGTCTGTGTGTGTGAACCAGTCAGGTTTGTTATTGAGGTGAACACCCAGGTATCTGTAATCCTTCACAATCTCAATTTCCACATCCTGGACATTCACCTGTGTGGTCTGGGGCAACTTCCTGCGAAAGTCTATCACCATCTCCTTTGTCTTGGTGGCATTGATACACCAGTGGACAAAGTCAGCGATAACCCCCCTATATTCCAGTTTGTTGCCCTCCAATACATGACCAATGATGGCTGTGTCATCAGAGAACTTCTGGATATGACAGCTGTCTGTGTTGTGTAGTTTTAAGTTCGATGTATATATGGTGAACAGGAAAGGAGAAAGCACTGTTCCTTGAGGGGCTCCTGTGCCGCAAACTACTACATCTGACACACAGTCACAAAGCCTCACATACTGTGGTCTGTCGCTGAGGTAGTTGATGGTCTATGCAGCCAGGTGGTAGTCCATATGCAAGATTCAAGAAGATTTATTGTAATTTTGTCATTTGAAAACACGAGGTACATGAGAGGGGATGAAAATTAGCGAAAATAAAGTTTTTGCATATGCGCAAATGAAAATAGAACTATCAAGTATGTGGCTCAGGAGGTACAACTGAAGTACAGGTAACAGGTACAGCTGCATGCTGACATGTCCTTGAGCAAGGTACCGAACCCCGAATTGTGTGGGACAGAAAGTGCTGCATATCGATGCACTGCATGAATGAGTGAATGTTTAAACTGTGCTATTTTTGAGTCCTGTCTTTGAGTGGACTATAGATAAGTGCTCCATAAATACAGATGAAATACAGATGACAAGTGTGCACCCTTTGTTGTGTTGCTGAATCAGGGAAGGAAAGAGGGATAACAGCGCAGTTTGTTGAATACCTTGTGAGAATGGATGAGCATGTGGTTTGTTTGTGTGTGTGTGTGTGTGTGTGTGTGTGTGTGTGTGTGTGTGTGTGTGTGTGTGCGCGCTACCTGCAGTCATTGATTGGCTCTCATAGATGATTTATGGGAAAGGCTTTTTGGGCCAGTGAATGTCAGATGACAATGTACTACCAAATGCAGGCAGCACTACCAAACAGCTCCCAGCTCAGCATTTTTCTTGGGGGCTTGGTTTGAATGTTCTCTTTGATAATGGAGAAAATATATACATGGTTGTATTGGTTTGGCTACACTCGATATTTTCAACCATAAAAGGGCATGTTTTTCATGTTATCTCAGAGGATTTCTCTGTAATGCAGTTCTCCAAACTCAGTCACCAGGCACTCCTCAGGTTTTTCAAGTTTCCATGTCAACCTTGAACTTTTGTTAATAATATTATAACATTTACAAATAACATGATTGTATTTCATAATTGTTAAATAAACAAGCAATGTGGGCTGTAAAACAGAAACTGCTGACAACTAACTAAAGATCCACCAAATGATTTAGACAAAGAAGGAATAGAAAGTGATTGTGACAAATGGTGAGGACAGTGATTAGTTTTCTGAACTTTAGAACTGAACATTTTCAAGTAGTGACATAATTAATTTCATGAAACTGAATATGAGCATAATATTTGTGTTTTAAAACAATAGACTGCTACCTTGATAGTTGAACAGCAAGCTGTACTTCAGCAAAGTAGTGCTAAGTACTTAAGACAGACTGATAAAATGCTCAAAATATCAATGCTAACATGTTAAGCAGGTTTTAGCACAACTAGTATAACGAACTAAGACAAAACACTATAGGGGCAGCAGAAGTGAATGTATAAGAGGTAACTAATCATGTTTTTAAAATAGTTTGGTAAGCATAGAAGACACTGAGGCTGTTTTGCTGTGGTCCTTACTGTCGAGATGATTGAGCAAAGTTGGTTGAATTCTCATTAAAGGCTGTTCCAATAGCCCAGCACATATTTAAGCAGATCTGGATCAGCAAAATAACACAGGTTTCTAACTAGTTAATTTCTCACACTATGAGGACAAAAATAATTATGTGACTGCCAAAGTATTCGGTACAAAACTCAATATGGCTAATGCTGTGTGGTGCTAAGTGCTTGTCAAAGTGTGATGGGCTCTTCCCATGAACTGACATATATTCTATTTCAACTCAGAGTGAATTTAGCACATGTTTATATGTGTAGTTCCATACCATCTTATAAGCAGCAGATTTTTCAACATTATTATTGGTTACATGCATGTTGTTTTTTAGCAGTTCTCCCACTTTCTGTCTATTTCTGCCATTCTTGGCATGTGACTGGCTCCAAAAGTAAATCTGTAGAATATCCTAGCAGGAATATGTATAGTGTTACTCACAAGTTTGTACACATATACATTATGCACATATGTGCGTTTCAAGTGTTTGTGTTGATATATACATGGCAGGGAACCTATTATTGCTCCATAGCACTATTTTTTTGTGCCTTGAGCTCCACAGTATAGCTTTAACAAATTAGCTAATAGGCTACCTATTTTCCTTAGATTTTTTTTTGTTTTGTTATTACAGTCAGGCCAGCAGACCCGGGAAGACAAGATGTAATTCAATATAGCCGTAACATTTAATTAACAAAATACCTTTACGGTTCATATCAACAGCAACAACAACAAAAAAATCTCAAAAACATTGCTCAATTAAAGGCAGGTATCAAAAACAGACAAAGTAAACCCTTATTTATCTTTTCTCAAAGTATTTTATGACATTGTTATGCAAAAAGAGGTCCCCAAGATTTTATCCCAGAAGGACTGACAATTCAGTTTTCCCCAAAATTTCACAAACTAGTTTGGGAACAAAGTGGATTTCTATTTACGCTTACTTTTTAAATTATTTTATGCACTTTTTGGCAAGCAACTGTCCCATCAGTAAAGCTCATTGTACAAGAGCATCCCCCAAGCATCCTAAAATACCCACATCTCTGTGAGGAATAATAGGCCATTTCTGTGCATCCATTCCAAAGTTTATGCACTCAGGTATAAATTATTTGTAATGAGACTTTTGAGTAATGGAAAGTATGGGTCACTTTGAACTATATTGACCTGTACTTAGTTTTTAAATAACGTGACAGTTGTTCATACAACATACACCTGTGATGTTAGCTAGCGTGCCCACTGTTAGCGCTGTAGTAGAGCAGAACAGATAATTGATGCAACGTACTTGTAAGGGGGCGAAAACTTCACATCCTTTAGATTTTCACGGAAATCGTCTTGTGTATCTTGCATAGAAATCAGTTCAGAGGCTGTTGAAGCCCTCTTTAGCCCCTTAGTCAGTTGTATTCACAAGGTACGATATCAGACAAAGCACTGTGTTCTGCTCTAATGATTCTTACATAAATAAGTGGGACTTTTAGACCTTTTGAAATTTCATTTATTTCCCACATTGAATTGGAGCTGAAATTGTCAAGCCCAGCTTCAAGCATATTTTGACCTGGATCTTCACCCATTATTTAAACTACGTATTTTACTGAACTAAAAGCTGTGTATGGCTTGTTTACCAGCGTGGGAGGCTCATCACTGTGCTCATACAGACACAAGCCGGCAAGCTTTGAAAGCTTTTTGAGTTCTTTAATACATTGGGTATAACCTTTTAAGTTACCCTGCACAACTTAATGCTACACTGGCCAAATAATTTATCTTTGTTTATTATCAGAGCACTGTGCATAGAAGACAGTCATGGATTAAAAGAAACATATTCCCTGCAGTTATGAACCTGCCTCTGGATTCATGCACATCACTGCCTTTACATTTTATTCAACTTTTTGTCAACTTTAACAAATATTCAATGCCCCATTTGTAGATTTGCTGAGACAAGGTTACTGTTTAAGTTGATTGGATTTTTCTTTTCTTGCAACCAGTTAACAGCCATCACTGAAATACAATCGAGCACCATCTTTTTAACACTTTCTATTTTCCAAATACATTGAATATTCTCATATATCTTAACAACCTTTAGAGAACCCTAAACTGAGAGAATTTTTTCAGAACTCATGTCGGGGGGACATCAGGTCTTCGAGTTTCATAAGTTCAATTTATTAAATTTGTTTATGATTTTTAACATTTTATTATAATTATTTCTTTTTAATTCTCTCTATATGTTTCAATCTAAATTGATTTTAAAATGCTCATATCTCTCTGCCTGGACCATAATGCAAGCCGGGAATTTGACTCCTTTCCAGGCCACCCTTTTCACGAAAAGAGCCAAACCCAAGACCCAGTAGGTTTGCACATGTTCCAGTGCTGCTGCTGCAGGTCCTCCTCGCTTTCTTCCAGCACATATGAACCAGGTAAAACTCTCTGTGCTCTAGTTACCACTTGTTTACTGGCTATTCTGCGACCCGTTGTCTTTTAAGTGCAAAGGTTCACAACGTTTATAAAGCCACATGTCGAAGCTATCCACAGAAGCTACCTGTGTAAGCTACCTGTAAGTTACCTGGAGACCAACCTCACCATACGTTATTGGCATGCTAACATTTAGCTGCAAACTGCTTTGCTCGTTGAGGCGGTGCAACTTCCAGACGTTACATCAACGTCACATGCACATGGGCTGACGTTTCTAAACTGTAAGTGTTAACTGGATAAGATACTCTGCACTTAATTTGATTGTGATACACACTTCATTCTCTGTGGTACTAGTAAGACCCTAAAAGTATTGATTGTTTCCTTCCCTTGCTTATAGAATACAAAACCATTGTAACTCCTCACCACCCATATTCTGTCAAGTTTGTGGAGAGGGCTGCTGTGAGGCTTTTGTGTAAGTTATTTATTATGATCAAAACATTATTTCTTGACTTACAAATAGCTAACAATGAAGATTAAATAATGGAAAGTTTTGATATTATTTGAGCATGCCAGGGTATATGTCATCTTTTAATATATTTTCTGTTTTAATCAAAGCTATTGAGGTATTACTACTTCACACAATGAATTGCCTTATTTTTTATGAAAGTTTTTCAATTTTTTTTAAATCAAAATAGTTAAATTGATCTTAGATTTGTATGCATTTTGATCTCCCTGTCATGTAATGTGTGCAGATAAACTGATCAGAATGTCTGTCTTGACTACTGCAGCAACCATAGTTAACACGTCTATGAACACTGTCTCCAGATTTTTTTTAGGATGACTCAAGTGGAACTGGGAAATGTTCTTAGCATCATTGTACGCACACTCATCACAGTTGATAAAGCTGTCCAGATCATGTGGAGCACTTGAAAAAGACCTCAGGGCCCTTCTGGACATCTTTGATGACCAGGTAATGTAAGTAGGAAATAAATGCAGGGTTCCCCTTATGTACATTGTATATATGGTTTAGGATGCTTTAATATACAAGTGGTCAAGCAAGCAACAGAATTTTTTGTTTTTCACTTGGCTTTGCGCTGTAACTGAACATACTGACCATTATCGTTACCTTTCCTGTGGAATGTGGTGGTAATATCAGAAAGAAAAATGTTGCCTGTGTATACAATGGGGAAATCCAGGGTTCATGTAGTTGTTGAATATCTTTGCATCAAACACGTGCTACCAATGCTGTTTTCTTTATAAATATTGCTTTAGAAATAAATAAAGGTTTGAGACTGATTTTGTTTTCAGGCCGTGCAATATTTTTTTATCTTCTTTTTGTATCTTTCAGACAACTGATGTGATTGCACACAGAAGGGCCACAGCTATCCGAGGTCTGCCTTTCTATTTGAGGGTAGGGCTGCAACTAACGACTATTCTGATAGTAGATTAATCTATCGATTATTGAAACGATTAATCAACTAATCAGATTATGAATCACACAAATTCTCAATTGTTCTTATTTAGCCATCAGCTTTTAAATTTAGCTTGAGGTTGTTTGCCGCATGTGATGACTGAAGATAAAGACAATAAAGATCGATACTTCATTCAAAAATGTCTTTAAATAAACTTTGCTCCAAATTAGGCAACTATTGATACAAAAACAAAGACAAATCCTGTCCATTTAAAACCAAGGACAGGCAAAGTGGTTATATAAAAAAATTTATTTAAATTCAAGTTTCCCTTTTTCCTGTGAACCAAGAACAAGCCAAGTGCTGATACGTATGCATTTTTTCTGTAAACAAAAGTACAGGGAAAGTAGCAGTAATAAAAACATCAACAAACAAAACTAGTCTTCTTCGTTTGTCAGGCAATAGGATAACGTTACATTTTTAAACTCGTTAAAAAAAAACTATATTCAAACCATATTTTGTAATGGATTCTAGAATCTGTTGTCTGTTTTGGCAGTTTTAAAACTCCTGAGGCGTGTCCAGAGCATTTTCAAATGAAAAAGTAGTATTATGGATGTACCCAAGCAGCAAATTAAGCCCCAGAACACCTGGATAGCCATCAGATTCATGGCATCCAGTGCAAATGCAGAAAAGCAACTCTGTAAAACACCTGAGCGTCCTCCATGTTTTAAAATGGGGATGATGTACCTCTTTCAAAACTTTATTTTCCTTCTTCTGTGAGCATAAGGGCGATGCAACTTTACAGAAAAGTTTTAATTTTGTTTCATCTGTCCAAAGGACTTTGTCCTTGAAGAAGATATTTATTGTTACTCTTTCAAAATTGGGCTGTTCCATTAAATCAATTTTTTATTAAGAAATATGGTGGACAGTCTTGTATCTTAATCTTAGAGGTCAACTTATATCAGTTATTACATAAAGTAACACTATGTAACCTTTACTGAGCAACAGCGCCCTCTTCAGTCACACAGTCATTCATTCTGTTGGGCTCCATCTCCAGATTAGTTTTAGTTTTCACATAGAGACAAAACAACCTCAGCTCTGACTGCGCAGTCCTGCTCACTGAACAGAATCTCCACTGAATGGTGGTTATTACCCATGATCCCTGGCTTCCTGAACCTCAAGTGTGAGGAGTTATACTTTGTATTCTTTTCATTAACTACTCTCACTTTTATCGATCCTCAGCTGCCTCACAGTCTGAATTCTTAGAGTAAAACCTTTGAAGCTCTCCAAAGCATCTTGATCTGAGATGACGTATGATTAGGTGTCTTGTCCCTGTCGGAGAAATGGTCTTGGAGAGAAAAAGATCAGTTTCCTGCTGGGTACAATAAAGATGATCTTATCTTATTTATTTCACAATTCCCCTGAATGATTTCTTTCAGCCGGTGTCCTCTGACCAATAACTCTTGCTTGAAATTCAATAACTGAAAGGGAATGAGTTTCAACAATTCATGCTTCTATTTTTTTTAGCAACACGTGTTGTGTCAAACTGAAGTTTTGATAAACCATGAGGTGGAGCTATTGATCTAAATCAACAGCTCATATCAGCACTATCTTCACCTTGATTTCCTCTGATATCTGAGCCAGACATTTGCTTTGGGGCTGACCAGGCACAAAACACAGCTACATCTGTGTATCAGAGGATGTGATTAGATGAAAATAAACAGGTTTAAAAATAGATACAAAATAATCTGTTGTACTTAATACAAAACCCAGGTTTGCGATAACACATATTTGAACATGTTTAAACAAATAAGATCAAAATCAAAGCTACTGTTTGCTCCAGGATGTCAATCTTCTCTAGGCCCAACATAAAGCAATGTCCTGCTATACTTTTATTACTGTAGTAATAATAAAGTTTGTAACTAATATGTAGTGTCCTCAACAAAATGAAAGTCATTGACATGTCTGTTTTTTTTTTCATCTTTGGTTCAATTCATACATTATTCAGTTTGCTTTAATCAAATTGTGATGTGTTCAACATACATTACAACAGACCTAATTTTTCATTTGCTGTAGGGGTTGTATTCACATTCAGGCGTTTACCTTGACACCTGCACCATCTCACTTATGCACCACACCACTGTGTTGATGAAGAGGGGTACTTTATCAGCCTTCCTCGCAGCCTCATCAACTTCCCAGACAATGGCTGTGGCAGCGGGCAGAATTAGATCTTTGTCGGCTACGTGAGGTGTGTGCAGGTGGAGTGTGACACAAGACAACTCCAGGACTAACCCGGGAATGATAGACTTGATGCCTGCGGGTCTATGTTGGTGAAGCTCATCGTCCAGTGTCCATTTTCTATAATCCAATAAGAGCAGTTCACCTTGACCTTAGTAGACTGGGACACAAAGCGTCACAGTTGTGATCGGCGGATTGTAGATACTCTACAGCACAGGTTATCGGACTGTGGAGTTCGCCTCCCCAGTGAAAGGTGTTTTTAAAACAATCAGGAGTTAGTTATAGTAACTAATTAATCAGTGGCTGTGACACAGAGTTCATGACCTCAAATCTTACCACACAGACATAATACACACACTTTTAGATTTGAGGGGACTTGACACTTCCCAATAAATTGTTGGTGTCTATCATGAATGAACGTCCATATACTAGAAATCATAGAAGAAATCATGCGTCTCCAAATCTTGAGTATGAGATCAGTTTTCTATTGTATTCACTGACAAAAAGACTAGTCTAAATAAAACCTTTGCTCTTCTCTACTTTGGTATGCCAGTTTATAGATTATAGGTCCAGGGCGTAACTCTTTAACAACAGCAGTGGATTCCAATTCCAATTGTTTGTCAATCCCTTACAGCTTTTTTGAACGAATGAAAAAATTATGTTCAAATTGACAAAGCCACTGTTTGTCTGTTTAGTTTTTTTGTAACATATATTTATTGGTTTTATACATTTAAATCAATTTACATACGTACATGACCCTTCCCCCAAACCGAACATATGGCAGTATATAAAATAACAATAAATAATACAAATATCACTTGAAAATAAATAAATTGATAAGGTATAATTAAAACAGAAATTCAAGAAGGACAAAAAATTACAATGAAAATACTAATTTAGTTTAAATCAATAAATGAGTAAAAATAATGTAAGTAAAATAAAATACAGTCACAAACATGGAGCAGAGTACAGCACACATTCCTTACAACAGAAGTCACTTCACATTTCCAATGCCTCTTCAATGTCACCATTAACAAATTCCATTGAGTGCCTGGCCTGTAGTAGACATAGATCAACCATTTATCAACCATTTAGGACTTAGAGGTACGCGAGAAGAGGTAATTTGAGAGATATATTGTATCACTGAACCCCAAAATGTTTGAATCTCCTCACATTCCCACAAACAGTGATATAAAGTACCTTTAAACTTCTAAGTTGTAAATACTTAAAGAAGTGTTTCTGTGGTACGTCCTATTTTGCTTTCAGCTCGTCAAATGACATTAAAGTGTTGTCCTTATAGAGATCTAGTAGTTTAACTATGCCCTTGCTTAACCATGCTTTAAACCCCATGTCATTATTAGCTGGGCTAAAGTGTTCATTGCCCCAGATAGGTGAAAAACAGGACAACACTGGGAAATCTCCAAGATATTTATGCACTTCATGCCAGACAACAATGGTGTTTTTCACAAAGGGATTAACTGTGTTTTTTCTTAGTTTCTTAAGGGGAGCAGAGTATAAAAATGTATCCAGCGTCAAACCCTGACAGCAATTCAATTTGTAACCAGGGCTGAGCATCCTCTTTAGAAAACGAAAACATTGCAGCCCTCAATTGTGCAGACCAGTAGTACCACTGTAAATTTGGTAGTTGTAACCCTCCCCTATCATAAGGCAAATATAAAAGAGAGAGTCTAAGTCTTGGCTTCCTGTTGTTCCAAATAAAGTTTGAAAGCAGCTTTCTTACTTTAGGAAAAAATGAAGGTGGAGGAGCTAATGGGATTGATTTAAAAAATGTATAATAATTAAGGCAATATATTAATTTTAATTGAATTCATTCTTTCCAGTATAGACAGAGGCAATGTTGTCCATCTATGGACATCTTCTGACAGGTTAGCTAACATGGGCTCATAATTAGTTGCACTAAGGGTGTTTATCTTTGGTGTTATTCTAATACCCAGATATTTAAAGCCATCTATAGCATTTACAAATGGGTGGGATACCATTGGTTTTCTTCTCTTGTTCATTTAGAAATATAATAGAAGATTTATCTTTGTTCACCTTAAAACCAGAGAAGCTACCAAACTGATAAAAATACAATGGTATCATCTGCATACAATGCTATATGATGTTCCAGCTCTCCTGTCTGATCACAAATTGAAGGATGTGATCTTATTGCTATTGCCAACGGTTCCATGGATATTACAAAAAGTGAAGGTGAAATTGGTGAGCCCTGTCTCGTGCCTCGAAAGAGCTTAAACGGTTGTGAAATCAAATTATTTGTAGATACTACTGCAGATGAATCAACAAACAGAATTTCAACCCATCTATGGAAGTAGTCACCGAACCCAAAACACCTCCAGTAGAAAGGGCCATTCAAATGCCCTCTCCGCATCGAGTGACAAGATGGCAGTGTCAGGGGCCCCCTCCCATACATGAACTATGTTGAGAACTCTCCTCACATTGTGGAACCCCTGACGATTTTTAACAAAGCCATTTTGGTCTGTGTGTATCATGGGTGGTAGGGCGCTTTCAAGTCTCTTAGCCAAGGCTTTAGCAATGATCTTTGCGTCGTAAAAGGTTAGCTTAAGCCTTATTAGACTGTTCTCAGCTTTTAGTGTGGAGAGCTCCTCATATTCAGCTTTAAGGGCAAATAATTATTGTTTTGTTTCTACCGAATTATCAATTCTGTTATCAACTTGAGTCCAAGTCGTTCATTTTCTGTTTGAATTTATTAAATTTGGAACTAGTGAAACTAATCATTTGTCCTGTAATATATGCTTTAAAAGCCTCCCACCTGATGACCGCAGATGTTTGGTGTGTATTTATAGCAAAGTAAATATCTATGTGTTCCCCCACAGATTTTATGAAATCAGAGTCCTGTAACCATTTAGGGTGTAAGCGCCAACTAGAGGAACCTTCGGTTAATTGAGAATCATTATAAAATAGAGAGGTGGGGGCATGATCTGATAAAACAATGCTATCATATATGCAGTTAGTTATATTGGGTAGTAGAGAAGTAGAGATTAAAAAATAATCTATGCAAGAGTAGGTTTTAAATGCTGAGGAGTAACATGAGTATTCCATTTTATTTGGGTTTTGTATCCTCCAAGGGTCGCAGAGGTTCAGATCTTTTATGAACTGTTGTATTTTCTTACTACTTTGAGAATGAGAGGTGTCCAACCCAGATGAATGATCAAGCCTTGGGTCAAGAGTACAGTTAAAATCACCTGTCATTTACCTGAAAGGGAGGCAAATCAGTAAAAATAAATTCTCAAAGAATGAGGGATTGTCATCATTTGGTCCATAGATATTAACCAAATTGATGTCTTCTCTCAAGAGAGTGCCCTGTACCACCAAATATCTACCAGCTGTATCAAAGATAGTATTATTCACTTGAAATGGCACAGACTTGTGAATTAACACCATAACCCCTCTAGTGTGAGAGGAGAAACATGATGCCAGTACCTGGCCAGGCCATCTCCTTCGCACCTTCAGTAAGTCCTCCCTAAGTAGATGAGTCTCTTGGATAAAAGCAATAGATGAATCAAGCTGCTTAAGCCTAGTAATAACCTGTTTCAACTTAGTCATTTTAACCATCCCCCTTACATTTCAAGAAGTGAATTTTAGATTTTTGTTTGTAGTAATCTTAAACTAATGATAAACCAGATTGACCAGATATTGTCTGCTCTATATTGTAACCAACCTGTTACTTCATTGTGGGAATTACAGTGTGCCATTGTACAAAGTTGTATTGTAAAAAAAAAACAACACAGACATACATGAAAAACAAAGAAATTCTGCCATAACCAGATCTCCTCAGCCGTCATCACGAACAGGACAGCCTCACGTACCCTCCCCCCTCCTCCTTACCTTGGGATGTGGCTAAGTGCACAAACTGATCCAGTGCAAGCAAGGGAGCAGTTAAACCAAACCAAGCCGTCGGTGTGCTAAAATAAACACCAACAAAACAGTTTTCACGGCCGAACATTTATGAAGTAAACAAAGTATCCTCTCTTACAGTGTAAGTCTAACGGAGCTCGAAAGACAAGCAACAGCTACTAAGGAGAGCGTCTACCTCTCTGTTAATCTAGATGGAAACTATCAGCCCTTGTGAGAAAAAAGCTAACATCATAATAAATGGCTCTTGTCATTAATGAAAATCTCCATAGTACCATTTTTAGCTCCTCTGTGCGTCTTCTGAGCGTTGTATGCCCTGAACGAAGCTCTCAGTGTCTGCTGGGGAGTCAAACTCACGTGTTTGTCCATTAATCGTCAGAAAGCTTGGCTGGGTACATTATTCCATAGCGAATGTTCAGGGATCTCAGTTGTTGCTTTACCCTCTGTCGAAACGCCTCCTCTGCCGGTGCAGCTCTGCCGATAAGTCTGTGAAGAACATGACTTCTTTTCCTCCGCACAGAACTTTGCCCTTGGCCCTGGCTGCGCGCAAACTGCGTCATTATTTTCCACTTTTTCGGGCAAGTTAACCAGCCTGAGGTTGGATCTCCACGAGCAGTTTTCGAGCTCGTCAAGCTTGTATGTGAGGAGAGCCACTTGTTTAACCAGCGCTTCAGTCTTGCCTTTCTCTGAGTTAACTGTGTCCTCGACCTCACTAATACGTTTCTCTGCCTCATCCATGCGACTGGAGAAGTCCCACACATCCCTCTGGACATCTTGAATTGCCTTAAGGTTTCCATCAATCTTTGTGGCAATGTCATTTCTTATCAAGTCAAGCTTTTGAATGACATCCAAGTTATGAACCGTTTCAGCAACCGCCACTTCTGACTGGAGGGTAGTGTTAGGTCTAGCGATACCTGTTAAGCCAGCAGGGCTTCTAGCTTGGCTGTTAGCATCCAACTCGTCATCCTCCTCGATTGGGAAAAAGTTCGCTTTAGCGGCGTTCTTGGCCTTTTTTGTCGGCATATTAACGACTATGTACACTGCAGAGGTATTACAAACGATTAGTGTTCGTGTCCGTGCTCTTAAGGGATAATGTCCAGGAGTTTAATCGAAAATCGCCAGGAGCTCACAAAAAAGACGTGTGCCTAGTTCACCGCCATAACCATGCCCCCGTTTGTCTGTTTTGATTGAAATCACACTACATATAATATTTTAATCACTAATCACCTGGGAAACAAGGTGAAAACAAATCAGAAGTAAGAAAGACACTAAAGTCGAAATGGTCTCTTTTCATCTTTTGTTTATCATGCTGTTTTTACATGAACCTCCCTCTGTCTGCTAAAATGTGAAGTTATCAGAACTAATGAAATAAATTTGAAAACTAAAAAATACACATGATGGAAAGATGTGTGAATAGACATTGAAAATTAAGCATACTACCCACTGCTGCTCTCTAATTTAGCTAATAAAATTATGATGAACCTGTTTATAGTGAAGTGTTGAGTCATATATTTCAGTTGGAAGGACATTTGTATTGATCCACTCTAAATTCTCTTATAAGAGTTTGTTTTCAAATAATAGATGAGTCATAAATCACAGCTAGGGGTGTGTGCACTATGAGACCACACATTTCCTTCAGATGTCCAACATCAAGGACGCTGGAGGCCCTAACCTTAACTTTGTGTATATAAATTCATGGTTTTCATATTGATATAAATGGCCATATATATATATATATATATATATATTCTTTATAATAGCCTATAGCAAGTTTAAAGACCAATATAATGAGTTTCAAAGCACTAACAGCAAGGACACAGGCAAGAGTTGTTGCCAGACAAGTGCCCAAGCTGCATTGGACCTGTTCTTTTGAATTAGATCAGGTTTAAACATGATTCAATTAAAACTCTACCAAACATTCAACTGTACCAGATACATTTTATAATCAGCAGTTATAACCATTTCACACATCCTATTGCACAAATTACCTGTAAGTGTGACTGCACAGCAGCAGTGATTACAGTTGCTGTCCGTACTCTAGCTGCAGCTTACGTGGTTGAACTCTGTCTTCTATCTCACATTATGAAAATTTTAAGTTTGTATGTACGATGTGTTTGTGATAGTGGTGGAGGTTTGCACTTCACTACTTTTCTATTTTTACAGTAAGCACTGTCTCCACTTTGGTACGAAGAGAACTGTTTGAAGATCAAAATCAGGTGGTGTGGTATCATGTGTTTCTCCTTGGTTTGGCCCCCCAAGACCCTTTTGCCTGGGACCCCCCTAAAATCCCTTGAAGCCCTTCTGCTGTGTGGTCTGTTCCATCTGTTTGAGCAGCAGAAGCAGGGTTATGAGACCTGGTGCATTACTCCTCAAGTTAAATAATAATCTCAAAGCAACAGGATCATTGTTTTTAATTAACTGCGTTGCATTCATTATAGGTTTGTGCTCTTCGAACCATCCTCCACAAGAAAAATGGTTTGTCGAGACAGTGTTCTTACTTAAAACCATTGCTGGCAGCAAGCAGGCTCATTAGCTTGTGGCAAGCAGGAGTCATTTGTTTAAATAAGGAAGGCTAAAATGATGACACACTGTTTTTTAAGGCCAGCGAAGGACAGTGTGGAAACTTTTTTGGGGTTACTGTTACTGAAACTTCTGTAATTGACTTAAAATGTTTTTTAAAATGCTACATGTTCATTGTATCATTTTGAAGATGAAGTAAGAACTTGTATGTTGTATGCCACTGCCAACCAATGTAGATTCAGTCTACTGAAATCTAATGAAAGTGAAAGTTCAAGACCTTCCCTCAAGAGACATCAGATATCATGTTCAAAAGGCCCAAAACACGTTTTTAAGCCCACTGTGACCTTGACCTTTGACCGTGCAAATCGAATCAGTTAATCAGTGTGTCCAAATGAACATTTCTACCAAAGTTGATTCAATTCTACAGAGGTATTTCTGAGATGTTGTGTTCACAGGACCAAACCCTTGTTTTGTAAGGTAAATAAGACCTTAACATTTAACCTCCAACCACCAAATTCTAATCAGTTCATATCTGAATCCAAGGAACCTCTATACTGAATTTTAATCCCCCAATTCCCCCATTCTTGAGATGTCATGTTCACAAGAATAAGATGGATGGATGGTCAAGCTGAAAACCTAATGCCACTGGCTAGGGTGGAGGAATACAAATCTGTGCAATGCAATTTTAAAGAATTATTTCGTCTTTTGGTTTCTTATCACAATATTTTCCATTGCCTTTCTCCTCTGTGCTCACCTCTCTTTCTCTCCCTTCCTCTGCCATCTTCCTCATCTTCTCTGCAATTAAACCCTGCCATCTCTCTAATATCCACTAATAAAGCTCTGGAGAATATGTTCCTTGACTCCTCCACTGCACTTTGGCTGCAGAATGACACTTATATGAAAATTAACACGTATAAGAAATTTTGCCAGCCAGGGCACCACATTTATCAACATGTATATGGACAGAGGGTGAGGGAGGAAGGATAGAGAAAAATGATTGTAGGGTGAGAGATTGCGAGCATCAGAGCGACAGGTCAGGGATGAAGACCTGGAAAGGAGAGAAAGGAACAAAGAGAGAGGAGAGATGGCAAACTAAAAGAGCAAGTGAAGGAAAGAGCAACAGAAGGGAAAAAGACAGTGTAGGAGGAGGACATGAAGGAGGAAGGTCAGTAATGAGGTGGCAGACAAGCTGCCAGACTCCCCATGGCTCTGAAACACTGACTCACACACTGATGGACTGGGTGGATGGAAGGGAGGGAAAGATAGAAGGAGGGAAAGAGGAATGGGTGGCATTGAGACTGGATGATGGGAATGACTGAATTGCCAACCGAGGGAATAATTCCATGGAAAATAGCACAAAGCTACTGTATGTGCTACATAAAACCATTAAAAATACAGAGTCCTCTGAGCCTGTTTGAAACGGGGGTTGTAATCCAGGGCGTAGACTGCGTGCTGGATATTTAGACAATATGGTCTGGCAATATAGAGCTGTTGTATTTTTGGAGCACCACTAGCATTCAGTTTTGTTTGAAACCACCTGCAGCCTCATTTATAGCCGTTGCACACGCATCTTTCAGACCACATTTTGTGTTTATACCACTTCTCACGCAAACATTGAGATATATAAAAACAAACTTGATGGGAGAACTTATACGCAAACTATGAGTACGAACATTTTGGAGACAGGAAAGTGGCGAAGCAGATGTGAGGAGGTGATATGAAGCCAGATTATTGATCCACTTCCTCATTAACAATGAAACTATTATTGAGCAACATAATTGTTTCATTAGAACCTTCAATTGTAAAAGAAAAAATAAAATAATTTCTGTAAAAAAGCAAACAGCTAGAGAAACAAGGGAATTCTAGTTATTAATATCTTCTATAACACTGCACCATAGTGAGCATATCTGTGTGTAAATCGCTGCAGTGAACATGTCTGTGCTTCTCAGGCGCATAGAGCAGTGCACTAGAGACCACTTACTACAAATAAATAAACTGTGTTCACCTTTAAACTTTAATTTCCAAATGATGCCCCTGAGTGGATGTTAGGAGATGACTGATGTGTTATTGCTGTAAACAACAATACTGCGGTGACACTTGTGTGTAATGCTATGTGATGGATGCACTGGCACTGATAGAGGAGTACGTGGATAGAAGTATTACTGGGAGTGTTTAGTGGCTATGAAGATTTCCTGTCTAATGATGATGACTCATTACCTGATATAGATTCTATTGATCTGTGATCTTGGATCTTTGTGCTGAACTGAGTCCAGTATTGCAAAGATCGACCAGACGGAACTGAACTTTCCCAGTGAAAACACAAGTACTCACCACTCTGGGTTAATTAGCCGACAGGTATGTGTTTGATACGAATAAGACTTTTTACTTAATTTTTACTGTCCTTCTCCATCCACCTCTTGGGAATAAAAAGTTTTCTGGTAAAGGCAATAGAACAAGTATTATTCTGACGATGAGAAACAATTTTTTTGTTATTCTTTAAATCTGACTTTAAATCTTTTTATTTCAGACACTGTCCTCTCTGTTGTATCACTCTCACTCACTGCATTAACAGCATCAGCATAATGATGTTAGTGCATTATCTTGTATTAATGACATCACTGCTGTGGCCACCAAACAATTTATCTTTCTTCACCTCCACTTCACTCACACACACTTCGAGGTTAGTGTCAGAAAATTGCTTGGGATAGTTTGCCCATTCAAAAATGAAATGAAATGAAAATTCACTTATCACCACTATGCCAATAGACAGGTGGGTGAAGTGTTTGAGTCAAGGGTAAACAACATTGCAGCCAAATCCAATACAATTTAAGTAAATTCTTGAATAAAATACACAGAAAATGCCTCCACTTACGCTACGTTTTTTTCCTAAATGTCATAAACACTGCAGTAGGGGGAAACCAGCTAGCTCTGCTAAGCAAAACACAAGATTACAGCTCACTATTTAACACATTGTATTTCATAGCTTTCATCCATTCACAAACAGAAATCCATTTTTTGATTTACAATCTGTAAAAATTAGAGTGTATCCATCCAGGGGGTATATGTGTTGCAGAACATCTTGCTTTTCATTTTGGCACCAGTGCAATTAGGTTAGAGCAGCCCCGCTCAGACGTCTCCTGGGTGTGAGCCTATTTTGTCCATGTACCGCGCATTGTTCAAAGCTAAATACATGAAAATGCTCTTTCACCACAGTTTCAATGTCTATCTCTCAAATATGTCACATCAATATTTGAAACACTTCCTGTAACCCTTTCAAAGTAAAACCACTTTAGCATTTCTGTTGACTTATTCCATTTGTTTGTTTTATTTTAGGACCAAAAGATGCACAGCTTCATACCGTAGAGTCTTGGCATTTAGTTGACTATACAGGATACTTTTACTTAAGGAGAAACAGTAGTCATACCAGAAATCTTATGTCAGAGCTCCGCTGCAGAAATGCTCCCTGTGTGAACAACGGAGAGACGCAGCAGATAATCAACGCAGCAGTCACACGTTGCTCATGCACCCAGTGTTGCCCAGGTTTAAAAGCCACTAGCTAAGGAGCAGGTTGCCAGAACAAAAAAAAGGCTGGTTTTGGATCCTATACCTGGCAACCTGTGACTTTGGAGACACTGGACAGTTAGTGTACATAGTTTAAAGTTTATGTCATGTTTCATTAGGTGTAGTAAGATTTGATGAACCTATTTTGCTTAAACCACTGAAACTGGTCAGATTTTGGACTACGCACACAACATCTAAAGTTACTTTGAGTGACTTGTGCTGATATCCACGGCTCCATGTTTACTTTTGCACACATCACAGATGTATTGCCACATTGAGATTGCACTTTTTTGCACTACCATAAACCACCAGGGCTGTTTTGTAGAAAGTTAACTCTCTCCTGTAGTGTGCAGTGCATTTATGTAATGTTGAGATAAGTTTGGTATTGCTGGTGTTGATAAGTGACAAGTGCACAACATGAGTATAGGTAATGTCGTCACAGGAGAGCAGAAGTCAGGAACACATTGATTAACATTGTACAAGTACTGTGTTTTTATCTATGACCCTTGAAAATTTATTAAAAATGTATAATATTATAAAAAAGACTTCATAGGAATAAAGTTAGTGCTAAATTAATTGTTTTAGAATATGGAGGAATTTAGCTTAATATGAAAGTAAAGTGCAGTTAAGGTGGCTACAGTGTGTTTCTCACATCTGGAGCAAATACAATATCTGTCCCATATCTTATCTGAATAAAAATTACAAAGGGGAAATGAATGGAACAAAATAACATCACAACCAATTTCCTGGCATTTGTCTTTAAACTCATTTGCGTTTGCAAACATTTTATCTTCCCCAGTCCATTACAAGTTATTCATAACTGGAAAAAGCTAAACCATCACATTACAAAGAAAAAAGGATTATTAATAAGACAACATTGGACAAGTTGATAAGATTCAAAACAGTTTTTATAATGATTCCACTCAGCTGGATTAGGATTGAAGGATTTTAACTATTTTTCCACAATTTCTCAGATTTCTGCCACATCAACAGCAGTTCACACAGCAGTCAAAGAGCAGATCACTTTTCTGCCAGTCTAAATGATGATGATGATTCTCTCTACAGTGTTACTGACTGAGTTTTCACCTCACTTCAAGGGTCAGTTGCATCTGTGACAATATGGTGTTTTGAGCCACACTTTCTTAGTGCATGTTCTTGTAAATAAAACAGGTCATAGCTTCAGCAACCTGATGGAGATTGGATGGAAACCCAGGTCTGCAGGGTTGAAGTCCTGTTTTTTTACATTTAGTCACACACGCATGCACAGGTTCAGTGAGATCGTTTTAGACAGCCAAATATATTTTTTAATCTTTAGCGAGTTGTCTTAAAAGTAAAAGCACCATGTTTAATTTGTTGCATCAATGCTTTAAAAATGGCCGAACTTTTATTTTAAGATCGTGTCAATTGCTCCACAGGCCTCTGAAATAACCGACATGTAATGTAGAGTATGAAGAAATTACACCAGTTCAATAAATCATTCAGACTTTTACATAACCCACACACGAGCAGTAATAATGCAAATTCAGTTTAATGTTTTTGGAATACATTGACTAACATCTTCATTGCAGATAAACCAGGTATGATTCAATGGTTTCTAACTTAACTCTCTACCAGAGACTTTTTATAAAAAGCTCTGCACACAACGTCCAGCAACCAAACAAAACGACCCTACTGTTTTAGTTAAATATTTTGTAGTAAGTATATATTCATGATCAGCTTTTTAAATATTTACATTTACAGTATCAAGGGACGTCACACACCATCATTGTGGTTCATTTTCTTTTTGTTTCACCGAAAGCACTTGAATGAGTTAAAATTTTAATAATTATTTCACTGTATTTATACTTTTAAGAATTCTGGTGCTGAAGCTTCAGGATCAGTTGAAGGTTTTCAACCTCATGTCTATAGCAAACCCTCACATCTTCCCTACAGATATCTTCCTCGTCTCCCCCCGAACCCCCTTACCCCAGATTATATAGCTTTCTGCCCATCTCAGCTCTCACCCACTCAGGCACAACCAGAGATGTTCTGATCCTCTGCCCAGCTCAAAACTGTGTCCTCTGGTCAGGGAGAGGTGCCAGCTGTAAACACCTACAACCAGATAAAAGCGGGAGTGAGGTCATATGTATGTACTTATCTACAGTATGTCAGATTTGACAGTTTTAGATCTCTATCATTCCATAACATTCCAGTTATTTAAACACCAAGGCTCCATATCCTCCCACCCCCCACTCTCATCACTTCAATATAGCATGGGGATAGCAGCATGTGTTGTTGATGTAGCAGTGTGTCTAATTGACGGTAGAATAGCAAGCATAAATTATCAATAATAGCTAATTATATGATAATACATATTAGGTGTGTGTGAAAAGCATCATGTGTGTTTTGCTTTGGGCGCAGCACTGTGGATGTTTCTGTGTGTGTGTGTGTGTGTGTGTGTGTGTGTTCTTTTTATCAGCATCAGCTCTGATTACTGGTTAGTGACAGAGACAGGAGTAATTAGCTGCATTTTTTTTTCAGTTCATCAACAAAGCGGCCTGTGATGCAAACAGAGTTTGATAACTGCAAATGTACCAGAGGTGGAGATAATACAGCTGACCTTTAGAAAGTCATGAGAACAGGAGAGTTTTCCGAGGTGCAGCTTAAGTCGATCTTAAGCTGCACCTACAGGGCGGCTGTGGCTGAGGGGTAGAGTGGTCGGCAGTTCGATCCCCAGTCTTCCCCATCTGCATGCCGAAGTGTCCTTGGGCAAGATGCTGAACCCTGAATTGCCCCTCATAGAACAACAAAGTGCTGCTAATAGATGCACTGTATGAATGTGTGTGTGAGTGGGTGAATGTAAAACTGTACTGTAAAGCGCTTTGAGTGGTCATCAAGACTAGAAAAGCACTATATAAATACAAAACCATTTACCATTTACCATTAGGAAACACAGCGAGATGGAAGAGGTCTGTATTTGCGACAGGTAATGATTAAATGTGAGATTTACATACCAAAGGAGGGCCCCTTATATGAAAATGCTTGTTTCTAAATTACTACTGTCGTAAGTAAATCAAAATTGACTCAAATAATCAGTTGAGATACTGAACATGTATCAATAAAATAAATAACTAAATAGTGGAGGCCCTCAGAGGCCCCTGTCACCCCTACAAAAGGTGCTTAACCCCTGACCACAGATGATCACATTCACCCAAAATCAGAATTTCAACCAAAGAATGAGAAAAAAAGCTTATTTACGGAAAAAAAAGGTTTTGCTTTATTCCCTTTAGGTGAATGTGTTAAAGCTATCATCAGCAGTTTTTTACTTGAAAGAAAACTGATAAATCAGCTTTATCAGTATGTTAAATTAACCAGCATCATAGCTACAGTGGCATATGACATTGTCATTGTTGAACAGCTTCAGAAACCGCTGAGAGTGGGGTGGCTACAGGTCACTCACTGGTTGCTGAGGGACATGGCTTGTGGAGTGGTGGTTAGTAAAAGTTATCACAAGCAATACATTTAGTTTTCTACTGTAAATCTGATCAATATTGGACAAATTATATTGGGTGTGTAGTTATAGGGTTTTGTTTGTGGTGACTGGATCACGCTACATGAGTTAAGAACTGACAGAAGCATATCTTTCTTAAGCAGCACTTTTACTGCAACCTTTTACGATTTACCATTACCTCACTGTTGATCACAGTGAACAATGTGATCACGTGTCAGAACTAACCAATCAGAAGATACACAGAAACACAGAGGCAGACTCAGCAATTTAATTCTAAAGTCAACTATTTTAAAGCCGCTGATGTAAATAATCCAATGTATAAACCAGTAAATAATAAGTATATAAACAAAAATTTGCTAATACTTGTACACATTGTTGATGTATTTTAACGAATTTCCTTTCGAAACCTTACAGATATAATGATTAAATGTTGGTAATTGTGATAGAGATGTGTTGGATTGCTGACTCTACCTGATAAATATTTGATCCGCCTTCATCATACACCTCTTCACATGTCTCATCCAACAGATTCCATTTTAATTCGTACAGCTCTGATAACTTTTTAGTTATCAGAGCTTGGATTAAAACATAGTTACTTTATTTAAGTCAATTGCTGTATTAGAAATGTATTATTGTAATATATGTTTGTTTTCTGTCTCATTGCCAATTAAATAGCTAATTTGGCCCATCGTTTTTTTTTTTTTTTGACACTGGGCTGGCCACACCTTCCTCTGTGCAGGTTTAATTAAATAATGAATTTGAAAAAGAAATGGAGAAGATACCTAAGGGAGGCAGGGAGAAATTGCGAGAGAAAAGGTTTCTAAGATCCCACTTGATGTGATTCAAGTCACATCTGGACCCCTGTTTACATATGTCCCACGACCTGTCACCCATGATATGCTACACACCCGTCACATGCTACATACACAACCAAAGGAGGAAATGAGGGTTCAGCGATCACAAAGAGTTTTTGTCCCATGATGATGAATGATCAGCTGTTTTAGATTCTATAGATCTGTGATCTGTGATCTTTGTGCTGAACTGAGTCCAGTCTTACACAGATCACCTGATGGAACCGAACCATCCCAGTACAAACACCAGCATCTAATAATAATTCAGTTAATTCTTGATTGGGGACATCACAGTTGTCTCTGAATTTACTAATCCTGCATTTTTGGATGATTAAAACACGAACATGAGATACAAGTTACCTCTGACATTCTGACAGTGTGTCCTCTCTATCGTCCTCACTCTCATGCACAGTATTAACTGCAGCAGCAGCAGTGTATCAGTGCATTTTCTTTATTAGTGACAATACTGCTGTCCCATAAAATCGCTCTTCACCTCCACCTCACTAACAAACACCTCGATGTCAGGGTCAGAAAGTTTTGCTTCCTCTTCTCATCGCTTGACACCGTGACTGTCAGGACTCACGGTGGAAACCCATTGGTCAGCAGCATAATTTAATATTAATGAGGTGCCTTGTGTTGACCATTGATGGTTGAATGTGGGCGTGTAGAGGGCAGATCCAAGTACAAACGTTTCTAGGTGGACTGTGATTTATAAAGTGAACAATGTGTTCAGGTGTGCGTGCGCAGTTTTAAAATCTGAATTTTCTTTTGCGTACACCAGTTCCGGCTTTTGTGCACACATACACTTTTAGTATGAATCCCACGCACTGTTTTATGAATGAGACCCCAGGCCTTTCTCGAAAGAGACCAGTGCTGCTTCTCTCAGGCAGAGGCAACAGTGAGAAAAACAGCAGTACAGCGTGAGAGAAATCATACCCCCTGATGAGGCGTGACATTGCTGTGAATCTACATTTGACAACCTCACCTCAGCACTGTCAGCAGCTGAGCGCCTGAGCTAGGAAAACGCAACTCGAGGGGGGGGAATCCTCTTATCAGAACAGCTGTGGGGCCAGGAGCAAGGTAGTGGCTGGGATTTCGGACGGGAGCTGCAGCCAGAGGAGGAGCGGGGATCTTGCTGATGATTTGGGCTTACGGTCAGCAGACAAAAGCAAGCTGGCACAGGATGGGAGAGGATACACCCAGCGGCCTCCAGCAGCTTAGAGGATTTAAAGACAGGAAAGTGGATGGGCTCCAACTTTATACCCATCCCCCTCCTGCAGCTCTTGATCCGCAAGGCCCTCTTCTGCAGCTGACACTTGATCAATGCCCCCCTCCCTCTGTGTGGAGGTGTAGGCAGCAGGAGGGTGACTGGAGGGTGGGGTGGAAATCGTGCGAGCTGGAGGGATGAGGATTCAGGAGACGAATGATGTCTAAAGCTGAATACATCAAGGAGAAAGGTGATGAGCAATACAGTCGTTAACAAGTTCACAACACAGACAAATCTGTGTATGTACAGTATACTCATTAAGGCCCAATCCCCTTTCACCCCTAATACATACACGCGAATGAACAAGGGGTAAGGAGAAGGGGTGAAATGGGATTGTGCCTCATGTGGCTTAACTTTGCATAAGATGTTTCTATAACATTTGATTGTCATTGGAACCACTGTATTACAATTACATCCAAACGTGAGCTCATGTCTTACTGAATCCATGCTGCTGCTGCATCACTAGGTGGACCGTTTGATTTCGAGCATCTGACAACATATTTCTCAGAATGCCTGGTCCTTCTTCCAGTTGCTATCTACACAGCTCCTTGGGTCAACCTTGGTTCCCATGGTTACTGCTGTGGATAATGGGCACATCCTGTACTACAGAGAAGTAATGGACTTCAGTGACTTTGGAGTGACCTTGCTTCATGTCCCGACTCTTACCGAATAAGAGAGGCCTGCAGAATAAGACGGTGCAGACTAATTAAGAAAGAGAATAAGACTGAATGAATTAAAACTGGATAGAAACATGGAAAAATCCTTGAAAGTCAGGTTCCGGCTCTGCTGATCACTTCTGTTAGCGTGTGGCCCTGTCGGCTTTCACCAAGGGCAGGGATACATTTACTCCTCTCGCTGTAATGGAGTGCCGCTTGATGTCAGTAATTCAATTTTTACTTAAGGAAGCATTAAGTAATCTATGTCTTTTATCAGCCACCAAGGAAAGGAAGAGGCACTGACAAGAACCTGGCAAAGATTTCTCCGGTCTTTCTCTGGTTATTGACACAACACTAAGGTCATGTTTTTTTTTTTTTTTTACATATTTATTTTATACAGTGGAAAGTTGGATAATTCAAGCAGCGATATTTAGGTAGAAACATTGATGGAGGTTGCCTTTTGATTTACTATTGTGTTCAAACAGTGGGAGACTGACCTACTGTGTTCTAAGATCTGTTCTCATACAGCTGTTTAACAAAGTATTCAGACCTTTTTGCACGCTGTGTTGTACTTTTGATAAGATAAGTCGTGGATCATGGGAGTTGAAGAATTGCTTCATGAAAATCTACCATGCAAGAGTCAGGTGCCAGCGGATACACAGCAATGAATAATTGTGATCAATTAAGAGTGACTAATACAAATAGTAAAAAGCAAAAAAAGCCCACTGGCTAGCCGTAATTTGCTGCAGAAGTTATAGCAAAGCCAAGTAAACAACAAAAGATGCAATTAATAGGTGACCAAAATAAAAAAGGAAATCAGTAAAAGTTGAGATTCCTCTGGGTTTGAACATTGTTGGAAACATTTAGGGTAATGTCAATTCACAAGTGAACAAAATATATAACATAAGTTGTTTTTAGACATTTAATTGACTAATTGCTACATATTATATATTTATACACTGTGATGAACTGTGTACAAGACACCATGTTTAAAAAGCTCCTGACAAGACCCCATCCCTAACTTTCTGCCAAAAGTTGTTATTTTAGACATTTGGTTGAAGAGTAGGCTGTTTAAATGTGTGTATAGGATGTGCATGGGATGTTGGTGATGGGTTGCACTCACACATAACTTGTTTACTATTATTTACATGTATGCACTTGTTTATATATCTGACACTAAAAGGAATCATTTGAGAAATGATGTCCTTTGGTTGCATGTGTTTATTTTTTTGAAGGGGAGGGGGAGTTGGTTCAATTTAGAGCCCTTGAAAAATTCATGATTAGGACGCACTTTTAGTTCAGTGAGTGAAACTATGGAGTTGTGCCCTGGTCAAGTTAGTGTCAGGCTATGTAATATGTTTTTTCACTTCAAACCTGAGATTAAACTTTTTTTAACTTCAATTACATGACTTTTCCCCCAAAACAGCTTTAACTGAACGTGTAATTGTATTCCATGTGTTGTTTTTTTGTGGTATTACTGTTGACACATTATCTGTGTATACACTGTGCAACATAGACTGTATGGTGTGCACACAGCACTGGAGTCTCATGCCCTTTTATGGGCATTGGCACGGCGGTTACCTATGCTAATAGGGAAAAAGTGGCGCGCGCTCACTACTTCCCCAATACAGCATTTTGTATGTGCATAAATACCCACCGCCAGTACACACATGAAGACTAGGGTGCAGTTAGTCAGTCTGGGCTAGGCAGTTAGGAGGGGTGCTGTCAGTGAGACAGTGTTTCACAAATGGATTCCTAACATAGTAACACCTTAGTTTCTGAGTTCCTCAAAAGACTTTCTCGTAGTACCATGGCTCAGTTCAAGCCTGATTTGGCAACACATTTGGGCTGATCAAAAACTGAGAAGTTGCCAAGAAAGGATGAGCTAGTGGGTATTGAGAAATTAGCTGTATCTGCCAAGCTTTTGGAGGTAGCTGAGGATCCAGTAACTTCAGTGGTGTTGTGCAATAGTAGGTAGACTTGATGTTGGCTAATTATTAATAATCATAAAATATATATTAAAATAATACAATTATTTATTAAAAACGATAAAATTTATTAGAAACGATAAAGTTATCAATTAAAAATAATGAAATTATTAATAAAAACAATAGAATGATCAATTAAGAATAATAATAATAATAATAATAATAATAATAATAATGCACTGGAGGACTACAGGCCGGTGGCACTGACCTCTCACATCATGAAGGTAATGGAAAGACTGGTCCTGGCACACCTCAAACCGCTGGTGTGCCCATCACAAGACCCCCTGCAGTTTGCATATCAGCCCCATGTTGGGGTTGATGATTCTATCATCTACCTGCTGCAGAAGGCTTACTCCTCCCTGGACAGACCCAACACCTCAGTCCGGATCATGTTCTTCGACTTCTCCAGCGCCTTCAACACCATCCAGCCCAGACTGCTGAAGGCCAAACTGGAGGGCACGCGGGTGAGTGCTCCCCTCATCGCTTGGGTCGATAACTATCTGGCGGGCAGGCCGCAGTTTGTGAGATTACAGAACTGTGTGTCTGATCGTCTGATCAGTAACATCGGGGCCCCCCAGGGAACTGTACTGTCCCCCTTCCTCTTCACCACATACACTGCCGACTTTAAGTACTGCACTGAGTCGTGTCATCTGCAGAAGTTCTCTGATGACACGGCCATTGTGGGGTGTGTTGAGGGCGGGAGGGAGGCCGAGTACAGGGACCTGGTTGACCGCTTTGTGAAGTGGTGTGGGGAGAACCACATGCAGCTCAACGTGGCGAAGACGAAGGAGATGGTGGTGGACTTCAGGAGGAACAAGCCCCTGCCCTCTCCTGTCTGCATCGGTGGGACGGATGTGGAGGTGGTACCTACATACAAGTACTTGGGTGTCACACTGGACAATAAACTGGACTGGTCCACCAACACAGAGGCCGTCTACAAGAAGGGCATGAGCCGGCTTTACTTCCTGAGGAGGCTCAGGTCCTTCAATGTCTGCAACAAGATGCTGCAGATGTTCTACCAGTCTGTTGTGGCGAGCACCATCTTCTTTGCTGTGGTGTCCTGGGGTGCGGGCATCAAGGCAAAGGACGCCAACAGACTGAAAAAACTCATCCGGAAGGCAGAGTCTGTGGTTGGCTCTAAGCTTGTCACCCTAGAGGAGGTGGTGGAGGACAGGATGCTGGCAAAACTGCTGGCAATCATGGACAATCCCTCTCACCCCCTCTACAAATCACTGGACAAGCTAAGGAGCAGCTTCAGCCACAGACTCATTCAACCCCGCTGCTCTAAGGAACGATACAGGAAATCGTTCCTCCCAACCGCAATAAGACTGTACAATTCATCTACCTCTGTCAGAGCCACCATCACAGAACTGCACTAAATTACCGCAATTATTTTTTATTTGATTCTTTGTATTGTATTTTATTGTATTTGTATTGTATTTTATTGTATTGTATTGTATTTTATTGTATTCAAATATACCGGCTGCTATGACGACTTAATTTCCCTTCGGGGATGAATAAAGTAATCTATCTATCTATCTATCTATCTATCTAAACTTTGTAATTATAATTTATAAAAGACGGGGCACCACCCTGGTATCAGGGACCAACAATCAATCTGTAAAGATCAGTCTCATAATCTGAAAAGGTTCAATTAGAAATCTCAATTTACTATTAATGATTATATAATGAACAGGTTGTCATGCCCTCTGCCTCATCTGCCCCCTAGTCTCAGCCTTCACAGCTGCTGTTGATCGGTCAGCTGCCTTTATAAGCTCCAGCCCTGCTCTCAGTCTTCGCCGGACTATAGACTAAGTTACCATTAGTACTGCCAGCCACAACCTTTAGTAAAGGTACTAGCACTGTGCAATACTTGTCGTCATCCCATTCTACAAACACCCACATAAGAGGTCTGCACTAAGGAAGAAATGTGGCTCTGCCTTGCTAATAAAAGCTACATTTTACAGTGGTGAAGAGTGTCTATCCAATACGACCTTACTGTTACAAGAGTTTTGTACAGTCTCTGGAATCACTTGTTAAAAGACCTGGGTTTGAAGAGAGATGTGAGGAATGGTGAAAGCGTAAAATACCTGAGGGTGTGTTAGCAGATGTTTATGATGAACAAGTATGGCAGGATTACCAGTATGTGAATGGAGAGTCCTTTTTAGCAGAGCAAAATAATTTGGCCTTGATGCTGAATCTGGTTCCAACATTTCAAACATGCACCATATTCAGTTGGAGCCATCTACCGTTTTAAGGAAGAAAATATGATTCTTGTTGGACTAATACCTGGCCCAAAGGAGCCATCGCTTAACATAAATGCTTTCTTAGACCCCTTGGTTGATGAGCTCCAAGAACTTTGGCATGGCATAATTTTGGAAGACAGCTCTTTCACAGGACATCAGGTTTACAGAGCGGCCCTGCTTGTCTGTCATCAGATATTCCTGCAACTCGAAAATGTGGAGGCTTTGTTGGACATGGAGCATACAGAGGTAATTGAAATATTCAAACATTTGCTTTGCAATATATAATTATTAAATATTGATAGTTGAGTCAATAAAATCAATATAGATGTTTATATTGATATATTTGATAGGTCTCTTTCATTCAATGCTCAAGTACAAATATGTGTGTTTAACATATTACATTTAACTCTTGCAGGATGCCAAGTGTTATGACGCTCAGCTACTCTGGATTTGAGAGGTCTTCATGGGAGTCACGTACATCAGAGGATCACATACACTATGCTGGATTATCCAGATGGGCAAGGACGAAGGCAGAACAAAAAAGAATTGAACACCAGTATGGATCTAGATGGTCAGAACTTTTTCCTATGATGCCATCAGATTTGTCGTCATAGATCCTATGCACGACCTTCTCCTTGGTATGGCAAGACATGTATTTTGACTGTGGACAGGACTAGGAATTTTAATAACAAAGAGCCTTGATGCACTTCAAACAAGAGAAGAGAATATCAAAGTACCTTGCGAAGTTGGAAGAATCCCCCTACGAATTTCAAGATTCAAGATTCAAGAGTTTATTGTCATATGCACAACAATTTATATACACACACCTAAAGAAAACAATAGTAGAAAGGTGCAGGTTCAGTGGAATTATGGCAGATTGGAGAAGTCTTATGGCCGGGGGCCCATCTGGTTTCAAAGGATTTACAGCAGATCAGTGGAAAAACTGGATAACAATTTACTGTGGTTTGACTTTGTGCAGACTTTGTGCACTCTGCTACGGAGTCATATCCATCAAGAGACTGGAAGTAACTGAGAACTGCAGACATTTCTCTCAAAATGTGTCTGTTGGGCCCAATGCACTGCACCCCAACATGCACTTACATCTTCATTTGCACTTACATCTTCATTTGAAAGTTGGACTATGGACCAGTTTATTCTTTCTGGTGTTTTTCATTTGAGCGTTTTAATGGAATACTGGGAAAGTTTAATAACAACAATAGGACAATTGAAGGGCAAATTATGAGTCAACAGCTTAGGACATGTGAATATGGTGCTGAGTTTGCCAGTATTTTGGGAGGACAAATGGTTGGAACTTTGACATGCGATGACACAACTGATATGCTTTTTGTGAAGCACAGTGTTTTGGTGTCAGCAGAAAGACTTCACTTAGAAAACTGTACAGTGGTGCCACTCTCTCCTTGCCAACAGATTATTTTGGGTGAGCTTGACAGACATGCAATGTTAACAATTTTTGTTGTGTTCTTTTATCCCGAGATATGAGAAGAGTCTCGGTTTGGTTCAACAAGTATTTATTTAGAAGCAATGGAAATTACAACATAGCTATGGGCACTCAATGCACAGCCCCGGCCAAATCAGTAGCACGGGGTAGTCAAGAGTCGCCCCGAACGGACAGCGGGTGCATTACTTATAAAAGTAGGTAAAACTTCATTGGTCAATAACGAGGGGGAGTCGCCGTAGCATTAGACTTTGGCTTTCCCTTGCTGGTGCGCAGGCGTGGTCCCAGCCTCTCGGTGCTGGAATCGAATGATGAGGTTTCTCCCCTCCTTTGTAGCATCAGGGCAAATCTTCACATTTTTGACAGTGTTTTGGTTTTGTGTTTTAAAAACAAGCCTTGATGGTGTTGTTGTAGATTGGAGTGAGGAATATTGTGTTCCTGCTTTAACGGCTGTATGTTCTGTGTGTGTAAGCATACGCATTTTCTATCTGCTCTTCAGAACCTGGGGCAGCTGATTGAATTCTTTCTAGGGCATAGGTCCATCCCCATCCGGACAGATATTTTTATGGAAAGCCAGTAGAAGTTTGGAGCTTGCAGGGCACAGACACATCATACCCAGCATCGTTTCTTCCTGTTGAGTGGATTGCTGGTAGATGTGTGGTTAACACATCCACTGTGCATTTAACCAACACAAGTGAAAAGGTAACTGTAATCATGCCACTCTGCACAGTGGTTGAGATTCAGGCTAGTGTTCATGGGCAAGATTGAAGAGGTGGGTTGTCAGTCCTGTCCAGGGAAACAGACTTACTGAGTCTCATTGTTTTGGATTATAATAAAATGTTGAAATAAATTGCACTGTTTCAAATTTTTTTCATAGTATTGACCTTTGCTCATTGTATACAATGTTATTATTTATAGCACACTTACTTACATAGGGGAAATCTATATAAGCTACAATTTCAGATTTTATATTTATTTCAAGCCTGGTGTACTTACGCCAGATATATGTTTGTACTTTAGTTAGTACCTTTTAGAGGTGTTACCTCTGCACCAATGAGTGTGAAACTATCCTGATTTGCATTTGTTAAGCTCACAGCATTGTCATTTACATGTAAAAGCCTCCCCTAGGCCTAGGAGCGGGGGGGGGGGGGGTTCAACTGCCAACATTCTCAGGCTTGTAAAGCTGCCAGAAACTGGAACCCCGCGTCTATTCCCGGCAGGCCCTGGCCCTTTTCTGTGCTGCCTGCAGATTCCTCTGAACAGTTGTTAACCTGGGGGCACCAACTGACAAAAATTCTCTTCTTTTCATGCAGTGGGAGTCACTGATGGCTGTAGAGTTTTTTCTGCCCTTGGTTCTTTTCAAAGTGGTAATTATGCTAAGGTTAAGGCAGAAATTTAGTTATTGGAATAAATGAGACAAGCAAACCTATGTAGAATTTGTCACTAAACTACCTTCTAAAAAGCTATTGGCAGGTGCCACTAGCTACAAGAGCCAAATACATTTCATATTTTGTCACCATGGGGGTTGTTCTCCTATTCTGTCATGCTGTTTGGGATGAGGAATGCTCCAGCTACATTGCAAGGTTTTAGCTGGTCTGACAGGGACCACAGCTTATGTAGATGATGTAGTGGTGTTCAGTGACACGTGGGCAGCCCAGGTTCAGCTTCTTAGTGTTTGACCCATTGGCTGAAGCAAACTTAACAATCAATTTAGCAAAGTATGAGTTTGCTAAAGCGACCGTGAAGTTTGTCAAAGGTGGAGGCCATTGATAAATATCCTGTGCCATCATGTAGAAAAGACTTCAAGTGGTTTCTGTGGTTAGTAGGGTATTACTGTAGGTTTTTCCGCAACTTTTTAACGTGGTCGTTCCACTGACCCTATTAGTGGGGGTCTTCATTTTATGGGGGGGGTGATGGCCTCTGGCCATATGATAGGGGACACCACTCTCGATGAACCTTCATCGAGCTCACACTTCACTGTGTGTGTGTGTATGTGTGTGTGTGTGTATACACTCTCAGTTAGAAGGTGCATGTCACACACACAGTTTGTGGACAAAAGGATTAGGAAGTACACACTGAAGTCAGGTGTGGGTCATTTATCCTGAAAGTCTAATAAAGCTATCAGTGAGTCCTGTGCACTGTAGCCAAAACATGTTGGCGGACATCCTGACTGTACCTGTTTTCTAGTTTGCTGACTCTCTCACTTCCCTTTCCCTGTTCCTCCATGTAACCAGTCTCTGCCTCTTTCTCCTCCTCTCCATCTTCATTGCCAGGGCGGCTTATGACAGCCTCAGTACCCCTTTCTCTCTCCGTTAAGCGTATCAGGTGCTTAAACCCCTGATGTTGGAAATGCATTTATAGGCAACAATTATGTAAAGTAAGTTAAGTCCCAGCCAATTGTGCTTTTCCTCTCTATCCCCCTATTTGCTGCTGGTTTCCACAGAAAATAACCCCCAAATTCACACTTTGACACCCACACACATACAAAGGCATTTAGAAAGAAATGTTAGCACTGTGGAAGTCAGTGGATAAAGATTGAGAATGAGAGCAAAAGAGATGATATGCAGGTTTGAAAAAGAGTTATAGAGGTAAAAAAGAATGTCATCAAAGAAAGTGACAGAGAAAGTTATTGAACCTGCAAAAGAAGAAGCAAACAACATTTTGTGCCCTCAACTTGTCCCAAAAGAATAAAAAACTAAATATGTGTAGCTGTGACCTTGGAAATGTTCACTTTGACGGACAACATAGACAGAAAGCCCTCAGAAAGACTTATCTGCCGGAGACATGACTAGACGCGAGACAGAATTATTACTAGACCACTTGCTCTTGTCTGTCATTGGTTCCTGGAGGTTGGGAGTGAGAAATCCTCAAAAAAATCCTTTGTTTGCCATTCTGCAGAAGACAGAGGATCAGAAAAGAGCTGGAGGGGAAGAAAAAAAAATCCTGGCACACTGGGAGAAGGGCACCTTAAAGCAGCAAACACCCCTGTGGATCAAATTTAGATTGATATAAAGTAGCTATCATGAGATGTTCTTTTATTCATAACTTGTCTTTATTACATTAAACAAAATATAGGACAGAAAGGAAGGAATCATGCATCTGATTTTCTTACAGAAATTGGAATAAAAGCTCTTATATCAGCCACCACATAGGCCAATCACTTTAAGGAAATACATTAGTTATGAAAGTTGACTGCTTTATTATTTACACTTTGAGTTGGTGCTAATGGCAGATTCATTTGTTAATGTTTTAATAGATGAGTATCTCATATTTGGATTCTGTATTAAAATGTTACCCTCAGACATGAAGGGTCATATATATATATTAATATAATATAGGCAGCCTATTAGAGCTCAACTCAAAAGTGTTTTGGGAGAAAAAACACATTAATTTTCTGAATTATAAGCCATAATATTCACTACGTTCACACTTAAAGCCTTTGTGCTACATTCAGGTCTTTTTCTATATTCAATTTTTTTATGTAGCTGTTCACATTATAATTTTAAATGTGACCAGGATGAGACTCCAATGTGAACTAGTCACGGCCCTGATCCGACCCACATGCGCAGAAGAACAATAAGTTACGCTGCGTACAGAAGTAAACTGGGAGAAAAAGTCGCTAGGTGACTCCCGCCCACCGCTTCGCCTGCTCACAAATTCTGAGGAATGTTGATGTAAAAGTCACATTGAATTCTGATACGGGTCACATGGCTGTTCAGACAAAGGTCACATTTCATAAAATCTGATCTGGATTGGATTTAGAAGCGCATATAAAAGTGTCACAGATCTGACTTGAAAAGATCAGATTCCATGTGATTTGTGCTGTTCACACTGTCATTAAACAATCAGATCTGGGTCACATAGGGGCGAAAAAATCTGATCCAGGCCACTTGGGCTGGCTGAGTGAATGTAGTCATAGTAACCATCCAATGTCAACTTACCACAAACTACAAGATTGTGAAATTGTGTTATTTGCTCCTGTAGAAGCCACAAGTCTGTATGATATCAACAGTTTTTATTAAAATTAGTTCATAAATTTTATTTGCGATGTCAAGGAGAAATACTACTTGCTGTTACCATAAAAATGTTTACCACAACCAAGAAAATCATGTCAGCTACATTCAGTTTGTTCAGCGTTTCAATAAGTTTAGGAAAAAAAGTCAAAAATAGCTGAACATTTCTACAGCAAGGATGGATACAAGAAGGACGCTAGAAAGGGAACATTGGCAACGGTTTATGGGATGATCCGCTGATATCTGATATCATTCATTACTCGTTTGTTTGTTAGCAGACTTACACAAAAACTACTCAACATATTGCCATGACATTTTGTGGAGGGTTGGGACATGGCCCAAGGGAGAACCTGTTAAGTTTCAGAGGGGATTGGAATAAGGATTATTTTAAACTGAAATAATTTAACTCAAGGTGGTAGCACATGCACATGCAAGAAGGTTGCTCTCGTGCATAATAGATTCTGAGTGACAGGTGCAAAGACAAAAAAAATGAAACAGCATTACATGCCATTGAATGCCTTCCTGGATGATAACAACTTTATGGACTATAGTGCGAGTACATACTTTCAGGATACATCTGATGATACATACTACGGTGAGGTGAATAGCTGCAGGCAACAGGCTGAACCCTAACTCTTCAGCAAGGTAAGCAGCTTCACTCTGGAGAGTTGCATTTAATGATCATTCTAAGAATTGTGATGAGACCAAGCCAACAATAATATTGTTACATTAGCAGGATTAAGCCCTGTTTTCTTGTATTAGTACAGCTATCTGTAAAAGTACAAAGTCCACGCTATTGTGACTGCAAAATACAGCAGAATGTGCCTTATGCTGTCTGAAATTCCTCCATAGCCACGTATGTTTGCACACAAGCACAGTCCAGCATCTGAGACAGAAACAACCAGAGAGCAAATTCATCACCAATATGACTTTGCTGTTACCAGCTTCTATTCATTTGGCAGATAAAGCTCATTGTCCTCAAGATGTGGTTCCCAGTTTTAAGTTAGTGTTAGTGTTAGTGTGTGTGCGTGTGTGTGTGTGTGTGTGTGTGTGTGTGTTTGTAAAGATACAAAATCTCTCTGTAATGTCTCAATGGATTTAGGCATCCTCTTCTATATCCCAGTTTTCTTGCAGCAGGACACACACACACACACACACACACACACACACACACACACACACACACACACACACACACACACACACACACACACACACACACACACACACACACAGTCATAGGTCATTTTACATAGACTTACATTCCTCTCCTGGAGACAAACCACTGAATACCTTACCCTGACTCTGCAGGTGTAAAGTTAGGAGAAAGCAGGAAACAGAGTAAAGGGGAAGAAGGTTAAAGGGAACCATGTCTGCTGTTAGAGTCTGATTTCACAGAGTTTTTCACCTTCCTCTGGCAGCCATTGTTTTCAGGAAATCGACCATTTCACTGAGCTCTTTTACCTCCACACAAGTTTCTCTAATCAGCTCTCAGTCACCATGGATACTATTTTTGGGTTACCATGTTTTCCAGGCAATTGTGCAAATGAGGCGAAAAGAGGGTGGGGGGTGGGCGTGAAAACAATCAATAGGCACGGGCATGGGCAGGATCGTCCTTTTCACCAGTGAGTCAATGCCACAATATGTTTAATAATGCAGTATTTTTTTGGGCCACAAGAGGCAACAGTGTACCAAGAATTCTGTTTTTCTCTCCTTTTTTAATTTCTTCATGTACATAAAACACAAGGAGATATGATAGATCTCCTGTGTCTGTAAATATTGTATTTGTTCCAACTGTGGTACAATTTTACAATACATATCTTCAAAATTCCTTTTCTCAAATGCTGTGCAACAAATCTCAACTTCAGTGTCACTTTTATATTCAAGGTTTATTTTCAAGTCCTCTACACTGAAATCCCTATGTAGTGTAGTTCACATTGGTCGACACTTGCATATCCTAGTATTTAGTTTCATTGAAGGATTGACCTTTTTTCTTCGCTTTGAACCTACCACCATAAGTCTTGTTTTGTTTCTAGAAAGATTGTTTCAATTTGTTTCTTCTTAAGCCCCTACCAAGCTGCAGTGCCTGTTGTTGAATTAGGAAGTTTCATGGGGAAGTGCATTCACCTCGCTCAGTTCCTTCCATACTTGCTTACATTCTACATTTTCCCTGATGAGTATGTCTTTAATTAAATTAACTCACAACAAACATTCATTCACAATGTACAGGTAGGGGGAGGAAAGTGAGGTTAATAGAGACCCAGGGCCACAGCTAATTCTCACCCCAAGGTCCTTCAGCAGGTTAATACAGTCAATCCTGTAATGCAATGTTATACTAATAGGATAATAAGCAGGGGCAGGGAAATGCATTACATTTATGAGCCAAGAGACATGTTTGAGGGGGGGCACATGCCTTTAGTATTAATTAATTTAATTATAAAGTCAATTTAATGAGGCTGAGGAGAATATAATCTTCTGGTTTTGGGTGAATTACGCTTTTAAAATGTTCCCCTTCATCTGAAACACACACACAGCAAAAATTGAAACTGATGGAGCCTCTGTCAGAGTATACTTGTGCATGTAATCTCTGGTACCACCAGCGATCTTGGGGGGGCAGTGTAGCCAATAGTTTAAGTGAGATGACTAGAAGATTCCAAGAAGAAATTTCAACTATGGTGCAATGGTTTGAGAAGTTACACAATCAGAACCTCCTCCACCACTGCTGTGATATTGTTGCATGGAAGTGTGTGCACAATTATGGTTACATTGTAACATTACAACGTATGTTATGGCAGCATAAATTAGCATTTAAAGGAGCAACAACATATTGCACTGTTTACATTGAATGGTTTACTATTTCCTCACACTTGCTTGATGACGTCCTTCCCTCCTGCTTTGTCTTCCTTCTCGGAGCAGACCCGCAGCATCTCTAATTGACATGCCGTATGCATGGTCAACTCTTTGGCACTGGTCAAAACACCCTCCTGTCATCGTTTCCACCCGGAGAGGCCCCTGACCCAGGCAGCTGCCCAGATATTACACGGGTCAGTGATAGAGAGCAAGGGCAGCACTTACACCACTGTCAGAGAAGCCCTTCCAGTTCGCAGGGAACAAGCAGGCAGGCAACCGTGAAAGTTAGCATTCAGTAGATAAAAAACATACAGTGGGTAATGACATTACACTGTGGCAGGAGAGCAGCTAATTAGAAAGGTTGAGTCCAGTTTACAGCCACAATGGAAACCACTGCCCGTTTAGTACGTGTACTTCCTGCACTTGCCAAAAGACTTGCTAAAGAGCAAGTAGACACCCACAGAGATGTTGTCAAACTAGAAACTAATCCCAATCAATGTGGAGAGATGTAAAACTATCCAACTGTAAATTACACAAAATCGTGAATCAGTCCACCAGTCATTTTGAAATGTTCAGTTTTGTATTGATGGATGCTGGTGTCCCAACTTATGACAGATAGTAAACTAGAAGCACTCCCCACCAAAGGTAATGCCCCATCTCTCCATGACTAAGCAGTTTTTACCATTAATTATAGACTTTTGCAGCCTTGTTCTACTTTATCCTGCTCCAGTTTCACCATGAATTAAATAAAATGTAACACTTTGTAAGAGATCTGTAACATGGTGTTTTGCTAAGTTGCTGCATTGTATAGCAGTGTTCAGCTTAATTAAATCCTGCTATTGTTCATATGGTTTTTACTGTCCACGCGGACCAGACCTCATAGTCTCAGTTGCAGTTGTGTGTGTACCCGCATGTGCAAAGCAGGGCAGCTCTCCCTCTCTCGTGAGAGCTTGTCTTTCACGCTTTAGTCTGTGTACCTGTCACCTGTCTCTGTTGAGCATGAGAGCGACCTAGATTCATGCATGTGCACCTCTGCTACTACTTTAGATCAAACATGGCGCTACACCGAGCTTATATGAGCCATGACCATTTTCTGATCAGAAGGAAAGTGCGGGTAGAAAATGAAAGTAGCAGACTCTGACGCTGTCTGTGAGGGGGACATAAAAGGATGACATCCACTTCTCCTTGTGTCTGCACTGTGGATATTTTTACTTTACATCTGAGACTCTAGACATTCATCCTGTAACATTGTGACTAAGGCATCACTGTGTGCATATATAAATATAGTCAGATGTGAAACTTATTCTTGTTTGCAAAATAAATAAACCTGTGATGAGAACCAGTTTACATGTATGTTAAAGGTGTATGGATTTTGTGATCTTCTTTTTTCCCCTGAAGTATGATTTCACAGTTGTCTTGTTCTGCATATGGCATACATGGACTTCTATTTATGGTGCTTTTGGATGTTGTAACACTTGGTTCAGCTCAGAGCACAGGGACACAGACTTTGGATCACAGAACTGTATTATAATGCACCAACCACAGCGTAAAGATGCTGCACCACCATGCCTCCTCCTGCTATCGCTTCACTGGCTCCTTGTTCTTTCCACTAATCAGACGTACTTGTGATCTCCGTGGATCTACAGTTCTTGTCTCTGTGATTTTCCAGTGTGTCTTTGTCAGTCTCATACTAAATGATCAAGATCAATGATGCTGTTTTGGGCCAAAACCCATAAATACATACAGTATGGTTATTATGACAAAATGAACTGCCAAATTAAATTTGGCAACATATATAACACGAGTTTGGACGGATGTGGATTTAAACTTGACTGGTTGGTGGAGGCGTACCATTATAAGGTCTCCCTCTTTTGCCTCATTGTGTGTGTACTCATGTGTCCACTGCAACCACCTTATCAGCTATTAATGATGACGAGCTGACTGGACCTGTGTACTGACCAGTGTTTGTGGGTCAGTGCAGCTGCATCTATATGTGTGTGTTGTTAGTTGTTTTTTGTGGTATCCACCTCTCATAACACTTGCCATCTTACAGTAGAAGGTGCAGCTCTGAGCATGCGTGTGTGTGTGTGATGTTAGTATGCATGTGTCCTGCTGTGCAGAGAGTGAGCACTGGGGAGGGACAGTAAGATCTCTTCAAATATCGCACACTGGGATAAAATCAGCATCTCCTCATGAGCAAAGTTAAATAGTGTTGAATCTCTCATTAATTTGAATGAACATGAAGTTCCTCTTCACTATGGATGAAATCGCTATCATAGGCCTAATATCAGTTTTTATTTTAAAACATGCTGTTGTAACTTTACTCTCCCGATCAGTTCAATAACTCATTGATGTGTGTGTGTGTGTGTGTGTGTGTGTGTGTGTGTGTGTGTCTGGGAGCATCATGAAGATGATAACACATTCATTTTTCTCGTAGTTCATAGATAAATTCTAATCAAAAGTTTTCTGATAAAATAGGGTTAGTGGTTGGCTGACTAATGCTAGCTGTTCCTATCGTAATTGTTTGAACTAAATATATTGTTTCTTCTGTCCTTTTTGTCATTTGCCAAACAGTTTAAGTTTCTATGTACAGGAGGTGAAGTGGGCTTAGTTGGATTTTCATGTAAAAACTCAGATGGATGCTTTCAGATTTGTTTTCTGTCCACCGAAGCAGTAAATTCTGGCTGAAGCTCAAACAGGATTAACAGTGCGGAGGGATTTAACATTCACTGTGCTTCTCTGTAATTTAACTCATTGTTCCAGGGAAATTAAAGATTACCATCTTTAATGGATATGGACATTCAGCAGGAGGGGAAGGGGAGGTGAAGCTCGAGGAGAATTGTAAACTGTAACTCATCCTCCGAGTCATAACTCAGTCAGAGCTAAACACATCAAATCATTCTGACTCACACTTCCCAGAAATATTATTATCTCCAGTGCCCCTGCAATTAAATGTCCAAATATCTGCTTAGAAATGATGCATCAGAATTTACCAAGACATTTTTTTATGTCTGGGGTTCCAAGGTAAACAGAAACTACTACTGCTATTTCTCTAGAAACAAAAGTTACCCCCTCTTACTTTTATTTAGCCGACCATGACACCTTTGTCTTGCTGCTATGAATTTTAAACAACAAAATTACAATTCAGGGAAAGTAGTGATTATTCATTTTATTTGCAAAGGGTATACAGGGTTTTTCCACACCAAAAATTAGGTGCATGGAATTCTCAGTGGGAAGGCAGAACTCGGCACAACACTGTGGAGCCATGTACAGCTCCACAGTCTACTTACATGTTTGGACAATAAAACAAATTGTCTAAGTTGACAAATTCTGTTGTTTTTACCCAGTCTAAGTTTACACATGTGTCCGATCACTATAAGGAAGAGAGAGGGAAGAGAGAGAGAAGTGAGCAGCAGAGTCAGTGTGTTTGTGGAGCTGTTACCTTTACTTCGAAATTCTGGGACTATCATACAGAAGCTACGCAATTCTATTATAGTAATCAACTGCTTATAGTGATGAATTAGACCCAGTGATCACTACAAGCGGTTTCCACTGTACAAGATTTTTTATCGGGAAGCGGAGGCGGCACAAAATTAGAAGGAGGCGACAACATCACAATTCTAAATGCAGGAAAGGGTAGGGTACAATCCATGTTTTTACGATACGAAGATTTGGAAATGGATTAAATGTGACCAAAGGACAACAGCAGGGTTGATACATAAATGCTAAGTAACAATCGCACAAACATGTATAGAAATCAGCTGTTCATCAGCAATTACAATAATGAGGTCAAAATAAAATAATCTCTTTTCAGTGTGTCTTTATCTTACTGTCAACACACATGAAACAAACTAAAACTATCAGAACAGTGGGTGCTGTTGATTCATTATAGGTCAAAATCATCCACTCTTATTTTGAAATCCTTATTTTATATCTTAGTAATCCTCATAAAATGACTGCAGAAACGCAGCGACTTCATTGAAATATGCACTGGTGTCAACTTCCAAATTCATCAACTTTGTATCTGGTCTCCTGTGGTCTGGACTCTCCCAGTCGATTTTCCTCAAAGCCAGTGAGCTCATCAGATTTGTTCCCTTTATATCACTAAACCTTTTTCCAGGCTTCTATCAACTCAACCAAAAAAAGTACAGAGTGAATGAAAGTGAGGGTTCTATCATTATTCTGTGAAATGTAGTTTCTTTTGACAATTTTGAGCTGTGCTAGCTGAAAGCCAGTTGAAAGTGCATTGAGACCAGGTGAAGTGGAAAGAAAGAGTTTTCGGCTGACGTCGGGAGACTGTGTCCAGCGATCGCACAATGTGGTATCAGAGAAGATGATAGAATAACCTGCTCAGAATCAGTGAAAAGATATTCAATGGACTTTACCTCCTACATTCATTCAATTGGTGCTGCAGACTCTCCAAGGTAAAGACAAGTTGGTTCTTTCACTTTTCTTGTTCTCATCCTGAATCAAAGCCCACACGCGTCTGTACGTTAACAAATGTGTATTGTGTTATCAAAAAACATAACAGACCCAGGATATATATATATCGCTCTCTCTCTCTCTCTCTCTCTCTCTCTCTGTCTGTCTGTCTGTCTGTCTGTCTGTCTGTCTGTGTAATATTGTGAGAAAGGAACGCAGACAGGCTGTGTGAAATCAGTTGTAGAGAAGAAGGCAGCACATGACAGCACCGCCGGCGCCCCTCTGGACAAGCTCACACTATGGCAGCAGTGAAGGGACAAAGTAGCACCCTTCACACTCCATGGTGTAAATTCTCTAAAGTGTTACACTGCTGCCTTGTTCCCCCAGGGTGCTTGTTCTCTGTGGTGTTATTTCCACAGGGACAATCTGAAAGATGAAGCTTATGCAAGAAAAAACAAAGTGTAACAAACCATGGTAAGGTTCATTCAAAGTTTGACAAGTCAACACTTACAGGTGACAATAAACCCATATTTAAGTCAATGTTTGACTGTAAGTTTGCCCTTTCAAACCAAATGAATCACCTCCATTTGCTAAATCTGAAAAAAAGTTTCTAAATGTCATATACATTTTGTAATGGAGTAACAGAAAACCCCACTTTCTACAAAGCTCTACTTAATTTTGTCCTCAACACACCTAATGGTAAGTGACCAAGGATGAAATATGACAGCGATTTGAGTTTTTGATGCCAATGTGTCAGGTAGTAAGAGACACATCTTGTCTTTAAATGCTTTGTACCTATGTAATTACCTCCACTCCGAGTAACCTTGTTGTTGTTCAGCACGGCAGTTGCACGATGTCTTTCCACTGCCTCAAGATGTCAATAATTACCAACAATAAGCTCAAGATGGGCGCAAGTGCATATTCTATTTAAACAGTGTAGCTGCTGGATGAGAAATTGACAGTGTAAAATACGGCCCTACCATAAACTGCAGATGAAAATGGACATAGACTCTGAGGGTGGACCACCAACTATATTGGTTGCAAAAAGTTGTGCGTTTCTTAGAAGTCTATAAGAAAATGACCCTACATCTCATTTGATCACCAAAATGTTCATACAGAGTTTATGGTCTTGTATTTCAAGTCTCATTCAATACATAATATTAATTTTGTAAATGAAGGTCCCATTTCTGCTAAACTAGAGGATGAGCCTGGTAAACATTGGAGTATTGATACCATGTGATTGACAGCTGCTACAATCCAATGAGAGCAGGTCGCAGGAAAGTCCTACAAATATGGTTTTGTGCTAAACAACTTAGATAGTGCTGGCCAAAACGATAAACTCAAGGCTTCAAAACGGCAGTTCACAAATCAATGGTTGACATGACAGTGTATCGGTGCTTGGGCCCCACAGGTTTCTGGAAACTTGCTGACATTTTTAATACTGCTTTTGTTGTTGTGTGGGCACTCTTGTCAAAACACAATCCACTCCCCTCATCTGACATCATGACGTCCTGCCAAGCCTTTTAATCGCTTTGAACAGAAAGATCTCCTACCTTTAAACTCTCTACCATGTCGACCATTCTTTTGGCATTATTACCCACATTACTATGATGTAAATTACCCTTTTTGAACTTTTGGAGGTGATGGAGGACCCTTGACAATACCAGATGAACAACAATCTCTTCTCACATTAAAGATGATTGTAAATCGACAATTGTCCTGCCATCTAGACCTAATTATTTAGTCGAATAACAGAGCAAAAGTAGTTTATTGTTTTCTAAACACCATGTTGAATAGGCAGTAGGGATGAGCGAGTACACCATTATCTGTGTCTGTATCTGTTCAACCAACTAAATTATCCGTATGCAGGGCTTAACCGGAGGTTGGTATTTTCAGCCTGACATGGATATGGGTTGATGAGAAGTTGCTATATTTATTAGAAAACTAGCCTTAGAATTGAGCTCCAGATCAATGTTTTTGATCAAAGGATTAAGACTATTCTAACTATTCACTATTCAGACCAAATATTTTATAAACTTCAGTGAAGAAACTTCAGTAAATCAATGAACACAACACATGCAGTATTACGAGGTATTAAGTAAAATGCAGGGTTTCATAAACATACTCAAATCAACAAGCTTTCATTCTCAACATTTAAACAGTGTGATGTTTGTGTGTGTGACTGATCACAGGGATTTTCTACTACCTGTCGTAGTTTTTTGTGTGGGGGTGCTGCATTTTTTGTTTCTACACAAAGTATAACTCAATGTTAATTATGTGGTGTGGGTGTGTGTGAGTGAGAGAAATCATGGCATCATGGCAAGTGGCTCTCTGTCTGTCTAGCTGAGCTGGGTCCTCGATGACTCGGCCAGTGGATACTGAGAATATATGATCACAGATAAAGATGTTAAACGTTAGTATCCCTGTGGACAGAGTGGCTGTGACAACGACATCATTGTGTTGTGTGGCAGCAGTAACTTTTTCATTCATCACAAGTACAGATATTGACACATTTGACTCAGATGGTACTCGTGCTTGTCAAAGTATGGCATTTGACTTACTGATGCCTTTTTTGACTCTGTAATACTGCAAATTTCCCCATTGTGGGACGTATAAAGGATTATCTTATCTCATCTCTTTGACCTTACCATGGTATTCAACCTCACACTAGGGCACATTGTGTTATGTTATATTGCATTATGTTACATTACACCAGGAAATTACATGTTTGCATATGAGCAATGACTCATCGAGGAACATTATTATGACTATGTCCCATTCATGTCATGTAGCATTATCTGCATTATGTTGTTTCAGTAGTTTACAGTATGCCATGTGACATCATGTAAAATTGCATTGCCTTCTATTACTTCACATTAAGCAAGGTCATTTGTTCAATATTATGTCTTGTCACATTATGCTACATCATTTTGAATTAGTGGACAGTTATGTTGTATTACTTTATATTGCATTTATTTACAGCATGTACATTGGAGTCTTCGACCAAAGCGTCAGAGCTGAACTTTTCATGCGGCAACTGCCATGGTGGGGGATTATGTGATTATAAGCATATGATTACCTGGCAACCTGTCCTGGTGTACCCTGTTACACCCAGTTATGTGACAGAACTGTGTTACATCAGACGGTTTGTTTCTCAGAGAGAGAGAGAGAGAGAGAAAGCACATTCTAAGTGTCAAAGGGATGACCTGTGATGGCATCCTGAAATGAAGCAGACTATCATCAAAGGCTTAGGTTAAAATGCTGTGTGTGCAAACCAACATACACACACACAGAACCCTCAGCTTTTCCTTCCCCAAGAGGCTTTTCTCTTTTTAATCGTGAAATCTCTCCCAAGATGACAGTCCATGCAAAATTGTGTGCAGACTCACACACACATATATACACACGCACACACAACATTTAATGTCTTTGTTCATTTCCTCTCCCACAAAGATTTAACAGATTACTACATATTTACAATATGCAGATTTTAAACCTGTTGATGATGTAACATGCACACTGTGACAATGAGAAACAACACATGTTAAATACATAACAAGTGTTACTTTATAACTTTGTATTCACTTATTGAAAATATGTAGTTAAATACATGTGATATTACAAATAGAAATATATTATATTTCCTTTCTTATTCCTAGTATTTTAAGTTGGGGTGAAAAAAAGGCTGAACTCAATTTCAGAACACAGAGTTGTAAAACACAATAATTTATTTACTACAGGGTAATGTGCATATAGTTTCTTGTGCTGAATAAAGCTAATGAATGTGACCACCTAACTGTCTCGTGGACTATTCAGAGCCGGTGTGCAGAGGAGTTGGTGGGGAATGTATAGCCACCACTCAAAGAGAGGACAGTCAAAAATATACATGCATGCATAGAAGTAAACCAGCAAAACCTATACTTATCCCAACAACAATACAAGGTGAATTTAAAACATGGATGCTTTGGTAGCAGCAGTGACTTTGTCTGATTTTTGAACCTAAGATTGTGTTAGTCAAGACCTAGTCCTGTTGTAACTGTGTAAAGTGAAGACAACCAAAGAAACATACAGCTAAATGTGATATTGGGTTATATAGTATGCCCTTATTTTAAAATATTTTAATTAATGACAATTATGTTTCTCAAGGTGTTCTGCTAATTTGATGGGATTTTTGTCTGCTACATAAACTGCAACATTTGATGACTCAGTGACCTGAGTTCATACATAAATATATATATATATAGTATAAATACAACAGAGATTAATCTGCTCTATATATGCAACTACTCTATTTTGATGCCATTTTGAGATGGTTCATGAGTGATCTTATAAGGAACTATATGAATAACAACCCGTTACGTTTCAATATTTATTGATTTAAAATGTGGAATATTTCCTTATCAATGCTTTATGGTCAGTATTTTTTTTAAAGCTTTACAGAGAATGCAGTCACACTGCTGCTGCTCTGTTCTTTGTTTTGGTGGCATGTTTGTGTTGGTGCATGTGAGTCCCTCACTGTAAAACCGTTGACCCTCTCCATGTTTATAAAAGTCAGATGCTCCAGATGCAATTATCAGTAATTTACACAGGACACATTTCGCCCCTTTTTCCCAAACTGTGCCATCTGTCCACCACAGCCTATACGCACAATGCTGTGTTAATTGGTTGCTAGCTGCCATGCAGGCCTGCTGAGAGTGTGCTGCATTCAGAGCTCTGAGAGAGAGAACAGACACAATTTAAGTTTCATGAACAGACATTTACCCCCCAAGGCCTCTGACAGGAAGGCTCAGACACTAACAAGAGCACCAACCTGTGGATACAACACAGATTCCGTTGGCTGGATTGTTCATTGGTTAATTAGACTTCCCGACACCTTGCTGAGAACACAAAGGAAGGTTACTACTAGAGTTTCAGTATCTTGCCCAAGGACACTTCGGCATGCGGACGGGTAAGACTGAGGATTGAACCACCAACTATCTGGTTGGAGGACAACCACTCTACCCCTCAGCCACAGCCGTCCCAGAATTCATGTTCAGCTTTCAACTGCTCTTTGTTCTTTGAAACACACAAAGGTAACAGAAAAAATAAAGACATGAGTAATAGGCAACTATATACATTACTACATATAGTACTGTATAGTTATAGTGTTGTGAGACATTTAACGTTACTGAAAACTGTCAGGTTATTCATGTAATAAAATATTTAATAGCAAATAAATATACAATATGTAAAAGAATGCCACATTTACCTAATGAGAAAATAGCATTAATTGGAAGGATTTGACTAATCGATGCCTCCCTGGAACCATTAAATCATTAAAACATAAAGATCATTAAACTCTTAATTCCCATGTTTTATCAGTGATAAGGAGTAAGTCGTTGTAAGTCGCTTGGATAAAAGCGCCAGCTAAATGAAATGTCATGTAATAATGTAAAAGGACAGACACAGGCCATAATTTCTCATAATTATACAGGCGTTCAGACCAGTTTATAATGTTTCAACAGGATATACCAATGTCACAATTGTTTCAAATACTATTTGGAAAAATTTAAATGTTTTATACATGATAAAAAGAAAATAAGTCTGACTTTATGGCCAATACTTTCTTCATATGTCAGCCAAAGTTCTACTTAGCATTTGTTAGCCTTCTTAGATTGTTAGCAATGGCTGAGCAGCTGAAATACTGAATTTACTAGTACAATAGTTTATCCAGTGACCCTAAAGTAGATATTCAGCACATTATACTATAATAATACCTGCTGTGGGGTCATTTGTGATTTACCTTCAGCTAGCCGCACATGCCCATGCACACGCACACACAGATACCCTGAGCTGGATAAACATGGGTTGCATTAGGTTGATGTGGATGTTGTTGCTGATGTTTTCACGTTGCTTGCTGCCGCCTTTACCACAAAAACGGTCTGTCACTGAATGAATTCTGAGATAAGTTGTGTCGGGAATAATCTACCTGGTAGAGCCTCCATTGCTCTGAGGTGGAAGGACGCATTTGAAGGAGCCTTCGAATTAGGAGTCTATCTAGTCACACTGCTGTGATGTTACAATTTTGCTTCAAATGCAGCCCCTGAAGGATGCAGGGACACTGGGGCAAAGAAAACCATACTGCTGAAGAGAGCACCAGAAAAGGCAGAGGATATTGTGTCAAAGTGAAAGGCATAAGTATCTAGTAGGTGGTATTTCCGGTTTGTATGTGTGTAGGGGGGGGTTAGGGTTAGTTTAGTTTGTTTAGTCTGTGAAGTGACACAGAGTACGTGCAGCTCCAGGACCCTGTGAAGGGCTTCAGAGATGCCATCTATAAAGCCATGACTCACATTAAGTCTCTCAGAAGGGTAAATGAGGTTCGCCCAGCGGGAAACCCTTACCTGGCGATGGTGAATGAGCAGGCTGACCTGCTGAAAAGCAGACAGAGCCAGCACATGGAGGAGACGAACCGAGGTGAGGCACAGTGGTGGGACTGGTTTTAGTTACCGAAGGCGAGCCAGTGCCAGGGAGGAAATGCGCTGCAAAAAGGTGCAGCCAGGGAAGGGAGAGTACAAGCTGCACAACAAAAAGCTGGATGGAGAAGGAGGAAGATAAAGAGAAGAAAAGCAGGTCTACCTCCTGACTAAGGTAAGATTCCTCAGCTGATTATTTTACCCCAGGATGACAGTCAGATTGTTTCTGAATGAATTCATGTTTTCATGTTTAAAAAAAGACATGATTTAAATTTTTCCAGACATTTGTCTCAGGTGAGCTAAATAAACAAGAGGTGGGCACAGTCCAGAGGGAGGAAGATGTGACAGACCAGGGGACAACCAGCATCAAGACACAAAGAAAGACATTACATTTACATTTCATTTAGCTGACGCTTTTATCCAAAGCGACTTACAATAAGTGCATTCAACCATGAGGGTACAAACCCAGAACAACAAGAATCGAGAAAGTCGAATTTCTTCAAAAAAGCAAAACTACAAAGTGCTATAAGTAAGTGCCATTTAAGTGCTACTAAATTGTTAGTTTAAAAATGTTATTGTCAATGTCAATGGGGAGCTCATTCCACCATGTAGGAGCCAGGACAGCAAACAGTCGTGACTTTGATGAGTGTTTAGCTCGCAGTGACGGAGCAACAAGCCGATTGGCCGAGGCAGAGCGGAGTGAACGGGCTGGGGTGTAACGTTTGACCATGTCCTGGATGCAGACTGGACCCGATCCGTTCGCAGCACGGTACGCAAGTACTAATGTTTTGAAACGGATGCGGGCAGCCACCAGTAACCAGTGAAGGGAGCGGAGGAGCAGAGTAGTCGATGTGAAGATGATGGAGTTTGAATGTTAAAGTACAAATAAATATAAAACTTTAAGAAGATTTACCTTAACATTACAAAGAACCTTTATATAATAAGATACATGTTTAATTAAAGATTATATCTGTGATTTTAAATGGACTTGTTGGGGATTTTAGAAATGAGAAAAATATACTGTACAATTATTACATCCGGTTTTTTTTTCGAAAGAAGAGAACTTAATATGAATACATCCTCAGCTACTTTGATCACTCCCTGCAGCTCATATTGCCGGATGTATGATCGCTAATCTCACCCCTTTGTTTTTTTTTATTTGTACTGTTAGACATTCAGCTCAGTTACTTCTATTTAAAATGCATTCCTCTGACTTTCCTTTTTCCTTTGTCATTGCTTGAGAATGATAAAACATAATCCACTTGATGGAGTTTCTGAAATAGAAAAGCCTTGTCGACACTACCGTGATGTAATCGGTCATAAAATGCGGCCTCTGAAAGATGAGGCCCTGAATTGGAGCCCGGCTATTGCCTCACTGTCCATTGTATTACAGAACAGCCTTCACTGTGCTTATTAATCGTTTTCTATACAAAATATTGGTTCACTAAAGTTAATGCTGTTGTCTAACATTATGTAAATCTCAGTGTACTGTACTTGTGGAATTCTCTGGAGTGATCAGTTAATTAAAAAAAAATCAGTAAAATGTTTTGGTTAAGTAATTATCAGTCAAATTAGGGAACTTCAGTGTTACATTGTACTTTCTATGCATTCATATAAAGGTTTATAAAAATCCAATCTTTGTTTTTCTATAAATATGCATATCTATAATGAAGTCATATATTACATATGTCCATATCCATCCTGAATATTGTAAATATATGTAATTATTACACATGTAAATCTGCGAGAATATCCTCAAGATTCAACTAAAGCAGGGTGGGTGTGTTGATTACATTTCTAACACGCAACAGAGGCAAAATAAAAAAACAACACAGACAGTGGATGAAAAAGAGATGGGATAGGTTAAACTAAAACAAATCCTTTTTCTTACTTATTTTGTTATTGTTTGAAACTTTTTGTTACTTTTGAGCCTCCATACATTAGGTTTAAGCAGGACCACACTCTTTTACATCAATATGCAAAATGTTTATGTATGTGCTAAATTATAAAACAAAAGCAGACCAAAGTGTGTATCAAACACACATTATGTGTCAGATCTATGTTTTGAGTGCAGGGAAAATTCAACACATTTATTTGACACCAAAGTTTAATGTAAAAAAGAGTGGCTGTGTATAAGAGATTTAATAACCTTCCTGGTGAATGACGAAGTAAATAAACTGCCGTCTGGAGGCAACTTTAGCCCAGTAATGATTCAATAATTGTCACTTTGAGGAAAATAAAAACTTTCCTTGCACCATGAATGTGGTAATAACATCAATAAATTGCTTCCTCTGTCTTCCATCTGTCTTGTGCAGCCAAAGGATGGGAGTAATAAGGTGGTGAGGATTTCTTAAGGTTTGCCAAAGGAGCATAGCCATGTATGGAGTGATGACAGGTGTTTTCATAACGTGGCATATTGCATTTTCCTGTGTATTAACGTCATAACTACTTCAACTGTTTCCTCACGAAATATTGTGCTTCTATTCAGAAATGCGTATGCTCACCTTTCAAAGTTAGAATTAAGTGGTTTTAAAAGTAAATAAAAGAATATCAACACAGACAGTTTGAGTAAAACTATCCTTCATTAAGTTTAATCTCTGAAACTCTTGCCTGTATATTTGCTATTGTCTGAGCATTATCTAACCACAAGGACTATTTACAGTCTGGTTCCTTCACAAGTTATATTCTGATAAGTAAAGGACAGTACACAATGAATAAGATAATTTACAGAAATATATATAACGGCTGTATTTGTTTCCCCACCCATATGACTTCAACTACCTGAGCTAAGTGGCTGTGTGTTTACACATGTTTCAGTAGCAGCAAGTCTCTTTATTCAAACATTTTTCCATTAATCATTGTGTTGCCAGCATCATTTTGTGTCTCTCGAAACTATTTATTCATTCATGTACAAAACTCCCCCAGTGCAGAGCCAGCATTAATTATCAGGTGCTGGTTGGTCACAGGAATGTATCTCGAGTGGAAATCCAAATTAACCACCGTATACATAAATGATAAAAGTGTGTTCATTTTAAACTTCACAACTTTGTCATGAGTTTAACATAAAGTCTGACACAAGTGGATGTATGTGCGTCTGAGATATCTAAGTGTTATTTTAATCCTCTTTTTAGTTTAAAGTAATCTGATCATGTGGCCAGTGAAATTACAGCCTCACCCTTTCTTCTTTTATTTTCTTTAAGGGTGACACAGTCAAACTATAGACTGAATGTAAAGATGGATGACATGACTGTCCCCCAAAACTGAGGCAGAAGTGATTGACCTGGTGGCTCCTTATACACAGTACAGCTTGGTTAATATTATCTCTATATCGTAAACAGTGAAGGGATAGTGTGGGGATGGAGTTGGCTGTTATGTTTCTTTTTCAAGCAAAAAAAAAGTAGTTTCCTGTATTTTTGGTTACATATATGGCTTAGAGCTAGGTTTTGATTCTTTATTTATTCTGCTTGACTTGGTCCAAAAGCATATTGTCCCGAGTACAAAAAACTTTAAAGGGCTAAAAATCGGTAGTTGCTGGTGTTATGGGGGTGGGGCTGGAAGAAGGTTTCCCTGGGCCAAGACGTTACTGAGCAAGTGAGACTGAACACTGTCTTTTTCTGTTTTGTCAGTGGCACAAATATGCATGCAAAGGTTCACCAAAGTTGAACTTTCTTGCCATGACTCAGCCGAAATGAACAGATTCAGTCTGTAAATAATGGTTCAAAATCTCACCAGTCACTGGATCTTATTTGAAAAGTTCTGTCCTATCTGTAAAAATGAGTCCCCTCTATAAGTTGATTGTTTGAGACCTGTGGACTTCTGGCAACATCACTAAAAACAAGTCTGCTGAAGAAAGAAACAAGTGGAATCCAGACATTTTACACAGATTTCCGTAAGGGGCTGGCAGGATAAACTCTGGATAATGTGGTATGCAAAATAATCAGATTTATAAAATGGTGCGCACGCACACCTGAACTCAATATTAACTTTATAAATCACAGTCCACCTGGAAACGTTCGTACTTGGATCTGCCTCATTCTCCGCCCTCTACACGCCCACATTCATCCATAAATGGTCAAGCGAAGCACCTCATGATCGCTGAACCCTTGTTTCCTCCTCGTTATTCCATGTGTGTGCTTCCATCATGCACGAGTGTCACAGCAGTATTTATTTATTCAGAGCAATCGGACCAATTACCTCACATCAGTGGATCCTAATCCTAATTCTTTCCTTTTTTGTGAGTGATCTCCAGTGCGTCCACAGTCACGTTCACTGCAGCAAAAGATGTTTTTTTTAAACTATTAATGACTTGGCTCTGTAACTCCGCTGTTAATGGAATCTGAACGTAATATGCTGTAAATATTTTTTTTATATTTTGTAATTAAAAGGTGAGAGGTCAGAGTTTACATGGAAATGTGCACATTTCCTGTCAAGTTTGCTTTTATAAATCCCCACGTTTGCGTGAGAAGTGGCGTCTGTATGTTTCAGGTCCTGTTTTGTGCGTACCCAATGGTTATAAATTAGACCCCTGGACATTTATATTCTCTTGTATAGCCCCTCACAATGATTTCAGGAGATTATCTGGAGTTCAGTGCATGAGTGGGAGTAGCTTCATTTTCTGTTTTAGCTTTAGTGATGAATCCACAAGTTATATCTAACTGTAATTATCTTTTAAACATATGTAAATAGTAGATGTATGCGTTACTGTGCTCATACATCATTGTATAGACTCCTTATGTATTACCCATGTTCAATAATACAGTGACATCTGTAATGAATGAGTGCAGTATTTAAATCAATCAATAAGAATCAATACTATAACACTAGCTGGACCATGTCATCCCTCTGTGTAACATCCCTTCTCTCCTCCTCCTCTCTTTACAGCAGACACTGTTTGTTGGCTTGTTAATTAGCTGCCTTGACAGAGATGGTGGAAAGCTCGTTGCTCCGCCACAATCTGTTCCCATCAACACAGAGTGGCATGCTGGGATCTTATCTATGAATATCAATAAAGTGTGTTAAAAAGGCAAATTATATCTTTTAAAAGGCATTCGTTAGTTGTTGTCCAACCGTGCACAGCGACACAATCTGACACTATGGTGTGATCAGTGAGTGAGACTGCTGCCATTCATTAAATCGTGGATGTGATCGAGTAGCACGCACAGAGTAGGACAGTGTGGGTGAGCTTTGGTCGGAGGGGGGTAGAGAAGACTGACTGTGCTGCTGTGGTTGGTCTCATTCAGCCACGTGTGTGATGAATTGGTACCCAATATATTCAAAAGAAGTCGGTTTCTATAGAAGTCTAGAAGAAGATAAACCTACCTGTCTTGATTTATATAAATAAACATTTCCCTCAGGAGTAAATGGTTTCAATCTCTCTTCAAGTCTTCTTCAATACAGCATAATTTTGTAGATAATGGTCACATTTAGAGTCAAATTGCTGATAGGCATTGGGGTATGGATATTGAGGTGCAGGTAGCAGCTGAGGTGGGTGTGCAGTGTCCTCGAACTCTTAGTCAGTCAAACCCGCTCATCCAATTTTGATTACTTTCAGTTTGAATAAACCAATATGGCACTGGCCAAGATGCCAAACTCAAGCCTTCAGCTCACAAACAGATGGGTGGAGTCACGGTGGGTTGCCACTTGGGCTATTTGCCTGTCTTTTTAAAACGTATTAATACTCAAAGTTTTGACTGTCAAAATTTCACCAAATGAACTAGTGCACTTCCTTGGTGCCAGCTAACATGCCAGCTAAGATTGAAGTAGATGGGATGAACAGCTTTCAGGGTAGGTGAATTATATACATATTATACAGACTTAAAGAGATCTCCTGTATTAATGTCAGATTAAGAGACACTGTAAATGTGTGACTAATACGTTTTTGATTGGATTCAGAGCCATACAACTCTAATAATGCAATGTGAACAAAAACAAAAGGGTTTAACTCAAAATGGCATGTGACACATTTTAGAATCATTAGACAAAGACTAAATAACCACGGCTCCATGTTTCTATGGTGACCATGTGTTTTAGTGATTCACTTCACAAACTTGCTTCAAGGCCTCTAAATTAACAAATGATCTTTTACATTCATGTAGAAAAAATGCTCATATTTTATGAAGGTCACATTTGAATTCTCTTTTCTTTGTTTAAATTGCCATTTAAAGGTTTCCATCTAGCAGTATATTGTTTATTATTTAGTGAACAGTTGGAAATTGCATAAAGATGTAGCCTTTCTCTGTTTATCTGCAGCAACGTAAAGCTGATGACTTGTGACACCACGGCTTAAGTTTTAATCACTGGCACTAATGAAGCTGTTCATCCAACATCAGGCACTATCAGCTTTATGCTGGCAGGTCAAATACTGAGAACATTAACCAGAGCGAAGGCTGAGGAGGATAATAATACCAAGTTTTTATTAAAAAGAAAGAGACATAATTATGTAGCGATTGGCCAATTACCTTCTTATTGTCAGAGTTGTGTCAGGGTCATATCAGTGAATGCCCTTCAATTCAATTGTATTTGTATAGCACCAAATCATAATATACATTATCTCAAGGCACTTTCCATTGAAGGTCATTTTTTCTTTAGAGAAACCCAATAGTTCCCACAATGAGCAGCACTTTGGCGACTGGAAGAAACCTCTAGAACGAGACTCAATGTGGGCGGCCATCTGCCTCGACCGGTTGGGGTGAGCAGGGAAAAATGGGGGGAGAGAAATGGGAGGAAAAGAGGGGAGTGAAGAGAGATAGGGGAAGAGAGAGAGAGAGAGACCAATTCAGGGTTCAGCATCTTGCCCAAGGACACTTCGGCATGCAGATGGGGAAGTCTGGGATAAAACCACCCCTCCACCAGGCACTGTGCTCTGTGCCAAGCCAGCAGGTTCACAGGAACAGACACCAAACTCAGCTATGCAGTTCACATTTGGGTGATATTTTGGGAAAGACAATTATTCTCATCCATATGTGCAGAGTGGTGCAGTGTAAAGGTGCTGGGCCAATAACCAGGTTATTAGTTATTTACCCAGGCGGTTGGATCTAACTATCCTATTATCCAACTGCCTAGATTCAAAGATTCTATATTGTCCATGTTTTTTACCACCATAGCATCAATCAACCAGTAGTCTTGCTGTATGACTGTGTCAAGACACAGCGTTAAGCCTCAAATCTTTCATCAGTTATGTGCTCAAATCCAATCACTTCCATTTGGCATAATTTGGGCAATGTCCAGTTTATAAGTGAGGCTCATACATATAGCTGGGACCCCTTGTGATTAGGGGCCTTTAGTTTTCACTATGCAGCAAGTGGATCATCAGAAGGATTGTGACTTAGTGAACAGAAAACAGTTGATGATCAAAACAGTGAAACCACTGGTGTTGAGTGGTCTGAGGTTGCAGGTGAACTTCACCGAAGATGGAAGTGATCAAAGCAGAATCAATGTGGTGTCATGGTTAGAGACAGAAGAGCCAAGTGGCATAAATTGTGGCCCATTGAAACACTTTCAGATTGAGTGAATGTGCAGGAGGCTTGGGGGTGCAGACAGCACGGATGTTCAGGGTGGGGAAACAAATGAAGAGGATTTCACCCTGCATTTGCATGAATGACAGCAAATATGCACATTTATTTTTCGAGCAAAGTTTATAATTTTGTCTGCTCATTTTTGTGACAACAATTCCTCTAATGTGTGCGCGAGAAAACAACTGCGATTCATGCCTGGCTACATTTAATATTGGCTGAGTGACATGAAAATACAACCACCAAGCTATGGTAAAAGAGACGGAAGGAATGAGAGGAAACAACGAAGGATTGAATGTATAATGTGTCATCTTACCTGCAACTGTTTTAACTGGAACAGACTGGAGAGACAGAAGGTTATATCAGAGATAACAACACTTAACACCCACACAGTTGCTTAAAGGTGCTGAGACTGTTGACTCGGAAATACACACCTCCACATAAAACACACAGTGCACACACACAAACACAGAAATGCATAAATAAACACAAAAACATATATGAATAACAATCTATTTCCCAACTCAAGAACAGACACTCCTACACATTGTTTTCTGTTGATATGATGTCTCTGTCAGGTAGGTGACAAACAAGTAGTGCTACACTCACAGCCTTTTCAAGTTGCAAACAAAGAAAAAATAAACGAGCAGCCTGTGATGGAAACATTCAACTTTAGCCACCCACTGTCTTTAAAGTTACATTCCAACGTGGTTTTGAAGAAAGGTGTTAATAAACCTGGAGCCTTGATGGGTGTGTGAAGTGTATTTACATTTAGCAGAGGATAGTTTTGAACCAGCAACCTCCTGGTAATGAACATATCACTCCAGATGCAATATTCTTAACCACTGCCTTTAGAGTTTGTACCTTAGACTGTAAATCAAGATGGATGACATGACCACTGCCTGAAAGTGAAGCCAAAGCACCTTGATTGCCCCCCCCCAGGCGGCAGATTGCAGTATCGGTCAGAACAAAAACTCCACCTCCTCCATGTTAGTGAATGGGACATGGACCAAATCAAAAAATCTAAGTACACGACAATTTAATGTGTCAAATGATTTCCCTCATCAGTAGTTGTCTATACATCCATTGTAGGGCAAATGTAAATTTAGCCGTTATGATGTTACCATGACTTTTACATCAGCAAACAGAGACGTTGTATAACTTTTGTTTATTTTTTCAATACATTGTGATGTGGTCATAGAGAAAGGGGTGGATGGTTTCTCCATTGGCCTCTGTGTTATAGGCCCAGCACGCTACTCTGGCACCACTGGGCCTCCAGACATCAGTTTTCGGGCTTCTGCTCATGATTTGTGGTTTGTAAAACCAATAATTTAAGTACATGGGAATACTTTCTGGAGTCTTCAGGACATGGCAGCATGCAGGATTATTAAAAGTGCACATACCAGCCCCTAAATAAGCTAAACCTTGCCTTTAGCCATTTTATTGTCAGCATTATCTAAATGCTGTTAAGTGGCAGCCGGGAATCCTTACCTCCATAGACACTGGAAGCTTAATCCAGTGTCTAAGACCATGTGGTCAGCTGTGGGTCATTCTGTCTTGCTGCTGCAGTACAGCAGCACATCTATATCCTTGACAAATTAAAAAGCACAAAATATTGTGAGTCAGGCAGGAGTGTTGTCATGGGATGTAAAAACTTTATTGGGCATTAAAGAGGTGGTCAGTGGAGGCTAGTTCCATTGAATTGCAGTTTTTCGATCTGAAGGAGGTAAGAGGGAACACTTCTTGCAGTGGGTTGTTACTCATCCAAAATGCTCAAGTGCTCTGTTAACAGCCAGGAAGACTTCTAGTTAGAAAGATTTACATTTAGCAGAGGATGGTTTCAATCCATTGACCTCTGGGTTAAGGGCCCAGCAAGCTTCCGCTGCACCACTCTGCTCTTAAGTCTGAACCATGGGGCTTCTGTTCACTATCTGTGATTACAAAGCCAATAATGACCAATTATCCATCGAATTATCCAGTTCATCCATCTCAAGCATCATCAAATCATGAGTATTTGATTGTTTTCATTTCAAGAGATTAAGAGCTAATTGTTTCTTGAATATGAGTAAACGTGACCAAAGAGGGCAGCAGTGGGATTTTAACGCAGGTCCCTTTAGACACTGGAGACTACAGGGAGCATGATCCCTTATCAAGGTTATAGGCCTACTTCCCACTGATGATCAAGTTTTCTTCATGCAAGATTTAATGATCCTAGAACCTCTAAATTGAGCTGTCATTCAAATTTTATTTTTATAGCCCATTTTCAAATCACAGCTTCCCTCAACAAGAGTGGGGGAAAACTACCAAAAAACAGGGAAGAAAAGGAAAAAGCTCAGAGAGGCACGTGATGGATTCCTCTCTCAAGACGGACAGAAGTGCAATAGATGCATTTTCCGTCCAGATTTCCTCAAAATGTGATTTAAATTCATGCTTTAATATGGAGGGACACTTGTCTACTGGTGTAACACATACATAGATTGGTGGTACTGGACAGCACCTTGAAGGCTTGTTACTTTTAGTTGTGTGATTCAACCATTGACCTTTTATTCCCTTCACAATCTTTAATACAAACTGATATATGCAGCAAAACTTCAGCTCTGCTCTGAGAACTGGTGCTTCACACAAACCTGGCCAATTGCTTTACCAGTCTAAGGTAATGGGGCAGGGTAGAGGTCTATCAGGAAAGAGGTCAGTGCAGAATGGCTTTACTTGAAACAAGTAAATCCTTTATGAATATGGCCTGGGTATCAGAGTTGATGAATCTTGGCCTGGTTGTATTTTACAGTAGTTATAGAGAAAAACTCAGAACAAGGTCATCTGGTTATCTGTGAGGACACATAAATCCCCACTATAGCTTTAACAGACCTCTTTTCAAATTGCAGTCTAATGGTCCCACTTAAAAAAGCGGTTTAAAATTAATCTAAATTTTTTTATACCTGACAGTAATTTATTTATGGGCTATCGAACAGTGTTATATTGTGGTGATATTGTTCATCAGGGTGTTATATTAACTGCAAAAGACATACACTATAGTCAAAGAGTGTGCCATTTAGAGCTCTCTCTTTGGTGACGGCTATTAGTTCATTGGTTTTGAGCAGATCAGGGGACAAGTGGAAGAAGTGATATTGACACATGTGCGTGTTCTTTATTGTCCCAGAATGCTGTGGAGTGGAAATTACAGATATTTGCTGGTATATGTAGTGGAGTAAAAGTGAAAAGTTCCTGAAAATAAAAAGTAATCAGCTCACAAGTGGTAAAAAAGTAAATAGTGCAGAGTACAGATACACAAAAATCCTCCACTGGTTGTATTAGTAAGAACAATCAGAAGTATTGTGAATGCTGAGATTTTGTCAAATATCATAATTTTTTGGCTGCTTGTTACAATGAATTATCTTCAATCAAATCTTATTTTCATAGCCCATATTCACAAATCACAATCTGTCTCATAGGGCTAAACAAGGTGTGACATCTTGTATGTTAAGTCACCACTGAGGCACTTGCCAGTTCACTGAAGAAGCAGAAATAGGCAACGGTGCACTCACTGCATTTTGTGGCCTGGCAGTCATAAGGTAACCATAAATAAATAAAGATTAAGATCCAGCGCTCTGCACTGGACCATATACGGTCTGCCATGGCGGCAGATTTACAGAGCCTGTGACGCTAAATCCAACCTGACAAGAGCTGCATCAAACTTTTACAGCCTTGTAAGCGATCCTCTGCTGCACTGGAGGGCTGTTTTATTGGACAGATTAAAATTGCATGGTTCATAGTGAAATACACACACACACACACACACACACACACACACACACACACACACACACACACACACACACACACACACACACACACACACACACACACACACACACACACACACACACACACACACACACACACATCTCATGTTTGAATGTTTCAGGGTAGAAAACCATGCAGAGAAAAAGCTCACACTGCCCCACTCATGGGTGTCCATCCCTCCCCTCCTCGACTCAGTCAACTCCTCTTCGTTTTAATTACCACATTTCCTTACCAGATAATTCACTGTAGAATGTATGAAAATAATTCCCCTTGGGAAATAGCAACGGCACAGCCATAATTAACCAGAATTAGTTCACCAGTGTGCAGTCAGAAAGTGGGACATTTAATATGGCTATAGCTGCAGATGGCTCGCTGGTTAATTATGCTACACTGTCTCTCCTGGGAGGACCAATTCATAAAAATACACCTTCTTTCTATGCTTTCTTTGGCATCTCTCATAAGAATGTGCTCATCTGAATTCATGGGAACAAAACGGCATGCTGGTAGATCAACTAGGACAGCTCCAGTTCCAGGAACAAATTTCGCATGGCAAGAACATGCACACACATATAAACAGTGTGCTGGGAGAGTCACGAAGCACGAGTCAAAATAATCATGCTTAAGTCTTGGTCTTATTCGCCATGGCATGAAAAGCAATCTTCAGGCCAAATGGATGAAAACATGTTACCATATGGACGAGATTGTGCTTTCTAGTCCAATCTGAGCTGTGGAGATGGAGATGTTCTGGGACCCATTAAACCTCAACCCAGCATTTGTAAGAAGTAAATTGTAAATTGTTTGTTGCAGGATTGTTCTATGAGACTTTAGCCAGATGTACCTAAACTGGCAACTGAGCGGCTGAGCTCAGCAGTATGAGCTGTGGTCATCTCAAAGAAGGGACGCACAGCAGAGTTTAGAAGCAACGTGACAAATGCTTGAGAATTCATAGAAAACTATAGAAAAAGCTGAGCACAGAGACTTAGAGATATTTTAACATATACTTCACTGCCGCATCACAAGGCTGTGGATACAGAATTCTGGTACAAATCAAATGATCAAGTCTTTAGGGACATAAAACCTTTAATTGTCCTATTTTGTCCATCACAGGGGACAGCAGGTGATGAAGACAGCTGCTATCTCCACGGGACAAACAGTGGTTGACACCTGTGCAGCTGATCATTTGTGGAGTCAGTGCTCGTGGAACTTCTTGTTTCTAATCATGCCATGAGTTTGATATAGGAGCTTGAGGCAGTGTCACATCTTAAGGGTAGTGACAGTCGCTGGATAAATGCATATTGAAGGTCCTGTGTCGCTCCAGACAGGCTGCTGATGTCTGCGACGGCTCCAAATGGGTTGTTTCCACTCATGTCCTGCTTCACAAGATGTAAAGGCTTCGGTTACAAAATGCTTTCATATTTTATCTGCAGGCCATCTGGTAGTCAATATGTTTGGGAATAAACCTAGATTTGCACATGCATGTGTTGCTAATCTGGGGGAAATTCTTTACAAGAGCTGATGGATTTTCACCTCCTCATCTCCCTCCTTCCAGGAAGCCCCCCCCCCCCCCGGTGGAGTTGTGCAACTTGGAATGCAGTGATTAAGAGGGAGTGGAGGAGGGGGGGGGGTCTTCTTTTAATCTCCACTCAGGGAGGAAGATGATGTCTGGGGCTGACAAACCTCTAATACGCATTTCACTTTTATGAAAGTGTCCACATGGCCTCCTCTTTGTTGGAAAGTCCAAAACATAATTCAGGATATGTCTCAAAGAATATAATAATATCAGAAGTCATGATATAAGATCTGTAGTGGCTGTGAAAGGTTTTTCTTTGGTTTCAATTAAAGATTTCACTGAAATAACTATAACACGCATGGCACTACAGACACAGAAGCCAATAAGAAAAAACATTCACACACATTTTTTCTCACGGTGTTAAAGCCTATGAACAGTGGCTTGAAGGAGATCTACTCAGAAACATAAAAGCACATCACAAACAGAGATGAAATATTCTTTAAATCCTCTTAATGCTTGTGCTGTGTGTCAGATTGTTAGAGCCTCAGCAACTTTATTCCCTCAACCTTTTCAGACACTTTATAATGCTCGTTAGTCAGTTGCCTCTGACTCTATCAAAGTGCATTTTTAAAGTGTGATCAGAGTATTAGACTTCTGAAATGGCTGGAGCTCCTGCTGAAAGCCAGCAAAACTAAAGAACTGATTGTGGACTTCAGGAGGAAACAGCAGAGGGACATCCATCCACTCTGGATCAGTGGGTCTGAGGAGGAGAGAGTGGACAGTTGAAATACCTCGGTGTGACCATCACACAGGACTTGTCTTGGTCACTCCATAACCAGAACAGTGACGAAGGCCAGACAGTGCCTCTTCCACCTCAGACGCCTGATAGACTTTAAACTCCCCCCAAGGTCCTCAGGAACTTTTACACCTGCATCTTGAGTGGGAGCATCAGCACATGGATGGGCAGCTGCACTAAGCAGGACTTCTTGGCCCTGAAAAGGGACGATGCAAATCACAGGCTGAGAAGATCCTCAGACAGCCCAGCCACCCTGGAAACACACTCTCCTCCCTGCTGCCGTCCGGCTGGAGGTTCCGCTGACTGAGAACCAGCACAGAGAGGATGTGTCAGGGATTACGATGAGGCAGTTGGACCCAGATGCAGAGTTTTAACAAAAATAGTATTTTTAATGAAAAGTCTTGAACTGAAAAAACAAACACAGGAGAAAAACACAGGAGGCTTACACAGGGGATCAAGACGGGAGCTCAGGAGACACAGGATACAAAAAGCACAGGAGGACAGGACATAACCACTACATACAACAATGAGAAGCACAGAGGCTTAAATACACACAGGGAAGGCAGGGGCAATTAGACGCAGGTGAAACACATGAGGACTGGTGCAGACAATCACAGACAGGAAGTAAAACTAGACATGAGACACACAAACCCAGACAACAAAATAAAACAGGAAGTGCAGCAAACTAGAACAAACCGTGACAGGATGAGGAGGAGTTTCTTCCCTCAGGCCATTTGTTTGCTCAACTCTAAGTGTTAAACAGGACTCTCAACACTTGCACAGTTCTTGAACTACAGCAGAAGCACGCTCACCTTACATGTATATAGTATTTTTATATTTATATTTTACCTTTGTAATATTTAGTATTTTGTAATACTATTTTCATATTGTGTCTTTTATTTTACTATTTTAAAACTGGATACAGGCACAATAACACATTTCACTGCACGTTGTACCATGTATAATTGTGTACGTGACAAATACAGCTTATTTTATCTTTCATCTTGTACATAGTATTTTAATCTGTTCTTAAGATGAACATATTGATTTGTGCACAACCACCACTGTTTTTTATCAAATGCCACTAATAGGGGAGTTTGGTATCTTTTCTTTGACTCTGAATTGTGTCAGTTAGGTTCCAAGCTAATGGAGCTTCCTTATTACTGAAGGCTTTTAACCATGCCTTCTTTGGGCTTTTACATTTAAGAGCTATGCGTGTTGCCACCTCAGCAATGTGTATGTGATAAAGCCTGTGTGAGATGAATGTAAATGCCAGGATGCAGTGTGTGTGTGTGTGTGTGTGTGTGTGTGTGTGTGTGTGTGTGGATGCAGCACCTCTTGTCATGTGTTGAACCCAGCAGCAAACATGGATTTCAAAGCGTACGACTGCTCACTTTGACTGCTGGCTCTTACATGTGTGTATAATTCACTGCACTCTGCTCAACACAGAACTGCTGCTGCTGCACTGCAAGAGAGTGATGCTTATAGTGTGTGTCTGTGTGTGTGTGTGTGTGTGTGTGTGTGTGTGTGTGTGTGTGTGTGTGTGTGTGTGTGTGTGTGTTTCCTTGCTTCCCAGTTGGTTTTATCAGATCAGGCAGGAAAAGGCAATCTACACATGCACTGACACAAAGTAACTCACATGAAGGCACATGGCCCCCATCTCAGTCTCACCACAGCACACATAAAAGGATTAGTTGCTCGCATGGGAAAATGAATCAGATTGGAAGGCAACCAAGCAAACAGGGCCTGCCTGTTGATCAGGACTTAACGTTGGCCCTACCCTACCCCCGTACCTCTGAGACACAACAAACACTCAAATGTCAGGCACATATTGCCAGAATTTTTAACGAAACAATGAGTATTGCATGCTATTTATCTCTGGATTTAATAATGTGTATTACAACATGGAGCCGATTGGTGATGTTGTGAGTTTATCCTTCCTACTTTCCACCCACTGGTCCCAGAATCACCGTTCTCTGTGCCTCTCTTCAGCACAGGATCGGGTTTGGGTGCAGTGGTTGGAGCTTTCTGGGAATTTGAGCAGTCTTTCCTCTGCTGACCTCCAAGTGCCAGTCTCTGTTTGAATGGAGACAAGCTGACACTCAGCTTTGGTCCCAGCCTTACTGCTACTTTGACAGAAGCCAAGCCAGGATGAAATTCAATCAAGTTGGATCAGCTTGTGATTTCAAAATGTTGGTGGTTTTGAGTCGAGCCCTTGATGGGTTGATGATTTTGGATACAAGTGACCATTTAAAAAATTATACAATCTACATCAGTAAAGACTTTAAACTACTAATTTGTTCATCAAGATCTGATGTGTGATTTGAGTGTTCCCTTCATGTTTTTGAGCAGTGTAACGTTGCCATGTCACCTACATGTAACAGAAAGTGCTGTCCATGGTCCTGAAACTATCTCTTGTTTTTGCTATGTTTTCTAAAAACACATCGAGCTAACATCGACACAATGCAAGATTTGTTCTCAGGTAAACTCAGGCTCTCCCTACAGGTGGGATACGTAATCCCTTTGTCGTAAATCGAGTTGCCTTCTGAGTCTCCTCATGCACACAGCTGTACTTGCATGCATTTGTTGACAAGATGAGAGACGAAGAAACCAGCAACTTAAAAAGTAGGTTGGTCATAGTATTTGTAAGGTTATATCTTAAAACGTGTCCTGAACAAATGTCCACATTCATGCTCACAGACTTTTTAGTGTTTGGCAACACACAGCAAGCAAGTACTCGAGGCAGTTATCTACGTCGGAGCACGATGAACAAATAACATCGAACACGGTACACCAAAATTATAGGCGTACAGGGAAAATGGACAGACATGCCATTCTCCTTATCTTAAGTTTGTGTACCATCATAATTATGTTGAAGCTGTTATTTTTAGGTATGAAAACTACCTTGTTTCACTTTAAGCAGAAGATGCAACAAATACAGCATGTGTCAAACCCAGAGGCACACAGGACACCTCACATTCAGGCATCTCTGTGTGGCAAAGGAGGTGCTGGTCCCAATCTGGGAGGTTGGGTTCCTGTTCCAAAACATTTTGTAGCAAATTACATCCTGCTAGAGAAGCTGGTAGAGACCAAACCAGAGCTAAAAGGAATAATATTGGTCTTAGGTGCTTGAATCATGATTCCAAATGAATGCTGCCTGTGTCTGAAATGTATCGTGGGATTGAGCAGTGCACTTTTTTTTGATTGAGTTTTTCTGCAGTTTACCTTATTACCAGCTGATTAAAAAGAAATCAATCAATGACTAAAATGGAGCTGACTAAAGGTTTCCCACCAGAAGCAAAGAACGTCAGATGAGATATTCTAATAAAGTAAGCTACTATTGCCTCCATCAAGCAGGTTATGTTTTCATCTGCATTTATTTGTTTGTTTGTTTGCTTGTGGAATTACTCAAACAATGATTCAACTGATTGCCACAACATTTAGTTGAGCGGTAAGACATGACCCAAGGAAGAACCCTAATATTTTGGAGCAGATTCTGATCAGAGGTGTGATCCAGAATTTTTCGTTACTTCTTTAACATTGCAAAGCATTTTGCAACATTTCATTGATTTGTCAGAGAATAAATCCTGTGTCCTAATCAAAAAATGTGTTTAGGGGACTGATATTTCTGTGGTCTCGTTTTGTGTTCAACAGCCTTTTAAGACAAGTGGAATATTACATTCACAACAAGTACAGTCGTTTTTTGCAATGAGTGCCATAGTTATCTAGAAACTCCAGTGTTGTATTTTTAAGACACAGTGGGGATTCATGGTGAGCCCACAGAGCATTGCAGAACCTAAGCATTGTCTTGTTATTTATGCCAAGACTGTGAACAGCTTTTTGGATGTTTATTCCTCTAGTCTTTTGGATGAAAGAACGGAGGAGCTTTGAAATGCTCTAATGAACTCCTTGTCCGTTTTCTTCCCTTGTCAGGCAGAGCATAGACCCATCAGGAGAGAAACACAGAAGTGCAGAAATCTGATTGGACCTGGAGGGCTGGGACGACTGTGAAGAATTCAGCTGTGGTAAACTTTTAACAAGCTCATCGACCTGCTTTTCAAGCCCCCACCCTTTTTTGTCCTGGTTATACAAGCTATGTAGTGAATGGTTTAATCCTGTTGCTTGCTTCTTTTGGTTCATAACCCCTCCGTCAACCCCTTCTTGATGAGGTTTGTTTGATATTTGCCTTGAACCCCAACTTTTGTGGTTGTGTTTGCTGCATTTCCACACACCACACATGCAACTGAAAACTCCTCGTGGCCACTAGGAAACCTGATGAGCTATAGAGGTCAGTCTCCAACTTCCCTTCCACAAACACTCACACTCTCTACCTCCAGGGCGGAATTGGACTGCCCATACCCATCTTATTTGACCCCGTCAGTGTAGCGATCACCTACAAGGCAAACACTATAAACACAATGACATTGACCATCCGATACAAGAGCACTTTATTTCCCTTAAAAGCACATTAGGTCCTTAAGGGGGGAATGCTTTGGTTTAGTAGGAACTTTGCGCTCCTGTGCTACAGACTCAGATTTGCTGCTACTACTGATGCTACTTTCTTTGTGTGGTACTTTCCACTGCTCAATGTTATGTGTCTATGTTTCCACATACTGTGTCCACCCTCTGTCATCCTCCTTCACCATCTCCGGTCTTGACATGTGAGTTCCCTGACACGTGACATGGGGCCGGATCAAGGTATAGAGAAGGACGCTCACCCTCCTGGCAAAGAGTTTCAACAAGCAAGGCAGAGCTCTCCCCTGTCAGGTCCAGTCAAGTCACATTGGTATGTAGAGCAATCCACATCATTGTGACACTCTTTACAGAGAACAAAGGCACAGAAGAGTCACTTCACACATTGAAGGTCTTGAACCTGGAGTGTACTACTTGATTATTGGAGATTAGGACAACAATACTGGGTTCGTTCTCTAGAGTAGCAAGAATAAGAAACTACAACGATGTAGTATTCTAAATTAATTTTTCACAAAAAGAAAAAGCTCTGTCTCAATTCAAGGGCTGCTTTCTTTGTGTAAACTGCTAAGGCCGAATCAAAATGACGTGGTTTGGTCTACTGAGGATTTCCATGATCTGTGACACTAGCTCCTTCCACTCTTAGTGATGTTGCCTTGCAATGAGCTGAAAGAACCAATGAACAAATTATTTTTAATGATATATTTTGTGAGTAACCTCTAAAATGTTTTTTTTGTCCATTTGCACTGTTAATAATGTTAATAATAACAGTAGTAGATGTTATTTCTTGAGCAGTGGAGCTAGTCTAGATCAACAGTTGACTTGCTAGCTTTCAGCCTCATGTCTGGGTCTTTATTCAGCCAATGGAACTGACTCCGTTATCTTACAGGCAGGAGTTACTTGTAGAGCTGCGGTCCTATGATTGGTTTATATGGAGTCTCGGAGAGAGATATTGTTTCATCACTATTGTATCATATTCAAGGAAGAGCTTCAAATGCTTCTCTTGATCATTGATCAAATGCGTGAAGCAACTGTGACCTTTTCAATAGTGCACCTTTGATGCCTTAGATTAGAACAATTTACATAAATCAAAAGTCATAATGGAGATAACACAACTAATCGTTTTAAAACATCTGGCAAGATGGTGAATATCCTCTGTGCTCTCTCTGCAACTCTATGCGCCACAAACCTTAACTAGACACATTGTGTTTAGAAAGTCTTACTTGTACCAAAAGTGCATTAAAGCCTTTGTTTGTGAACAACGCTGTGAGGCATTTATTTCGATACTGCAGTGTGATGCCGGGCTTGACAGCAGAATCTCTCTGATTAACAGGGAAACATACCTCTGGCTAAAAGTAAGAGTTCAAAAGTATGATGCTGCTTCCTTCCTTTATGATTCATCTGGAGTTATTTATTTATTGTCTTAAAGGACAGAAACTTTTTTTCAATTTGTCAGTTGTTCAACCTTATTGATGGAAAATGGAGCATATGATGAAATTCATGGAGTTTTATGGCTTTCGAGGCTCAACTATTTATTTTAATTAAACTCCGACCAAACACTTGGTTGTGAACCAGTACATATGTTCATGTGTTGTGTCTTATTTGTGGAAGCAAGTTCTCTGTAATATTGTGTCGCCTATATATCCATTTTTAATAAGATTATTAACATTTCATATAGCATTCATCATATTGTACTATATACATACTTTAAGGAAGGAAATTACATCTTCTATATTGGATGTAAAAGTAGTGATATCTATATCTCTGCTTATAATTTAAACTGCTCTCTGGGGATCTCTTGTTTGGTGCTTAGTGAGGCCAAGGAGATTTTCCTGATTTTGTCTTGATGCATTTTTCTGTGAGATGATCAGTGTCTCCCACCTGGGTGATTATCAGTGTGTCAGTTAGAGTACATTGTGTTTCCTCTGACATTGTTAGATGTGTGCTGATGCTCTTCAGATGTTGATAAAAGTTAGGAAGACCATTTATAAGCAGGCTGATGTGGAGGTATAGTGTTTAAAGCTAAACTAAAAATTAAGTGTTTTTTCACAGCAGTTTGTTGGCTATAGTTATAGCTGGAGGAGTGTGTGTTATGTTTAGTACATCTTGCTTTTACAATTCAATGTGGCATTAAAGTTTTACATTCACACTCATATTTCAATATCATTATAACAGATAGATCTGTTGGTAAAATGCCAAGGAAGTTATAAGAATGATTATTATTTTTTATTGCTGCTTTAAATTTGATGGTTGGGAAATAAAGAAAAGGCACATAACTTGTTAGGCTTAAAGCTAAAGTTTACCTAAAGCTCTTCCTTGGTACCTTTCTACCCAAGGCAACTAAAACTATGAAGTCTTGATTATAATGGCAATGATAATAGTAACTATTGTATTTCAATCGGCAAATCAATTGTGTGTATCAAAATCATTGATTAAGTCATGTGCCTGTGAACTATGAATATAGTTGAATGAATATGATATGATATGATTTATGACAGCATTTTATCCTCTCTTTTTTTTTTACTCAGAATTTAGTTTCTTAGCTCTTGTCACCCTAACTTCCACCCTGCTCAGCACGAATCAGATTTGAGAAAGTTAGTGAGTAGCTTATGAACATGCAGTGGTGGAGCATTCAGCAGCTAAAGAGCCATGAATATCTGTAAAGAGCTGGTGAGGACCACACACAGAGCTGAGAGAAGGACTTCTGTCTGAAGAGGCAGGATGAAGAGTTGCCCTCAACTGACTCTGAATGATTTCAGCTTTAATTAGGCTATTACACAAACCAGCATTCAATCTAAGGCCCACTGGACGCAGAATGGTGAAAATGGTGTTTTAATCCTCTGTCCAATATTTCTCAAGACGTATCTTTATAATCTGTTGAATTCTACAAACGTAAACATTTTCCACACTTTCTGTACCCATTTTCTAAATGAAAGAACTCCTATGATTCATCCGGAGTTATTTATTTATTTGTCTTAAAGGATAGAAACTTTTTTTCAATTTGTCAGTTGTTCAACCTTATTGATGGAAAATGGAGCATATGATGAAATTCATGGAGTTTTATGGCTTTCGAGGCTTAACTATTTGTTTTAATTAAACTCCGACCAAACACACCAGTACATATGTTCATGTGTTGTGTCTTATTTGTGGAAGCAAGTTCTCTGTAATATTGTGTCGCCTATAGCATATGATGAAATTCTGCACTTCTGTTGACTGAATCCATTCCTATTACTATTCCTTATTAGTAAGTCAAATTAAGATGTATGGCTTCATACTGTATACTACCGGTATTTATTTGAGTACATACTTTTAAAATACAGTGATCATACAAGACACCTCACAAGGGCTGTAGTTATATTAAAAGTTGACTCTCTCTCTCTCTCTCTCTCTCTCTCTCTATCTCACACACACACAAACAAACACTGAGCAAAACCACGGGACGATGCGCAACAGGTAAAAAAACGTTCCCATGTCAGACCACTCGTCTAGGATAAAGACAAAATGTTGATGTATAGTGAAATCATAATAAAAATTCTGTTATTTGTGACCATTTTCAAGGCAAACTATGTACAAACAAAGCGGAGCAGCAGAGCTGGCAGTAGATGTCCAGTGTGCCCTGGGCCTAATACCTTACCAAATCAAAAAATGGCCAACCACTAAGTGATATGCATCTGGATGAAAAAGAAAATCCGTCCACATGATGAAAATCTATATTTCCAACCGCTTTCCCAAAATTAACTTCTTTAGCTTTTTTCTTAATCCAAATAAAACTGTAGCTGGAAATGACATAATACCCACCTCTCCTATTTATCAACCAATATTCAGAATGGCCTTATCAGTTATATTGGTATAATATTGCTGATTATTTTTAATATTTTACATTTTCCAAATGAAACTAAACATATTTTTACAGGTGTGTCATGGATAAAGAAATACAGTGGCAACTGGAGAAATTAGTTCTCATCACAACATGCAATAGATTGTTTTTCCATCAAGATGGTTGGGGAAAGAAAATACTTTTAACACAAATTGTAATTAAAATTTGAAATGTTTGGTATGAAGTTTTTGTTTTTCAGACAATCGAATGCAAAATCACAGTCCGAATCACAGGAGAACCAATAATATTATGTGGTATGGCAGAATAAAAACCTTTATTGGGTCGTAGTAAAGGTAGCATCTTTATTGACAGTGTAAATGTGGTTTAAAGTTAGGTTCTCCATCAGTGTTACTGGAACATAATACCATCGGGATAACACCTCAGAAGATGCTCAAGAAAACTAAAGAAGAAACAGAGGTCATGTGTTCATGAGCCGGCACGTGTTGAAATAAAAGCTTGTTCAGCATCTGTTGTGAAAGACGGACAACTGAAAACATTCCAACAGTTCTCAGCTAACCCAGATTTGAAATGCTCCTCAGTCTCCAGCTCTTTCCTCAGGGTCTCTCTGTCTCCCATCAAGACGTACAACTCCTCTCTCAGGATCCGTCCAACTCCTCTTTAAGCTGCAAGCTGTTGTCTGTAGTCGAATGTTACGTTAACAAGTTCTCTAAACTTGACGAGCTCTGTCGCCTTTGAACACACACTCCGACGAGACACTTCATCTCTCTCCCTCTCTCTTTCTCTCTCACATGTCTCCTCTTGCTCATGTCTCATCCCTGACAAGATGCTGCTCAGTCCTGTCACTTCTGTGACACACAAACCCCTTAATAAGAAAGAAATATGTATATGTATGTGTTCATGAGATCACTTTTACGTGTGTGTGTGTGTGTGTGTGTGTCTTGCTGTTGTCAAAGTAATTGGCTGTGTGGAGGTGGGAGGGCGGTAACTTCTGCACATCTACACAACAGAGCAACTGACAACTGTTCACATTTGTTATTGAAGACTTCATTACTCCTCAGGAACGAGACAGTGGAGAGAGGAAGACCTATGTATGTGGCCAGTTAAACCATAAGGTTTCCTGCAGGTCCACAATACATCACATCAGCATCTCAGATCCAGAGCAGATTCTGCTTCAGACACACCTCCCTTACCTTTGCTTTTTCCAGCAAGGTGTTTTTTTAAGCTCATTCAAAGTGGTGCAACACAACAACTAACACAAGTGATGCTCAACTACACAAAATGACCCTGGAGAGTCAAAACAAAGTTATTGTTGTGCAATAATGCATTAAACGTGATACCATAAAATGGTGTGCCTTTCGGCATTCAATACATTTGGGTATCAAAATAAAATATTTAATATTAATATTAAAAATATTAAGATTAAATCATAACTTTAATTGATTAAAGTTACCTCGGGGCACCACCCTTCAAAGGAAAGGATATCCAATTTATTGATTAAGTCTCATAAAAGTACTAACTACAAATTTGGAACTCTGATTAACAATTAAATTAATAACTATAATCAAAATTACCATCTAGATAGTTAGTTGAAGGATATAGAGTTCTTGACAGTGTAGAGGTTGGCAAAATTCACTTATACAACAGTAATGAAAAAACATTTGTGAAAGAAAAACATTTATTATGAATATAATAAAGTATAAAAACACAAATTACTAACAGTGTACTTATTAAACAAAGATAGGTGTGTGAGTATGCATGTGTGTGTGTGTCTGTGTGAGTCAGCGTGCTTCCAAAGAGATAACAGTTGCTCTTTGAAGTTTTCCTGCAGGACATCGCGTCGTTGCTAGGAGGTTGGTAGAGCTTGGATTGCGAGGAGGTTTCCTTGGTGAGATGAGCTGGAAGCTGCACCTTTGTGCTCCTCTCGAAGAGTTGGATGGAAAGAGAAGATGTGAGCTGGAGAAGCCAGGCTTCTCCCCTCGGCGATGCAGGAAAAGAGGCTGGACAGCCTTCTGCCCTTGGAGGGATTATAGAAAGAGAAAGAAGAAAGGGGGGAACAGGCCTTATATTGGCCCGGTGACCTCACAGGTCATGGGGCCCAGAGTGACCAATAGGAGTTGAAACTTGGTGGGTTTTCACACCTCTGTGTGACGTTGAGGCATCCTGGGAGACTGAGTTCCTTTGCTCTGGTTTTCTCCGGAACAAAGAACATGCGGCTTCAGGCTTTTGACGGCACATGTAGGCCGAACAAATACCAGGTCCCAACATTATTAATTTAGCAAGCTGCAGGTAAGACTGTTAAATCTGAACCATCACTTCTCATCCATACGTTGGTGCACCTATCAGTGTCTGAACCTCCGTGTGAGATTAGATGTCTTAAATTTTCCAAAATACAATTTTGCCAGGTCTTATAAATGTATTAGATTATGAAGTTAACCTTCTATCAACATTGTTTTCACTTTTAAATGTGTTTTTGGAGATCAAGTGGTTGAAAAAAATTACAAAATAAAAAAGCAGCTTAAAAGTAATATGTTAAAAAGGATTCTGTTGACGTCATCTTGAATCTATTTATCCAAGTTTCATCTCATATGGGTTAAGTGCAAGTTCAACAGGATCTGGCTCCACAATAGCACACTCAGTGCTCGGGGGAAGGAGAAAATAACAAATTTGAAGCCTGCTGCATCTTCTACAAGAAACGGCTCAAATGAAAAAGTTTGCCATGTTCAGTATTCACACCAAAAGCGAGACTCATGCAGCTCTGCTCAACATGAATAAGTTCATTTCATTTTTATGATTCTTGGATGTGAATTAGGTCTTGAATTTAACTCATAAAGGTCTTGTGTAAATGTGCAGAAACCATGTCATATGTAAATGCTGAATATCTCATCCCAGAATTCATATGATGCTGTAACAACCTCCACTCTTCTGGATGCAGGATTTCTACCAGAGTGGAACTTTAGCTTTAAAGGTTGCATCCTTAAGGAAATCATGAAATTAAACCCTATGTTTGATTCTATAAGTTCTTCAGAAATGTATTTAAATAGTAGTTTTCATTGTGTGTGTGTGTGGATCTTGCACTGAGTTTAATATTAATATCAGCGTCACTGTTTGCTGTTTACTCTCTGCACACTGCATCAGGGTGATTATTGAAGAACCGCTCTGCAGACAGAACATTAATGGTCACAGGAAATGCAGTGTATTTGTCGCTGTATTGCACAAGTAATTGATAATCAAAACAATGCGTCTACAGTACAAGATGCGTGTGATTTTCTGCACCACAGGCAGCAATAAAACAGTCAGCTGCTCAGCTCCATCTCCTCATATAACCAGCTTTACAGTGACCTGCTGTTGTGTGGGAAATGACTGGTGTAATAACCGCTCTTTATTTGTTTGTGCAGGACACAAGCTCGGCTATTAATTGAAAATCAGATTTCATCGACACTTGATGTTTGTCTGTCCATCCGTCTCCCTGCATCTACAAACAGTAGTTTTCACTCTGCCTCTCATTATCCGCTCTCGTTCTAACCCCACAGGATTCATCCTTTCCCCCTCATCTTCCTCTTTTTTCCCTCATCCGATTCCTCCTTCTCTTCCCCACCTTCCTTCCCAAGTTCATCTTTTACCCCCTCTCTTATCTCTTGTTTCCTTATCCCTTGTTTTACGTCATCTTCTCTATTGCTCCTCTCCTATGTCCTGTTTTAATTTTGTCCCCACCTCTCCCTCACGCTTCTCTGGCATGAGATATTTGTCATTCGGACAATCCGACTGACCCCCTCTTTAAATTAAAGTGCTGGTGTAAAAGCAGCAATGGCACCAGCTCACATTCTCTTTTAATAAAAAAATTACAGTGCAGGGCCTACACCCAGTTGATGACCTTAATTGTAATCTTTCTGTCAATGTTACAGCTTTTGCAGCAGCAATGCGCAATTTTCCATTTAGTCTATTATAGTCTGCAGGATCCACAAAGATGTTAGTCCACTGCAACACAAACACAAAGTCATTCATCAGGTGAAATTAAACTTATTGTTTACACAATATTAAATTTAGCAAAGATTTTTTTTTACAGTAGCCCAGACTGGACAAACTAAACCTAAACACCTGTTGTGTTTTCTGACACTCAATGCTACCACAGATTGTCTTTCGTGTTCGGAAGAGGAGGGTGAGATGATAGGTATTCAGCTGCAACATGCAACTTCACCACTAGATATCACTAAATTCTACTCACTGAACCTTTAAGTTGTTTTAAAATCACCTAATTCCACTGACAGTATGTGTTCACCATTAACTTGATTCAGCTCTTTGTTTAAAATAATTTGACTATGTCAGCAAATCAAGAAAAACCTGTTGTACAGCGAACAGGTTACAATTTAAGACCTGATCAGAAAAATACAATTGAGTGCAAAATCAAACAAGTGGTTCTGAGCAGATATTAATGCCAAGCTGTAAGTGTAGCTCTCCCTGATAAACCAGTCCAATGCAAGGAGCTAAATCCTGTTCTGAAATCCATCTTCTAACCATCCCCCCAGAGTTAGCTGCAAGAGACCCATTACTGAACATGTCCAACAGGGGATCAAGTGGTCAAGAGGCCCGAATACCAGAGCTTCTGTATGAATTTAATGTTTTACATGTTTTACATTTCTTGTCAAACAAAGTAGTGATGGCCAGTGGCGGCAGGTGATAACATTTATTGAAGGGGGTGGGGGCAAACAGACTAAAGCCAGACTCAACAAAAACAACATAACACACAATATACCAATTCCTGTAGTCTGCATCGATGCTAAACCTGCCACAGAAATGTAGCCTCATTGTTTTTTCGAGATGACTGTGGTAACCTTCATTTTTCAAAGAGATGAACACCCCTGTCGTTGTCCACAGTACCTCTGGGCCGACACTTTGAATGCTCACAGGTGTTTACGGTCTACCAGGGGCATTGTAAAAGGTTACTATTATTATCTAATTAAATGATGTTTAGCATGTTTAATTAGGCCTTTTTTTCAATCAATCAATCAATCAATCAAATTTTATTTGTATAGCCCATATTCACAAATCACAGTTTGTCTCATAGGGCTTTAACATGGTGTGACATCCTCTGCCCTTAACCCTCAACAAGAGTAAGGAAAAACTACAAAAAACCTTTTAACAGGGTAAAAAGAACGTAGAAACCTCAGAGAGAGCCACATGTGAGGGATCCCTCTCCCAGGACGGACAGAAGTGCAATAGATGTCAAGTGTGAAGGGAAACATCATCAAGGTTTTAGCAGTATTGATAGGGGTAGACCTTTCTGAAGCATAACTGAAGGTCAGTGAATTGGTGGATTAATGTCAATAAGGGTCAAGTATCTGAGAAATACTATGTGTCAAGCAGTCTTTCTGCAATCATAGTCTATGGTCAGCAGCCAGCAAGATCATGATCCACCATCAAGATCGGATGCCACTATAGTCCACAGTCATTGTTCTCTGTCGCCATTAGGATCCATCATCAGCTGCCACCTTGGTCGTGGTCCATCACCATTTTCCGATGCCAAAACGATAAAGGATCCGCCTTTATTGTCACGATCAGCCAGCACGATACAGAATCCACCATACTGGATCCACCATTACGATCTCTGATACGCAATCCACAGATCCTAATCCATGATGTGGCCATAGCTGCGGCCCTGGATCTGCGGACAATAAGGCAAAGGGACTCCGGGGAAGAAGTGAAGTCAGTAACATGTATTGATGAGACATGAATTACTTTGATATGATAACGATTGAGAAGAGGAATGAGAAGCTGGAAAGAGAAGCTCCGTGTGTCATGTGTCCCCCGACCTTCTAGACCTATAGCAGCATAACTAAGAGCAGGTCCAAGACAAGCCTGTACCAGCTCTAACTATAAGCTTTATCAAAAAGGAAGGTTTTAAGCCTACTCTTAAACATACAGGTGGTGTCTGCCTCCCGAATTGAAAGTGGGAGATGATTCCACAGGAGAGGAGCTTGATAGCTGAAAGCTCTGGTTCCTACTCTACTTTTAGAGACTTTAGGGACGACAAGTAAGCCTGAATTCTGGGAGCGCAGTGCTCTAGTGGGTTGATAAGGTACCATCAGCTCTTTAAGGTATAATGGTGCCATATTATTAAGGGCCTTGAAGGTGAGGAGGAGAATTTTAAATTCTATTCTAGATTTAACCGGAAGCCAGTGTAGCGAAGCTAATACTGGAGACATGTGGTCTCTTTTCTTGGTTCTTGTCAGGACACGTGCTGCGGCATTTTGGACAAGCTGCAGAGTCTTTAACGACTTGCTGCTGGAGCCTGATAGTAATGAATTACAATAATCCAATCTGGATGTAACAAAGGCGTGGACTACTTTTTCGGCATCCTTTTGAGAAAGGACATGTCTGATTTTGGAGATATTACGCAAGTGGAAAAAGGCGGTCCTAGAAATTTGTTTTAAGTGTGAATTAAAGGATAAATCAGGATCGAAGATCACTCCCAAGTTCCTGACTGTTTCATTGGAAGCAAGGGCAATGTCGTCTAGTGCAGCTATATCGTTAGATAATTTATCTCTAAGGTGTTTAGGGCCAAGTATTAGAACCTCTGTTTTATCTGAGTTTAATAAGAGAAAATTGCGGGTCATCCAGGTTTTTATGTCCTTGAGACATGCTTGGAGTTTAGTTATTTGATTACTTTGTTCAGGTTTTATTGACAAGTATAACTGGGTGTCATCCGCATAGCAGTGGAAATTTACCGAGTGTGTCCTGATAATGTTTCCGAGTGGAAGCATATATAATGAGAATAAAATTGGGCCGAGCACAGAGCCCTGTGGAACACCATGGTTAACTTTGGTGCGCACAGATGACTCATCATTAATTTGCACGAATTGGGAGCGATCAGAGAAATAGGATTTAAACCAGTTTAGGGCGGCTCCTTTAATGCTAATTAACTGTTCTAGTCTCTGTAATAAAAAGTTATGGTCAATTGTGTTGAATGCTGCACTAAGATCTAACAGAACAAGGACAGACACAAATCCCTGATCTGAAGCTATTAGAAGGTCATTAGTGACTTTTGCCAAGGCTGTCTCTGTGCTATGATTGGCTCTGAACCCTGACTGAAAGTCTTCATATATATTATTTTCCTGGAGAAACTCACACAGCTGATTGGCTACAACTTTTTCTAGGATTTTAGACAGGAAGGGGAGGTTAGATATTGGTCTGTAATTGGCTAAAACCTCTGGGTCTAGGGTGGGTTTTTTGAGGAGGGGTTTGATTACAGCTATTTTAAAAGACTGTGGTACATATCCTGATGATAATGACAGATTTATTGTGTTCAGTAACGTGCTATCAATTAGGGGCAGAATTTCTTTAAGTAATTTTGTAGGAATGGGATCTAAGATACAAGTTGTTGGTTTAGAACATGAGATTAGTTTGGTCAGCTGATCAAGGCTGATCAGAGAGAAGCTGTCTAAATAATTGGTAGGATTCTTAGCCGTTTCTGAGATTTCAGTGCCAATTGAGGGCAGGAGATGTTTGATTTGATTTCTAATAGTTAGAATTTTATTATTAAAGAAGGTCATAAAGATATTGCTATTTAGGGATCGAGGAATACTGGGTTCGGTGGAGGTGTGACTCTCTGTCAGCCTGGCTACAGTGCTGAAGAGAAACCTGGGGTTGTTTTTATTCTCTTCTATTAGTTTCGAATAGTAGGCAGCTCTTGCTTTGTGGAGGGCCTTCTTATATGCTTTAACACTACTCTTCCAGTCTAGGAGATGTTCAAACCGGTTGCTGGAGCGCCACTTCCTTTCTAATTTTCTTGATAATTGTTTTAACTCATGTGTCTTGGAATTATACCATGGAGCTAATTTATTATGTTTAATATGTTTCTTTTTTAGAGGCGCTATTGAGTCTAGTGTTAATCGTAATGAGTCTACAGAGCTATCGACGAGATGGTCAATCTAAGGTTTTTAATGAATTTGTTGTTTATATTGACAGATAATACGGGTTTAAATGTAATCGGAATTATTTCCTTAAATTTAGCTACAGCACTATCAGGTAAACATCTAGAAACTGAGTTCATTATTAGTGGCATATATTCTGATAGTGAAAAATCGAAGGTTATTAAATTATGGTCTGATAGAATTGGATTGCGCGGAAGTACTGTAAGATGTTCAATTTTGACACCGTATGATAATATAAGGTCAAGTGTGTGGTTACAACAATGAGTAGGTTGGTGTACACACTGACTGAAACCAATTGAGTCTAATATCGAAATAAATGCTACGCTAAGGCTATCTTTATTATTGTCAACATGAATATTAAAGTCACCAACAATAATAATTTTATCGGTCTTTAGGACTAGGTTTGATAAAAACTCAGGGAATTCCGTTAAAAATTCAGTATAAGCCCCAGGAGCACGGTAAACTACAGCAAATATGATTGGCTGTTGGTGTTTCTTAGATTGGCGTGGAAGACTAAGAACAAGACATTCAAATGAGTTGTAGCTTAGTTTAGGTTTAGGATTAATTGATAGACTGGAGTTAAAAATAGCAGCAACTCCACCTCCTCGACCAAAGTCTCTGGGAACGTGTGAATTTACATGACTGGGGGGAGTAGATTCATTTAGACTGACATATTCATCAGGATGCAGCCAGGTCTCAGTGAGGGACAATAAATCAATGTTGTGATCTGAGACTAGTTCATTAACTAAAATAGCCTTTGATGATAATGATCTTATGTTTAAAAGACCACATTTAAAAGTCTTTGTTTCCTGAGTTGTTGCAGAGGTTGTGCTAATTTGTATTAGATTTTTGTGTGGAATTCTCCCTCTGTTATTGTTTGATTTAAATAATTTAATGGGACGGTGGACAGACACAATCTCTATGGGTTTGTGGTTGTGTGACTGATCCAGAGGGAGCGCAGAGAAGTGTTTAGCACTGCAGCTCTGCTTCCTGGTCCCAACTCTGGGTTGTCATTTAATAGACTGAGTAATATTCCTAGATAAGAGAGATGCCCCATCCCAAGTGGGATGAACGCCGTCTCTCCTAACAAGACCAGGTTTCCTCCAAAAAGTTTGCCAATTATCTACAAAGCCCACATCATTTACAGGACACCACCTCGACAGCCAGCGGTTAAAAGACAACATGCGGCTAAACATGTCATCACTTGTTGTGTTAGGGAGAGGGCCAGAGAAAATTACTGTGTCCGACATCGTTTTTGCAAAAGCACACACCGACTCAACATTAACTTTAGTGACTTCCGACATGCGAAGCCGGGAGTCGTTGCTGCCGACGTGAATTACGATCTTACTGTATTTACGTTTAGTTTTAGCCAGCAGCTTCAGTTTAGATTCGATGTCGCCGGCTCTGGCCCCTGGAATGCAATTGACTATGGTCGCTGGTGTCGCTAACCTCACATTTCTCAGAACCGAGTCGCCAATGACCAGAGTTTGCTTCTCAGCGGGTGCGTCGCTGAGTGGAGAAAATCTATTTGAAACGTGAGCTGGTGGGTTTTTAATCATGGGCTTTTTAAGTCTTTTTTTTTAGGGCTTTTTTTTCTCAGGATGTTGGCCGGGGCCCAGAGCCCTGTATTAATAAGCCACTACTGGTAATGGCCCTATGTTTGTTCATGCTTTCCATCTCATCATAAGTCCTTTAACATAAACTTTCTTTTACATTTTTGTTTTGCCCCTTTTTTTTACCAACCATTAAAATGCACAGTGCAATCTAACTATATTATACATCCGTGCATATTACCATATTCGTAAACAACTGATACAGTTTTCAGCAGCAGCTTGTTGTTTTATCTGCAGTAACATAAACTGAATTTTGGAGATTTCAGGAAGTGCACAGTGTTTCTATGTGCTCAGTTGTATACAAACTGAGTGAAGAGTGTTGCTTTAGACGACTGCAGCAAAGGGATGGATGGCAAGTGCCTCCAGCTCACATTGACATTTTTGCCTTACTGTCACTGTCACGCTTCACCATGTGACATCAGAGCACTTTTCATTCATCTCTGTCCCCTCCAGCTCGTCATACATGAGTGACATGTGTGCTGCATGTGCACAAGCTTTCATGTTCAATTGTTTTTATCTGCTTCGTACCTTTGCACCAAGGATACATGGTGTGTGTGTGTGTGTGTGTGTGTGTGTGTGTGTGTGTGTGTGTGTGTGTGGATGCAGCACCTCTTGTCATGTGTTTCACCCAGCAGCAAACATGGATTTAAAAGCGTACGACTGCTCACTTTGACTGCTGGCTCTTACATGTGTGTAGAATTCACAGCACTCTGCTCAACACAGCACTGCTGCTGCTGCACTGCTTAAAATGTTTCTGCAGGCTATTCAGCACAGTGAAAGGCATAAAGAAAACCCAAAAGATAGATCAGTGTAGCTCTGGATGCTTAAGATATCACCATGGTAACCTTTTCTTTTCTCCAGCGTAGCCGTGGCTGTTGCTGTGCAGCCTTGCTGACAGTTAGCTGTGATGTGTGTAACTAAAAAATGACTGGGGTAATTAATTATTGTCCAACACATTTAAACAAGTTAGGTAACTGTTTTCATAGAAGTGCAGTTGGCTGAAGGAAACTGACATCAAATTTAAACTTAGCAGATGATGTGAAATAAACAGCATCCTATAGCTTGATTTCAAACTGAAGCACAAATGTTTAAATGGTAAATGGACAGTATTTATGCAGTGTTTTCCCAGTCATCAGCCACCTACACTCACAGCACTTTACAGTACAAGTCACACTTGAATTCATGCAGCTCTTTTTCTATTCCACACCATTCACAGAAGGCAAGTCAGAGCAATCAGGGTGTTCTTGTAGTAACAGCCTCAGTTTAAAAAGTAGTTATCACAAGCCATGCCAAAACCTCTTTAAACTGCCCGACTGGGTGGAAAAGTGACCAGTCTGGCAGCGCTATTGCCGAGCATAAACTACAACCACTGTCACAGGCCGGCTTGGTAAAAGCAGCCTGACAAGCTGACTCAGGTTGTAGGTATGCGGCCTGTTTCTTAATGAGGTCCATCACAGTGTGACAGACACTTTAAAGGAGGCATGGAAAAAACTCAAGAAAAAAAATGGACAATTGGGGACAGACAAGAACGAATGACCATCACTACTCCTCAATGCTGCATCAGGCTTCAGGGGGCACACTGTCCTAGAGGACAGTATATATATATATATATATATATATACACTGTAATTCTCCTTTCCAACACTTTCCTCTATCATTGCCCTCCCCTATCTTTCTCTAACCCTGGCTACTGAATAGCAATGCAACACATTAAACAGTCTCGAGAGGGATACAGCTAACAAGACTCAGCAGTCACTGGCTGCCTACCAATAGAGGCTTATAGCACAGGACTGGCTCGAGAGAGAGGGATTAGAGTGGTATTCAGCTGTGCCCTGGCCTGATGTTGATTTAAATGGAGGGAGAGAGCGGTAAAATAATTGCAGACAGACTGGGACATAATAATGAGGGGTGGGAGGGAAATAAATAAATAATTAGGCAGTGAGGGGGCAAGGAAAGTTGTGTGAAAAGTTAACATTGTTCTTTGGGGTTCACATGAATGATTTTGGCAGGAAATCTTATTTTCATATTTACACTTTGTTTTAGGAAATGAGAATCTGACACAGCAGAACTAATGATGATCTTACCCCTGTGAAAACTGGCAGCAGGAGATTGTTTATTGCATGATCATATTTTAATTGATCTAAAATAAAAGTGAAAATGTGTCGAAGACGTGTTGAGGCACCAGAGGGCGACGGGAGAGGAGCACAGAAAAATAGGTATATCCCCAAAGCTTTACACTTTACAAAATTTACTTCTGAAACAATATATAAGTGTGTATATTTAGCAAGATTTTGTGACAATTTGGTACAATTCAGTACTTTTATCAATAATTATGGTTAATTGCCTTACATCATTTTTTGCTGAGGTTGTGCAGACTTTACTGACATTTTTAGATACTCCAAGAAATGACATCAGAGTAAGCAAGAGCTGCTGGAGCTTTTCTATTGCACAGTACAATTTAACAATGCTCCAGAGTCTTGTTACATCAGATTTGTTGAAATCAATGTTTAATTCCGTAAACTATGTCCAATGGCAACCTCCATTTTACACATCCAACACTGTTGTCAGTTCTTAGAGTTTAAAAGTGCATTTCTTATTATAATAAATGACTGAATAAATAAAAATGTATAAAACCTCTGGTAGTCAGAGTCCATTGGGGCTGAAGTGTTTGAGGGTACTTAAGCCTCTGCCAGCAAATCACAACCAAATCTCTGCTTGCTATTGGCACTCCAGTTGCATTGTGGGTAATAGAAGAACACAGAAGTCGTTTTCAGATATGACCTGAGGGTAAAATCCACTGAGTTGAGAGTTTACCTGCAGTCTACCTTTCAGCGCAGCAGGAGGTTCTGTGCACAGACGTGTGCACAACAGCAACAAATCCTTAACATTATTCAGGCGAGAGGGGGAGCAGCCGGGTTCAGCAGACAGAGGCAGGAAAAGACGGGTTAACTCCGCTGCCTTGATCACGTGATTTTCTTGACAACACACAGACACAGAAGTCAGATCTTATCATCACAAACTCTCTTGACATCTTCGTTGGTGTCTTCTAAGTCTATGACTCCACTTTTTCACCAGGAGATATTTGTTTTCTTTTCATTTTTGAGTCTGTTGCACATTAAAAGTGTCATCAACCCCCCCACTTGCTCGCGGTAAACCCAGCGGGGATCCCCTGCTGGATTTATACTAGGAGGCCAGGTGGAGAAAGTCTGCAGAAACTGCAAAGCTTCTGACTCAGACATGTGGGTTCACACATGTAACTCCTCCAGAGAAAATACAGAGGAACTGTGGAGTTCAGTGCATGGCTGAAAGCTGCTAGAGTGTGTGGTAAAAGAGGATAGTCTCCATTTCCAATATATTTTGCTGCAATGTTGAATTTGGCACCATTGTGGACGTGAAATCCTCAATTCTTCAACCCACTGTTTGAACCCAGACTCGCAGACTCTCTATGATGGACTTTGAGATGTCAGAAATTGTGTCCTTGTGTTCGTCTCACTGTGCTTGTTCATGGTGTTTAAAGGAATTGTTTCGGCTGGATTATTCTTACAGGGAAATCTAATTTCCCACAACAGCAGCCCTTTTCATTATCTCCAGGATAAAGCCAACAAAGACTGATTGTTTGACTGACCGCTCCACAGTGTGAAAAGTTGGACTTGCTTGTAAATCATTTTCTTTTGAATTATTTATTTCTTTATTTTGTTTTGCTTTCTTTCTACCCTTTAGTTGAACTGGTGCTAAATCCCAGAGCAGGATCTTTATTTTCATTTTTTGTGTTGAAAAAACTGAACTGAACTTTTGGCTTTATCCGGGGCGCGTAGCAAGAACAAAACTATCTTATTGTTGGACTGGACTTTTTTTGACTGTTGAAACTTGCTTGCATCCACACACTGAACTCACATTATCAATGATATAATTATTTTTATTGCAAATCCAGTAATTGAGGACACAAAAGTTTGCAAAATTGTTGGAGTTTTCTCAATACATTGAAGCTGTTGATCTTCTTATTGAGGCTTCAGACTGTGAATGATTTCATTAGACTCGACTGGATTGACTGATGAGTCTGGAAGGGCTGAAGGAACAAGCAAAAGGAAAATTTAAATCTTGTGGGAATCAGTGCTAGCATTCGTGAGCTAGGCCAAACAGCGTCCGTTTCCAGAGCTAAAGCCCATTAGTGTAGCTTGCTTGTATCCACCTTTACAATGGAACACATGCACATTAGGCATTAGTTTAAAAGCCTCATCTCATATATGTTCTCAGAATGTGGTGCTTGATAAAAGCATCAATGTGAAACAACACGATATCATTCGAGCCCAGATTTCAAATCCTGTCAAGATTGAGCTCACTTCTCACACTGAATGAGAAAAGTGGGGGTGGGATGGATGAGGAAAAGAAAGACAGAGAAAAGCAGTTTTTACTTGTTAAGATGTATTCAAATTGTTAGAACATTTGTTGAGGATGTTAAGTGAAACTTTGTTCACCAAAATAAGAACAAAGGAAACTTAATGGACACTTTTAATTTAATATCAAAAGTGTAATATTTAGCTCAGTTTAAAAAATCAGTTTTGTATTTTATTTTTAACTTGAAATGAGAAAAGAGATATTCTTTTTTGTTGGAATACTTATTTATTTCCCCTCTAGTTCAATGTGAAAACTGAAAATAAATATACTCTTAATATTGTGGCATTTCGTTGACTTGATAGTCAGCTGTTGACTACACACAGAATTGATCTGTCTCATATTTCAATATATATTACAGTGAATCATCTTCTCCATCTGGACCTCTCTAATTTTAACTGAATACCCCTTCAATATGGGCTGGTTGTAAAATGTCCATCAGCAGTACAGGGCAATGACATGCTCCAGTCAATAGTCTGATACAGAACATGATAGTAGCTTTTAGCAATGCTGTCCCTGTCATCTGCTACTATGGGAAAGAATCTCAGATGCATATTGAGAAATATACACAATAATGCTGCAAAATCAACAGAATACAACATAAATATTTTTGATGGAATGGGAGCCTCCTGGGGCCATTTTGCATTAACTGTTGGCAGCCTCTCATCACTTACATTTGGATCCATCTATGTCAGTGCATACTATGAAATCATGGCAAGAATTACACGCTAAGCTGGCACTGCCAAAGATGTTTCCAGTGGGACTGAAATGGGGGCAACAGTAGCCTGAGGGTTATAGTGGCAGGCTTATGACCCAGGCATCACCACTTTAAATGATTCAAACAGCTGGAAGACGCTGGAAAAGTCCCTTCACTCCTCCTTACGACGACGACTCACTTAGCTTCAAACCAGCATGTGCAGTCAAGTGGAAGTGAAGCAGGTTGCTGCAAAAAAAGAGAAGAAAATCAAGGACAGAATATCATCACCAAAGACAGGCTGGTTGAAATAAATTTAAAATGCATGTGTGTGTAAATGCTGGAATATTTTCACAACACTCAGCAGCAAGGCATAGCAATTATCCAGTATACAATTAAGGCCTTAACTTTAAAGTATCAAGAAAACTAAAACACCAGGGTGAACCCATTGAGTGGATATGAAATCACCCACAACATTTAGAAAAAACATAAATAGAGGGGGTTGTTTTACAGAATATTTCATAGTGCTCTGCTGGTGCCATCCTACTTGTTTCTGCCTGAAGAGATTTATTGCTTAATTGTTCACACAATCCACACAGTCAGAAGTTGGGAAAGCAAATATCTGGGTCTTTAAAACTAAAAGGTTGCAGTGGAGAACAGGTACACAGAAAAGGTTCATGGCCGAGGTTTAAACTGTGCTTTAAGTAAACGTGGTGGGTTATGAACCGCGGAACTCTGAGCGCCCACAGAATGTGGAAAGTAAGGTCAACGCTTTAAAAGAAAATTTTATTTGTGTTGCTGCACAGTGGTAATAAAATACTTTTGTAAAATACATCATTGTCTGATACGATCAGCATCAATCCAGGTTAATGACAACAGCTCTGCTGTGTATCCAGATATATTCTTTTTGAAAGCAAATGATCATTGTCACAGATGAGAGAAAGTTATTTTTAACCTCACTGCCACATGCTCTCCAGCCCTCACTGGGATTGGCTGACGTTATCGTTTTGGAAACTCAGCACATACTGGAGCACCAAGCTAGATTTTTTAAATGAGCGAATAAATATAGCGTAAAACATTATACAGGGATTTAGTGCAACGAGTTTAACTTTTTTCCCCCATCAACTTCATGTAAATATGTTTTAACCTATTTAATGCAGAGGTGCTTTTGAAATCTGAATCTGACCCTACTGCCAAATCTATGTTTGTTTTATTGAATGTATTACTAACCATTAGCTCATTAGGCAGATTAAATGCATTTGCTACACTCTTGGTCCTAGTGTAGAGGGTCAGGGAAATGACCATCAGGATGTGTCTCCCCTTGTCGTGACAAATCTAAGGCTTTTGATTCTGTTGACCATCCAATTCTTTAAAACATTTTTTCTATGTAATTTCATGACATCATGACATCATGACATCAATCACTGGATTATCAGTTTTATCAGCTGTATGATTGTCAACAAAGGTGTGCCACAGGGCTCTATTCCAGGACCACTTTTATTCACGTTGTTTAAAAAAGAGGTACAGTACAACAACAATGCTCTTGTGTATAGAGTAGATGCATGCATGTGGATTTCTGTGCGGTAGGTGAAACAAAATGAATGCATTGTGTTTAAATCAGACAATTAAGTGAACATTGCCAACCTCGATGGGGCATCAACTGAAAATATATACTCCTGTAAATACATTATACCTAATAAGAGTTGGTTTAATAACAAGCATGAGCTTTTAAAAAACACAATGGACTGACTAAGTTCTTGGTTGCTGACATTTTTCAGAATAGAAATACATGTTTTACTCAAAACAGCAAGGGGTCAGAAGAAGCAGAAAAAGGAACAGATGTTGTCAAGTAAATGTTTTTCTTCTCTACATTCCAATAACACAGATATATATATATTTAATAATAACCAAGCACAAAGTGAAACAGTGTATCCAATATAATCACACACAATTTTAAATTCGACCCCTTGATGATAATCTTTGTATCTGCTCCTTGTTTTATCATGGGACTTTTTTTTTGCTTGCTAGTGATTTAACATTTCAACATAAGCTCTCTTACAACCATCTTCTATTTGTACTTCCTACGCAGTAAACCAATGACAAGACTGCTGGGCTAAAATAAATCCCCTCTCAGGCTGTCCTTGCCTCTGGCAATATGCAGTCATTAAAAATACCCTAATCATGAATTTCTCCCATCTTGTTTCCCAAGGCCTCAAATGATTGGGTTATGTGTGATAACATGACTTTGTAAGGAACCAAGTCGCCAATTGTGTAGAGATGATTTAGGTGAAGTGTACACACTTGTTCTGGTTGTGCTGTTTGAAAAGAACCGCTAGACCAGTATTTACCAGATTCAGGAGGAACTGAGTTTGATTCAACTTTTAAGGCCCCTGCACACTAATAATTTGCGGAAAAAGGGGAAAATCCATTGAGCTAAATAATTTTCTACCAAATCCCATATCATCATGTCAAGCTGAAGTGTTTAAATATCATGGTTTCTGACTTGATGGCAAGCTATCCTCCAAAAAACATAAACCAAATAATTATTTAAAAGCAAAACAGACTGTAATAGGAATGAGGCAATTGTTGTCCAGATCTGCATGCAGCAATGAATTGAATCAACCTGTCTCATGGACTATGGGTTAGAGGACGACGGATACCCATGGTTGTGTAGATAGAGATTGATTTTCTCTAAAGTCCAGTAACTCTGAAGAACATATACCTCAAAGACAGTGAAGCACAATGCACAATTTCACACTTCTGTCTCTGTAATTATTTATTCATCTTTTCTTTTTTCACAGTATGAACTAAAGTTGGACTGTATACTTCAAATGTTGCACGTGTAATATTTTTGTTAATTAAATACTCCAGCTCAGGGTATTCTCACTACTATCTTTATGTTCTACTATTCAGTAAACCAATAACAAGACTTCTTATTTCAAAGAAATTGAAAAAATATGTAATAAAAAAATCCTCTATGAGGAACCACACCATAACCGCACCTTTCATACCTCTATTTTTTTTTTGCATTAGCATCCAGTCACGGAGAGGCAGGTGGCTCTGACTGTACAGAAAGAAGCTCATGGCTTACATGGTGTGATAATGCCGGGCCCCCAATAACAATCCAGATAAGCTAACACACATCTTTTACCATAGATGTTGATGCTGTTTAGGTTATCTGTGGTATATTACGCCATCCGAGTAGAAGATATCTCCAATTGCTATGAAAACTTTTCATTTGGATTTCCAGAACAGTAGGCGTTTGTACTGTTAAAATGTAACAGTATAATCATCTACAATTACATGTACCCTGAAGGAGTTTTATTCCCCATGAAACAACATTTTTGGCGTTATGGAAATGCTCTTTACTTCGCTAAGCTAGCTAGTCTGACCTTCATCTTACTGGCATCTTATATAAAGCAGCACCGATATAGCAAAATGTCAAAAAGCGTTAGCTACTTTGAAATCCTTTAAACCAATAATGATTTTCAGCCTCATATTGAAAATGTTGATGCATCACCATCCTCATGATCACTGTGTCTGCTTGTTTACTTTAATCCTTGCTTATATGGCCATATATGCATTCATATCTGCCACATTTCACATTCACTTATGGCTCTGTGAATGTGTGTGTGTGTGTGTGTGAGTATCTGTTGGGAGGAAGCCATCATCTTTCACAATACAAACCAATTTCACCCAATAAGGGGCTATACAGTGAGATGAAGTGTTTGATTTTAATCCACCACAAACACACACACACACACACACACACACACACACACACACACACACACACACACACACACACACACACACACACTCCACCTCTCTTTTTCCCACACATGCTGTCATGCACAAACACACTCCTCAAGGTCAGGATGTAAAGGGAAGCAATGAGCTGTTTCACTGTGCCATCTGTACACATGTCTGTGTTTGTTTCTCTCTCCATCACTTACTCATGTTCTTCTATAGGTTTGGTTGCCTGTAAACCCTTGTTCACTTTGTCTTGTCCTTGTTTTGGCTTTGCTTCCTTTTCTTCTTCTCCTTTATTGCCATGTTAAATCATCAGTGAAAAGTCAACAGGCCTTTTGTGAAGCAGACATTTTGACCTGCCGTGGCAGGGAAAGCAAAGATGGAGTCCTGCTCATGACATTGTGATGATGCGCAAATACACACAATACTTCAGACTTCTGATTGTAAAAAACAAATAATCAATAAATAAAGTCATCTGAAAGGAAATTGCTGCTGCGGCGTGCACCCTGCCTGAGTTCTCACCGGACATTGTCGGCGTATTGAGCCGAGGGGGCTTATGTGCTGGAAATGGATCTGAACCACTACATGAATGCAGGCAAAAATCACTGAAGGATATTAATTAAACATATATTGTGTTCAATATATGGAGACAATCTTAGCAGAGTCAGTAACTTGCAGGATGAACATTTCAATTTTTTTTTAAAAAACCCCTGGAAACTTCAAACTGATTCTGCAGGCTGTCCATTGATTGGTCCAGAAAGGCAGAAAGGTGTCTGGATACATGTTCATTCCAACACAAAAAAAAGATATCTCATCACTTATATATAAAACTTATATATTATGCATTTGACACAAAGGCCCTTAACTGGAATTTCAGACGGTTTGGTGCCAGGAGGCCACTTCACTAGAGGATCTGTATCTGTAGATCATTATGTATTAAGATGACAACTTATGTGTCACACAACTTTGCTTTCTTCTACACGCTGAAGCACAGATGATAGCAGATAGAAGTTAGTGACACTAACTTCTATCTGCTGTGTAGGCACTTATCAGGCAGTGCAGGTTAACATGTTTCGGGCACGTTGCTTTGACGAGAGGGCTGGTGTGAGGGGGTGGGATACATATGTTACATTGTTTTCAAAGTGTTGCTTGCTCTTGTTCCGCTAGCTTTACCAGGCTTACTATCCCTAGTTGTAAAGTCGAGGATCTGAGCTTTACCTGCACTACTGAAACCATCACCTCCATGAAGCCTCAAATGCTGGCTTCATGTTAACTTCAGTCCATTACATGGTCTCTGTCTGTCTGGGGATGCTTTCTCTTCGAACTCTGACTGATGTCTGCAACAGTTTGTTTTCTTGTTGACAAAGTTTGTTTCTGTTGTCGTATGCATGATCGTGCAAAGTGATTTTCCAAGATATTTTACTGCATTTTCAGTGTGCATTATCACAGTAATGTGTTGAGTACTAATGCATTTATCCTGGGTTTAACATTGCAGTGAATAATCCACACAACAGCCTAGAAACACCTTGCATTATTTTTCATTTGAATTGTAGACATGTGCATCAAACAGCACATAAACGTGAGCTAAATGCTTCCTCTACAGGAAATAACACCGTATAACAATTATACCTGGTTTGTGTGATTGTGGAATTGAGCCTGTTGGTTCCACAGCAATTAGCATATCTTTGTGGCAATTAGGCCTGCACGGTTTGAATGGGATCAGTCAATGTTTCTTCTTGTTGAAAAGCACAGCAACATAATGCTAATCTGGTTCTGGTGTAAGTGGACACTATCTGCTCTTCATCCCATACCTGCATCATCTTCTCTCTTTCTTTTTTTCTCTCTGTCTCCTCATCTTGTTCTGTATCTCCTCACTGCAAAACTACATTTACATGCAAATGTTACAACATGTTACAGCCTATGCTTTGAGGAGTCATCCTTCTCTACTTCCTCTAACTTTACTCAAAAGGTGTTTGTCCAGTTTGGGTTACTGTAAAAAACATGGTGGTCTCCGTAGAGAGGCCCTTCTCCTGTTGTAAATATAAAGTATTTAAATATAAAGGGCCCATTCCCAGGTAAAGAAAACAACAGTCAGTACAATTTAGATGAAACACAATAGATCCATTTCACCTTTATCTTACACACTGGACCTTTAAGGGTTGACGATACTTTATACATTCCCCATGTCTGCAGAAAGTTGCCCTTGGTTCCATTCATTCTAAAATGAGGGTCGACGTCAATCTGCTGTTCTTCGCATGTTTACCTGATCCCACATTCCATTATATTTCATTCCTGTAGGTGGGAATTATTTACCTAGTGCACCTAGTATGCCTAGAAGACATGGGTGGATGACGACATTTATGTCACGAGGAATATCGCAGACCTTAACATTAAGCAGACAGGTTTGATGAACTAAACTGAAGCCAGCCACCAGGGGGCGATGGAGATATTTTGACTTCCTTTAGCTGTCATGTCATCCATCTCATTATAATGTCATAGTGTTCACACAAGCAAAGACACCAGAGATCAAAAGAGAAGGTCAGTTATCTTGGCATCGTACACTTATTTTAATTATAGTGGTGGTACGGTCATTATTCATTCTCTCATGTGCATGATTAGTCACCTGCTTTATTCCCTGTGCTGATTGTGGATCATAAAACGACAGCAAGAGCAGAAACGTTCTTAAGACTAAACTCTAAAATAAACAACTGTACAACAGCTTGTCAACAAAGTGAAGCTGGAGTGTAGGATTACGTTACATGGGAAGCATTCAAAATTCAAATAGTAACTTAAGGATCTGTGACACTGCAACCACACAAACACGTAGCAGCTGTAGACACTAATGGTAACTTTCATGTACAGCATAACTTTACTGTGTGGGAGTGAACAAACATAAGGAAAGGCCTTGGTCTTAGTTTTATCAGTTTTTTTTCTTTTCATGAAAAACCAAAAGCTTGACTTGATGTATGTACACACACACACACACACACACACACACACACACACACCACCTCTCTTTACGTTGACAGTTTGCTGTTTCTACCAAAGCCCACAGCCAATAATTGCACACCATTAAATGTCACAAGTGTCTTGCTCTTTGTGTGTCTGTACGTGTGTATTACCTTGTGAGTAGTTGTGAATTTGTGCATTGTGTTCTATGCACACATCGCAGGAATTACATCCTATGAACTTGCACATGCTGTTCTCTGTCATTAACCCTCCCTCGGAGGGGCTCAAGTCTAAATCAGTTTACAAGAGGATTAGAGACGTGGGTGTGATGACGAAAAAGACGGACAGAACAAAAAGAGTAAATCAGAGAATGTTGGTCCAGACAAAGAGAAACAGAGGAACTAGACAGCAGCAGAATCTATCAAGTGAAAATATTCCTGTCCTCCAGTCAAATCGATGCCTGCACAGTTGTGTTGCAGCTTCACCCATGTTGATGTGTTCGATGCCGCTCGTGGACGTGGTCCATAGTCTTGCTCCCGGCGGCAAACACACTGGGCTGTAATTTGATCTTTCTTTCTTTAAAAGTGTATTTTTCAGAGTTGGTGTGGTTATGATTTACACTTGTTTTCTTGCCCACAATCAGTTTTGGCATCTTGGGTGAGATGTGGATTCTGAACAATTTATTCTCCAGGGTTTTTCAATGTTTTCATGCAGTTTTTTCAGTTTTACATATATATAAAAAACAGAGACTTCCCAGTCAACCCAGAATAAAGCATCAAAACAAGTGTGTCCCAAGAACGCTTTGAATTCCTGGAATTGGGATTCAGATATTTCGTTGCAATTCAAGACAAATGTTCCTATTCTTTCCTGGGGAAAATACCTGTATGTTCATATGAACACCTTAGAGTGTATTGACTCTCCAAGTCTCATTAAACCAAACTTTCATCATAGCACATCATCAAAGTCTGGTGTGAAGTTTAAAAGTTGTTTTTTGTGACACATCTCGCTCAGCCGACACATAAATAACACCCTTTGATGTCAAATATCAAACATGTTTCCAAAAGATCTTTGTTAGAACGACTGGCAGCGACTGGATCTTAAGACTTCAGATTAGAATCAGGATATGATGATATCTTCTGACTGTCAACACCACATGACCCAGACATCAATCATATGTAACTGGAATAGACTCAGCAGTCGTCAGAATGTTGTCCCCGTCCCCATATGAGGCAGGTAAACGCTCCTTTGCAAAAAAAAGGTAAAACTCACAAAATGTAAAAACTGGCCATACATTTTTATTTCAACCGCTAGGGGATGTTAAAATGACTAATTGTGAAAAACAGTGAACATGACATCTACCCAACTGTGATGCCAAAGCATCTTGTTCAATCCCTAGTGGCGGGCTTTGGTAAAGGCAATAAACTCTGTCTCGACTATGTTAGTGGATAAGACATGTACCAAACTAAAAAGATCATGTCAAATACATTTTTCTTACAAATTGTTTCTGTCATTTTCTCACATCTTATCATGTTCCTGATAAGTTTGGTTTTAATTGATTATTTAATGCTATAAAAACAGGGTGATCGACCAATTGTGAGGCTGCCTTTGCTGTTGAACGCTGAGCTGGATGCTCCAACACCTAAACACTACTAGTGGAGTTCATATCCATGATAATTTGCTTTAATTCTGTGTACTTGGAGAGAGTGGAGACAAGAGAAAAATAAATAAAAAATAACAGTGTCATAAGAGAATTTAAAAAAACAGTAACTTAAAAAAATGAGCCTGTAAAAAGTGTTGTCGTTAATAAGCCACAGTTTTCTGGACCTGGTGCTTTTGACAAACCAGTGATATCGTATATATAAGGAAGTATGGTGTAAAAATGTCAAGAAGTTACTGTTCTTAAATAGCTTTTCATCAATTGTACATTTAGAATTTATAAATATTGAAATATGCACATCAGACAAAAAATATGGGCAGAATAAGACAGGGAGAGATAAACAAAGGGACAAGGGGACATCTCGTCATCATCCACTCTGTTGTAATACTGTTGAGCCTGTTGTATTGTCCATTATAGATACTGTAGCTTTAGGGGATAGTTAAACACACGCACACACACTTTCACAGCCTGAGGCCGTGTCCTAACTCACAGTGTTTTGTGGCCCTTTAGAGAATTAATACCCCCACAATAGAAAGCTAATCATCTAATAAAACAACAGACCAATACATGATTTATTCCTTCAATAAAATCCTCCATCTCGGCCATAAACAACGTAAACACACAATGTATATAAATGAGTTGCTGTGAGCTTGTTGTGCTGGTGATAGACTGTATTCTGTAGGCAGGAGGAATAAACACTGCTATCAAATTACCATAGAGAAATAAATGAAGAAAAAAATGGACTGCTGCTACTATTTTATTCTGAGATTACAATGTGATGTTTGTAATATTCTTTGAAATAAAGCTCATATCCTCAGGCAGTAGCAGGTCGATGATGAGTTATCCCTTCAGTAAAATTCAAATCACTGCTCTTGTCAGAACATAAAGGGAATCTGTTAAAGTGGTGCAATTAATTCAAGATAAACGATTCACAATATGTCATCGTGCTCATGACTTCAAAACATGTTCAGCTGAGGATCTCTCTTTTTTTTTCCGGTATGGATTTAAAATGATGTGTGTGAAAATTATGTGTTTAAATGAGCTCTTCTCTTCTCTGGAGCTGGACGGGGAACAGACGACGGCTCCGCAAAGATTAAAAAAACAAACAAATCCCCAAATTATTCTGGCAGAGCTCGTTTCCAGCAGTGATGGCTGTTTCACGCTGCCAAAGCCTCCCTGAGTTCTATGATCACTAGAAATATAATGGCCTGGATTTTTTCTGTAAAATCTCTTTTTTCAGATGTTAATAAGGCAGACATATTGTCGTGTCAGTGGTTTAATTGCTTTTTGTATCTCATAATAAACATCAATACTTAAGTAGCATAGTATTCTCTGCTTTCGGTATGTCTTTGCATTATGTAAATGTTATATGTAAATCTTCTGCAAATGGGTTTAAATTTGTATAAAATTTGTAGAATAAAAGCATGTAAGGCAGTGTAAAGTAGTATAAATATAAGGGCAATGGGTGTCACACGTCGTTAAAGCCCTATGAGACAAATTGTGATTTGTGAATTTGGGCTATACAAATAAAATTTGATTGATTGATTGATTGATTAAATAAAACATTAACCTTTACAGCCATACCTCTGGACTTAAGCAATTAGGGACCTTAGGAGACTCTTATCTGTTTTTGCTGTTGATAGAGATGAAACATTTATCTCCAGTGATAAATGAAACCTGTCAGACTGTAAACATTGTACGAAAAACATGGTCGGTTGGCAAGAATATCTGGTGTCTACACAAAACCCAGAAATATTGGCCGTTGCCTACAAAGGCAAATTTGTTGTCAGATGATAGCTGATTGGCCCTGAGATTGTAGGACACCCTAACTCATTTCATTCAGTTAAGCTCCCTGGTATTCATCAAAATATTAATGTTCTGTTGTCAAACTGTCAAACAGTGATAAGAAGTCAATTGTTTTCCTTATTTTAGTCTCTAAAAATATAATAAATTCCGAAAAGAGCATTTTCTGTCATCAATAAAGGAAGAGAATGAAATATAAATGTAATAGATGTAATGTGTGTGTGTGTTGTTATCACTAATAAGACATTTTGAAAAGGTCACAAGCAACATGATGTTAATATTTGGCTTTAACCTGATTCATACAGTGAAAGAAGCAGGTTGTCTGAATGTTTGAAAATACACCCATGTATACATTGTATAAATCAAATGTATTTCCATATCCAAATTATACGTGAGTGTATCACGTGAGGACCTGAATGAAGATGCATATGCAAACTCATAAGACGCAGACTTTAATATGAAACATTGACTTACAAAGGTGTTACAGGTATGCAGTTAAGTCAGGTGAAGGAATCTGCAACACTTGAGAAAAGGCTACGGCCACAAACATTTATCACTAATTTCAAAATGTCAAATTGTGTTACCATAGAAGACCCTTTTTTCATTTCACTTTGCAAACATCCCCCCTTTGTGTTCCTGTTCTTTCTGTTGCTCAGCAACAAGTGCAGGGAAACACAGAGAGAGAATCTCCTGTCGAACATAAGTCAGGGAGATCCCCACCTCTTGACTGATGGGTTTTACTTAACCTGCTGACTCATCACATTAACCTCAGATGAACTAGTGGAGTTTGATCATGATCTCTGACACTGGAGTTTGCCTGGAGAAAGAAAAGAAAAGAAGGAACTGCTGAGACCAATAACTCTTCTTTTTATATACATTAGCATGGGAACAAGACATCGCATGCAGCTCCTACTTCAGTGTCAGAAAGCAAAAGTAAAGCAGACAGAGGAGCTCCCATACTTTTTGACAATAGACACCAATGGAAATTTTCCACAATTCACCCCCCTGTGGTAGTAGGAGCTGCTGCTGCCAAACTGCTGAATCTCTTTTCATAAAATAACAATCAACCATTTGATGGTGTGACAATGTTACAGTGAAAGTATTTGGTTAAGTTAAAGCCCAAAACTGGATTTGGTTCCTGGAAAGGTCTTATTGATAAAAGTGTAAGCAGCCAGGATTTGTGTGCACAATGTTCTCACATATGTCCACAGTTTGACAACAGCATAAGATGTGAAAATCAGTGAGGGAATTTAGGTTCACCTGGACTCAAAGATGTACTGATTTTAGTGGTTAAAGGTCAAAGGTCAGTGTGACACTGGCCTCATGTTCCTGTGGACGTGATAAATCCAGACTACCCATAACGCATTTCATAACATCATGAACCAGTTTAAATGTGCAAAAACGAATTTGGTATAAAGGTTTACTTGGACTCAAAGATGAATAGATTTGATTTCAGTCATCAAAGGTCATGACCGCAAATGCGTTTCTGAAGAAAGACATTTCTGTCGATGTATACAGCACTGATTAACAAAGCCGTAAAACCTCAATTCTAGTTTCTTTTTGGAATTTACATTTGTGCTCTGTTCCGGTCAGATAAGTGTGTAACTGGACAAACTTGTGCTGCGACCTGCGACCTGCGTCTCTGTGGCAGCAGGTTTGTGATGTGCGTGGCACACACTGGTGTGTTCTACATCAGACCTGGTCTTTACTTTGAGGATTAATGCTGGGTTAAAAAGGAAGTCCTAAAAAGAAGTCCTAAAAAGAAGTCCTAAAAGGAAGTCCTAAAAGGAAGATCCGGTTAATGTCAGCTGGAAACAGGGATGGAGGACCCCATGCTGTGACACACAGAATATCGTGGCTACACATATATACACGCACATACACACAGCTGTTGGCACATACACTGATACACCGCTCCTCAAGGGAAGGTATGTTGGGTACATTTTCTCCGTGAAGCAGATGGTTTTTAATCCTGACTGAGTTTCTCTTGTATGTCTTCCCTCCTCTCTCTTACTTTCATACTCTTTCAACCAATTTCAGTCTTTTGTCTTTTCATCACTCCCTCTTTCTCTGCACACCATTAGTTCCTCTCACTCGCCAAACAGCAGATGATCTGACATCGCTGTTGAAGGTTTTCGAGAGGAGAGAATTAAGTGGAGCACTGGGATATTTATTTTCAAAAGGCATCACTTCCACACCTCAGGGAGAAAGGGAACAAAAAACAACAGAGAGAGGGATGAAGGTAGAGATTGAGTGATGGAGAAGGAGAGTACAGATCCATCAGATCCAAGAAAAGAAAGGAAGGAGAGGACAAAGAAAGACAACAGTGATGACGCTGAACTAAAAGCGCCATTGGAATTTCTCCTTAGAGAGAAGCGTGCAGGCCTCAGAGATATTTGTTTTCCTAAGTGCACCTCTGAGCACTTAGGAAGTCTATCCTAAGAGAGAGAGAGAGATTGGAGAGGATGAGGGAAGAGAAGGAAAGGATCACCTAATGCATCCTTCACACTCATTGCATTTCAGCGTCTGTACTTATGTATGTTAGTCGTTTCTGAATCCCTTCTCCTCCTGTTTTTCTCCCTAGGCCGGTGTCCATTCCGTCAGTACATGCCCAGCAAGCCGGCGAAATACGGGATCAAGTCATGGGTGGCCTGCGATGCGAAATCCAGCTATGCTTGGAAGATGCAAGTGTACACCGGAAAGCCGAGCGGCGGACACCAAGACCGGTCATCGTCCTGGACTACAACCGCAACAAAGGTGGCGTGGACAACCTAGACAAGGTGATCGGAACATACAGCTGCAGGAGGATGACTGCGCGCTGGCCCCTGGTCGTCTTTCACAACATTATCGACGTCTCTTCCTACAACACCTTCGTGATATGGAGAGAGATCAACCCAGACTGGATGCTGGGCAAGCGGAACAAGCGGAGGGTGTTCCTAGAGCAGCTGGGAAAGGCTCTCATGACTCCGTTCATCGCACGAAGGGAGCGCATCCCCCACGCGGAAGTGTCTGCTGCGGTTGTGAAGGCTGTAAAAGCTGCCACCGCCGCACAGAGAGCTCTTGACCACAACGACTACGACACTCGACCCGAGCGTCCGGCCTCCTCCATAGCCCTAGCAGCAGCCCTGCTCGTGGCGAGTAAGAGGAAGAGGTGTCAGATATGCCCCAGGAAGAAGGACTGTAAAACTCACAATACATCTGCAAGGGCTGCTCACTTGTCTATTGCCCTACGTGTGCATCCTAATATGGGGTGGGCTATGTGAGGGGGCCAACAGCCGGGGGAAGCAGGGACATACAAGGGTTAAAAGAACTGCAACAAAGAAAAGAAAGACATTGTCTGTGCTTGTTCCTTCAACTCAATTCAAAAATGGTGGCAAGTCTGCTGGAAATGTGATGCTACCAAGCGGACCAATCACATATCTTGCCGTCTGCATTGCCTCAACGCGTAGTTACATGTGAGGGAGGTGCACATCAGGGTACGGCGTAGGGCTCTGCGTAGGGAAGACGTCTACACGTAGGCTACGGCCTAGCTTCGACACAGAAGCATGAATTGGGCTTCACAGGTGGAACAGAGCACATATAGAGTCTATGTTCTGACCACACCTGAACACACTTGGCACTGACACACCGATTGTTGCCAGTCTCAGTTCGGTTTGAAACACAGGAGACAGTGTAACGCTGCTGTTCAGCCTGATTGTGTTTTCCCCACTTTCGCCTTCATTGACAGGTTGGCGTGAAATGGTTCGGGTCTAAAAACCAATTCGCAGTTGATACAAGAGGACGCAGGCGCCCACTGTTGCATAAACTTTAACTGTTTTCAACTTTATGGTAGTGATGGAGTTACCCAAAAAAATGGATAATTTTTGAGTCATGATGTTTCACACATCTCCATGGAGAGCATAGTCTCCTAAATACACCTCCTGACTTGATTTACTGCTGTAAGGTAGGAAATAAACCATGATAATATGAACCGTGTCTTTATAGGGGAGGGGATATGAAAATGCAACTAGGAAATTTATGATTCAATATAATATATGATTGAATGAATAAATAAACCATAATTTACTGACAGGGATTAAATCATGTGCATTATCTGAGAGGCTGTAAAAGGGAACACTTTGGACAGTATCTGCTTGAAAAGCCATTTGCCAACTTCTGTCAGGTTGATAAAATGCTTTTATTTCAGGTCCTAAATAGGGCTCAGACTTTTAAGCAGGGATCTTATAGGTCCTGCTCTGAGACACTTGACAGATTCCGACCCAGAAGAAAAGCTTGTGAAGCTCTGTCACACACACACAGTTCCTCAGAAATCTCATTCTTCGTGTTCCCTCATATGATCCCTGTATAGCTGCCAGTACAGGGAACAACCTGCGCAGCAAATCCTGGAAAGCTGCATATTTTATCATGGTTGGTTTGTTTCCTTAGAATTTCCACTGAACCTGTTCACCTGCTTTCACCCAGCGAATGGAAATGTACTAGAGCTGCACTTTATTTTGTGACATTTTAAACGATAATTTACTTGGCAGTTAGATGGAAATTAACATAGACAGACATAAACAAGAGATGAAATCCTAGGGAATAGAGGTTATAGACAGAGTGAGGCTAAAGCCCAAACACACACCTGAACACACACATACACACGCACACAATAAGGTAATGGTGGCATTTTTAAATGCTCATGTTCTCTCAAAAAAGGGTTTACAAGAGGCCAATATCCTCCTCTTTGCCTGGGACTATATTTCATCTCGCTTCACTGAGCTGGATTTATAACTTCAGCACAAATCTGCAATAAAATAAATATTACACTCTGTCTAATACAGGAGGAGAGAGAGTTGTAGCCTGTGTCTGTCAGGGCGAGTGAGGCTGATCTACAGCCCTAATACAGCTGTAGTGCAATCAAATCTAGTGTCTGTCTGCTGATGGTTTAACTGATGTCATTGCAGACTTCATCCCTGGAGAAAGAGCGAGAGAGAGAGACAGAGAGATAAAACTTCCAAAAAGGCACCAGAGACTTGTGAATTGATGCTGCGGGACCTCCGAGGGTCCTTGATTGTGTTCCCTCAGTGGTTTATTTTCACTACAGGCTCATGGACTAGAAATCAGCACACAGAGAGAAGGCATGTCAGGATGACCTTTGTAATTGCAGCACACAAAACATGTTTCCTCTCCACCTGGACAACAACAGGGGGTGTCACAGCAATGTGTCATAGAGACACATGTCAAATTTAACAGATGTAATTGCAGGTGGGATTAAATTCAAAGTGGTACGGATTTATTTTTATTATTTGTTTGTGATGTTGTTGTGAGGTGCTGAGTTACTGAGAGGTTTTTTAATATACTGAGAGTTAATATTGATTCTGTTTTTTTTTTTTATGGTATGGGCAGACACTGTATGTTTTTTGTGAAACCACACTTCGGCCTACATGTGCCATCAAAAAGCCTGAAGCAGCATGTCCCTTTGTCCTGGAGAAAACCAGAGCAAAGGAACTCAGTCTCCCAGAGGGCATCAACGTCACAGAGGTGTGAAACCCCCCCCAGGGACACAAGTTTCAACTCCCATTGGTCACTCTGGACGCCATGACCTGTGAGGTCACCGGGCCAATATAAGGCCAGGTCTCCCCCTCTTCTATCTCTTTCTACAATCCCTCCACAGGAGAGAAGGCTGTCGAGCCTCTTCTCCAGCTCATATCTTCTCTTTCCATCCAACTCTTCGAGAGGAGCTCAAAGGTGCAGCTTCCAGCTCATCTCACCAAGGAAACGTTCTCACACTCCAAGCTCTACCAACCTCCTAGCAGCGACGCGATGTCCTGCAAGGAAACTTCAACCCGCAACTGAGCTGCACAGCTCAACAGACTACGAAGGCAGTAGCCACAAAACCAGCAAGACGACTTCACAAAACTGCGAACTGCACAGCAACTCGCATCATACTAGGCTAAGCAAGACTGTTTAGTCGATTCTGTGTGATGTTTGATTTGTGGGGTTGTGAGACACGCATTTTTCTTCACCTAATTAGATCTGACCCCCGCTACAGGTCGTACACATCCAATAGGGGAGTGTTATCTCTTTGGCCAGCCGCCATTTTGGAAGCACGCTGACTCACACAGACACACACACATGTAGTCTCACATGCCTATCTTTGTTTAAATAAGTACACTGTTAGTAATTTGTGTTTTTATACTGTTTTTCTTTCACAAATGTTTTTTTATTAATGTTGCATAAGTGAATTTTGCCAACCTCTACACTGTCAAGAACTCTATATCCTTCAACTTAGCTAACTATCTAGATGGTAATTTTGACTATAGTTATTAATTTAATTGTTAATCAGAGTTCCAAATTCGTAGTTAGTACTTTTATGAGACTTAATCAATAAATTGGATATCTTTTCTCTTCCTGTGAAAGGTGGTGCCCCGAGGTAACTTTAATCAATTAAAGTTATAATTTAATATTAATATTTTTAATATTAATATTTCATATTTTATTTTGATAACCGAATTTATTGAATGCCGAAAGGCACACCATTTTATGGTATCATGTTTGATGCATTCTTGCACAACAACACGGTGGAAGTATTGATCAAATTTTTCATCAATGTGCCTGATCTCTTATGTTTCCTTTAGGGCTGTGCTTCATGTATCTGCATGTTGTGTTTAAGAGATAGTTCAGTGTTTTTATGAGGTTGTGTTGGTGTTGTTGCTTTTAGATTGATGCTCTTGATGTTAACTTCCTGCCATTCTGCATGAACACAGCAGTGCAAAATGACCTGCACCTGTTTCAAGCTCTGCCTCCGTCCAATCAAAAGATAACAGCAGCTGAAAGCAACCAATAGGCAGTAAGAATGAGGAACTGTTCTGTGAATACATTTTCTTTTTTAAAATATTGTGATTAATAAGTTCCATATTCATTCATAAAAGTGTCTGTAATCTCCTTGGTCACACTGAATTACTCTGCACCCAGTACAACCACAAGAACCAACACTGAAAATAAGTGACTTCCCATTCCTTTGCCAATCACCAAACACCTCATAGATGAGACCATTATAGGACCTGCATCAACCTGATAGAGTCCAGGTCGAGCTCTGGCAAAAAGTCCATGGGTTAGGGTTAGGGTTTGCCTACTGTTGTGGAAAATCTGCTGGTCAATGGTCAACTCATTAGTGAAGAAAGTGTTCAGGAGCCCTTCGATGTCTTATCCTGAAATATTTATTCAAGCTTGGCCAAGGAGAAAATTAGAATTCATCAATACAACTGTGCATGATGTCCTCTCACACTTTAAACATGATCAGTACATGAAGTCTACTAAGTGTTTGTTTGATTCGCTTCATATTTTATGAGGCTGCATTAAAACATAATGTAAAGTGACTCATCAACATTTTGTGTGCTAAGTACAACACGAGACGCGACTCAGTGTTAAAGTGCTCGGACCGACACAGATTAATGATCCGACACCATTGATTAATAACTAAACACATCGTAAGTTTGTCACCTAAGTCATTACCATACCAATGAACGTGAACTAGTTCATTGTCATTTGTATATACTGAACTTTGAACTAGTTAAGTGTAAACTGGCACAACCCTGGTGATGTCAAGGGCAAATTTCTTTGGGTGTACACTGGCAATCCAAGATCTGTACATGATGTGTTTGTCCTGCAAATTGCCCATGCACCATCAGGCCCTGTGAGGAGACGGAGAATACCAGTGGCCACTCCCTGTATGTAATTTAATTAACTGGTACACCTGGCACTCCATTCTCTTGAGAGCCCTTGAGAGCCAGCCACTCTTCACCTTGAAGGTGATTCGTGCCTTCATTCTCCTGCATAATATTTGTATGGCAGCAGTTGGTGACCTGTCGGGGAACAGAGTCTGAGGAAAGCTAACTGCTCCTGAAGAACTATCTGCCTTTCTGGGTGAACATTGAGAGAGTAAACCTGCCTTGATGTTCTCTACACATTTGACACAACTCTGTTTAGACAGATATAGATAAATAAGGAGATAATTAAATATAGACATAGACAGAGATATAGACAGATATAGAGATGTGGAGATATAAATGTGGATACATAGATATAGATAGAGATCTATAGATGGTAGGTACGTTGGTAGGTAGCTACGTGGGTGGGTAGGTAGGTTCATATATAGAAATAGAGAGATATCACGAAAGATACATTTTGTCAAGCAGAGATATATCTCTCTGACGAGGTTGTGACTGCCCTCTCCCCCCTCCCTGTCATCCTCCCTCTTTGCCTGCTCCTCTTGGGAAGAAGATGGCCCAATAGGCCACTTTCTGGGGGCGCGACTGGGCTTTTATTTCAAAGTCCACTCCATCTGTGTTAGGTTTCATATATGGTCTGGCAAACTTGCGCTGAGCAGTTTCTTTAAAATGAAACTCTCACAAAGGCCCATTACCTTGCATTTGTCTCATAGTTCTTTCCATCTCTTTTTTGCCTGTTTGGCAGTTATTGCCACAAGCGGGAACAAAGTTCCTAGGCAAAACAAAAACATAAACAAAAAGTGACATGCTGCTACTTCAATAAGATATTAATCATTATGGGTGGAGACTGCCCAAATCTTGCTTCAAACCCTTCCCCAGACATACAGGCAATGATACGAGCACTCAAAATCAATACTCACTCCCATCCAGTTTTGGATGAGTTTCCTTTGCCGACGAAAAGGCTCTCATTGGCTACCTGCCATTCAATCAGGTCCCAGGCTTACTCACCCTTGATTAAAATATTGGTCAAATGTTAATTTTAATGTACAATTGGTAGTTAAGATGAGCAAACACTTCAGTTAAAATAACAAAAAGACGATGTTGCTACAATGTTAAATAAAAATGTAAATTCATGGACATCTGAACAATTACTGGCTTTGGAAAGTGGGTCCAATGATTTGCCATCAACCATGACCTAAAACAAAGAATATTTCATGTTTATTTCGCACAGATACAGGTACAACAGAATGAGCTGCAACTTCCAAAAACTGTTACAGATACTGCCGGGTACTGCTAGCTGCTCTGTTATCCAGCTAGCCAGACACAAAGGCTGTTTCTCAGGTTCTTACATCACGTCAATGTCTCACCTGAAAAATACAATCTGCAACATATCAATAGTATGAAATTATAAGTTACATTTGTGAGGTTTTTTTTACTCCACCAATTGTTATAGCAGCTGTTTGGTGTGAAATGTATTCTTGGATACTTGGTTGGTCCAAGTATGCACAAGTTAGTCCATGTGCAAGTCCTCTTTTTCATCAAAGCCTGCTTCCTACATGCAACTCAACAATTCCGTGGGAGTTTGGTATGGCTTGAAACAATTTTATTGTTAATTTCCATCTTCTAGTCTGAGGAGAGTGTTAGAGCGTAAAATCTCTGTAGCATATCTCTCTCTGTCACTGTGGGTTAGTCAACAGACAAACAGCTGATCACTGGTAATGTTCATTGTTCTTACAATATGACTCGCTCAGCCTGTGCTACCCTAGCCAGGTTCTGTCACTCTTAAATAAATGCTCTTAACTGGACGGAGTGGCATGTCAGTCTTCATTCAGGCCAATAGCAGCAGCACGTCCGACACACGACTGCAATGAAGAGAGAGGGAGCAACCAGTTGATGACAGCAAATCTAATCACGTGACGTCTGTCTCCTGAGCCTCCTCCACACATCTGTCCTGCAGCTGGATGCCACCACGTCCACCTTCACAGTCTCCTTCATCACTGTTACAATCAGCATGTCTGCATGCTGACATGAGCTGATGTTACTGGTGCTGCGATCACTGATAACATCAGCACATCTATAAGTATCACTCCTATTATTTTCATTACAGCAACCCGTCTGACAGAGCTTAAGTATGACGGTTACACAACTGCTCCTCCTCTCTCTCCTCTTCACCCCCCTCTCACTTCTCTCCTCTCTTCCCCAGTTCTCTGCTCTCACCCCAACCAGTTGAGCCACATTAAAGTCTGGTTCATGAGGTTCCTGCCTATTAATACAGGTTTTTTTTCCCTCTACATCACCAAAGTGCTTGCTCATTGCAGGAACTGTTGGGTTTCTCTACAAGATTGTAAGGTCTGGACCTTTCTATGTGGCTTGAGATAGTGTTTGCTGTGATTTGGTGCTATATGGGTAAAACTGAATTGAATTAAATATTATTATTATTATTATTATTTTATGAATTTTATTGGCATTATTTTTTATGACTGCCAGAGAGATGGAGCGATAGAGACAGAGGGCAATGCTAACGTACAGAGGGTTCACTGGGGATTGAGAGTGTTTGTATAACTTAGAAATGTTGGAGAGAGAAGATGGAGCTTTTATTGATTTGTATTTAGAAACAAAGGTTTCTTCACTGTGTTGGGGTTTGTTGTGTGATATTAAACCTCCCCTGTCTCTGTGAAAACTCTGTGCCAGCTAACAGACAACAGGGTCCACACAGTGTTTGTGTTCCAGAGGACAGGAGATGAATACAAATTGTTAAAAAATAAACCATGTTTAACACAAGCAAAATTCTTGCAATGCTACAGATAAAGATACTGGTAATAATGAGGCATTTGTTGTGTTCTCTCCCACTTTGGTTCAACATCCAACTCCACATTGTGTGAGGGTGACGTCACCCATATGCAAACATCCTTCCCTTACTGTGGCCAGGCAAATTGCAGTGTGGTTTTCACGTGGAGGTCAACTTTGGTGAACGCTTATGTGTAGATTTTGATATAAACGTAAATATTCAGAGAAGCAATTTTGATAAGGATTGACATACTGAATGTTATCTAACCTATGGATTGTCTCCAGTCTAAGCAGCTTAGACCATGATGAGAGTCAGTTTAAAAAAAATAACGTTTTTAAGACCAAAATTCATTTCAGGTTAGTTCAAGTGTTGAATGTCCTGATACTATGATTTCATTTATATTGCCCTATCCTCACTTTTTACTTAAAGGGGAACTCCATTAACTTTGCACTGCCTTCTTCTACAAACCCTGCATTCTCCATGTTAGTTAATGGGACATGGACCACGTACACGTTAAATACATTTTCCTCTATGGCGCTTTCTGTCATGATAGGTTGTTGTGTTAATTTTTCCAGTAAGTTTTGTTTTAGTTGTTTGCTGCTATAAAAACAGGGTGAAACGTCATGTCACCAGGACCTTGCTACCCAGGGCTCCACACCATGATCACTACAAATGGCATTAGCCTTACCAGGGATATTTTCAGTTTTGTACAAAGGGAGGAAGTGAAGATGTGTCGTCCATCTTTGCTTGGAAAAGTTAGAAAATGCAAAACACAGACGCATTAGTGTGGAGTAGAGTTGGTGAGGAGGTGTGTATCAGGTGTGGAGTTAAAAACAAATAAGTTTAACTGTCCTCCGTAGCCAACTCCTCATCTCTGCCTGAGGCTACAGGTTTAAGATTATATTTGCTGCTACAAGAACAGAACACACAAATATCAGAGCTGTTGTTAGCTGAGTTGTACTGAAGGTATTGTAAACACCAGGTTTGGAAGCAGAATAAGAAGAACGTGTGGAACAAAATTAATATCTCTGGTTCTGCTGCTGTTATTTTACAGTTTTCTGTTTCCTGTCCCTCACGACGTTCTTATGGGAGTCTGGTGAACTACTCCACTGCTAAATGACCAACACACTAGTTTAAAAAAACAAGTCCCTCTACAACAACTTTTTAGCATAGAACAGGCTGACCAGCTACAAGATGAAATGTGACCATGAAACATTTGAAAACAAAAAAGCAAAGGTACAAGACTGTACAGAATTACTTTAAGAGTGAAGGAACAATGCAACACAACTTGTAGTGATTTGAACCCCTTTGGACTCTTTTCCTCATCTTAAAAATCACAGCATGTTTGGAAGGGACATCACGGTTAGTCTGTGGTAAACGTAATGAAACACTGAAGGTTCTGATCATAGCTGACACAATTTGCGAAGTTGTGGTCAATATTTCCATGGTAACAGTGAGCTCCAACAATCAGAGTTGTTGCTATTACACCTGAGGATTGTGGGTAGTATAGTACTTCTCTTTGACATTGCAAATAAAACACATTCTTCTTAAAACGCATGCTGATATCATACAGACTTGTGCCTTCTAATTGAGTTATAACATTGTCTCACAATCATGTAGCTTGTGTTAAGTCTACCTATAATATGATAATTATGATAATCAAAATTCTACAAAATGAACGTGATTTGTACTTCTGCAACCACACTGTTCACCTATATAAAAAAAAGGTCCTAGATAAATTTTAGCAAAATAAAAGTCCACACAATGACATCAATGTTTTTTTTCTCCCAAATAAATAATATTCAATCTATTTGGTTCCATATTCCCCCCCTTGCCTCCCCTCTTCCTCCCTGCAGTGGCTCTATATCTGTCATTAGCACAGTAATAAACACTGTGCTAATGCAACAGTTAGCATGTGATAAATATAACATCAATCAGTCGCTACAGCAGAGAGATAACGTCAGAGCGAGAGCTTGTCATTGGCTGAATGAGGCCCACAAGAGGTGAGTGTAGTTAACACATCCCCATATGCCCTCTGCTACACTGACACCCACTCATATCCTGACCATGCACAAATACGTGACACTCATCTACATTCAGAACAAGTCGTCTCGTTCCCTTCCGCTAGCTTCCACCCATCCCTCACTCCCTGCCTTTTCACTTCACTTCCATCATTCATTTAACCCCTGTCCATCCATTCACTTGTGTCCTGCACTCACTCACTCCCTCTCTCTCTCTTTTTTCAACCATCAGGGTGCAGCATTTATCTCCATTTGAGGTGATGGGAAGTTCAACGCACCCCCCCACGAAATGTAATCTCCCCCCTACTCATCCCTCTATCTGCATTCTCTCTCTTCACCTCCCGCAACATTTTTCACCTGTCGTTCTGTCACTGTTTTCACTTAGTCCTCCCCCGTTTCCACCTCTCCCTCTCTGCGTCGGTCTCATTGACTCTCCCATTGTTTGAACAGACAACAGTGGGGCTGCTCCCACAGACAGCTCAGCCAAACAGCTACTGCAGGCTGGTCTGGCAAAAAGATTTGACTCTGGATAAGCAGAGTGTTTTATTGGCTCTGTGCTTTTTCTTTCTGCTTTTCTTTTATACTGCACAGCACTCAGCTACGGATGTTACAATAAAGCCTTGGGCTCTCCTGCGGTAATATGTTGCTGAGACCGTCTTTGTGTCACTTGAGTCACTTTTTCAGCAGCTGCAATTTCAAATTCTAAATGAAAAGCATCCGAGGGGTGATGGATACCCTGCATGTGCTCTGTGTATACCCCACTCAGGCAATGTTAACTTTTTAATATCTTATAATGATGAAATCGGGGTTTCAGTTATACCATGTCATCACAAATGATTGGTTGAACTGAATAAACTATGGATTGTGTCTCTAATCTTATTGGTTCCAAAATGTATTACATGACTACACTATGACATCATTCTGGCATCATAGTGATGTCATGATCTTGTCATATGATGATACATATTATACATATTGGGTTTATATAAGCTTTAGGTAGGCCTTATATTCCAAAATGCATTTTTTTTAAATGCATGACATTATTCTCTGAATTCTTTCTGACCTCCTCATATGTTACCATATGATAGGAATAACTTTCTCATCAACATAAGCTGTAGATTGTTTACTATTTGCAGAGATGAATTGGAAAATGTGTTTTTGACCCTATATTTGTTGACCTTGACTTTTGACCTTACAAATGCCTTACTCTAATCCTTACCTGAGACTAAACCTTATTGTAATCCTTAAACCATGTCTTAACTCTCAAAACAGCCCATTGAAAGTGGTTGACAAAGTAAGGACCAAACAAAATGTCCTCACACCAAAAGTTCTAAGCTCAAAATGTTCCTCAAAAAGATATCTGTACAGCACACACACACTCACGCACACACACCCACACCCATGTGAGAAAATAGCACCTTCCTTCCTGCTGCACCGATGCACAGGGTAATAAAAGATGTTTGACTGCTCTACACCTGACACCATGTCATTGTGACAACATGCTACAAACATGGACAGATGAGGAGTGATAGAATAAGTAACTCTTTCAGGTATAGATATGTCTTTTTGAGTATGGGAGTGCCCATAAAATATTGCAAAATGCTGCAGTCTCTGTATTTGCTTGAGGCTACTCTTCAAAATGGATGATGTTTATCATATACAGACCAAGTTGCTCAACCATTCTGAAATGCTTCAGGCTAAAAGGTACGTATCGTTGGTGTTGGCCAAAGACCTTGTATCTTCAAATCTGTTCCCTTTTTTGTGGAAAAATTTAAAAACACTAGAAAGATTACAGCCAGACAGAAAGGGTCGCAAGCGCTGATTTCCACGTAAAATAAAATATAAAATCGACAAAATAAAGAGTTGAAAGGTTAGTAAAACTGTCTCTATATCCAAGAGAAGGGATAACTGTTTGAATGTGTGTGTGTGTGTGTGTGTGTGAGAGAGAGAGAGAGAGAGAGAGAGAGAGAGAGAGAGAGAGAGAGAGAGAGAGAGAGAGAGAGAGAGAGGTGGGGGGATGGACCTGACATGCCCGTTGGGTGTGAGCATCCAGGCAGGATATTGGATATGATGATGGTATATTGGCTCTTAATCCTCAAGGGAATTTAATGCATCTGGTGGTGAGTTCACATCCCTCCCATCCCACAAAATGGTGTCATCTGAACTAGTTGCAGGTTTAAAAGAAAGCGTGCTGCCGGAAATACTGCAATGCAAATAAAATCAAGGCAAATACAAAAAAATATATGTTCACAGAAAACAATAACACCAAAACCCTTATTTATATATTTTTTAAATAAGGTATGACAAATTAAAAGGGTTTGATGTCACTAAATTATTTTTATACTTCATTAACTCCATTAACTATCCTTTTGAATTATATTTTAAACACCTTGATTTAATCATAACACATGAGTAAATTATTGAAATTTTCCGGGTGAAAAAGGAATCAGGGGATTCGGTTTTGCAGTGGAAGTTGAAAGCTACTCTCTGTTGACCTCATAAAAACTCCTCTGAAATGCAAATTTCTCTGGGAATCTGACATTAACTATCAAAGTCACCAGCAGCAGTCTGAAGGGTGAGAGTTGCCATGGAGATATGAACTGACCACTCTCTCCAATTGGTGTGTAACTGGTCTGCCGTCCAATAACATGAGCTGGCCCTGTAGATATGTCATGGTTTTGTCTTCTAAGTGTGATTTTTGCCTCTTTTATTAAGAGTGTTTTCAGTTTAATTATTATTACCTCCTTGTGTTTCATGTTTGCCCACTCCCTGTGTTCTGTTTCCTGTTTTATTTTGTAGTTTCTGGTCCCAGTGTGTTTTCTTTCTTCACTTCCTGTCTTTGTGATTGCCTGCACCAGTCCTCACGTGTTCCATCTGTGTTCAATTGCTTCTCGTTGTCGTAATCTCCTGTGCTTGTTATCACGCCCTGTCGTAATGCTTCGTCTCCTGTTCTTTTTGTATGCCTTGTCTCCTGAGCTCCTGTCCTCTGCATCTTCTCATCTCATAAGCTTCCAGTGTTTTCCCCTGTGTGCTTTTTGCTTTTTCAGTTTAGACTTTTTGAGATTCCTTTGTTTGTTGTTTTTTTCCTGTTGCACATTTACCTATTAAAAGGACACTTTTTGTTTAAACTCTGCTTCTGGGTCCACCTGCTTAACCAAACCTGACAAGATAGGATCGGTGGATAGATAAAACATTAGTAAAGAGCAGTATATGAATGAGTATATCAAGAAGAACGTCATGTACCCCCTAGAAATCTAGTTCTAGATCCTAATAATGTTTTTTTCTTTCTGGTGAATTCAAAAGTTTTACATTTTCCCTTTTTGAATGATCTTTATCTGATAATTAAGTGTGTTAAGGATAATATCCAGCTTAAAGAGATACTGCACACTTGAGCTGTAAACAAATTTATGTACTGGCACAAAACTCATTCTTAATGAGGTAATTGTAGACAAACTCTACTCTAGTCTTATTCCAATGGCACCTACCCACAACATACACTCTGAGAGGTACAAGCTTCTGCAGTACCTTCACCCACACCTGGGTAAATAGCTGAAAAATATTTGTTAATTAATACGTGTTTAAATGTTTTCTCCTAACATTATTCTTTGAACTAATGTTATGTTAACACCATAGACTGTATATAAAGATAGACGACGCATTTCAATTTCCTTTCTCCACCCAGAAATAAAGCCAAAACATCTCGTATAGGAACTCTGTAATCTTGCGCTGATGACATCATTTGGAGCTTGAGTCTGCACAACCAATTAAAACCAAACAGAATGAACACTTCACGTGTACTTAAACTTTTTTATTTTGACCCATGTCCCATCTGGTAATATGGAGGAGGTGGGACTTAAGACCTATTGTGCAGCCAACCGCCAGGCAGCGATGACGATGATTTGGTTGTCGTAGATCTCTCCCATCCTCTTTTGAACTTGTGTTGCCTCAGCTCTGAGAGCTCCAGCCTTGGGCGTAACTGTGTCTGGAGCCAAAAGCGGGGAGTGATATGGCACAGGACCACCATGGTCCTCCACAACACTAATGTCCACCTGAGGGGGTCCTGGAAGGGAAAAAATCCTCCACTTCCAAAGCCCTGCGATTCTGTGTTGCTTTCCATTTTTGTTATCCCCCTGAGGACATCACTGACAGTGACAACATCACTCTCACACCCAGCCAGGCCTCCCTGGCCCCCTTAGCAGCATTCTTAGCTTTCAGCCTTTTCCAAACTCATGCTGTGGGTTGAGTTGGGCTCAGAGCTGGGGGTGAAGTTATACTTCAAACTGTGTTTCAAGGGGTTTGGATTTTGTCAATTCAAAATATTAAATTTAGGAATCATTCATTGTATTTTGAGAGGTTGTTTCACAGTAGAAAGCATTAGCTGGCACCATGCTCAGTGTTAAAGCACTTGAAAACAATTTCCCCATTAGCATGAATGTATTCCTCTTTACTTCCCTGCTTGTTACATAACAGTTATTTATGACCAAGTATCGCTGTTTCAAATTAAAGTATAATAAAGCAAATCAAAAGCTTTTACCCAGAAAACACATTCAACAAAACCCTCAAGATGAGCAGGTTTTTTATTGGAATATTATCTCCTGCTGCTTCACATCATTTTTGTCGTTTTCAAATGGCTTGCGAGCTTGTGTTTTGAATAAACATGGGGGTTTCTCAGTGCATTCCAGACTCCATCATCCAAACGTCAGATACAACCCGTCAAGAGTGTGCACATTATATGGTAATTTCATACAGGAGATATGATGTTTGGTGACAGAGGATTGGGGGATTTGAAAGAGAAAATAACTCCTGCAAAATCACTAATGACTCTTGAATAGAAATGGAGATGAAGTGACCCCCATGCCATTCTCCTGGAAGATACGCACAGGTTTTTAATATACATGCATACTTAGTTTGATCATTTAAAGTGGTTTACGTGAAAACATTTGTGTTTTTAGTCTTTAGTTGCCTACTATTTAGCTTGGCTCAGTTACATTTCATTTTTGGTTGCTTTGCTGTATGCAATGACTAGTATCCTCCTCACTATAATGTCTTAACCTTTGCTTTGATTACAGTTGAGAATAAATACATATATACATATATATGTGTTTATATTTATTTATTATGGCTGGAAAAGGCAGCACAGAGGCAATAATCTTGGCAGCACAACAACAGGCACTGAGCACAGAATCAATAGAGGCTGGGGTCTACAACACCAGAGAGGACCCCAGGTGCAGGGTGTGCAAAGGCGTCCCTGGGACAGGCCAGCACATAACAGCTGGGTGTAAGATGAAGGGAGGTACAGAGTGTCACGTCACAACCAAGTGGCTGGCTAAATGAACAGGAACATCTGCGAAGAGGATGGGCATAGTCCTAAGGTCAGAATGGAAGACACCTCTAAAAGTTGGGACATGAACAACATTCTCATGAGCAACATCTGAGAGCTCTATCCAGAAGAGCACCGTCCTAGGATCAGCTAAGATACTGTGCAGAACCCTCAGGGGACCCGAGCTTGAAGGAGGAAATACAACACATATGAGACAAGAGGGGATTATATTAATATATATATTTGTGTGTGCATTCTTAATTATATTAAACCTTATTTATGTCAGTAAAGCACTGCAGTAAAAGTATATAGTTAAATAATGGTATAAGTTGAAGAAAGATGAACATTAAGTTAATCATCAGTCAGTTTCTATGTGGAGGTGTTCAGTAGTCTCAGTGATATGTATAAATAACACATTGCCCACACTTACATTATATTTTGATTGGCTGTCACTTCTTTTGACTGTTTCATTGTGCGTCAAACTGATTGACAAAGCTTTTCATTAAAGGACTGATGATGTGTGACAGCTGAAAAAGCTGCCATGTGCCATTACAACCCATTACTATGTGTTCCTGTCCAGCTTAAGAACAGTCCGTCAGTTACTTTGACGTGCATTGTGAGTTGCATGGGATCCAGTCCACTCAGGTTCAGTGTGTTTCTCTTTTGTTTCTGGCTCCAGTAGCAACTTGACAATGTTTGTTGTGCTGTTTCCCCACCAGGTCAACATTTTGTCATGCATGAAATATCTTTAAAAGACACTTGTGGGATTCACATGCAATATTTTCCCAAGAGGTTGAACCTTGTTGAGTAGTTGATCCAAACAAGGCTGATATAGCAGACTGTTGTATGAAGATTAGCATTGGTAGCATGCTTCTGATCAGCTAGGGAACTCGATAGTTGTGGATGTAACAGGAACCTGTATGGGAGCCACACACTTTTTGTAAAGAAGACAGGTCACTACTGGTTTATAACATTATAAGTGCTTAGTTAATGTGGATATAATATTGATACAATAGAAAAATTCATAGTACAATTGGTTGATGAATATGATTAACCTTTTATTTAAAGTCTAAATTCATTCAGGAAGGCCCTCATTTACAATGAAGGCGAGTGACTTCTTGGTTAGTAAGAGTAGGGCCCAATCCCATTTCACCCCTTGGCCCTGCCCCTTAGGGTAGGGCTCTATACCCCTCCAAACGGAGATTTTTCAAACACTTACTTCAAACGGAGGGGTACCCAGAATGCCTTGCGAATCACCGGGACGCCCACAAATGTAGTATTTTCTCCATTAATAAGGATTTTAATCATTTCAATGTATTATTTTCATTTTTTACACAACAACCTTAAAAAAAAAGATTACGAGCACATTAGTGTTAGCATGCTAGCGATCTTTTTTTGCATGATAATCTCGTATTTTCATTGACAGACGCTGACTACTCAGAATAGACAGATCATTAAAACAATAACACACATTCACACAGAACATCAGACTTTGGACAAGTCACCCAAAGTCCAATATGAATAAACACAAAATGACAGAGGCTCCAATAAATACTTGAAAAATATACAAACTGTACAGGACTCTGATTGCTGTGTGTAACATGAAAGTCCATGTGAAGTTGAATTCAAAATTGAGCACAGTATATGCCTGCATGTGCAGCATTGGTTGTATGACTGGAGCTATGTGAGACTTCTGGTATGACCACTGTATTTCCTTGAATAAAAGTTTATGTACTTAATTAAATTCCAGGACTCTACGGTATGAAGCCCTGCATCTTCCATTCCTACATTAACAATACAAACCTTGTTCAACCATAAGAATGGATTCAGACCATATAACCATAGTGACCTTCATTGTGACCCGGTTCTCTCTGGTTGTTCTCCTCTTTTCACTCATATCGTGCTATAATCTCTTCTCAGTTGCCATTGACTGACTTCAGTCTGACTGCAGACGAGCTGTGATGTTGTGATTGGTTTGTGGATTCTCTAAGCAAAAGGGTTGTGTACCTGTCGGAGGGGCTATTCTCTATGTCTCTTTACTTGTGACAACTTTCATTAACCAGGGATGTCATAATCACAAAATTACATTTTTACACACGCACTAACCATTAAAATAAATATTTGTATAAAATAAATTAAAATGGAAGTACATGCTATTACATTATGCATCACTTTGATAAATCCCATTCATTTTGTAATTGAATGTACTGTATAATTTAACATACATGAATGCACCTCACACTCCACCCTGTTAATTACTATAATTAGCCATTTATGCTAAATGAAACACCCTTTATGAGTGATTTTGTGTTAATGTATGCAAATGTGCTTGTTTATGTGGAAGTATGTAAATATACAAGCTACAAGGCTTCACCATACCTCAGTTGCACACCCCGTAGTATTTACTCTACATTTCACGCTGAGAACAGATCAGTGATACAAATGTCTGCTCGGTGCTGGTGAGTGGATAGATGCTCTTCAAGGACAGACAGTAAAATATTATGTTTACCTCCTCTGAAGATGAAGACGGATGCCGCGCATCGATCAGTGTAATGAAGACAAAGAGGGTTGGGAGTTAAGCTCAAAGTCTGTCATGTTTGAAGCACCAAGTTCATTTCAGGTATGTCTGATTTCAGAGGATTTACAGTGACACAACCTAAGACTAATCTGCAGGTAGCTGGATGAGAAACAAACTATTCAGTCTCCTAACATCTATGGTCAGGTATGACTTTTAATTATGGAATTGTAATGACTATGTCATGTGTAGTAATGAGTTGATCTGTGAAATCAAAGTTTCACAGTCATGCACTACAATGACATGTACCGTACAAATGACGAATACGTGTAATAATGATAGATATGTAGTATGTAGTAGTATGAGGCCTTCTGTCTGAAGAAGGGTAGGATCACTTTTTATGTGAAAATATGTTTTGTTGCAGAAACATTGCAAGTTAATTTCATTTGAAGGGCCAACAAGCTGCATAGACTCCATCCATGTGGTGTCCTCGGTGTCATTGCAGGAGCACTATCTGCACTACTTCTTAAATAGTTTTAATTTAAGTAATTAATAAATAAATGTGGAGTGTACGGCAGGCAATGGTGAAAATGGTGTGCTCCACTGAGGGTTGGCAACATCATTTTAATGATTTTAAATAGCTATTTGTGTTTGTATTGTTTTTTTTCTGCAAAAACTGGCAACATTAAGAGTATTCCCAATTAGCTATGAGCAGTTCCTGTTTACATTGGTCCAATGAACTGTTATGATGTAAAATAGAGATGATCCCTGGAACCTGAACCCTGGAGATCCTCCGCAGTTTTTCCGGAGAACATTTATGTGTGAACACAAATGTCTGAGGGAGATCCTCCTCCAATGATCAGCAGGATCATTCTTCCTTTTCAGTTTTAATCGAGGCCTAAACATGAAATGGACATCAGACTTTGACTTGACCTTAAACATTTTCAGCCCTAAAATACTCCCCTCACCAGTTTTTACAAGTGGAAGTCTCTGTGACTTCCATTACATTACACTGATTTACATTGAGTTCCTGGAGACTTACTTTAACCGTATCCAGTTGATACTTTAACTAATAAATACCTAACCCTGACTTTTACCCTCAACTAAATTGAACCTGATTCAAACCTTGAACCTAAACATTAAATCTGAACCATCAAACAGAGCTTGGAAATCTGTTGGTAGAAACACACATTCTGGACCAAACACAAACTAGTGGATATGCACACATGCTGTGACAAAGCATATATATACAGCTGATCCTTAGAGGGTCGTGGGGGGAGGTGGAGCCATTCCCACTTGACATTAATTAATTAAGAGTCTCCAATCAACCCAACCTCCAGTGTTTTGGACTGTGGGAAGAAGTAGCAGATCCACATGCACACAGACAGAGCCTGGCTGAACCAAAAACTCTCCTAACCCCCGTGCCACCCACAACACAAGAGCAGGAAAAAAAAAAAATGTAATCACCTGAAAACAACCCTTCTACACAATATCTATTATTACATCTCACGTCTTCTTTTATCAAATATAATAAATGATATTTAAATGATAGTGATATTTTTAGTGTGAAAACTTATAGTTGTCATACACACACACACACACACACACACACACACACACGTTTTCACACTGGTTCAGTCCATGAGGTGTAGAAAGGTGATAAGGGGAACAAAGAGAGGGAGAGAAGCAGGAAGGAGGAGAAGGTGTGTTCTCATTCGTCTGTGGTCACTTAGCTGGAGAGACACACACACACATGTTTTTCTGGGATGTATTTTAGAATCACATACCAGCATCAAGCATAAATTTGTCATATGAGTAAATCCATTCAAGTGAATTGTTCAACTAAAAACAGCTCATAAACAGCCACTAGAGCAGAGTCCATTCATGATGAAATAGGATGTGTTCTAGTGAATCTTTATGCTACTGACATTGCATAGTTGTAACACACAAGTCTACACACGGTGTACACACACATACACGAACAAACACACAAACACACTACCACCTTCTCTGTGTGTGTGTGTGTGTGTGTGTGTGTGTGTGTGTGTTTGTCACTCTCTTGGTGTATGATCATTGTAGCACGCTCATTGATGCAACTGACCCCAGCTTGGCAAGCAGAGATCACATAGCACATGTGACATGTAAGCAGACCCCTCCACTCACAGTTGTGTGTAACCGGAGCTTGGTCTGCTTTGCCGCAGAGCAGGAATCATACAGAGCCTTTGTGTTGCGGACAATTATGTTGTCGTCGCGCTTCAATTGCTACAGTGACAGTTTGGTAAATTGGTCTGGATCCTTTTTTGACTGTTGTTGCACGGCCCTTGTTGAGGTTTTCATTACCTGCACCGCACTCATCTCACACAGAGCGCTTTGACGGATGTGTATTTTATAAAGGACAGCGCCAAGAGGTGGAACTTTGAAGTGTTGAGGCTGGCGGTGGTTTGTGCAAATACAAACGCTCCTAAAACAGACAAAGGACTTACAAAACCAACCTCAGCGTGTCTGCAGATGACAGAGTCCTGCTTGGATTTAATTTTGCAAACCTACATCCACCACCTTACTACCTGTTACGCACAATTATCAGTGAATAAAATCTGGACCTGAGCTGAAACACACAAGCTTGACAGTCAGTTCCTTTTAGGGCTGAGGTTACCTGCCATGTTATGTCCCCATCACATACACAACAATCGCTCACTTGTTGATGTAGGCTAATGCAGAGTGACACATAGATAACCAGTTTTGCAGTAATCATCTGTCCATATTTATAAAATGTCTCTCGATTGCTGTCAGTTGGATTTTCAGGTTCTGGAATGGTGATGAATTGAACGGTGAGATTGTCTCATCATTCTACATAATAAAAAATCCTAACAGCTAATTAGGCTTTTGATAAGTTATATCAATTCTTTTATGCTTTAAAATGTGCCTTTTCTTGATTTTGTTATCTTTTTCAGGATTTTTGCAAGTAATCTGACCTGGTGCTGCTGCTGTAGGTTTCCTGTGTATGTTGCCATGAAGCTTAGCATAAATTCAGTCAGGAAGACCTAACCCGTATAGTAATCAGCTGATTATGGGTGTTCCTAAATGTCCAATCAGGTCTGCCGTGGTCTCATTCAGCCAGTCATTCAGCACCTGTCAAACTTTAAAAATCCCTTCTCCTCTCTTCCGCAGTCAGCTGTCTTTCAGTGACACGCATAACCCCTCCTCCATCCCAATCTCCTCCAGTCTCCAGCAGAATATTCATCACCTCTTACGGATCCTGATCTCAACTGATCATATGCATAATCCCACATTGTGTTGGCAGCGATCATGGACCTTGATGATGGATCCCAATAGTATCAGTGGATCATGACAATGGATTGTGGATTACGGCGGCACCCGATCATGGTGGGAGCTGATCGCGGATTTAAAAATCAACAAGACTGCCTGACAATTTACCTAAAACTCGTGGCATCCATTGCACTTCTGTCCGTCCTGGAAGAGGGATCCCTCGCATGCGGCTCTTCCTGAGGTTTCTACGTTTTTCCTGTCAAAAAGATTTTTGTAGTTTTTCCTTACTCTTGTTGAGGGTTAAGGGCAGAGGATATCACAATTGGCGAAGTCCAATAGGACAATTCTCACGAATATGGGCCATCCAAAACAATCCATTGACTGATGAACCACCACCAGTGTCTAGACCCCAGGGGGGTATTCCTGTTCGATGCTCTGCACCACCCCCTTCTAATCCTGATGACATCTCACAGGGGTCTAAAATGCCAAAGACTGTAAACATTCACAATACTTCTGTGCATTTGTCAAAATAAACATTGTTAAATTGAGAAATCAAGTCTCTCCTGATTGAACTCTAGTTAGTTGGGCAGTTGCTCTGGAGGTAGAGAGGGTCATCCACTAAGCAGAAGGTCAGTGGTTTCAGCCACAGTTCCACCAGCCTGCAGTTTGAGGTCATCTTGAGCAAGATACTGAATCCCACATCGCCCCTGATGGTACTATCGACATTGTATGAATGGTGTGATAGAAAAGGTTCTGTGTATAAAGGAACAGTATTAATGTGGAGCATGTGAATAGGTGTGAATGTGACTTGTACTCGACAGTGCTTTGAGTGGTTGATAAGATTAGAAAAATGTGATAGAAATGTTGTTAATTTACCTAGCAGTCTAGCAACTTTTTGGACAGATTTGATCACCTCTCCCAGTCACCATTCAGCCGACCAATCATCAGCCAGACTCAAATGAGAGTGAGATGTGAAAGGGAATTTTTTTTTTATTATTATTATTTGATATAATTGTAGCCTATATAGTTACACTATGTCATAATCAATACTGTGTGCGAATCAGCAGTTAACATAGCAGTTAGTACACTTGACATAAAAGCTGTGTTGTCAGTGTAAAAGTACGCCTGGATAAGCAAAAATATTGTATTTGTTAAATCAATATAAACAGATCACTTTGTGATTTTTGAATGAGAAAGTTGTTGGTGCTTTTTGATGAGGAGGACAGATTATCCAACTGTGCAGCACCTTTGTCTTCAGCTACAGTGCAGGTTGCCAGACATGGTTGTTGAGCACAAGTTTGACTATAAAGCAGTTTTCAGACATGACATTTGGGTAAAATCTGCAGAATTGGCTACGGAGTTTGCACACATGCACATACACGTGTACACAGCTGGAGGTTCTCTGCAAAGAAGCATTTACAACAACAACAAATCCTCCCCATATTAAGGCGAGAGGTGGAGCTGCAGGGTGCAGCAGGACAAGACAGGAAGTGATGTATTAACTCCGCTGCGTAGAGCATTGGATTTTCCTGAGATAAGTGTTTTCTTTTTGTTTTTTTTTAATTTTTGCATTTGTCTCGTGTCAAAAGCATCATCCACCCCACCACTTGTCGGACTCTCCTGACTTTCTGCGGACTTCATACTATGGGGCCAGGCTGAGAAAGTCTGCAGATAATCCAGAGCTTCTCAGTCGGACATAGCGTTCACACATGTACCTCCTCCAGTTGTAAATGGTAAATGGTCTATATTTATATATAACTTTTCTAGTCAAGTAGCAATAAGAAAAGGAAGGAAAGAAAAAAGTATAATAAAACCAAAAAGTTTGGATAACAATCATAAATACCCAAATTATAATTAATCAAAACAATCACAACTACCAAAAACTAGGGACGAAGAACAAAATAATTCTACTATGTAAATTTAAAAAAAACAAGATTATCAAATTATGACATATTACAGATAAAAAAGAAATGGAAAGTAAATTGCATAAATCCGATAAGAAGAACCACAGACTTTAATTATTACACCATTGCACTTCAAATAAGAAACACACACTTCAGGAGAGCTAGATTCCTCCACTACCTTGCTCCTTGGTGTGGAGATTAGTGAGCTCAAGCTATCTCAGCTCACTTCTAGCACCTTGCTACATGCAGGGGCCCACTCCAACAAGGTTAATTGACCCACACATAAGTGACACTATACTGTTGAAGTTACGCACCAATGAGCATTAGAAAACCGATCGCATGAATTTAACCATTTGTTTGTATCTCCTCTTTATTTTCAGTGCGTGCGCCCCATGCAACATGAATCCTTGGACACCACTAGATATAACACATGACCAAGTCGAAAGAGTCTACATTTTTTTACAGCAAATATGCAAAATATTGTCTTTTTCAAGTTTTTGAAACATTTGCTGTGTTGAATGATTGTATGTGGTTATGGGATCTGGACAATTGGTCAGAGCAAGTCACCTTGGACCTGGATCCCAGAGGGAATCACGCTGCATATTTTCAGACATTTAAGAATTTATTGATTAATAAAAACTAATTATCAAATTAGTTGTAGACAATGGCCCTGTAGTAACAGTCTCCCTTGGTTTGTGATGATTCAATTAACAACTACCTTGCTCGCACTCCTAAAGCTAAGTATCAGCTGAAATAATACAAGTCTGAAAGACCAATTTAGCAGACCCATTTTAGCTTCAACACATCCACCTTAAAAGAATACCTGACCCTGTGTCAGATTTACAAGGTGCACGATCCTAAATAAAAATAACACAAACAGGGGGTCAGCACTCATACTCAGACCACAACTAATTTCTCTCCTTGAACCTCAGAGCCAGATAATCCGGTCACGCTCCGAAATTGTGCTTTTAAATATTTAAAGAAAATTGATCTTCCCACCCAGCAAGAAGGCGCCTTCTGTCAGCTGCTGACCAACTCCACTTAAATATCTCAGCTTTACTGTGACAGATTTGGAGTTTAATGAGTTTAAACTGTGTGACCACAGACTGCTCTCTAACTCTGACAGAGTCACATAGTTGTACTTCTTCTGGCATTTCTTAAATGGTCTTCTAAAAAGGTTGTTTCTATATGTGCTTGTATGCACAGAATTTAGTGCATGTATGTGTGGTTTATGTGTGCTCCATTTACCATGTGTGTGTTTCTTCATTTTAAATGCTAGCGGTCAGAGAGTCACTCGACCCCATTTCCCAATTAATAAGTTATGCATATAAGTCAACAGCTTTTCACTGCAAATCAGTTTGCAGTGAAAAGCTTTAAATGGAAACCATTTGCATGAAGGTGTGGCTGTTTTAAAATGCATGAGGATTAATAATGGAACACAGTAATAAGCAGAGACAATGAGTGTCCTTGTGTAAAGTAACACAAGGACACGGGTAATCAGGAAGTAATCTGTTAATAGACTCATAGTTTTTAGGCCCAAGAAATCTAAATGAAATTGTGTAAAACTTCACACTCCCATTGAGGAAAAGGGGTCTGACACAATGACTGGATGTAAAGATGGGCGCCATGCCAATTCCTCAGCAGTGGAGCCGAAGCGCTGCGATTGCCACCTGGTGGCTGGTTTCAGTATAGGTCATAAATCCTGCCTCCTCCATGTTAGTGGATTTGTGATGGACCACATGAAACAAAGTGCATGTCAAATACATTTTCTCCAGGGTGGTTCCTGTCATTTAGGGAGTTCTTATCACACTGGTGTCTGTCAGTGTTGATTTTTTAATTAGTCATTAGATGCAATCAAAATCAGGTGAAACATAATGATTGGCAGCTGAGCCTGACTCGTGATTGGTCAAACACGTATCAGCGAGACCTCGCTACCGTCACTCCATCCCAATTGCTACATGCAACACCAAGACTGGGAAGCATGGGACTAAACTATTTAACTGTGTAAGCAGCAACTTAAAATCACTCCATGTCAGCCTAATACAAGAGCAACATACTTTATTTTTTTTTATATAGTTGTTATTTATTTATTATTGTTATTAATTTATTATATAGCTGTTAATGTTGTTTGTTGGATTACACAGTTGACAGCACTATAGTCCAGGTACAAATACTTATACATATATAATATAATGTGTACATTTGTGCTTTGTGCTATATTCCTGTATATGGCTATACATTTTTGCTGATACAACACAAGTAGAACAGACTGGTTTGATAACCAACTGCTGCCTTTCCTTTTGTAAACACAATGACATATGGTCTTCGTCATTTACGTCGTTCTGACTCAAAATAAACATTAACTGGATATGGCTGCAGTCATTATATATAACATAATATTGTTTACACATTTAATATCCTAATGTAGGCAACTGCATTTCAACGCATCAGTCACTGTAAATGGATAAAAAGACACACACATACACACTCTCATGCTTTCTCTCTCACGCTCCCTCTCATCATCACTCTCACACTCTCACACACACACACACACACACACACACACACACACACACACACACACACACACACACACACACACATAGAGAGAGAGAAACTAATCAGTAATCCCCTCCTCTCCCAGAGCAGTCATCTCCTGGACACAGAGATTACAGCAGGTCCATTTGTCCTCTTTGCTTAATGCCCTTGCACATGGCTACTTACTGCTTGTACCTCAAATGAACCTTATGTGGACTAAATGAGATTCTGTAGTTGAGAGATGAAACAGCCGCACAGCTCTGACCCTACTGACTGTATCGTGCTTCTGAGCAGACAAAGCAAACACAAGTTGTTAATGCATCCAGGACAAAGATGATTTCCCCTGTTAATAGTTTTTTTTTATTGTTTTTTCCTCACTCTTGTTGAGGGTTACGAACATAGGATGCCACACCTTGTTAAGCCCTATGAGAAAAATTCAGATTTGTGTGGGCTAAACAAATACAATTTGATTGATTGATGGAAAGGATGCAGTGTTGTTGTCCACTTCTAAGGTTAATATTAATAAAGTTTGAATAAACAGGCGACCAGCGCTCTGTAGCAGCGATGGCTGGGACTCATCAATGTAAGTGACATCGATGACAACAGAGCTGAATGACAACTGGTTGTCCTGTTCGAGGTTCTGAGGACTGAGTCCAGCATCACTGAACTCTGAATAAACTGCTGAACAGCTCTGCATACACAGTGGTGCAGCTTCAGTGTTCAGCAGTCGCTCTTTAATTGCCATGACTTAATTATTGCAGGTCACTTTAACAGTTACAGATAGAAAGCAGCAACCAGTATTACCACAGGCCAAGCAAACTGCCCATGCCATACACACAGGTTTCGAATGGACACTGCACTAGTAAATACTAATGAATCAACTCAGCCTCCACTGACTGAGCTGGGCTACTTATGCACAGTTCCTGTCACTCTCAACATAAATGCTCTTAACTGGATGGAGCAGCGTGTCCATCTTTATTTGGGTCGTCAGCAGCAGCACCAGGTCCAGCACACGACTTCATTCAAGAGAGGAAGTGATTAGCTGACTGGTGACAACTGTGCTAATAAACTCAACCTCTACATCTCTGTCCTACACACACACACACACACACACACACACACACATTAACACTAACATAAAAAGCAAGGCCCACTAAACATAATGAGATGCTTCCAAAGGTTTGGCACTAATGCTCTCAATGGATGAAACTCAAAGGTCAGAGCTAATGAAAAACATCTGAGAGAAACTTGTCATCCACATAACAAAGTAACTAGTGACGGTTTGTCTGTCTTTCTGTCGACTCACATGATATAAATAAAATAAGTGATGATATTTAATAAATAGACTTTCAAAGGTGTGTGGATGAATAAGGTCTTTTTTCCTGGTGTTTGTCAACCTCACTTTGGACATTGTGAGTATCACACGCTGGTCTTAGAGTCTGACATAGTGAGGCTGCCTCTGAACGGCTGTTGTGGCAACTGAAGGGATCAACCTGCCGACTTTTTATCCTCTCGGTATGTAACGATACCTTATCATGAAACTTCCCAATAATCAGGTCATAAAGATGTGCGTTTTGATATCTTAGGTTTAATGAGGGAAACATTATGAATGCAGGCAGCTGTGATGACACCTAATGATCTGCTCTTACACAAGTTTTGAGGGTGCCGGGGGAATGTGTGAGCTCCTGATGATACTTTCAGCTACTACTGTAATATTGGATGTAAAAATAAGGATTTAAAAAGGCGTAACTACACTTTAATTGTAACCAAAAGGTTTTGCAACTTAAAATGTTTTGGGGATACTTCCATAAACACCCTTAATTGACAGTAATTTGACGAAAAGTTCAAATTACTTTCATGTAAGAGGATGGTCATGCACCCCTTAAATCTATTAATTTTGTATTTCATGGGAACTGAAGGGGTTTTAATGGAATGAACAGCTGCCTGGCTGCCATACACAACATACAGACTAAGTTGAAATGAATGATGTTTTCAGGAGAGCATCAGGTTTTATTAATCACATTAAAGGTAGGGTTGGTTATTTGTTTCTAAAACACTTTTTTATCTAATTTGTATAAATTCTCATCACATCCTAATAAGCATCAATTTTTGCTGTCTGTGTCTCTTGTAAGAGTGTAAAAAACACAACTCAGTCCCAAATGATGAGATTTGACTCAGTGCGCATAACAAGAGTCTTCACAAACTGGAGAGACACACACCACTAAAGAAGAGTGCCAGATGTTTGCAAGTCACGGAAAAATTGGCTTCTAGCAGTTGCACGTTCATATGACCATTCACGAGATGAGAAGGGGTGGGATGTATCATTTTCATAGTTTCAAAGTGTCACCACTCTTGCTACAGCTTCTACAGGGTCAATAGTGAACTGTTATTCCTTCAGAGTTGTGGAGTTGACCATGGGCATGGGCCCATACTTGACAATGATCTCATTTCATCAATTCCATGTCCTCAACCACACTATATATGGACATCAGCACTATATTTTAATGACCTGCTGTGAGAGACACATGTAGCAACAATACTGAACACAACTGTCCGGATCACAGCCCTTCAAAATAATATTCTCTAAACATTGTATTTTAGGAACATGGTGATAGAAATGAAGTCAAGTGAAAGTTCAGTCAGTGCAGTCTTGTGCATGCCTCCTCTTTCACGTGTTCACATCCTGCCACCTCATGGCTCCACCAGCTCATTCTCTCTTTTAATCCAATCCCAACCCCACATGATCGCCTTGAGCCAATCACCTGTATGACTGACTGACTCCAGGCCTTAACTGACACAATATTACGCCTTTTATCTTTCATTCCAGCTTCTTCCCATCCTGTCAGCATAGTGCCTCAAATGCATCTTTCATTTTCACCTAAAATGTGTTTATACTGCTGCCTGTATATTCATCATACCCAATGACAGTGTAGTCACAATGTTCTTTTTCAGTATTTTCCTACCAATACCTTGTCACATAATCCCTTATTACCTTGCTACCTTTTACCATAAAATTGTTTCTTCATCTCTGTCACAGCAAAATCTGATAAAATCACATGAAAAAAACCATTCCATCAGGGAAATTGTATATAAATATCACAGTTTTCCTTTAAGTTTCATTTCGACATTCGTCTACTGAAAGTGAGTTCCATTCAACAAAGATTTGTTTTCATATTCCAGAGCTTGACATGCAGGTCTAGCATCTGATGAGGTATTTCCAATTAATACAAATAAAAAAGTGACATGGCTGGTATTCTTAGGTTATGCAAACCTGGAGAAAGACGTCCTTTAAGCAGAATGTCTTGCTCTGTAATTTTACTTAATTTCCCCTAAAATGTACAATTATGAGGACAAAGCAAGGCAATACTTCAAGGAAAACATGCACAGGCATAGATTGAATTTATCATCAAATTTAATCAAATTTTATTTGTATAGCCCATATTCACAAATCACAATTTGTCTCATAGGGCTTTAACATGGTGTGACATCCTCTGTCCTTAACCCTCAACAAGAGTAAGGAAAAACTACTAAAAAACCCTTTAACAGGGTAAAAAGAACGTAGAAACCTCAGAGAGAGCCACATGTGAGGGATCCCTCTCCCAGGACGGACAGAAGTGCAATAGATGTCAAGTGTGAAGGGAAACATCATCAAGGTTTTCACAGTACTGATAGGGGTAGACCTTTCTGAAGCATAACTGAAGGTCAGTGAATTGGTGGATTAATGTCATTAATGGTCAAGTATCTGAGGAGAAATACTATGAATCAAGCAGTCCTGCTGCAATCATAGTCTATGGTCAGCAGCCAGCAAGATCATGATCCACCATCAAGATCGGATGCCACTATAGTCCACAGTCATTGTTCACTGTCGCCATTAGGATCCATCATCAGCTGCCACCTTGGTCGTGGTCCACCACCATTTTCCGATGCCAAAGCGATAAAGGATCCGCCTTTATTGTCACGATCAGCCAGCACAATACAGAATCCACCATACTGGATCCACCATTACGATCTCTGATACGCGATCCACAGATCCTAATCCATGATGTGGCCATAGCTGCGGCCCTGGATCTGCGGACAATAAGGCAAAGGGACTCCGGGGGAAGAAGTCAAGTCAGTAACATGTATTGATGAGATATGAATTACTTTGATGTGATAACGATTGAGAAGAGGAAGGAGAAGCTGGAAAGAGAAGCTCCATGTGTCATGTGTCCCCCGACCTTCTAGACCTATAGCAGCATAACTAAGAGCAGGTCCAAGACAAGCCTGTACCAGCTCTAACTATAAGCTTTTTCAAAAAGGAAGGTTTTAAGCCTACTCTTAAACGTACAGGTGGTGTCTGCCTCCCGAATTGAAAGTGGGAGATGATTTATGTGCAGCTAATTATATCAAACTTAACTTTCTAGCTACACACAGTGTGTGTAAACTGATTCCAGTCACGAGTAAGAGAAGTGCACTGGTCAGAGTTAGTCTACGTACACCAACACCACCTGTGACAAAATGAGGGCCAATGAATGTTTTACTGAAAGGCAGTGCATAAAGCAGTCCAATGGTAATATATAAAACATGAAGACACTTGTATATATACATACATGCACACACCCATGCACAAACACGCACACACACAGACACCCTCACACACGGCAGTGGTGACAAAGGTTGTACCTGAGTGGTTGGAAATGTTTTTCCTATCAGGCCATTTCAATTTATCCATCATTTTTTAAAGACCATTTCATATTATTGAACACATATAACTAACCTGTCTAATGTGATTGCTGGAACTGCTTCTTGTTCTGCAATGTGTCAGATGGTAGTGATGTACATGACACTTCTTGCAGCATGTTTACAAGGGTCAAGTCAATCTGGAGGGAGGTTGTTTCAAACATAGATGCAAACTTCAGTGCATGTCTCCTCGGAAAGGGTAAAAAATATCTTCAGGGCATATGTACAATTTATAGACCTCGAGCAGAGGGAGGTTGATGAACTGAGCTTTGAGCTCAAAGATTTCATGTTGTAGGTTGTCAGGCACCTAGTTCTACATTAAATAGCTTAACATATTTATTCAGTTCATTGTGTTAAAACCCTTTTTTCAAAGGCCTGACGGTTTGCTCACCAGCATACTCAGATGTCATAGCAGGCTTTGTTTCTACTCCAGACAAACCCTACTCTGCTTTCTTGTAGAGAAGAATATTGAAGTTTTAACTCTTTTACAGAATCCCTTTTGTGAAGAATGGAATTGAAAAGTGTCTAATCCAGTATTTAGCAAACACTTCACAGCCTGTGAAGTATGACTGTTCAGTTTGAATTAGATTTTGCACTATATCTATATATGATTCAGGTTTAGCCAATAATCATCAGGCATTGATTGTTACTTTATGTGCATTTTATTGAGTGTTTTGTTAATCAACCTTTTGACCTTTAAAAATATCTGTATATTTATGGCTGCTAGAGCTGCTAGGCTGCTAGAACAACTAGAGCTGTCCACTGAGCTGAAAGTTACCAGAACTTAAATGACTTTCCAACACCATGGCCGTATGTTGTCACTAATTTCCTAAGATGCTGAGATGTACGCATCTGACTACTTTTTTTGTATGGCAACAATATGTGTAGGGTATTTGCATATGGTTTATGGGTTTTGGGTGTGGACTGGCAGTAACATATATCAGCACTTATGCATACAGCCAGAAAGGGCCACTCTGAAGGGCATGCTAGTCTGCCAAAAAATGGTGAACTTAATATAATGAACTATATAGTGATTAGTGACACAGCCACAGCCTTTGTTACTGTCATTCTAGTTTATTATGGAGCCAGGAGTCGATTAGCACAACTCCCCTAAAACCATTTGGGTTAAATGCACCGTTACAACTTGTTAATTTGCTACTTGACTATAGTCTTCATTGTAGAAAACAACAAGTCTGCTCTTGTGTCTGATATCAATGAAGTTAGCCTAAAGGTGGTGGAAAGCTTGGTTGAATATATATGTGATGCAGTATGGACAGCTTGATACGCTTTTGAGTATATATGTGATTTCTGTGCCTCTTCAAATTTTAACATTCTGTCTGTTGTCTTGTCAGGCACTGAAAAGCCATATTTAAGTTTAAAAAAGAAACTCACTGGTCAAATCAGATTTTTTTTTATTTTTAAAGTCTAGTGCTCTGGTACTTTGGCCCCTAAGGACAAGCACAAATCTAGACAAGCAACACATTCCAAAACATATGAAAAGTGTAATTACAACATTAAGGGAAACACGCTCCAGATAAATAAATAAATAAAACCCAATATTATAATATTATATTGTTACTATATGTTGTCATTTTATTTGTTATCCTATATACAGAACACAGCTATGTGTACAATAATGCACATAAAACAGATACAGCTTTAACAGTCAAATTCAAATGCTCCAGCAGTACTGACTGAGTTCAGGGCTCGGTCAGACAAAATGATTGAAAGGTGTATTGTGCTTCTGCAGAGGCTTGTGTGTGCACATGTCCATCATGTCCACCCTGACTGCACATAAACCTGTGTGTCTTTTGCCATGTGTGGTGTTTATGGACCAATTTTGGAGCTAAAAATGATTAAATTCAGATTTTGTAACTTTGTCCTGTCGATAAGCTGTGAGACAAAGTCTTAGTTCCAATGAGGACTTAAATATTATTATATGGACTTTGGTATTTCTGTATAATTACAGATACTTCACCGATAAAATAAAGATAGAGGCTATATAAAAGTGAACACTGTAAGTATATTTTGTATGACATTCACTGTCCTTTAATTCTTGGACTGTGAGCTGCTCACATGTCCAAAAATGTAAATTTGTTGTTTATTTTGATAAAGTGATCACACATTTAAAATCTGAATAGTTACTGTCTTGTCTGAAAAAGGGTTACTTGGTAATTAGTTTACTTAAGTTCATAATGCCTATCTGTGACATTACTGCATATTCGAATGGTCCGAGGGCCCTTTCGGTGAAGCAACTCTTGTTGCATGCGTTCTAGGTTAATAATAACTTGAATTGATTAAAGTTACTTCAGGGCACGACCCTTCAAAGGAAGGGAAAAGATAGCCAATTTATTGATTAAGTCTGATTAAAAATGTAATTAATAACTATAGCCAAAATTACCATATAGATAATTAGCTAAGTTTTGTGAAAGAAAAACATTTATTATAAAGGTAATAAAGTATAAAAACACAAATTACTGAGATATGCGTGTGTCTGTGTGTGTGTTGGTGCCAAGTTAGAGAAAGAGTGTAGAGTGGATGCAAAGAAAGACTGTGAAGAGCATAACAAAATAACTTACCAACCAAAATATCACAGCAACATAAATCAAACTTATAAACATCAGAAGGAATCGGACAGACAGTCTTTGCTTAGCCTAGTATAATTATTAAGCCCAGTTGTGTTACCCATCCATGGAAAGGGAAAAAGGGTTGCTGTGCAGTTCTGTAAAGTCGTCTTGCTGGTTTTGTGGCTCCTGCCTTTGTGGTTCTGTTGTGCGGTACAGCTCAATTGCTGTTCGAAGTTCTCTGGCAGGACCTTGTGTCGCTGCCTGAAGGTTGGTAGAGCTTGGATTGCGAGGAGGTTTCCTTGGTGAGAGGAGCTGCAAGCTGCACCTCTCCTCCATTGAGGGTTTCGTGGAAAGATGAGTCGAAAAGAGGCTGGACACCCTTCTCCTCTCGAGGGTGGCATAGAAAGAGAATGAAGAGAGGGAGACCTGGCCTTATATTGGCTTGGTGACCTCATAGGTCATGGGGCCCAGAGTGACCAATAGTAGTTGAAACTTGTGTCCCGGTCGGTTTTCACACCTCTGTGTGACGTTGCCAGCACCCTGGGAGACCCTGCTTTGGTTTTCTCCAGAACAAAGGACATGCGGCCTTTGGCTTTTGACTACACATGTAGGCCGAATTGTAGTTCCCAAATACCAGGTCCCAACAATGGATTCCCTTAAACTCTGGCACGAATGTGCATGCCAACCTCTAAGATAATTATGATATTATTATTGATAGGGCTTGAGGGTGTGACTGTAAAGACAGACTCACAGGACAAGAAAGGGGTGAAGATAAAACACATGATAGAAAGATACTTGTATTCATTATGCAGCCTTTTATTCCTGACAAATGATTGGTCTTTGGGTCTTCATACTTTTGTTGTGTTTCAATTCAGTGGCTGCATCGTTGGAAGCTGCAATATCTAACATATTCCCCCTCATTTTCCATTCCCAGGAGCAGACTTACTCTTCCCTCTGTTCTTTGACAGAGTTGTCTGTTTATATGTATGTTTGTGACATTAGTTGTATTTTATCTTAGAGATACATTATCTAACGATATAGCTGCGCTAGACGACATTGCCCTTGCTTCCAATGAAACAGTCAGGAACTTGGGAGTGATCTTCGATCCTGATTTATCCTTTAATTCACACTTAAAACAAATTTCTAGGACCGCCTTTTTCCACTTGCGTAATATCTCCAAAATCAGACATGTCCTTTCTCAAAAGGATGCTGAAAAAGTAGTCCACGCCTTTGTTACATCCAGACTGGATTATTGTAATTCATTATTATCAGGCTCCAGCAGTAAGTCGTTAAAGACTCTGCAGCTTGTCCAAAATGCCGCAGCACGTGTCCTGACAAGAACCAAGAAAAGAGACCACATGTCTCCAGTATTAGCTTCGCTACACTGGCTTCCGGTTAAATCTAGAATAGAATTTAAAATTCTCCTCCTCACCTTCAAGGCCCTTAATAATATGGCACCATTATACCTTAAAGAGCTGATGGTACCTTATCAACCCACTAGAGCACTGCGCTCCCAGAATTCAGGCTTACTTGTCATCCCTAAAGTCTCTAAAAATAGAGTAGGAACCAGAGCTTTCAGCTATCAAGCTCCTCTCCTGTGGAATCATCTCCCACTTTCAGTTCGGGAGGCAGACACCACCTGTATATTTAAGAGTAGGCTTAAAACCTTCCTTTTTGATAAAGCTTATAGTTAGAGCTGGTACAGGCTTGTCTTGGACCTGCTCTTAGTTATGCTGCTATAGGTCTAGAAGGTCGGGGGACACATGACACACGGAGCTTCTCTTTCCAGCTTCTCATTCCTCTTCTCAATCGTTATCATATCAAAGTAATTCATGTCTCATCAATACATGTTACTGACTTGACTTCTTCCCCGGAGTCCGTTTGCCTTATTGTCCGCAGATCCAGGGCCGCAGCTATGGCCACATCATGGATTAGGATCTGTGGATTGCGTATCAGAGATCGTAATGGTGGATCCAGTATGGTGGATTCTGTATCGTGCTGGCTGATCGTGACAATAAAGGCGGATCCTTTATCGTTTTGGCATCGGAAAATGGTGGTGGACCACGACCAAGGTGGCAGCTGATGATGGATCCTAATGGCGACAATGAACAATGACTGTGGACTATAGTGGCATCCGATCTTGATGGTGGATCATGATCTTGCTGGCGGCTGACCAACGACTATGATTGCAGAAAGACTGCTTGACACATAGTATTTCTCAGATACTTGACCCTTATTGACATTAATCCACCAATTCACTGACCTTCAGTTATGCTTCAGAAAGGTCTACCCCTATCAGTACTGTGAAAACCTTGATGATGTTTCCCTTCACACTTGACATCTATTGCACTTCTGTCCGTCCTGGGAGAGGGATCCCTCACATGTGGCTCTCTCTGAGGTTTCTACCTTCTTTTTACCCTGTTAAAAGGTTTTTTGTAGTTTTTCCTTACTCTTGTTGAGGGTTAAGGGCAGAGGATGTCACACCATGTTAAAGCCCTATGAGACAAACTGTGATTTGTGAATATGGGCTATACAAATAAAATTTGATTGATTGATTGATTTACTTTTACCTTTGAAGAAGTTGCTGCTTAATTAGACACAGCATCAGTGATCCAGGAGAACAGGATGATTAACAAAGACCACAACAAAAGGTGGGATTTCAAACCCACTAGTTAACAGTGGATTAAGAGTCTATGAACCAGCTGCTTAATTAGCTGAGCTTGCGCTACAGTTGTACCTTTACAGGATTGATGAACAAACTGTATTCACATGGGTTTAAAAACTGATTTACAGGGGTAGGTTCACAGCATGTAGAATTAAATCATCAGATTGATTTATGTATATGGAAATGTACCTCTCCATGTATGGCAACCTGAAGGGTTAGCACTCATTTTAACCACAGTAACACAGCCTTTCATTAAACACACAGCATTCTGAAGCTGTCACTGTTTTCAGTATACAGTAATCAAAGGATTTATATGCTGTTCTTCTGTAGCATGATGACATATAGACCAAATAGTTTTTTTTACATCACTCTGCTGTAGACTAAGGCAGCCTGGTTTGTAATAATTTACTTATAGTACTAACTACTTGACATAGAGTGGGATCAGTGGGATTTGTTGTCTTTGCCACCATTGCTGTCACTGCCGTCAGCTTCACTGAAGTAGGACTCCCTTGTGTCCATAGCTCAAGAAGTTCAGGTCCAGCTTGTTTCTCTGATAAACTTCATCAAGTAAAAACAACCAAGATATATGAATTATAAAAATGGCATTAACTGAATTCAAGAGGTGAATTTAAATGCTTCTGGCAGACCACAGTGTGCTAACAGATTAGCTGTTAGCACCGTCAGTCTGTTATCATGACTAGAATTTGGGATTTTTCAGACAATGTACACAACATAATGTACAAAACTCAACCCTGCTTCATCAGTGTGACATGTTACACACGGATGGACTGCTGGAGAACTCGCTTCCAGACCAGTAGGAGTTTTGAACCTAGTGTTTTAGTGTGTCACTATAAAGACAAACACAGAGGACAGGACTAGGATAAGAGAGGAGGAAAAAGAGAAGACACAAAGACCTTTCTGCTTCTTTTTTTTTGTTCTTCATACTTTTGCTGTGTTTCAATTCAGTGGCCGCATCCTTCAGATGCTGCAATTGAAGACTGACAGCATGACTGGGCTGTCCCATTGAAGGCTCCTCCAAAAGCTGCCAACAAATGCGGCTTTCCATTCCAGAGTAACAAAGGCTCCAACGGGGATCCTTTTCAGGTCAACCTATCTCTGGATTCATTGTGTTTTGGTGATAAACCTTCTTTTTGATCATATTTATTTAACTAATTGAGAAACATGTGGAAAATGAAAATAACAAACTCAAGCTCATGATGCTGGGTGAGGGATGAAAAGAAGATTGACTTATATTTGATCATCTCCTTTTTTACCACAAAGGTCAGATACGGTGCCTGCTTTATCACACACGCTGCCCTGCCTGTCAAACTGAGGCTCTGTTCTACCCTCATGAACTTTTTAGTAAGACCCTGATTTTAGAACATAGGACATGATGGAGAATATCCACACTAATTAAGATGTCAACCACCAGTTGCTGTTAGCAGATACTTAAGATACATGACCCTGAAATACCTCTTACTAAAACAGAATATTACTGTGGTATATCCTTAGTAAACAAACACTATAAAAGGTGTAGAGGATCTGTTTTATTCCTTTAGTTATCACACAAAAGAAACAATTGAAAAATCAGTGAGCCACACTCTTGCACACAGCAGATACAACATCCTGCTGCTGGAGAAATTCACTAGAGCACCCGTGTATTAATCCACAGCTAAAAAATATGCACTATAAACAAATGCACTATATCCTGCTGTCAGAGTAAAGAAGGAGACCCAGAGAGAAACAGAAGCCGGGTTTAGGCCTCTACCACCATCCACATGCATCGAGGAAGATGAGGGAGAGAAAGTCTCCTACCATTAAAGAGGTACTTTTAAGTTACATACCACAAACACCATTTTATATAATATACTAAATAGACAAGTTAATACCACACTGAAAGAATACCTCCGCTGATTAACGTTGATGTTACTGGAATTTAGTACATCAAATAATTGTTTTCTGACCAATCATGCTTCCCTGCTGTGATTGTTCAACTGGGAAAATCACTTTTTCCACAGGAAGGCAAGTAAATTTGATTGGAAGGAATGTGAATGTTTTTTTGGGGAAAAAATGTATGCAGTAATGTCATTTAAGATTGCTTGTGCATTGAAATAATTGCTTTTTGTCTTTGAATTTCAGGGTGATACAATCAAAGACTTTTTCAGTGGACTTTGCTGATCCAGCAACAGTCAATTTTAAAACCTTGTATGCAGTGGATTGGTTCACTAAATATGAGGATCTCATCTCCTAAAAACCAGAGCAGTTTTAATAAATTACTTAGAGTCTTGATCCCTTTTGAAAAGTCTACATTTTCAGTAGGAATAAATGGGGTTGAGTTGGAGAATCAGTGGCAGTTCTGAAAATGATATAAAGTAGTTTGTTGGTTTTTGAATTTTATGAAAGCAACAAATATATAGACCAACACCAGCCTGGGTAAGTTGACATATGTAAGCCATGTATCTACATTAGGAACCATATGCCTGTGGCCTTGACTTAGTCTAGAGAGGATTCATCAGCAACAGGCACCCCTGTTTTGTTTTATGTTTAACCAAACACAAAAGAACAAAGGTTGTACCTTTATGATACACAATTCACATCGACCTGATCAAACAATCCTTAATCACGTTGTACTTCAAAGAAGAAGGGTCATCTGAACTGCCGGCTCTGCTCCTTCATGCATCTCACTTAGTTGCTGGTTCCTCTTCCCCCGTGTTACCAACAGCTTCCTGTCAACTTATTATCCATATGTCCATGTGGCTGTTACACTACCAAATGTTCCTGTAGGCCTGTCCCTGTAAGTGATGTTCTGTATGTCATTGATTTATGTAAGCCGTGTTCTTCTGTAGATCCCTGGTAAGTTGATTGCTCTACTTGTTCAATCTTTAGCATCCTGACCACTGTCTGTGGTCATTGCACTGATGTCATCGTTATTTTCTTCCTTGTTTTTACTTGTGTTTTGACATGCTCTGTGTCTTTGAATTGCCCTCCTGGGACAAATAAAGTTGTTTTGAATTTAAATTCCCTGGGATGCATTTTGCAAAATGCTGTAGCTCATTGGAAACAAATTTTGCCTTTAACTATATGACCAGTCAACTTTAGCCATAATTTATCCAATCTATGGTTGTAGCAAGGGTGCACATGCACGAACAGATTCCAAGTGACGGGCACACAGACAGGGCACAGTCACACATGTACGAATGCAGGTCAATGTTGCAGGTCAAAATTCACCAAAGCTGGATTCCTTATGAAGCCAGGCTGTGGATCTGCTTCAGCAAAGGAAACAAATGTTTTACTCGACCCCTGGCTCGCACAGATTGGAAGTGAACTGGAGGTGAAGGTTTGCAACTGCTACATATGTGTGACTGTTTCCTTGAGAGTGAACATTATTGTGTGTGAGTCAAAACTGCATTGCATGCCACTTACACATGTGCACAACTGCATCTGAAACTATGATGGATGACTGTCTGCATGGATGGTAACAACATTGTTGACGATAGCACGAGCGAGCATATGGCAAATAGCACTGCACACAGCTCAACAGTTAATGGTCCCTAGTGTGAGTATGAGAGGTGTAAAAACAAACTTTGGTTCATTGTGAAACTGTGGTGGGATAAATTAGAATATGGTGGGTCACCACAGTCTAGATAATTAATGGGAAACGCTCAAAGCTTTCCTCTGATGCTTTCGATATTGTTTTTCATACTCTCAGTTTCACTTATTCAAAAAATGTATATAAAATGTATAAATAAGTGTAACTTGATTTAATCAAACTACATTCAAGTTATTTGATTTATTCACATCAACTCAACATGACCCTTTACATTGAACTTATGTGATACAATTACATGAACATTTTATATGTAATATGAATACATAAAGTTAGCATTTTAGGTCAACATTTTTAGTGAGTGTGTAGTAAAAGTGTGTATGGTACTGATTTGGTTGAGAGGCTGAGAAAAAATATGTATGTTTTCACAATGTGCTTGGACCTCCTATCAAAGTTTCTGGCAAAGAGCAATTAGTACTCACAAAAGCCATGTAAGCACTTTTGTTGCTCATCTGAACCCTCCTGCCCACTCACTCCTCCACTGCTTATATGCTTCAGAGTACATGTTCTGGGGGATTAAGATGCAAATTGTTGCCCTAATCTTTGAGAGTTAAATATGCTTATAGTGTGGAGCTAAGTAAGCATATAGTGAATTATATAGAAGTTCCTTCATTAGTATGCAAAGCTCAGCCTTTATGCCATTTCCAAACTCATACACTAATGATATTCATATGTAAAGTATGTGAAAGGTACAATGTTTACCATAAACTCTCACAATGTGATTTTACATTTTATATACAGTCGGCATCGGGAGCTTGGTAAACTACATAAACACACACAGTATAACATACTGCTGTTTAATCTGCATTGACGTTGACGAACTTAAAAATCATGGCTGATGTCTTCATTGCATTTTCTTCCTACACACACACACACACACACACACACACACACACACACACACACACACACACTTAGAAACATTTCCATACATTTTGACCGAAGGCTGCATAGCTGATGTCTTATTAAGTCGTGGCTTTTCTGTGCCAAGTCAGCTGCACAGAAGAGGAGATGAATGTAAATCCATGCCTATAGATTAGCTATTCTCCTTGCACAAAAAATGCCTGCCACAAACCCCCATTCACCCACTTTATATTCCTTCCCTTCATATGGATTTCAGCAGTCAAATCGCATTATGTAGAGACACCCCAGTGGTTTACCGGGCAAGGATGCGTACTCTGGTACTTGCAATTTTAGAGGGTTCAAATCCAACACTTGAGTTGCTTGTGTGTTCTCTCTCCCTTCCCCTCCAGTTGAAGTTAAATCTCTAAAGCATTATTTACATAGTGAATTTAAATCCAATCCTTTAGAATATTCATACATTTTCCCCAAATCACATTATGGGAAACCTCTATCTGCTAAAGCATCTGTGTCACTCTGTAATAATTTGTATTGTTGCATTGTGGAGATGTGGGTTCAAACATGGGTTAAGATGTAAAGAACTTCCTCACTGTGAGGTCACACAAGGAGGCAGGATAACACCTAAAGCTGGCTGGTGCCGGGTGAAGAATAATGACCTTTGTGCTTTAGTAGTGTATTTACAATTCTTCCATTTTAGATAGTATCATCTCACAACTAGTCATTATCTCACTCAAGATCATACATTAACCATAATTCAGTCTTCATGGGAGCAGTGGCTGAGCAGTTCAGAGGTCAGAATATCACTACAAACTACCTCTATTTCACCATACTTGAATAAATGCTTGTGTCTGGTTTTGCTTGGTGGAATTTTAAGAGAACAATGGATTATCTCTATAATTTTTGTCTAAATTGAATTGGCATAATCATAAGGACAGGAGAGAGACCCAGAATGCAGCATAAGTGTCAGTGTGCCTTGAACACTTGGTTTCTGCCTGATCCATGCGATTGGTCCAAAATGCAAGATGTGATTAAGGGTAAATGGAGCCTGAAATATCAATGAAATATCAACGTATATGTTATTTTGGGACACTGCTATTATCTAACAGGAAGGGCATCCTCTCCCAAAAAGAAGGAGACCCAGAGAGAAACAGAAGCCGGGTTTAGGCCTCTACCACCATCCACATGCATCGAGGAAGATGAGGGAGAGAAAGTCTCCTACCATTAAAGAGGTACTTTTAAGTTACATACCACAAACACCATTTTATATAATATACTAAATAGACAAGTTAATACCACACTGAAAGAATACCTCCGCTGATTAACGTTGATGTTACTGGAATTTAGTACATCAAATAATTGTTTTCTGACCAATCATGCTTCCCTGCTGTGATTGTTCAACTGGGAAAATCACTTTTTCCACAGGAAGGCTAATAAATTTGATTGGAAGGAATCTAAATGTTTTTTTGTAATGTCATTTAAGATTGCTTGTGCATTGAAATAATTGCTTTTTGTCTTTGAATTTCAGGGTGATACAATCAAAGACTTTTTCAGTGGACTTTGCTGATCCAGCAACAGTCAATTTTAAAACCTTGTATGCAGTGGATTGGTTCACTAAATATGAGGATCTCAAGATTGCAGCTCTGGGAATGTCACGGCAAGCTTTTGTTAGCATGCCTGAACATCGCACAAAAGTCTTAGGTCGGTGAGTATAAAATCGAAGTAATTACCCACTGCTTTCAATATGTTTCCCATATATTTACTATGTACTAGTGTTGGATTTATGTATATATTTTTGTATGTTTGAGACTTGATTGATTTTTTTGTTGTTCTGGCCAAGGATTCTGAGGTGTCTTCCTTGGTTGACTACATCCATGAGACGACAAAACATGTAAAGTTATATTACATTATCCCTTATTTTACGACACAAAGTTTTCTTGTACCCTACCAAATGTCTTTATGAATGATGATGTTTGGAAAGTAGAAAACAAAAACCCCACCACCTTCTGAATTTATCCTTCTCCTATGCACCTGTCGCCTGTCTCATGAAATAGATGTGCAAAGTTTTCCTCTGTTATGTATAATGATGACCCCATCAAACATCATGTTAGCAATATTTACACCTTTAATCTATACTGTTTATTTCTGTCTACATGTGTGAATTTGCCTTCATTAGTTTTAGAAAAGAGCGATGTTGTATCGGTCAGTGGGCGGCAGCACGAGACTCCGCAAACTAGTCTTTAAGTAGACAAAGGCGTTGAGGTTGCCGTCGGCCATCATGGTTTTTTGCTTAAGGGACTGAATATGTTCCGTGCAGAAATATTTGCATTTCCCTTATATCTACAAAAACTGCTTGCTTCACAGACTGCAGTTTTGTTTTGCTCCGATGTGGTGTGCAAATACTAGCTGTATCTGCAAAGGGTTGTGCTGCATTAACATTTTGTACTCGGATTTTGTTTTGACAGACTGTGCAAAGGACCTTGAGAACATCACCACTCTACAGGAAGACAGTCCAGTAATGGGTGTCAGATGTTCAGCAGTGGACGACAGGTACTGTGGAAAAAAAATTGTCATTGTTGCACAATGTCCTTTGACTCTGTTTACACAAGGTCTACACAAAAAGGTTTGATTGTAAACTGATATTGGCACGAATTCATTTTATTCTCCTCTTCACAAGGACCAACCAATCAAAATGACTTGCAGAACTCCATTGATGGACTCTATTTGAGCATTAAGCAGCAAAGATTTCAGCTGTATCGTCAGACTGGTGAGACCAACTTTATTGGCAATTTCTTTGTGTAACATACTGTGACAAAATGTATTGATTACTATTTGTAGATTGTAAAAATAGCTAACCCATTTATAAAAAAAAATAGAATTACCGCACTGCGGTTGTATGACTCCGCTAACCAGTGCAGTTTCTGTTTACATATCTCTACATACTTTTTCTCATATAAATGTCACTGTAACCTCTTGACAACTGAAACCGTAAGATGAGGTCATTGTGGCCTTGACCTTTGACTTTAAGGCAAATAGTCAGATGGACAACCCGAAAACATACACTGGCCTCCGGCCACTGGCTATTAGATATAGATAGATAGATAGATAGATAGATATACTTTATTTATCCCAAGCTGGGAAATTATAGTGCAGCAGCAGCATTACACAAAGTGACAAGTGACAACAAAAAATGCAGAGGCATTAAAATGTTAGTGTAGTAGACTGGATTTTACATTGATGTTACATTGGTCATCTTGACCAATGTTTGGTTTCACATTCTAGATGGCAATAAGCAGAGACATCAACTCATTTTTGTGGATTTCTGTAGAAAAGAAAGCCTTGTATGTGTGTATATATACATACACACAAACGTACTATTAAAACATTTTGTTTTTTATCATACATTCTCAGGCAGTACTGAGTCATTTACGGAGACGGGATGTGAGGGTCTTCTCTGCGTGCTCAAGAGAAGATTGCACAGAGTTAAAGCTCAGCTGCAGCGGGTCTGACATATTCTGGAATGGCAACAATGTCTTTGGATGACTCCTCCCTTAGGAAGTCCTTAGCTTGGTGTTGGGTAGCTGTTAGCTTTAGCATATTTAGTTTTTAGCGGCCTGTCTGACGTTTATCTATAAAAAAAAAAAAAAAACAATCAGAGGGAACCATCTTCATAATTTAACACTATGGTTTGTTTGTGTCCTTCAGTTCTTCTCAAGTGAAGCTGTACCACTGTGCTCCAGCTCCACACTCCCTCCTGCAGCCTCCGCTCCTGATGCTAACCTCCTGTCTCCATCACACCAAGCAGCAAACCTGGAGCGACAGAACTTTCTCCATAGCTGCCCCCTCCCTCTGAAACCCCCCCTCTCCCCCCTCTCTTTGTAGTTTTTAAACTCTTTTTTGCATGAGAATTGTTGATCATATCATTTCCAGCAACTGCCTTAATGTAATTTTTGTGCATAATAAATGACATTGATCATAACATATGGTGATTTCCTTGCACTTCTACACCATGTTATTGGCAGATAAGATGCTGATTGAGTTAAAGCAGCGAATGCTCTGCTTTAAGCAAAATAAACACACAAAAGGATCAAATGGATTTGAAGTAGAATGGGCACATTACATTCTGTAGAGAGTACCTCAGCTACTGAAGTCAGAAAATGACTTTCTTTATCTGAGGTTTCAGTCATTTATAGTCACAGCAAAGCACACAGGTCTGGTTGTCTAAGTGGCGTCCATATCATATTGTTTAAGATGTGTAACATCAAGCTTGTGTATCAGTGGTAAATACATCCAGTCATAAGTCAGAGTCCACCCTCTTGTTTACACTAAAAATTAGGTGACCCAGATTCTTAACATCAAAGAAATGAACACAGAGTATAGCAATAGATGTTTCACTTTAAATCAGTAGCTGGTAAGCAGCAGCCTGACTTATTCAAACACATTAATACTACAATGAATGAGGCAGGGGTTTCTATCAGAAATCATTTCTGGGACATTACTTTAAAAGATCTCCAGTATAAGCAAATATGTTCTAAAATTGGTTTACATCCAAGAGTGAGGCTGTCCCACCGCTTGGAGTTAAGATGTAGTCCAAACAGACAAAACCTCAAATCACACCCAGTACGGTATGGTTCAGGTGACAGTATGTGGAAGGTGAAGGTCATTTCCATGAGCTCAAGAGAAACATAATGTGATGTCTTAGTAGTTCATATTTGGGTCCTCTTAAAACATGCACCCACTAGGTACTCTATACTGTAATCCTGAAAATCAGGGACCATGCTGCATTGGGGTCTAGGGGAAGGGAGTAGCAGTGTTAAAAATCCAAGGGAAGACTGTGATATGAAAAGTGTTTCACAAGGAAAATTTAATTTATTATCTAGGGCAGCAGGGCTCCATCTAATTGGCCAAATATATTGACATGCAGAGCATGAATACATGGCACATTGAACACCATTTAGGCAGTCTTTTGTGATATGTATATCGCCCCATGTTGATATCGCGATGACCGTAATTTTTAGATATCTTGTACAGCCCTCGTGTCTATGATTTAAAACCAATAAGCATGATCTGTTTTTTTCCCTGTTCTAAAGCCAAATAAGGTTTGCTGCCATCTAGTGGTTATTTATTTTCCAACCAGCTGACTAGTTAATTAGTTTGAAGTCATCAGCGGATAATGAGATGAATTGTTGCTGGTCATCAACGTAATCATGTTATTTTTGTTGATGATAAAGCCAAGGGGAATCATGTAAAGTTAAAAGTGCACAGGAAGGAACCCTGTGGAACCCCAAACACTAATTGTTTTTTGTTGGAGTGGAAGTCGACTGTTAATCGATTAGTTGTTGCAGCCCGAGATTGACACACCCAGTTTTTTAGCATTTCCAGTAGGTTCCCATGATCTCCATGATGCATGTGCTAAATGCATAGCTCTGGTAGGAGTATTAGGATGTTCACTGACAACTGATTATCAAATTGTACAACAATGCTAATATTAATATATATGAGCTCAGATTGAGAGTAGAGAAGAAGAGGAGAGGAGAAGAAGAGGAGAGAAGTATTACCCAGTGAAGAAGGTACTGAAAAGCAAAAGGCTATTTATTGTAATTTGAGGTCAAGAAATTCACTTGTAAGTCATCTGACCATAGGTTTGCTTTTAATGGTAAACATGTTTTAATGTGTTTCAGGGGAACGTAATGGAATTGGTGGAGCAGGAGCCCTGTTCTATGTGGTATGTAGAATGTCTCTTCATTGTATTTGATTGTCCCTAAAATTACTTAATGTTTACTGCAATATTACAATTAATAAATTAGTATTATATATCGTTAGTTTTTCTTATATAACATTATGCATTTCTTTACTTTTATGTAAATTGTTGCTGCTAATGTGGTGCTATTTATTCATTTGAAAAACATTTTTAAAAAGACAAGTATAAACTATTGTCTTGACAATTGAGTATTACAATAATCAGGTAATTTACACTAATCAGCTTACTGTGTGCATGTTAACATATTCAATGCGTATGGCATTTATAGCTCGCTGTCTCGTTGCCCTTCTTCCTTGTCAAGTTTTGAATTCCATTCAATGCTAATGTAAAAAATTATTCTCGGTTGATTACAGTGGGAAGACGTGGCTACTGTATATACAGTATATATTAATAATGTTGTAATATTACTATTATTTTTATTTGTTTAATTGAAAAGACTATCTTGCTGTTTCTTTAGCTTACTGTTAATTTATATTTTAGGAATGTCGTCAAATTTATATGTATGGTACATACATTAATTAAAAACCCTTCAAACCCCAACGCCTTGTGTGATTGTGTGAACTGCTGAAACCATTTGCTGGTGGAATTGTTTGCTGAATTTTAATTGATTTAGCCCTTGCCTTATACAGTATGTCTATCATCTCTATAAAGTAATACAAAATTAAAAAATTTAAATTCAAGTAGACAGCACATTTGTTATTATTCATCGCTTTTACAGAGCACATGAAGATTAACAGTATGTACAAACAACTGTCTACAAATACAAATACAAAGTTATAAGAAAAAAGTAAAGATAAAAAAAGTATTAATGATAAACGAAAAATAATCTTAATGTTCATCATCAGTCCATATCAAATTGATCAAATACACAATAGGAATATATACTGTAAAAATGTGCACTCGCCATACTAAGCCGTCCAAGATGAAAGATCCGCTCACGCATGCGCTATCGGGCCCGCCTCGGTATGAATGTAGTTGCGGGGACTTCTTAGATCGTTCGAATTAGAGGTGTAATCTATCATCAAATATTAATATCAAAGAACGTGAATAACATTCACGCTCACTGAACGACACAACGCACGGACGATGATTCAAACAGCACGCTACGACGTGGTTTACGGCATGGCAGCATTCACAGCAACCACCATAGCGATGATAAAAAAACGTTACATTACTACGATTTTTCTGGCGAGATCTGAAAAATATTTGTGATAACTAATAAAATATAGATCTGAATGAACTGGCTGAAGATTGTGGATGCAAAGAGTATATTTCTCGCTAGAAATGGTGTCAGGATGTATTTTAATGCCCAAACTATATTATAAAATGACATTTTTATCTGAAAATACAAGGAATGTCCGCCATGTTTTCATTTTCGCAGATATATATATATATACGATAAGTTGTTGGTGTTATGTGTGAAGATTTTGAACTTTAAACTGTTTTACCCTCCAGTTTTTAGTCTTTCTGCTAAACTAATCTCAATCTCTTCTGGTTTTATATCCTCTTCTCATCTAACGTTTAGCATCTATAAAAACCTTTCCTCTGTCACGACACGGAGGAGACATGGTGAGGGCTGACATGAAGACTTGGCCATGACAAAAGAGAAATAGACTTTTATCAGTGGGGTTTTAATGTGCAATTTTTCGACACTTGCAGCACAATGAACGCTCTTTCTATCAGATGACAGACAAATCTGTGTCAGGAGATCAGACTATACATTTTTCTCAGGGGGAAACAGACACTGTCACACCACCCTTTCATTTCAGCCCATGCAGTCAAATCCATTCTCCTTCGGGAGCCTGGTAGAAGTGGGGAGGAGCAAGGCACACAATTTTCTTTTCAATCTCCTGTCTTCACCAAGAACATTCCTGTCACTCATTTCAATCATAATCTGCTCGTGTCTATGTACAGTATTTTGCCGAGGCAGTGACAGATGCTGTGCACAAAAAAGGAACATCAAACTCATTCTGTTTATTTATGTTGCTGATGTTTTGAAAAGTATTCCTCAAGGCTCAAATTCAGAACTTAAATATATAAATGGGGGTATACCCTAAAATCTTGCATGTGTGCATACCTATTTCAACTAAGTCAGAAAATGTGCTATCCCATTTGGGCTTTACATGCTCCATGTTTACAGTCAAATTAAATACAATAGGTAAATCTAAGTATATGCAATTTTGGTGTGCTCAGGAAAGAATGAATGAGTGGAACGTACCATCTTGCAGACTGAACACCAATGTAATCTAAAGACAATACCATCTATTCATCCAGTCATGTCTACACACTTAGATCAAGGGTATTCAAATGTGAACACTTTCTTTATGTATGATAGAAAACATGATGACAACCTGGTGAACCACATGTTGGCTCTGAAGTCACTGTCAACTCTTTCTGTGATAAACCTGATCTTAAAAAAAATCTTTACATACGAAAACCTGATTGACATACTAAGATGTTTTATTTTTAAATTTAGTTTTCTTTGCAGCTGAACATGGTCTCGTTCTCAGAGCAGGTATTGGGGATTTAGCCTAGGTCATCATTATGTTTACAATAGGTTAATATGATCTGAACAGTGCTACTTCTGGGCCAAATAAGTTATAGAAACAGAAGTAAAATAAGGTGTGGTGTTGTTTAAAAAATCTAAATCCTCTAGTGTGCACCAGGCGTAAGTAAACAGCTGGGCTATATGGCAATAGCAAAACTTTTTAAGACTGACAAGAAGGACAGACCAGACCAGGGCAAGCTAACTTCAGTCAAAGCAAAGAAGTTATAGAATGCTTTCCATGAGAAACAGTAAAGCTTGCCTTCTTTAACCTCACCATAGGACTGTAGTCCCTATTAGTGGATATTGTACAACATCAGACATATAGTCTGAACATTTAACATATGTTCAGTGTCAACATAGTTGCTTCTTGTCAAATATGTTAGCATGTTGTTATTATGATCACATATCACAAAATCAGATCGCAAGGGCATTTCCTTAAAAACATAATTGCTGTTGCAGTTATATAATAACATCATCTCTTGGTGACACGGTTAGCTTTGTGCCAGAAGTGAATCCATACCAGGCAGTCAATCAGAACTGAGAATACTTAGTGACACGGTGTACTTTATTTAATAAACACTGGTCATTTTCAAGTGAACTGCAACTGTAAAGGCTTCAAGAGGCCGTGGCTATTAGTCCCATCTATGAGAATGGCTGCACATATTAACACACTTGCTCCCCTCCCTGTAAGAAACTGAGGACATTTACAAATGCTGCTAATGAGACCAAATAACCTTTTTTTTATTCTCACACATTCTTAAATCAGATAAATTCAGTTATTCTTTTGATTAAATTAAGATTTCACGATTTCACAGTGTTGCTCCTACCCTACAGCAGAGATATTTAAAACTACATGCTCATACATTCAAAAAAGGTTGGAAGAAAGTGTGTTCCGTTTACAATGGAACAAAAACATTGCTTTATGTTTTTACTCCCTGTGATTTTCACTTTGTGCTTTATAAATCACATGAAAACACTTAAACAGAGACCCCTGCATCACACTATCCATCAAGATTCACTCGTAAGAAATTGCAGCATGTGTAATATCAGTGTGGGAGGAATTACATAAAATGAACAGTGAAATTATCATATGCCCAATGGATCAAAAGTGCAATGATGCATGATTTCATTCCATGGTAATGAATTCAATGTTTTATAGTTACAAATCAAGCCCGCGTGGTGTCATTTTGTTCATGTCTTTAGGACCAGAACTTTTAATCCCTCTCCTACAAATTCTGTCTGCCCCACTTTGCAGGAATTGCTGGTGCTTGCACACAGCAGATAAACACTGCCACCCTGTCTCTGTACCTGAATGGAGCCCTTCACCTTGCAGATGGCGGTCCACCAGGGAATGATACAGAATTGCTTTTAAAGGCTGTATGAATCCACCATGGGAAGACGAAAACTTCGGTGAGTTTTGCGGGAATTTCTGCTTCACACTAGCAGGAGGCCGATAAAGGTAAGCCTTACCAGACATGGGATACCAAAGTAATAGCTTTCTGGCATTGGAACATAATTTAAAATAAGGCTTTATTCAAAAGAGACAGGACTTTTTATGGAAAGGGTCAAAATACTTGGCACCTGATGCACAAGAGGGAGTCGTGACACTTTAGAACAGCATTGAGGTAGAAAGTTAAAACATTAAAGAGCATACTAAAATCTATTATAGGCTGCATCCTTCAAGTGTGAGATCATTATACTTAAGCTGGGGAAAGACAGGAGTTTAAAAATCCTGACTGATTTGGAAATGGTGGTTGCATTACACAGTCAAAGAGAATCTTCACAGATATTCTTCTCTCTAATCAAACTGTCCACACTACAATATTATTAAGATAAACTGCTAAGTAAACGCATCACCTCTCTGACATGATCTCATGAGGAAGAAGATGAAAACAAACATGATAGAGAATGGCATAGTGTGACAACTTGCTCGCAGTGATACCAAACGAAAGCAGAAGAAACACGTCCGGGAGATAAAATGGTTGGCGAGACGCAGCGAGAACTAGAGGTGAGATTTTAATTGTCAGTTTTGTTATATGTTCACAGTAGATGTGTTGTACGTGCGTTTGTGTTCTTGCCACATACTGACAAGCATTCCCATCAACTCAGGCGTCCACCACACTCCGACAGTAGCCTGTTTCGCGGTCTCCATCTCATTTGTTCTCCTCGGAAAGTACTGACATAATCATCTCGATTTTAAATCCAAATGACTTCTCTTCTGATTCTGGGTTAAATCGGCTTGAAATTCCTGTCATCTGAGCCAAGCTTCAGCCTAAATTGATATCTTACATTAAATCTACCTGGCGCTGTTGACTCCCTATGTAAAGTCTCAATATTCCAGAACTGTGGTGTAGTGTCAGCTGTAGCCAAGCAGAGGACGTGAATACATTTTGCCGGGATTCATTGCATATTTATCGGGTATTAAATGGGCCTTGGGGCTAAATTATGAAAGTAAATGGAGCTGTAGATCCCAGGGTGCAACTTTGAAAGTAAAATGGAGGAGAGAAAAGAGTCTTTCTTGAGACTTGAAAGATGGAAAAGGTTAATTTGAAGAGAAAGAGCAAAGTGTATGTGCAAAGAAAACAAACTTCACTCTCAGTTTCTGTTTGAGTGCTTTTGTAAAACCATGTAGGCCTATAGTGTGTGCACTGCAGCCATATGTGTCGTGTATCTGTGTCTGCTCTTTGCTATTGTGTTTGTTGTGTGTGGACCACTGCCTGTGTGTGTGTGTGTGCACGCGTGTGTGCGTGTGCACGCAATTGCGCATGATCCAAGTTAGCTGTCGTCCCTGGCTATAATGGACCAAGCCGGCAACCTGCTGGCAACCATGACGTTTGACGGGGAAACAATGCATATTCATCTCGCTGCCACACACACACACACATACACACAGACACACACAGAGTGGCTCCCTGTGGTTCAGCTGCCACTGAGCCGTATGGACGATTAGTCAAGGCCACAGCCTTCACCTTTTAAAGTGCTCTTTCTTTTTCTTTGGCCTATTTTCAAACTTTCCCTCTTTTTTAAATTCCCCTTCTTGTTAAATAATTTATTTAATCAGTCTATTTCTGCTCTGCTATCCCTTTTAAATCTGATTCTCAGTTGATTTATTTCTGTTATTGTTGGCTCCTTGTGGTTTTCCTCTGTTAATCTCTTTGTATAATTCTGTCAGGGCCATGTGGTTTGTAACTATTGTTTTGCTTTAACAGAAAGTTTAAAGAAGCTCAAAATGTTTCTGGTGCACATTGATGGAGTTTGGAGATGGCAGATTTGGAAAATGACAGACACGCTTCACTGATGATTACTTTAGCTCTCCTCTGTAAAACTCATTTGGACTCCTGTCTGAACACAGCGTCCCTTGCTGACGTCCTGTTCTTGTTTGCTTTCCATTTATTTCATCCAACGTCACGTGTTTGCCTCCCTTTGCATCATGCAGCTTCACATTAAAATGATTTGACAACTGCTTTGCCACCTACAAACTACAAAGTCAATAGTACCAGGGGCTGTGAGAATAACTTGGGGCTCAGTTCCAATCATTTTTATGCAAACGATGATGAATCACGCCGCAATAAAGTTTCCTCAGTACTCCAGCAAAGGTTTTAGTAGCTTGCTTGGGGTGCTGCAAAAAGTTACTGCAAAAGAAGATATTAGCTTTAGAGACACATTTGACAGTATCACTTGTATATTATTAATTTTCATTGCACCTGAACTCAGAAAGTGAATTTGAACATCCCATAATGACTCTGAAGTTATGTGTCTGGCTCCTGGTGGTGATGCAACAGTGTCTATTATTTTGCATATATGAAGCTCAGTGATGACACAGTATAATTTACTGTGTGATGCTTGTATAGACAGACACAGGATTTAAAGATGGTAAAGGTTAAACTGCTCCACCACACACAACATGCACATTTAAAACACAGATTCATGGTTTCACATGTTCTCATATCATTAATTAACATCCCTCTGGAAAGCTTCCTTAAAACAACTGCTCAATTTGATACTAATCATAACATACACATTTATTCATAGAAAAGCTGAATTTAAAGTTTGTTATTATAATAATTATTATTGGAAAATGTTCCTATACTGTATGTTGAATTATGTGCTCACCCATGAACAAATTTATTATTTGCACAATGTTCAGCTGACCTGCTGTGCACTGATTAAAAGGTTCTCAGACGTTTGACAATTAACTGAAATGTATTATCTGACACTGTAGCCCTTAATTGCTGTCTCTACAGTGTTTTTTCCATGTAATTTGTGCCAAATTAAAATTATAGTTTTTCTACTGCAGTTTAATGAGGGAGAAAAGTCATTAAAAATTATAAGGGAACCTTTTAAGAAATTACAGAGCAAGATAATGCAATAAATGCTTGATTTATTTCACCCATCGTGTTTTATTTCTTATATATTTCCCTTTTAACCTGAGGCTTCTCTTTGATTGTCTGACACCCCAACTAATGTCACCATGTTCCTGGATTGCAGAAACATTAAGTCCAGTGCAGTGTCCTTATTCCTGATTTGACAAACAGCCCAAACAGTCAAAATGAGAACCAAATTGTTGTAAAATGTCATTTCTCTTGAAACACTGACTCCACCACACTGGAAAGCATAGTTTGACTGCTTCCTGGCTGAAACACTGGCTTCTGTTTCAGCTCTGACCACTCACACCTGTAATCGCACCCCACAGTGAAGTCACTGTTTAACCAATCAATCAATCAATCAAATTTTATTTGTATAGCCCATATTCACAAATCACAATTTGTCTCATAGGGCTTTAACATGGTGTGACATCCTCTGCCCTTAACCCTCAACAAGAGTAAGGAAAAACTACTAAAAAACCTTTTAACAGGGTAAAAAGAAGGTAGAAACCTCAGAGAGAGCCACATGTGAGGGATCCCTCTCCCAGGACGGACAGAAGTGCAATAGATGTCAAGTGTAAAGGACAACATCATCAAGGTTTTAGCAGCATTGATAAGGGTAGACCTTTTTTAAGCATAACTGAAGGTCAGTGAATTGGTGGATTAATGTCATTAATGGTCAAGTATCTGAGAAATACTATGTATCAAGCAGTCCTTCTGCAATCATAGTCTATGGTCAGCAGCCAGCAAGATCATGATCCACCATCAGGATCGGATGCCACTATAGTCCACAGTCATTGTTCACTGTCGCCATTAGGATCCATCATCAGATGCCACCTTGGTCGTGGTCCACCACCATTTTCCGATACCAACACGATAAAGGATCCGCCTTTATTATCACGATCAGCCAGCATGATACAGAATCCACCATACTGGATCCACCATTACGATCTCTGATACGTGATCCACAGATCCTAATCCATGATGTGGCCCTGGATCTGCAGACACTAGAACCAGAGTTCACACCTAGAGGGATTTGAGAAGTGAACAGATTATATGCTTATTACAAGCTGCTGTTCACTTTCTCTTCACAGCTGTGAATCACTATGTTTAAATGAACAATGTTCTAATGAATGGTTGTCAGCACTGGATTGACATGTAATCTACTATGATTCAATTATCATCATTAAATGTGTTATGTTTTGTCAAAGGTACACTGATCAATATTTGTATACTACTAATGGATAACGTGACTGTGAGTGGTGTGGCTCATGATGAACCTGGCCCTGCAGTTCTAATCTCTACTGAGGTTAACTCTCCTTGTCTTGTCCACACACATTTGCAGATGCAGCACTGAACACAGAAAAAAGTCACTAGTTGGTAAATGGTTTTGTATTTATATAGCACTTATCTAGTCTTGATGACCACTCAAAGCTCTTTACAGTACAGTTTTACATTCACCCACTCACACCCATTCACACAGTGCATCTATTAGCAGCACTTTGTTGTTCTATGAGGGGCAATTCAGGGTTCAGTATCTTGCCCAAGGACACTTCAGCATGCAGATGAGGAAGACTGGGGATCAAACTGCTGACCTTCAGGTTGGAGGACAACCACTCTACCCCTCAGCCACCCATTGGAGGAAATAGTAAAGAATTGAGCTGCTTAGGTCTATATATTTTCCCCAGGGGTTGTTGGGAATAAAAAGCTTAGAGATAATTAAAAGAAGTGCACCTACTAGTGCACCTACCGGCTGATCCACAGGTAAGGTGGGTAGGGTTGTAAAAAAATAACATTCTGATTAACAGCAGACAATCTGATTGTCAGATTGACAATTTGCTTTCTTTTTGGGAAAAACAAGGACGCTCATTCCCACAGCTGCAGCACCTTGCGAAGAGAGCGCTCATTCAGTGAAGCCGGTCTTGTCATTAAGTTGAGGCGGAGTCGCCTAAATCCTGGCACAGTGGATACTATTTTAACTTTGGAATGTCCATGCGGGTGAGGGTCTCTAAATCTTAGAGATTAATCATGAGTCAAGCATATTTTCAGATTTGTTAATCCGCGTATCTCTAGCACCTACAATCATCAGGTCGCCAGAAACATGACTCCACAGAACTGCTCACTCTGCTCCATTTGTGTGATGTGCAAAGAGACAACTGTTTGCAAAAACGTAGCCACAACAATTGCAAAGAGTGACAGTATGGCAGCAGTATGTTGACAAGAATAAAAATATATGTATTATTGCCTCCGATAAGAAGGTTATGTTTTTGTCTGCTTTTTGTTTGTTTGTCTGTCTCTTAGTTAACAGGATAACAAGAAAAAAACGATGATGAAGTATGGGTCAGGAAAGAAGCCATTTAATTTTGGTGCAGATCTAGATCAGGGGTCAGATCCCAGGATTTTTTATTTTTTATTTTCTCTTGCATTAAAAGACAACGTTGCGTTTTTTCAAAATATTCCTTGATTTCTCTAAGAATAATTCATGGATCTCAACTTAAAAAGTAGAAATAGTGATTTGAAATATCTTCTCATCAGGGTGTGTTGGGCCTTGGCAGAGGTATGAGCTCTACTGAGTGCTATTCTAGTCGTATGTTTAACTACAACTACTGTGTTTTATGCACCTATTTTCTTCTTTCTTATCAGATTTTGTTCGACTTCGGTCCGATATGATTGATTAGCTGATGGGCCACTTACACTTTTACACTCAGCAGGCTTTCTGTTGCATAAGACTACAGCCCTGATGAGTGTTCCTCTCCCATTCCCCAGGTTTAACTTTCTTCATTTTCTCAGATCATTTTAGGTATCATATGCTGATCTGTATTTTCAGTCCTTGATGTGAAGGAGGTTCTGATCTTGATTTCCCTGTGGGAATCATTAGAGTTTCATCTCCACCTTTTCTTATGTCACAGCTGGCTTTGTGTCTGTCGTTCGTCTGAAGTGGAGGTTTGACAGACATGGCGATGTCTCACTTCGGCGCAGCTGTTCCTTTAAGTTCTCTCGGCTCCTGCAGTGCCGGGACCTGGCTGACCCCCCTACAAGGCAAAACAGAGAATTTCCACTTTGGACAGTCACTTGGACGTGTCACAAAACACTGTATCGGAGGCTGAACTACTCTCCGCCCTCACATAAAAATATATATCTCTCTAAAACAGAATTGGCCCTCTGTTCCTCTCTGGCCTTCACTGTCTTTTCTCTCCCAGTCCCCCCTTTTATTTCTCTCTCTCTCTCTGCCATAACTCTTTTTTCCTCACTTCTTCTTGACCTTATTGAGAACTTTTCTATAATTTGATTTCTCACACCTCTCAAGGCTGAAATTTGTGACTATTCAATCTTTTTAGTGACCTAAAACACATCTATGAAATACTGCTGTGCTCTTTTGTTGTTATACATCATTTGTGTGTCTTTGCCCTTTCTCTTTAACCTTGTTTCACTGTCTTTCCCACTGAAACATTTCTTGACACATTAGAGGAAAGCTTTACTTCCTAACTGTTGTGACAGAGTTTGTCAAAGCCTCTGGGAGCTCCAGTTTTGCTTCCTGCAAATGTCCCTGACCAAACTGCTGGGGTTGCGAGCACATTCCCCTAGTGACACTTGTATTTATATAAAAACCAGAGTTACCAAAGAAACCTGCGAAGACAACAAAGGAACATGACAAACGGATAGATTTCTTCATGTTGCTGAAGGGGAACAGCCACAGAAAGAAGGAGTGTTGGAGCAGTGGGTTGAGTGTGTTTACATGACCTCTGCTTGCACTTTATCTTCATCTAAAGCAAAGATTGTCCTTTACCAGGAAAAACTAAAGACCTGGTAATTCTTTCAAACACTTTAAACAACAATTGAAGTAAGATCTATCTATCTATCTATCTATCTATTTATCTATCTATCTATCTATCTATCTATCTATCTATCTATCTATCTATCTATTTATCTATCTATCTATCTATCTATCTATCGCCATCCATCTTATTTTAATTAATGAATAAGCTAGTCAATTCAGAGCTGTCAGTGTGTGTTTGCTCTCATCAGGTTTCCTCTCCTGTGCTCCAGTTTCCCTGTGCAGCCTTACAGTAGGAACATCCAGCCCCATCAATATTTAAAACGCATTCTAATTAAGCCCCGGCTGCACCCTTGGCACCTGACATGGGCAAAGGGGGGAAATTAAAGGCGCCCCTCGCCCTGCACTGCCTCCATGTCTCCTCGGACTCAACCTGGAGACAACAACAACAACAAATTGCCGCTCGCTGGCCTCATTGGCTGGGGGCGGGTGGTGGTCTGAGGGGGGGGCTTGGGGGGTGTCCGGCGCTGTACGCTGCAACATGGTTCACATAATGGAGGGTTAAATATTCATGGCCTCCTTGCTCCTCCAGGACAATGTGGATGACTGATGTATGTAGGTTAGGTTAGCCCGGGATGGTGTGTGTGTGTGTGTGTGTGTGTGTGTTTATGTTGCTGTGCGATCGTGTTTCAGCACTGGTGACAAGGAAATGTTGCGCCTCCATTTAATTGAAGTGACCCAAAGAGACTAATAGTGCGTCTGTGTGTGGGTGCACATGCATGACAGAGAGTTACTCAACGGTAAAGGTACATTTTTTATGCAGCAATATTTGTGTATCAGTGACAGTATTGTATATGAAACTGTATTTTGTGCACATACAAACACACACGTTTTTATGATGTCATGCCTACCACGTTCCTTGGTGTTGTCTTATCAGTTTTGCAGAGCACCAAACAATGATGGATTACTGGAACAAAGCTGTCAACACTTCACTTAGAAATGCATTGTTTTTTTAACTGGACAGCTTAGACATGTATTATACTTTAATAGACAGGCTTAGACATCTATTCTGTTTTGAAAACTTCTTGACTAATACGCACTTTTTAAAAACTATTCCTGTGGTTGATTGTCAGGCCTGAAATCACTTCAAGGTCAGAGTCCTCCTACACACTCACACTGTTACTAGCAGCATTCTTTCCCTTTTCCGTGTTTTTTCTCTTGCAGCCTTTTGAGCTGTGACACAGCAAGAGGCCGGACTCTGATGTGGGAGACGACAAAGCTCCTGTCCTGAACCATGGAGCTGCTAACAAGATGCACACTACAGATGGTGGTGGACGGTTCTTTTGCCTTTTATTCAAGGAAACCTGCTTACATCAGGTGATAAACTACAATGGAAGATTGAATCTGCAGAATCGTTGACTATTATTATATATATGATTATTGTTTTCATTATTTGTTCTATATTTTTTTTATTTACAGATAACTTTCCTACATGGATGATTTTGATGACAATGACTGTAAAAAGTCTTATAGTTATTTTCCATCTTTTCTCTTCCTAACCTCCTGTCATTGTTTGCCTAACTTTACTTTTACTTTTCAGTGACTCTTTCCATTGCTCTCTGAGGCACTGAGGCTAAATCTCTGTCTGATGAGATGATTCATGTCAAATTTTGTTTACCTGCATGTCATTGTTTTGATACCGCCTTTTCCTTTATATATGGTATGTGCCTGTATGCCTGTGTGTGTGTGTGTGTGTGTGTGTGTGTGTGTGTGCTCATGCATATGTGAGTGAGATTTCAACCTCGCCGTGTGGAGTTAAAAAGACTTGTCTTCAAAGCTTTGTCAGTTAACAAGATGTATGGGAGTTCACACTGAGGGAAGTATCTTGAAAGATGGTTATTTCCACCTCATTACACGCGCATTTGCTCTGTACCCTCCCCTCCGCAGCCCCCACACACTCATGCACACTGAGTGTCACATGTGCAGACATCATGAAAGACATCTCATCCCACACACACACACATAAGAACACACACACATGTAGAGACTCTAATAAGGGTCTGATTGAAGTGCTGATGCTTTAGAGAGGGTTGAGCCCCGTGTTTTGAACCCATGAGGGACTCCATCCATCAACCGATGCAGTGACAGGTTCATAACACATGCAGAGATGAAGGAGTGAGTGTGTGTGTGTGTGTGGGTGTGTGGCTGTGCTTTGTAGTTAGGTGTCCTGCATCCCTTTACTACCGTGAATCATATGTGAGGGTGGCCCACCCTGGGGATGTGTGTGCACATGTGAGGGAAGTGTATCTGTATAGATGCAAATTTGACGTTGAGCCTGTTTGCATCGCACTTGTGTATGTGAGACTTTCTTGTATACGTTTCTCCACTGACGTCTCAATTAGTTTTCATGGGATTTTTCAATCAGTTATTATGCACATCCATAGTATGTACTTATACAAGTGTGGAATGTATAGAAATGTATTTGCGTCTCTGACTGACACCTTGTCTAAACCTCATCGTAGAGCTGTGTACTTACACTGTTTGTCAAGGCAGTAAATATGAGGTTATTTCCACTGGAGCACAACACAGCATAGTACAGCTAATGGAGGAAGGCAACATCCAGTGTAAAATCTATGTGCAGCCGAGTCTGACTGCATTCACACAAACAACCGATTGAATCGTCTGTCCATGATAAGCCCCCCCCCCCTCCCCTGTGAGAACATTTCAGTGGTTTGATCATCAGCTTCCTGGTGTTCCTGGTGATGTGTGACTCCAAGTATTTAACTTGCACTCTGTTTAAAAGACTGCACTTGTCTTTACCTTTTTTCTTAGGAAACCTTTCGTCCAAGCGAAGTGCAACAGGTACAAGAACTAAGTTTCTGACCATTGACAAGTTCTTTATGTTAAGACACTACAGTATCAGGTTATGTCAGTTATGCTGTGCTTAAAGTTGAGAAACATTCTAGTTATTGCACTATGACAATTCTTCAAAAGTACCTTCCACCCTACGTTTTGTCTGTTATCCTCAGGGTTTCCTGACGGCATAGACCACGGTCATCCTGAGTTAATAAAAGCACAGGCAGCTGTTGCTGAGACAGCGGTTCAAACAGTGAGTGTGTGTGAGGCAGCCAGGGCTGAAGCAGCCATGTCTGAGGATACGGACATGGATTCAAAAATAATTGCATAGATTTCCAGCTACCCACTTCTATCTGTGTTAGTCAAATACACTGACTGTATAGAGACACTGCCACCTTGCACATTTGGACACAGAGTCTGCACAGTAGCGGTCAGGGAATGGAGCCACAGTAGCAAGTTCTCACCAATCATGAGTCAGTCTCAGCTGTCAATCAGAATGTTGCACTACGTTTTGATAGCATCCAATAATGTGTTCTCACATCAGATTGTGTGGACTTTCTGCAAACTCTATACTAGGGGACCAGGAGGAGAAATCTCCATAAACTCACTTGGACATTTGCATTCACTCATACATGTCCTCTGGAGAAACTGCAGAGGATCTCTGGAGTTCAATGCTTGTCTGAAAGCAGCTTTACAGAGTCGCAACCAAAACAGACATTTCAGAGTACTGTACCGTGGACCGATAACAATAAACGTTTGAACACAATTGACATTTTTTCCTTCATTTTCATCCTGAAAAACTGTTGTAGGAGGCAATGTACTGTAACTCCTACATTCATATTGAACGCAAACGTCTCATTCATCTCCTCTGAAACACCTCAGCAATAATATAATTGATGGATACTGCAAATCTGTGGCTAAACATGCTGCATACTACATAGAGCTTTGAAAAATTGCTCTCATTTGACAGACCACTTCTAATAATTCCTCACAGAGTAGCTTCTGTATGTCGTAAAATTAACATCTGTTGTGATGTTATTAGATATCCATTAACCATATGTTTCAGTATTTGCAAATGTTCACCATGGCAGTGATGTCATTGGAAATAGGATTGGTCTGTTGGGATACATATAGGATATAGGATAAAAATACAGTGCCTTTGAAGGGCTACCTAATCGTTACAATGTAATTAGTTCTTGATATGAATTAACAGCATGTGCAACCTATCCAGACTCTTAATGGTCAACCAATTGAAGATTAATGTTGAGGATGAACTAACAGGTAAGACAGCAGTTAAACAAACATATATGTTTGTGTCAGGTTTTAAGGACGCTCAGCACTTCTGTGTTTCTCCATTTCTCTTATTTTCAGTACAAATGACCTTAACACAGAGCCTTTTTAGATTTAGATGAAGAGATCACAAAAGCTCCTAAATCGAAGAGAAAAACCACAAAACCTCCTTGAACAACTCACATTATAAACAACTTGACAAACCTTCACACAGCTCTGCCCTCGTTGAGTGCTCCAAAAAGATGTGAATGTGCTGTGAGGAGTTTTACAAAATGCTTCTATTACAAGTGTTATTTGATATTTAATTTACGGGAACACAATGATCTGGCTGAGATTACCTGGGAAGTCAGATTCAACATTTATATAATCCAAGCCATTGTAGCTACCAGTTTCTCTCTACCTACGCACCTCAGGCTGAGTTATGGTTCCAGGGGGTTTAGAAGGTCATTGTGTAGTTCAGGGCCTGATTCTACTGGGCTGCCAGATAGGATTTCAACAACCCCTGAGAGGCCCAAAGCCACAGCTCTGTTGCATGTCAGCTGTTTTTTCAAGGGCCCTGTATCAAACTTTTGAGTTTTGGCACCTGAATTATTTAAGTTTGATAAAACAATCCCACTCAAATGTCCCTTTTTAAACTTCCTGTACAGCACCTTGAACCTGCTTCTGTGTATGAAAGGTGCTTTATAAATGAAATTGCCTTGCCTCACAAGGTTTTTCTTCATCAATAGAAGGTTTCATTCAGTTGAATTCAAAATACAGGACTTTTAAAATCAATGGATTTCTGCACAGTTCATACTACACAACTTCCTGTCTTGTGATCAAGAGTCTTGCAGTCGTTGTGAGTTCACACTACACAACTAACTGGAGATGGGGGGGGGGGGGGGTCACACACTACGTGATCTTTCACCAGCAGAAAACTGTGACTGCTCCCCAAACTACATTTAATCACCAAAACACAAGAAAGGAAAACATTCTGGTTACAGAATGACACATCAACCTGGGGAAGAGGAGAGATGGTGAGCCTCTCAAATGGTGTATTTGTAGAGTTCACACATTGCAGACTGCTGATTGGGTGACGATTGAGTCTGTGGCTGGCAAATTAGGCTGAACAGTGTGTGGTGTGAACAAGGCATGATTGTATTCACTGATGTGATGTGGCCTGAAATCTACAGAACAAGGTTAGTATGGACAATGGGTTTTGCTGGGATTTGGTATGTTTGTTTCAATCTGCTATTTATTTGCTATAGAGTTGTGGTGGCAGCAGGCTATGCAAGGTAGTCCAGATGTCCCAGCAATTTGCAGCTCCTCTGGGGGAAATCCAGAGGTACTCCCAGGCCAGATGAGATATTCAGGATAATCTCTCCCCAGTGTTTTCTGAGTCTACCAAATTGAAGGCACCCGGGTGATATCCTGATCAGAAATGTGTTGCCAATCGACTTTATATGTCCTCATATAGTTTAGGCTTCTTAAATGTATAATTAAAAGTGCAGGGTGGTAGAAACCCCATTAGTCCATAGTGTGAATTCAGCTGTGAGTCACTCTGGCACAAAGCTTTGTTTCTTCCAAGCGAAATTTCAGTGTGATCCATTCAAGTGAATTATATGTTGCACATGTCACCTCTTATTATTAGGAGACATATATGATGTAACATGTCTCCAACCAAAGTTCGATCACAAAAGGAGTATTGAGAGCTGCCTGAGGGCATTAGCTCACTGAACAATATTAACTTCTCACTCTATAGTCTTTTCTATGTGAATCACCACATGTGATCATCGTCTCTATGATTCATCAGCCCCAGAGGATCCTGAACCTCGTGAAGTTTCAGGCTTCTGACGAGAGAATGGGATGGGTCTGGGGAACAATGCATCGGGGGAGCTGACATTCTTCCATCTCTCCCACTCACTCTCTCCCACACATATACACTTTTTTTCCCCCTTTCAGTGTATTGGGCTGGAGTCTGACACACACACACGCACCCACACCAGGGTATTCCCCTAACCCCTAATCTCAATACCTCTGTGTCTCTTTCATAGTGAGGAGGGAGGTTTCTCGCCAGCAGGAAGACTAAATAACCCTGTGCATGAATTAATGTTTCTGCCTCTGTAGGAGTTGGCAGACACAGAGTGAAGCCAGTTAGAGAGAAATATCTCCTTTTATTTACAATGAAATTTACAATTTTGCCATTCATCATGTTGGACAGTAGCTGACACTGATCCTTGTGAGGAGATGACAATAGTTACTTTCTGTTCCCCAAGAAACACCCCATGCTTTCATCAGGAGCCTGGAACTTCAGGATGGTTTGGGATGCACATATTTGTGGTTTATCTTATTGCTACCTCACAACAAAGCTGCTTTCAGACATGCTCAGCCGTATTTTCTCTGCAAATGTCAGACTAAGACATGTCGTAGTCTCTGCAGACTTTCTCCGCCTCTCCTTCTGGTATAAAGTCCATAGAAATCCAGAAGAAGTTGATGTGTAAACACAGCAGGGGATCTCCCGCTGGATTCACCATAAGCGAGTTGGGGGGGTGTTGATGACGCTTCTAACATGCCACAGATGCAAAAATGAAAGAAAGAAAGCAAACAAATATCTCCCGGTGAAAAAGCGGTGACACACACTTAGAAGACACCAACGAAGATGTCAAGAGAGTTTGTGGTTGAGCTGACGGTGGTGTTGGGGTGCTATAAACAAAACCCTGTGATCAACGCAGCAGAGTTAATACATCACTTCCTGTCTCTGTTGCTGCACCCAGCTGCTCCAAGTCTCCTGAATAATATGAAGGATTTGTTGCTGTTGTGAAAGCGTCTGTGCAGAGAACCTTCGGCTGGGTTGTGCATCTGTGAAAGGTGAACTCTGCAGCCAATTCTCCGGATTTTACCCGGAGGTCATGTTTGAAAACAGCTCTAGATGGTTCCTGGTTTGAATCCTGGTTTGTATATTCTCTCAATGTTTGAGTCAGAAGTTTCCCGGTACTCCAGCTTCCTCCCACAGTCCAAAGACATGCAGATTGGGGTCAGCTTAATCGGAGACTCTAAATTGACCATAGGTATGAATGTGATTTTGAATGGCTGCTTGTCTCTGTATATTGGCCCTGCAGTACGCTGGCGACCTTTGTCCAATGTCAGCTGAGATTGGCTCCAGCTCCCCCTGCCACCCTCACACAAACAACCCCTCAAACCACCACAAACTCTTAAACCTTGCTCTAACCTGGCCATAATATGCCATGGCAATATTACAGTATTGGTGTAAAACAGTGAAACAAGTATGTAAAATGAAATGTGTCAGACTTCTTGGGAGCACATAACTCAAGTTCACGGAATTTTAAAAGCTAATCTATGAAATGTTTTAAATAATGATTCTTGTCTTGTCTTACTGTTTAAGTACAGAGTTGCCTGAAGATATTACTACGTTAAACAATAATGCAACCATTAACACGCATATTTTATAAACTGTACATTTGTTTAAATATCTAAAATTTCGAATGGGTAATGAAAAATAAGAGCACAAGGCATCTCTTGCTGTTGGCAGTGGTGTCCATTCTGCCACCTCTATGAATGTCAAATTCTGTCTGAAGTCATGTTTCTCATTGTGTACTGGATGTTGCTCTTGATGTGTTTTTTCCATGCAACAATTGTATCTCTTCATCAAACGGTGCAATCTTATCTCAGATATTAAATGGCCTCTCTTCGGTCATCCATGCTTTGCTGGGCTGGTGGTTAGAGGTTGTGTGTGCAGGAGTCTCACTGCTTTCAGGGTACAGTTTCATTTATCATGGGAGGATTGGGTAGCCAGCATATCACCTGAGAGCTTCACTCCACATGTTGGGGTAAGCTTTCAGACACATTAGTGTACATGATAGTACATTGATTTCCGAGAGAGAGCAGTTGCTTTTCTGGTCTTTCTTTGATAAACTCTGGGTGACACAGCTTGTACCTCTTGTAGCCAAACAGATAAGCCATCAACATGTGAGTCACGCATTGTGTTTGCAGGTATGGGCAAGCATGCTGGGCCCATAACCCAGAGGACGCTTGATTGGAACCTGCAAGGCTACATGCTGAGCAGCATAAACTGCTAAAATTCCCTGATGTGGGTTCAAATATCACCACTGCCAATTAGTATCATTGTCCGTTTATGTTTTGTTAGATTGTTTGTGTCCTTGCTTCCATGACATGAGTCCACTGCAAAGTAATACAGCAGTCCCATTCATGTATCTTTAGATAATCATTTCATCCGCTGACTACTGATGGCTTACTAGTCAAGGCTCTGAATGATGAAGGGAAATTGAGAGTAAAGGAGATTCCACATTCCATAAAACCATACAACCATGTAGACACAAGGGGTGTCTGCGAATGTGAATACATTTTCCATATATGAAAGAAAACTAAATAGATAAAGTAAATAAATAATATCTGATATCTTTTTAGCGGCCTAATTTTGTACATTGAAGCAAGTCTGAGAAAAAAGCATTTACATTTACCTCTCTGAATTAAGGGGGTTGCTTATCCTAAATGAAAATATAGTCTACTAGTCTACTCAAAATGCACTAATTGAATAAACATGTAATTGCTTGCCTAAAACAGTGAGGGGCCACTTGCCAGGTAGGTAGTAAAGGTGGGAAATTGCCAAATTAAAACCCACATACAAAGGAATTTCAATTGCAGTGCCTTTATCTTCACACCTAAAGATCTTAGCACTTTAATCAGTTGTTAGTTTTCAGTTGCCTTACTCATAATTTGGCTGATTAGCTTTCCTGCAGTTTGTCCCTGAGCTGCTATACACAGTAACATTTAGATCAAATTTACCTGTATTGCACGTTCTGTTATATCACATAATTATATTGTGAATTAGAAAAAACAACGATTTGTTCTACAGTTTGTTACACTCACTTAAACCTGCTTTTATTTGAGGGACACATCAGGGAAGCATGAGCTGTAGACATAACTTTTTATAGCTGCAAATGTTGCATATTTACACTTAGTAGTTATTGAATAACATTAGCATTGATTCAGTTGTGTTTTAGATATTATGATTTCTTTAAAGTGGTAGTATACAGGGATTATATCAGAGCAGTTGGACAGTGAAACCAAAACAATGAAAACCAGCAGCTTTAAAACTGTGATTGTTGATCATTTTAATGTATTTTCAATACTGTGTGCCAAACATCATGCCATTTCTTTCCTTAAGAGCTTGTGGTTTGGAGGTCCTTCATTTTGTTGTACTTGAATGAGATTGCTATCACGTGAACCATTTCAAGGCCCCTCAACAATATTTTACAGAATGTTAGCATGTGAATACCCAGACATTCAATGTATACGTGAACACAGACCAGACAGAACAAATGGCAATAGAATTATTGGGCGAGAACAGGAACCTGTGCTAAAGTTGCCATGGCAACTGCAGATGATTATTGCAGGAAACACCAGGAAGATTCCATTCACAGATACATTTCAAGGAAAAAACATTGTTGTTTGTCCCAGAGCAGAGAAGGGCAAAGCCATGGTTAAAGCTGATGCAGTTAAATTGAAACGTCCCATTACCTTGAATAAAATTGTGTTTTTCTCTGGGTTTGAAAATTGTTGGAAACAATTTGAATAATGTAAGTAACACAAGACAACAACGTATATAACACTGTCCGGTCAATTTGAGACATTGTAATGAAGAATTGTTACGTTTGACATCATTAAATACAGTTAAACAGTAATTGGCAGTGAAACAGCCAACAAAAACAACAAACAAGTCATTTATGTCCATGATAGTCCTGAAGGTACACAATGGTAAAATTTCCAAAAGCACTTAATCTTCCAGTTACAGTTGCTGGTGATTCCCAGGCAGACCAATTAAAGTTAATCAGTTAATTAAATCCCTGCAGCCGTCTGAAGGCAAAGGACAGACGTGATAAATCTGCAACCTCCGAGCTAAAGTGCTGCTCACATTGTCTGAACAAATATACTGAACAACTTAGGTTAATTTGCAAGGTTGATTGCTTATGTAGGCCCATCACCATGTGACGAATAACAATCAAATAGCAGTCGTATTTCTGTATATCTACAGTCATACTGTGTGTGTGTGTTTGCGTGCGTGCGTGTGGCCAACATTTCTCCCTGAACATATCAAGCTTCGGACTGAGTTTACTATGTTTGTCTTTCTTTGCCGCCTCCGACGCTGTCAAGTTGTTTACAAAATGTAATAAAATCAACAGAGATAGGAATCGGATGTGTGACATCTCATCAGAAACGGGTGTACCACGTTCCTGTCTCTCAAACAGACTCCAGACATTTGCATCAGGCCCAGAGTCAGCTACTTGCTACCCTTTTTCCAAATTTCCATAGAACTGTTTTATTCACAGACATTCCAGTCTTTTCAAAGCTATTTGTGTGTCACTGAACAGCACTGTCTGGCTAGCGTATCATTCTCATTATGTCATGACCTTCCTCTCTTTCTGACTCTTAAGTGAGCATTTTAGAGTTTTTGAACTCTATATGATTTCCTGTTTCATTTTAGAATCAGTCACTCTGTAGGTTGTTTTACTTCCTGTCCCTGAGGATTTTCTCAGACTTTCTGCCCTGCTCTGATGTGTCACACCAGTAACCTACTATCCCTGCCTCACTTGTATGTTTAGTCTGTGCTCGTAGTCATCTTTGTTTGCTCCCCAGTGTTCCCATGAGCTGCTTTCCCAGAGAATCTGCGTGTGTTCTCATGTCTTGAGAAGCATTCTCCATTTACATCTGCCTCCTGTTTGTTTACATTAAATATCGCCTCAGAACCTACTGTATACCTGCCTTGGTGCCTTCTGGGGTCTTGAAATCAAACTAGACAGTAGGAACTGGCCAAACATGGACCCTTTATGCTTAAGAATTTTCAAAATCCCAATCAGGATCTTGAAAATGCAAAAGATGCAGCCTTTATCTGGTGGTTGTGCCACTCCCAAACTGCCCCGTGTTGCTATTTTCCTGAGCCTCTCCCCTCAACCACCTGTCACATCAAGTCTGCAAGCCTCCGAGTCAGCTGGCCTTCGGCCTGCTAGCCTCCCAGTCATAGATTCCCAGCAGCCATCCCAGGCCTCAGCCCCAGGTTTCCAAGCTGCCCTGCACCACAGAGTCTCAGGCACAATTGACACCAAGCCAGACCTTGGGTTGGCTGTTCTCGCTGCAGTGTTTGGTGTCACAGCCCTGCCCTCGATCGCCCAGGCCTCCCGGGTTATCCTCGGCTCCATGTTCCCAACCCATGGACACTATAAACAATCTACTTATCGTACTAAAAGGAAAACATGCATCTTTCCAGAGCACTTACATCATTGTATTGAATGATATTCTGCTACTTGTATCTGAACAAGGCATTAACCATCCAACTAGGCAGCCTAAATGTTCTGTTTCTGCCTAATGAGACAAGCCCAGAAATAAACCCAAATAGTTTTAGGGAATTATCAAAGAAAATATATTTCTATTCATATACCATCTATGAGCATGTCATCAGTAGAGTGTTATGTGTAAAGTGCACATTATTCTGATCACCATTCTCACCGAGACAGTAGATTTGTGACGTAGACATCTGATCTAACTTGATTGATGAATTTTACCGGGACATTTTCTATAATTAATGAAAAGTGTCCAAAGCATTTACTTGAATCTTGACTGTGCTTGACGGGGTATATTCAGATTGCTGACCTATATACACATTGACTATACAATATCATTTTACAGCTAAAGAAGGGGACCCATCAACTATGTAAATATGATTTTAGAAATATTCTTTTTAGCAAATGTGATACATGTAATTTAGCAACTGTGACTCTGGATATGGTTTTCTGGCTGATTGGTGTATAATTGTATGTTGCCAGTGTATGGGGACATTAGACCAGTATATTTAGCCCTTGATAGCCTTGACGCTGGCAGTTTCTCATCCCTCAGCCGGTGGAAGGTGATAGCTCGAAACTTGAGACAGATAACAATGTGCAGCACCAGTGTTCAAGCCACGCGCAGTTTGTTTTAATGTTTGCCAGATATGTCACTCAGATGACGATAGGCGGCAATATCAATTAGCTAACGTGCCATTAAAACATTTACGAATGAGTGCAGCCAATTAGCTAAATTAATCTCACTTTGAAAGCCAATCTGTTTCCATACAGCCATCATTCCCAGAGTCCCTGAAGTCACTATTGTCAACATTACTGTATGGCGGCATCTGGTACAAAGTAAAGGAGGTAGATTGATTTGTTTTGATTCTTTAATGATAAATATATTTAAAAAAAAAAGGTATTTTATGATATATTTTGTAAAAATTCAGGGGGCCGGCCCATAAATTAACAACTTTATGTGATTCTTTAAAATAATATATCAGCTAATGTTAGGTAGTATTAATTTTCTACTTTGAAGCAAAAGATTCTTTATTTTATTTTTTAATTTTGTGTGGAATGAAACAAGAAACAGAAACAAGTCCTATATTGTGAAGATGGGATAAACTTTGTCACATCCAAGAACATGTTTTCAAGTGAAAAAGTAGAATTATTCATCCATATGTGCATGCAATGTATTAATTTGCTTTCTCACAAAAAGCGGGATGAGATGATACATTGAAAGAAAATAAAAACCAGCATGCAACACTGTTTCCCAATGTTCAGCACTTATATGAGGTCTAAACAGCAAAGTCCAAAAATGGCGACAAATGAAAGGAATAATTCAACACATTGACAAGAAATGCTTTTTACAGCTGGATGAGAAGATCAATGCTGCTCTTATGACTGTGCTTTAAATACACAGTTGGCTCCTCGAGCTGAGGAGTTTAGCAGATGGGAATGTATGGCCTGTCCAAGGCTGAACAGTTCAACTACTAACACCATCTTATTTGTGGGATGCAACTTGGGCTGTGTGGCTTCTTGCCCTTTTGAACCCAGCATATTGTAGCTTGACATTAACATTTCAATGGAGCAATGATTCATCTGTATTCATCTTTGTGCACTGGAATAATGTAATGTCGCTGAATAATGGCCACAAGCATCCGCAGTCAGCAATGAAATGCCACTTGATCACAATTGTTTACTTATTGTGAATAAGTAATTGTGGGCTGATTACATCTCAGAGGTGCTGATCTCACTGCCTCGTTTGAATGCCATTGTTGTATAATTACGAATATATACTTCAATAATAACAAGAAACTATTAAGTACTTGGGGTGACAGTCTCATTCTTCATCTCCTAAATGGTCCTAACTACATGATAGACTATACTGAAACAATGCTCTTCATGACCGGGTGTATTCACAGTCTCTGAACACACACACACAGCACCACGCTCCAGGACCAATCTGCTCTAATGATTTCTGATGAGATTGGATTTCTCTTCATGGCCACTGGACTGCGTGTCCAATTCTGCCCGCCGCTGATTTGGTTTCCAATGAAAACCCAGTAACGACGCAGGGGTTGTGAAGAATTGCGGGTGAAAGATTTGTAATGCTGACCCTCCCACCCGATCCCTTTCATTTTCCTTTATTCCCTTTCCCATCATGCTCTTCCTTCCTTGTCATGTCCATCTCTCTCTTCCTATTATGTGTCATCTTTCCCATCATATTTCTATCCAATCATTTTTTCTCCTTTCTGTCCCTGCCCTCGTATCCTCCCCTCTTTACCTTCCATCAATTTACATTTTCTCTTCCAGTTTATTTTTACTGTAATACTCTTGTTTTCATTTTAGTTGTTTTTGTCTTGTTGCATCAATCAATTTATATTAAATTATGTTTGGATTAAGATGATACTTTTATTTTGAAGGGTACACAGTTCCCCTATTCTTAAAGGATCAACATATCTTTATTGGAGTGAACCTAAAGTAATGTAGAATTGGTATACTTTGGTATATTTTGCCACATAAAGTGTTATTACTGCTTTTTGTGTTTTGCACAAATACAGTCACTGATTACATCAGACAGCTCAACATCCTTGGGAAAACAATTCATTAATGAACATACATAACTTCTTGGAAAAGAGTAGCCTTCGTACATAAACTTGTTAATTAGAAGAGAAGTTTGCAGAAGCATGTGTGCAGCTCTACAGAGCTTGATCACTTCCTACAAACACTGACCTCACTGATGTTATTATGGAGCATTAAGTGACTCTTGCTAGCAGTGATGGAGGAAGTACTCAAACATTTTACTGAAGTAAAAGTCCAATAAACAGAGAAAATTAACTCAAGTAATACTAAACGTACCACATTAACTGTTCCACTAGCTTTTAAATATACCTAAAGTATTCAAAGTAAAAGTAGTTGCTGAGAGTAGCGTATTCCTTAAGTCTGATACATCCTTAACTGTGCCTACTATATATTCTGTTTAAAACAAGACCGATACTAACTCCGTCATATTAATAAGGAATACTGCATATGAATATTTCATGTGAATTAATGTTTGAGACTCAGCGGTGGCCTCTGAATCCATTCAGGTGTTTCATCTTCACCATCGATGCTGCTGCTGCTGCAGGAGGCATGAAAAATGTACAGTAAAGAGTAAATGTGACATCCTACCACTGCTTCCTGGTATAAAGTACAAATGTATATAAACTACTTAATTTCCGTGCAACTCCAGGTATGTGTTAATGATTTTGTTGTAATATATTTCACAAAGAATGTACATTTAGTTTTGTTTTTCTACTTGAGACTTTTTCCAGAGAAAGTGTTTGAGCGACAGAGAAGCTGTGCTTCTCCTACGACTGCAGGGAGATTCGTATTGTATCTACTGTGCTGCTTTGCACCAAAGTGCATAATGTAATTCTGGGAAGTGTGATCCTTGTCCACTTCACATGTCTGCTCTCAAAGTGTGTGAATTATTTCTTGAAAATCCTCTTTGCACATGTTTTGTTTACACTGGGCTATTTTGTATTGTGGATTTGCTAGAGCCTGGAAACAGAAGCATCTATATGAGCACAGGCTTCAGATCACAAGGAGGATAAATTGTTTAATAAGGGCAAAGGAAACCAAATACAATTGTTATTCTAAATCTAGTTTGGTAGAAAATTGTGTCGTGGTGCTTGGATACACGGTGCACAGTTTGTTAAATTCAAATGAACCAAGTGATGCCCTCTTGGCTCTCATTGATGCAGGTGATAAAAAAATAAAGCTGTAAGGAGAATAAAGCCAAGGCCAGTCGCAAACTGCACATATGAAACACTTGAGAGGGCTCAAAAGCAAAGCTGCAGAAAGCCATGAATTTACAGACACAAATTATTAAACTAAATCATGCAGGGAGGTCACAGGTTCAAATGTCTTGATAGAGTCAAGTGCACAGATCAAATCACTGAGTGTACCACAGATGAAGGTCTCACAAGGTTTTACTGTGCTTCAAAGAAAGATTAATTATTTGCAAGGTTTTCCAATTATACTCCATCACAATGCAGTGGGGGTGGGGGTGTGAGTGTTGGTCAGTGCTTCTCCAACACTCCTCAGACTTCAGGAGGTGCTGCCTGTTTGCTGAGCTGCCACTTATGTTGGCACAGTTTGTTTCTGAGTGCTCCGGTTTGATTCCTTCAGTGTGCATCGTATTAGAGGTTTTTACCATGAGCTGGATTATCCAGAGAGGTGTGCTCTTCAAAACAAAGGGACCAGGTAGGTAAAACCATGTAAAACGCTGAGTGAAGTCCTATCATGTTAAATATGAGTGTTCTCCGATGCTCTTTGGCAGACAAAGGAGATATCTGATGACCATCATCCTTCATGTGGTATAGCATTATATAGTTATAGTTATAGTGACATGACTTTGACACTGACATTTGTCACAGGAAAACATCAACTACACCTACACCACATTTGTTTCACCTTTTTATTTTACACCACATTTCCAAATGTATGCTGTGAAAAAAGTATTAGAGGTGGCAGTTTTTTTAACCTTTTAAAACAGACAGTCATATGCATTTCAAAGTACTGGAATTGTATTGATGGTGGACTGTAAATCCTGCCTGTTACATCACTTTGTAATCTGGGACAATTGTATTAAGCTTCAAAAAGACCAAATCACTGCACTTATGCATGTTAAGCCCAGTATCACCATTTTTTGCATTTTTTTAAGCATTTTGAAAAAAAGGCCAAAAACATAATCATGAATATGTTTATAATTCATAATAGAAATAAAGACAGTATCAGGCAAAATACATTCTATCTCTACTTAAGATTTACACATCTACTGTGTTCATTATATTCATTTCATGAGCATTATAAGAGCATAACATAAAAACTTAATTAAATCGAGCAAAGGCAAGATATAATTAGATTAATGGTTATTACTCTGAATTCTCCTTTCTGTTCAAATCTGTGAAACTCAGAAAAGCAGTGAGAAATGCATCATGATCTAATATGTCATTATATTCTGCATGTTTCATGACACCAATGACCAGACTGCACAGGGCAGCTACTGCACTTTTGGGATCATCTCTATCCCATATGTGTGGTGGCAGATGGTGCATAGCCTTTCCCTCCTCCTCTTGGGATTTGGCTTTGGCTTTGGCCCTTTCCCCTTGCCCTGGGAAGGGGTTGGGCCTCAAGAGGGAGGTGAGGAGGGTGCATGGCTGTCTGCAGAGATTGATGCAGCGGGTTATGGGCTGGTCAGGCACTTGAAAATGCTGTCTCCCTCTCCAGTGGATATGCTTGACCTGAGAGCCAATTGTGGCATTCTGAGGGGTTGCTGCTTTGCTCCAGGCCTCTGAAACTGAAAAAGAAATGGCCAATGACCCTGAAGGTGAGGAAGTGGTCCTCTCCGCCCGTCTCATCACAGTTCCTGATATAACTACTGTGCTGTTGAAGCCAGCTGTTTTTGAGGCGGGTTAGGATTCTGATACTCAGGTTAGGGTCCTGCCTCATGAAACCCTGAAACCAAGTAACGCCAGCTTTTTGCTTGCATCTGACGAGGCCTTTTTCCCTTTTTTCCCCAGAAAATTGGAATGCAACGTTCTGGATGTCTGCAATCCTCCCAATTCTGTGCTTTTGGTCCCTTGTGCCTTTGACTCATATGGAAAAGCTGAACTTCAGAAGATTCAAGGCCCTGGCCAAAAAAACAATGTCAGACTCTACCCGACCCCAGCAGCTCCCCGTGTGCGCAGCCATAGCTTCCTTCCTTCCTTCCAGTCTCACACACTGGTTTAGTTTCTTCCAACTCTCAATTCCCTTTCTATCTTCCTGGTGACTAGAGTTTTCAAATCATATTTACGAATGGCACCTCAGCCACTGCAAATCCCAGGAACATGAACACATATCATCGTGAATCATGGACGGCCGTATATCATGTAGTGTCCCTCTGATGGGCCGGAGTGTTCAATACGAGTGGAGGTAGTGACAGAGGGAGGAGGGGAGGGAAGGTGTGCAGAGGATGGATGAAAGAGGCAGTTCTCCTTGTTTCTGTTGTCTTCTCTCCTCTCCAACACGTCCTGCCTGAAATGCGAGACAGGTTTATTTATCCAGCTTTATTTGGTGGGAAAGTGTGTGGATGATGCTTCCTAAATGAATCCTAACAGCGTTAGGGAGTGCTCTAAAACGCCCTCGGCGCAGTTGACATTTTTCATTCAGTCTGAAAAACAAAACTCTGAACCAGGCATAATTCAGAAAATACTGCCGCTTGCAGAAAGAGCATGTTGAGATAACACTGAGCCGGCTGGAGTGGAAGAGGGTCTGCAGAGTCTGAGCGTGAGCCTTCAGCTGATACTGAGGTGTCAAAGTCTTGTGAGCATAATACTGCAATCTTGAAGGACCTGAGGTCAGAGTCTACTCAGTTCAAGTCTTGTTAAAAGCCTTATGAAATGAAAAATACATTTCTTGAGTTCTAACTCTGTCTCCCTGTGTCAGTTGTTTATTTATCTCTTGCTATATGTGAAATACATGCTAAAAACGTTTTTTTCATGCACAACAATTAACCAGTGGTTTGGGCAGAAATAATGCAGTGGATAGGGCTATAAGAAAACTGGATGAGCCATCTCTTTACACTAAAAGGGACTTGAAATAAAACGTAGTAGCAGAGTAGACAAACTTAAAAAACTGCAATAACTTTACTTTGCAATAAACTCCATTACAAAGACAAAAACAGCAAAATGCTGCCAACATGGTCCACCAGCAGAGCTCAGTCCATCCTATTCTGTTCAGCAGAACCAACAGCGCATCGGCTACACAATGCATGACACTGGTTAACCATGTCATTGCACAAAGTGGGAACTAAACATAAAACCAAAACAGCAGAGAAGGTGTTAACATATTGTATGACACTGCATTCATAACAGCCATTGTAGCTTCAGTTCCCAAGTCAAACAGCTAACAGCAAATGCACAAGAAAAAAGGTGTTTACAGAAATCAGCAGTAAAAGGAAATCCAAAAAATAAACACCCAGCCGAGAATTGTTTTAGTTATGAAAGAACAAGATATTCCTTGATTTATATTACGGTCAAACGAACAAATTGTAAAGTGTTATTTCCATAACCCAAATGCTGGGTTGAGGCTGTTGGGTCATGGGTTGGGTGGGTTTGACCCAGAAGTCAATTGGGTTAAAAATAATGACCCAACACAATGGGTTGGTTACACACCAAAAAAGCTGTCCATTTTAATGCAGAGGATAACCGCACCAGAAGTCCAACCTTTGCTCCAGTATTGGATTTGAAAATGTAAGACGATAAAGCTGTATTTAGAAAAATATATACATTATGGTAGTTTTATGGATGTATCACAATAACAGCTACAATAGTTATTTAGCCCTTTTTCAATCGAGGTATAATTTTCTTGCTTCCACAAAGAATTCCTTTTTCAAAATTGTTTTTCATTCTTTAGATTGCCCCGGACTTTCTTGGTTTGCACAGAGAGGCTGCACCAAAACTTGTTGAAACTTGGCTGCCTGTACACACCTGGCATGCTCTGAGAAGCCCTGCAATGGTTCCACCGACTGTACTTCCATGTTTTTACCATCTACTGTCATGTCACACAGTGTGTGACGCACAATCACTGTTTGTGGCTAATGTAAACAGAAATCAATATCCCCAACATGTCCTTCCGGAGCTTTTCATAAAATCCCAGTGACCACCAAATACTAGCCAAATTTGAATTCCCCTGAGGTGTTCTTGAGATAGCGTTTTCACAAGTCACAAAGATCATAGTCATAGTGACCACTAGTACCAAATTTGAAGAGCTTACGTCATGGCGTTCTTGAGATATCATGTTCAAAAGAATGGGACAACCTCACAACATAACTGCTGCCAGTGCGGCGGCATAATAGAATATATGTGATGTCCCTATTAATTAAAAACCTGTGCACACAGTGTGGAGTAAACCACATTTTACTTAAATCCTGTGATAGCTGTAGCTGTTCAACTTGGGTTCATCTTGACACTTGAGTGTGTTATGCAAGTAACAACTAACATAGGCTTGAGCTGCTAACCTGAACCAGTGACACAGAGTGGGCTACAGGAGTCTGACAGGCTCACTACATGTACATTTTTTACAACTGGATTTTTGATACGCTGCACTTGAAATTACAAAATGCCAAACATAGTCAGCACTCCTGAGCTTTCCACAACACAATGGCCAAATCTAATCTGAATGTGAGCGGTCCCAACAAGGCATCTGGTGGCAGGGGAAAGGATATATGGATCAATCATTTCACTGTATTTATACATTAATTTCAAACAATGGTGTACTGTTCATTAGTCTTTGGACCTTGATGCTTTAGTTGCCCATACACACTTGTGGACTAGAGGCACAGATGACAAGACGGCAGCAGACTTTTGTCCTTGAAGCTGGACTGGCATGGATTCACAAGTTCTGCTGCCTCAGATCTGTGTGAATATAAGTGTGTTTGACTCATGGCAGAGGTCTCATGGGTGTAGAACTGGGACACTGAGCTCAGATGTTCTGGCTCCAGACAGTAGTTGAAACATAAATGCATGAGGGCTCTTTGCCCTAGTCCCTCCCATGCTTGTCCTCTCAGTACTGTAGAGTTTGTACAACCAACAAATACCGTGGCACAATTAACTCATTATTTCAATTAGAATTTTCCCTTTTTATTATTCTATTGTATGTTGCAGCTGCCTGTGTGAATCTTTCATTGTTGCATCATCCCCATTTTCTCAGTTTCTCAAGGCTCAGCTGTTTTGCTGTTCTTCATATCTCATCTCTAAATCTGTAAATATGTCTTAAAGACTTAGCATGGGTAACCCATCTCCTCTACCATCGCTATACTCAGCTTCCAGGCCATCCTGGTGAATTTATCAGAGGTTCCACCATCTATTTCCAGTTTCTACAGCACCACTAGTTCCTAGACTTTCTATCCTTGTAGTTTTATCATCAGATGTCTCTGAAGATAGTCATGTTTCAAGTCCAATCTTTAAAGCCTTCCCTGCAAATAAACTTCATAGAGATTATTTGAATCACCTCAACTTGATCCCCTGTATTGGGTGGGTGGATGGGTGGAGATCTGTAATGACAGAACTGACAGTTATACAAAAAAAATATAAAAGATATAACGAGACAATGATAAATAGGACAAGTGTAGAAGTACAATAGCACACACTTACACAAAGCAGAAGAATTCAGTTTTATCTTGAATGTGGCAAAAAAAAAAAAATCTTTTTAGTGCAATTAAAACTGATGGTTGAAGTGGTAACACAGCCAACTGAACATAAGCACCCTATGTAAGGGCCTTTCAGAATATTACCTTGTTTGCAGAGTTAAACTTTTATATGATCAGCTGAGAAATGCTTGCAAAGCATTTTACTACTGCTGGCAGAATGTACTCATGCCGTAGAGCAGCTGTGAATGCATAAACAGGGAGAGAGGTGCATCCATATATAAAATAAACCAACCACATTTGGGATAGTACAGTTTGAATTTGCTGACTCAACAAATGGGTTCTCATATAATTTACAGAATGCATCTGAGCATTGTGGATAGAAATCTGGGCTCTGTGATTCACACAACCTAAACTGTCAAGGTTATAAGGGTTTTCCTCTATGGAATATCTGCAGGGAAATGGAAAATGACTGTTCATCTTCTGTTGGTAAACCTTGGTGTAAAAGAGGGAAACAATCTCAATTGACTCTCAATTTTTTAACCCATAGCTAAAGTTACATGTTTGATGACCTCTAATGGCCATAGAATTACAACAGGAGCAAAGGAGGAATTCAGGTTGCACAGATTATAGAACAACAGCATCTAGGTTGGAATCAGCTAAGCAGACACAATTCCCTATAACCAATGGTGCAGTGCCTGTGTGTTGGAATGGGCTGTTTGTGGCCTGTGGCAATGCTTTTTTTTCTGAAGCCGTAAAAGTGACCTGCAGTAATTAAGCTGCGGCAGGTAAAAATGAGAGAATGAAAAAATAAGTTCACAGAACGCTCCGTCCGTTTTCATTTTCAGTTGCAGATTTTATGTTTTCAGATCTCAGATCTAAATATTTGATGCGTTCAAATCTTGTTTTTTTCAGTTTCACATCTATTTTCCAGGTTTCAGATTGTTTTTTGGGGATCATGAACAGCATAACAAAGAAGCTGTGTACCCTTCAGGAAATGTAGGTATTGGGAGCAATACTCAACACTTTCTATGAACCATGTTCTCATGATTTGCCGTGACAAAATGGGTGCCAGTGACAAAGTTATGTTGAGTAAACTGGTGAGGCCACAATTTGCATTATAAGAGTGACGCACTGCAGTTCAACACTTAGCACTGTGAATGCATCATACTGCTCACCTGTCATGCTCCTGTGGGAGGACCTGCTGGCTCCATCATGCAGAGAAGTCTGCTATTTTTATTAAGCAGATCATCTGGGAAATAATCTGAAGAAATTATGATAACGAGGAGTGTTTGTAACAGGGTCATAAAATGTGGGAAGAGATGTCTTCGGGTGGGGAATGTGACAGAGTGATATTAACAACTAACGCTTGCCCTATGCTGTCGGATAATGAGAATTTTACATCCAGCTCAAGCTTTGCCTTTCACTGTCTTTGTTAACATTTTTTTGTTTGTTTGCCAGAACATTGACTAAGATTCTACAGTGGCCATTTCAATGTGCTCTCACAGAATCTGTCTCGGGGACAGCAGAGCAATGAACATAGATTGCCTTCTGTTAATCTGGATGAGTTTTTATAAAAATGAAATTGTGAATGTAAGGTAATTTGACCAGTTTTGAAAAGGTTTCCTTGGAAAGCAGAAGATCTGGAGGAAGAAGAGCTTTGTCACACCCTATATAAAAACCTGGAACCCTTTAGCTTCTATGTATACATCCTAAATATCAATTCAGAGACAGCTCCAACATCATCTGAAGAGTTTGAACTCGCCCGGCCAGGACTTTGAAAAAGACATCTCATCATGAGCCATGAGGAGGTATTGCATATAACATAATATTGCAAATTATTTGATCTGAAATCTGAAAACATTAAACCTGCAACTGAATCTAAAAAATAAGTCCTTTCACTTATTTTTAATATATACATTTTCGAAAAAATCAAAATCAAAGTTTAAGATCAAAACTTTGAAACTAATTTTTTTTTTTCAAATTATCAAAACATTTGGCCCTGATTTGGCTCCATAGTCACCTGTTTATTCAAAGTGATGCTCGGATCAGTACACAGAACCCCAAACTGGAGAATCAGCTGGAGTTATTGTCATCATTGACAACAGCACTTAAGTTGATGAGTCCCAGCAGCACCTTGGCTACCTGGCGACTCTTTATTGAACGTTTGTCAATATTAAAGAAATTGTGTGTCCAAATTGCACAAAATTTGAAAATCCACTTCCTTGGGCCTAAGAATACACATGCCAAGTGGGAAGCCGATAAGAAGAACAGTTCTTACAATCTGTGTTCCACATACAGACAGAGAAACATTTGTGGAATTATTAGATATGATGTTATATTATCATTTGGTTGTGGGAATACGTTTGATTTAAGGGGGCTATAGAAAAAATAATCTTGAAATCATAATATCATTTTCGACAGTAGGACAGAGTGCCTCAGTAGACTTACTTAAAATGATGGCTTTGTAATATTGCAAAAGCTCATTGGTATGACTCACTCAGTCACAGTCAAATCCTAGAAAGTGGAAGGAACTTAAAGAAAAAAGATTATCCCATAAGGTTTTTGGAGGGGTAACAAAATGAAGGCAAGACATAGAGTAGTTGTCACAGGGGAGAACTAAGTGGCGTTTCAGTTAAATGACAGGAGGAGGAGACACCCACTCAATACTAGGACCTGTTGACAACACACTGGGGATCAAGGAAGAGGAATGAGAGACAGTACAAGGAAGATTTTGACAGGAGGGACTGAGAGGAGGAAGGATGTGACTGCACAGTTGTGAATCGTCTGACTCAATGCTGGGACCTCGCAGGAAACATCAAATGGAAAAGGATGAAGATCTGGGAGTTGGGAAAGAGACTGGCCTTTTTTCCCCCCATTGTAGTGATCACAGGTATACTGTTTCTCACTACATCAAAGGGACAGGTTCAGCATTTAGTCACGAGTGTAGTTAATCATCATTCAATAATATCAGTTCCTCATTGTGTCGAGAAGTGAGAGAGCTTGTCACTGGGATAAAAATCGCATTAGGATTTTGCCTGTATCTGTTGCCACCTTTTATCAAAGTGCTACAGTGCATCTGTGTTTTGTCTTTTTCTCTGACACTGGTAAAATGCTTTACAATGGCAAATAGCCATGAAGGGGCAGCTTGATGAAATAGTAGCTCAGAAGTTCTCCCTATGAGTAGTAAGCCGACCCATATATATGGGTAATGAGAATGTTTTTTAATCAATTAATTAAGTATTTTATGCCTAAAATGACAAGAAATTTTAAACTTTTGACAAAGTAAATTTATTATTTGATGGATGTTTCCACCTTTTGTGTTGGATAATCAGTTGATTGATTGTTGAATTAAGAACAGAGACTTACAATAATGAAAAGAACAGTTGATTGAAGATCTAAAATGCACCATGATATAATCTGTCCGACTGGTTTTGCAAACTTGGTGAAGTTGAAAGTGACAATCAGACATTCACACCAGCTTCACACCATTATTGGCCACTTGTGGGGAGGTGACAAAGTACATTGTGTTTGAACTTGTGTTAGACTCAGTTGTGCAACACTATGAATTTCTCGCTGAAGAGACACAGCTTTATCCCTATTTCTAAATGACATTTCCCTCAATTATACAAGCCAATTTTTCACTCCACCTTCAAGTGGGGCTGTTCTGAACAATCATACTCGTCCTTTAACTCAGTCACTGATGGAACAGTAGGTTCAGGCTGTTGTGAATTGTCAGAGAACCACTCCTCGCTTGCGAAGCTCCTGGTTCTCCAAAGGAAACAAAATCAGACAATAACTTCGGGGAATGTCCACACAATGGGGTCCAGAGTGTCTGGAGTTTGTCTCATACATATGAAGAACACAAGAGGAGACTCTCTGGTCAGACCTGTTCAAACAACACAGAAATCTCGGGAGCTTTCAGGTGAGGGATGGGATAGCATGCAGGGCAAAGGAACTTAATGTATAATGTCCGGGCCACACCAGCTGCAGTTGCAGTGCAGAACAGCAGCGGAACATTCTGATTTTCATTTCCGCACATGTTAACAGATCAGAGCAGCCACACCGGCTGCGGTTCAGCTGCTGTTCAGTGGCAAAAGCTCTGCGGCTCTTCTAGAGATTCAAGGTCTCACTGTTTTTTTCTGCATTCCGCCCACGGTTCACAGCAATGTTGATAATTTAGCACAGTTGCAATGCTTTTCTGTTGAATATGTCACAAACATAAATATTTGCAACACTTCCTGCAGCCTACCCATTTCAAAATAAAAGTACTCCAGTGTTTCTGTTGACTGAATCCATTAATTTGGCTTCATACTGTGTAGTACTGGTATTTATTTGAGTACAGAGGATTACTTTTATACAAGGAAATACAGTAGTTATACCAGAAACTCACAAAGGATGTAGTTGTATTAAAAGTTAACGTAAAGAACTTTGGGTGGTTTGCAGTAGGCTCTCCGTCTCTCTTTCTCTCTCACACACACACACACATTTATAGCCAATGCGCTGGCAGTAACAGCTCTGCTGCAGAATCGCGGCTGGTCCAGCCGATGTGAACAACTGACAATGGTGACATGCAGCAGAACCACGGTGCAGCCGTTCCATGGAGTAGCCACAGCCAGAATCTGCAGAATGCCTGCAGCAACTGACTCATTTACGTTCTCACATTCAGCCCCTTTAGGATAATTTCAGGAGATCCTGCATGTGCATGTCTGAAAACATTGTTTAAAAAGGATGTAACAAGGTGCAATTGCTTGCTTCCTTTTAAGACACACTCTGTTCCATCAAATGTCAGCACTGTGAACACGGTTTGCTATTGGTCAACAATATAAATTTGTACATCAAATCCCCCCCCCAAGTAAGTCCACTGAACAAAATTCTAATTAAATTATTTTAACACAAAGTTGTGAATGCTGTTGTGATCAAGCATTTTACTCTGTGTAATGTTATGTCACGGCAGGGAACTCGAAAGACAAGGGCCTTGTGTGTTTTATGTGAAGATGTTCCAGTATGATAATACTGAGACAAACCTCCCTGGCCTGGCCGGACCAGGCTTGTACTCAGGCTGTACCCAAGGAGCCGGATGTTCTATGACAAGACTGGAAGTCTGAAGGCTTGGTCCCCTTTAGCTTTGGACTTCTCTTGTTTAGTTGGTTGTTAAAGTTGTAATTTATTTAATTGTAAAATTCAGATCTACCAAATGTTTACACAGTCTAAAAGAATAAATCCATCATTAGACAGCATAACTCAACATTCAACACTCAACTCAACATTTCAAAATCTCTTGATGTCTCCCAGGTATGTTTCATTAGCAGCTAAGAACATCTCAGACCTGCCCCGCTCAACAGCACTGACCCTATGCTACTTTTAATGGTAAATAAATGAAGACAAAATTATTATGATTTAATCTAATAACGTGCCTCTTGCTAACATGTCCAATGATTTCTAACAAGAATGTGCAGCTCTCCAGATGTCTTCCTTTTCAGCAGAGTGATAAGTCACACTTGAGAGGCAGGAGACGACAGAAAGCAGCTCACAGGCACATCAGTTTAACGCCGATGCATGATTTGACATTTCAGTGATACAGTGGCGGAGACAGAGCGATGGGAGGAGAGCGGAATCAGTGAGCTGGCTTTCTCTCTGCCTCTCCATCACTGTCAGTGGATTTCTGAAGCATCATATTTTAATATAGCAAATAATTAAAATGTGAAACTCGTGGAAGAGCCTGCACATTAGAGAAACTTTTTTTTTATTACAAGCTTGCTGCATCGCCGCTGTAGTTGCTCCATCCTTTAAAGTAGGAGGTTGAATCGTTCACAGTCTGTTCAGACTGAACAATGGAGCGGATAATTACAGAACCTACAGGCTAGTTGATGCACAGATAAAACCCAGTCCTCATAAGAGTGTCTGTATTCCCTGCAGAAAGTCAGTGTGTGTGCCTCGGCATGTGGCTCAGTATTACCGTATGCTGGTCTGGAAACGGTTGAAAATGTGAAAAGCATGTGCAGTTGATTCTGTGTGTGTGTGTTGGTGTGTTTTAATCCCTCTATTTTCTCTGCGACTGGACAGAAAATGTCAGCAAGTCAAAGCTATTAGAGTGCACAGCTGACCTTTACAGTGCATGTGTGTGTGTATGTGTGTGTGTGTGTGTGTGTGTGTGTGTGTGTGTGTGTGTTTGTGTGTGTGTCCATGACCTCCTCCCAGATAATTCATGCTGCACTTATGCACTCACATACACAGGAGATAGATAAAAGCTATTTTATGCGGACACACACTGTGAAAGTAACCAAGGTAAACGTTTCTTAAAGCGCAGACTTGATTTACTAAATACAACTGTGGGGCTGGGAGAGCCCCCTCACCTGCACCGCGGAGGATCAATCAGCACAGATGAGAGCTGTTAGCTGATTGGTCCTCACGCTTAAAAGGCAGCGTCCGAGCCTTAGACTCAGACACAGAACACTCTTGAGACACACGGGACCCTGGCAGACTCAGGAAGAGACTGAGCTGTAAAGCTAGTCGCCTTTAGTTGAAGTTTATTTATGTTTGTTCAGGTGTGTGTCTGTGATCAAATAAACATGTTAAAAACCCGATGGTATGTCTCTGGTTGCTGTGGTGAGAGCCCCGTGGCATGGTCAACTGCCACAAGAACAATTAATGATCTGTTAAGAAAACATGACAGATAAAACAAATATAATGTAATATAATGGCTGCGTTTTGTACGATCCAAGATATAGTCATCACTCCAATAGAGGCTTATTGATTTGTTTTTTTTCTGTCAGCAAGATACACATTTGTTCTGCAGTCCAACTCTTGATGCATTATAAAAAATAAAATAACAAGAATTGCTGATGCTTTTGGTTTATGAGCCAACTTAACCATCTTCTTTCACCCTGGCACACTGGTTAGTGCCACTGGAGGCTGCCAACACCATGACTCTTACTGAGGAGAGAACTTTGCCATTGACTCCTGCCACTTCAGGATGGGGTAATAAACATCCAGCGGTGGGAGAAGATTACATCAAAAAAAGGATTACTACTTTGGTACTAGTTTGTACTTTGTCTCATTGAGGCTCAATGTGTCTGACCACATGTAAAAGATATAAACTCAACATAAGGTGTTCATGTGGCCACGTTTCGGACTTAGATGGTGAGAGAAATTCAAACCAATCTGTTTCCCATGTCTTGAACATCAGAAAAGTATTGATGTTCTTATCATAGACAATTAGTTATCAGAAACTTTTAAACATGATTACTGTGTGAAATACGAGAGGTGTTGGGTTTTAGGACAAAAATAGCAATACTACAAAATCCTGCAAAATTATGGAATACATGACCAGTGCTTTTTAACCATTGATTATGACTGAAATTAAAGGGACAAAGAACACAGAACACAAGACTAAGACAGGATTTGCTGTCACTTTACTTTTAGCATCCCAACAAATATGTTTAGCTTCCTTACTAGGCCACTTTTGCTTTCTACATTTACAGCAATAATTAGCTCATTAACTGTCGCACGGAACAGTCAGACTGTTCAGTGAATGCAGTGAAGTAAAAAAAGGCTTCTTCACCCCACCAAGGCTGTGACTTCAACAGAAAAGCACAGCTAACCCCAAGTGTCACGTCCGTCCTTCCATTTCTCATTTCCATTTGATTGGCAGACATTAAGTCCTACCATTGTAGACCATTTATCTTTCACTGGTGTATGAACTGGCATTCTCCCACCTAACTAAAGCTACCCTCCCCCCTTACCCTGTTAACTGTTAAACTGTACTATAATTTCAAAATAGCATCAACTTTAGAACATCTAAATCTTTCTACCTCAGTTTTGCAAACGCACTGCACCTGGGCCAACATCCTTTCGCCTCTGTACATGATTTATCTTTTTGAGGTCAGAGCTGCTTCAGATGTAGGACTGGAATGATTATGTAATCGGAATGCTGAACATCGCCACCTAAACCCGACCACCCAGCTCCTTATCTGCGATTCCTCCCCAGCTCTTCTCACCCTAATGAACCCAGACACTGATTACAAGCCGTCCTCCTTCAAATAGAAAACACCGGCCCTTCCAACTCAATTTCCTCACTCACATTGTCAAATTGCAACTACAAAGCAGCTCATCTCCAGCGGGCATGCTGTTTAATATTTGATGTGCTGCACCACGTCTTCCCAAAAAAAAAAGGTGTGGTCGTTTTTTGATTTTTGTCATTTTTTTTTTGTTGATGAATAAACCGCGGTTGTTTAAATTAACAGCCCCTTAAGTGTAAGGGGCTGTTGCAATGAGATGATGGAGAGAGGAGAAGAGTGTCAGTGCACTTAAATAAAACACTTATCGAGATTTTTAGCGACAACGTAAATTTGATTTTGATACAGCGGGGCTTGATAAAGGACTGTCAGGAGGAGAGACTGATAGGGTAATTAACAGTGTGACATATAAACTTGACTCTGAAATCTAGGTTATAAGTACTGTATTGAGTATTAGAGACATTGTTGGATGGTGGAAAGTGACAAAAAGCCAGGGATAGAGATTCCCCCATTCTTAACGAAGACTTTGAGAGCAATTTTGTCTTCACCACGAGAATTAAAGAGCGTATGTTTTATTCCAAATGTTTCTAGACAAACTGAGAGGCATGAAACAGGTTTCAAACGGTGCTGATACTGAAGACTTACCCCCAGTGGGGAATTTACCATGAAGCAAACTAATGCTTAACCAAACTAAAGACACAGATGAAATACAGAATTATTTATGACAAATTAGATTCAGTAATATACAGTTAGATGCAATAAATATGAAGAACTGGGAGCTGAATGATGCATTAAAGTGTAAAAATTAAGCATATTTGTAACACAAGGGATAAGTGCTGACTTCAGACTATTTGGTTAAGCCCTGATAAAGCATTCGTCTGAAGGGGAAATTAAAGTTTTCCTCACTGAGAGTTCAATTGTACACAAGTCCATTTGACCATGAAGGTTACAAGGAGTTTTGTTGTCACACCTTTTGAAATCATGTTAACTTGTTTTCAGACCTCTGAATTGTAACTCACGTTTGATTTTTTTTTTCGCAGTACACATCTGTCTGGTGTTGAGGACGGTTTCTGTTTCCAGTGGTTCGTCTCAAAGTGGACCAATATGAGGTCAGTAAGGAGAATTCAAATTGGGGACCTCATTTTTCTACAAGGCTAGCTAGCTACCTAGCTACTTCAACAGAAAATGGCAACAGACAAATTATTACAAGCATGGATGAGATAGACACCAGTCTGCCAATTGAAGTCTGCTCCTAGAGATCACTACCAGAGGTTCTGCGACATCTTAATATGACTTCCACTGGGCAGGGTAATTCCTGCTAAGATAATAACTGTCAAATTACGTGCTGCCTCTGCCTCCCAACAAACCTTTAGTACAAGTGGAAACCGCTTATAGTGATGGGAAGTTTGTCCCAGCCCAAATTCATTTCTATAAGCGGTTCATTTCTATACAAGAATCACATAGCTTCTGTATGATAGACCTGGAACTTTCTGGAAAGGTAACTGCGCCACACACACACACACACACACACACACACACACACACTGACTCTGCTGCACACTTCTGTCTCTCTCTCTCACTGACACACACACAAACAGTCTTGTCAGACACATGTGTAAACTTAAACTGGGTAAAAACATATTTATAATCACGATACAGACACAGAGATGAGCAGTAAATTACTGACAGAGCAGGTAAAAACTGTAAAACAAAACTGTTTTACGGTCCAAACATGTATGAAAAGACCCAAAACGATCACTGCCAGTAGACTTACTGGAGCTGTACATGGCTCCCTGGGTGTCTGCCCCGGGCTTGGTGGTGGTGTTGTGGCCTGTGGCCTGTGGCCTGTGCCCTGGCAGTCTGCCTGGGGCAGTGGAGCTGTGCATGGCTCCCTGGGTTACTGCCCCGGGCCTGGTACAAGCACCCGTCTGGTCTGACGGCTCAGTAAACAAGATAACAAGATAAACAGTAGTGTGGTGGTGTTTTCTTTGGTGGCGTCTGCTACCTGGAAGGGGGTACTTCCTTACTGAGCACTCGCATGTACCCTTTGCTATAATGCTTGAAAGTGGCGTACCTGATGCTTCATGATGGCATGAGTGTCACAGCAACCACAATCAATCATAGTTTCCTGCTCAGGATACACAGCATAGCCAGGTCTCATGCTAACGTGCCATGCTAGCTGCCCATGCAATGCTGAAAGGGAAGTACAGTGGAATTTAACAACCAGAGGAACACATACCAAATTGAACAGCTAACTCTCTCTCCTCTCTCCCTGCTCTGACATTTGATGTCAGGCAGGACCTATATTTGCATTAAAGTTCGGCTGGTCCTGTGCTGCTGCTTGAAAGTTTTCTCAATGTCTATCGCATGCGGCACAAAAATAGCAAAGCAAAGGTACCTCAAAGCAGTTCTGCATCACATGGCATCACCCCTGTTACATGTGTGAGTGCTCCATTAGAGTCCCAATGCTTTAGGAAGCACAAAGGAACTATGCTTCTTGCATACAGTTTTGATGAGCTGACAAAACAGACAATATTGAGGCAGGAAAGCACAGGATTCGGAAGGTTTTCTGAAAATTAAAAAGATGTGATTTCTTTGATAGTTTCCTCCACACTGCACATTTGATGTTTTTTGTCAGTTCCTATGAGTAATACTTGTTCAACCAGTAAGGAGTGCAGTAAGGTGAAGATGTCCAGGCAAGACAGACAGACAGCACACAATCAAGACACTGAGAATGCCCTCACAGTCAGAGAGATATGCTGCTACTACTGTCATCAAATGGTTTGTTTTAGCCTGATCCATATTTCTCAAGTTAGTGTAGGAAATTCACACATTGAGACGGTGGTTTTCAAGTGGAGTTTCCAGTGCTTGCTGTAAAAGTCACTGTATTTCATATTCTCCTTTCCATATGTTGCTCTCAGCCTCTCATGGCCCACTGGGAGTCAAACATGTTCAAATCCTTCACAGAGGGTTAATGATCAGGAATTGAATGAGAAACATAAACCACTGAATAGCTCTTGCTTAGAACTTGATTCAGGCTTAAAATGATGTCTGTACTTGTTGTTGGATGTGCAGCTCTCATCAGTATGCTTAGACAAAATCTGTAACCCCGTCACACACCGGCACCAGATAATCTTTTCAGACCATCAACCCCAGCCAAGCCTCAGATCAGGATCTCCCTTCCAAATGTCAGGATATAAAATGGCCTGATAATCTTATAGTGTGTCCCCAGCCTAAGATAAAAAAGATGGGATGGCCTGTGGGTCAGATAGATGATCCTTTTAAAGAAAAAAGCAGGAAGAACTCCAACTGTTTTTAGGATGCTGATGCTTTTGCTGATATATGTGCATTTATTTGAGATGTAGAGGTGTATGAGGAGAGATGGCTCTCTTTAAGAAACAAACAAAAGACTAAGAAACCTAAAATAGCTGATTCCATTAGAAGGAGCAGCCATGTGCTCAGTCTTTCACATGTTGACATTAAAAGGAACTTACAGAAATTTACCTTGAGGTAAATTAGCCTACATTACTTTTGCTCAACTAGTGACAAATACCAGCATCATTGTGAATGAGTCAATTATGAGTGAGTTTAATATCTATTACTTTATTAACTGGCTAACACTAGTACACTGTCAGTTCAAACCAAGTTACACATTTTATTTATTCAATCATCTGAGAGCGCATACCTCTGCTAAGGCTAATGCTCTATCTGTCCATGTCAAAGTGGTGTTTCCGCTTGATTATCTAGACTGTGGTGCCATAACCACATACAATTTTACCTGTCACAGTTTCATAATAAACCAGTTTCATAAAATTTTGCACCCCCCATCAGAATATTTTGCTATTAGTATACAGTGTGAGTTTTAGTGATATTTGCTGTTTGCTCACTTGCGCTATTTCTATTCTTTCACTCTTTAGTCTGTGTAACTGTCAATCAGAATCTGCATGTGTAGTGACCTTCGTGCGAATGCATGTGCACCCATGCTACTGCCAAAGATTGAATTAATTCTATGGGAAACGTTATAAACTAAGTGAAAACACGTCAGGGGCAATTTGGGGTTCAGTATCTTGCCCAATTCCATTGAATCAGTTTAAAAGCACATTTTGATTTATTTCAACTGTCATCTTTGAGGCTGTAATTTGTTGTGCTATTGATTCGTACCAGGTTACTAATATTTTGTCCATTCCACTTGTAGCGAGGTTAGGGCCACAAAATACTGGGGACACCTTTCAGTATTTACAGAGTAAAAGCTCAACAGCACAACAAAATACAGCCTCGAAAAAGACCATCAAAAATAAATAAGCACCTCTAAAACAGACTCAATAAAAACTGAACATTACAATCATCATGGAGGGAGGATTTATTGCAGAGCCTGTTATATTATACAACACAAGTTTTATTGAGGTGTAATGAATACATTGTCAAACAAGGTTATTTATTTAATTGTGTGTCTCAGTATCCCTTTGTGTGAACTGGAGAAAAGCTATTTTCTGAACATTTTACTGAAGACTGTGAATTAAAAAATAAAAATGGGTGCGTCATGGATTTCCGTAACTCTTGGTCTGTTCTGGGATGTCCGTGCTTCAAGTGACTGTGCATAGTGTATATTCAGGTTACAAAACCACACTTTAGATGATCCTGAATGAGGTTTTGTGGCTTAAGCTTGTTTTCCTAACTGGACAGAGCCATTTTTCCAATGCACCGCTTTTCATTGACAATTATGTGGATCTGCCACCCCAGCTTTAATTTTGTCACGACTGTTGTTGAATGTTTCAGCTTTTTTTATTTCTCAACAATTGCTCATCCAACACAAAAAACTTCACATCTATTCTGCACCTCTGCACGTCCTCTGCAATAAACAAAGTTTGAAGTTGATTGCCTGTAGTCAAAACCCACAGATAGACAGGAAAAACAAATATCTCTATTTATCAATCTGAATATCAAAGTTGGCCACAAAGAGCAAATGACCAAACAATACAGAGTAGGCTGTAGCAGCAAAACTCTTGAGTGTATTAAAGTCAGCAACTGAAGTGAGTTTTATTGCTTATGAATTAAACATTTCATTTGCAAGTGGAGAAATATGTCATTTCTATTCTACAATTACAAAAACAAGCTAATATCAATGGAAAGATGCAGTTTTACTCTCTTCAAAACACTTCCTCTCTTTCAGTGTTTCAATATTTAGTCATTATTTTGTCTTTATCTTTGTTTTCCCTTTAATACCCCACCTTTCACTTCTTGTTTTACTTACCTCAGTACATCTCCTCTCATTATTGTGTTATGTTTTTTCACAGTGAATTTTTGAAATTACTCCCTGCATCCAGTGTTTCCTCATTGCGTATTTATGATATTTTTTTTCATTGTGTTTCATGAGCTCTTGTTTTTTATTGAGTCCGTTATTTATGACATATCCATTTATTGCGCGGATGGGGTGGAGTGTTAATGCTAAGTGCTAAACAAACACTTTGTGACTGATTGATTGATTATTGTGACTATGGAGGCTCCTGTTACAGTTTTTCTCGATTGCTTAAGCACGATTTTTAAAACAGGGCCCGGTATTTCAAAACACTACACACAATCAGCACAACCACACACCCAATCAGCAGAACACATCAGATCCTTTGCAAAATGAAACACTCTTGTAAAAACTATGCACTAATTTATCAAAACCATATTTTGTTACCATATGAAACACACGTTTCATATGACTTAATTCTGTTTGAACCAGTTACACACTGCTGCTGCTAACCTAAAACACTTTTAGCAATTCTACTTCTCAGTGATTAGAGTACTGTAAGTGAAGTACACTGAAAAAGTGCAAATATAGAATAAATTCATCAAACACTACACAAGACCAATGCTGCAGACTGATGAAAATATAATTTATTTCTCTCCATATACCCAAATCAGTCAACATGTCAACATGAAGAATCACAACAAAACAGTTTTCATGCTACTACAGTAGTGTGCATAACACTGTAAGCTCAGCAAATACCAAACAGAAGATTCTGTATCCAGTACAGGTTACAATGACAGATTTCACTGTATATCTGCTAAGATTTGGCTGAACTCTTAGTCCAGCCTCCCTCAGCATCAATCCGTGGTTCACGACATGGTCAACTAGTGTTGCGCGAATTTCATTTGATAAATTTGGTCCTCTTCTTCTTTGAGCACGTTCTCCTCCTGCGTCATGTCCTCTTCCTCTTCCTCCACCTCAGCCTCAGCCTCTACCTCTAGCACAGCCTCCGCCTCTTCCTCTTCCTCCTTCTCCTCCTCCGTGGATTCACCCTCACTCTTCTTCTTCTTCTGACTCCTTCCATTTTGGTTGAAGACAGGTGAACTCACCTGCTGCATGTGTATAGTGCTTAAATCTGATTGGTGTGTCTACAATTAAGCAATCATGTGTTTGCGCACCTGATGGCTGTGTTGAACCAATTGGCTCATAGGGGTGGTCATTTGACAGTCAGTGCTTTGGAATTGCAAGGAAGTGACATCTTGATATACTTCTGTGTCTAATGTATACAAGTGTGTTTAGTGTTTTGCAAAAAGTGTGAAGCTGACATTGTGCTTATAGTGGTGCAGATCTGGGCCCATGTTTTGCTCCTTGAGTGTAAGGTTTTGATAATTGTGCAATACTTTCTCGCTCTCTGTTTTTCCGCTATTGCCATCAACATCACTTTGTTGTTTCCTCAAGGGCAACTGAGTGAACATTACATGACTTGCTTTTACTCCACTGAAATGTTTTTTGTAATGGGTGAAACTGTACTTTCACTACAGCACATTTACACATTTAATGTAGCACCACTGCTACATTACACACTGACTACACTGCCTTCTGGCTCATGAGCCAATGCGGTTTGCTTGCTCAAAAGAAAAAAACAATATTCCATTGCCATAAACTGGAGGAAAATATTGAAGTTACATCACTCCCACTTATTTTAATTACGGTTATTTCTTTAATCATCACAGAATTCCTATTTCTCATTTGGCTAACCTCAGTTTTTTTACAGGCTTATATGAGCATGCTCTGATTAATGTCCTGTATGGCAAGGCAAGATCATTTGTCCCTGTCTTTCTAAAGTCACGTTCAGGCAAACAAAAGGACATGACTGATGGAAGGAGAACATTGTGGCCATGGTTTATAGATACCATAGAACACTATTGGTTCAGTATATTCACATTCTGCAATCTCTGACGTCTTATTCGTACCCTGAATACAGCCCGCCCTTTACCCTGACTGCCTTCCTGAGAAGCTTTGCAGCTCTAAAGTCTGTGAGCTGACAGACCATTATTCACATGGCCAAACAAGGTCACTTGTTAGGAGATTTAAACATAGGTTGCTAAAAGCATTTGAACAAATGAAAAATGTGTCTGTTAAGTGCACTCTCTTGACAGTTATGTCATTAGTAAATATTTTTTTCAAATGAGCTATCATTTTGTTGTCCTTTTTGACAGAGCAATGTACCTACAGTACAAAGGAACAACGCACTGAACAACAAAGTATGTACTGTATATGGAAACCGATTGACACTGTATGTTGGGTCAGCAAGGCTACAGGCCGTTTGTTTACTGTTTCTCATACAGGTTAAACTCTGATCACATTGAAGGGGGCCCAGTGAAATCCATCCACACGTCTTCACAAAATAGGCCTTGTCAAGTAGTGACAACTTGCAGAGCCAGGTGGTGAACTAATGTAGCAGGCGAGCTATCTGCTGAGCTGAACCTGATGCACCACATGCTTAGTCACTAATGACATCAGCCTGAAACCAGCATGACTGATCACCTTTCAATCAATATATACTCTTTTATCATCATTCGTAGAAAAAACAATAATTATTACCATCGAAACACAAATGAGATGGAATGCCATTTTCTTTCTAATCCCTCTCTCTCAGCAGACATGGGGCATTTCTTATTTGTCCCCTAACATACAAGGTTTTCTCTCACAATGATTCATAAGTAGGGTGCTGCTTAGCATATCAAAAGACACTGACGAAGGGAGAGAGAGTGAGGGAGAGAGGCAGAGAGGGAAGAGTGGAGGGAAGAGTGGAGGAGGGGGGGGGCAAAACATGTTGGGAAAACAGAGAGAGTTTATGAACTCAACTCAGATGTCCGTGGCAATGTCGTTCACTCAGTGTGTGTGTGTGTGTGTGTTCATAAAATGGATAATTATGGTGCTTGGATGTGATTGGCTACAATACTCTACTTGCTTTTAACTACTGTGCTTGTGCATGTGTACATGTGCACGTGGTTGTCATGCATATCCTGCATCTGTAAAGTCAGTTGGAGATGTCCTCAGAAGTTAAGTGCAATGCATTATACATGTGAATGATGGGGATAGTATGGCGACAGATTTTGAAACAAGCTCATAGACGATGTTCACGAGTCACAACTACCCACATCTGCACAATGTGACATCACTGCTGTACATCGACGAACATGTTTTCCAAAATAGTTGGCGACCGATCGGTTACCATTGAAGAATTTGATGTGGAAACCTTGCAGGACCTTGTTTTGTCCGTGCACAGTAGAAAATGTTGAACAAATAAAGTGGGGATGGCATTTTTTGTCCACCAGTCATCGTCAGTCTTTAATCCTTATTATGGAGAAAATACTACATTTGCTGGTCTCTCTCCCAGCTTGCCGGTGATTCTCAAGGCATTCTGGGTACGTTTAGGTTTGAAGCCCTAACACTAGGCCCTACCCCTTCATCCCAACAGGTATTGGGACAGCCTGTCCCTACATGTAACACGCGAAATGTAGGGGAAGGGCTTGGGGGTAGGGCCAAGTGGTGAAATGGGATTGGGCCATTGTCTAGACTGTTTCTGGATGGTCTACAGGTAAATTATGTCTGTAAATGGGCCGTTTTATAGGTGCTGATAGGGGAACGTCTCACAGGGCCAGGATGTCAGTTTCCTCCTGTTTCCTGTCTTTATGCTAAGCTAAGCGGAGCAGCTGTTTGCTGTAGCATCTGACAGACATGGGAGTGATAATGATCTTCTAACATGACTCTCCACAATAAGTCAAATAAGTGAATTTCCTGTACCTGTAACCATTAAAACATCACAAAACCGTGTTACCATGGTTACCTGCAGTATAGTTACATGCAGTTTAATGTACAGGAACAAGTACTGTGCTTGGTCATTGAACAATACAAGCCTTTGTAACATGTGATAACACAGTAAATGTGAACAAAGCCTTTGTGTCTTCATGTGGAAACTGGGGCCTGGACTGTCTTGGCTGAGTGGCAGGCCAAGTCCACCGGGACAGCGAGGTGCATCTGAGCCCAATTAACCTCTGTCCATATCGTTGTGTGTCTCAGTGGACACAGCAGATGAGCCAAGGGCCGAACCATGACAGGCTGACATGGTGAGTACAGTACCCTGAAAAGACACCACAGATGAGTGGATACATGTTAGGAAATGGGGAGACAGAGAGTTTTTTCTTTAGTTTCTATCACCGGCTGTGTTTTATTTAAGTTTAGTACAGTTCCAGCAGCTCACCTCCTGTCTTCTCTGCTCTTGTGGACACTATGTGTATTCCTCTGTGTGTATTTGCATATTTCTCATGCTCTGTACACCTCAGCTGTTTGTAACAAATAAGAGGGGCACCTCCTGCTGCTAAATAAATAATGAGCCACCAAACATGGGGATTTAAGTGAAACTAGATGGCATTATAAGCTTTTATTTTCCTCTCAGCGCTGGCGGCAAGAGAAATGGGCTGCACGCTCGGCTTAGAACAGGGTGTCACCATCAGGGTTAAAGCCGTCCCGCAGTGCTGATAATGTGCAGCAATTCTGCCTGGATTGTTACACTTCAAATAAGTCTAACACTTTATTTGGCTTGTCCCAAAACAGATACTCAAATTATTATGATAATGATAATGTGAAAAGCGTTTCAGACAAATAAAGAGCTCCTTATAAAGGCTGATCTTATTTTTAGGGTTTGGGTGACATGTGCTCCACATGAAGCAAACAGACTGATGTTACATTTCTAATTTTAGTCAACTGATACCCAAGTGCAAACAATAGAGTAGCCAATTAAAATGTTACCAAAATAGCTTGTCACTTTCTCTGGTATTTCTATTGCTGTTTTAATCCTATACACACAACTCTATATGGCCAAAGTCAGGCTGTCAATGGAGCACAAGCCAAGTTTTTCACTGTTTTCGAATGAGTGTGAATATAAGACAGAAATCACACAGAATTTGACATTTACACATCTGATCAGAGTCATCAGAGATTCCCACATAATTCACAAACTGTGGCTACAGATGGTCCAGACTGGCTTTTTAAACATGGCCCCTTAAACCACACCCCTCATGAACTTAACAAATGTCACCCATGAGTGGTAAAGTGTGGAGCCAGTGATTTTGCTGAAGAGGTGGAATGATCCAGCAAACAAGGAGAAAAGGAAGATTTAAAAAATCTCATTATATTTTGTGATTCCTTACATACAGTTCCTTTCTAGGTAATTATCTCTTAATCCCTGTTTCCTCTTCTCTGTCTTGTTAATCCTCTCACAGTCTCGTCAGATTTATTTGTGAGCCCTCTGAGGGTCCTGACCCCAAGACTGGCAGTGAGCAAAAAAATGGAGGACAGTTGTGATGGAGGTGTTCATTGGAGGGACATGGCAGCTTTGCATTGTATTTATGCCTCTCTGTCAAGGTGTTGCAGAAGGTCTGTCGCTACATCAAGAGCCGTCACCCGTAGATGTCACCTCGAATCTCAAATATGTAACTACACATCTGGGATGCAGGAGGTCTTCGGGGACAGACGGAACTGTGATAGCAGCTTGTGCAGAGGAAAGACAAACCTCCCAGTCAGTGATTTTTAGGTACATGCTATCAAGAGCAGCACGTCACTTTGCTGTCATTGTGTTCTAGGTTGGTTCATGCTCGTGACCTGCTCGCAGTGATAAATAATACCGGCCACAAAACTCCCATAGGAGAAAGACAATCAATAAGAAGAGAGCAGTGAAGCTGCAGCGTGAGCCTAGAAACTGAATATCCTCAGCCGAGTTCCCCCATCCTCATGACTCACAACCCTGCTGCTTGTCTTTTGCACTTTCTAAATAGGGACAGATTTAAATTTCCTGCTGTGTCTGGGGAATGACATTTCCTTGATGAACAGGAAACTGTTTGGTGTGTTATGTGTCAGCAAACACAGTATTACTAATACTGCTCTATCCCAACCCAGTCTCATCAGAAAACGTACACCACCTATGTTGGTCCACTTGGAAAAACGTAGGCATCTCACAATTTGGCCTCTGAAATTGTGAGATGTCTACGTTTTTGTCTGCCCATTGTTTTGCATTGGCCTGTGCCCACGTCACATGGCTCTCAAGATCCCGTCTGCGAAAACAAAAACATGGCGGACATTCCTTATATTTTCAGATAAAAATGTAATTTTATAATATAGTTTGGGCATTAAAATACATTCTGACACATTCAAATACCATTTCCACAATCTTCAGCCAGTTCATGCTTACGATCTATATTTTATTAGTTATCACAAATATTTTTCAGATCTCGCCAGAAAAATCGTAGTAATGTAACGTTTTTATCGTTGCTATGGTGGTTGCTGTGAACTCTGCCATGCTGTAAACCACACGTGTTGTTTGAATCATCGTCCGTGCATTGTGTCGTTCAGTGAGCGTGAATGTTATTTACGTTCTTTGAGCTTAATATTTGATGATAGATTACACCTAATTTAAAGGATCTAAGAAGTCCCCACAACTACATTCATACCGAGGCGGGCCCGATTGCGCATGCGTGAGCGGATCTGTCATCTTGGACGGCTTAGTATGGGGAGTGCACATTTTTACAGTATATATTCCTATTGTGTATTTGATAAATTTGATATGGACTGATGATGAACATTAAGATTATTTTTCGTATATATCATTAATACATTTTTTATCTTTGTATTTGTATTTCCGCTATGTAAAGAGTTGTTTGTACATACTGTTAATCTTCATGTGCTCTGTAATAGCGATGAATAAAAACAAATGTGCTGTCTACTTGAATTTTAATTTTTTTATTTTGTATTACTGTATAGAGATGATAGACATATTGCAAACAATTCCAGCAGCAAATGGTTTCAGCAGTTCACACAATCACACAAGGCGTTGGGGTTTGAAGGGTTTTATACATACATACAAAACAAATTTGACTACATTCCTAAAATATAAATTAACAGTAAGCTAAAGAAACAGCAACATAGTCTTTTCAATTAAACAAATAAAAATAATAGTAATATTACAAAATTATGAATATATACTGTATATATAGTATAGATATACAATATATATACTGTATATATATTAACATGCTGTTATAATACATCTATCTATATATGTGTATATATATATATGTGTGTATACACATATATATATAAGTAATATTAACAAAAACGTTTTGAAAAATAAACACTTAACATTGAACCTTTTATGTCACATCTGTGTGTGTGTGTGCGTTTTGTGTATATTTGTGTTGTGTGTATGTATGTCAACTCCTGGTGTTCTCCTTTAGCACACACTGCAAGCACCACGTCTTCCCACTGTAATCAACCGAGAAGAATTGTTTTTACATTAGCATTGAATGGAATTCAAAACTTGACAAGGAAGAAGGGCAACGAGACACAGCGAGCTATAAATGCCATACGCATTGAATATGTTAACATGCACACAGTAAGCTGATTAGTGTAAATTACCTGATTATTGTAATAGTCAATTGTCAAGACAATAGTTTATAATTTTTCAAATAAATAAATAGCACCACATTAGCAGCAACAATTTACATAAAAGTAAAGAAATGCATAATGTTATATAAGAAAAACTAACGATATATAATACTAATTTATTAATTGTAATATTGCAGTAAACATTAAGTAATTTTAGGGACAATCAAATACAATTAAGAGACATTCTACATACCACATAGAACAGGGCTCCTGCTCCACCAATTCCATTAGGTTCCCCTGAAACACATTAAAACATGTTTACCATTAAAAGCAAACCTATGGTCAGATGACTTTAGTTTGAAGTTGTGGTGATTGTAAATCCAGTTAGTATCTCTGTAGTACAACATTTTTTTTGTATATTACAACTGAATTTTTTGACCTCAAATTACAACAAATAAAACCTTCAGCCTTTTGCTTTTCAGTACCTTCTTCACTGGGTAATATTTCTCTCCTCCAGTGATTGAATGGTTGCTTCTGAAAGAGCAAAACAAGAGTACACTTACTCTCAATCTGACCTCATATATATCAATATTAGCATTGTTGCACAATTTGATCAATTGTCAGTGAACATCCTAATACTCCTACCAGAGATATGCATTTAGCACATGCATCATGGAGATCATGGGAACCTACTGGAAATGCTAAAAAACTGGGTGTGTCAATCTCGGGCTGCAACAACTAATTGATTAACAGTCGACTTCCACTCCAACAAAAAACAATTAGTGTTTGGGGTTCCACAGGGTTCCTTCCTGTGCACTTTTAACTTTACATGATTCCTCTTGGCTTTATCATCAGCAAAAATAACATGATTACGTTGATGACCAGCAACATTTCATCTCATTATCCGCTAATGACTTCAAACCCATGAACTAGTCAGCTGGTTGGAAAATAAATATGTTTTTGAGTCCAAATCCACTAAAAACATGTGAAAAGATAAAAAATCTAAAGAGTAAACATGTAAAGTGAGCTCAGTTTTAGGGATCATATCCATTCACACACTCAGATATATATATATGAATATAATACTCCAATTTATTACCACAATATCACAACACGAGCAAAACAAATTGCAATTTACATAATGTGATGTAATGTCATGACAATTGTAGAAACAAAGTTCACAAACATCAATCATCTTTCGGAAGATTTCCAAGGTTAGTTACTCTGACCTACATGTATGTATTATTTACTTTACCTTAGTAAAAAAAAAACGTTATTGTGTTCGTTATCTGTTGGTTGAGAGGACAAGCGGTCAGTTGGCTGATGGGTGACTGGTTGGCAGGGATGATGGAGAGTTGGTGAGTGGAGGGATGCTGGTTACTCCAACCTCAATAGAACAAAAACACATTAATATCAGAGTAATGTTTTGTGGTGCATACCAGCATATTCATTATTTTCAATATATAAGAATAAAATACATCCATACAACTTAATTTGATCTATGCTTTAAATGTGGTGTTTATGACTTTTTGCAGTCGACTGAGCTATATGTTGAGATTTCACATTCAAGTTAGTATACACATACACACTATACATATTCTACACATTCCTAATGTTTCACACCAAACTGAAACGTTAGGAACCAATATAAACTCTGCTCCATTGTAATTATTAACAAATGCCTAATACTTTTCAATACTGAAATATTAAAATTCATCATTGCTCATCCCATACCTGTCCAGGAACATCAGCTGTTGTGGAGAGTGTCAGGATTCCCACGATGATGACAATGCCCGCCCCCTACTCTCGTTCTGATTGGCTAACCCCTGACCCGAACTCTGACGGCCCTCATTCCTAAACACCAATACATAGCTCTGGCGCCAATAAGGATTACTAGCCAATCAGAGGGAGAGTAGGGCATACATACATACAGTATGAGAACATTTTTAATGTTCTCATACTGTATGTAGATCTCAGAGTATCTCAGTGTATTTCTACTTTCACTACCAATGACATTGACTCTGTATAAATCTATGGTATCCATATGACTTGATACACATATCTGCATTCAATTTGGGCAAGTGTAGACCTAATTTTCCTTGTGAAACACTTTTCATATCACAGTCTTCCCTTGGATTTTTAACACTGCTACTCCCTTCCCCTAGACCCCAATGCAGCATGGTCCCTGATTTTCAGGATTACAGTATAGAGTACCTAGTGGGTGCATGTTTTAAGAGGACCCAAATATGAACTACTAAGACGTCACATTATGTTTCTCTTGAGCTCATGGAAATGACTTTCACCTTCCACCTACTGTCACCTAAACAATACCATACTGGGTGTGATTTGAGGTTTTGACTGTTCATACCTGGACTACATCTTAACTCCAAGTGGTGGGACAGCCTCACTTGGATGTAAACCAATTTTAGAACATATTTGCTTATACTGGAGATCTTTTAAAGTAATGTCCCAGAAATGATTTCTGATAGAAACCCCTGCCTCATTCATTGTAGTATTAATGTGTTTGAATAAGTCAGGCTGCCGCTTACCAGCTACTGATTTAAAGTGAAACATCGATTGCTATACTCTGTGTTCATTTCTTTGATGTTAAGAATGTTTCTCATTGTGCAACATCTGGGTTAGCAGAGTCATACAACCGCAGTGCGGTAATTCTAGTTTTGTTTTTTTTATAAATGGGTTAGCTATTTTTACAATCTACAAATAGTAATCAATACATTTTGTCACAGTATGTTACACAAAGAAATTACCAATAAAGTTGGTCTCACCAGTCTGATGATACAGCTGAAATCTTTGCTGCTTAATGCTCAAATAGAGTCCATCAATGGAGTTCTGCAAGTCATTTTGATTGGTTGGTCCTTGTGAAGAGGAGAATAAAATTAATTCGTACCAATATTACTTCCATGTTATACTCACCGACCTAAGACTTTTGTGTGATGTTCAGGCATGCTAACAAAAGCTTGCCGTGACATTCCCAGAGCCGCAATCTTGAGATCCTCATATTTAGTGAACCAATCCACTGCATACAAGGTTTTAAAATTGACTGTTGCGATTGTATCGCCCTGAAATTCAAAGACAAAAAGCAATTATTTCAATGCACAAGCAATCTTAAATGACATTACTGCATACATTTTTTCCCCCAAAAAACATTTACATTCCTTCCAATAAAATTTACTTGCCTTCCTGTGGAAAAAGTGATTTTCCCAGTTGAACAATCACAGCAGGGAAGCATGATTGGTTAAAAAAACAACCATTCTAGAAAGTGAGGGAAAAATAATTTGATGTACTAAATTCCAGTAACATCAATGTTAATCAGCGGAGGTATTCTTTCAGTGTGATATTAACTTGTATTTCACCCAGCGTACTTTGGGGATTTAATAAAAATGTCTATTTAGTATATTATATAAAATGGTGTTTGTGGTATGTAACTTAAAAGTACCTCTTTAATGGTAGGACAACTTATCCCGCCCCGACGCCTAAAGTCTGTGTTACATTAACACACATTACATTACAGTACATTGCACATTGCATATTGCACATTTACATTGCACTCCTGTTTCACATTTAGCATTTTACTTCACTTTTTTTATCTTTATATATTTTATTTTATGTATTGTTTTTTATTCTAATGCCGAGTACTTATTGTGTTTTTCGTGTTTTTATGTTCATTGTATGCACCTTCTGATTCTGATTCTGATTTCTCTCCCTCATCTTCCTCGATGCATGTGGATGGTGGTAGAGGCCTAAACCCGGCTTCTGTTTCTCTCTGGGTCTCCTTCTTTTTGGGAGAGGATGCCCTTCCTGTTCCTCATCAAGCCAAACAAACTGGTCGGTCCCAGTTTTTGACGTTGCTGAAACTCCTGTAGCTTCACTTGGATCCTCCTTGATTAAAAAACAGAACATACCAATTGTTACTTAAAATGTATCGCAACGCCCTTACATCTTGTTTTGAAAACATTGTCATATTGCATATTATAAATTAAAACAAATTGATCTGATATTGTGGAGTAATGGACAAATACATCCTTGTTAATCTAAAGCATTCATAAATCATAGTGAAGCCCCACAACTGGGCCTTTCACCCTGCACCCTACACTGTATCGTGTAGAACTATTTTATGGGCTGATTCATGGTTTCTGTTAGTTTCCTTATACCATTACATTATCTGTTTATGTTTATATTTATATTGTAGCGTCCCTCAATGATGAGCTAAGCGTCTTGAACTGGTTTCACCAACCATGTATTCACATCCCAGGTAACACAGGCTACCTTGGGCCGTAGCCTGTGGCAAAACAATAGAATATTAGCAAATGAATAGCACTCCATTGTCTGTATCGACAGACTCCACATTCGCTGTGTCAGCACTCGGACTGTAAACCCAGATAGTTACAATATTTAAAAACAAAACAAAATTAACTACTTACCTGACAGAAGGAATATAACATCGTCGTCTTCCAAGTGGCCCATGTTTATGGCTTTGTGTTCAATGGACCGGAAAGTTAAAAACAACTTTATTTACGTCAGTCACACGACAGGTCCGCTCATGCATGCGCAATCGGGCCCGCCTCGGTATGAATGTAGTTGCTGGGACTTCTTAGATGCTTCGAATTAGAGGTGTAATCTATCATCAAATATTAATATCAAAGAACGTAAATAACATTCACGCTCACTGAACGACACAACGCGCGGACGATGATTCAAACAGCACGCTACGACGTGGTTTACGGCATGGCAGCGTTCACAGCAACCACCATAGCAACGATAAAAACGTTACATTACTACGATTTTTCTGGCGAAATGGTGTCAGAATGTATTTTAATGCCCAAATTATATTATAAAATGACATTTTTATCTGAAAATATAAGGAATGTCCGCCATGTTTTCATTTTCGCAGACGGGATCTTGAGAGTCACGTGACGTGCACACAGGCCAATGCAAAACAATGGTCAGACAAAAACGTAGACATCTCACAATTTCAGAGGCCAAATTGTGAGATGTCTACAGTTTTTCCAAGTGGACCAGCGTAGGTGGTGTACGTTTTCTGATGAGACTGGGTTGTCTATCCATATAAAACCAACATGGGACTCGTCTTTGGGCTTTTTGATTGTGGACCTCGTGCACAGGTTCTATGATTCACACACATTTTCAAAGATACCCAATACAAGCTCATGTCTATCACTGTGTAACACTGTTTGCCAACACCCACCATTTTATGATAGTAGTTACTAGTTTTAATGTTGTAGCTGACCACTGGAAGAGTTTAGCCTGACAGTTCAATAATGATCCTGAAAATCCTCTAAAACAGTTCACAGTCAGTTGATGGCGTTTCCTAAGCCCAGATATAAACTAGCTTTTAACCACCTGTCTAGACAATCGACTGTGATTTTCCTCACCACAGGAAGCAAATGTTTCATTCGCCTCCTCGCTCACACAGATTGGAGGTGAATGGGAGGAAAATAGTTTTGCCATTGATGGCAACCGGGCCCTAAAGGTGGAACTTCATTACTCAATCATCAATTTAAGGAAATGGGAATACTTTATGTATTTATCGAGCTCAATAAGTAAATGTAAGACTCATGCTTTGGTTCTTTTCAGCTCAAATTACTCTTCATTTAGATGCCTTTTATAACCAAGCCAAATTTAGCAATGCTTTGACGTGTGGGAGTAGATCACTTCAACTATTTAATGTAACTATACTAAACCTATCATTTCCAGAACACCATTATTTGATAAGTATGTTAAGTAATGTATGTTCATGTGAAAACATAGAACACTATTGTGGATACAGGACGACAGAAGCAGCAGAAACCTTTAAATTCAACCCGTTGACAACATTTGCTGACCAAGGTCAATTTAATTCCCGGAGCCATTCAGTGAGGTCTTTCATGAACTCTTCAGATTGTGTAAAAAATGCCATGACCCTACCTCGAAGCATGCTGCTTGCAAACAATGAAAGACTGAGTGACCTTGAAGTGTATAAATAAAGCCTCCAGGAAAGCCGAAGCCTTGGGTATGGATGAATTCATAGGGTTGTTCAGCAGCCAACATGAACATCTGAAAATATCGTTGTTTTTGAAGTGTTTGTACCTCTAAATGATGAGAACCTTGAATTTCCACCGTAACAATCGATCACTATTGAATGCTGCTTCTTCTTCTTTCACTGATTACGGTACACAAAGATGTTTATTGTAGAAGATGAGGAGACATTATTGGCACAACTTCAAAGGTGCGTTGAGAACGAAAAGCAAATCACTTCAGCTTGTGGCCTTTATCAAGAGCTCTAACAATAAAAGTTGTTATATATATGTTGTGGCATCACAAGGGGACAGGCTGTGGAGGGGCGCTACATCCTCACCCAGGATCAGTGCCTACAACCCAAAATGGAGACTACAGCTCCCAGACTGCCTCATCGGGAACCCAGCTGTAGGTGCTTAAGGCCCCTAATTGAGGCAGGGCTGGGAGACTGAATAAAGGGCAGAGGAGTTGGGCCGGGTGAGAGAAGAGAGGACACCGACATGGAGAAACAACTACCGGAGACCTGGCAGGGTGGGATTACTTTGGTTTGACGAAGAAACCATTTTCTCCTCCGGGACGCTTTAAGTTTGTTCATGGACTTTTGTTGAAGTAGTATAGTAAAGGGACTGCCTGTGGGAGGAACAAATAAACCCTGATTTTTCGTTTATGCTGTCTGATGGTGCCGGTGTTACGCTCTCTTTTGCACTGCCCCGCTAGGGACAACCCGTGACGTTACAATGTATATACTAATAACCTGTCCCAATTCCCCCTTAGCCCTAACACTGGGCCCTACCCCTTGGTTTTGCGTGTGGCTGTGAAGGGGTAGTGTTCTCCCATTTCTCATGTGATGTAGGGGTAGTGGCTATCTAGCACTTCAACCATCCCTGAGTGTATTCAGGACCTCCCTAAAAATGAAGAGGTAGATGGAAATTCCAGAATGATTTGCCAACTTACGAAGCATATCAACGTGGCAACCGCTGTCGTTAAAATGCTCATAAATGTAAGTATGAAATCTTGTAAAATAACCATGAAGAATTGTTTAAATCCAGCGGATTATCATCATTTAATATAATGAAAATGTTAATGAATTGCTGTAACAAGTGTTTCAGGAAAATCGCTATTCACACTGTCAAAAAGCATGTAAACAGTCTGAGTGAGAGTAATGAGTAACATTCGTTACTCGGGTGTAAATGAAGTTGGAAAAAAACGTCCCCGTTCATGTGATAACATTTCAGTGCGGGGCAGAAGTTTTTATGGACAGGACTAAAGTTACATTGAAACAACCGGTGTAAACACACTGACTGACTGATGGATTGATCAATCCATCCTGTCCTGTAGTTGTTAGATGTGTCACTGTTATAATGTTGGCTGATAACGGTTGTTATTTGATATTATTCGTAACTGTAATAACTGTGGTTAGACACTCCCAGCAAAGGGCACTTCATATCTAGGGGTAAGGCTAAGGGAGAGGAATTGGGACAGGTCCTAAGTGCGGCTGGAGTTCTTACCTCTTTAGGACCATTGTGTACCACACTGGATTGAAAAGTATTGATTATAATTATTGTAAGTAATAGTAATAAATATTGCAGCACGTGAGGATTGACAGGGCTGTAAATAGTGGTATTCTTTCACAATACATTGCAGTCACTTCATCTGCATTATGCTACTGCTGGTGAGCCATATGATGATGATAAATATTGAGAGAGTCCACCCTCTGTTTAATGCTGTTACCATATGGTGAAAATCTATTTATCTTAATTTGACTGAGAAGCAGTGATGTAGATTTATTTTTCTAGCCATGACAAAACAATATTTTACTTTGATAGGAAAAATACACAACTCTGGGTTAAGTTATTTTTTGTTTTTTATCATCTAAACAAGTTAAAGCTGCTTTCAGACATGCACTGAACTCCGAGGATCTTCTGTAGTTTCTATGGAGGTGTATGTGTGAGAGTCTCCAGTGTTTCTGTGGATTTTCTCTGTCCGGCCCTCAGAGAATAAAGTCTGTAGAAAGTCTAGAGGAGCTGATGTGAGAACGCAGCAGGAGATCCTCTTCTGGATTTGCCGAGAGCAAGTGGGCGGGTTGATAACGTTTCTAACCCGACAGATGCAAAAATGGAAAAAACAAAAAGAAAACAAATATCTCAGCATTAAAAAGCGACGCTGTCAAGAGAGTTCTTGGGGATAAGAGCCAATGCCAATGCTGTAAACAAAACCATGTGATCTCCACAGCAGAAATAATACTTTACCTCACCTGAATCCTATGGAGAAGTTGTTGTTGTTAACACCCCCCCCCCCCCCCCCCCCCACTGCATTGTGCTTTGTGCATGTGTGAGATCCTCCAGAGGACCTGTCTGAAAACAGCTTGGTATAATTTGTGCACACAGGTCACACAAATTAATTCTATTTGATTTCAATTAACTTAAATAGCACAAGGCTACACTGAGACTTTATCTTTTGATTACAGGTAAAATCATTAGTTTATATTTATATATATTTCAGACATTTAGAAAATCACACATATTTGGATTTTAAATTACCACTGTAAATCCAAATTTTAGAGGAGCAATTGCAGTACCCCACTCAAACTATCTATTGGTCCACTTTTGCTTAACATTATTTTAAGAGTTACTACTGCTGGATTTTTGGTCCAAGAAAAGGTCCCACTGTATTTTCATCCACCTGCACAGGACCTGACCTTGGAAGAGGCACAGCTCCTCCACCAAACAGTGCCCACACCCTCATTGTCGGACTTGGAAATCCAAGTGCCCTCCAGCTTATGCATGTAGAGCAAGGTGCCTAACAAGAGAAAGGGGAGACCTGCCACGGCTTTGTGCCGCTGCATCCGATTAGAGGGGACTGAACAGATCACTGGCTCTCGCAAGCAAATGAGAGGGGAGATTCAAAGGAATGGTGAGGAGCAGGGCTGCAAGTGTGACATGTTTCTCTTTTGGAGTGAAACATGACTTGGGGTGAAATTGAGTCTGAATTTGTTTTATAAAAAACATGATGACTGAATTAATTAATTATATTGATTGAGATTTATTAACTCAAACTAAATAAACAATTTAGTTTTTGGGGATATTTTGGTCCCTGTGTCTTATTACAGGTGTATGATGGTTAATTTTCAATACATTATATTATTTTCACTTGTAAATGTTGGGTTCTGCATTTTACTCAAGTATAAGCTGAATCTCTTTTGAGGAAAAAAAGATTGTGATGAACAGCCCCACCCCAAACATTCAAATGTTTTAATACAAAGAAATAAAAGCAACTGGAAACATTTGATAAAGTTGAATAATTTATTGAAGCCAACACATGCAAGATGAATACAGAAATACACTGTGTAACCGTACACCCCCCCATTTCACCCACCCAAAGTGATCTGGATCTGCTCCTCTTTGAGACAGAAACAAAGAACAAAAAGAATGTTCATGTTTGTACTTCATTTTTGAATATTCATGTGTACAGAAGGCATAAGCCCCCCGAGGCTGACTGACTCAAACAAGTTGGACAGTGGTGACCGATAAACTTTGTTGGTTTTGCTCTTTCCTTGGGTGGATACAGAGTAACACCAGCCTCATCCTTTGAGGAGTTTCACTGTTTTGAGTGAGGGTAGCACTTTTATTGCCAGTAATGGAAATTTAACAAACAACCTTTACTCTGGCACTGTATTAAAGAGCAATTCAGAGGTACTTAAACTTCCAGTATTTCCATTTTCCTTTGTTCTATAATTCAACTCCACAACATTTCAGAGGCAACTATGTACTTTGCACCTCACTCCATTTATTCCATACAGGTGGTATTTGCTGATTAACAGTAATGATATAATGTTGTACAGTAATTGTAGAGTATTATAGGACATTATTCTGAAATGGGTAATTCTGCATTACCATTGTTAAGACTTAAAATGGGCTTTATATCTAGTTCTGCATTAAACTTCGCCAGGAGTTGTTTCTCGCAGTGGACACAATGTAATCTCTTTCTTTTTTAGGTTTTTTATTTTATTTCCATCCCTTCTTTTCATTAGCATGCTAACAAGCTAGCCCTGGCCAGGCCTTCTGCCTGTGTAAGACATTTGGTGTCATTGAAAACGTACATATAGCACCTTTAAGAAAATTTTGATGCTAATAGAAAGTAACAGAGTAATTCTACACTCTGTTGTGGTATTTCTACTTTGATCAAAGGAAAAGATCTGAGTACTTCTTCCATTCCTGACTTGGGGACATATTTGCACCTCTGCATATTTATACCTCTTGTCTCACAATGACAGACTGCAGGCCTGTTTGAGTGCATGCATATGACCTGTCTTGTCAGGGCTGTTGAGAATGACTTACACCCAGCGTGTCCCTCATGTTTCCATTCCTGTATCACTGTATAACACTTCATTACTTTGCATGATTTTGAGTCAGTTTGTGACTAATCACATTTGGAAAAAACACAGTGGGTTAAAAAACAATCTGTGAAATTTGAATTCAACATAAATGTGCCTAATTTCCATCAAAGTTGTGCTTCAGATATTTCAAAAAAGGAAAAGAAATAAAAAAAAATAAACACTTCCACATCATGAGATTTTCCATTTTTCTCTGCAAGAGAGAAGTAAATAGGATTTCCCTGGCTAATGTCAGATTTGCATCAACATTAGTTTTGCATGAGTGCTGCTGCTGGCAGGCACCTGCAGCAGGACAACAGGTGTGTGTATGTCACAGACAGGGCCAGAGCCAGTGATCAGTGACTGTGATAACGTGCCAGGCTGCGAGGAAATGTGTATTCAAATGAGGAAACACAGTGAAACAGGCCCCACCTGAGCAGCATCCTCTGCCTTTCCTGTGAATGGAGTGGTGCAGTTGGCATGATGTCCAGATGGGGGCGACACATCAAACACTAACCTCTCAGCACAGGAAGCATTCCCAGCATTCCCAGCGGCTGCAAGGGACAAAACAAGAGAAAATGAGGGGAGTGACACATGAATAGCTTTAAACACATATTAAAATGCCTCAATTTAATCCAACAAACAGGATTAGAACATGAGAATCAAGGTTCTTTTCTTTTTTTTCTTCTTTTTTCCCAGTGTTTGGACACAGGACGCAGTGTCTCAGCCACATGGCCAGACTACCAACGACAGCTGAGACGGAAGCAGAGGCTTTGCCAACTGTCTGGCTCATTCTCTCGTAGGCCTGCTTCCCTCAGGCCACTCACAGCCAGTGTAGGAACATGTCCAAGACTGTCAAATATCAGCACACTCACACACACTCGCAGCCCCACGTTTTACATTTAGAGGATTTGCTCTTTTCATGCAGGTGGCACCGCGACGCGTATAAGATCTCAACCACACCCCAGTTTGCACAAGTGGAGTTTCATGAATTTTAAAGAGTAAGTGGCATTACAAGGCAGCTGGATTCATTTGAGTGAGAGCGAGTGCACGTTCCATCAAAACATGATAACTTACAGTTTGAAGGGTCCTTAATTACCAGCTGGCTGTGTGGAGTGATGGCACTTTATCACTGTGAAAGCATAAAATATGCATTTACAATTCATTATTCAGACATTATACACTCCCCTTAATGTGAACACTCTTTTTGGAATGGTGTATTGTCTGTAATAAGGTCTGTCAAATCGGAAATGAATACAGTTTCAGTTAAAGATGATACAATACTCTCTTTACAAATATGAATTAATACGAACATGAATACGGGGTAAAACGACAGAATCTGCATTTTTGAGTTCTGATGATGTGGACAATCACTAATTACATCAGAAGTTATGTATTTCAGGAGACGAAGTGGAGAAACAAAAATTATGTTTTTCCACAATCAATAATAATAATAATGATAATAATAATATTGCATCCTGCTGCTTTGGCATGGTGAAATCCATACTTCCCCAGCTTCCCTTTCTCTTACTCCTGTGCATCACTTGGCTCCACCACCTGTTGCAAGAGGAAACCAGAGGTGAGGCTTCCGGTGAGGCCGAGCCACTGTCAGGTTTCAGCTCCTAATCCCTTTTCTCCCATGGGTGTCAGCTGTAAGGACAAGAGGACGGGCACTATGCCATGGTGGCACTCATCTCACCAACAAGAAATGAATACATCAACAGATGAGAGAGATAGATAGATAGATAAAATAAGTACAAGATGTAGTCATACCTTGAGGCGCATCTCCTCTCCTCGTTCCGTTGCGATCCCTCCTCTCCTGCAAACACATAGTAGAAATGTGAACCGCATGAGCCTCTGATTGACTGATTTCCCACCTCCTCCATTTTTCCCCCTCTCCTGCAGCCCGTCTGACTGCTGCACACTCTTGAATAATAACCCCCTCTCCTCCTCCTTTCCTCTCTCTCTCCCCCTCTCTCTCCTTCTCTCTCCCTCTCTCACTCCTATTTAAAATGCCGCTCACAGGCGCGTCACCGTGCCCGGCTTTAAGCGCGCGCGCACGCACGCACACACACACACACACACACACACACACACACACACACACACACACACACATCCCCTCTCTTCCCAATCGGACCTAAGGTTGACAGCACAACCCCCCAAAATATACGTAGACACGCATGCACTCTCCTCCAAGCTTTTCATCAGCTTTGATCTTCATTCTCTATAGGATGTTACACCAGATGAATAAAAGTAAAACAGGTGAGCATATAATAATAGCAGATAATAATATATATTTTATATATATATATATATATATATATATATATATATATATATATATATATATTACATGAATTATTATTATCTATATGTGACATTACTATACTATATGAAAGAGTCAGAAATAGAGAAACACTGCAATTAGAGTGTGCACTGACACCAGATCTATTTCAAGGTCTGGAGAGTTTTTTAAAATATATTTTCGGTCTCTCTCTCTCTCTCCGCCTCTCTCTCTCTCTCTCTCTCTCTCTCTCTCTCTCTCTCTCTCTCTCTCTCGCTGCATTCTCCTCTGTTAGTCGTGTGGGAAGCTCAGTGAATGCGGCTGCAGAAGGAGCCAGCATACTTATGCGCCTGACACGGATATACTGCTCTGTCTTACAGGGGGTGGGGGGAACACACGCTCGCTTTCCACTCCTCTAACTCCCCTTCTTTATCCCTGAATTGGATCATATATATTGTTTTCCTTTTTTTAAGTGAGAGGGGGGTTTAAAATCCCCGCATATCCTCTCCAAGTTTTATTTTTGATGATATTCTTTTGTGGACGGATGGGAGCGGGAGAACTCGCGGAGTTTCCAGCTCCTCACTTGCACCGCAGCGGACTAAAAGGTTGAATAACTGCATTATTCATTTTTACGCGCCGGTTTCTGTTATCCTGAATAGTCTCTCTTATTTCTCTAGTGTCCTTTTTTCTTTTTCTCGTCCAGGAAAGGAGCCAAGAATTCGCCACAGCCTTTCTTTTTCTCATCCGACCTTTTTTAATGCGCTCCCATCAGATGGAGACTGAAATGAGCCTCAATCTTCCGCGGAGAAACTGATCTCAAAAGACAAAAAATAACTGTTGTGCATGGGGCTACTTCTAAAGACTGGATTTATGCTGCTTGGATGGAGAGAAAAAAAATGATACCCTGGTACGCGCAGCCTGATGGGAGCGTTTTGGCTGCTTCTGCGCTCTGAACCGTTCTCCCGGTGCGCAACTCCGCTCGAAACAAACCAGTATTTATTCTTTGGACTGCTGGAGGTTGCTGAGCCGAGCTGAAGCCTGCAGACGCACTGTGCTGGGGACCCTCTCTACACCAGTTCCCCCATCTCCTCTGCTCGTCCAGTGTCCCCCGAACAATGAATAAAAACTCTAAGAATGTCGGACTTATTTAACCGCATCACCGACCACCTTGCGCCTTTTTTCACGCCTTGGAGTCGCCGGACGCGCCGTCAAGATCTCTAAAACCTGTCTGCCTCTCCTTCTCTCTCTCTCTCTCTCTCTCTCTCTCTCTCTCTCTCTCTCCCCCCTCCTCTTTCTTTTCTCCCACACTCTATCTCCGCTGCAACCAAATGAATGCTCTCCCATGGAGGTAGTACAACCACCTTGGGGACCGAACGACCAGAGGGGTGATTTTTCTAAGCAAGAGGAGCCTGTCAGCAAGAGACGCATCGGGTGAAATCGGAGCCTCAGCCACCCTCCCCAACCCCCCTCACCCCCCCCTCCCCCTCCATCTCAATCTCCTCCACCGCATCTCTCCTCCAGTTTGCTTGGCTGGGGTTGATAACACGGCATAGCCCTGCATGGGGATATAGGGATCAGAGGAACCTTGTTGCGCCCCTGTCTGCGAGCTCACTTCGGCTGGGGAGGACCGTTCGCGCACGTCTCCATCCATGTCTCACCAACGCTGCCCCGTGTCTCCAGAGGGAGCTGCATCCATCACCCCCGCAGCTTTGGGTAAGTCCAATTTATTTGGATTCATTCAGGATGACCTGATTTGTATATATATACATTTCAAGAAATTCCGTATTAAATTTTCAAGTGTGTGCAGGAGAAATGTCTCTCTGAGATAAAGCCCAAACCCTCTCAATATGTCAGGAATGGGCAGAGTCCCAATTGCCTTTCCCCTCTTTTTGGTGTCACACTTGCTTTGCTAAATAACCTGCTTAGAGATGGTGCTGCTACTGCTGCTGCTGGCTTCAAATGAGACCCCTATGAAAAAGATAACTGCAGCCATTTGACTTTGATTATGTTGAATATGCTTTGAGGGGGAGATTATAGTCGTGCTTCCGTCTTACACATTTTCCAAGATGATGCCTGACGTCTGTCTGTCAGAAAAAAGATGCAGAGATGTAGCAGATCATGGATATGAGTAATTTATAGAGCATATGGTACTTTTCCTGCAGTACCGAATGATCTGCATCAAGCGTTTGCCTTGTTGATCATGAATCATTCTGTCAAAGTCAAAGCCTGCAAAGATTCTAAGAAAAAGTGCAACAATTATATATGTTCATTAGCAGGGCATTTTGCATATGGTGTTTTATGCAGTAATATATAAATATTATACTAAATAAACAAAAATAATAAATGTATTCTCCTAAAATTTAACCAGTGTAAAAGATTACATATTGCAATTGCAGTATTATCACTGTGAAATATCCGCATTTTGATGGTTTGCTTTCTCTGTGTGTGTGTGTGTGTGTGTGTGTGTGCGTACACATGCATCTCTGGGCTTGTACGCCTGTGTGTGTGTGTGTGTGTGTGTGTGTGTGTGTGTGTGTGTGTGTGAATGCTTGTGCTGCATGCACCTGTCTTTTCTTCAAAGGTTACTAAATGGTTTTCTGGGGGAGGATTTCTAACCGGCGAGATGCTGCTCATACTCCTGCTGGCAGCCTTTTCTTCTTCTATCTCCGGCTCCCTCTCCTCCTCCCTCTCCTCCCCCTCCATGTCGGACGGACCCCCGATGGCAGACCCGTCCACCTCGGACCTAATGGCCGAGACCTGCAGCGCCTGCTCCTGCATGTCTGTGGAGAATGTGCTGTACGTCAACTGTGAGAAGATCACCGTCTACCGACCCACGCAGCTCATTCCACCGGCCTCGTCCCTTTACCACCTCAACTTCCAGAACAACTACTTAATCATACTTTACCCAAACTCATTCCTGAACTTCACCCACGCTGTGTCACTGCAGCTGGGGAACAATAAACTGCAGAACATTGAAGGTGGAGCATTCCTGGGGATGAGTGCATTGAAACAGCTGCACCTGAACAATAATGAGTTAAAGGTGCTACGAGCGGACACTTTCCAAGGGATAGAAAACTTGGAATACCTTCAGGCTGACTACAACTTGATAAAATATATTGAAAAGGGAGCATTTAACAAACTGCACAGGCTAAAAGTGCTGATCCTGAATGATAATCTTGTACAGGCACTACCTGACAACATATTTCGCTTTGCCTCACTCACCCACCTGGATATAAGGGGAAACAGGATCCAGAAGCTTCCCTATTTGGGTGTTCTGGAGCACATAGGGCGCATTGTAGAGCTGCAGCTGGACGACAACCCCTGGAACTGTACCTGTGATTTAGCACCTCTCAAAGCATGGCTTGAAAACATGCCCTATAATATTTTCATTGGTGAGGCCATATGTGAAACACCAAGTGATTTGTACGGGAGGCTCCTGAAAGAAACCAACAAACAGGAGCTTTGTCCCATGGGAACAGGAAGTGACTTTGATGTAAGGATGCCGCCTGCACCGCCAGATAATGGCCCCTCCAAAATGTCCCCGACCACCGTGGCTCCCATGGCCACAAAATCGCCAAAAACCACTGACTCATCAAAGATATACGGTAATGGTATTGTGGCGGGTTTGCCCCCCTTTGGAAGAAATAGTCAGATAGTTTCCTTTCAGACACGGACCCCTCCATTGTTGTGTCCACAGCCCTGCAGTTGTAAAGCCCACCCATCTGACTTCGGCATTAGTGTCAGCTGCCAGGAGAGGAGTATTAAAAGTCTGGCTGATCTAAGTCCCAAACCCCCAAACGCCAAGAAACTTCACCTGAGTGGGAACTACATCCGTGACATAAGTCCAACAGATTTCCAAGGGTTTGAGGGCTTAGATTTGTTACACCTTGGCAGTAATCAAATTTTCACAGTCCAGAAAGGTGTGTTTTCTAACCTTACTAACCTGAGGAGACTGTATTTGAATGGAAACCAGCTTGAACAGTTACACCCAGAGATGTTTTTGGGCCTCACAAATCTACAGTACCTATATTTGGAATACAATGCCATAAAAGAAATCTTAGCAGGTACATTTGACTCCATGCCGAACCTACAACTCCTGTATCTCAACAATAATGTTCTGCGGAGTCTTCCCGCCTACGTGTTTGCGGGTGTATCTTTAGCCAGACTGAATCTAAAAAACAATCACTTCATGACCCTACCAGTAAGCGGTGTCTTGGACCAGCTGCAGTCATTGACCCAGATAGACCTGGAAGGAAACCCATGGGAGTGTTCCTGTGATCTGGTTGCCCTCAAACTCTGGCTAGAGAAGCTAAGTGACGGAGTGGCCGCCAAAGAGGTGAAATGTGCCTCCCCTGTGCAGTTCTCCAACATTGAGCTGCGCCTTTTGAAAAATGAGATCCTATGTCCTAAACTCATTGCAAGGCCGCCGTTTATTCAAACTAGCGCCACCCCTGTTTTGACCTCTGTGTCGCCTGCTGGAGTTGGCAAAGCACCACCGGGAGGACCTGTGCCTCTCTCGATTATGATCCTTAGCATCCTTGTAGTGCTTATTGTGACTGTGTTTGTGGCCTTCTGCCTTTTGGTCTTTGTCCTGAGGCGGAATAAAAAACCAGTGGGTAGGCAGGAGGGGCTAGGGAATCAGGAGTGTGGCTCTATGTCATTGCAGCTCCGCAGACACAACCATAAATCTGGCAAGAAAGGTTCCATCCCGGGGGATGACTTGGGAGGTGAGACATTCATCCCCCAGACCATTGAGCACATTGGCAAGAGCCACACCTGCGGAATCGGACGCTCCTCAGACATGGATGCTGGGTTCAAGTTTGCTGAATCACAGAGGCAGAAGATCATCTTCCGGAACACCAGCGATAAGGAAAAAGATGCACTTTCCACCCTGGAGCGCAACAAACGCCTCAGCACCATTGATGAACTGGAGGAGTTCCTTCCCAACCGAGAGCCTAGCATGTTCATTCAGAACTTCTTGGACAGCAAAAGAGATTTCAACAGCATAGGGATGGGTGGGTACGAAATCCGCTACCCGGAGAAAACGCTGGATAAAAAGATGAAGAAGTCATCACTGATAGGTGGGAACCACAGTAAGATTGTGGTGGAGCAGAGAAAAAGTGAGTATTATGAGCTGAAAGCCAAGCTACAAGGAACGCCTGATTACCTGCAGGTACTCGAGGAGCAGACTGCACTGAGTAAAATGTAGGGAATCCTGTGTTTGGTTTAGTGCATTGAGTACACATACACAAGGAATCAGACACACATACAGGCAGACAGACAGCCAAACACACCTGCCTTTCTGTGGTTCTTTTTCCCCCTCAAGCCGCGCGCACACAAACACACACACACACACACACAGCAAAAAGTGCCTTCTGGAAATCCTTAATGACCAATGCAGAGATGGACAAAATGGCTCCACGCTACAAAGCTATTACTAGAATCAGCGTGGATGAATTCCACAGTAAAAGACCTTTTGGATTATCCATGCCACTACATGTATGAATCCCACATACATACCACAGGACACCATGAAAAGCAACCAGACAGTCACAGTAATATCTGCTGCTATTGAAATGGATACTTACCATGTTATTTTTTGTTGTTCTTGTTCATCTTTTTCTCCTCCTTTTGTTTTTTCAACCAAATCAAAGAGTCTTGAAAACAGTGCTTGAGAATATACCTTGTCGTCTTCAACCCTCATTTAAAATAGAGGGAGAAAAAAAAAAGGAGACAGCATTGGCTGTTGTTCTTTTGCTCTGGAAATAATCCAGAATCACTACTTCTGGGATGAGATTAACAGAATCAATGACTCAGTGGATGCTACTTTGCTTCTCTTCCTTTTTTTTTTAATTTGCAAGGATATGTGTTTGTTCTTGGGGGGGCTCTCTGGAGTCGGCTGCAGACTCTCTGCCATCTTGTCTGGATTACACACCAGTAGCAGTACACCTGCTCTTTGCCGGAAGGCTAAACGGTTCCTGTTTACCATTCATGGGAAATGGAGGAACTGCAAAACTCTTTTGGGGAATGATTTTGTGACTAGTTTTCTTTGTGTAAAGAGCCATGTTAAATATAGTGTCTTCTGAATGGAGTTGTGTTCCTCTTCAAAATTGCTACTTAACAGTAACTGTATGTTTTGGGTGAAATCTAACGGCACATACACTGTCAGAGGACGTTGTTTCAGAAAAATGAAAAACCCAAGGATAAAAAAAAAAAATTACAAAGCTGCTTGCCATGTAAGCGTAACCTGGAATTTATTTTGTAAGTCTTACATTATTTGTATCTGTGGGACTGGTTTGTAAATTACAAGGAAAGATAAACATCTACACACACACACATACTGTATGATGGAGCATCATCATCAAGAGACTACAAGCCAGAATTGTCAGACAAACCGCTAATGTTATTCAATCAGTGATCCGCCTCCCCTTGTCAGCACTCGATTCGTAGTAAAAAAAAAATTTAACAACATAGTTAATTTATTTTTCTATGCAGGATTATTTAAAGAGTTATTGTATTATTTAAAAAGAATAATACACAAAGAGTGGGAAGGACTTGATAGAACGATGTATCAGAGCTAATTCAGGCCACCAGAAGTGACTGTTGAGTTGATTCAAGGGTTTTTGTTTCTCTCAGTTCACTGAAGAACTTGACCCAGTGGACGAGGGTTGTGACATGTGATCTGTGATGTTTCCTTTTCTATTGTGTCGCACTACAAACCAAGGCCTGGTAGAGTCTGTGACGTTTCAAGCAGTTTCCTTATTCTTATATCTCCCACAATATCTTGTTCAAGGTTTCTCATTAACATTATGCAACCAAAATAAATGTGCATTAAACTTGATATGGTTCTGGGGATTGCCGGGACAGGAATGGGTTACAGTCGGGGGCCAGGGAAGACCATGAATTGAGGCTCTAAATTGTCTGATTTGGATGGAATCATATCATAAAACACCATGTGCAATATTAGTAAAAATGCTCAGTCATGATGGCTTCAAATAATTTTGTTTAATTTATTTAGTTTGAGGTTATATTGTCAAGACAGGTTCTATTTCAAAATTATTTTATCAACTTAACTCTATCCGGTCCTTATTTAAAAAGTATTGTTAAGTTAAAATTATGAGTGTTTATTGACATTACAAATGAATAGAATGTATCTTGGAAAGTATAATAAATACAGTTTTCTATCAGTCATAAATCTCCTGTATATTGGTTAATTTTCTCTTGTATAATCATGTTGAAATCAAGGTATTAAAATCAGCACCTATTTGCACTGTGTCCCCCTATTTCTTTTAGTTTGCATCATCTTAGCTTTTTCTTGGCTGCTTCATTTTTAAGGGAAAGTAAAAAAAAGGAAAAAAAGATTCTTCGAATGAAACTGCCAAATCTCATTTTAATTCCCACTTTGAGTTTTTCGCAGAACAAGTTGTCTAACAGCTCAGTGTTGAACAGACTACAGCTGAAGTGACAGAATGCAGTGCTTGTGTTGTGCGTGTACAGAAACTGGCTGCCCTTCAAGCATATTATGTGTTTGCCTAGTCTGTTTAGTTGGAGGAAACTGGCTGTGGAAGTAAGGGAACTGCTGCTTGTTACACTTAAGGCCATGAAACCCATTCTGTGCTTAATACTGTGGTTAAAACCACTTCATTAGAATTGGTGTGCAATGTTTTCAACTTACTTTTCAACTATTTAATTAAAGGTCCAGTGTGTTGTATTAAGGGGAATCTATGAGCAGAATGAAATATAATATTCATTATTGTGTTTTCCTTAGTGTATAATAACATGAAATTAAAGAATTGTAGAGTTTTTGCTACCTTAGAGTGAGACATTTTCATCAACAACAGCATGAGGCCTTCTTTAGCTAACTCCACCCCTGTTTCTACAGTATGGACGAACCAATCAGTTGCTGTAGCGTTTCTATGTAATCTGAAGGCCAATGTATATTGTACTACATGCCTTGAATGGGAGGGCGGGGCCAGGGGTGTAACGTTCATTGTATTATGCCACTTCACTGCCAGATGCTCATAAATCCTACACCCTGAACCTTTAAGCCATTTTTAATAGCAAGTTTAAAAACACAATTTAAAGGTTGTGTGCTGGTTTGCACGGCAGCTCCCTAAAACTGTCATAAAAGTCAGATTTAAAAGGTGTGATGTAATTCTTTTTGGTCCTCCGTTCCTTTGTCTTTTTTCCGACTTTTGGAAGCAGGTTTTTGCCATTGACCCTCACGTCTTCCAGGTAAAAAAAAATATTTTTAGGCACCTATCAAACATTCACATCTCTTCCACTTCAGGGGTAAAAAATTCAGATTTCCTGTTTCTGTGTAAATCCAACCTATATGGGGCTTTTGGGAAACCAAGTAGCAGAAAGTATGACTCATCCACACGCCAGAGAATTGTCCTCATTAATTATTAATACCCGTGGCAGCTATGAACTAAAAAGGGATGTGTGTGTGTGGGGGGGATCTGATATGTCCACCCTCTTCAAACACTCCCACTCTCTGCCTCTTCTCCATCGTCCCTCATGCCGCTCTGTAATAGAGCAGAAACATCATTTTAGATAGGTTAAAAAAAGAAAGACTCAAATTGGCTGGAAAAGTGTCTTTTCTTTCCAACATTTTACTGCAGTGACTTGGCTCCAGAGCAGGGGCTCTGTTCCTGGAAGCTCCCGGGGTCCTTAAGGGGGCTACCATGGCATCCCTAGAAAGCAGAGAGTCAGTTGCTTTTCACTGTAGTTTAACTGACCTGATATTAGTGGAGTGAAAAAAGCACAAAGCGCGAGATGCTTGTGTCCTTTCCCCCTCTCTGCTCTTCTTACCCCGCCTGCTGTGGAGAAAGTTATGCAATTTGGTCCAGAACTTTAAATGAAAAAATCCTCCCTGCTGTGGCTCAGAGTGTATTCTGATCTGATGGGATGGCCGGCTGAAATGTGCCTCTTTCATTTTTTTCCCTTTTCTTATGGGCTGGAATTTAAGTGGGCACCGTTTGAACTAACCTGCTGGGGGAAAAGGGTAGCATGGTTAATGTATGGTAAAGGCCACAAGGGGCGCTGTGAGCTAAGAACATAGCAGAGAGTGAGAAATGGTGTGACTGGACTGCATTAGGATTCCTCCTTGTTACGAGATAAATATGTGTTCCATTAGTGGTGTTTGTAGTACTGACTTAACTTTACTCTTTCTTTCTGCAAATTTGCAGAGTGAGTAATGAGAGTAAATGCAAGCACTCAAGATCTACTTTGAAAACAAGGGAAGTAGTAAAAAAGCAAATGTAGAAAAGAAAAGGAGTGGAACATAAGTGGTCACAAATCTGTATTCTGTAAAACAATGGTTTATTTTTAATTGATTTAGAAAAAATATATATTTTCTCAAATCTACACTGTTAAATAGAGTTGTGGCTAGGAGCTAAAACATGAAGCGAGAACAATGTACAGCTTGTGATCTGTAACAAGGAACAGCTTTTTACATCCACTTCTGTTTTAATCTACATGTGTTTGTGCATAAACCAATATTCAACTTGCCAGTCAGTTAGGATGCAAATGCTCTGTTTTGTAATATCTCATGTGGAAGTGTTACATGTCAAACCACCCAAACAGCACTAAAAGGCGAGAAGAAAGACTCTTGTACCACAAGGATCATCCTAAATTGGATATTATGCATCCTCAGAAAGAACTGCAGTGGCTTTCATAATAACAAGGACAAAGGTTTTTTGTACAAAGGTTTGATTCTTGTGAAAAGCGTACAGTTTATTTTAAGGTTCTGTGAGCACACGTTTTCTGTGACAACAGTGTGCAGTTTTATTTACCTGTGTCTTTCATTTCTGCATCTCTTCCCTTTTTGTTTTACTGCACATCATTTCCTCTCAGATTGGACGGCTCCTCCTTTTCATATTCAACTTCCCTCTCTCTCTTTTAGTCTCAGGTCATGAACCTTTCTCATTAAAAAGACGACAGGAATAATGCATCCATGCAGGGTCTTTTTAGCAGAAGTGATTACACCTCAAAAGCAGAAACCATTCCTATGCTGCATTGTTAACATTATTGTCTTTCCCACAGCATTTATTTGTGTACTGTAAAATAAATTACAGCAGTCTGATCTATTTTGTTCCCACACTGTCCCATGTCATTCCATGCAGTTCCATTTAATGGATCATTCTGCCAAAAGTGAGGAACCAAGAGTTTTAATAAAAGATACTGTGCAACCTGTACACTTGATTAGGAACACCTCAGTAATACTGTGTAGGGCCTCTCCTTGCTCAGCGTCAGTTCTTCTTCTTGTTGAATTCAATAGATAGAAATTTTACTCTGAGATTCTGCTCCATGTTGACATGATTCTATTGCATCATTTCTGCTCAGGTTGCAGATGGTATTCTCAGAATGTGACAACATCAGCATGGAGTCCGTGGACCCAACCTGCCTTGTGTCAACAGTACACGTTGGTGGTGGTGTGTTAGTGTGGGAAAACATTCTCCAGACACACTTAGGGCCCATTTATACTTATCAGTCATGGTTTTCGTGCTAAAACTGATCTGAGTAGGCCATCTTCTAATGCCTACTTCCAGTAGGATAAAGCTCCATGTCACAAAGCAAAAGTCTCAAACTGGTTCCATGAGCTCAGTGAGCTTCGGTGAACACCACAGTCACCAGATGTGCATCCAATAGAACCTTTGGGATGAGGTAGAACAGGATAATGGAAAATATTCCCCACACCATTACACCACCAGAAGCAGCCTGGACTGTTAGGCTATGTTTTTGCTGTCCTTAACAGTCTGCAGCTTGGCTGACAGTCTGACCACCCTCCCCTGACTCATCTCTCACCAACAAGGTGCTTTTGTCTGCAGAACTAGTGCTCACTAGATTGTTTTTTTGATTTCACACCATTTCTTGAGATTGTTATGATCCCAGGAGATCAGCAGTTTCAGAACAACTCAGACCAGCCTGTTGTGACACCAACAGTTGTGCCACAGTCAGAGTCACTAAAATCATGTTTTTACCTCATCCTGATGTTTGATGGGAACATTGATTGTAGCTTTTGACCAGTATCTGCATGTGTTAATGCTGCCTTGTGATTGGCTGATTGAATAACTGCATATATAAGTAGTTATACAGGTGTTCCTAATAAAGTGTCCACTGAGTATGATGAGATTCCAATACAATGATGTCATAGTGGTTTCCCCAGGGTTATCCAATGTTCAATTTGAAACATAGTTTTGAACTTTAGGCTTGGAGTTAGAAAGACGGGGGGCATTTGCCACACATGATCATCCTCATCATCAATCGACAATATGGATCTTTACCCATCTTGGAGAGTAAAAATCTATATAGATTGTCCTCCACTGCTTCCTCTCAAAATCCAGCTCTTTTAACTCTGCACTTTTACCTTTTAACAGTGGCATAACTGAAAAACAAAAACCCTGTGATTGTCATATCAAACAAAACCTATGACTGCATGGAACAGTTTCAAATTTCAATAACACAATAGGATGGTTTGCAAACATCTGTAGTGAATGGGCTTTTACATGTACAACCACAGGTATGGTTCAAAATAAAGGTTTGTGTGGTTAAACCAGACATTGTTGCACAGCATGCATTTGTAATAATGGTCCCAATGGTGGATCCAGCAAGTTCAATCATTTGTCCCTGTCTTACATCATCACAGCATCAAAGTCCCATATTCTTATACTATACACTGATGTTTAATGACAAACCATTAATTTCTTAAGTTTCCCCTCTTTCCTCAATTCTTGTTTTTTATTGATGTGGTATTTGCTTCAATAACATGGTTCATTTTCCCTCTTTGACAACTTATTAAGTTCTGGTCACTCATATGTTGCAGTGCTGACCCATGTCTGCCAAATGATAACAATGTGCTGAGGAATGCTACTGCAGCATTTTTGGCAAGTACCACGGTCAGGCGGCGATTTAAGGAGGGATGAAAGGGGATGGCATCTCCCCAGTTACCACAAATTACTTGATGCATCCCCAATGAGGGGAAAACAATGCCTCGCCTCCCCAACAGCTGCCTCATTAAACATGGACAAATCCACCAGTGCTGCTCTGTTGTAGCTACTTGGCTGCCATTTCCACAAATGTACCGACATTCATGAAGGCTAGAAATCTATTGTCACCTGTCTGCTGAGGACGTCACAGCCTCAGAGAGTCAACTTGTGGAGTGTAAAATGTTTGATATGGACAATTTGATACACACCGTTATTGTACAGATGGATTTCTGCATGTTTCACCGGCCCCTACAGTCATGAAACTTAAGTGACACTGTTCAAACGTTCAACAGAGGCATGACATCTTTCCTCAAGACATCAGCCCAAATATTATCCCTTTTAAAAAAAATTTCAACGAATACAGGCACACATTAAAGGACAGCGTTGGAATTTTACAGTCCTCACCATTAAGTGCCATTTCTCATTCAAATTCTATTCTTTGAATAACATTTTTTTTGCCCCTGCTTGGTGTGAAAGGGATCATGAGTTCCTGAACAAAATGAGATATCTACATTCTTAAATAACGGACATCTGCTCTCAAACAATAATGGAGTGAACTTCAGTAAAACTCTCTGTTCTGTTCACCTGTTTCTGAGGTTAACACATTTATATTTCATATTTTCTTAATTTGAGGTGTTAACATATAAACTTCAACTTCAACTTAACATCTAAAAACCTTTTCTTTATAACTTGTTGTATCAAAATGATGTTTCATGCAATGTACATACAATTTTCCCCCTAAAATATGGACTCAAATGATATTTATTCAATGATGGGGATTATATGATTTGCCCTCTTTTAATCCACATATGTATGAAATGGGTCAGTATTGAAAAAACTAGGTCAAATCAGCAAGCTCAGGGCTAGATGTAAATCCGACACACTGATCTCTTAAAGACACTACACAACCATGCTTCACCTCCACTCATACCCACTTATATCGCCGTATAACTCTTTTATACACACCTCTTAAGTAGGCCGTGGGGCTGGGTACAAACTAAACTTGATGGAACTCCAACCTGTTATCATTCCTATTGGTGCATGGAGTATTCTTATTCTTATTTATGACCTCACAGAAAAATGCTGCATGCTCAGATTAACAGGATCAACACTTATTTTGGCAGATCCGGGTGGTGACCCGTTTCTTTTTAGTACCAGGTGCATGTAGATACAAATGAACACTGGGTAGCTTGTGAAAAGTAAGCTGAATAGATATCTGAATAATATCTGAATATATCTGAATAAGTATCATTAAGGATAATGGATTTTGTTTGGATGTTGCACATCTTGCCAGCACATTTTTTTAAATGACTGTTATTCCTTCCATCAACAGGGACATATTGTTATGCAACTTCCACCTTGGTTGTTATGGAATTTGCTTTTTCAGGATTCTTTTTGTGGTTTGTCTCTCGCCTGTAATGTCTGCACTAGAAATCAACCTAAGCTGTCCCAGTTTCATTATTGCACAGTAATTCCCAACAAGTTTGGGGTATACAGTGTGTTTACAATGAGGTGACAGAGTAAAGTCAACTCAAGACAGATAGTATGGATGCAGTATTTGAGGAAGTTCCTGTTGGTGGTAAAACAGCACCAGAAAGGACAGAATTAAATCTATTTCATTGGCATAATAAGCAAGCTGGGTCCAAGTAAGCCTTTTCAACAGCAGACATTTTGACATAGTCTGTTTTGGAAGAATGGAACTCTATTCTTTTTAAATAAATTGCCTCATTTGATGGTGCTTGAAGAGTCAATGAATCTAAGATCAAACATCTCCCTTACTGGGTAGAGACCTGTTGAGTGCAAAGGCCATTTTCATACTCCAGCTAAAAACCAGCAACTGCTAGCTTTGCCTCACCAGACATTAAATTAGGCATTGTCCTTTATTTGTCAGCTGTCAGTAGAACTATGCGTTTCCAACATTTTAAAGTTATTGACGGTTTTCTGCAAGGGTTGAAATCATTAATTTCCCTTGTGCATTGCACTGTTGGATTACAATGTAACTCAGCAGCAAACTCAAGAAACACTGTTCAAAATGCACTTTGACTTTTTTGACAATGTTTTGTTTTTGTCTCTTTTTGTGAAAAAAAACCAAAACTGCTTGGAATCACTGTTTCTCATGGAACTGGGACACAGCTTGCGTTTGTGCATGCATTGTGTTATAAAATGGTGAATAAGTATGAATGTATGTACATAATACTGAATATATTTATAATTTTTATTTTCTAGCCTTTTCTTATACAAAAATATCTATTTTTTGGGAATACTCAATGCCAACACTCCTCTCTCCCATATGCACTGGTATTGTTTGTGTTCTACTCCATGTTTATCTTTATCCTATGCAAAGGTGGACAAATTGTGTATTGCAATTTCACATGTTGGTTTTTCTGTTTGAGAGGAGACAATAGTTGGAAGATGAAATGTGTGTTCTAATGTTTCTTTGTACTGCAGTATTGTTTAGCTCATTGTGTAGTCTAGCTTACAAACCCTCACAGTTAAGAAGTGCCCACATACTCTACAATTACAAAATGTTCCACATCTAATACCTTCATGAAGATGCAGTGGATCTCACTCAGTGGAAATACTCAAGGAAATTCAAAGTTTTTCTTGCTATTTAACTAATTGCACTTAACTAATTTAGCCAATATAGAAATAAATTATAGACATTTTAAATCATAACCTTTCAGCAGTCAAAAAACTTGACAAAGTAATTGAAATCTTTATAATCTGTCGAATGAACCTTCACAATATTTGTTAAACCCGATTCATGTTAGCTTGGGAGCAGCTGCATGTGCAACATATCTGAGCACAGGCTGTGATTAATGCACCGCTGCTTCCTCTGGGTGCAAACCTACACTTGTTTCTATTTTATAACATTGATCTGCGAGAGATCAATGAAGGCACGGGAACAATTGCAGACAAGTAGAGGAGACATACTTAGAACCTTTGGGACTGCTCCTAGAGGTAACATGCTTGTTTGTGTGTGTGAGTGAGTGAGTGTGTTTTCCTCTGCCGACCTCCCAGGGGAACACATCAGAGGCCTCCCTTTAGCGCTTTTCCACGATGCTAATCAATCGCTCATATTGTACCATGAAACCGGAGACCCCTTTGAACATACAGCTAAGAAATATTTCTTATATCGAGCAAAATATAAAATGGTTATTCGAAGTACATGCTGTACTTTTCACTGCTTGTGATCACTTGTAACTCAATAAGGATCGAACCTGTAGCCAGGTCAGGAAAGAGTTTCCATTTGTTCTCACCCACTCAGTGCCTCATGGCTATTTTCTCCAAGACGTCCTCCACTTTTTTCTAGAAATAAATGTGATCCATCATGTCTAAAGAAGGAATACAAAGTGTTCTACAGAACGTTGGGATTGAGAGGTGATCTCTAATGACAAGCTCCTCTTGGGATACCGCCTTTATTCGTCCGGGGTTACAGCCGCAGTCATCCTTCTTGCTTTCCCTCTGCCTGCCAATCCATCTTGTTTGCCTTTCTTTTTGTCCATTCATCGTCTCATTTGCCTGTCTTTCCTCTTTCCCGCACCTGAGCGGAATTATGATCCGCAGTCCTCCCTGATACATTGTGATTGATTGGGCTTTCTAGCTAACTAATGAATTGGCCCCTGAAGGACATGTAGCAGGCCAACTTTGGTATTAATGTGGACTCTGTTGAAGGCGGCTCAAAGACTCCTGACACCACAGATTTAACACACACAGTGTTTATTTGGATTTGGCTTTGGCTGGGGGTTTGTTGAGGTTTAAGGTTTCAATCGCCACCAATTGTATTTCTGATGGTTTATGTATATTGTCTCATAGCTATAGGTTCTATGCAAACAATGCTCATCCCTTTTCTATGATTATACGTCAAATAAATTGTTAATGCATATCTAATAGCACAGCCTTGTGTATGTGTGTGTTAAAGGTATTATTTAAGATGTGCAGACCTAAATCTGTCTGTCACATGATCGGGACTTGTTTTCCTAATGGTGACAAAAACTAAAAAGTGTCCAGGTTGAATTTTTAGGTACACATGTTTTAAGGTAAACGTAAGCTTAGGTTTAAGTCTGGATAATGACTAGGGTTATAGTAGTTAGTGCTATGGTAAGAGTAAGTCTCTAGGACATGAATGTAAGTCAAAAGTCAATTTCACCCATGAACTCCGGGGGAAGTCAGAACCAAATTGTGTGGACATTCGTCAGACGTGTTCAGAACTCTTTGAGGCATCCAGCCAAGGGGTGGCGCAGCATGCAGAGGCAGGACGTAACTAATAAATTCTGCCGCAGAGATCACGTGTTTCCTGCACATCGACAACAGCCCTTATCAACTTAAGCTCCCGAATCCTGTTGTCTAACTAAGCTGACATGGTCGACTGCGTCTTCTACACATATACATCCTGACATAATTGTATTCTTGTAGGTTTTTTTCAGTTTTGCTTCTGTGGCATGTTAAAAAAGTCATCAACACTCCCACTCACCTCCGGATAATCTCCTGCTGTTGTCTCACATGAACTCACTCAGACATTCTCTGCAGTTTTTGCTAGGGGTATGGCAGGAGAAACTCCAGAAAAAGTCCGGGGGGTCTGACTCAGTCATTTGTTTTCTCACATACAGCCCCTCTGGAGAATGTCAGGAGATTGTGCAGAGCTCATGTCTGAAAGCAGCCAATGTAAGGTCAGAAGTAAATTGGATGATTAAATAAACACCCTTCTAACAGATGTGAACCCACTGGAAATTAGCCCCCAACTGTCTAGTTCCATTCAGCTCGACAGAGATGTTCAGCATCTATCAGCTCCTGGTTACGGTTCTAAGATCTTCAGCTGTAGCTACTGATTTGATCCAGTTTCACTGCTCTCAGCCACAGGCAGCAATTTTAAAATAGGCCGACACGCTCGCTATCCACAACATGCCATCACAGGTCTTTGGCTATTTTAACTAAAGTTACTAACAACAAAGAGCTTCAAAATAATTCTCAAACAAATACGATCAAAGCCAGCCTCAGATTTGACCCTGATCTAGCTTTTTAGTCGTCTGTGTTCACAAAGTTTGTATTCCAGTAATCAACCAACACCATTTGTCTTGGATGTGCTTGACTACAAACAAATAATGGTAAAAATGGAGCATACAGTGCATTCAGAAAGTATACAGGCCCCTTCACTTTATTATGTTGCAGCCATATCTTAAACGTTGTTTTTTTTATTCAAACAACAGCATGGCAATCTTAATTCCTATCACTGACACCATTATCAACACCCATGCAGGCTATAGGAATATGGATCTGTGCTGTTTGCTATAGAGCAGACAGAAGCGAGTGAAGATAAAGATCAATGTCAACATGTGTCCTGTTTGAATATAATTGCTGTGATGACAGATTCCGTGAGGAGCATCTTCGGTCCCTGTTTCACCATTGTTTGGTTTTCACATACAAAATGTCATTTATAATGTTGGGGAACAGATCTCTGCAGTGAAAATGTGGTAAACACACGTCAAGTGGGACTGGTTAAAAACAGCACTATAACAACTCCATTTTCTTCTGACCATATACATTTCATGTGTATTTGTTTTCTGTCTTAAAAGGCTAAACCTGGGGTTTTCAAAGACAATAGGAAAAAGAAATAGGTCCAAAAAGTTTTGCTTATTTTACAGATGTTAATCTCCAGAATATCATAAAATAATATTCTTCATGGTTTGTGATAATTCTTTAACGTTCACACATTTTCCTTGTAAAGAGTAATGTCATTTCATTGTAAGATGGGCTTTATGATGCATATGGCCCAAAAAAGTCATCAAATGACAACATATCATACACAGTCAAATTAGAGTGTTAAAAGCCCCTGTGGGTCAGTGCTCCTGGGGTTGTGGCTCCCAGTACCAGGTGATCCACCTCCACGTATTTAGTAAGGCCTTAGAGGTAAACAAAATGCTTCATTCTTGTCTTCCGGACGTAAAGTTTGTCATCTAACAGGTAAGCAAGATTACAGATTACCTAGATATCTTCATGGACGGACACACACACACACACAGACACACAGCTCTGGTATTTGTGTACTTCAAAAAGCATGAAATGTGTTCTCATTCAACATAGTCCACATTATGGCAATGACAACCAGAGCTAGTTATCAAATATGTTTGGTTTGGTTGATGGTTAATTGGCTGCTCATCACTAACTTTATGGTACCTTGACCAGTGGACAAATCAACCAGACGAATAACAGGTTCTTTGAAGTCATGGTTGGATTTTCTTTACCTGCAAACCAGGATAATAAAATGTCCCTGAGCTGCATAAATAGGATTACTGTTGCCCACATACAGAACTACCACATACTATAACATCATTGAAATGTATTGACATTGCATTTAAACAGAGCTTGCTTTAACCTATCTGATGATCTTGCTGTTAGTATGATCCTATCCACATAGCATTACATCATAAACAAACAATTTATTGATTTAAAATACTTCATTACATTAATGCATGCATTATTCCTGTAAGGTATTTCTTTTTCTCCTAAAAAAGTAAATGGGTTATACGTTAGTTAAATATAGGGTTGTAAGTTAAATACATTGTTAGTATTGCAATTGTTTTGGGGCTGTAAGGGTTGAAAGTGTTGTATTTATGTATATTTATAATAAGGCGTTTAGCTGAGTGACATGCAACACCTCAGTTTGGGAACCAAACCTGTGTACATTCCATCCCAGATCAGACCACAGTGCCACAGGCTTCTGTTGTTTATTCATTGCATATTGTCGATGATGTCAAGTGGGACAAGTTCATAACAAAGATGTTGTTTTTGCTTTTGGTACATTGTGCTAATTGTGTCAGGGACCTGAAGTTTCACCAGTTGAACCACTTCCACAGCACAATATCAATATGTACATTTTAACATCCGCTGTGTATTCAGTCACAATGCTGCCAGTTTCTCTGGTGGGAAACACAAATTGGACACATTCATGTTATTCGATGTTCAATGTGTGTTCATCCTGGTCAGGTAATGTTTTCTGCTTTGTCCATGAATGATGCCTTCACACACACTGAGTCTATACCTCATTTGCCAGTTTGGACTCTGCATCATCCAACAGGAAAAGCATGAAATAAATGTGTGTTTGTGTGAGTGACTAGTGTTTCCTTACCTGCAGTGCTCTCATGCTCTCATATTACCACTTCTTAATCTCTTATCTCACCTCTGTCTCTGTCTCTGTCGCTCTCTCTTTTGCTTGCCAAGCCAGCCGGTGTTGACAATGCACTAGCTGTTGAAAGAGAACAAGTTTGTGTGTGTGTGTGTGTGTGTGTGTGTGTAGTTGAGCGTGCTGTTGACAGAGCTGAGAGATTTAATTGACACCCACAGAGAGAATAAGATGAGCTTCCAAATGCTCTCTCGCTCCCCTCTCTCTTTCTCTCTCTCTCTCTCTTTATCCATCACTCTGTTCGACTTAATGTTTTTTTACCATCCGTGTGTGTGTGTGTGTGTGTGTGTGTGTGTATATGCTCATGCTCACCCATGAAAGTTGTGCGCATGTGAACAGGGTCTCCAGTGTGCATGGGGAGAGTTTCATAGAGGCTCTTCACATTAACACTTCCTCTCTTCACTTCTGTTCTCCAGCTATCCATCTCCCTCTCTTTCTTTCTTTACTTCTTCCCCAATTCATTCCCCATTCTCTTTCTCTCGTTCCCTTTTTAGTTGTAGCTCATCCTCTGATGTGTTGTATAATGAAAGATCTTTAATCTCTCGTCTCTTTACAACATGCTGCAATACAAACTGAGGGAATAACAACACATCCGGCAAGCTGTTATCTTCCTGCTATCATCCTCCGTGGTTTGATACATGCTTGTACCTGCGTTAACAAGTGTGTACTGCTGCACTTGTGAGGACCTTTGACTGGTGGAGATTATTGTTGGGTGGGCAGCAAGGGAACAGGCTTAGGACTAAAAGGTTAGAATTGGTGGATCAACAGGGGAGAAAGACAGCCTTTCTGCTCCCTCAACATCCACAGCTGACGTGCCATTGAGTAGGCAACCTAAGCCCCTAGCTGCTCCTTGTTCACTGTACTGTGTGTGCTCGCTGCTCCTGTTTGTGTGTTCATTGTTTACTGCTCCTAGTGTGTGTGTTCATTACTCTTGGCTGGGTTAGCAGCAGAGGTCAAATTTCCTGCATGTGTAAACCATACTAGGACAATAAAGATAATACTGGATTCCTCTTCTTACAAGTACAAGTCCAACATTCAGGATTTTACATGAAGCTGCTTTAATCAATAGTTTTATTTAATACAAAATATCATATTCATGTATAGTATGAAAGGTCTTGCAAATACACACAGAAAAAGAAAGGTGCTAACTTGAACCAATAAAGGCATTTCAGAGTGTTGCCATAGAAAAACTCTTTTTTATTTCCAAAATAGAAAGTCTGAGCAAGAGATTATTTTTAGAACCATTTTTCAAACAGTTCTTTATGGACCCAACTGGTTCCACAAAGAACCTATTTTAAATGGTTCTTTAATCATTCTTATTCAGATCATTGTGGATGTGGCTGATAAAAAGAACCTGGAGTTGTTTGCCAATAAAGTACATACTGATGAACACAATATTGTAGAATACAGAAAACCCACCCACAACACACAAAGGCCTACGTTTTGACTCTCAACACCCACTGAAATACAAGCTAAGATTTGGCAGGACCCTGCAACACTGAGATCACGTGTCAACAAGTTCCCAGACACATGAGAGGTCTTCTGGAGGTTGTGCACCTTCTCATGGGTCTGGGTACTTGTTGACACATTGTGATCTCCGTGTTGCAGGGTCCTGGTAAAGAAGCTTGTGGAAAACCTGACTGGACCTTTGTGAAAACAGGATCCAGGAAGAACACTGCAAGTCGCGGAAAAAATAAGAATAAACGTGTCATCATCACATGTGACAACAAGTTATAAAAAAAAAATGGGACATCCAAAAGACTGTATGTCACACACCCAGAAAACTAGTGTATATAGTCTACTTCAGTGAGGACTGCACAGACCTACATTTAGGTGAAACTAAACAACCATTACCTAAGCACATGTGTCAACAAAGGAGGGCAAGACGAAGCAGTTTACCTACAGCTGAAGAACAAGAGACACTCCTTTAATGACAACAATGTCCATAGCTTGGATAGAGAAGAAGTGGTTTGAAAAAAGATGACATCTGTGTCAAAGTAAAGAAACCATTTGTCGACAGACGGGATTGTCTACACCATGATAAACCATGCTGTCCTTTCGTTGCATCAGAGGAGATCAAACAACCGTTGACATTTGGCCACAAGTGACTTCAGAAGCAAGTTGTTAACACTCAGGTGACTCTAACGTCTCCAGCAGGAAGCACTAATGAAATAAATTGACATCAAAGCACTTGATCATGACCCCTCAGAGACTACGGAGTCCAATTGCCCTTGATTAAATTTTCCTTGGAGTTGGTATCTTGGGCAACCATGAATCTATTAATCTTAATAGACAATGGACACCGAATTAAAAAAACACACAAATATTAGTTTGTGATACAAGGCCTCTCTACTAAATCCTCAATATTTGATAAAAACACAACCTACAGCCGTTACATTTTAGTGTATATTGAACGAATAATATATTTCACAAACCGGAACCTAAATCTGCCATGATCGAATCACATATATCTAATCCAGTTTACGGCCTGTAAGACAGTTACTGTTGCTATCTCAAACCTTGGTAAAATATTCTCTTTTAGTCTGATATGGTTTAATATAATACACCTGTTTCTAAGCCTGTGAGATATGACAAAATATCTGCCATTTCATATTAACCAGTTTTTATTTTTGCAGTGTCCTTTTCATTATTCAACATATGTATCCCGGCAGGAAATTTCACAAAGGCAACATGGAGGAACGTCACGTGGTAAATCTGAACGGGACAAGGACTCCGACCACCAAAACAAGTCAAAACAAGGATATCATACTTAACAGAGGTTCAACTTTTGTTGCATGTATATGTTTACCCTCTATTCAAGAATCCCGTCAAACAGTGGGGAGAAAGTCTGATTAGAAATCCAAAAGTAGAGTTGACCGCTTCAGGTGTTGTAAGAGCCTGTGACACAACATATGGCAAATATTCACAACGATGGAGCAGGGTTACAGCTGCCAGTGCCTCATGGATCTCAGGTCATAGCCCCAATAATGATATCACCTCAATCAGGATATGACATTCTGATCCTATTGAACTGTCCTGCCATGACAGGATGCAAGTGTGTCCTGTCACCTGCATTAAGCATTCTGACCTGTAGTTGGAGCTCATTGCAGTGAGTTTGGTAAAACCCATGGATGTATTGTGAAGTTTATTATGAAGTGTAAAAATATAAAAAATGTGATACTGTGCATAAACTAAACGTTAACCTGAAAAACAGCAAAACAGCCTGTCTCTGAAAGATGTTTTCCTTTTTATAGCTCTTTAACATGCAGCTTTATCTGCACACACACATTATACCCACAATATTGTGCTTCCATTCACACCCATAAGATTTCCGTTTCTAACATGGCTGTAATCAGTCGCTGCACATGAATCTGTGCACACATAAGCATGTACCTGTAGATCATAGACAGGAACGCAGATCACTTACCATAAAACATAACACATGTTACATCCCTCTTTTTTCCATCCCGCTGCTGCTAGATTGCCCCTTACAGTGCTGGGAAAGCACTTTCACGCATGATAAATTTTACATCATAGTCTGTAGCTTTTTAATTTATTCTCACATATGCAGATGATAAAGAAAAATCAATGAGCATATGAATAAGAGCTAATCCTGGGGATGTGTGTTTTCTTTACATGTATATGCATGTTAATATACAGGAATTCATGTCCGAGTGTTTTTTTTCCATACAACGTTTTCTGTCTACACAGTGGTATTTATTTGTGGGTTCTGTATGTGCGTGCATGTACTGTGTGTGTATATATGTGCGTGTGTGTGTGTGATGCCATAACAGAAGTTACACATAAAAGGCCTTAATGAAAGGATCCATGTGACTAATGTGTAACTCATTTGCGTCGAAATGAGTCAGATTGTATTTGCATATAAGCATGCAGTCACACCCACAGAGGAAGCGCGCGTGTGTGTGTGTGTGCATTTGTGATATGTGGAATGCAGTTATACCTGAGGTTGATGTGTGGGTCGGGTGGGTAGGGTTGTAAAAATGTACATTTCTGATTAGAAGAGGATAGGTTGGGGCTGTTGAATAGGCATCATACGTAACATTTACATCTACAGACCTTGTGACAGCCCCCCCCTCCCTCTCTCTCTCTCTGAGACAGTCAGCTGTCACCAAAATGACACAACACTGTTGAGCAATGCACACTCTCCTTAAAGGGAAGTTTAAATAAGTGTCTGTATGGTTAAGTCAATCCCCGCCGCTAACACGCCCTCTACCTGTGATATGTTACCATATTATCACCAGTAGAGGTGGAGTGGAATGTTCATGCGTGTGTGGGTCCCTAAATTGGAGAAAATAAGTTTCGGGTGGGTGATGGGGGATAAGTCAATATGGGGAAAGAGCCGATCCGCGTATTTCTAGTGTGTGTGTGTGATAAAAAGTGTAAATATGGAAACACTGGTTGCAGCAGTGATGTATATCACAAAATAACGTTGAGAATTCAGGAGCGTGATACAGTATACGGAGCAACCTAAATGACACATTTCCATATAGATTCATTTTCTGCACTCAGCAGGAAAGTCAAACCACAGTGACTCATTGTGATGCACATTATAAACTCTATCAACATTCTCCACTAAATGAAAGTGAGTCATATGTGTCTCTCAGCTGTTGTTTGTGGAGGCGGTTTCCATTGACCTCAGCATCCTATACGTTAATAACTGGGGTTAAAAGCTGCTGACCTTGGCTTCTTATGTTTGGTTGCAATTTGCACTTAAAGGGAGATAAGAAGGAATGAAAGAAGCTATTAAATAAAAACAGGACTATGAAGTAGCTTCAGTAAAACAAGAAAAACAATACTATGGTCAGCATCATCCCAGAGAAGCATCAAACGTGAAATTGTATCGTAAACAACAGGCCCAGATAATGCTATCAGTTTGATTACGCATCACATTTAACTGAATGTTACTCCAGCTCCCAGCTAATCTTTATTTCTGCTCAATGCAGCTCTTTCATCTGCCTCTCACTGGCACTTGAAGAAGGGGCCTTTGGCTTTAGCACCTCGCTGCAGAGCTGCATCTAAAATTACACCTCTCCAAGTGGGCCAAAGAGATTTAGATTTCTCTGCACTGACGTGTAGGTGCCCTGATGCCACGTTGGAGAGCTCTTCATGTTGTGCTTCCCATGCAGTGAGGCTGCTTGATGGAAATCTTTGACATCTTTACAATGGCACCAGAATCTGATTTGGACGACGGTATAAAATGTTTGTGGTTTTCTGTATTGTGCTGCTGTTATTGTCTCTAGTGTCCTCAGATCATCAATTTAAGTGTCCAAGATATACGACTATAGTAGCACAAGTCCTTTTGATGGACTGTCAGAGTTGAGGGCTTTTCACATCAGTGCTGCAATCAAGTGTCACTCTCCTTCTTGTCATTCACCAGGAACCAAAAGAAAAAAATATCAGTTGTTGCCTTAGAAACTTGTTTTTCCAGGCATCAAATTACTAGTAAGATTTATGTTTAACATAACATCAGCTCATCAGTGTATACATCTACATGTACTATAAACAAGTAATGTGGTCTGCTGACACAACAGATTGTCACATTCATAATGATGCTGGTGCCTTATCATCTGAAAATGAGAATCATTGTCAATCAATCGATCAATCAAATTTTATTTGTATAGCCCATATTCACAAATCACAATTTGTCTCATAGGGCTTTAACATGGTGTGACATCCTCTGCCCTTAACCCTCAAAAAGAGTAAGGAAAAACTACTAAAAAAAACCTTTTTAACAGGTAAAAAGAAGGTAGAAACCTCAGAGAGAGCTAAGGTAGACCTTTTTGAAGCATAACTGAAGGTCAGTGAATTGGTGGATTAATGTCATTAATCGTCAAGTATCTGAGAAATACTATGTATCAAGCAGTCCTGCTGCAATCATAGTCTATGGTCAGCAGCCAGCAAGATCATGATCCACCATCAAGATCGGATGCCACTATAGTCCACATTCATTGTTCATTGTTCACTGTCGCCATTTAGGATCCATCATCAGCTGCCACCTTGGTCGTGGTCCATTACCATTTTCCGATGACAACACGATAAAGGATCCGCCTTTATTATCACGATCAGCCAGCACGATACAGAATCCGCCATACTGGATCCACCATTACAATCTCTGATACACGATCCACAGATCCTAATCCATGACCTGGATCTGCAGACAATAAGGCAAAGGGACTCCGGGGAAGAAGTCAAGTCAGTAACATGTATTGAAGGGATATGAATTACTTTGATGTGATAACGATTGAGAAGAGGAAGGAGAAGCTGGAAAGAGAAGCTCCGTGTGTCATGTGTCCCCCGACCTTCTAGACCTATAGCAGCATAACTAAGAGCAGGTCCAAGACAAGTTGATTGTGCTTTGATTGTTCTAGAAAGAGCACTTTCTAGTTGAGGCTGCATTTGAAAACCTATGGCTTCACAGCGGCACGACTACACCGCCCCATTTTAAAGGCTTCTTCAAATGGCTAACAAATGCGTCCTTTCATCCCAGAGAAACGAAGGCTTGTTTTTTTGAGAAACCTTGTACTTTTGCTGCATGACATCCACTTTCAGACTGTGCTCCAAACAAGATTTCCTCTGGGGAAACAATATATATATATATATATATATATAAATAGATTAGTCAGAAGTATAAGTAAAGAATCTATTAAGGTTATTTAACTTTCATTCTGCCCTGATGATAGGGACATCTTGTTATTCCCCCAAAGTCTCCCTCATCCATCCAACCCAGAACTCTTCATGCTGACTTTACTGTTGTTAAGCTATGAATTAAAAAATAAAAGCTTATGGATTAATGGGTTAAAGCCTAGTAAGCTAACACATTTAGCCGTCTAGCCACCGAACACACGGAAACCAAAGTGGTGTCAATCATCCATCAGACTCCCAGTAAGGGAGCAAACAGACTCCAAACTGGTATTAGCGACTGTAATCACTGAATTTCAAATTGTAATCGCTTATCCTGCTTGCTGCCAGCCTGTTGTACCATGTCCATGTTATCATTATTCTCATCCAATGAGCCAGCAGCTGCAGCAATCTTATAAATATTTAGTCTGTCTTGTGCGAATGTCGACTGGGAAACAGGTCAGGGGTCTCATTTATAAAACAGTGTGTAGGATTCATACTAAAAGTGTACGTACGCACCAAAGCCGGAAATAGCGTACGCCAAAGAAAATTCAGATTTATAAAACCGTGTGCACGCACACCTGAACGCAATGTTCGCTTTATAAATCACAGTCCACCTGGAAACGTTCGTATGTGGATCTGCCTCCAAATCCGCTCTCCACAAGCCCACTTTCAACCATAAATGGTCAATGCAAAGCACCTCATGAATATTCAATTATCCTGCTGACCAATGGGTTTCCACCGTGAGTCCTGACGGAGTCACGGCATCAAGCGATGAGAAGAGGAAGCAAAACTTTCTGACACTGACATCGAGGTGTTTGTTAGTGAGGTGGAGGTGAAGAGCGATTTTATGGGACAGCAGTGATGTCACTAATAAAGAAAATACACTGATACTCTGCTGCTGCTGTGGATAATACAATGTGTGAGAGTGAAGACGATAGAAAGAACGGAGCCTGAAATAAAAAAAGATCCAATTCAAAGGTGGAGGCAAAAAAAACACCCTATCAGAATTTGAGGGAACTTGTTGTATCTCATGTTCGTATTTAATCATCCAAAACTGCAGGATTATTAAATTCAGAGACTGCTGTGATGTCCTCAATCTATAGAATGTAACAGAATTATCATTATATGCTCGTGTTTGTACTGGGATGGTTCGGTTCCCTCGGTCGAGCTGTGTGATACTGGACTCAGTTCAGCACAATGATCACAGATCAATAGAATCTATATTAGTTGATCAGACACCGCTGAACCCTCGCTTCCTCCTCATCTTTCCATTTGCGTGCATTTCTTAATTTCTTGTAAGTGATCTCCAGTGCACTCTGTAACTCCGCTGTTTAATGGAATCTGAATGTAATTTGCTGTAAGTTGTTTTATATATTTTTTAAGTAAAAGGTTTTGTGTGGAAAAGATGTGTCGCGCCAGCACATCTAAAGCTGTTGGTTTTAATGTAAATGATGAAGTGGATCAATAATCTGCTTATATTATACATATATATACATAGTCTGTGTCACCACTTTCCCCTCTCCAAAACGTTCGTACGCATGTGTCAGAGTTTGCGTGGAAATACGCAACTTTTCCCGTCAAGTTTGTTTTTATAAATCCCAACGTTTGCGTGAGAAGTGGTGTACGCACATTTCAGGCCCCGTTTTGTGCGTATGCAACGGTGATAAATGAGACCCCTGGTCAGTGTCCCCATCTTCACAGCTCCAAGAGGCAAAAAATGGACGTGTGTCTGTTATGTATGAATTTAGGTATGAAATTAGCAAGTATCTTTTTGATCTAATAATAACTGTGGTTCTTTGAAAACGTATAGGTTGACGACATGGCCATTAAACATTTTAATTTCAGTTCCGTTGACAAGGACATGGTTTTATCTGAGCCTGTTCTCCCAATTTATAAACTCTACATATAGCACTTTACATGTTGGACATATATGAGATTCTTCTACCACTTGCATGTGTCTCCTCGACAAACAGTAGAAAAAGGCAGCTGTGATAGCGATTCCAAGTGACAGCAACATCGAGAATAAGGAACACGAGAAGCTCCAAAAAATACCAAGGGTTGAAACAGGAGCTCGAGAAGAAGGGGCAAGTGAAGGCAAAAGTGGTGCCAGTGTTAATTGGAGCACTCTGAGCAGTAACCCCCAAAAGTGGACCCAGCAGATTCTAGTAACAACATCTGAGATCTCAGTCCAGTAAAGAGCAGACCAAGAAAAAATGTCAATATACTGCACAGAACCCTCAGGCTCCACTGGTAGAGGAACCAAGCTTGAAGGATGATATATATATATATATATATATATATATATATATATATATATATATATATATATATATATATATATATATATATATATATATATATATATATATATATATATATATATATACCATATACATATACCAACAAAATTAATGTTCACGTTGGAGCTATGTCTTAATGCGCATCTCAGTGAAAAAAATGTATTGAAGGGAAAACTTAACAATAACAGTGAGAGATTAACGCACAGAATATGACCCAGGTTGTATGAAAGTCTGATTTCCCTTTCACATTCCCCCAGCGTGACCTGAGGCTGAGATGAGTGGCAGGGCAGTATCTTCCTCTCCCTCGTCAGTGACAAGAAATCGTGCGGAGGAGAGGAAAAGTAAATGCCAGTCACTCTCTCTGACCCGAGTCGGCCTCTCAGAGCAGTTGAGAAATCAAATAGTCTGTTGTTTTAGTGACATGACAGTGCCAGCAAAACACCTGAGCTCAGCAAATGGGTTCGCGGCCCCCTTCCCTGCCCTCTCTCATCCTTCCTCCCCACCCCCTACTCATCTCTCCATCATCTCCCCTGTTGACCTCCACTTGCTGCAGCCTCTATTTAAGTGTCCCCCCTCTTCCATGCCTGTGTCTTCTTCTCCTCCTCCTCCTCCACCTTTATTTATCAACCCGTCTCCCTGCCTTCACCCCACTCGCTCCGGCCTTCTCTCCTCTTCATCTTTCTTTTTACGCTCTCCTCGCCTCCTCCTCCTCCTCCTCAGCCTCCCTACCTTTCCTTTTAGAGATGCTTTCATTACTCTGTCAGTCTGTCCATTATGCCACCCCCGTGTAGGCGCGTGTACACACACGCCCACACACACACTTGCTCACTGTCCTCTTGTTTCCCGTCAGCCTGAGCCCCATTTGACCTTAGTAAATTCAGCCATAGAAGGCCTATTGATTTATGCATACAGATGTAGTGTGTGTGTCTGTGTGTCTGTTTGTGTGGGCATGTGTGTGTGTGTTTGTGTAGCCTTGTTGTTCACCCTTCTCAATGTCACATGCTTGTTAGGTTCCCAAGTCCCTCACAGAGTGTGTGTATTTGTCAGGAAAAGCAAGAGTGACTGTTGTGTGCATGCTGCCTGTTTGTGTGTGCATGTGTGTATGTGTGTGTATGTTCACTTGCCAAGCCTGTGTGATTGAGATGGAGAGAGTGTTGCAGGCTTGTTCGTCTGCATTCATAATCATCCACACCCCAATGTAGATTGACAGACAGCTCATCTGGCCAACCAGGGCACAGATTTCAGGAATTAGGGCGGCACTGCGGTCGGTTGATAAAGCAGATGGATTAACCAACAGGGCCTGGTGATTTCGCTCTTTCCCATGTTAAAAGCTGTTTGTTTGATGAAGAACAAGTGAAGGGGATAGACAGGGGGAGTGGGCCTGTTGAGATAAAAGTACGGAGCAATCTGTAAAACAAGAGGAAATCATAAGCGATGAGGGGGAAGAGCAGGAAATCCAATCTGTGAGCAGGAAAAGGAGATGAGGAAGCAAAATGAAATGAAAGGAGGATGAATTAATCACAGTCCACCCCTCATATGTCTCTGAGGTAGCCTGTGTGAATGTAGATGTTGTTTGGCCTCAAGACACTGAAATCAATTTGTCCTTTGGGAATAAACATAACCATTAATGTACAGTTTTTTAGTACAGATTGTACATTAAGATGTAATCAGCATTCTGTCCTCAGGAGCAGCTGTCCTGCTGCAGATCCGGAGGAAGTAAGATGAAAGCCAAAAGACTCATTTCAACTATGCAAGCTACTACATTAGTACACAATGCAGCCCCCATTGTTCTAAGTTTTTTAAAACAATTATCCATCTATTTGATCAATCACAGGGGACAGCCCTACAAGAGTCCACTCCCTCCTCCCATTTGCAAACACCCAGACTTGAAAAATGTCCAAATTAAGCTTCCAGAACATGTCTCCAAAGCAGGTGGAGGACAATGGAGACGAAGGCAAAACCAAAGACAAGTTCAGTTACAGTTTGATAAGTTCCTGAAGTGAAAAAGAGCTAAACAGTACAGATTGAGTGAACAATAATGGTTGGCATATCCTGTAGGCACAGTAGGAGGAAATCAGCGCTATTAGCATTCGTTCGTTCAGCTGATTTAATTTCTATCTATAGATCCAACATGTAGACTACATGAATCTGTGTATAGTCAACATAGTATAATCATTCAGAACATATTAACAGCAGGAGACTTGGACGCCAGAGGGAGAAAAGCGGTTATTTGCCGGTTTTCACTGAGCTTCAGTGCATACATTTTAAAAATGAAGCACCTCAGTAAAAGCAGGTTTTCCTCTGAGCCTTAGCTCTAACTTACTGTGGGTTGTGTGCTGAGACAGAGATAAGGGAAGTTTTGTTTTGTGTAACTCCATACATGGTCTGAATCCACATTACATGCATGTAAGGAGCGCCATACATATTTCCAGGTCTAAATTAAAGAGCAGAATACAATTTGTATACTGTATACTGTAAACAACTTCCAGTAGTTAAGTTATATAATTAGTAGTTTTTACTGCAAGTCTACCTTTTAACTATAAAACGCAGACTTTCTTCTATTGGCTGCTCAAATAATATTTTGACCATCCATTCATCCATCCATTCATTCATCCATCAGTCACTGGAGTCAACCTCAGCTGACATTGGGTGAGAGGCGGGGTACATCCTGGACAGTTAGCCACACCACCACAGGGTCAACACTGACGCAAACATCCATTCACACTCACACTTACAGTCAACTAGAGTCTCCAATTAAGCTAAACTCAATCTGCATGTCTTTGGACTGTTGGTGAAGCTGGAGTACTTGGAGAACCCCCCCCCCACACACACACACACACACACACACACAAAGTGAGAACTTGCAAACTCCACACAGAAAGACCCGCCCAAGTTATAATTCGAACCCACTTGCTGTGGGGGAGTGCAAACCACTGCACCAGCATGTCATCTATATTTTGCATAGTAGCTTTTAATTCGACCTATCCTCTGCTCAAAACAAGACTCTAGTAACTGATAACTGCAACTGTAACTGATGTCAGACACTAGGTTTATTGATTGTAAATGGAATTGACATCATCAGATTATATTTATTCTTGACCCGAGGTTCCTGTTACAAACAAGTGGGATGAGAGGTGATGTGACGTGATGGGAGGAGATGCTGCGATTGGCCCGGGGAGATGATGTTTCATGTACTGTTCTGTTCGATGGGACAAAAGGGCTCCTTTTTTTTTACCTTGCGTCAATGGAGCATATTAGAGCACACTGTAAGCCTCAGCTGGCCTTAGCACTGCTTGTCACTCATTGTGATGAGCTGTCTGAACTAAAGGAGGATCCAGCCCAAAGCTAAAGGCAACCACCGTCTGTAAAGCCTCGGTATGCTGTGAAGAAACAGACGGTCAGTCTGACATGACCGTTTCTAGCATTTTGTGTCTGCTGACATCGCGGGTTCATTTCTTACTATGTTCCTACACTGTTGTTGCTGTAACCTCCCTACTATGTGGCTTTTGGCTTCAAATAGATGCTACTTGTGCTTACTAAATGCAAATGGTTAATGCCCTAAAGCCCCAAAAAGCTGGCAAAAATGAGGATTAAGGCCAAACTGTTACACACAAGCTGAAGCTGTAATCTGCTTATTTAGTTTTTTAGCTGTGATAGCGTTGTATTTAAAGTGTTAAGCATCCAAAATGGGGGAATACTGCATTTCCTTTGTGCCTGCACCTGCCAAAAGTCCTGGCAGAATTCTTTTTGGATTTTGGGTTTAAAGGGTCAACAAACCCCTGCTTTGTTTGGGATTCTCTTAATAGCTTTAACGGAATCTGGCTTTGTAGTAAATGTGCCTGAACCATCATCAGCTCAGTAGGCTCGGCTCAAACACCGGAGACAGAGCGTCTGTAAACCAGCCAGGACACAGTGAGGACAGGCTAAATAGGCCACGGGCCGAGAGCCGGTGGATCCCCCATGGGAGAAGAGCCGGGGCGTGTTGGGATGAGTCTGGGTCGCGTGCTGGCTGAGACTGAGAATAATTTGGTCCAGGGAGGAAAATGCAGAATTCTCGTAACCAGCACTGTGTACGACTAAAGGAAAGTGTTTGTGTGTGTTTAATGTGATTTGCATAGTTTGCTTATGAGCTGTTGATAGACATGTTGACCATATTGGTGACTGTCTGGTTCAGGGACACTCTCCGTCACCAATCTGCCTTTCTGAGCTGTAGTAAGCTGAGCTAAGCCAGTTTGAAAGTTGTTCCCGGTCTGCTGTATGCCTAGAGCATCGATTGATGTGTGGGTGTGTGGGTGTGTGTGTGTGCCATAATGCCCAGAGGAGGTTGTTGGGCTGTAGATAGGCCACATACAATGTTCCCATTTGAGATAGAGGGAGACAGGGAGGGGGAGATGAAGGGAAATAGACAGAACTGGAGAGAGAAAGTGAGCATTTTTGGGTCATGTGGGTTGCCCTATATTTAAAAGGCACAGTGCGTACACACACACACACACAGACACACAAAATAAATACATACACACTACTCTCATACATTGGCACCCAATCATACACCAGCAATCTGTTTTGCTGAGCAACATCAAAAGGGTCTGTTTGCTTGAGCAGCTTTTCAATATAACCTCTAATCAATAAATCATGCTCTTTCGTTCCTGCAGTTTCCTCAATTATTCTGCAGGAACACGCAGGAAGGAGATCACGACGCAGCAACACACTGATATGCAGCTTTAATCATTTAACCCTGCACTACAATCTAATGCTTTCTAACACAGTGTGTCCACTTGTATGTCAAACTAGTATTCAAGCGTTCAAGCGTTTATACAGAACTGCTTAACTGTGCTGAATCAATATTGTGCACACACACATAGTATGATGTCAGCATCCTGAGGAAATCATATGAACCCCAGAAGGTAATCTCTTAAAAAATTAGTTTTAATTTATTTTTTTAGATTCAGTTTGAGTTTAGAATCATGACATTCATGTACCACAGCAGTGTTTCCCCTAGGATTTGTTTATCAGCGTGGACGGACCGGATTGATTTATTTATTATAGATTTATGATAAATCTAAAAATGAAAATGACAGTGATGATTATATTTTGAATATTTTGATGCTCTCCACATCAATCCACTACAGCTTCCTCTACTCTATCCCCCACATGTACAACTGATCTTTATAAAAACCTGATGAATTCATATTTATTTTCCTGGATAAAAGGGGCATAACGTGTTGCATCATAATCTGCTGGAAGAACTTCTCTCCTCTCTGCTGGAGTGTGTGTGTATGTGTGTGTGTGTGTGTGTGTGCCTGTCTCTGTCGCTCTTCACACAAACAAAAACGATCACATGTATTTAGTCATTTATCGATGACGTCAGATCATGAATCCATAACCCTGATGTCCTGACTGTGTGCGTCACTTCTCGTGTTGTGTGTGGCAGGTGAACTGCGTGCACACAAAATATAAGCCTTTTTTCCCCTCCGATGTGTTTAAATACATCTCATAAACTCTCAAGCGAATCAGACAAACACAAAGTACATTTCAGTGCTGCCCAGGTCCTAATAAAATCTAAAAACCTAAAATAGTGTTTGTGTTTATTGTTAACATGAAAAGTGAGCCCAGGTCAGCGGGGGAGTGAGGAGGGAGGACATGTGGCAGGGTAATACAGCATGGTACAAGGATACCGGATTCATAATGTGCGTCTGCCCTGATCCTGAAGCAGCAGCAGCAGCAGCAATCATTTTGCAGTGGCTGAATGTAGGGGGAACCCTGACAGGTGTACCATATGTGTGTATCAGGACTTGATTGGAAAGAAATTTGACCATATATTACTGTTTACATTCAATACCCAGCCACTTTAAGACAACAGCTTCATTTACACAGTGGTGGAAGGAGTATTCAAATTCTTTATTTAATTAAAAGTAAAGAATTTGTAAAGTATTACAATTTCGGTGATTATCAATCGTACTTGAATAAAGACCATAAATATTTCCAACCAAATGTAGTTCAAGTATTAAATAAATAGTACTGGTTTGGTCCCTCTGATAAATTATTATATGTGACATCATTCTACAATTAATCTACAGCATGCTACCTTAAACTACAGTTTTATAAACACAGACAGTAGGTGAATCTGGGGGTTTTGTGAGATAATTAATGTAAAAGAAAAGAAGTAAAATCAAGTCGTAATTCTGAAGTATTTGAGTCAGTCTCAGCTGTCAGACATGATTGATTGATGATCATGATAGATTTTGACTCTACTCAGAAGCTGCTGCAGCTCAGTTCACTCTTTTGCTCCTGTGCTTTTGTTCCGGTTTATGTTAATCAGAGGAACCAGCTGCTGTGCTGCTTGGCTGGAATGAAAACCAGCATAATGTAAGGGCCTCATTGGGACGTGTTTGAAAAGCACTGATGTGCACCATTCAGGAAGCTGACACCAGGATGCTGAGATGCTTTTGAGTGAGAAGAGAGGGACCAATAGTTGGTGTGGAAGAAGATAACAGGAGAATAATTGGAATGCACTACTATTCTCCTACTGTTGATGCTTCTGGGGATGTAGTCCCCATAGTGAATTGGACAGTTGCAAGTAGCGGTCAGCCATCTGTGGGAGTGCAGGGAGTGTAAGGTGTTCTATGGTCCAGGTTGATCATGGTAGGACAGGAAGCAGCCTGTTATGCGTCTGCGCTGGCAATAGTCAATGGGCGGAGGCAAAATGTTTCCATCCGTCGGTGCCATTCCCGTAAACGCAATATCTCAAGTATGCCTTGTCAGAATTTTATCAAATTTGGTACAAATATTCACTTGTACTCAAGGATTTTGGTGGTCAAAGGTCAAGGTCACGGTGACCTCACAAAGCAAGAATACTTTCATTCAACTGAAAAAAGATTAACTGTTAATTCCATGTGGACTGTATCGTAGTCTTGTAGTACAACTAGATTCTTGGATCTAAAATAAAAAAATTTACAGGTACATGGCTGAACCTTATTCCCTCTTTGACCACAGATCTATAGTTAAACCTTGATCCACTTCTAACCTTAACGAATAAATCTTTTTGAATCTAAATCACTAAAGGGATGTGGGATAGAGCTATCACTACGGGAACAACTGGAATTTCCTTCAAAGCACCGTTTTATAATGTTAAACAAATGTCAAATCGTGTTGACTTGTCTGAGACAAAATAAGAAAGGGAGGCAGGCTTGCACACTATCTCATAATGGCTGTTGTTGTTATTAAAGTGAGAGCTTTAAATGGAATTACTTTTTTTGAGCTGTAAACTAAATCAAATTGTTTAGTGATACACATTAATTGTCACAACTTCAGTCAACTCATAACATTTTCATTGTCTGCTATCTTATTTTTCATGTACTAATTCTCATGTCATTTCAGAATTCAGCCACTCCCCGCTGCTCTGCATCACCTCTTCCCACAGATCCCATTACCTGCCCCACCCCCAGACTCACCTGCTTTCCATCAGTCACCCAGTATATATACCAGCCCATTTCCTCTGTTCTCTGCCAGATCATCTAGTGTGTTTTTCCTAGCTTTCCAGCATTATCCCTTGATTTGTTGTTCTGCCTGATCTCCGCTCTGACCTGCCTTCTGGATCCTGTTTTGCCTGCTCCCTATCGGACTTGTTTGCTTTCTCTGACTGTCTGCGTGGTGTTTGACCCCTGATTATCCATTAAACAAGAACTCTTGCTATTCCTAAGACTACTCAAGTGTCGTGCTTTTGGGTTCATGTTTGCCATTTTGCGCATCCTGACATTAATGCTGGTTTTGATATCACATTTATTACGAATGTCAAACAAAAATCAACATTTATGTTTGAGCATGACTCATAACACTAGTGTTTCAAATTGTCTTGGACCTTGCAGAGCCAGTGCTTAACATCCCTACATCATGACATTAATATCAATTTGAAAAGGCTAACAGCCAAGTTCTTGGCCGTAAGGAAAGACATTAGATTACCTCTTCTTCTGTCTTGCTTGTGGTGTTCTCTGAAATTAGCCCATCGCTAATTTTTTCTTCGAGGATGTAAAGGGCCGTGCTGACAAACAATTCTAATACATGCTGACAAAGTTGTCTGGACCGCTCAGGCTGGGTTATACGCATGGGTCAGATACACTTAATTGACAGTTTCTGAACCCTGGAATTGTTTCAAAGGTGTCACTGTAAGATTCTAATGGATTAAAGGATTTATATCATCTTTTAATGATTTGCATCTCATACATGCTGCAAATACATTTCTATTGTTTTTCGTTGTCTTATTTCTCCCAAAATAACTTTTGCTGTCAAGTTAAGATGTTTTTCATTTGTTCGCCCGCTGGCTGGCAACCAGGTTTTCCCTCAGTAGGATCAATGAGATGATGTGAATATGATAAGAGAAAAACCACTGCAACACAAACACACAACAGACATACAGTACCTGCATGTACATGGTATTTTTGTTTGTGCAGTGCTGGGTTATTTGTGATCATTATTGCATTAATGTTTTGTATGGTTTGACTACAATTTTGTTCTATTTTATACTAATATTATTAGTAAGACGTGACTTTGACTGGCACCCCGGATATAAGTGTCAAAAATAAAACCACTTTTAAAAAAACATTGATGTTTGAATTAGAAAAAAGAAATAATGTTATATAGCTAAACATGATGTAATGCATTACAGGGCACTTTCAGAATGGTGCTTAATGTGAACCCCCCCCCCACACACACACACTATTACCACATGCTGAGGACAAGCAGTGCACATCCCATGCCGCATGTTGGGCACAAACAACTCATGTCACTTTTCCGGTCACAGGCCTTCTCCATTGCCAAACATTTGAATGGATGTTGATCCATAAATATTTAATTGCCCTCACCCCGCCACCCAGGAGGAAAATTCAAACCCTCAATATGTGACTAACAAGATGGAGGGAATGAGTGGAGTAGACTCAGCATGGCAGGAATAGACACATGGTGTTCGTGTGCGGCACCACAAAGAATGGTGTGAGTGTGCATGCATGCATGTGCGTGTGGATGCATCAGGGCACAGTGTGACACCGATGTCCCATTGACGTCCACAGCAGGGAAAGGAGAGGGCGCTGAGGGAGAGAGAGGCGGAAGGGAGGGTGAGAGGGAACAGAGGGTGAGGGGAGAAGGAGGAGAGAGGGTGAGGTACCGCAGGGTGACACGTTTAGGATAATATGACATCCACTTTAAAAGGAGGCGTGAGTGAGTGAGCGGAAGGGCTTGGAGGAGTGCAAGATGTTGAGTGTGACGGATGGATGAGGAAGGAGTCGAGGCAGATGAGGAGGAAGAGAAGCTCGATTTTTATTCGCTGCTGCATGTGACTCATTCTGTTTGTAATTTTATTTGTGTATATGCGATGCTGGGGAGTTACAGAGAAAAGGGGGAAATGAGAGGACTCATGATTGAATGAATTGACTGACTGTGATTTGTCCCTGGTCTGATTACCACTCAACTTGGCGACTGAGTGACCCACTGCATTCCTTGCTTTAGCTGTGGAGTGGCCTGTCCAGGGGGCATTGACATTTTCCAATGAACTCACCATTCAGTGCTATAAATACAGCTGTGGAGACAAGGACTCCTACTGTGTGCATATGTATATGCTCAGGCAGACAAAACTGAATGAATGCAAATTAAGTTCATCCATGATCTTCGCCTTAGCTTATCCTTGGCTGGGTTCCATCGGACTGACACCTAGTGCTGCACTAATTTTCTCATCACATAACTTGCACGGGTTTCGGCATGTGAGCAAGTAAACGCAATCCGTGAATATTCAACAGCTCTTTTCATGAAAATAAGAGAGGACAAGGACAACTGGCTGAAGTGACAATGCTGGAGGAGCCAGTGCTGTCATCCACAAGACCATTCCGTTTCCAGCTATGTGCAAAAATAATAAAGAGCTGTGTACGGTCCATTCAGACAGAATCAATTAACCTCACATGTGGCTTTTGCCTGCAGAAGGAAAACCAAAGAATCCAGAGAATCACATGTCTGTGTGCTCAATTCAAAGGTTTTCTGATGTGAAAATCCCTTCAACAATCTTCAGCCAAACCGCTGGACTACAGACACCAGAGAGCTCACAGAGTGGACAAAATGAAGCTACTCAGACGTAATGTCATTTAGCAAGAGCTGATATGACCAGATGTCCACATCATCATTTTTGGGGGATAGGGCAAATATGTGTGTGTTTACTAATCCTGGTGTCAGAATAAAGTTGGTTGCAAATCTGCACTCATTTGATGTTTGCACTCACACACACATACATTTTCACTTGTACATGAAGACAAACACCTGTAAAGACTGGCTGTGGTTAAGCATAGAAGTACATGTGGTCATCTTTACGGTGGCAGATACTGATCCATCAATGCCAAGATCTGCCCAATAAAGAAACTGTCAATTGTTGTAAATAGGTTGTTGCTGCAGTTCTAGGACCAATCCTGTTATGTATTAAAAGAAAGACTGGAGATTACAAGGAGTAATACACTGTATGGTCAAACAGAGGAGCAGATGTGAGCAGAGGAAGAACTGGGTAAATATGAGGATGAGGGGAAAAAAGGGATAAGGAATGAAGGATGGAGGGGCAGAGGCGGAGAGGGACAAAGGCAGTGAGGACGTGAAATTGTGGAAGAGCAGCAATGGGAAGGAAATGAAGTAAGACAGAGATTAACAGTGTTCTGACCTCTAGCAAAAGCATCAGTGACCTGCTGTCTGTCTGAGTAAAAGCGTCTGCATTCGCTGTAGCAACAAGGATGCCGCAGTGACAGGGAAGACTTAAAGGAGGAGTAATTAATCTGTGACCTTTATTGACCTATGTCAGAGAAAGGTGAGAATTGCAGCAATGTTAATACAAAAAAAATTCGTTCCAGTCAGGACAAACAAAACAATCACAGAGACAGAAAACGCCAAGAGAGACAGAAAAGTACAACAAAAAAGTGCAAAATAAAGTAACTGAAAAATTATTTAAAATGCAACTACAGAAAAAAACAGCTTTACTGAAACACTAAATCACTACAAAGACACACAAAACACCTTTACTCAAACAAAACCAGTAATAAAGACACACAAAACAACTATACTGAAACAAAACACAACTACAAGAGACAAAGACCCAAAACATGACAAAGACTTGCAAAATCTATACTGAGACGAAAAAGTCACAAAAAGAAAAAAAACAACTACAAAGACACACAAAATTACCATAGACAGACACAAATTACTTCAAGCAGACAAAATGGCCACAAAGATTCAAGGTAACTTAAAATAAATGTAAAATGACAACAGAGACACAAAACTACTAGAAAGAGAAGCAGACCAGATGAAGATATGCAAAATGACCAATGTGATGCAGGACAAAGTATGAAAACTACCTAAACAAAAAATAAACAAATATGAAGCAACTTACCTGAAAAGAGACACAAAGGGCTGTTTGATGAACTGCTGCAGATGGTATTTGCTAACATGTTCGCCTGCTATTGATTCAAACAGAAAATCTTATCTTCAACGGAGACAACATGATTGATATTATTTCTCCCTGTGAGTTTTCATACTGTCAAGATTAAATCTTTACTGCACATCCATTCATCTAAGATTGATGGCGTGAGAACCGCGTTCTTAAAAGGGCCTGAAACAAAGTTATCCATTTTGAAAGCTGTTCTGGGGCCATGATTAAAATGAATGCTGCTTCTGCAGTGACGAGCTGAGCAGCTCGCCTCTGTTGTGAATTCATGTTGAGAGCTGGAATAGGAAGTGTCAGAGGTGCAGAGAGAAGAAACCGATAAATAAGAGATATGTTCTGACAGAGGAGACAGACGAGGGGAAGAGACTAGAAGGCAGAGAATTAGAAAATTAGTTTGAAGTGCAAGTAAGCAAGTGCTGTTGTCAGATCACTGCAGTCCAAACATCTTCACTGGAGCAGCTCGCTCCTGCTCTCTCTTGTTCGACATCCTGTCAGCTCCTTTTCTTCACTCCCTCTTAATTCCCAGATAGATTATATGACAGCCGCTTCCTCTCATATCACACAGAATCAACAGAGATATAGTTTTTATCCAACAATCTTCTGAGCATCTTTCTGTTTGTACACAATAAGTCAACCAACGTCTGTGCTCATCTGATGTGTGACTTGGTGCATTTGTAAAATCCTTCTATCCTATCCTTCTCCACAGCAGGCTAAATAAATTCAATCAAGTTTCTTTTGTACTTTCTAGCTGCTTCTTGGTGATGTATTAACTATACTTGCTAGCAGAGTAACTGCACTAGTTGGCAACCTAACCAACAATATACTAACCAGCCAACACATGAGCTGTGTCTCAATCCAGGGGCTGCATCCTTCACAGACTGCATTTAAGGAGCATGTCAGAGTGGTGCGACCAGGTCACAAACCCTCTATGTTAGAGGATGGGACATCAAAACTAAAAGACCATGATTGGAGGAGCACATTTTTTTTCTGTGGGACCTATGTCTTCGGCCCAAGAAGGCAGCATTGGTATCCAGAATATTTTGGCTTCATTTCTGGATAGTGGACGGAAGTGGAGATATGCTGTCCGTCTTTAAACACATTCTATGAGCCAACAACATGGCGGCATTAGTCAATCGTACAAGCTCTTCCAGTCACAACCAAGATAGGAACAGGATGGCGTCCAGGACCCAGAGAGTAGGTTCTATGTTATTTTGTGTTGTCTTGTGTCTCATGAGAATCTGCAAACCATTCCTCTTTTGTAGAGCTGTTCAACAGGGCAGCATTATACCAAAAGGAATGGTGCTAAATTGCTCACGAGCTATTACAGTTTGCAGTTGGTCAACAGCACAAATCTGTACACATCAAAATTCAAAGCTAATTGTATGTATAAGCTTGACAGATCTGCTGATCTGGTATTAACTGAATTTGTTTCCCCTCATGTCAGCGTTCTCATCGCTGAACAGCAGCAGATCTCTGTAGCCACTTTCCAGGGTCTTGAATGCCTTGAAGGGACTGGCTGTAGAATCAGAGGTCTCCACATACTTGATGTGTCCGCAAACCTTTGCCCACATAGCACATTATCACAGGCCGAATCACTTGACCTAATACATTCACGTCACCATTAGCGTACAAAATAAACCCTTCAATGTTTTGGGGGAAAATAAGTATATACACGTGTTTAACTTTACAATAACTCCAACTTGTAATTTGCTTCTTATTTAGAATACTGTATTTGTTGCATTCATTAAGCAATTGTGCACAATCAATACAGTTAATCAGTGTCTACCTCTGCCGCTGCTCTTTGTATTGATTGCATTTATCATTCAGCTAACAACTGTGTTGCCTGAAAGAGTTTACAACCAGAAGTGCAAACCTGCCGCAGAATAATATACACTGTAGCTCTAGTTTTATATTGTGTCATATACATGTGGCTTTTGTGTGACAGCAGCGATTAGCTGCCCTCTGTCTGTTACTGTGTAAGCTGGTGTTGTTTTCCTCCCTCACCGCCTTATCTGGTTTTGGAACAGGCCTCTTGGGATGGAGATTAAGAGGCACAGAAATAAAAAGGTGGCACAAAATGAAATCCATGTGGAGGACTCCTAGAAAATGCTTTCATTGAATGTACTGTTCCTTTTAACAGACTGAAGATAGGGTTTTATTTTCTGTTTTAATTTGTTATCTTATTTTCTGTGTTCTTGGGTACACACACCAGATGTGTATGGAGTTTGCTGAGAGTTTGACTATAATTATGTGATACAGTGCAATGCATGCTCAGGCAAACACAGTTCCCGTGTGTGGGAGCTACCAGCCCACAGATGTGACACAAACCGCTGACATATCATTTGTGCAGAGACCTGTCATTTCTTCATGTGGAAATGTAGCTCTGTGTGCCCACATGCAGAGGACTGTGGTGGCAGGGAAACTCAGCAGCCAGATCAATATACTTATATTCATATATATACACACATATTCTCATCCTTCAAATCAGTGACTGGTTTTGCTGTCTGGTGTGGTGGTTAGCACTGTTGCACCACAGCAACATGCAGAGTGGGATTATTATGGATTATTGGCCATAGCTGTAATTGTGTGGTATTTGGGTGTTTGTGTTTGTATGTTTTCTCTGTGATTGATTGGTGACCTGTCGGGGGTGTACCCAGCCTCTCACCTAATGTCCCTGGGATTGGCACGAATGATAAACTCTACAGATAATGGATGGATGGATGAATGAATTGGTTTTAATGTTGTAGGCAATAAACCGACCACAGAATCATATACAAAGTGGTTGTCTGGCTACCACAGAAAAAACAACTATTGATGCAATTCACACATGATTAATGCTGCAAATGACTTACTGAATAGATGCATTTTGCAGTGATTGTGGGAGGTACAACAGGGTTCGATTACTGTGTTGTGGTCTGCAGATGGCAAATCATGTATCTTATGTATTTGCATGGTGCTTTGAAAGTGGCACCAGAGTAACTGCTCATTCGGCACCCTGGTTAAAATGCTCTCTTGTAACGTTACCTTCTAAGAAATAACTAATTTAGCCTAATTTCAGTATACTCCCTAAGCGCTGCCTGGCCAAGATGTGCAATTATATTTTCCATTCCCCTATCATCAGTCAGAGTTGGTTCCTTTTAAACCATGAAACCCACCTTTTGCCTCAAAGCTAGAATTGATAATCCTGAAAGAGCTAGCGAGTGCAGGCACTTAGAACACTAAGAAAATTGTTGGACAACTTAAAAAAAATACTTCAAGTGATAAGACACAAATGATATAAATTTGTGGAAATTCAAATTAACAAGTTAAATTGCCTGACTGCTAGAAGCCGACTTTTCCATGACTTGTTTGCTAAATTCTCCCTTTTCTCTTTCAGCTGTGTGTGTCTCTCCGGCTGAAGACTACTGTAGTGCACGGTGAGAGCAGGGGAGGGAGTTAGCGAGTAGGCAGGTCGATAAGTGACAGACAGATATGCCAACCAATTATTTCATTGGGTCCAAATGAAATGATTGTTTTTCTTATTTTTCTGAAGACATTAGAAAGAGGATTTCAACTAATAGGATAAAAAGTGTTTCAAACTAAATTTTTAATATGAGTTGGCTTTTGAGGCATTGGCATATTAGCTTTGTTACTGTTTTAGCAGGAGGGAAATTTAATTTCCCACTGAAAATACTTGTACAGACTTTGTAGGGACTTCAAATAAGCCACTGAAAGTCTCTGACACCAACGAACCCGCACCCCGACACTGGTTTACAGCTTTTAGTCTTGATTTCAACACTGCCCTTCACTCGGTGCAGAGACACCATTAAAGTTTACCATATTTTAATATTAAATCCTTTGCTGTGCTGCACTGTTTTGTTCTGTTGACAAGTTGGACTTAAGTGTCTCTCAAAGATTATTGCAAAGCCATGCTGTTTCAAATTGCATTGCCAAGTGCTCTGAGATTATTAACAAAGCTGTGCTGCTTTTTGCAGTTGAGCGTGGAGCAGCAGTAACACTTGGCTCCGCGCCAGTGTATGAATATATTAATGATGATGCATGGAAAGCTCAGATTTTTCCCATTTTCTCAGTTGAATGGAAAGTTTACATAGCCTCCAATGTGCTGACTAAGTTCTGTAATCCTCAGGCTCATTACAAACCCACTTAAAATTTTAAAGGGTAGGGGGGCGAAATCAATTGGCAAAACAAGAGCTTGGTTTTACAGCTTCCTGAAAAGCTTACATCTTGGAAAAGCCATGGTGGCATATGAAAAGCAGCATTATTGAAAACAAAATGCATGTCCTGTCTGCCTAAGTGAGTGACTGACTGATGAAGTGACCTGTCACTGAGTTAAGTCCAAGAAATGCTGCTGCTATGAGTGACACGTTGACGGCTCAGTAAATGAAATCCAGCATTTTATTGCCAGCAAGTCACTCAGGCAAAGCTTGGACTTTCTGTGGGATTTGCATAGAGAATCTGGAATATCCTACAGACACATACAGACACACACACACACACACACACAAACAAACAGGCATACACACTTTATTAGACTCGAATGGACAAGCAGACAACACAACATGTTAAGGCTCACTCACGAAGAGGAGCCACCCACGTCTGCCCCCCCCAAACACACACATCGTATGCGTCAGTATTGTTTCTCCTTGCTCTAGAAAGCAACGACCTTAGCGACAAGCTGCCTTATATCCAAGCTGAGCAAATCTGTGTGTTGGTGTGTGTGTGTGTGTGTGTGTGTGTGTGTGTGTGTGTGTGTGTGTGTGTGTGTGTGTTTGTGTGTATGTGAGGGTGAGTTACACATAGGCTAAGAAAGACAGAGACAGACATGATTTGTTTTGTCTGTGCAGCAGATCTCAATTTATTTGTTTGCATGCATGTGTCCATGCATGTTTAAGTTATATATAAGCATACACAGTGTGTATATTGAACATACACATGTATAAACCTGTATTTTGGTTCTTAACATTGGTCTATTCTGACATATGTGCATTAATAATCACACAAAAAATATTGGATTACATTTACAGAGGCCTGTTATTGTGGCAGCAGCTCAACAGCTCTGCTGCTCAGGGCTTACCGCAATTATTGCAGTTATGGTTAATTAGCTTGCACTGAGGATTCAATTTCAAATCAATATGAGGAGAAAAATGTGTACAGGCTACTGACCCACGGGTGGCTTTAAAAGAAAACACTTGCATCAATAATTCAATACCACCCTTATTTTATTACGGTAACAGAATTAGTTTACCAAGCAAAATTGTCATTTAAAAGACTAACACCCTCTACAGTCTTGGTGGATTTTACATTGTTTGCCATTGCTATGGATTTGGCAAGAAATCCTACTGTTTTGATGCAGGAAAAAAAGAAAATGAATGTGGTCTTTGCAGCTTAAATGAAGCATTTGGACTTTCTGGCATAGACAGATGGTTTCTTTTATAGCTGATTTCAAATCGTATTTCAGCCTGGCTCTCGGACGGCAGGCAGGAAACAAGGTGTGCTTTTACTGAATCCTTATGAGCGCTAACAGTAACAGTGGCATGAGATCTCGGGTACCAATTTTCTTGAATGTGGTATAATTTTCTTGACAGTAATTACAGGTGTCATTTTTAAACTGCACACACTTTCAAGTATTTCAATGAAACATTGTATTTAAGCCTGTCCCCACCTCCTACACATGTTTGACAATCAGCCAAACAAACCTGTGCTGGATTAGCTCCCATTACTATCTTGCTAAAACTATGGAGCAAAAACACAAAACTCTCCACCAGTTGAAGTGTATAATTTCCAAAATGTTAACCAACAACTAGAACTATTGCCTCTGCCAACCAGTGCAGTTTCTGTCTAAATACATTTTCTAGTCCATATTCCTATGAGGTTATAGTGATCTTTACCTTTGACCACTACCGACGTAAGGACAACCCAAAAACATAATGCATCCAGTCACTGGATATCGCAGGAACGGAGGCATGAAAATGGCACATGCGAGCAATGCAAGTAAACACAACTCGCAAATATTTGCCCGTTCTCCTCCCGAAAAGAGGGGAGGAGGACTACTGGCTAAAATGACTAAAACTTCTGAGTTGTGTACCTGTTGTGGAAACACTGGAGAAGCCAGCACCATTGTGTGTTGATCCACCTTTCAGAGGAGTTTCCCCTTCATGCTCTCCAGGAGCTGCGTTTGGATCATTGCCTTTTACAGTGCTACCTGAGGCTTATGTGACATCGGATCATGATAATTTCTCACTCAACTTCAAATATTTCAACTCAAGCGAGTGAAGCGAATATCAAATATTTGTGTCAATTTGCATCTTACATTGACTTTGTATATCATCTCGTCGCAATAAATTTGCTTGGTTCATTTGGTGTTTGCAGGTCTGACATTTTAACTGTAGTATAATTGCTTATTAACTGGAGTATATGATCTAGTTAACCCCAATATTATTAGTATAAGTATTTGGGCATAAATCTACTTGAAATGTTGACATGCTGGTTGCAGTAAAGCTATATTGGACATAACAACCTGCTTTTCCTTTAGCTACCATGGTTATTCTGGCTGCAGCCATTTCTATCTGTCCCTTGATTGACCTGTTCTATCAAGCTGGTGGTAACCTACAACTGTTAAGTACACATGCCCAAATACCTGTGTGGTTAAAACAGATCAACAGCTCAATCAACAACACAATACAATTGTATCACAATACAGCAGCTGCTTCTTATTTCAATAACATGTTCTAAGGCTGGAATTTAGGTAAATTCCCTTTGTCTGTGTCACTTTTAGATTTTCACTTGAAGGAGCCTTGAGGTCTCTTTTTAAACCATAAAAAAAAAAACAAGATTGATGCATTTAATACATGCGTGGAAGTTTCTTTTACATTATGTCAAAAAATATAAATTTGTTACACCATAACCTTTAAAGGGGAAATACATTGACCTTGGTACATACATTGCCCTAAGTATCAACATTTATAAAGAGCTTAAAAAACTAAATATAGGTAACTGGGCAAACATTTTTTGTTATAAAAATAATATTTTGAGATGGGATTGCAGAGCAGCTGTGTCTACAGGAAATACCAATACATTGTGTATATACTATATATAAGAATTGCTGACATGTCAAATGGAAAATCCATGGGAGCCGTTCTCATTGAAGCAGCAAAGGAGCAGATAATGGAAAACGAACCTGCATCTCCTGAGCATATTGCAGTTGCTAGGATATTCTCCTAATACTTTGCAATGCGTCTCACAGAGCTCTGCCTTCCTCCTCCATCATTCGTCCCCATCCTTCACCCCCAGCCACTTTAGGTGTTTCCTAATAGGTCATCTCACCCATTCCTCCATCCACACCGAATCTGTATCTTCACCTTGTATGTCTCTTACCCCTCATCCTCTGTATTCCCTCTATCCATTTTAAACAGAGAAACATAATTTTAGTATGGAATGGAGTTCCCTCTCCGTGATTTCCCTATGGGCTGAAAAACGGTAGATATGTGTGCCAGTATTCTAACAGTTTTAGATTCAGTGGAGAAGAAACAAGTGCATTATGAATAGAAAATGCACATTTTCAAAGACAGTGGTTTTATTTGATATCATCTTGCTGAGATGCAGAATTATCTGTCCTCTCTGTCCTTTGTGTTATAAAAAACAGTAACATTGTACTTCCACTGTAGTGTATAGACTACATTTTTCTACTTATAATTTTTTTACATTTGTAGACAACATTTCAGTCTCAGGTATTTTCAAGTTAAAATGACATGTACTTACAGGCTTTGTCTAGTCAATCAATAACTACAATACACCACGACCTCAGTTCCTGACTTAAACAGGACAGGAACAAATTACTGAATCAAGCTTAGTGCTGCAGCTATAAAGTTGGTATAGAGTTAGAACAGTGTAACACCTAATCCTACAATGACATTAGATGGAATTGATTATTGGATGTAGAACTTACAGTATTACAGTAGTAACAGTAGTAACAGTATTAATAGTCATGAATTGTGTTTTTGGTTTTGTGTATATTTAAATATCATAATTTATTTTAATATATTTTTATTGTGACCTTCAAGGACCGTGGATCAAGTGTTTGTATTGCTCTGGCCATATCTAGGTTGTTTTCCCTGTCCCCAGTCTTTGTGCTAAGCTAACTTGCTTCGGTTGGTAGATATTAAGTATACTCAATCATTAAGAGTGGTATCAGTCTAGTCAACATTTTCCATAACCTTTTCAATTTTAAAACCTTCCTGCATTTCAATGGCTCTGTGCTTTTTTAGAGGAAAAATGGTATTTCTTTAAAGCAGTGTACTGTATTTTGAAAGAAAAAAAGTAACCCCTTGTTTCTAGGCTGTCACAGGATGTTGCAAATGTACATGTATCAGGCCATAAAAAGGGCAATAATAAAAGATGTGTAATAGAGCACCATGACAAACTTACAATGTGCTGCAAGAAAATGTGGAAATTAGAACATCATACAACTAGACCTTCAAGCTGGTTTGGTAGATATAGTTTAAGTAACACTGACATTTCTCTTAAGTGGCTGACAGCCTCTGGAAAGATGAGGTCTGGTGTAGTTATTAAAGTAAGAGGTTTAAATAAATGTCTTTTTCATGAGTACAACGAAACAGTGGTTGTGTCGACAATTGAAATGACTATGTCCAATTAACAGCTGTCTCATTGGGTGGACAAGGTCTCGTCATCAGTATATAACTGTTCATTTTGAAATTGAATGGAGGCATGTTATGCTCATAATCAGGTTTGTAATTTTAACTTGAACATTTGACTTGCTTTAATGTTCAGGGAATGCATAACTGTCTCATACTGTCAACTGCTGCAGCTCTTCTCAGCCTATGTCTGAAACACTTGGTTTTAGCGTTTGTCTCTTTAAGGCCCCCCTCCCTTGAAGCCCTGTATGCTCTGATTGGCCTGCTCTGTTGTGATTGGTCAACTCCTGAGGAGGCATTTCAGTGTTTTTGTGAAGGAGAGGAGCTCCTTTTACCAAAGACTTGTGGCTTTTTATCATTGCTGACCCTTTCAACAAAAAACCTATATAATACACTTAAGAAAAACAAAAAACTGAAAAAGCATGATAAGTCTCCTTTAAGTGAGTTTGGTGTATAAATCCAGTGGCTGCATAACAGTTTGAGTTCAGTGTTTCTTTCCTTGAGGGATGAGGATATAATTTGAGTGCTTTGGGACATTCAGGTTAAAAGCTGGTCCATGATTTACGTCAACATGTCATTGCATAATCAAAGATCCTTAATCTTAAGATCCATAATCTTCATTTTTAGAGCTTGTTTGTTTTGGGAAACATAAACCAGACAGCACTGACATTTCAGTATATACATTATGTAAGTGCTGCTGTGGTTTATATCTGTTCAGGTGCCGGATCGTAAAGAAGTTGAAAAGCAAAAGATTTGGCTTTTCTTTTTTGTCCTATAGGGAATGTATACTGTTAGACAGGATGTATCTACTCATATTTTCTGATAACTTTTTGGAGAATGTGTGCAGTGCTAATGAAATATTTCCCATTGCTGTATTGGTGTATGTATTATGTAGCAGCAGACACAGTTCCACTTTCCAAAAGTACTTAACTAGCTCTCAGGCCGTATCTGAGCCATTTGATACATGAAATGAAGAATTATCCTTTCAGGGTACTCCAATGAGAGCAGAAGTATTTGTATGTAAAATGGGCTGGTTGCCTGTCAGAACATTTGGTTCTCTGCAATACATCAAATCCTTCTGATGTAATAGTCAAAGCAAAATGATCCCATTACTTTATTACTGAAATGGGTTGAAGTGCCTTTCAGGTCATTATAGTTTACGGCAGCCTAAGTTGTCTTAATGGAAGATAGCAGATGTTAAGACTGATCATACTTGACCTTTCCAGTCCAGAACCTTGGTGTTCAGCTACTTTATGAAACCCAGAGACTGTGTTCAATGTTGAAAAGTCTCTCCAGGAAATAATTTCTCTTGGCACTCAGGAAAACTAATACAGTATTTGAATTGGCACTAATGTATGTGAAACAATACTTCAGAAACCAAGCTAAGCTTTGCTAAGCTTATGAAAGTTGAAGTTAACTTTGGTGTAAATTCGATGTTAAGGTTAGGATTAAAGATGCACTGATAGGACAAGTATTAGTTCAGGTATACTAATTTAAATCAAGTGAATATAAAGGCCACACACTCTTCTCTCATGTAGCTTCTGAAGACACCAAAGGGGGCTGCATTAATCAAAGGGTGGAGTACCATCTCATCTCCAGTCATTTGGGATTAACAGGTGTACAGGAGTCAGGGGAGACAAATATCTGAAACGACTGTTAAGTTCCCCTCTGAGGAGTGAAGCCTGTGTCCCTTGCAAGAGAGAATAATTTCACCAGTGTCATTGCTGAGCTGCCACAGCCACAGTTTTGGAGGAAAACAATCTGTTTCCTATTTTGAGCAATGGTCGTTAAACAGCTCCATGGCTCAGACTTAACAGGATTCAAATGCATGAGCAATATTGTCGCTGTGCTTTTGAAGACTGAAGGGCTGCAATGACTTTTAATCCACATCTACAAATTGTAAGTGTCTAACGAGTGACTACATCCCACAAGCAGAATTGTGACAGTTGGACTGGTAAACAGTGTAAATGACTTGAATTACTCACACAGTAACTGGCTGTGATAACTAGCTGAGAAGTGTCATCCTGGCAGTGACTATGCATCCTGTGTGGCAGATTTAAAATGCCCAAATGGTGTACTATTGAAGGTAAGTAGTTTTAGAAACTGCTGCAGTATTAACTGTATTTAACATGATAATAATTCAAATGTGACTCTCAAAAGTATTGATGTTACCCAGTTTTGTACCAGCATGCAGAATCAATAAATGTGAATTATTTATTTGGATTTTTAATGAATTGTCCAACACATAAAGATGTTCCCACTATCTCCCTTAATCCATAATTAAAGCCAAAATATCTATATCGAGATATGAACACTGCCATTTTGCTCATTTGCAGCCAAGGTCTCAGCTGTCAATCATGATGTTTCACTGTTTTACCATCAAATAGATAATTAAAACCAAACTGGAATAATTAGCACCTGAACAAACATCAGTGTGACGAGAACCACCTAAAATGACAGAATACATCTTTGAGCAAAAATTACTCGACATGTACTTTGATGGAGTTTGTACCATGCCCCATCTATTAACATGGGGAAGCAGGGTTTGCGACCCATATTACAGCCTTCCCCCTTAGAGGCTAAGGGGAATCAAGATACTTTGGCCTCACTTTTTTGGGAGCTATGTATATAAGGTATATAAGGATATGGTCCAACATCAACATCCTGTCTAATATTGTATGTGTATAGAACAATCTAGGGTGTGTCCAAATCCACTGTTGCTGGTTTATTAGTGCAGCAGGCTCAAAAGGTTTTACTTTGTCTCTGAATTAATCAAGGGTGTATCCTGGGCCTAACATGCACACACACACAAAAAAAACAATCACAGCACATCTCCCATTTTTTAAAACTCTCTGCTGAGGAAACGGATCTGCTCGTGCACAAAGCGCATGAGAGCGGACCATCTGTGTGTGAAATAAGCTACATTGTGCACAAGCTTATGCATGCAAATATTACTATCTTCATAATGCACCCTTAAAATAATGTTGAAATACTGCACCATTGACTCCAAACCAGGTCTTTGTTGGTCAATTACATAGCAATGTGCCTGACCACACCTCATTTTAATGGGCGATCAGATGGGCACAAGTGCATTTGCCATTTAAAATATGTTGTGCACTGGAGAGGAAAATGAAAATAGTGTTGATATGACACTAGCAAAGACACTTGCGTCTCGCTTGGCACTGCTTTGACGCGGCTGTATGATAGGGCTCTTTATTTTGGCAGACTGCTTTCTGCAATGATGTGCACCGAAGCAACCATTTTTTATCTTTGAACTGAGACAAAGTGGGAACAGCAAAAAGAAAACCTGCAGTGGAATGTTTACCGAACGCTCTAAATGGAGAGAGAACATTGTTGTTATTCACTCCACCCACACATTCAACATACCGACTGTGTTTTCCTTCACCACATCTTGTATGCAGTGATTTAGATTTATTGCAGCTCTACTGAGATGTTATTGGACCAGATGCTTAATTAATTCCTACAATTTCAGCCAGAGTCAGTGAAAATTCAAAAAATACACACTATCGACAACTGTAGAGCACAGGTCTGCAATACAAGGAATCTGCACCTTGTTAGATTGTAGGTAATGTAACAATTGAACTTTATCCTGGACTGAGCCCGAAATATTAACACTTTTCATTCAACACCTCTGACTGCAGGAAACATAACTGCCCAGTACTTTTGTGACATAGCATTGCTTTCTGCATAGCCTTGCACTGAGCAAATTGAAACATGTGGTCTAATGGATTGCATATAAACTGGCCTTGGCAATATGCAATGATTCATAGGCTTTCAATATCTCAAAAGACCATGTCAAAGTCCAAAGTCTTGTACGTTTCTGTACAATTCTCTGTACACGGCTTGAAATGTCAGCTGTCATTTACAGTGGCAGCTGGTCTATTCTACCTTCCGATGAATTCACTAAACCCAAAGGAAATCTTACACCATGGTTTTTGTTGAATAAAATCTGCTATCAGGGGTTTTTACACAACCCTTTCCACCAGCAGTGTGATGAAGAGATTGCATTGTCATTTTGAACACTTTCCAAAACTGGTCTGACCGGTTCCAAGAGTCATTATGGGGAAAGAACTGCAATACAAATGTTTTCCAACAATGAGCACACAGTACATTGGATCTGACTATGAGTCATACCCACATGTATATTTACCCTAGCATTACTGAAGTCCCCAGGCAGTATCACTGGACATGTGCAAAATATTCTGTCAACAGCATGTGTGCTGGGGTTTGTATCAGTCATTCACACCTCTATAACTGCAAATCTATATTTCTAACAGTGTTGGTAGTAATGTGTTACGGCTGTTTTCCCCATAATAACTGCTGTGGCAAATATTTCAGAGAGAAGAAACACATTCAATAGAAATATTTTTCTCAGGGTAAATGCAGCTTAGTGTACTGTACTACTGTAGTTACTGGCACCTGCCTGTGCCTGCCTATTTTTACCTCAATTTTTTACGTTTTACCTACGCTCATGTGTGACTCCACGGATGGAAATGTGAGTACAACCGTTTGCCACTTAAGCCCAGATTTCTTCCAGACTCATTAGATTGCCATGACATTTTGTACAGACATTCACAGTTCCCAGAGGATGGATCCTACAGATTTCGGTGATTCCTTGACTTGTCATTATCAAGAACAGCATGTCAATATTGTCAGTGTGAGTATATTAGCATTTTGCTCAGAGCACCGATAACCTTATGTATAGCTTCTAAGAGCTGCTTGCATGGCTGCAGACGCTTGTGCAGATGATGCTACTACTTCACAGTTTACTAAAATGTCAATGTTTTGCTGGAGAACACTGGACATGCAACACATGCATCCCTTGTGCAGATAGTAGCATGCCCAATGTGATTTATAGAGATAATAGTTACTGGGTAAATGTACTTGACTTTGGGTGACACAGGCTAGGAGGGTTAAACAGTGTTTTAAAAGCCTGACAAAAACTCATCTGAATGGAGACAAGCACAATTGTTTTTTAGACAACGTGGCTGGAAAATGACTGATCTGAAACTAGCAAAGACAGATGTATCCTGCTTGGTGCCATTTTGTGCTAGTCATAAGATAGGGCCTTATTCATAAATTAAGAGGTCATACATCGTCTCTAAATGACTAGCTTCATAAAATGCCTCTCACTTAGTGCAAATAAAACACACAACACAAAGTAATGTACTGCTTTAAGAAAAACAACCACCTCTGTTGGTCCCAGTTGTTCTGTCCTGTGCTCCCATTTTTATTCAGCAGAAAGAACCAATAGAGCAGAAACTGCACTTGATAGCAATATGATGCTTTGATTAGAAACAGCTCCACTACAAAAAATAGATAGTAGATATAAACAGGTGGGCACTGAGAAGCCTAGATATGCTAAATCCTAATGACCAACAGCAGAGACATCCAGGAGAAATATTGCCGTACTGAATACAGTCTCCTTTAAGGATAAGTAGACAGAGGTGCTCTTCACACCCCCAATGGATACTGTGGTGTTAATATTACGAGATACCAATTCATGTAAGTCTGACTTTTTGGCCATCACATTAGTAAAGGATAAAAATAGATAATGTCATTATACTCACTCCCGTTATAGTGTAAACAACATCAGCAACTGCACTTTATGAAGCTCCATTGGGGAAACATTCAGACTGGTGACGCATCACAAAATGCCAGAAGCTTTTTGCCATTTTCCCTCATTAAATCTGCACTGCAGAGTCATGTCATGTCACCTCCAGCCCTCCACCCACCCACCCACTCACACACAGACGCACAAACTCTAGTACACTCACACAAGCAAAGCAGTGCTCACATCCACAGGGATTCACACACACACACACACACACACACACACACACACACACAGAACACCTGTGTGTGGTCAGTTAGCATGTTTGGTTGTGTTTGCGGTGGTTAAAACTTGCCCTGCCTGAAGGCCTACAAAGAGAAAAAAGTCACTGAAGAAGACTTCCACTGTGTGTTTCTGTGGTTCTGTAATAACTCTCCATGTTGAAGACAATACATATAGGTTTCAGACAGAACAGACATAAATTATGATGGGGGGGTTCTTAGACGTTTGCTGCTCTGTCATAGCAATACAACTTATTACACTATATGCAATATCTTGTGTGTGGGTGGAAATCCTCCTGGTCATTGAGACACCAACACCAGAATGGTCCATATGCTGTGGATTACGACTACAAAGGTAAGAAAATAAGACATAATAACCATAACAGACTGTGATGCTCAGAGAAACCTTTCAGTTTTGAGTGATGTGTGAAAGTCCACTGCCCATCTTGATGAAATATGCTTCTCTAGAAGCTTCATGACATGACGATTAGATGCGCAGAGTGGCCTTTGTACATCTGTATTACAGACCTGACATGAAGCAATAATTCTTAACAGAAAACTGACACTGTCAACACTAGACACATTCACATTGACACCAATATTCCCATATTAAATTGATTAAGACAAGAGTCTGAACAAAGACCCAGGAACACCCACCAGCATCTGGCTTTTGTCTGCAATAGAAATAGAAACAATCTGCATTCAATCCTGGGTCAAAGGACTCTGCAGTAAACACAGGTGTTTTTGGCTACAATTGTCAGTGATGGAAATATAAGAAATGGGTAAATGCACAAATTTCTTCTTCTTTAATTTGACAGACTAGACACTGATGCAGCACTTTTTACAGCACAATGTTACGATGCCGACTGATCTCCCGAGCGTTGATACATGTGTGCAACAGCAAAAAAAGTGTTTCGATGGCACAGCATGCAATGCTGGAAAGTTAGAGCTTCTCTGTTACCAGCATGGGAATGATGTTAAACATGAAAAAAACAGAGGCAAACTGGGATGGGAGGAGGGGGAATGGTTTGGCAACCTTAAACTGAATAAGGTCATACTTGGAATAAGCAATAGTCAATTTAGGATGTATGGAGTATTCCAACCGTAGTCACATTATGTCAACGTGTGTATGTCTTAATCATATTATGAATTCTTATTAAGAGTTTTTCACAGCAGTCACGTGGTTTGTAACGTGTAAACTGGAATATGAGCTCATGTTAATATCATGATAAAAATAATGTCTTATTCTGAATAAGTTTGAGCTTGCTTTAGTGAAAAAGTGCAGAGTGGTGCAGCTGGTTGCTCAAGAAAATTAGTTTAAAAGTGAATTAGTTAAGTCATTTTGCTGTTAATAGCTACTAAGAGTTGCTAATGCTGGACCGTTAGAGCAACAAGGAGGATGTTGGTGATCATATTGCATTGATGGGATGATAGTCATTAGGAAAATGCTCATATAAGATAGGAGATCCAAAGTTTGGCCCATAACCCAGAGGTCGATGGATCGAAACCATCCTCTGCTAAAGGAATTCTTTATCAACTCCCATGTTCACCTCTATGTCTCCCTTGTCCTTGCCCTCTGAGCATGAACTCACCTCCTGCTGAAAGTCACTTGGTTTTTGAAGTTGATAAGCAAAATGGTGAGGGAATGAAGAGGTGAAATAGCTGACCATTGATCCTGGTGCCCCAGACATACATGTCCAATGTTAAGGATGTATTCTTGTGAGGCCCTATGCAAAATTCAGCATATGTGTGTGAGTTAGTATTCTCTGTATCGGTTTGGAGTTCATGTCTGTATTTTGATACGAGAGAAAAACATCTCACTGTGGGGTTCGTGTGGACACACAGCTCTCCATTATTTATTGTAATACTTCAATGGACCCCTCACTGTTCTACAGATTTTCTCTCTGCAAAACTGGGTCAATTATTTTCCTACATTTGTATCTGCAGGTTCTCACCAGTCATTGGCCTCTTTCAGATTGTATCTGTTTGTTTGATTGACCACCCGTACACATTTGTTTTTTCCTCCTATTTTTAAAAGAAATTAAGATAGTATGGCTGTTTGACTAATGTGTTTTAAAAAAGTAATAACTCTTACTGCTTCTCCCTTAACGCGGAGGAATTAAATTACTGAGTGTTGCTGAGATAAATTGATTGTACAATAGGATAGAGGACAAAATACTTTTTTTCTCTATTTAAAATGTGTTTTCTCACAGTTGATGGTTAAAGCCAAGTAAACCTATTCAAGACACATTTGTTTGATTATATTTTTTTATCAAAACCAAATGTTTGCACAGGTTATAGGACAAAACTAAAAAAGCTGTGATTTTAACATCTAAAATTTACTGCTGCCTTTTGGTTCTGGCCAGCCAACAGTAAAACAGAGGGATAAACTCTTGCTTTGAAATTGGACATAAACTTTTAATTAGTTTTGATTCAGTTTTTTGATGGTAGAAGGAGGACATAATCATTTAAAATATTTTAGTTGAGCAACCTGGCATAATGTGTACAATCTACTTAATAACATTAATTATTCAGGATTAAAGAAGCAAGAGCTGATGATAGAGCTTTATGAAACAATAACTTTAACATTCAAATAATGAGCTAATTGGCTTTATGACGACCATGTAGGTTTGATTTAAACATATTTGAGAAGTAATTAAATGACCCTTTAATGTGATATGCAAAGCAACACATTGAAGCTTCATAAGATTCAGAGAAAATATTGGGTTTTCATTTCCTTCATTTCACTGGATTATACCCCCTGCTGATGATTAAAGTCTCCATTTTCAATTTCAAAAACCATCCAATTACTGGAAATGGGTTCAAGAGCAGGAGGATTTTATCCCAGAAAGATTAATATAAAAGGAAAAAATAACACTCTAATGTTCTATATATACATGATACATGTTCACTGTAATGTACCATTTTATAATACTGGAATTCTGCAAAAGAGGGTATGCAGTGCATTACTACAGCAGTAGGAACTATCATTCAGTGCCGCTGTTTCCTTCAATCAAGAGGGTTGCTGACCTTACTGCGGAGGAGAGATGAGAAACGTCCTTTCAAGGACAAGAACAACACAAAGGAATATATTGGTAATAATGGTGTTAGGGAGATGCAGGGTTTGTTTGCTCAGGATTAACGTCAGCTACTGTCCAAACACGTCGAACAAATTTCAAACACTAAATTCAACAAGTAAAATTATAAATCGGACTGCTTTAGACCATGATTTGGTTGTGTTAACAAGTAAAAGGAACATTTATCCATTCGTTCTTTGAGGGTCGTGGCTGGTGCAGGAGCCGTTCCCAGCTGACATTGAATGAGAGGCAGGGTACAACCTGGACTCACATTCACACCTTCAGTTTAGAGTCTCCAGTCAACCTTATCCTCAATCTGCATGTTTTTGGACTAATGAAGGAAGCCTGGAGGAAAAAACCCATAGGGGAGAAAATGTAAACTCCACCCAGAAAGACCCCGACAGAAAAAAAGGTTTCAACCTTCTTGCTGTGGGGTGAAGGTGCAAACCACTGCAACACCATGAGCAACATTTATGTTCATAGATATAAGATTACTCATTGCCTTCAGCTTGAGCTTTGCTATCGCTATGTAGAGTAATATGGAGATTATGATCATCTTTCTTTAGTGCACCACACTGTAATGTAGATCCATCACATTATCTGGCACAAGTGTTTTGGATAAGGTAAGAATCCAGTATTTCTCCATGCCTTTGTGAGCATTCACTTTTAGTTTTGTCATGCTGCGGGCCAAATGTTGCAGCAAGCATTTTATCACTCGTTCACAGAGGATCCTCTTTGCAGCTTCATTGTTAACTCTTTTTAAATAACTTGAATGCAAAGCTGTTAACAGGCATTGTGTTGTGGGATAACTAAATTGGGCTTATCTGTCACCTGCAGACAATATGGCACTGACAGGTGGACCAACCATATATTACCAGACTGCACACTGGCTGGCAGCTCACAAAAGTGCCTACTGGCAATGGGAAAGGACTTGAACCTTATAAGTGGGTTTAACTGCATTCAAAAATCAAGCATATACGCAGTCATTTTATTCAAAATGTTGCAAACAGTGCCCATCACCGCCAAGTCTGGCAATTGCATCCACATAGTGGGATGCAAAAGACTTAGTTAAAGAAATCACATATTTCAGTAGGAAATAATGATACATGATATGTTTAGGGAGGCCTATAAAGTATAATTTCTCGTAATTAACTTAAAATCCTTAAAACATGATTGTCTATGGGTCACACCCTTGGGACTCCATCAACACTGGCTTGGCATTTTTCAGGTGGCATTTTGTATGGTGACAATGAATGAACAATGTCCGTCTTTAATTTTAGAGAGAGATAAACCTAAAGCCAGGAAGGCAAAACTCTTTACTGGTAAAAATGTACGGTACACCAAAGAAAATGAAACAAAGAATACACTCCAAATATACAACGCTTCTGGTTGTCATGACTATGAACTTTCTCTGGACTTTGACTCCTGAATAAGGAGTGTTTTTGATTATAGATTCTTTGTTTTTGCATGTATACCTGTGCTTTCCTTCTGTTTGGATTTATGTTTTCTCCCTGAGTTCGGTTTCCTGTTTTATTTTGTAGTATCTGCTCCTTGTGTGTTTTCACCCCTTCTTCCTGTCCCCCTGTGATATTCTGCACCAAATCCTCATGTGTCCAATTACCTCCCCTGTGTACATAAGTCTCTGTGCTTCCCTTTGTCTTTGTCAGTTTGTCAACTTCATGGCCGCCTCACATCACTTGACCTGGTGTTTTTTTCCTGAACACTTTTTTGGTTCTGTATTTTTGGGTCCCCCTGCTTCTTAAACAACCTGACACTGGTTTAAAACCAAATGAACACAATCAAAAGCTGCATAACTAACTCTTACAGGTTCACAACTGGTGACGTGACTCTAACATCTGCTAGCGACCCCTGATATTGCTTGGGGAACCTTCAAACGTAAAAGGGATATTCAGTAAAATACCTATATTCTACACATGAACCTGGTGTATTCTTAGAATGGAACAATCTTTCTTTCCAGATTCCCCATTTTCTTTTTCCTGGGAAATGTGACATAGTTTGGAAATGGATTCCCGTCCCATATCCTGGGATTAAACACTACTAGGTTCAGTGTCGCCATGGTATTTATTTCTCTTGTATTTCTGTCTTTCTGGGGAGTTAAGTCATGAGAAACAGGGATTGGTAGGAGGTTGTTTTTTTTAAAGGCTACTGCAATATTATAAGGACTTGGAAGAGGATGGGTACGTTGTCCTTTAAAAGCTGCAGACCTCCGAACGGATCTAGAACAACCAAATTATAGCGAAAGAAAACTATATTAACAATTGGACATCCACCATAAAAACAGACAGTGATGAGAAAGTGAGCGTCTGAGAGATTCTATGTACAGACTCATTGACGACCGCGTGGCCATAGATACCGCCCACACAGACGACCTGGCTGCCTGTAGGGGACAGGCTGTGCTGGCTCTGTACACAAAGGTAGGTCACGACAGAACAGCATTTCCTACTGCAATGCAGCACATGTGAGGACTTCTGAAACAAATGAAAGACAAAATCCCACATTTTGATAAACTGTGTGACCAGTCCAAAATGCATCATCTGAGTGACAAAAATGTCACTCATTAACTACTCACCACTTAAATGATGGAGGCGTGTGTGAATCGAGTCAAATTTGAAGGTCGGGGCTTAAGGACACTTGGATGACACCACAGGAGCAGTATGGAGGCATGTTGAGTTTTCTTCTGTTTGTTACGTTTGAAGAATCAGTCGCCAGTTACTTCAATTGTATTGGATTTGGCTGCAACACTGTTTACCTCTGAAACTCCAAAAGTCTTTTGTGGACTCAAACACTTCACCCACCCCTCTATCGGCATAGTGGGGATTAGATAATGAGTGAATTATCATTTTTCTGTGAACTATCCCTTTAATGTAAATGTTTTTCTTTTCTCTCCTTCTCATATTGTTGTATTGTATTATATTGATTACCTGCATATTTTCTGATGTAACCTTCATGCCAATAAAGCACATTGAATTGAATGAGAGAGAGAGAGGGGTGACGAAGAAGGAAGTGACGACAGGGAAGCAAAAACAACTCAATCACGTAATGCCTGTGTCCTGCAAAGTCAATCAATCAATCAAATTTTATTTGTATAGCCCATATTCACAAATCACAATTTGTCTCATAGGGCTTTAACAGGGTGTGACATCCTCTGCCCTTAACCCTCAACAAGAGTAAGGAAAAACTACTAAAAAACCTTTTAACAGGGTAAAAAGAACGTAGAAACCTCAGAGAGAGCCACATGTGAGGGATCCCTCTCCCAGGACGGACAGAAGTGCAATAGATGTCAAGTGTGAAGGAGAACATCAGCAAAGCCCCTTTTAATCAACAGAAACATTTCAGAAAATGACCATTTCCTCCTCTGACACCCCTGGACTGGTGACACTTTACAAAACATCCCCACAGCTTGAATCCTTTTCTGTACAACTGAAGTTCAGAATTGGCTTTCATTTTCAGTCCAAAGGAAACAAAAACTAAGGCTTCTCCATACACCATGGACAAACTAATGCAGTAATGGGTATTTGAACTATATTTCAGCAAAGCTATTTTATTTTTTGCTCTATGACTTTCTTTCCACAGGGGTTGAGGTAAACAGAGATGCAGGGAAGAAAGGATTGAAGAGGGGATTTGTGGAAGGTGGAATGTTTGGGCTGTTGCTTTCCACCAGCTATTTGTGACTTAAAAGAGCTGCGGCAAACAGCTTCATTAAAAACTGACATTCAGATGGTAAAAGGTGATTGACTTTGACAATAAAAGTTGACTGACACTTTAGAATTCAGCTGAACCTGATGCTACAGGGGACGAGGCCAATGTGTTAAAAACAACACTTCAGAGCTGGAATCCTGATTTCAAACTGCAGTGTTTCAACGCCACTGCATTAGACTTTCCTCACAGGCTGTGATGAATGGAAACATAATTGTGGTAGTGGGGCGTGGTCAGTGTCAGCTGCAGGAGAGAGGGACTGGGATGGGGTTCTGGGATCAGTGCCAGGGAGAGAGTCTGATTGTTCACAGGTGTTCCAGTTCAACTAATGACTCTCTCCTCTTTATCAGCAGTAGCAAACCAAAGAGACGTGTCTGGTGTTGTATGTATATTTGTATGTTTGAAAATTCACACATGTAGACAGACATAAACAGTATAGATTAAAGGTGTAAATATTGCTAACATGATGTTTGATGGGGTCATCATTATACATAACAGAGGAAAACTTTGCACATCTATTTTGTGAGACAGGCGACAGGTGCGTAGGAGAAGGATAAATTCAGAAGGTGGTGGGGTTTTTGTTTTCTACTTTCCAAACATAATTTTTCATGAAAAAATTTGGTAGGGTACAAGAAAACTTTGTGTTGTAAAATAAGGGACAATGTAATATAACTTTACGTGTTTTGTCGTCTCATGGATGTAGTCGACCAAGGAAGACACCTCAGAATCCTTGGCCAGAACAACAAAAAAATCAATCAAGTCTCAAACATACAAAAATATATACATATTTACAAATGTATTGTTTATGTCACTCTAAATTTTCTACCCTGGTTGGCTCTTAAAGCCGTATAGTTTACGGATCCCATCCACTGCAAAAGCCAACATGGAGGGTGTGCACGCAGGGCACTGAATGCTGCACCTGAGACAGCCTCTCAACTTCAAATTTGGCATAGGTCTATTCCAGTAATGCATTTTGCATGGTATCCCCACATATCTTTACAATCTGCTAGAAAAAGACATAAAAATCCAACACTATATCATAGTAAATATATGGGAAACATATTGAAAGCAGTGGGTAATTACTTCCATTCTATACTCACCAACCTAAGACTTTTGTGCGATGTTCAGGCATGCTAACAAAAGCTTGCCGTGACATTCCCAGAGCCGCAATCTTGAGATCCTCATATTTAGTGAACCAATCCACTGCATACAAGGTTTTAAAATTGACTCTTGCTGGCCAGTACCCACTTTCAACTAGATCAGCAATGTCCACTGAAAAAGTCTTTGATTGTATCGCCCTGAAATTCAAAGACAAAAAGCAATTATTTCAATGCACAAGCAATCTTAAATGACATTACTGCATACATGTTTTCCCCCCAAAAAACATTTACATTCCTTCCAATCAAATTTACTTGCCTTCCTGTGGAAAAAGTTATTTTCCCAGTTGAACAATCACAGCAGGGAAGCATGATTGGTCAAAAAAACAACCATTCTAGGAAGTGAGGGAAAAATAATTTGATGTACTAAATTCCAGTAACATCAATGTTAATCAGCGGAGGTATTCTTTCAGTGTGATATTAACTTGTATTTCACCCAGCGTACTTTGGGGATTTAATAAAAATGTCTATTTAGTATATTATATAAAATGGTGTTTGTGGTATGTAAATTAAAAGTACCTCTTTAATGGTAGGAGAATTTCTCTCCCTCATCTTCCTCGATGCATGTGGATGGTGGTAGAGGCCTAAACCCAGCTTCTGTTTCTCTCTGGGTCTCCTTCTTTTTGGGAGAGGATGCCCTTCCTGTTCCTCATCAAGCTAAACAAACTGGTCGGTCCCAGTTTTTGACGTTGCTGAAACTCCTGTAGCTTCACTTGGATCCTCCTTGATTAAAAAACAGAACATACCAATTGTTACTTAAAATGTATCGCAATGCCCTAACATCTTGTTTTGAAAACATTGTCATATTGCAAACTATAAATTAAAACAAATTGATCTGATATTGTGGAGTAATGGACAAATACATCCTTGTTAATCTAAAGCATTCATAAATCATAGTGAAGCCCCACAATGGGCCTTTCACCCTGCACCCTACACTGTATCGTGTAGAACTATTTTATGGGCTGATTCATGGTTTCTGTTAGTTTCCTTATACCATTACATTATCTGTTTATGTTTATATTTATATTGTAGCGTCCCTCAATGATGAGCTAAGCGTCTTGAACTGGTTTCACCAACCATGTATTCACATCCCAGGTAAAACAGGCTACCTTGGGCCGTAGCCTGTGGCAAAACAATAGAATATTAGCAAATGAATAGCACTCCATTGTCTGTATCGACAGACTCCACATTCGCTGTGTCAGCACTCGGACTGTAAACCCAGATCGTTACAATATTTAAAAACAAAACAAAATAAACTACTTACCTGACAGAAGGAATATAACATCGTCGTCTTCCAAGCGGTCCATGTTTATGACGTACCTTTGTGTTAAATGGACCGGAGAGTTAAAAACAACTTTATTTACGACAGTCACACGACAGGTATATTATATATATATATATTATAAAATGACATTTTTATCTGAAAATATAAGGAATGTTGGCCATGTTTTGTTTTTGCAGACGGGATCTTGAGAGTCACGTGACGTGGTCACAGGACAATGCAAAACAATGGGCAGACAAAAACGTAGACATCTCACAATTTGAGAGGCCAAATTGTGAGATGCCTACGTTTTTCCAAGTGGACCAATGTAGGTGGTGTACATTTTCTGATGAGACTGGGTTGCAATAATATATACACAATATGTACAGGGACTCTGTACTGAGTGAGTGCATCATGCAGACCTCACCTGTAATTCCATTTGACACTGAAATTCCGCAACGAAGGTTTTCTGAATATAAAAGTCTTTCAAGGTTGTCATTCAAAATATTAAAAAATACGGCCGAATGAAGAATGGTTTCATCAATAAGGTGGGTTCAAGCTCATTCTTTTCATTTTCTCCAACAAATAAAAAATAAACTCAACATGAAGTCAAACATGTTTTGCGACAACAACCTTGTGCTCTAATAGTTAATTTAAAAGGGAGTATATTTTATATTTCGCATCACTTATTTTCTGCAGTGGCAGTTTTAGATATGTCGCCATGTGGGTAAGTTGTGGGTTTCCTTGTCTAGTTTGTGACCTAGGTAGGCCTCTGCCTGTGGAGATCTCACACGTCCTGTTCAGACCAAACATTTGTACTGAGAGATCACAATTGGACAGCTGTTCAGTACGTGTGTTCACACCTGCCATTAAAATATTGAAAACTAATGCATCTAATTTTATACAGTAGCTGATTCAAGAGTAAAATCTGTCTATTATAGGATTTGTGCAATTTACTTCAATTTCTGTGTTTTTTAAGTTGCAGTATGTTATCTTTTTTAATCTGAATAAACTAGAATTGTTTGAACTTTTACATTTGTGATAATTATGATTGTGGTTTTGTATGTGGTTATGGGTTCCTGACATATATAATGTTTACAATAAATGTGGATACAATTTCCATGTGAGACAGAAGCTCAGCTGTCAGGCTGCTCTGAACATCTGGTTCCTAGGTTGTTTTTCTGAATGTGGTCATCCACTACAAGCACAGCTCATCCTCACAAAACAGTCTACTTAAATATTAAAAGCCTTCCACACATTCCAGTATAAAAACAGTGCAGATTTACTACACGATTGTTTGGAGCCACAGAATAAAATTTCCCATTATTTTGTGGGATGGGAAAGAAGTGTACTTGCTTTGGCAGATTAATAGTATTTAAATGTTATTTCTAGGTAGATCAACTAAATGTGAGCTGCTCGATGGGGCTCTAAATCTCACACAGTACAGGTTATATAGCCTGATGTGCACATCTGATCTTGTAGTTGGTACAGAGAGGCAGGGGCAGATCTATTTCATCAGGTGTTTACACCACTTTGACATTATCTGTCCTGTCACACTTTTTTCCCCATTGTATCTGACTGTATGTATGTTCTGCTTGTACATAAGCGACAACACTAAGTAATGACAGATCATCGCAGTGGCACCAGCTACAGCACAGACTACTTTTGATTTTAAGTTGGATTCAAGTCTCATGTCGGTTTGTCAGAATCTACATTGATGTGAGCTGGTTCGAGGCTGAGAGCAGGACCGTATCTGGGCTTCTGCGCTGAATCTGTAGGATTCCAGTCATATTGCATCAGTTATCCGTGTACTGTGCTTGTGAATTGGAGGGTGTACACCTCCGCTCCACAGTGTCCTGCCTTCAGGACATTTCTCCTGCTACATGCTTTCTTTCACTCTCTCAGACTGACCTGTTTGTCAGGATCGTCCCATCAAGGCTGTTTCTGACAGCTGGGAAGAAGAACAAAACTTTGTTAATAGATGATCCCATTGCACTTTAATAAGAAATATGACTTGGCAGGAAAACAAGATGCAAGGTAAATAAATAGACTAAAAGACTAATTTGGCAACAGTAAACAGGAAATACATATTGTGTGTACTCTTGGATTTCCTGTGTGTGAAGATGACAAAATATGTTGTTTGCTATAATATATTAACTGTGCACAACAATCCTCTTGCTTTCCGCCATGTTCCCCCCATTTTGCTTTTATCCTTTAATGTCTTGCTTTCTATTGTATCTTGTTTTCATAACTAAGCTACTTTGGTGATTAATTACTTAATCTGCTCTTTGATCATATCACAGGGTCACTTTGCTTTGTTAACAGTCACAGCTGAATTCCCAGAGTATAAACAATGCTTTCAGAATGCAGAATTGGAATAAAGTAACGGGTCACTCTCACACACAGAACACGTTTCAACCCAGAAAGTCCATTAAAGTCGAACGCTATCATGTAAAAAGAGTTGAATATTAGTTTCTCTGTGAGGCTTTGATGCTCATCTTGAATTGATTTAAGGTGCTGTTTTAATTTGCAAATAATGTCTTCAGAAAGTCATGCACTTCTATGAATTTATATTTTCAACATTATAAAAAATGTAACCTTAAAATACAGCACTTGGATTAAATTACAGTTCATCATTCAAATTATTACTTGAAAATTAATTTTAATAATAATTCATTATCTTCAGTAAATAGGTTAATTTGTGACATTTTACTATGCAGTGTAAATGTCAACCTCATGGTAGCACCAGAGAAGGTTAGACCATTAATGTCTCAATATTTTAACCAAAAATCTTCCAGAGTTAAAAATAATTCACTTAATAAGGTAAAAGTCTGACCTGCTGGTAGCACTATTTGAAAAGTGTGAATCCATCTGTTATTTGTTGAGTTATTTCAGTCCGGACCAAAGTGGTCGACACACCAACTGATTAACCAACGTTGTTAAAAGTCCACAACCCAAGACAAAACATAACTACAGAGACGTTTCTTATTTTCTTTGTTTTACATTTGGATTAAAACCTTTATTTTTTTTTTATTCTTTGCAGGGGCTCATCATAGCGTGTGTTTTTTTTTCTATTTCCCTTCATACCCAGCAGAGTGTTGAGCTAACCCTCAACTGGTAACAGCGAGAGCAGCTCAGAGAGGTGAACAAAAAGCTGGCAAAATGAAAAGATATTCATTGCTGAAGGAGATGTGCATTCATCATCACAATGCATCTGTTTGCCTGGAGTCTCAACGCACCACAATGTAATCACAATTTTTCATAAGCTTTGTGTGCTGCTGATGAAAAGAGGCCGCTGTTCTGTGGATTATTCTCTTGTGTGTATGTGCAGCAGCATCAAAACATGTTTATCATATGAACCATTTCATTTTTTAAAACCTCTAAACAAAAATAATAGGGAAAAAAAAAACATCTGACATTATTGTTATTACAAGTAACACTGTTATGCCTCTGCACTGGAGTATGCTTCTATTTTCTATATAACTACTTAAGGTAGCAAGTAAAACACTCTTTTCATTTTCTCAATATTATCATCTCTACACACATGACCTATTGCTCTGACTAACTAATAGACAAACTGCTTATAATTTTTACGTGTAAATGAATCATTTTCGCTGAAACTGTCAACAGAATCAAATCTTGTTGCCATAGCGCCAGGCCTCTTTTATTCCTGACAGTGACCTTATATCGCTTTGGCTTGTTATTACTCTTTTTTAACAATGACTGCTGTGCCCTCACACACTTACACCAGCATAAAGCTTCAAAGGAAGTGCTTATACCAGTGCTAAACAGACAGTTCTATTGTAGGTAGAAATCTGGAAGTAAAATCTCTGTGCAGATTCATGCAGTTTGGCCTTCGGTTAATAGATGATGTTTTATATAAAAGCACCTCTTTTTTGTGTGTCTGGATTAAGGACAAATCCTTGGAGCATTCATAATATTGTGCATAGCGTTCTCTATCTCCTCTATTATCTTGGAAGATACTGAATCCTGTTTTTTTCTTTTTTTATCTCTACATCACATATTAGACTCTCAAACCTAAAACTCTTGGGTGGCATTTTCGTTTTTCACAAATGTTAAGTAGATGGCCTCAAAATGAAAAGAGCCCAAATTGGTTCTCCTCTTTCCAGCAATCCTCCCCTCTCCTCTCCCTCTCCAATAACAGAGTTATTATCTCCACCAACAAACTAGCCAAACATCTTTGGACTGCAGAGGCTTCAGAACGATCTTCATCACTGAAGATGAAGATCGTTGAGTAGCGAGATGTCAGGGAAAGAAAATATTCAGGGTTTGATGGAGTCACATCTGGATGCCTCAGACACTGCAAAATCAATTGTTTTGCCTCAACTCTTCCACCATTATTTCTGAGCTGAAGAGGTATTAGGTCAGTGGTTTGTGCCACAGGCTGAAATGACTACAGGCCAGTGGCGCAAAGCAATTGATAATAGAACTATGAGCATGTGTGACTGAGCCCATAAGCAAAAACCACCTTGACCCTTTGGGAAAACCAGACTGCAGAGAGTCAGTGTGAACTCACACTGTCCTGGGACATCATTGAGCATACCCCCCCCCCCCTTACCTTAATGTATCACCCTATCATTGCTGTGAATAATCCAAAAATGTTTTAATACTTTAGCTTGTAGTTGAAGTACATGCAAGTTGTTGTCAGTTTTAACAGCAGTGCAGCAAATGTGAGGAAAGACCACTGCATCATGAGAGTAAATGATGTTAATGCTAAGAACAGCTATACTAATAGGTAACAGCCCCTCCAGATTATTTCAGGAGATTATGCAGATTTCGGTGCATGTCTGACAACATTTAATGCTAACTCTTTGCTACTGCTGCCTAAGTGTGCAAGATAAAAGTTTTGAAATAATATGATACAAGCATGGCACATCATAAAATCTGATGGCTAATCAAGGTAACTCAACATTTGATTATTCAATGTACCTGTAAGTTTGATGCAAATTGAGGATTTCATCGTAGACAGTTGCGTGCTGTAAGGACAAGCAAAGCATGCAGCACTTAATTAAGCAAAATATTATTTAGAGTGATCTCTCCTTACATATCAGAACATAAACGAGCAAGTAAAAGCAGTGGTCACCAACCTTTTCAAGCCAAGCTTAATTCCAAACATAAACTGAGATCTACCACCCTGAAATCTTCCAAAGAACCCACTTAGGAGGGTCATCTTTAATATTTTAGCTATTTCTGTTAAAAGCTCAATGTACGATGATAAATATACACAAAGAAATGCAGTTATATAACTTTATTTATTCAATGCTAAATATTCACATTAATATCAATTCATATTTACAGCATCTGTTCAATGCACAGTATTTAGCTTCTCAGTTCAATAATATGTTCTACAGAGGAGCTGCTAATGCAGCACAATGTTTTAAAATAGGCTTTGCCTTGAATATGGCCATAAATATGAATACTTAAATAAATACCAGAACAATACAGTATGAAGCCGTGCATCTTCCGCTCCTGCAGATATTTCAGAATAATACCCCTTTTTTTAAACACATACAGAATGTGTTGCAACCATTGTCAAGAAGAGTGGGAGATGAATATTATCGACATTCCTGTATGCATGTTGTCGATAACATTGACAGGTGACTAGTTACAACTAGCCACAGACAAAGTTCCTAAGTGTTAGGAAGTAGCAGTAGCCAGTAAACAAATGATGCTGTTATTTATCATCTCAAACTGGTATAATTTTTCTTACTAATCACTTTGGTCAACATGTGTGATGATGAGTTAAGGGTTGAGGCACACTGCGGCAGGGAAATACCGAATTCTGCATTGTCACTGGAGTGTGTCATATTGGAGAAATAAAAAGACTCCTAGGGGCTGGTTCAAATGAAAAAAGCTCCAACTATTGGGAAATAAGATGAGAACATTATTAAATGATGGGCCGAACTCTTTAATAAATATTGCCTGGACCTCGTGCTGTTAATCTTCAAACAAGTATCTGCTGAAGCATATGAGTTGAAAACGAAATTTCAAGCACAATAAGAGAATCAAAGAGAAGTTTGGAGGCAATTTGTCAGTTATTGATCAGTCTGTAAAAAGACTGAATAAATATAAAGACTAGCTTTAAGCTACAAAGGTGAAGAAATACAACTGGGGTGCTTCAGATAACCAAAGAATAAACAGCGATATATAACCGGCAAATGCAGGAACACATTTTAATGCCTTTAGACCAAAGTTGGACCTGCTCAAGTGTTTTAATAAGCTTAGACAGTGGCATATTTCTTTTCAAAAACATGGACAGTATAACAAGAGCTTACTTTCAAACCTGAAATACCTTTTTCACCACTACTACACCCAACACAACCAATAATACTTTTTGTAGAGTAGTTGAACAGGAGATTATGGGGATGAATAAACAACATATTTGTTTGGGGTTTTTTTTGGGGGGGGGGGGTTCTCTAATTCTTTAGAGAATTCGATCAGCTCTTATTATGGCATGCCTCCCTTGTGTATTTAGTGCCTGTGCTCTCCAGTCTTCTTGCAGATGTTCCTGCTCTGTTCTCTGGCGTTTCCTGTACATGTTTCTCAGTTTAGCCTTTGTTTTGCTGCCCAAGTTTAGTGTTTTGGAATCCTGAGTTTGTTCTTGCCTGCTTACTTGCTACCCAAGACCTAAGCCTATTTGTGCAAAACCTGCCTTGTCAGACATCTGAAAGTTGGATCCAGTAGAAAAACAACAACAATGTGTGCCCAGGAAGTAGACAGCTCAAGTATGAGCCTATAGTTCATTGCAACAGTATTGCTAGCATCCTATATTTATCCTATAAATTCAGGCTACTCCATAGTCGCACAGACTACTTTGCATTTGTTTCCTCTGTCAGTTTGTTGACTTCCTTATCAAGCCATATGTCCAAACTTTACCAGCGTACAATGGAGATTACATTGGACATTACTAGCCTTCCCATGAATATACTTCTTGATATATGGGCTGATAAGACCTTCATATGTTTCCTGCCTCATTCAGCGTCCCAGAAATACCTTACCAATAGAGAGTAAATGGGGCTTTTAGCACTTTTGACTTGCATATATATTTTCCCTAGTTTACCAACTCATCCAGTGATTTAGAACAACACAACAATTTAAGGCTCCGACATCAAGGGCAGACCCCGAAAGGACAAGCTCAAAAATAATAGTTGATACTAAACCTCCTCGACAAGTGTCTTTCATTAGCTCCTCCCTGTCCACATCAGAGTTATTTTCTCAGGCTTAACAAAGCTCTTCCAGAATTAGACAAGACATTATACAACTGCTCACACAACCTAATCCCATAGCGGCTGCCATAGCTGCCATATTTATGGTCTGACACTAATCTGAAAATAAACACAGAGGGCTACTTCATCCACTGTACTAACATCATGTTTTCAGATGTCTGGCCTGGTGCTGTTATGTCAATAACACCAGTTACAGTATGTTACTGTGTATCTAACTGTTGCTCATGGATGTACAGCCCACATTTCATTTTCAGTAACTTCTGCCCTCCCTGTGGATCACAGTTCATGATGTTCTGTCAACTGGGTGAATTATAGTTAATTTGTTGCATAATCAACCCACACATTCATCTTATGTGCTGCTCTCCATGGCAACCCCATTAATAAATGAGTCCCTCACTGGTTTCTGCCTGACTCTTGGATCTCTCTTTAATACTCTTTGTTGCCTGATCTCTCTCTCTTTTTCTCTGTCACTCCTGGTTCCTGTCCTTGTCTTGATCTGTCCCTCGGTCATTTTCACAGCCCTCCCAATTTTCTAATTCTACCTCTCTCTTTGTCCTTTCTTGTCCAATTTCTGTTCACTCCCCGCCGTCTGCCTCTGGGTGTCGAGTGTCCTCCTCACTCCCACTTCCTTCCTCTTTCCCTCTATGTCTGTCTCTTTTTGTCACTTTCTGTGTCCTTTCCAGGACGGACACGCTGGGAGTTGGCAGCAGTGTCTAATAAAGACATAGTAACACAAAGTTACTGATGCTCCGAAACATTAATTCAGACTCCAGAGAGGTCCTTGATGGCTGTGAGTAACTGCTCACACTCCTTCCTTTTTTAATCATCACACTGAAAGTTTCCAGGTCACTCCAAATCTAAATTTAAGATGTCGTCAAAAAAGAAAAGAAAATGTAAGCAAACTGATCGGTGCTGGCATGTTTGAGACCTGTGAAGGTAAGAGAAGGGCCTCTCAGCTTTAAATAAGCCGGCCTTTAATGGACTACTATTTCACCTGAAGACAGTGTGCCTTGGTTTATTTATTATATACTGCATTGATATATCCAGCAAGAAATCTGCAGTCTTGTTATTTTGAATCAGCTGGAACCATTTGTAAAACAAAATACATATTATAAAATCTTATTTTTCAAGAGTCACATACAAGCTTTTTTATTTTTCCGCATTAAAAGTCAATAACTATTTTACTTTCCCTGAACAAAATGTTTTTTTTTTCTGCCACACTATTGTGAAGTCAAAAACCTGATGCAGAATTTGTTTAAATCATTTAATAAGACGTTTGATAGTAATTTTCAAAGGATAACTTTTGGGGATTGAAGTTGGGAAATATTGCATTACTTATACAATACGTATTATTTGAATTCCATCTATATAAATATTAAATATATACTATATAGCCTGTCTTTGAATATAATATACATACTACATACAATTGTCTCAAAATTGTGTGGGAGAGCTCTTTTGCTGTGAAAATAAAGAAGATACATTGTGTGTGAGTTATCGTTGAGGGAAGGATATAGTCAAATCAAAAAGGCAGATCATTATTCCAGTGGAAAGAATCATTAATGTGGCATTTTTTTTGGCAAGTTTTTTTGGGCTTTTCTCAACAAGGAAGAACAGATGTAGAAAGGAGAAGGGGAAAGAAGAGGGGAGGGGTGGTCAGTCCTTCGAAGACAGAGAGAAAGGAAGAGCAAATTCTGAGAGATCCAAAAAACTGATGGCTGGCTCATTAAAACTATGCAACTCTATATACACCACTGGATCATTTCAAATCCTTTATTTACATGGATTTTTATGGAAAAATACTAAATTCTTAGCTGAACACAAATCTTCACAGTGATAATCAGTGGCTTATTCAGCAGCCAGGCTAACTGGTAACTGAGTGTGGTAGTCGGTGGCTAGTTGTGAATGACAAGATGGTTTTCTGGGAGGGTAGTATGTTAGTGGTTTGCTCACTCTAGCTACATAGTTCAAAGACGAGCCTTGCAAGCAGCCACTAAGCCATACCACCACCTATTTTGGACTCTAGTTCAGAGGAACTTTCCAGTGTGATTAGGGCTTCACAAAGTTCAACCTCAACCCTTACACAGTGTGAGACTGTTTTGGATTTGTTCTGCTCCAGTAAATCTTGCATGTAAGTCTAAACCTGCTTTGACTTTAATTCGGTTTACAATACAGTATTTACCACTCTCAGACAGACTCACAGCAAAGAGATTTACGACTTGCTCGGGCTGTCATATGAAAGTCAAAATGTATGAAAGGTATCTGTGGCAACACAACTGAATCCCAATGCCAATAAGGCTTTTACACACATGGCAGTGGAGGTAATGAGATTTACAGTGAGTGGTGGTGTGTAGGCTTCTTCTTCTTCTTCTTCACAAAAAAGATGGATGGGTCTTAGAAGAAGCACGAGAGGGAGCAGAGAAGAAATGATGAGAGAGGAAGTGACAGAGGGAGAAAAGGAGAGAGAGACAGTCACCATTCCCCCTAATGGAGCAGACTTCTGCAATACTTTTCCCCCTGACTACACTAATGAGCAATTTGAAGCAGTTTAAGAGCCACTTTGGAGGCTCTCCATCCCTCTCTCTCTCTTATCCTTTTCTCCTCCATCCACACTATCTCACTCTTCCTTATTCCTCTTCCCCCCTGTCTTATCTCTGTCTTCCTTCTCTCATCTACTTTAGTCATCCTCTACTTTTCTGTCGAGAGCTGTATCTACTTCAGACTGTGTGTGTATGTGCATGTCCTCCAGCAAGCTGCCTATTCGTCTGTGTTAAATATACAAAGTAAAGCATAGAGAAGAATACGGAGCGAGAGAGAGAAGGGCAGGCCACATTGAGAGAGGGATGCTGGGGAGATCTTACACAAAAACATACGCAGTAGCAAGAGGCAGATTGGTGTTTACTAAAGCAAATATTTCTTGGAGGCAGCGCTTGTTTGGATGCACAAATGATCTAATTGGTTGAGTTAGACCTCAAGGGGTGGAACTATCCAGCTCAGCAGCAATTAGGCAATCAAATCAAATTAAACATGAACTTGCTCTGATCAAAATATAAAAATAAATTAATGTGAGTAATATTTCCTTGAAAGTGAATAAATTTAGAAAGCTGCTCTTGGTGGCTGCAAGGCTACAAAGTTGCTTTTGCATCAACAGCAGAGAGAAGCAAGCCCTATTAAAAACCAGCTTGCATTAGAAGAGAAGTACAGAATCTCTGGCCTGAGACAGAGACAGCGAAACGGCCTACAAGACATTTTTTCATATTAGAAATAACCTACAAAAAAGCAACTCAAATGTACCAGTTAATTCTCAACATAGTGATTATATTTCCTGCATTTACAGGAATAATCATAAAACAGTAGACTAACTCAGGTCCTCAGCAGCATGGTCTCTCCTGGCTGTATGTCATGTCAAGTACTTTATTGCCAAGTAGGTTTACACCTACCAGGAATTTTTCTTGGTGAAAAGGTGCATACAATGAACATAAAAACACGAAAACACAATAAGTACTCGGCATTAGAATAAAAAACAATATATAAAATAAAATATATAAAGATAAAAAAAGTGAAGTAAAATGCTAAATGTGAAACAGGAGTGCAATGTAAATGTGCAATATGCAATGTGCAATGTACTGTAATGTGTGTTAATGTAACACAGACTTTAGGCGTGGGGGCGGGATCAGAGTTGTTGACAAGGGCAACTGCAGCCTGGAAGAAGCTGGTCTTGTGGCGTGAGGTTTCGGTCCTGATGGACCGCAGCCTCCTGCCGGAGGGAAGTACCTCGAAGAGTTTGTGACCCGGGTGGGAAGGATCGGCCACAATCTTACCTGCCCGCCCCAGGGTCCTAGAGGCAAACAGGTCCTGTAGAGATGGCAGATTGCAGCCAATCACCTTCTCAGCAGAACGGATGATACGCTGCAGTCTGCCTTTGTCTTTGGCAGTGGCAGCAGCATACCAGATGGTGATGGAGGAGGTGAGGATGGACTCGATGATGCAGGTGTAGAAGTGCACCATCATTGTCTTTGGCAGGTTGAACTTCTTCAGCTGCCGCAGGAAGTACATCCTCTGTTGCGCTTTTTTGGTGAGGGAGCTGATGTTCAGCTCCCACTTGAGGTCCTGGGAGATGATGGTGCCCAGGAAGCGGAAGGACTCCGCAGTGTCGACTGGGGAGTCTCTCAGGGTGATGGGGGTGAGTGGGGCTGGGTTCCTTCTGAAGTCTACAACCATCTCCACTGTTTTCAGAGCATTGAGCTCCAGGTTGTTCTGACCACACCAGGTCACAAGATGGTCAATCTCCCACCTGTAGGCGGACTCATCCCCACCAGAGATGAGCCCAATGAGGGTGGTGTCGTCCGCGAACTTAAGGAGTTTGACGGACTGGTGACTGGAGGTGCAGCTGTTGGTGTACAGGGAGAAGAGTAGAGGGGAAAGAACACAGCCTTGAGGGGAACCGGTGCTTATGGTCCTGGAATCAGAGACATGCTTCCCCAGCCTCACGTGTTGCCTCCTGTCAGACAGGAAGTCTGTGATCCACCTGCAGGTGGAGTCAGGCACACTCAGCTGGGACAGCTTGTCCTGTAGCAGAGCCGGAATGATGGTGTTGAAAGCAGAGCTGAAGTCCACAAACAGGATCCTGCGTAGGTTCCTGAGGAGTCCAGGTGCTGGAGGATGAAGTGAAGGGCCATGTTTACTGCATCGTCCACAGACCTGTTGGCTCTGTAGGCAAACTGCAAGGGGTCCAGAAGAGGGTCAGTGATGGCTTTGAGGTGGAGCAGAACAAGGCGCTCAAATGCCTTCATCACCACAGAAGTCAGGGCGACAGGTCTGTAGTCATTGAGTCCAGTGATCTTTGTTTTTTTGGGGACAGGGATGATGGTGGAGGTCTTGAAGCAGGCTGGTACGTGGCATGTCTCCAGTGAGGTGTTAAAGATGGCTGTGAACACCGGAGACAGCTGATCAGCACAGTGTTTCAGGATAGATGGAGAGACAGAGTCTGGCCCGGCTGCTTTGCGGGGGTTCTGTCTCCTGAAGAGTCTGTTTACATCCCTCTCCAGGATGGAGAGAGTCGTCACTGTGGAAGTTCCTGAGGTGTGGTTGATGGGCTGGAGGGTGGAGGTGTCAGGACTGTCCCATTGTCTTTCAAAGCGACAGTAAAACTCGTTCAAGTCGTTGGCCAGGCGTGGGTCGTTAATGGAGTGGGGGGCTCTAGGCTTACAATTTGTAATCTGCCTAAGCCCTTTCCAGACAGAGGCAGAGTCATTGGCTGAGAACTGGTGTTGGAGTTTCTCAGAGTACAGACGTTAAGCTTCTCTCACCTCCTTGCTAAACCTATATTTCGACTCTATAAACCTGACTCTGTCCCCATTTCTGAACGCCTCTTCCTTCTCCAACCTTAACTTTTTGAGTTTGGCTGTGATTTCAAAAGAAAAACATTTTCTCTGGCCCAGATAGTCATTTTTATTCTCAGTATTGCTCTTGAGTTTGATACAATGGAGAAATGAATGTCTTTGCAATCCATGCGTGGCATTTTACCAAAGGAAAACACTTATTTGAAATGTTTTGTCAAACTTATCATCAATACCATCTGACATCAGACGCTGGACCAAAATATGCTGTTTCAGCCATTTCCGAGTCTAGTTAGATATACCAGCTCTAGAATTCAGTATGGCCTTCAAAGGATGTCACTTGATTAATAAAACCTCTTCCTGTTTTCCTCCTGAGCATTTTAATTCTTGATTTTAAGTTTAACGCATGTTTTACAGGTCTAATTCTGTAAATACACAACGATCATGTCACGATCGCCATTCTGCTGCTGAGAACACACCATGTGAGTCTCTCACTGAATATTAAGCGATTTAGTTAAAATTAGTATGGTGCGTAATAAAAATTGGCCACTATGTCCATAAACTAGTTTCAAGTTCAACAGCCACAGGGTATTAAATAATAGTTAGGGCCTAGGGTGAAGTTCCAGTGTACACATGACTCACACTGTTTGCTCTACTGACATGACAAATTGAGCTAATGTTATTTAGTACACTCTGTTCATCTTAGTTAAGTCATTTAAATTTTCCATAAGAGCAGAAAAACAATGCTAATGACATTGGCATTGTTCTTACCTGCCTGGTGGAGTCTGCTCTAAAGAGTTTGAACACAGTCTTCCACAAGTTGCAGAGGAGGCGAGGATGGAAAGGAAAATAAAAGATCAGTGGGGGAGTAATAAGGTGACAGAGGGCAGTCGCCTGCAGCAACATCCAAGCTAAGAGCACAGGAACAGAAGGAAGACTCAAGCTGAAATGTGTATCGAAGGAAGAAAGTTAAAAAAATAATTTTACTTAAGATAAGTTAGTGTGTTTGTGAAAGAAAGAAATACAACTTTTTAATCCTTGCCGTGTTTTATTAGAAGGACAACATCTCAGGGCCTGGAAAGAGCCCAGATCTCCTTTCAATTTTCCTTTAGCATGAAATAAGCATTCCCCAAGCAGGTGTATTTCCACTGGTTTTATCACCTGTTTGGGAGAAAATAACCATTACACCAATCAACCTTAATATTAAATGCTCATATTTTGGGCTATTATTAGACTCATACTTATAATTTGGGGATCTATTAGGATAGTTTTACAAGCTGCAATGTTTTGAATAAACATTATTTGTCTCATACTGTTAACTGCTGCAGTCCTCACTTTACCCTTCTAAAATGCTGTGTTTCAGCCAAGTCTGCTCTGATTGGTCAACTACTTTGAGCATGAAGCATGTTATATGTTACCTCCTGATGTAGACACAAAAAAGTCTAGGAATGAAAACAAGGCGTTTCAAGAGTAGAGTTTTCTGTAGGAGAGAGTCTTTATGCACACAGAATAAAAGAAAAGGGAAAACTTCAAAAAGCTCAATATGGATGCTTTATTATAAATTGGTTACTGCATTTAACATTGTGGCTTGGTGTGTGTACTGATAATAGCTGTAAAACGTCATAGCTACCAACTTTATAATTTGTCAAAATAAATATTTCTCTAGTTCTAATGGAAAAAGTATTTTTAACAGTTTTAATACCAAGCATCTTAATATGACACAGTTAGAAATGGGTTGACTTTAAAGGCCCCATATTTGTATTATTTAATTTGAGGTATTGGTACCCCTAAGATGATATATCAGTGGTTTAAAGTCGAAAAAGCTGCTGCAATGTGCATTTCCATGTCCTCTCTTCTGCCTCTCTGGCCCTCCAGACAGATCAGGCTGTTTTTGCCTCTTTAATTATTTATGAGCCCCTCCTCTTATTGGCTGACTGCACTTTGAGTGACATGCAACCAGGCCTATCACCTGTCTCATTCTGCAGATCAGCGATCTCTCTGGTGAACTCAGCTGAAAGTAACATTGTTATGTTTGGATATAGCTATAGAAGACCAGCCACATATTCACAGTCAGTTACAACAGGATGTTTCTGAATGATAAGTTATACTAAGTTTTAGCAGAACAGTCGGAGTAACGTCCTGAGTTTCAGTACCGAGTTTCACAACGGAATTTCAGTCCTGTCTATATTTACACAATATGGGCCCTTTAAGCTTTCTGACCCTCATTGTCCAGTATAAGCCTGTCTCTCAGTTTGTAAAAAAAACTGAGAGACAGGCACTGTAAAATGTCATTCAAGTATTTTAGTAAATATATCAGCAGGTTGAAGCACCAACAAAAAGGTTTATTGCAACCAGGCAGGGCTGGGCTCAGGTGGGGACCAGCACCCTAGTCGGGGTAAGGTTGGAAATGACCAGAGAATGAGCCATACAAGATCAGAGCTGTAAGCCAACATCAACAAGGCAGGTGGACAAACTGGGAAGCAGTTGGCACACAAGGAGGCTGAAGCAGGAGGCTGACAAGCGAAAGATCCCATAAGACAAAACTGAGCTTCCACATTAGGTCCACTCACGACAACCCCTAAATCCTAATAACATACATCTTTGGGATGCCTCAGAAAACCCCTTGTGCCTCTGTGATAGCAGTTGCACAATACATCCACCAGAAGGAGTGGTCCGTCCGGACACTTGTGTGCAAGTAGAATATGACATTTGACTAACAGCTAAATTTCCAATGTGAGATCGCAACAACTTTCCTACAACCAAACATTGTCCTGTGGTTGTCAGGACAGGTGTTCATAGTTGATATGACTGTCCTGTTGAAGGAAGGTATGGAGGTATCCTTCAAGAGGAAGAAAGACAATATGGCATGCACAAAGGCAGGTCAGAATACCTACCTGGTAGAGGTCTGCTGCAGGAGCTTTAATGGAAAATTCTCCCAAATTGACTTAATTGGACTATTAGTATTACCAAACCATCTGAGATGGGAAGCTCCCAGCTAACGACCCTGCAGCAAAACCTGAGGGCACTGACGGAGGAGTGACAGGCAGCAATGCCCTGCAGGTGCCTGCACTCCCACATTTTTCATCCCCTTATCTTTGAAAGTCCTCCTCCATCCCTCGTTATGTCTCTCACTTCTCACGTATTTGTCCTTTATCTCATGTTTTAATAGGATTTATCCTGAGAGTTCATTTTTTTGTTTTCAATAGAGACTAAAAACGTGTTATGTTACATTCCTCACCCAACAGCTGTTTAGCCTTGAGTGATTTGAAAAGTCTTTGGAACAACAGTCAGACCATCTTATGTCACTGATACGTTTGATATTATATTTTATGGTTGCTGTTTTTCCAAAGATATACATTTATTTTCATTTTGGACAGTTACAGATGTCTCTCCTCTGTTAACCATCAAACCAAATGTAACATGAATAGGGTTGGGATTTCCTCCTCTTCACATTCTTTTTGTCATATTTCTTCTTTCATTTGTCATTCTTTGCTATATTTGTACTTTGTCACTGGCTTACTCTCCTTCCTGTCTCTCACGTGCACATATTCATTCATTATGTGATGCATGCTCGCTGTCAAGTTATGACATATTTTTCCTTGACATCATCCCACCCATCTGTCTGCTCCATTCCCCCATTTTACCTTCTCCCCAGCATTCTGTATCCCTCCATTTGTCCTTTGCTCACTTTCTCACTCTGCTCCGCCCTTGCAGCTTTTTTTTTATTTGTCTTCCCCTACCTCATTCCTTTTCCAGTGCAATAATGAGAAAGAGGTGTCGGGGGACCCCAAGGCCCCTGTCTTTTTCTCTCTATCCTCTCCTTCCCCTTTTCCTGTTGCTTGCTCATTCATCTTTCTCTGTCCTTCTCTCTTTAACCACCAAAATTACATTTTAAAACATGTTTTAAAACATATAAGATATATATATATATATATATATATACCTTACCTATATATATCCAATATCAGGTAATGCTTGTGCAAATATTTCGAAATAAAACCACATTTTAAACAAAAGAATGGATTTAGTCAACAGAAATGCTGCAGTGCTTTTATTTTGTAACGCCTACAGAAAGTGTTGCAACCAATTATATTTGTGACATAAATTCATCAGATAAACATTAAAACTCCGGTGAAAGATATTTGTTTCTATTTATTCTGCTGTGAACCACAATGTTTATCTGTCTTTGACACAAACATTAACAACCCTTTGCTAACCCGTTTCAAAGTAAAAGCACTCTAGCATTTCACTTTCCATTAATTTGTTCTAACAGGGATTTGATTGTTATCGGCAGACCGAAAGATGCACGTCTTCATACCACAGAGTCCTGACATTTTGTTTAGGACATAATACGACTTGTATTGAAGGAAATGCAGGAGATAAACCTGCAGCTCCGCCCCAGTCGTGGACACTCTGCCATGTGAACAACAGACAACCGACACACAGCTGGTCTGCGGCGCAACATAATGTTAACAGAAATTAGGTTCCTCATATACTTAACGAACAGAGTGATGTTAAATCCACGGTCCAAAGCAGTTTTCACAAGTCAAGGATGCTCTCTGTCTCTGCTCTGTGTGTCTGATGATGGGGGATTAATTTACAGAAATTCAGTCCTGAGCTGTCAGCCTGGCTGAGAATTTAAAGGGGAAAGTAAAGAGTTAATACATTTACACTTAGAGATTTGATTTAGAGACACTCTATTTTAACACCAACTACACTAAAAAAAAGAATCCGGGTTGTTGTTGACTTTATACATATTTTTTATGTTCAGTTTAATTAAAAAACATGAATTTGTTAAGTTAACATACTTTTTTTAAAATCAAGTCAATGTAATTGTGCCTCTAGTTATCTTTACAAAATAATAATGTTTTGGACAAACTCGAAAAAATTATGTCAAGCCAATTAGGGTCGAGATACTTCTTACATCCAGAAGGTGGCAGTAATGCAATGCCAGGTGCAGTAAACCCCCGAAGAAGAAGAACTCTACACTGTGCATGTGCAGAAGGATCTGACCGGAGTTCAAAAATGTATATTTGGCGGCAGGCAACTGGAAAGAGGTAAGAGAAATTTCTTTTAACTTTTTTAACCTGCAGTATTATTTATATTGTAAATATGGGTCTTATATGAGATAAATATGTGTCTCATACCACATACTTGCTTGTTTAGTTTAGAGAGCAGGTGCATATTTAACATGTAGCTAACTAGCTAAGTGAGCTACATGTCCCTGGGCGGAGCCCGCCATCCCTTAACACTTTATCACTGTGACACACCATTGTTCACCTGTCCTTTATCAATAACAGCTCAGCTTTAGACCGCCCCGTGTCTGTAACGTTAGTGATCCCAGCTGCCATTGAATCCGTGGCAGAATACGACCTTGCTCATCGCAGGTAATTTATGGTAAAGACAGAGTCTGCATTTGAAGTTGTGTATCTTTTTTTTACGGAGTTGTACTATAGTGTGCCTCGCTATGTTTCTATAATTGTGTCTGTCTGAATTCAAGTTAATGATTACGTTATTGCTAAAACCCATCATCTTCCTGTTGCTACTTCATTAAAAAAAAAAAATGTACCTATGCGAATCAGCGGGAAGCTTTTATTGTGAAGCAACGTAGAAAGGAAATGATATGTATGTGCGGGTAACTGATACATTTGAGCTAGCAGACCAGCATGTAATTTATTGAAATAAAGCACCGGTAAGTGTCTGTAAGCTTGGGGTAATAATATACTTAAACATTATAGGTTAAAACATCCACATCATGGGTGCAGGCACCCATATTCGTGCCCATATATCAGTTGTCCATGTACATTTAAATCATACATTTGCATCTCAAAAAAAAAAAAAGTCAGATGCGAAAGGTTAAATCGATACAGGATTGTTAGGGCAATCATTAATTTACTGACTGCATTAAAACTTAACCAGCAAGCTCATGGTGATAAATATTTTCTATTGGTTTTAATTGACATGTCAAATGATAAGTGTTTCTGGAACTGTAAACAAAGTCCATAAAAGTCCATAAAAGATAAATTGGTTCTTGAAAATGCTAATTTCCTAATTGAAAAAGGCTCAGTAGTTTCCTAAAGTGGCAAGGTTATGTGGTTTTTTTTTTGCAAACATTACTCAAACTGGAGGAACTAGTATATTTCTTGAAGACTATTTAAAGCTGCAGATTATTACACATTTGATTGGTATGAATGGATTAAGGATCTGTCCACAGCATGTTTCTGTTTTAAAAGGCCATTGCTGTCCATACTAATTCTGGCCCCTCACTAGAGGCCAGTTTGGTGTTTGATCCAGACCAATTGCAGGGGCATTGCCGATTATCTGGACTAATGATCCTTTAGCATGAGGGGTTTAGAGACATAATCTTTAATGTCACGGACTGGATCAAAGTCTCCCCGATTTCGTAGTTACAGCTTGCAAGTGAGCAGTAAGCCAAAATATCAAATAAGAGTACCTAAGTGCAGTGTACATAAGACTTTTATATCTCATGTCAGGTGGACAGTAGTATATAATGTATTTCTTATTATTTCTTTATAATTTCTTCTACTTATAATAATAGTAATAATAATAACAAAAATATTGAGTTTAATCACCAATAGCAATCCCTTCCACATCACACAGTCATTTGATCTATTGTTAATATGAAGATATTGATATTGAATGAAACATGAAAAGGGCCTGCATATTGTAGACCATTGTATGATGGTGTTATTGACATGTTTTAATGATCTGAGTGCTACTAAGTGACTACATTTTTCATTTGGTTTCCTCTAACAAACATTGTACAACCGTTCCTTCGGGCGATTTCCCACTGAGGGGGGTGTGCTTTATTTTCATAAAGCACACTCCTGCACCAATATAAAGAATTTACAGGCCTCACAGGCTCCCTTTGTGAACTTGTTCCTTTGTAATTTCCACTGTTTTGTCCTTTTAGGGGAAATGTACGAAGAAAGCACAGCGGGGAAACACTTGCCTTTGTTGTGAAGCGCTACTCTCACTGCTTATTAAAAGGATTTCTGAAAGATTATGATTACAGTGAGAGAACTAAATGTCTTCAAGTGCTGAATGTCTGAATATCAGTTACCTCTTACAGTGAATTCAACAGTGACCCAGAACAGGAACTCTTTGTGATGAACAGTTCAGTGAAGATTCTGAGAAATGCATTGTGGTGTGCCATGAAATGCCTCTGTTGTAGAAGGAACTTCAATGGATTCATATTTAAGAAATCACAAAACTTTGAAAGACACACTGTTTCTTAAAGGTAAAGTTCTCACAGGATACATAACAAGTAGACTTAAAGCCAATAGCCATAGCATTGGCTCTGTGAGGCTATGCTCAGGCACGGTGGTGTTTTGGTCATGATAATACTTTAAAAAGTAAGCAAAATAATGGAATTTTAATTTAGCCAAATTTTGGCATCATCTTCAATCGATGGTACCAATGTGTCACAGTAGCATTTGGACAGATGAAAAGTCAGGGTATCACGATTACATCCTCTGGGTTCCAAAATGTCATTTTAGCCAACTCACCAGTCAACTTTCATTGATACAGCCATGTTGCTAGTGAGACCATAGCTCTAATTAAAAAAATAAAATACAACAATTAAGCACTTTTTTGTGTTAGAAAATGTCTAACTCTGGCACCCCCTTGTGGTAGTCTAAAAAGGGTGACCTGAAGAAACAGTGAATGGGTTCAAACCATACATGGACTGCATCTCATTAAAAAAATCTATAAAAACACAAAGAGCTGCAGTTTGTTAGATATTATAATCAAGTCACCTCCAGTTCTAAAACAAAGCTGACTGTGAGGCTGCACTTGTTCATATTCTCTGTTTTGTTCACCATTTTAGTTTTACATGTTAGCATGTTAACATGTGAGAATTTGCAGTTTAAGTTAAAAGTAAAACTAAGGAAATGGAGTGAATGTCATTAGTTTTGCAGCTATTGAATCCATGTCCTGCAATATCTGGACCTGGTGGTGGTGCCAGGGGATGGCAACAATCGAGAAATTTAGTTCTTGTTATCTCGGCTGATCTGATGATTTGAAATAAATTTCAGTCTGGACCAAAATGGCGGGTCAATCAGCCAGCATTGCCACTCCAAAAACCAAGTGGGGAGCATGACAAAACAAATCTACATGTGGTGGTTTAAACTGAAATACCCACACAAGGGCTAAACAAAGATACATTTATACTGAAAAGATGAATGATTCAAACTGCTTTTGTGTATTAATCACGAGAAGCAGTGCTGGATTTTTCTGGTCTGACCTTAACTTTTCCCTCAAATATACAACTGCCATTTCACAATTCCAATCATTCCCAACTCTAAGTCTGGACACTGTATATAGCCACCAGGAATTAATGGTATGTAACAGCCACCTTAAATATATTTCTAGTTATCCTTGGTGGATCCCTCAGTGCACACTGACTTCAGTGTAATAACATCATAAACTCTGGAGAACATCACTGTGTTACATGCAGAGGGTTAGGAGCAGCAAAGAGATTGGTCAAATATGGCTATAACATGCTTTGCTATTTCTTCTGTGGAGAGACTGTGGTGCCTGTTGCTCTGACTGTGATTGATGATGGAGACACAAGAGTGATGGGCCCGGACATTAACCACCATGGCAAAGCATTAGGACATTAAAATAAATGTTTTTTTGTTTACAACAGAGAACTTTACAATGTATCTGTTGATTTCTGTTTTATCTCTTTTTCTTTGTCTCATTTGTTCCATCTTTCTCTTGGAACTTAATCTTCTGTTGCATCCAAAAATACATAAAAGTGAGAAACGGCCTGTTGTGGCCGACAAGTTTGGGTGATAATGAGATTGTGTTACACACTGCACACACAAGACTCTCTTGTTGATAATTTATCTTCCCCATGCAGTCCATCTTCAGCCATGCAGCTGGATGGACCCCAACTGTCACTGTGTAAATCCTAAAATATTTACAGGCCAAGTTGTCCAGTGAAGTATGAGGCATGTGTGAGGCGAGTGCCACAAGGTCAGCATCTCACGCAGACACATTATAGTTATCACCCAAAACTCTCAAAAGAAAAGTGATTATCACACGAGGGACACATGCTCATGTATAAAGACGCCCTCTGTGTTGAGTTCAGCAAACCCCAGATTCTTGGTCTCAGTCGCACACAAAATACCCTATAGAGTTAAATTTCATGCAAAGCAAATTGAGTTTATGGTAGAGAGAGAGAGAGAGAGAGAGAGAGAGAGAGAGAGAGAGAGAGACCTTCTCCCACATGGTAATAAACAGTTGCAGGTGAATATATTAATATTATTATTATTATACCAGGCATTATGATCATCATCTATTTCCCACAGCAACACAAATATATTGACATTATCCTCCATCAGAGACTTCTAGGCAGTTAAACTAAACCGACTTTGAAGTGTTTGAACCCACCATATAATCTCTCTAGCTTTATTTACAGTAAGATGGCTTTCATATCTCAGCTGGTGTTGCCTCATCTAAGAGTTTAGATGAGAGGATGCTGGCAGAGGACGCTAACATATCAATTTATATAAATTTACAATCATTATAGCTCATTAACCTGAGATTTATCATCAACCTCATTAGAGGGATGATGCAATTAATGGTACTGAGCAGGCAGCAAGCCTGGCATGGTAAATAAAACGATAATTTACCAGAAATTACTTGTAAATGTATTTGTTAAGACATTTAGCCCCAACCGGATTTTTTCATGCATTCAGTGAATAATATACTAAACTAGGGCTATGTTGTAGCACTGACGGGCCCGAGCACACGCACTTTGAAGCCTGTTGCGGTAAGTGGAGAGAGCGATCAATGACCAAGCGCACGTCACGTTGCATGCATTTTGCGCACTGCAGCAAGGATAAACACTTCACTTCCTGCGTCCGTCACGCGATGTCTATCCTTGCCTGCTAATTGCTCATTACGGTCCACGCAATCAGTTGCACGTCACACTGTGAAGATTTTATGTAAATCGAATGATAGTTGTAAAACAAAGTTTACTTCCTGTTGCCAGTAGGTGGCGCCATCACTATTATCACCTGCAGACTAATATATCTGTTCAAGTAGGCGCTCTGCTATAGCGTGAGCAATTTTGTGTCAATAGGACAATGTTACAACAACTTAATTTTCACACTGATCAGTAGGTGGCGCTATGACCCTGAACTAATATTAATATATGGAGCTGTTCAGGTCAGGATTGTGATCATAGATCAGTAGTTCGGAGCCGGTTGGATAATGTAGAGTGGATTTACAAAGTACTTCCTGTTTCATGGTGAATCAGTTGGTGGCGCTATGACCCTGAGGAAATATTGACACATAGAGCTGTTCAGGCTTGGACTCTGATCATGAGACAGAAGTTTGATGGTGAAAGGACAATGCACAGTGGAGTTATGACAACATCGTGTCCTTTGGCGAAGGATGGTCCTTCGCCACACCTCAATGTTTACACGGTTTGAGGAAATGTCACAATTCTGACCATGATCCAATGTCTTGACTGAGCTCTTTTGAGCTATATATTGAAAAGCAGCCAGGAGCAGTTCATCAAAGTATAAAACATGTCACTTCCTGTCGCCAGCAGGGGGGGCTTTGATGACGAGTCAATATTGACACATGGATCTGATTAGGGCGGGACTGTGAATGTGTGAATGAGGTTTGAGGCTGATGGAACAATGCACAGAAGAGTTATAAGAAATGACTCTTTTTTGGCGAATCATCAAAATTCTACGCCATGCCGCGTGGTCAGAGCGTGTAACGTACACTTTAAAAATTGTAATTTTAGTCTTAATCATGAACTGAAGTTATCTCTCAACATTAATTGACAAACATCCGTAAATTTAATTTAGTTTGCAACATATTAACAATGTGTGAACGAACTCTTTGTGCCCTTTGTGAAGATTTGTGCCTTGGGCAAACCATGGTCTTACACTGCCCTCTAGTGACCAATATTGCAGGTGCAGCTCAATCATCTTGATTTGACTCATCAAACTTTAACGCCACGTCACGGTCAAACCATGTGATAAAATCAAATATACCAAGGTAGTTTACATCTCCATCTTGTTGAGATGACACTCATCTCAATATGAAGTTGATCTGATGAAAGCTGTACGACAACTTCGTCAAAGTAAAAATGTGGCAAATGGCCAATATTGCCACTAAAGTAAAAATGGCGGGCTTCCTGTTTGTTCTACTTTTTCTACCTTTATTTTTTGTTATGAAAAGACACATGTCCCTAATGATTTTTTGTACATGTCCGCCACTCGTGGTGCCGGGGCTGCCCTTTAGGGGGCGCTAGTCAGTTATTTTGCCACGGCCATTCCTTAAAACCATATGAATATTTTCAGGGGGCGGTGTTGATACTCAAATGTAGTTTGAGGGAGGTTGAACCTCGAACACCGAAGTTATAGCAATTTCGTGTGTCATGGCGAGTTGATGAACTTTGACGCCACGCCACTAATATGGTGTTTGATGAAAAGTCACAGTAATCTTATGCCTTCATGGCTGCGGTCAGTGGATGAAGAGGAATACATCCAAGTGTAAGATGTTCAAAAAACAAGACATTTCCTGTTGCCACCAGGGGGCGCTGTGATTTTAAGTCATGATTTCTGTGTAGATGTCATCAGGCTGGGACTCTTGTATTACATGTCTAGTTTGGACTCGATTGGACCATGTATGTCCAAGATACAGAACCTTGTGTTTTGATGGCGTGTAATCAAACTTTGACGCCACGCCACGGTCACACGGTGTGACCATCGATCTTTGAGTTACTTTGTATGTCCGTCTTGTTGTGATGACACTCATCTCAATTTGAAGTTGATCTGATGAAAGCCCTGGGACAAGTTCGTCAAAGTAAAAATGTCTAAAATGGTCAAAATGGCCACTAAAGTCAAAATGGCAGGCTTCCTGTTTGGTCTAGCATATCTATCCAAGAGAGTTGTTTGTTTGTTATGAAAAGACACATGGCCCTAACGATTTTTGTATATGTCAGCCAATCAGTGGTGCCGGGGCTGCACTTTAGGGGGGTTAGTCAGTTGCCCATTTCAAATTACTCCAGAATACAATTACTTTTTGGGGTTTTGGTAACAATTTGAGCATGTCTAGGCCCTGAAAAAGCCCCAAAAGGGAAATACAAATCCTTCGAAATGCAATAGTATTATTTGCTTTGATATGCTGCTGCTGATTTATGTTAAGTCTGCACTATAGATCTAAACCGACTGAAGCCCTAAGTATTGGGAAGTTATAAATATTTACTGTATTGATTAATAACTGATAAAAGTTTCTTTCTATCTTTCTTTTTTTCTTATAACTGACTGAACTCTCGAACTTTTCTTTTTTTGTGTGTCAGTGACTTGAACACATCATTACTCACTCTGTTACACGTGCACACACACACATACAGTATTTCACAGGTTCGGGATCATGCCCCCAAACTGACAGGAAGACAAATGATGCAATGTGCTGAAATACACACTCACTCAACACTTCAATTAGCTAAAAACACCACAGTTCTGCCTACTTGTGAGTGTTTGTGTGTAAATGTACACATTCTGTGGAGGTGAGAGAGAGGCTGTGTGTGTGTGTTAGAGAGAGAGAGAGAGAGAGAGAATTCCAATGTATGAAAAGTTTCACAAGCTACAAATATTTATGACCCTTATTTGACTCCATACTAGAAAAGTGGTGTGCATAGTATGCACCATACTGTGGTAGGGTGAACATGCAGGTGTTGTTCTATGAAGAGCCGTCCACTCTAGTCTCCATTCAGCTGGCATCCATTTACATCCTCCTGAGCTGCAGTGAGTGTTGCTTAGTGTTTCTATCGCCAGCAACAGTCATTTGTTTGGAGCAAGGACACCAGCATTGTTCAGGCACTCGAAGGGTGTCCCTGAATCAAATGGCGCACAGAAACAGTAAATATACATATAATCAATGTCCAATCAGAGATTTATGAACCTTGAACATGCAACCGTGAATATATTTTCTGCAGTGACTGACACACACACACACACACACACACACACACACACACACACACACACATGCACGCATGCAGAGAGTGAGAGCCCATTTGTGTGAACCATCTTGTAAATGGGTTACATGTTCCCTTTAATAAAATGTATTCAATGTGTTTACCAGTCCTAGTGGGTTTTACACAAGACCCTGTCAAGTTTAATTGTAAGGTTGTGATATGTCATAGCAAAAAGACTGACAGTACCCACTTGACAATGCTGTATGATTACCCTTTTAAACAAATATAGACCTTTATCTAACTTTAGTGTGTTTAAACTCATGATGCTTGCAATTAATATTAAAATACCAGATCAACTTTGTTATATTGATGAGTATTTGGCCTGATCTGATCATTCCTTCAGTCAGAAGGCAATTTGATCATTTTTACCTGGGGGATGGTCTCCAAAGCCTGCCTGGTGAAGATGGCAATCGTTATGGATGTTTTAAGATAGGCTTTCTCCTATGTCAGGTTGTTCTTGTGAGAGAGTGTTGCAAACTGTTCTTTCCTCCTGTTCTTTTCAATGCCATGCAGTTTCAACTTCTAAGAATAAACCGAGAATCCTGTGATTCAGGTAGCGACATTAACAACAGGACGTGCACCTGCTCACACAAATTCTCGATGTGGACATGCTCTCGTCTCTCTCTCATAGGAGATGGGGAGATGGCTGAGAGAGGACCGCAGGATTGGCAGGCTATTATTAATGAGGATAGTTCTTTTTGTCATTTTGGACTAAAGTGGATGGCATTCCTTCTCATCCCCCCACAAATCGCCTGCTACGTCCTGTACTCCTTTGCAGTCACACACACAGCAGACACCACAGATTCAAATCTGTTCTTTATTATGCTACTTCCTTGTCGGAGTCTTGGAGTGTGGTTGGTGTGGATAATATGGTGTCCTTGTAATTCAGTGTGCGCAACAAATCGGTCGGTACATGGATGCATCAAGCTGCATTTACATCCTGTGCTGACAACGTTTTTGTAACTCAGACCCCAGCGCACCCTTGTGTGCTCGGGGATGAATAAAGAATAACACTAGCATGACTCCTGTCCAGCTGTTAGACACATCCTTTATTACCCTCCAGTTGCTTCCCATTACTCCAGACTGTCTTTTGTCTCCTTGTCAAGCTCTCTTGCTGTTCTAAATTTCAGTGTCTGTCTCCTCACTATAGGCTGTCCTGTATTTTTAAATCTTCAGCCTGACCTCCTGTGAACAGTAATTACCACCTACACACCTCTAAATAGCAATCACATCAATATCAGTCTTATTTTTTAACATGACCTTTTCTAAAAGCATATATATATAATTATCACTTCGCATTTACAGTATCAAAAAAACTACAGAATACATAAACCACAAAACCATTTACCATTTACCACTTATTTGTCACGTCCGACAGAGACTGTATCTCACTGGAGATAGTACTTTGTCAATAAACAGTATATTTAACACACTCAACCAATGGTAACCATATAAATATCTCGAGGTGTGAGATGATGTGAGTAATGCAAATTATAGACAGATTTGTTTTAGCCCAATCACCGTGTTTTTGCATATTCAGTTAATTCTGCAGGGAATTTGTTTGACTGAATCATTAAGCACCTTTCTGACTCCCACCAGAGACATGACTTGCATGACTGGCATATCATACATTTTATCTTAATAAAAGGTTTTCATTCATATTACTGGCCTTGTATTCAGAACTACTATTGTCAGGCCTGTAAGACGGGAGTTGTTTTATCCAGTGGTCTGAAGGCTTGTTCATGAACTTAATGGACATCGGTTCAGTAATTTTTGCATAATGCTGAAGAAAACAACCTCCTTGAAGGTAACTAAGAGACTGCATCAGACCAGACACAATACAGAGATTTACATAACTTTAATACAAGGGGATGCTGTGTGATACTGGCTCATTAATCCTGGACACTCTACTGATGAGACAGTGTGAAGAAGTAGATACGTCCTGCAACTTTCCAGGTGCACAGAGAGCCACTGCTGGTGAAGTGGATTAGGCTGCAGGACAGTTTTAGGCTGTTTCCATGGATATATGGTCATACTATATCCATTCATCTTATTTTGGGAGGAGGCACAATCAAGTAAGCCAATCAACAAAACATGAAAAGCTGCTTGAAACTCTTAAGTATGCTAAATGAGGAAAGAACCTAATTTCTAATTTGTGCTTCTTGGACGTTTTCCGTGATTGCCGTTGATTAGTCAACAAGACGTCCACACAAAGCACCACTCACTGTCTGAAAACAACTGGAGCGTTTTTAATGGGGTTTTTTCAGACTTGGGTGAGACTCTAACCCAAACTGTAAGTAATAACAATGATGGTTGTTTGAGCAGAACTCTGAACACATACAGCCCTTTTTAGTTTTCAATGCCACATTTCAAATGGTGTCAGTGCCACTGTAACTGATGAACTAACATACAGCTCTGCACAGTTGCATCAGAACATGGATAGTTCTATACAACCTATATATACACGTATATATATACACACGTGTGTATATATATATATATATTCTATATAAAGTTCACTGTAAAGCACTTAACATCTTTGAGTCAAAGTGAGACGGTAAGATCATCTCTGTATCACAGATATTCGCTCTCTCAGAGACGTGCTGTGGCAGCTGTAAGTCTTGATTTATTCACTGTTCACCGGCTCGTTACACGTGATGGACAAGGATGAGAAAATGGAACTCGAACAATTATCTCCAACTCCCACATTCTAACTTGTCTGATGCCCGCTCATTCCTAAACTGTGTAATTGAATGCATTACATTGCCCTCACAGCACTCTAGCTTCTCCTCTCCATCTCTTCGTCGACACGTGACCCAAAAGGAAACTCGACATCTGCAGTTAAACTTTGTCCGTTGGGAGATAATGTTCTAATATCAATTAAAGAGCAAAGGGGGTGCAAAATGGCAATGATGTGGGAATTCAGAAATTAAGCAGTATTCCCTTTTAACGAAGGCTCTTGAAATTGCCCTCCCAGGTGTATTGCTTTCTGTGTCAATCTATTAGATATAATGAATCCAGTGCAATAAAATCCCCATACTACTTTCTCTTATCTTTAATTTGACGGCTGACTTTTGTGGCGACTGCTGTTGTACAATCACATTCTAATTTCCCCCCCAAAGCAAAATTTGCCCAGTCTCATGACACACAGGCACCAATGATTAACTGTGAGCAATTACTACTTGAATAGAGGGGGCCTTCCTTGTCTTTTTCTCCTCACCCCATAAAAGAGACTCGCTATTAATACGGCGGCGCGGTGTCATCTTTGTGTGACCTGTCACTTTCAGAGGATTTCTCTATTCTGGAAGCAGGCACTAACTAATCACCGGCATGAGTTAGAACAACGTTTATTTGCAGGAAAATGCACAGAATCACTAATGAGGACAGGCACACGTATGAATGGTGCTTCATCATGGTTCCTGTGTAACCTGGGGATTCAGGCCCTACACGTTGCAGCACAGATTATCAATGGGGCCAATACATTTCCTGGTATTACACTATTATAAAGGCATTGTTAAGATAATCCTATATTAGTCCTGCAATGGGGAAATTTGCAGTGTAGCAGCAACAAAAAGAACAGTAAAAAATATGCATCAGTAAATGTAATAAATAACATGCAATATAAAGACAAACAATTATAAAAATGTAAATAGAAATATATACAGTGTAACAGTTTGCACATGAGTGCGCACAGACAGGAATGGCTGATAGGAATGCTCTGAAAAATGTTAAAGAAAAAGAAGGTTCATAAATAAAAAGCTAGAATTTAGAGATACAGCTGCATGTGCTGTGTGGAGAAAATAAATAAATAAGGATAAGTCCATTTTCAACAGAATGAAACAAGTAAGAAATATGCTCTGGAAAATTATATATTTTTTAAGCTACTTTAAGATGAAATTGAATTAAACCCAATTTGCAAGTGTTTTTTTTCACAATACTGCAGACCTCAAATAATAGACAGAATTTTGGACTTTGCATATCTACATCCTAATCGTATTTCGCAAAAACATTAAGCACTGGTCAGTGTTAAATGGCGCCACCAAGCACTGCGGTAAAATGCTGGTGTTTCCTCTGATGTTGGTGATTAAGAGACTTGGGTTCTGTTGAATTTAGAATTTTGCCCTGGGACCATCAAAATAAGAGCACCTGATCCAAAGCACATTTAAGCTTCACATGTTTTAGGTTGATATGGAATTAAAGGAACATGCATTCTAAAATGCTCCCCACTGTTTCAAACACCCACTGGCAACAGATGTGAGTGGGAAACAAGCCAAGACCAAGGACTTTTGCATTTTATATCACCATTCACCAATCACACACACAGAAAGTTCACATACTGAAGAATGTGAGTATTTGTAGGTAGTTTTTTGTTCTTTTTTTAAGGGGCCGGTGCAGTGCCTTTTTGAAACCTGCTCTTGTCCTGTGTCAACGCTCCAGAGCTACATCAGAATAATTTTTTGTCCTCAGCGAGTCCTCCTCAAACAGTTCTACAATAGACCGTCACTTTTTAGTGCTTCAATGCTGGACGTTGTGTGCAGAGCTTTTTATAAACAGGTGCAGAGGAAGTTGGAAAACGTTTTGTTCATCCTGCCTGGTTTTATCTGCAAAGAAGATTTGATTGAAATTACTCTATTACTGTACATGTGTGGTTTATAAAGACATTTGAATGATTTACTTAACTGTTGTTATTTTTTCATACATGGCATGTCAGCTTTTTTAGAGGCGATGTTAAGAAATCGACTAAATCTTCAGACCCAGGTTCCCAACTTTTCAAAATAAATGCTCTATAGTTCAGCTCCATATAAAGCAACAGAACGAACATTGTGCTTTTGCTTTGAAGACAACTTGCTAAAGATCGTTTCCATGGATGTTGCCGTCATGACAGAGATCAGCTCCCCCACTATTGTGGTGAAAAATGAAATAATCAAAAGATCAGTTGAAAGTTTTTGACCGGTTTAATGCCAATTCAAATACTGCTGTAGTTTAACTGAGGACGTGGAAGAAGACTTCTTCAACTCGGTCTACAGATTGAAGGCACATGGCCCCACCCCCCACCACTGACACACTGACTGCTACAGAGCGCTGGTTTGTCTCTGTTTGTTAATATTTTTATTAATATTGAACGAATCGCACCAAACTTAGCACTGCACTTTCTCTGACCATATACACTCCACATGCCAAGTGTGAAGCTGGACAGGAGAATGGTACAGACATACAGACTTTTGTGAAATTAGTAAGTGGATTTCAGTCTGGTTACTCTTTGTGTATATATATATTAGGCTTTAACACACCCTTTTGTACATACACAGCAGCACAGCAACTCGTGTTGACTTCACATTCAGTTTGAACAGCAGCCCTATTTTATCATGTTTTGGCTGCATATTCATATTAGTATTAATATAAAATGACATATTCTTTATTAGGATAAAGTGCACACTGCCAACTTTAATTTGTGCTACTTTCCACATGATTGAAGAGACCATTTCAATTGTTACAGCTGTCTTCGTATCATTTCACTGTTTCACTCTCATTATTTTTTAGGAGCCTCGTCTCATTAATGCTCCATTGGTCGTCTCTTTTATTTACCAGGTAAGTAGAATAATGTCCCGCTGTAATGGTGTATTAAAGTCAATCATTGGAGAGGCAAATGATGAGGTGCAGTTCAAATGCTGTGCACTAAACAAAAAGTTGCAGCTTGGTTTTTAATGGTGTTCAGTCATTCATAGAATGAATACTCATTTAGAGCATTAACATAAAGGGAAATGGTTTTATATGAAAGCATCACAGCAGTTGTTTGGACTTTTTAAACCTTAAATCACAGACAATGAAAGGAAATAAATGTGCTGATTCCTAAATCTCGTTTGGTATCATATGAAACGATGTAAAGCTCTCTCTGTGTTCTTCATTTTCACTGAATGATGAGATAAGTCATGATTGTCCATTTGCAAAGACATTTGTCAATCGCAATAGTCCCTATAGCCTGTGTGTGTGTGTGTGTGTGTGTGTGTGTGTGTGTGTGTGTGTGTCCAGGGAGAGGGGGGCGCATATGGAGGCAGGTGAATAGGTTATCACCTTCTCTGTTGATTAAGCAGGGTAATGGGATGAGGAACAAAAGAGTATTACAATTTATTATAGGTATTAAACTGTGTTGCACGGATAAGGTGCTAGTTACAGCGGTACCATGTTTCAAATCTGCTCATGGACTGTGCTTTGACAGTGAATCCTGCTCACACACAGGAAGTAGAAATGTCTAATGTGCAAAGTAGTACATTCATTTATAGCTATTTGTTTTGAGTTAATTTGTATCTTACCTTAAATCACATTTCTTGAACTGGAAAATCCACTTTATATACAAGTTATTGGTATTCTTAGGCAATAACTGTTAAATAGTGTGTCAGTGGCCAACATGTCCTCATGCACAGTGAAATCAAAGAACATGCTGCAGCATGTTAATCTGTCATTACTCTGTTAGATTTGATCTGGTTGATTTCAGACTCACTTTATCAGAGCTGTATTAAATGACTTAATGCTTAATGCAAATCTGCCATTTTCTAATGCTGCTGCTTCACATTGGTTGAACTGGTAAAACAGATATTGCAGTGTTTGTTTGTGATGAGGGGAGATGTGATGTTAAATGCATTTAGCCTTTGGTTTTGCCAAATGAACTAAAATCCTAAATCCTAAAATTAGAGATTATCAACCACTCAAAATGCTTTACAGTATAGGTCACATTCATACAGGGCTTCTATATGCAGCACTATTTTCACACACACTATTCATATGCAGCTGGCACAACCGTCAGGAGCAATAGGTTTCGTATCTACCCCGAGGACACTTGGAGACTGGATCAACCACCAACCTTCTGCTTAGTGGACGACCCTCTCTATTGAGCCACAGCTGCCCACTCCTAATACCGTACAGCCAATTTGTTTCATCTTTTTTACCCACATTTGGATTAACTGGTGCAGAGCCAATTCCAAACCTGCCTGTTTGGAATGGTTTGGTCACAGCTTTCTTTCTGAAACTGTAAGAGTGACTTACAATACTTGATCTGCAGTAAGTAAAGACTGACAGCTGGACTCAACAGAACCCTGAACTGGAGAATCAGTTGCTGCTGCCTTTGTTGTGAAAGTTAGTCATGATGAGGAGTCCCAGCCGCCACTGCTACACAGAGCTGGTCGCCTGTTTTTTAATTATTTTAATAAAATTGAAAGCATCACATGTCCAAATTGCACCATATTCGTTGCTGCTCTTCCTTAGGCTCTTACCAATACACATATCAAGTATAAAGATGATAAGATGAACAGTTCTTGAGATATGTGAGTCACACACAGCCAGAGGTTTCTGGAATCAGTATATAGATGTACAAACTTACTACATGACTCCTCATACTTGATGCTGCTCTGCCTTACCAAACTTGGGGATACCACTCTAAAGAACCTAAGATAGTCTTATCCGTGGACACGTGGGACTCTCTCTGTCGGACTTACTTTAAAATCTGCTGAAAGATGTGATTGTGAAAACAAAAGCACTTTATTCTTTACAATTCAACTCACGGCAATGCGGTGATATAATCTTTTCAAAGAAAAACAACATTAGATTTTAGCCTCATAAATATGTCATTAGGTAATTAATATTTGATCACAGAGCAGAGTTTTACCATATTTTCTGGTGCTGAGGCCTCAGTTGGTTTGACTCAGAGTCTCGGATGGTGATTTCATAAGGTTGACCTATCGACAGTGTCTCGCAGTCTGGGAAATGAGCTAAAAGGAGAAATAGCATGACGCCTGATGAAAAGTAAAAGAAAAAAATTCCTCTCTCCCTGGATGTATTTTTAAAGTCTCTTTCTCTCTCACTCCAGTTGTAAACTCTTCCATCTCTTTTTCTTTATGTGTCTCTCTGGCTTCCTCCGTCTCCCGTGGGTCTCTTAATAAATACCCTCTCTCCAAACTTAACCTCTCCAACCTCTCCCTTTTTGTCTCGCTTCTCCTCTATTGCCTCTCCTTATGTCTCTCTTCCCCCTCGTCCTCTCTCTCGCTCCAGCTTTTTAAAGTGCCGCTCTCCCTCGGGGCCTGTCCATGTCATTACTCCAGTCCTGGATTCAAAATGTCATTAAAGTCATTGCTTTAGTCAGAATTCATTTCAATTAGGCCCAGTCACCCTGGGACTCATCTTCTTCTTCCTCCTCTTCCTCCTCCTCTCTTTCTTCCTTCCTCTACTTTCAGCTCAGAATGTGAAGAGGGTGACATTGATGCAGACAGATTGTCACAACATTAAAATACTAATAGTAACTGTACATCATTTCATGCCAAGTTCCTGTGTATTTCAAAGAACCTCATAATACTAGCAAGCATTTCTTCTATCTACTAAAACATCTACTAATTGTGTGAATGTGACTCACATATCTCAAGAACTTTTATCTTACCAGCTTCACACTTGGCATGTGTTGTTAGGGGCCCAAGGAAGTGCACAATTTGGTGTAATTTGGACACGAGAAATGGATAAACAGGGGACCGGCACTCTGCAGCAGCGGCGGCTGGGACTCAACACAAGTATATTAGATTGTCAGTGACGAAGGCTTCATTCGTGGCGACAACTGATTCTCCAGTTCGGGGTTCAGTGTACTGAGTCAATCCTCACTGAACTGTTTATGAACAGCTCTTTGTGCGGCAGCGGTGGCTTCACATTTCAGAAAGAAAGCTGAAACCAGCAGAACCACTCGCCAAGCAAACAGACCAGTGTAGAATGGGCACTGCACTCATACACAGATTTAAACTGTCTTCAGAATTTTTTTGTAGAAATTGTATTTTTAATATAAGTGTAGAAATTATATTAGAAAGGAAAATTTGAAATATCACATTAAGACCGTTGAGATTGAGGTCAGGCAATTCCTCTTGATTATCTCTAAGATGTTTCTGCACTAAATATGAAGACCACCTGTGATAAATTCAATTGACTGGACATGAGTATAAAGAGGACACACCCTTTATGTAGGGGATCTCACAGCTGATCATGTTTACCAGAGCAAAAACCAAGCTATGAGGTCAATGGAGCTGCCTAAAGAGCTCAGAGATAAGATGCTATCAAGGCACAGATCTGATGAAGGCTACAACATATCCTCCATGAATCTTAGATTGAAGTGTAGAGGAACCAGGCATGTATAATTCAAGAAGCCTGACTGCCCAGTCAAACTGAGTAATCAGGACAGAAGGAACCCAAGACACAGACTGAGCTCCACAAAAACTTTGTGAAGATGGGACATACTTCCAGAATCAAGGAAAATGAAGTGTTCCCATAGTCATTGTTTTACCACTAAAAGCAAATTGAAATTGAAAGAAGACATTTACAGTTTACACATATAACAAAGATAAAGGAAAACAGACAGAGTTGTAGCAAAATGGATTTCAACACAACCATTTGAGTGTGTGTCTGTCGCTCCTTGTGTGTAATATAATCACAGGCCCACATGGATTATGATTCCAATTATATACTCTATAATCTCTCAAGAGGTTTGAAATTATGTTGTCAGAAAGCAATGTACATATTATTACCAACATTCAGGCGAGACACCTGCAGCCAGAGAGGACATCTGCAAGATGCAATGTTTGAACACATGATTACTTCTACGGATCATTCCCTCAAATGCATGCAGATATTGAATCCCTGCACCTTCTCGTGCACCATTTCATCAGTATTCATAACAGGTGCTGTGGGCGCAAAAGCCGATGTGGCTGAGTTTTCTGTCAACTCACTTGTCAGGCCAAGATATACTGAATAATAAATATGGAGCATTCAGATGTTAATGATAGCTGAAGTGAAACCACAACGCGCGCGATGAAGGTTTCAGGAGCAGAATAGATGTTTGATTATTAGAATATCTGCACTAGGAATAAATCTGTTGCCCAAAGAGGAGATCGTAATTCCTAAGGTTATTCTATATGCTGACACAAATCTGCCATCCATTGCACAAATGGAATCGGAGATGCAGAAGGGATATTTTCTTTCCAAGGATAATAAATCAAGTCTACAAGTAATGATCCAGCCAGAGCAAAGTGAAAGACCTCCACATATAGTGTTAGTTATTTCTTATTTTGCATTTATTTACAAGGTGGGAGAATAGTAAAGATATAGATCGGGTGGGTGCGGGGGACTTTGATGTTCTGCTGTACATTAAGGCTGGAGGAGGCATAATATTTTCAATCCATATCCTGAAGTGCAGCTGTATCAGTAAGAGCATGGAGTCCTCATTAATTATCTAAAGTTCTTTGTTTTCAGAGTGGATATTTCTCCATAATAATGCAATCAAATATCCTATAGCAAAAGTCATTCAGTTCTATGTCGTAAACATGGCCATGCTCCCTGTACTGTATGTAGTGTATACATTACATTTGCCTCGGAGTGGTGGCAGGTTTCCCTCACCTTCTCTATGTCTCATGCCCCAAAGAATCAACAACCAATACCCATATGATGTTCTAAATCCGGGGCCTTTCAGGGGCCACAAAAAATCCATCAACTACAAAAAAACCATTTATAAGTCCAGCATCCATGCACAATTCCTCATTCAGTAAGGTGCACATTTGACTCATGCTTAGAGCAAAGCCAAACATCCCTGGTTTTATTTAAGGACAGAGACACGACACGGACCAATCAGATTTCAGCCAGAGCCAGTGACCCCTGGCACCGCCCCTGGATGGTGGTCATGTCTAAAACCAGTTTCAAGATTTTGTTTAATATATGCACTTAGTTACCCCTCCCACCAGATTTGGGTTATATCTCACTACGGACAGAAAATGAATCGATGATATCTATTTTTAATTTATGTTATTGTATATTTCTATAGTTTTTTTCTACTACTTATGTTGCTTCTATTTTGTGATTTTTTTTTTCTACAAACATTCTAAATAAATTCAGCAATCCTTCAGGACTGTCGCCTTGTCGTAAAAAGTTTAACTTGTTAACAAAGTCAACTTTACTGTTGCTAACAATTATAAAAACCTGTTTCACACATCATTTTAGTAGTGTAGCAGTTTATTTGTCTTTCTTTGTGGGGGTTTTGTGTGTACAACAGTGTATTTGAGCCACTGTAGGTTGGGTAATACCTCTAGAAAAAAACTGAATTTATTCAATGTTAAAATTTTAATGTAAGAGCAAAACTTGGATATTCAGTGATTAAACAGACAGACAATTGTAGAATATTTTATGCATCAGCAGCTACAACCCAGTGGAGGGATGCAATGATATCGCTGCTTACAGTCAATTCAAATGGGCTTTCTCGTACAGCCTGGCACAATACAACAGACTAAAGCTGTCACCTCATTTAAATCACTGCATTATGTTCCTATCAAGGCCCAATTCATCCTTCAAAGTATATGATCACATGGTCACTCTATCAGGGTCTCAGCGATGTGGTTTCTTCTCTCTCCCTTTATCCCATGTGTCCTGTCCCCCTGTGTCTCTCTCTGTGTATACATGTGTATTGGTGCCGTGGCAGCAGTGGCGCTCCACACAACCTCCCAGCTGCCTGATTGCCAATCTGTCTCCACACCTGCCATTCATCCACTCTTCTGCCTCGCAGTATGTCTCTTCCACCCACTCTTCGTCAAATCGTTGCATCAGTCAGTTTACAGTTGTTTGTTCTGATTTGTCCTCCTGTAATTTTCTCTGGGTAACCTTGATCTCTTTTTGCTGCAGGATCACCTCATGTTTGCCTGTTGGTCTGCTTGACTCTGTGCCTGCCACGCTCACCACACAGAGCTCCTCTCCACAACCAGCTCATCTTTACCGCCCTCCAACTTCCCTCAACCCACTGTCTCCCCCGCCTGCTTCCCAGATCACTCTCCTGCCTGCTGGCCGGTCAGACCACTCCATCCCATGAACACCTTCACCTACTAGAACCCTCATCACCTCCTAAAGCTTCACTCTCATCTCTTATAGCTGCTTTCTGGGTTCAGGTTCATACATAAACAAACATATGAATGTAACAATATTGGGCTGAAAACCCAAATATTTCCTCGTTGCTAAATCCAACAGCAAATATAGTTTGATTAGATCGACCACTGAGGTGATGATCTGTAAAGCAATATGGTATGTTTCTTTTTTTTTAATATACGAATTTATCATCTCAGAATATCCATGCTTTTTTCTAATGAATGTATAAATTCAATGTTAGACATTTTTAAAATTTTGTATGTGTAAAAGTGTTTTCTGTGCAAAATCATTGTAGTTAGGTTATGTCTATACTGTGGTTAGTCCACATTAATCCTAAAGTCTTTTTTGTGTTTTTTAACCATCGTCCAATAAAAATCATCATAGGAAGACACGAGACACTGAGTCTGATGCGTTTATTATTCTATTTGTTCCGAACATTGGGATTTGGAAATAAAATGGACGCAAGCAGCGAGGATGATTTTTGTGGTCCTCTCACTTCATGAAATACAGACAAAGAAACTTTTGGTCCATCTAATCCAAACAAGCCTTCAGGAATTAGGAGAATTTCATATTCCGATCAAGGAGCTGCTAAATAATCACAATGACTTTTGAGTCTATTTCAGGATGTCAGTGCAATACTACCAGCACTGAGACTGCATATTAGAAAGAAGTAAACACATTTCCGTGATCCAATTGATCCTAAAGAGCGGCTGCCAGTTTGTCTAAGGTAAGGGAACACACACATTCACACACACACACAAACAAACACAAGGCTGATATGTTATTAGCCTTTACTAGTGTAACAGGGCACAAAACACAAACTGGGAAGAAACAATATGTGACTGACACGGTGTGAGGTAATTTTTATGTTTTAAAACCTTTGACACATTTTTTGAAGACAAATACAGACTTGGTGTGCAAAGACATGAAGGCGTGATAAGGAATGGGTTATGTTAAGGGGACTTCTCTTGTGCACAAAAAAGTTCATCACATGCTTAATGTGAATCATTAAAATCTCAAGTGAAGACCTGGTTTAAGGGTTAAGGTTAAGATCAGGTTAGGGTCTTCAGGAAATAAATGCAAGTTAATTTGTGTGTGTGTGTGTGTGTGAGGGAGCTCAGCAGTGTTCTGCTTTGTATTGATATCAGCAATAATCTCCCATTACTCATTTAGTCATTTCTACTGCCAGACTCCAGCAGGGGAGCAATGACACCCAGCAAGAGATAAAGGGTTAGAGAGATAGAGGAGGGCAAGAAGGAGGGAGAAAAACAGAGAAGGGGGGAAACAGAGGGATGAGTGGCCAAGAAAGAGATAGAATGGAGTGATGGAAAAGACAGACCAGAAGTTGAAAGAGAGGAGGAAAAAGGCCTACACAGCAGAAAGAGGAAGTGAAAGGTCGAGAGAAAGAAGAGAGATGGCAAAGCAGGTTGACAGCAGAGCAAGGCAGAATAAAAAAGGGAAGAGGTTTAAATAGCAGAGATGGAAGGAGCAGGAAGTGGTGTGGAAAAATACAGAGATACCAGAGAGAAGGAGAGAAGAGGAAGAGAAAAAAGTAGTGACATAACTTGTGAAAGAAAAGGAGGGTGCTCGCTGTTTCACAGTGTGAACTGATAAAGACACATGGCTCATTTTTTCCCATCTCCTCTGTTTGTCATCCCCTTTTTTAATCACCGGCCCTTTACACAGCTATCATTGTCTTTATCCTTCTTCTTATCTCTCTCTCATTCTTTCATCACTCCGTCCATGGCTGATTCTTTCTTAGATTGATGTCAGTGACATCTGACATCATCCAACATGAATTCTAAGAAATGCACAGAGATGGTTTACATAGTATGGAGTCCCAAAGAGTACAAGATTGAACAATGAAAAAAATACAATGAAAATTTAATGTTGCAGATGCAACAATAATGTTAAAAATTAAAAAATTAAAGATAAGACATTAGAACATAAATTAATGGAATCATAAAACATAAATAAATTAACTAATTGTGAAATTGTTTAAGATAATGTTTATTTTTTTAATGCAATATACATTTTATTACAGAAATATTTATATTTCTTGTATGACACATAATGTGACTTTATTTCATATTTTTACTTTTACTGACACTAACTTCTCCTTCCTCAAGAGTTTTCTCCTTTTTGGAAAAATAATTATTTTGACAAATTAATATTGAACACATGGCTTGTAGTGATCAATATTAATTAAAATGAAGGTTGTCAAGGAATCTAATAATTACATGATTTGTTTTTAATTAAAATTATTATCTTATAATCAATATTTGCCTTGATAAGTAAGCTACACAGTGTACCAAGTATTACATTTACTAAATGCAAACATAAGGTATTTGGTGCTGCAATGTCATCAGTGTATTTGTCCCTGTGTTGTTCATGCTTCATGCTGTTGTGCTTAAAAGTGTTAAGTTTCTGTCCAGTCTGCAAACTGAGTTTTCCCTCGATCACATTGTGAGCTGCAGTCACTAAAACACTGTGTTCCTTTATGTGACATTTCAGAGGTTTTCTGAGCTTGCTGTCTGTGGGCCAGATAGTAGGACACACAATTTTCAGTGGCGGCTGTTGGCCAGGAGGAAGAGCGGGTCAGTCTATTAATTTGAAGGTCTGTGGTTCAATACCTGGCTCCTACACTTCACAGGTCGAAGGATGCTTGGTCAAGAACCCAAATTGTCCCTGATTTCTGTAAAATATACAGTATATCCATCCATTCATCCATTGTTGTCCAGTTATCAGAGCTTGGGGTGAGTTAGCTGGGCAAGTAGGATATCCCAGACATCTTCCTAGGGGATCCTGATGCGTTCCTCAGCCAGGTGGGGTATGTAATCCCTCCAGCGAGTCTCCTCCCAGTTGGGCATGCTCATTAAACCTCCAAAGGGGGGGAGGCCCTAACTGATGCCTGAACCAGCTCAACTGTCCCCTTTTGATGAAAAGGAGCACCAGCTCCCTCTGGATGTCTGAACTTCTAACTCTATCTCTCATGCCCAGGCCACACTGGATGTGTGAGCAACTCGTGTTCATAGCAGAATGTCTTGCTTATTATTTCAGCATCTATGTTATAGAGTGGCCACACTGCCTCCGTGAGATGTGCGTCTCCTCTTGAGAGTCGGGGTCTTGCTTATTGTCTCTGCAACATATTAAACAGATTCTCCAGTTTGCAAAGACTGAAAATATCCCTTTGCCTTCCCTTGATTTGGTTTTTATTGTTATTTTCGTAAGACTGAAATATGCACAGCTTCATACTGTAGAGCAGTGTTAATTTCGTTGACGAAAAATTTTCGTTAACAACCTTTTTCCCATGACTAAGACGAGACTAAGACGTGACGAAAACGGATCTTTGAAAATAAAAACTATGACTAAATCTATTTTAACTCGACGAGACGAAAATGTTGGTGGTTGACTAACTCACAGGACTCGGAGATCATTCTCCACGTTTAGATGCGCTCTGTATTTATTCTTTATGTATGTTAGGGCTGAGAAAGTCTTTTCGCACAAGAATGCCAGCCTTGTTAACCAGTCAGGGTCAGTGAGGTGGTCAGCGAGCTGGGATCCATGCTCGATCAGAAATATGCTCACCTCGTCCCGCAGTTCATACAGGCAGCTCAGCACATTTCCCCGCAAGAGTGTTTTTATGTAGTTGACCATTTTTATCGCAATGTCAAGAATATTTTTAAGCTCTGGTTCAAGTGTTTTGCTTGCAAGAGATTCTCTGTGAATAATACAGTGTGTGAAATCTACGTGCGGCACCACTTGTAAGACTCTCGCTTTCAGTCCTTTCTTTTCCCCAGCATCGCTCCAGCCCTGTCCCGACACACACCAATACAGTTTTCTGAAGATAGTCCCTCTTCTTTTAGTTTTGTAAAAATGTCCACACCTGTGCACGTCCACTCCGGAGCGCGGAGCAAAACAGCATTACGTTTTCCGTCAAAACTGTAATGTGATGAAAACAAGCAGCTGGGCAGAGTTCAATATATCTGTGGATTCATCTAACTGTAAAGCATATTTCCCTTTTTTAACTCTATCCACCAGCTGGCAGTTTATGTCCTGGGCCATGTCGGTGATGCGCCGGGCAATAGTCCCATTAGACAGCGGGACTGATTCCAGATCACAGGCTTATTTATCTACAGCAGCGGGTTTAATTAACGTTTCGCCGATTGTGTGGCTTTTTTGCCTGTGCAATTAAATATGCCACATCACATGATGCCTTTTGAGCTTCGGCTGGGATTGACTATTATGCAGTTGTAGACACAACACAGGGGTCCCTGGGCCTGAGAAGGGAAGAAAGGGAGTTTAATGTGGCTATTAAATGTGACTAAAACTAGACTAAAATGTTCTGAGTTTTTGTCGACGAAAACTAGACTAAAACTAAGATGGATAACAATGACTAAATGTGACTAGATGAAAATGCATGTTAGTTTTAAAGACTAAGACTAAGACAATAAATCAAAAATAGCTGCCAAAATTAACACTGCTGTAGAATCTCGGCATTAAGTTGAGAACATAGGCCTACTATTAATGGAGGAAATACAGTAGTAGCTGTAGTATGTAGAAGCTCCAGTGCAGATTCTCTCCCTGTGTAAACAACAGACACAAGCGAGACACAACTATCAGCGATACAGCCATCACTTGGCCGCACACACACCCAGTGTGGCCCAGGCATAAGGCTGAACTTCAGGTTTTCAAAGAATCATATGGACATCCTCACCTGACCTTAACTGGGTTGTTGCTATTCACCAGGTGCCTCATTTATCTAAAGCATGAGTGGGATAGGCTCTAAGGCTCTTAAAAGACTTGAAAAGAAACAGCTGAGGTAGGGCTGAATGGGATGAGCCAAACACTGTCTTGAAAATGACAGTGTAGGGTGGGAAAGGTGATAAGTGTTGTGAACACTGCGTCGCGTCTAATAAGAACTCTGACAGAGGGGAAGATAAAGTGGTTGATGTCAGGAATATGACAAAACACTACAGCATTGCAGCACACACAAAGACTTCAGTGGCACCACTCATGTATGGAATGATAGAAAAAATAATGCTGACACTGTAGCAGAAAATGTACATAACATAAAGGTAGTTAATTCAATTAATGAATTCATGTCATCAACATGATGTTATTAAAACATCTCCAGTTATTTACAATGCTATTCTCCACAAACTGAGTCTGGGTTGGTGATCTGTCACGTGTGGAGACTCCACCACACTGCACTCTGCGAAAGAGGAACTGCTAGAGGTCAACCTCAAGTTAAAGGATCGAGAACGGAGAAGGTCTCTCTGAAGGTGACAGAACTTCAGTGAGCTGGTTTACTTCAGTGAGCTGTTCTGAAAACAGTGTTACAGTGTGACCTCAAGACTGTTTAAAGTTCTACATAAAACTCACCTAAACTTGATGTCAAATATTTGCAGTGACAAAGCAAATAAGTGATAAGAACTCTGTGAACTATGAACAAAGTTATTAACAATATTACAAAATGATTTACAGGGGAAAATATTACAGACAAAGTTCTGCTGCAGAGGCAGGAGCCTGGCAAACCCAGAGCAGGGCCGTTAAACAATACTCTGGTGTCAAGTATAGTACTTAATCTAAAAGAACTATAATTGAGCGGTGACCTATAGTGCAGTTGGTAAAAGCTCATTAGTACACATATTAAGTGCTGTCTCAGAACTGTGAAGATCTCTGAAACCAGACTGGAACATAAAATGATTGTTCATAAAAGATATGTTTTCCAGAACGTTAGATACAAAACTGATAAAACATAACAAATTCATATTACATTTTTTTGAAGTGAGCCATTGCTGCAGTCTGTGGTCACTCATAATTAATGTATCAGTAGCTTAATTTTCAGTTGACACTATATTACATTAATTCATGATGGTTATGCTATCTAGACAGGAGTTATGCTTCTCCAGGCCTAATGTAGGGGATCGTGCACAAGAGGTAATTGCTTGGATATGTTTGCATGGTCTTTCCATTATACTTACGTATTTTCCTCTGTCTCAAACCCGTCTGGGGCCAGGAATTACATCAACCAATCAACTTGCTTGAAAGGCATCTATAGCTGAGATTCTAGAGTGTGTTACAGTGCCACTCTATAGAGTCTCTATGACTTATGGTTACCCATGACCCCTTTCTCCACCTTTAATCCCATCTGCAAAGATCAACACCACACCTTCTTGGATTGGAACCAGGGACTACGGGCAGAGGGCAGAAGGTCAAGTGTGTCTTCTGTTCACAGCAGCGTTGGAGTTTGTGTCCCTATAGGCTTCCTCTAACTGTCTACTCAGGGTAATTCCTCTCTACATAACGGTTTTAGTGTATGCAAGGTCAGAGGAGTTAAATGTACACACATTCTCTGACAGAAGGAGGAACTTATAAATCTGTCTTTATGCTTTGACAGCAGAAAATGCACCATTTACACTAATAAAATAAGGCTGTTAAAGTGAAGTTTATTGCACGCTTCATCATATTTTCAGTTCATAATTAATGTTTTTTTCTTTTATTAAATATAACTTTTTAGCCTTATGTTTCATTTTGCATTCAGCTATTTCACATACATTTCTAAATGTATGCACACCAGCATCTCTGTAGCTGTGGTTAAAGTACTTGTCTGAGATTCTGTATGCTACTTTTCACAGCACTTTGTCTTCTTACAGCATCACCTCATTATGACTCCATGAGCATTAACAGGAGTGCCTGAAACATCCTTTCAGTTCAACTTCTACTGCACCTCATTGTCAAAGCAGCATTACTCATTCTTGGTCTTTGGAGATTGTGCTCACGTGACTCATGGTTTACAATGTAACAGCTTCCCTCTTACAAGGAGAGTGGAGTTTAATGGAGGGATTAGGTAAGGGGCAGCGAACGAGTTCAGCACAAAACATTAATCTGGCCACCTGAGAAAATACGAGGCAGGAGATAAGGGATGTAGTGTGTTCATATTAATTGAGGTGTTTAATGTTTGGGGGAGTGATTATCAGTGGAGGTGTTTATGAGGTTCCGTCCAGTGGTTTAGCTGATATTGAGGAAAATCCTGAACGAATGTCAAGTCCCAATGTTTTACCAACAGTCCACTGTAGTCACCAGCGGAGGTAATTTTGCCAAGTTGGAAAAAGTATTGCAGTATAGAAGGGAATGTATATCAAACATGCAGATAAGTACATTTAGTGAAGTCATGCCTTCATTTATGTTGAAAATATTCACCTTGTAAGGGAAAATTCAACTAACCAAGTGTCTCACTGCTGTGTCCTTGACAAACAGGGAATTTGCTACAGCGGACTGACACAGCAGATAGACACAGATGATGATTTCATGTCTTTTTTTCATATTGCGTTTTAAGAACGCCTCTTTGTATTAGTTCAGGCTTGTCTTTTTTTCATATGGTTTTATGAAACGCCTCTTTGTATAAGTTTGGGCTTTTGTGAACTTGCGGCCAGTTCCATTTTGAGCACACATGCTTGTTAAACTCTGCAGAGCTTACTATAAAAAAGACTCAGAGGCAACTGCAGTCTGAGAACTTCCTCATTTCAAATCTCAAGATGAATTTCCATCACAACCTCATGCATCTTTCGGCACTTATGTTACTGCAAGAAAAATTACAGACATCAATTTTCCGATAATTATTCCCTTGTATAGCCAAAAGACCAAAGGTAATGATTGTAGCATGAATGCGGTGGTGGTTCCAGCACACTTAAATGGTGAGTAGACATCTCTTACATGGTGCTTTTATCCAAAGTGCTCCATTGGTAGGTAAGACCTGCATCCCTTTCTTGTTTAGCAGCTGTAGCTATACATATGTTGTGGGCTGTTTTTAGATGTTAGCCATAAGGGCTAGTCACACTTGAAACCCTTTAACACAAAGCAAATTATTTAACGTACTAGTGTTGCTATGACAGTAGAGTCTAAGATAAGTGATGTCACATCATGCTTAAATGCAGCAATCATAGGATACCATTTAAACAACCGATGCACAAATTGCAGGCATTGGCTTCAATGTTGTTTATTGTGTGTTGGTTAAGACAAACCACAAAATTAAGTGAGTGAATACACAACACAGCCAACTGAACGACTGGTCAGTAACAAGTGGAGTTGTGCTCCTGCAGGAGCACCTGCCACAACTGTGACACAAGCATATACTAAAACAAACATGCGACCAGCAGCAGATTGAACTTGCTCATGTGAATTACAGTGTTTTAAAAGGCCAAATACAGGAGGAACTAGAATTACCGCTCTGCCTCCACCAATCAGTGCAGTTTCCTTGTACATTTCTACATATATGTTTTTCCAGATTCATATAGGGTCTCTGTGACCTGTGACCACACAAATCTAATCAGTGAGTCAAATTTGAAATAATTCCCTTGAGTTGTTCCTGAGATATTAAATTCATAGTGACTTTGACCTTTGACCACCAAATTCTTATCAGGTCATCTATGGATTAAAGTGAATTGTGCCAGATGTAATGAAATTTCTGACAGGCAGTCCTGATATATCACATTCACAGGAATGTGAGGTCATTGTGACCTTGACATTCCCTCATGCTGATCTTAAGATATCACGCAAAAAAAACCCATAAACATATTTCAAGAGGCCACCACGACTTAACCTTTGGCGACCAAAATGAAAACCAAGTACAAGTGAAGGTTTGTGCCAAATGTGAAAGGATTCTGGGGTTTTGCGTTCACAAGGTAATATTATCAGTCAAAGGTAATGTTTTACAAAATTTGAGATTTAAAATATTGTGTTAAAACATAAACATAATTTGTGAGGCCTCTACTATTGGTTTCCAAAATCTGAACGGTTTATTCTTGAGAACAACTGAAAGTTTGTACCAAATTTAAAGTAATTCCCTCAAGGTGTTCTTGAGATATTGCAATCATGATAATGGGAAGGACGTACGGACAGATGGACAGACAACCCCAATAAAAGCCTCTGCCAACTGGCTTTTGACGGTTTATAGGCATAAAAGGGTGCAAAGTTTAGGTTAGTTTAGGTGAGGTTTGCAGAGAGTGGGACTGTAGAGGCAACTGAGAGAACTGGAGGCAAGTGATCTTTGAAGCTAACTGCGGTAAAAGCTGTTTATGTATTGGTATTTGTCCCAGGAATTACATGCTCTTCTTCTCCCCCCCCTCCCCCTCCTGCTGCACCCCCATTACTCTCCATACAATTCTTTTGTTCTTGGGACCACAGTTGATTGGAATCTCATTAATCAGAAGTATGGTGACAATTATGAGCAAAACAGCTTCCACAAACATGTCCCTGCACACTCAAACAAGCCACACACAAAACTGCAAAACCAAACCACTTGGTGAAAATCCCCAAGGAGATAATTAGACCTATGTCCAGATGAATATCTCTCACTGCACATCCCAAACAGCACTGATTAGCACGATGCTGGTAAACACACACAGAAAGAAACCAAGAAACATATGCATGTGGGTAAGTACTCACACAATGTCAAATGAGGACACACACACACAAACCACACAGACAGAGTATAAAGTAGCATCATGCCATTTCCTTTCTAACAGAGAGGCCATAACACTCTCTGAACCAGTAAATCACTTTTCATCCCCCCTAATGCAGCTCTTCAGCTTTCTCATTTCTTTGTTTCTCTCCTCTCATCTGTTTTTGTCTCTCTGCCTCTCTGTCGCTGTACATCTTTTTCCTCTCTCTCACACTGTTCCCTTGCCTTCGATCTCTCAAACTAAAAACTGCTGCCAGTCCAGTGGCTCGTGTGGAGCCAACATACGGAGGTAGCAGAGCAGATATAATTTGCCTATGGAGCTACGATTGAAGTGAGAAAGAGGTAGAAAAACATTCGAGTCATATGAAGACAAAAAGTAGAGCCCGACCTATGTGGATTTTAGTGGTACTGATACTGATACCAATATTTGGGAGTAAATTCATTATCACCAATATTCATATATATCATCCAATATACATATTTAAAAAAATGGCACAAATAAATGTAATTGAAGCTTCATTTTTTGCAGTTTAACCATAAACTTTATTTTTGTATATAACTAAACAACAAAAATAACACCAAATATATTGAATGAATGTTTTTAATGTGAAATGTAAAAATAAATGCACGTCTTTTGTGGGCTGCCTATTCTGCACAATATAAGTTTTACTATAACCTAATATTGGCAAACATAAATGAAGATGCCGCTGTGTTTGTGACAGGCTAATGGACATTTGCCAACAGTTCTAACAGAAAATGCTAAATTTAAGATGAGATGATGTTTGGATCTTTTTGAGCTATTCTCTTTTTGAGTACTTTTGCTGTATAACAAGGGCCAAACAGAATATGGGGCCTTTCATGCCGATGATGGAGGTCGTCACAGATGGTATGTCAGTGTTAAAGTGAGAGATGTCATGGTGGGTAACAATAACTGAAGATAAAGTAAAGTCATTTGTTTATGTGTTGTTTTCGTGTGTATGTGCAATGTGTCTGGAAAAGATCTCAGAAAACTGAAAAGTGACAGTGAAGGAGGTTTGTTGACTTCTATTGGAGCTGTGTGGCTGCAGGTGCATTTGATACATTGTTCATGAGTTTGATATTTTAATAGCAATAAGGGTATTAACTTTATTCACACTTCTTAGAAATTACTATAATCACATGTTCAATTGCACATCTTGCAGACACAGCATGTTTTTTCTCCGTATACATATATAAGTAAGCAACTGTTTAATTTCATAATAATTATAAATAATGTAACATGTTAGCCATATCAGCTTGGCATGATTATTCATGGATTCCTCTTTCTTCTGTTTCCAAGTGGCTACAATCATTAGATGCAGCTTTTGTATTTACTGGGCCTAATTAGACCAGAATGATAATTCTTTCAGTTCGTCAAACTTATCAATTTGTATGCCTGTGATGATTCTCAGTTTTTCAGGTCAGGGTGTTAGGACCCCAACGTCCCACAGGTTGACCAAGGCTTCAACAACGTGCATGTTTAACATATGATTTCTCAACCAGAGGTACAGACCCACAGAGGTTCACTATCTGAAACATCCCACCAGTCAGTTACATACTGAAGGAGTCTCAGATCTGATATGAGGTGAAATGTCAACTGACCCCAAGCAAGTGCAGTTTCATATGAACTCATGTACAACTCCAAAGGATATAAAGGGTCTTTTAATTTTTCATCGGGCCATCTAATGAAGAAAAATGAACTATGACTTTTTACAACTTGTTCAGTCGACTGTCAACTAAGGCAGCAGGGAAACTTTTAAAAGTAAGAACATTTTTAACGAAGAAACTTTGGGTTTACATCATACGGAGAGTTCAAAGGAGACACTTTGAACTATCTCAACTCCAAAGTTGCCACATTGACAGTTTTGTGGAGTCTGACTATGAACTCATTAGTTGAAGGATTTCAACATTTAAGTGCTTTATTTAAGATGCTTCAAATTAAGAAGTGTATGTGTCAGTGTCTGTCTTTGGATCATCTGGTGTGATATTTCTTTATGGATGGTAACTATAATCAGCCTTTTCCTGCTGATAGACAAAATAGATTAGAATAACAGTCTGAGGAGAAATCTGTGTCCTAAATATAGACGACCCTCTGAATTCACATTTCGGCTGGATTTCTTTTTTTTATTTGAGAGAAACATTAAAAGTCAGACTTATCACCGACATTAATATGCCACTGAGATTAGGGTAGTGAGACGCCCTCAGCAGTTACTGGCAGCTTTCTCCAGTACACACACATGCACACACTTTTGAAACGGGAGCGCGAGAGCCACATTTAGAAAGTCGGGCAATTCCACGTTTTCAATTAAAACTTGAAAGGCAAAAACCATTTGACATTAATAACTGAGACGCACGCCGTCTCTGCTATCAAATCTTGCTTAATTAATTGTATCTACATGAGTTTAAAGGGTCAAAAATGTCCTCCAGTTAGAAGGGCATAATTGTCAATACTTAATTCAAATGGGAAGATGTATATCTTGTATTTGCAGGTTAACGGAACCCTTTGCAGTACTATCATTTTGACATTAATGTTTAAAGCTAGAGCTCAAATGAGCTTTCTAAGTGAAGCTCTCTTGGATTAATGCCTTTCATATCTGTCATGTGTTTTCTGCGCCCACTAGATTGAAGACACAGTCCTCACGCTGTTGAATAGTGAAAGTTTAGACACAGGCTGGTAATCCATTAATAGGACTGGTTTAGCACTCACCCAGATGGAGCAGCTTGACTCAGACTAGAATAATCCAATCAGCTCTCCGAAGTGTTGAACGTTCAACACAGTTAATAGGATCGCTTTGTGGGAACGGATGATCTCATCCGACAACTCCAAGCTGGATAGAAGAGTGACGCCTGCCCACTGGAGGACAAATCAGATGTGTTGAAATCCTCATACACAACAGAGAAATGTGCTGTTTACCCTGTGAAACCTGTTGGTTTAACTCCTCATTGTTACTAACTCAAAGATAACTTACAACTTGTTTAGGATTTTGAGTTTTCTGAAGAAATATGGATGGAGAAGGGTGTTAGTGTCCCTGGGATATTGAGCCTGGACAAAACCCTGTGTATTGTAAACCATAGCACGTGCTGTCAAATAAATATCCATAATGGTTTGTCATCTGCTGTTTCAGAATGACGTTTGAGCCTCATGTAGGATTAATGACAGTTTTTGCACAATGCTTTAGGTGGAAGGAAAGTGGATTCAGCACTCAAAGCACTCATCAATTTTTCTTTGCCTTTTTCAAATTGTTAGCATAATATAATGGACAAGCCATGGACACTACTTGTTTTTGCATAAATTCCACACTGAATTATTCTCCAACAACACACATAATCTTATAACATAAAGGCTTTTAAAGTTGGTTGTTTCAAAGTGCCTGGGTGGTTTTAGTACAAACCCTTTATCTGCTGGTATTATTCTGTGCCTGATTTTACCTGTACTCTTTATTTTTGATTTTGGCTTGTGTTATGTGTCTTATAGTGTTTCTGACTATTTCTCAGTTTTATTTCTGCTATCTTGCATGGCTCATCTTGAAAAGGATCTTTATTAATCTCTTTCCGCCAACACTGACCTACGTGCTACTGCTTTTTAGAACACCTACTTACTTTTTTCAGGGCTAGAGCCATCATAGAACCACAACATTGTGTCACTGTAAACTTCTACATAGGCTACATCTACAATTTTCCATAAAATGCTAGCCCCAAGCATGACAACAGCAACGATGGCCAGCATGGTTTCTTTGCAAATGTTGTTCCTGGCTTTGCCTGCATTGGCATCCAATGTATCTGATAATTCTTTTTTAATACTATTACAGAATTATGGTGACAAAGTTTTGGTTTTGATACGCCCTACACCCGACATAAGCCATTTTGAGATCTAAACCAGCAAAGTGTTGAGGCTGATGGAATTTAACCTTCTTTTTTTACATAAAGCTAAAAGGTACCCTGTGGTATTTTGGTGAATTAGTCCCATTTGTATAGACTGTCATGGCTCATTAGCTAACAGCAGCGCCTGTTTAAGCAGGGATATAAAGACGACAATCAACTGTAATACCTTCAAGATTTGAAGAAAATGTATATATACACTGTAAGAAAGGTCCGTGAAATTAACAGTGAAGTGCTGTAAAATCATGACATCAAAATATTGTAAATGGAAAAACAATGAAGCAGCGTTTAATTTACAGTAATATTTTGTAAAATACTGAACGTAACATACCTGTTAATTTTACGGTAAAAATATGCTAAAATAATCATATTTCTTTGTAGAATTTACAGATTACTGTAGTTTAAACAAAGAAAAACTGTAATACAAAAAGCAATACAGTTAAAATTACAACATGACAGTGTTAAAAAAATGTTTTTATACAGAATAAAACTATTACATTTTACAAATTTATATGTTATACTTTACAGATAATATGTACAAATACAGCTAAATTATGTTAATATGAGGGGTTTAAAAAAACAGGTGATGTGTCTGTTTAGAATTGAGTAGGCCTATATTTAACAATATATCAGTAGGGTCATAATAATAATAATAGTAATAATAGTAATGATAACTTTATTTGTGTAGCACTTATCTAAACGAGGTTACAAAGTGCTTCACACAAAAGTCCATGGCAAAAATGAATTTTAGAGCCAAATCATAACGTAATAAGGTCAAGACCTTAAGTTTATAGAGAAACCCAACAGTTCCCACAATGAGCAAGCACTTAAGGATAAAAACTTTTCTTGTTATTATGGTAATTCCTAGTGATTAGTTTTGAGAAATAGTTGGCTCTTGCAATTTTTATTTTGTCATTATAGGAAGTTAAGAGTTCTTTCATATTTAGGTAGTGGACATGCAGTTTGGTCTTTTTCCACTTCCGTTCATTTTTTCTGCACAGCCTTTTAAGTTTTATGTCATCAACCCATGGAGAGGCGTTAATAGGGGATTTCATTCTTGTTTTAATGGGGGCTATGATATCCAGATATTATTGAACCCATTAAGTGATGACTATCAGATGACTCATGATTCGCGTTATGGTCAAGAAGACCTACGGAAAAGTTTGATGAGAATTTTGAGGCACTATGTTCATCTAAGATATACGTGAACTTTTATGTAACTTTTTATGTTTTTTTGGGCCACGTTGAACAGGGAGTCAAACTTAACACAGAGGGGGACTAGACATGTAAACCACGAGGTCCCAACTTTGACACATAAATAAGTTATAATTCGTTAATAGCCTGGTTAAATAATTATTTTATTGTAGTATTTTGAGAGTCAACAAAGTATTTGGTAGAATCTTCAAAAAATGCCTCCCAAGTCTTCTAAAACTGTGCTGACTAACGACTCAGAGGCTAAGGCTACTATAGCAAGAACACTGTGGACGCTAGCATGCTACAGGCATTCCGGGAGATTGTCAAGGAAGTTATTCAAGAAGAGAATAGCGGTCTCCATGAAGAGATCCAGCGGGCCATCTCTCTGATAAAAACTGCCCTAGATGAATGCAGTGACAAACTACATGAGCATGACGAAGGGCTGAATGACTTGGATACCCGCTTGGAGGCGATGGAGACGCGATATGCAAATTTGAGCCAAAAAACTACAGGAGAAGACTGATGATCTGGAAAATAGAGTCCTTGCTGCTTGGAAGCTGAGATGTAAGTCCAGTATTGCAGTACAATACAGGATGCAACCGGTGCCCAAAGTCGCCTGCATAAAAGATCAATCAGAAATATAGAAACATTCACATTGTGTTTTTCCTTTTTTTGTGTGTGTTTTTTTGCAGGCCAGACTCCTGCAAATGAGAAGGGAGATGATCCGGATTGTGGTACGTGAGATGATACGAAAAAGTTCTTGCGTTAGTAGAAGAAACACTATTCAAGTTGCCAAAAAGATGGTGGCAAAATATCCCAAATCTCTTCGAGACATAATCGGAGGAGAGGTGATTGGGCCAGGGTATCACTCTCTTGTAAAGCAACTGCAAAACAGGATCGAGAATGTGAAGTGATCTACAAGCCCAAAAGTGAGAAAGCGAAAGCAGCGCACTGATGAGTCTGACACACACAAAGTCTCTCCAGAACAGAGAGCAACAATCCAGGACACTTATGGTTGCGTTAACTGGGATTTAAAATTCCTGCCCTGTGGAGAGACTCATGAGAGCCAGCAGGAGAAGAAAGAAAAACTGAAGATCATGTCTCAACAAACTGATGCTAATCAAGAGGAGGTCAAACTTCTAATGAAGTTGACTTTCTACACACAGCGTGAACAAGTCAACCAGGGGAAAAATATACAATTCCTCCTGGAAGAGTGGCCGTTTTGGTTCAAAGAACTCGGCATAGCAGTCCACTTCAAGGAACTCACCGGAATTGCACTCAAAGAAACTTTCACATGGAATTTGGATCTGAAGGGGGAACGGCTCCTGAACTACATGAATACTGTTTGTTTGAACAAGAACAAAAAGTTCCTACAGGCTGTTACAAAGTCTAAAGTGATGAGGGGAGAGCTGAGTGGTTGCTCTGAAGACGTCAGAGAGATGCTGCTGCTTCTGCTTTCCTACTTTGATGAGAAGCAAGACTTGATGCTCTGCCATGTGGAGGACACATGGCTGGTAGAGGAAGTACAGATGGACCAAGTTCACCTGACTCCCACCATTGTTGTGTGTGGTAAGTTTACTATTTTTATTTTATTTAAATTTTGTATTTCTATTTGTCTTTCTTCCTTTTCTTTCTCTCTCTTTTCTGCCTATTGAATTATTTATTTTCCCCCAACCTGCACAGGCACTGTTTTCTATTTTCATCCAAATGGCCTTTTTTGGAAAACGCCTAGACATACCCTTAGAAAAACCTGTGTAAAATATTAATTTTCTGTGGTATTGTTATCAAATTTGAACTTGGCCTAGGTAAGGTTGGCCTCATGCTGTGGTCCCATTGTGTTTTCCAGCTCATAAGTCCCAGCTAGAGTCATCTGCAGGCATCTGTTTACCAAAAAACATTCAGGCGGAAATAAAAACCTTCTACTTCAGTGTGTTCCAACTTCTATTACTCAATGCCAGTAGCATTTACAGTGATTCTGACTGTTGGGGGGAAAATTTAAAAAGAGACCAAAACCATGCATGTACTCCAAATGGTTCAAGAACAGCTTTCAATTTACTTTGGGTATGCCTTAGACAGGCGTTTTAGGCGAATGTCACCAGAATGTTCAAGAGGTTAACCTCTTAACATTCCTGGTGACATTCGCCTAAAACGCCTGTAAGTGCTACTGGCATTGAGTAATAGCAGTTGGAACACACGCCTGAATATGTTTTGGTAAACAGATGCCTGCAGATGACTCTAGCTGGGACTTATGAGCTGGAAAACACAATGGGACCACAACATGAAGCCTTACCTAGCCCAGGTTCAAATTTGATAACAATACCACAGAAAATTTATATTTTACATGTTTTTCTCAGGGTATGTCTAGGCGGTTTCCATTTGGAGACTCCAGAGGACCCTTGGTAACCATGGTCACACACTTTCACAGTAAAAGAAAAAAGTCAGACGGCCCACGGGCGGGCCGCTGCACATCAACTGGTTAAGCAATTTAACTGATAGTGATCATTTCAAAGCATATATACTCAAATAGTTTTGTGATGTTTCAGGGAGACAAGTCTTGTTTTAATTTTGTATTGTCCTTTTTGTTTTCTTTGTTAGGACGATCTTGTTATTCTTTGAAACGGTTCATGCTAAGTGTGGATCGAAACATTGTACACGACAACATCCCCTCCTTCGTTTCTGCCCTGTGCATGATGTTTGGGAGCTATTATTGTTTCAACATCCATTACCCATCAGAGCTGGCATCAACCCTGGAGTTTCTGCAGAGGTGTGTATTTTTGGATCCAATACTTTCACTTTATTCTTTATATTATCTTAAGTCACTGCTGCAGTGACTTGGAGATTAGGGGACTTGTCATTTTACCTTTTTACTCTTATAAATGGCTTTAAAATGGTAGCTTGAATAAAAAATGTTGATTGATGTGAAGTGTTTTGTTGTAAATTTAGGTATTTAATTATTAATACAGTCATCTGTTTTTCTTCTATTTCCCAAGAATATTTTTACAGTTTATATTTGAGATGGATATATATAGGAGTCGTAGAACAGCAGAAAAGGGCTGTAGGATTTACCTGCTTAAAATGTAATTTTTTGGTAAATTAGAACAGATTAAACTGTAAAAATTGTTCTCGTAAAGTTGTTTACATTTTTACTGTAAATTTTACAGAATTATTCTGGCAACCCAGCTGCCAACTTTTTTCCGTAAAAACAACGGGATTTTTCTTACAGTGTACTTATTTTAATATGATTCCTATACTCGGCTTCAATGAACAACAGATAAACTAATGAATTATGGACAAAAAGCAAGTTAGATTCAAGCAGTGTGTGTTCCAGTTAAAATTTACACCAGTGAAGACAAATTACAGGATTATACTGTATGATATAGTGTAGATTTATTATATCTACACTCAGTATCTACTTTCAGGTTCGACTGACAAAGATGGGCAGAAATAGCAATGGAGTTGTACTGTAGCCATTTCACCTCTTCATGTTTGCCTTTACTTTGACTGAACGTCCTCTGTCTCTCTTTGCCAGCTTCGCACTCGATGCTGCTTGCAAACATGTTACCAGGTCTTTTCTTTTTAAAAAGAAGAGGCCATTTTTTTAAGACTCCGTGGCCATCCCAAACTGCTCACCCCAGGCTACTGTCAAATTTCAATTTTCACAAATCAAACCATCTCTATAGTGAGATTGCAAGCAGAACAGTGGCGTCCAACTGTTCATATTTTCTCTCCACTGCTTTTATCTGTCTGTCGCAATCTCTGTCACCTCCTTTCACATTGTTTTTCACTGTCGTTTCTCTCACTCATACATTCCCTTTCCTTCCACTTTGTCTTAAGCTGCCTTCCCCTCCTCATCCCCCTACACCTAAAAAATCTTCAGTTAAATCTCACCAGTCTTTTCCCTTCTGCTTTTTTGTCATCATCTCTACTTTGCATTTCCTTGCCGTGGAGTTTGAGCAGACGTTCCATACTCGTCCAGAGGGTAAACGTGTTGGCGGATGCTGAATGAAACATTAAACAGCATCTAGCCCGCCATTCTTTCAGCTCCTCTTGGCTGCGAGGAGACAACTGGAGTAACGCACTCGATTGCAGTCACCATTTGTCCAGGCCGTCATAAAAAGACTGCTCGAGTTTCAGCATGATGTTGCCAGACTGGCATTATGCAAACAAGAGAGCAGCCACACAGTCGGTGCAGTGAAGCAGTGTTTGGCCTCTAACACATGTTGGAGACTTCTTTGAGTGAACAATGTCAGTATATCACTATATGGCTACAACAAATATGTTGTAATTTTAAAGATAGAGTGGGTAAGTTGTTCCTGAAACACTTTTGTTTTAATGGGTCCCGTGAATCCTCTTCACGCCCTTATAGCCCTCAATAAACAAAGTTGTCTTAAATAAAGAAGGTGTCTGTGGGCCTTTCAGGACTGTACACAACGAATAATTTATTTTTTAACCAGATGAAACAATAACTGATCTGCCTGCCTGCACGCACCCTGCCCATAATCTTACTGCACATGACATTTTTAGTTGCAAAGACATAACACCATTAAAGCAGAGACAACAGCCAGAAGTTTGTGATTAAGTCACGGTTCAGTTGGGAGTGGCCAAGCAGTTCATATGTTTTTGGGTGGTAGCTTTGATGAGAGGGCCTGATGATAGGTGATGAGATGCACTTGTTGCATATTTTCAGTCTTGCTAGCTTTTCCAGGCTTACCAACCTTTGCTTTAAAAGGCATCACTGTCGCTACGTTGGTGTCCAGACTACTCCAGAGTTTTTGAGCACTTCAAAAACTGTTATAACTGACATATTTTAGTCTAAAAACTTGGTTTGTGTTTTATTCTTAACTGCCAGAAAACAAAACTTTTGGAAACTGTGATACAGTCATTCTCATTCATCTCCTTATTGCAAAAATTAATTGAGGTTATGTACATTTGAAAGGAGAAACAACAGTCTTCCTTTTGTATACAAACATTGTGGATTCATAAGGAATAAAACAAGACTTTAACCCACTAAGATTCAAGGTGCCCTAAAAAAAAACATTATACATTTAAAGTATTTGAGAAAAACTTCCTAAAACCTGAGGGTTTTGTGATAATTGTGACCTTAACCAAAACTTTTATTTCTCAGTGTCTGAAGCAGATCGCAAAGTGAAATGAAAAACATTTGATAGCACCCTTTGGCTTTTATTGAATTTTTTTTATTTATTTTTGGTGCCGTGGAAACTGCATAAGGCTGGAAACAACAAAGCCTATTTGTCAACATTGTCATTTCAGTTTCAGGTCTAGTTTTTTAATGTTCAAAGATTTTCTCATTATACAATGTGAACATATTGATATGATACAACCTGATACAGAAGATGTAGATACGGTTTTAGTGGCCCTGTATTGGTGTTGCCTCCGGTCAAACTTTACCTGGTTGTTACTTGTTGAAATCCTCCTCTTCCCCCTCCTGCTCAAACATGTCTCTCACCCTGAGCCTTGGCTCCAGTACGTGATGTAGCAACAGTTTCAGTGTCTCTCTGCATTCAGCTGATCAGCCATTGTCTGAACTGTGACCTAAAAAAACCTTTTGTGGGCTAAGACGAATGGGGGAAAAAAATTTTTTTTTCAAAATGTTGTTAACTTCATTGGTAATGTCTTAAAAACTTTGAGATCACATAAAATGTACTTAACGGGGAAAAACACAATAATTCATCTTAATGCTTTGATAAGTGAAATAAACTTAACCCATTAAGATTTACTGCTCCATTCTTAACTTGGTCTGGTGAGACCTGAAAATTTAGCTAATGTTTGCTAACCTTAGCTACCGTGAGTTACACCCATACCTTTGTAAAATGCATAAAGGGTGGTATCACCATAAGTCTGAAAGACCAAGGCCTTATAACGTTTAGAAACCCCTTGGTGCATATAATCAGTACAAATATGATTAATTTTGCTCTCACTGCTCGCATAGTTTTTTCAGCTGTAAAACCCCGTTGATATCACATATTCTGCCAGATACTCAACTCAGGAGACCAAAAACAGAGCTGAGACACAATCAAGATGATCAGAAATACAACATGCGGCTAGATAGACAGACACTCGGGGGTAGACGCTTGCCCACATGTTAGGAGCTGCTACAGAGAACTGAAGCCAAGCCTCCTGTGGTTTTTCACATTCTCTGCATCTTTCATGTCCAGAATGAACTGGTGCAAGGATCCCCAGCCCTGACCAGCTTGACACACCAGGCTCACCACAGGAGCTGGACCAGTGCAGGGCCAAGAAAGAGAAGCAACACACAGGTTCATGCTGGGCTGGATGTGGAGGTAAGCCTGTTCATTTACCGCTCCAACTCCTAATGCTGGTATTTTATATCTTAGTGGAGTGGAGTGCAAAGACTAAACTGCTCTTCACTGCTTGGGTGTTGTGACACATGATAATCACATTAAGTGAACTTGTATTAGAAAGCAGATTTTTAATTGTGGTTTTACCAATGCTGATGTTCTGGTTCAATTCAGATTTTGTACTGTGGAGATTTACTAAACCTTGTTTTCAGAAGGGGACCCCCTTACAAAAAAAGTCATATTTGCACGTCAGGTTGCTGGTGGACCCAACACCTGAACACAGGAAAATGGTGAAATATGAAGTGTATTGAATTGATAGTGTGTGTACTGTACTGTACACCACTCAGTGAAGGAGTCTTCACTTCAGAAACTAGGTTGAGAGGGTCGAGTAGGATGTAGGTTTTTTCACTTTTCTTTTCTTTCTTTTTTGATTGATGAGGTTTTCAGGTCGATTAATCTCCCGACTTGACCATCTTAATAGGGCCAAGGATAGCTGGAGAAGAGAGAGAGAAGTAACTGACACAAAAAGAGATGAGCAAGACAACTGGGGAGGAGGAGGCTCCGAAAGACATGATGGGAGGCAGAAGGGCAGAAATAGACACAAAGAAAAGGAGAGCGGGAGTTACAGAAACAGCTTCCCAGTCAGAGAGCAGTCTAATAGGCCACCGCTACCTTGAGGAGTGTAAAGTAGGTCTGGACATCGCAGGCTATTTGCAGACTGAGCGGTATTACACGTTGTTAATAGGTTCAACCAGGGCCCTGCCCATTAATCAGAATGAGAACAGACAGAGAAGAAGAGACTAGGAAAGGTGGAGGAGGAGGAGAATGATGGATGGAGGCGGATGTCACAGGAGGAAAATGAGGTTTCTCGAAGCAGAGGTGAGCACCTCAGAGCGAGGGCTCCCGCTTTCTCTCACCTCTTAAGCTTTCTGGTTCACTGTGTTTTCTCGTTCTCACATCATCTTGACAAAAAACTCTTTGACAGCCTTACTGTCTCTGTATGCAAGGAACATTGAGTCATTTTGAAACTGCAGTGCCTGTTCTCCACCTGCCTGTTTGGAATGGGCTGTTTACTTGTCCTGTGGTAACGCTGGTTGGAACTGTATTTCTGAAATTGACCTATGATCGGATTCTGTTTTGTGCACCAAATTTAAAGTCTATATTTTTCATTAAATGAAACTGAATTTGCTTTATTACTGTTCACATGTGTGGCTCATATATACATTTTAATGATTTACCCAACTGTTGTGTTAATTTTTTTATTTATATTGCATGTCGACTGTTTCAGAGGTCTGCTAAGTACTGTAGTCAATCATCAGACTCAAATTCACAGCTTTTCAAAATAAAAGCTCGGCCATTCTGCTTGGGATGAAGCTTTGCAAAACCAAACATCTATGTTAACTTTGTAGACAAATTGCCAAAGAGGAAGTGGTTCTATGAATGTTATTGCCAGTGAAAAAGATCAGCACCTGCGACACACGTTTAATTTGTAAGTCCAACAAGGACAGAAAGTACTGCCTTTTAAGGCCAGTGGGGCGGGGGTTGCCGAAAACTGTTGTAATTTATCTGAGGACATGGTCAACTTGGTGCACTGACTGCCTGTTAAGGCTCCGCCCCCACTGACTGCAAAGCACTGTTTGCCTTTTAATTTAAATTGTATTAATATTGAGCCTAGTGTGTGTCCAAACAGCACTAAGGTCAACACTGCACTCCCTTGGGCTCTTAACTATACAAATGTCAAGTGTGATAAAAGAAACAGGTAGCTTTCATGCTGAGTTTTAGATTTGCAGCTCATTACCACTAATGTCTGTGCAGTAAATATGAAGCAACTCAGAGTAGCACAAACACTGGACCTGAGGAAAAGAGCTAGTGCTGCTTTATCAGAAAGTACAGAGTGTAAAAATGGCACATTGTGATGTTATGGAGGTTATGTGTCAGGGTGCTACCACCCTGGTGCAGTGAGTTTGTTATATGTTAATTCAACAGTTTGTCATGAAACATATGGTCCAGACTGGTTCTCACCTGTTAGAAATACTCAATATAATACTTGGGCTGGGGTAGAGGGCGCACAAGGCCAATGCCCTTCAACAGCACTGCAGAAACGAAGATCAGAACATCATCTACACACTGGACAATGACCTGCTCTATTCACATGTTAGCTCTATCAGAATATCACTCAGACTTTGTGGAACAGAGCTGTTAGGGTAAAGTCCTTTTAAGGTGTGATTTAAGTTTATCAGGACAGACGCCATATATTTTTCCTGATACAAAGTTTGGTCCTAATTTGTCGACGTGTGATTTCCACAATGATTGCAGTTGTTCAGTGAAATCCAAAGAATGTAATATGTATTTAAACGGTATATTTTGATGTTTTCAACAAGCTAAAGTGTCTAGTTGCAGTTGTGGACTTTACTATTAAGTGCATTTACTTAAAGAGCAATGATAACCAAGTGTTTCCTGTTAATTAGACAGTGAAAGCCTCGCTGCAGCTACCACCACCACAGATAAATTGTATTCTGTCGAAAAACCTGAATTAATACTCAGATCCCATTAAAAGCCAGCATATTTAAAAACTTCTGTTTGAGGCGTGGGCCAAAGTGGTGAACAGACGGACTGACCAACATTGCAACACCTAAAGCAATCTGCCAGTTTACCCAGACTAAAACCAGTCTGTGATGAAAATTATGCCCCACAGGGTCGTTACAGACAGCGAGTCCGCTCTGATCCATTTTGGTATCGGACAAATTTCAACCCTGCCTCTTGGAAATGATATTCATTGCAAATGAGGGAGTGTGAGGAAGTGATTTTTGGAAATGGCTGTGTATTGTGCACAGGCAGACTCCAACTGGACATCAGAGGACCTGGGGGAATTCCTAATGGCCTGTTCTGCTGGTCGAGCTGAACGGCCAGGCCGACACTGCCCAACATGAAATCTGCAATTTAGACCAAAAGCAGCGAGGTGCAGTCACATTCTGGTCGGACTCTTCTCTCCTCCTCCCTACATGCATCCTGAGATCGTGATTGGCAAGTTGACCTAGTTTGCACTTTTTTACAGTCCTTTCAGTTGCCACCCTATATGCATTTTACAGAATATCAATGCATGGCAAGTAAACGAGGAAATAGGTTTGCACTGGCTTGTATTAAACAAGCCAACATACAATTTTAGCTGATATATGTACAAAAAGACATTCAGTGACAAGTGTCTACAACCTGCACTTCAGTACAAAATAATGTAAAGGCAGAGCAACAAATGGCCCAATGAATCTCTGTCCATCCAGTCAGTCTCTCATTGTGCTTATTATGCTTTTCAGGTTGGTGGTGGGTTGGAGCCTATCCCAGCATGCATTGGGGGAGAGGCAGAAACAGGCTGGACAGTTCAGCAGACTATCACATGTGACAGATCTGATTCAAACATCTTTACTGGCATGTCACTGAGGAAAGTGTAGGAGTCGTCATCTGGTCTCATAGCAGTGAAATCTGGTGCGTCTTTCATAACGCCACAGATTCTGACATCTTGCTTCATCAAAAAAAATTTAGAATTAAAATGAATTTAGTGTGATAACATTTGTTGTGTTTAATCTAGCAAAGCTCTTAAACTAGATTCTTATATCGTATTGAATAGCTGCTTTTCATGTCTTTATCTTTGAATGTTTGCAGAAAGAAAAGTCCATAAAAAGCTCAGCTGTGTCTTTTGTGTGTGTGTGTGTGCACGCGCAGAGTGGATTATGCTGGAGTTTGACTCAACTTTAATGACTGTCTCAGTCTTGCTCTTTTAACTCTGCAATGCACTCTTCTGACAAGAGTTTGCTTCAAGTCACTCGTTGGAAAAGGAAAAAAAAAAAAAAACATCCACTAAAAAATATATACAGTATGTATTCTGTATTTTTAATGTTTGGTGGTGTTCTAGTAAATCTTTCATTCAGGTGTTGTGTTTGTTTGAAACTGGAAAGTTTTCATATGAAAACCAATAACCAGAAACTGGAACTATTCACCCTCACGTGAAACCCAGTTGAAGAAAAGTCACTGACAAGCAAAAATATATTATTATTTAATACTATATTTGCCATTTCAGCAGGTACATGTTAATACAGAAGATATTTGAGGCTACATGCACTCTAACCAGCGCACAAACCCAATGTAGGTTATAATAATAAAATCTCTCTCTCTCTCTCTCTCTCTCTCTCTCTCTCTCTCTCTCTCTCTCTCTCTCTCTCTCTCTCTCTCTCTCTCTCTCTCTCTCTCTCTCTCTCTCTCTCTCTCTCTCTCTCTCTCTCTCTCTCTCTCTCTCTCTCTCTCTCTCTCTCTCTGATGACAACAGTGTTTTTAATAGAAATCAGAAAATGTAGAGGAGTCTCATTCTACACCTCAAAGTAGAGGACCACACAAGTCCAAAGTTTTAATCTGGACAACATGGACCCCTGCAGCGGTATGAATTATTTATTTTCTTTTAATTAATTATTCAGTATTTAATTATTCAGTATTTAGTTATTCAATACTTCAGTTCTCTCTCCAATTTAAATGCAGTTTAAGAATAAATCAATTGTTTATTCCTGCAATGTATATTCCCCACAGTTCTTCCTACGGTTGCAGTTATATGCCCGCACTATAGAAGAATGTAGACGAAAAGCATCATTATGACAGAACCTTTAGACATCTTTGCACCCACGTGTGTAAATATGAGCAGTTGGAGCTGTGTTGATCACATGAAGAGTGTTAAAATGTTTGGAGATGTTCTGGAATGCTGTGGGTGAAGAGTGGACACTGACACAGGCATGTCAAGTGGCAGTGTTCAAATGCATTAGCTTGGAGTCCTCTTGATAATGAATGAGTTTCAAACAAGGTTTTACACCAGCGAGGGTTGAGTGAGGCATCAGAGTTTCACAGTGCAGCCAGAATGAGGAAATTATATGTTGAAGCTGGATTGGAACATTGTCTAACATTGGATATTAGAGTTTTGAAAATAACTTGAAGCACTATTTCTGTGTACAACCCGTCAAAAGTCTTCATACATGAGTAATTACATTATTCTAAGTAACTTGTTTACTCAGTTAAATTAAAACTAATTAACTGGATAGTTGTGTTTACTCAGTCTAATAAATCTAGAAATATTCAGACTATAGGCAAATAGCATGAACATGGCTTTAATCACCATTCAGGATGACATTACCTTCAGTCTCATATTGTCATGTGGTATTTTACAAAGGCAAGAACTCAAGTGGAGAGAATTTCAGGGTTGGGTATTGTGATCCAGTGCCAGTCAGCCACCATGACCTGTACAAACCAGACCGATGGTGGTTCATTTCAGTGCCTGAGCTTTGTGCTGAACTTGTTACCCTACACATCACAGCATGGGTCTAGTTTTCTTTTTCTTCCGAACCCAACTCGAGTCTGATGCAGTTAACCTAAGATGCACTGGGTTTGTGTCCCCGTGTCCCTCACATGCATGGATATTGCTCATTTTCCCAGATCGCAGAAATGTGCAGTGAAAAAAAGAAATCATCAGTTCTGATGGGCTCGGGTTTCCACTATCATGCAAGCTTTCCAGTGCACAAAGACTCTGTATGTTGTATTACTTTTTTATGCCCCATTTGTCAAAATGCCTTGATAAATCAAATTGTATTGTCAATTTGATAGTAATTATTATTATATATAATAATAATAACGAATACAACAAATGTTTAAACCTGCATCACAGTTAATAGCGGAGCTACAGCCCAACTTTTGATTTGCTTGACAACAGTTTTAATCACTTGAATGGCAGAGTAGAATGGATTAACTAGATCCAGTGATTTTATTTGAATCTGCACCACACTCACACACAGTTTTCATACACGATCCATGAATCATGGTCTGAGAAACCACGTCCTATCTCCCAATGTTAAAGAGAGTGGGGGAAAGAATTCCTGGATCCACCCCAGATACTGACCTGCACCAGAATTTAATGACTCATTCCACATTCTTCCACCAGGTTTTGTTTGAATCACTCCAGCAGTTTTTGCATAATCCTGCTACCTAAAAAACAGATGTGGTGAAAACAGATCTTCCATGGCGGAGGTAAAATCCATAACTTTACTTTCTACAAACTATGGACAGTCCTAAAGAGCATGAAACAGCTACCATGATTCTGTGGTGCACAGTGTCCATTGCTGTTTACACAAATAGTGATAAAGAGACAGATTTCACACCATTAAAATTAGACACATCCTAGAAACTTCTCTTATGACTGCAGTTATTCAGAAGCTCATGCATTTAAAAAAGTGTTAAATCAACATCTAAAATGTGACTAAAGTGGAACGAATGATGGGAAGCCTGGAAAATGTACTTATTACCTTTGCATAATTACTTTTTACACCATTTTCCTAAGCTCTCTCTGAATTATTAAACCCGATGTAATATTCTCCTAAGCTGTAAAGATTAATGTTGGTGTTTGTGTCTGATGGATGTTGGTAAATTATTGTTTTGTTATCCAAACACCTAATTGCTTCTGCTCGTTTTTAATCTGTTTTGGAGGGTGGTTTTAATTTTTCTGGGGCATGCACTCACAAACACAGAGTGACGCACACAGACAAACCACTTGTACCACTTCCACACACAACTTGCACACACACTCAGTGTTTACCTGATGCGGTTGGTTTTAATTTTCCCTCCCACCAGTCAGTCGTCACTGGCGGCTGGAGTAAATTAATTTATCGCCCCCTCATTCAGATACAAGGACACAGAGTTTTTCACTAAGCTGCGTAAAAAACACAAAATCAACTGAGCTCAGCTCTTTACCCATTTCTCACTGACAGACACACAGAGGGAACATAGATTATGCCCGCAGGCACATGTCGGGGGGGGTTTTATGCTTTTTAAAAGGTTAACACATGCAGTGGTCCTGTAGGTGTGCACCTGTGTGTATGTGTGTCACATCGGCTAATTATTAGTTCATCAGTGCTGCTCTGATCAAAGAATAAGCATCACCTTCATATCTTCACACAATCAGTCTGTTCAGAGGTGGGCAGAGTCTTGTGCTGACGTCCAACACTGATGTTCAACATGTTCATGAGAAGAGATCACACAAACACCTGCATTTGAAGGCAGCATTGACCCTCAGTTGCAAGACTTGATGCTGACGTCTTATTCCACCTTCAGAGCGGTTGTTTTTACCAAGTTTATGAGAAGAGTCCTATGGTTATCATGACCTTGGACATCAGAATTGTTTTGAAGGTCCGAATTCATGAGCTGAGCGATAATAACAGGTACAGGGTTCAGTCCGGTATGGAGCTTTGTGGGTGAGGGCAGGATTGCAAAAATGGACCCCTGCTGGACTCCGTATTTTTATTCATAATTTTGGTTGTATGACTTTGCATTATGCTAGCTTGCCCTGTGTGGCCTCTATGCCAACAGCAGTTGCATAGTTGTGCCTAGTGTGAAGGACTCAAAACTACCCAGAACTATTAATTAATCCCATGGTCCTTTGCTTTATTTATCACAGTATGTGTTGATATTTTACTGTTGATCGTTGCACTTGAAGTGTGTGTGTGTTTGTTTGTGTCAGAGAGAGAGGGGGCTTTAGTGCAGGTGTTGACCCACCAACTGAAGAAGACATAGTGCTACTGTAATTAAGAGTTGAGCACTAATTTAAATCACCTACCTATTCAGCAAACTCATAAATCATAGTGTGTATTATACCGGCGGCCCATTCACACTATGGCTGATTGAAAAATGTATTGTACATCTAAAGGATTGATCACTAGATAGTTCATCAGCCATTCCTTATTAAAGGCCCAATATTATACACAAGTTAAAGTGAGATATTGATTATGGTCTCACGCACATAGAACACAGTGTAATCAAGATTGTCATCAGTTTTCTGCTCCAGTTGTGCAGGTCAAGGTTAAATGCTTGTTTCTCTCATAGCTCGGGATTCAAGCACTCACAAAAGCTACAACGTTAGTCTCAACAGAACTCCAGTGGCACTTTAGAACACATGAAGAAGCGGATTCTGAACACAGCAAACAAAAAGAGGGCTTGTTCACCACTCTAAAATGGTGTTGTTTCATGGCATTGATTTCAAAAGATTGACTGCATCACGTCATTTCATTTCATTCTGGTTCTACAATTGCATCCTCTAAAGTAGTATTATAATATTGTATTGATTTCATATATTGAGCTCTTTTACTTTTACTCTCTTTTACTAAATTAACTTTTCTTCCCTTTTTTTACATTTTCTTGACTCTTTTCTTTCTTTAATCCTCCATGAGATTGCTTTTATTGCACTGCTGAGCTTGACCTGTGCTTCTTTTCCATTTCATTGAACTGTTGACCCTGTGTTAACCTACATATGACAAATGAAACTTGCTGAAACTACTGAAACACATTCATGTTGCCAATCTCCCGTTTGACTACATCCATAATGTTCTGCTGGCTCCACATCTGGAGATTCTGGAGGTTGATGAAGTTCATTCATTTTCATGATACTAGTTTGAAATGAATTTTACTTTGGGACATGGAGCATTGTCCTTCTGGAAGTAGCCATTAGAAGATGGTAAACTGGGACTGTAGAGGGATGAACCATCAATACACCACCAGCAGCAGCCAGGACCTTTGATGCAGGGCAGGTTGGGTCCATGATTTCATGCTATCGATGACTTTCGTACCGACCATCTGCAGCCTCAGCTGAAATCCAGATTCATAAGACCAGGCTTCATTATTCTGGTCTTCATCTGTCCAGTGTTGTTGACTCTGTGTCCACTGCAACTTCAGCTTCCTGTTCCTGGAGGACAGTAGTGGAATCTGATGGGGCTTCTGCTGTCCTGTTAGCTGCAACCAATCTCCTCTGACCTTCTTATTTTCAACACATCCTGCTTATGGACGTTCTGAGTAAGAACTTTAGAGAATGTTGTGTGTGAAAATCCAAGGAAATCAGCAGTTCCTGAAATGTGCAAACCAACTTGTCTGGTACCAACATCACCCATCCTAATGTGAACATTAACTGAAGTGTGCAGGTTTTCTTCGTAAAATGCTTAGAGTTTAAGGTTAGTTCTATATAACACAACACATGGATGAGAATATAGACTTGAGCCTTGACTTTACAACAGAGTTCTCACTGCACCTCTCAAGTGGCTCTGTGTTTGGACAAGAAATTCAAAAACACAGCAGTTTCTTGACATCCCTAGAATTTTTAACTGAGGTGTAAACAGTTTCCTTCCATTGTGTTTGCATACCAGCATCCTCTGCTTTATGTGCAGTGAATACTGAGACTTGAAGAAAAATATGTTTGTTTCATCTGACCTTTCACAACTTCACTCAGAGCAGCTGTTGTATGGTAGAGCTGTGCATTGTAACGGTATAAAAATATTGGGTTTGCATAGTTTTATGGTGAGTAAACAACACTTGTCCTCACAACACCAGCCTACGATGTTGCTTTGTTGTTATTTCGTTGCAGGTTTTACAGTAAGTTTCTAAAGACTTGTTTAAAAAGAGCCTGCACATGGACCTTAACATGAAACCTTAATCACTTAGCTCACCTTGGCCCTGCCAGTCACGTGTTTGTGATCCTGTTACTCAGCCAGTCTAAACCTAGACATTTGGAAATGACAATAGGAAGAGGCTCACAAGTGACTTGAATTGCTTAGTTTGCACCATAAACTGTATATACAGATGGATGAAGTATTTGGTTTGATTTGGTTTTAATTAGCCTAGTTATCTAATCCTCCAAAAATGGGATGAAACGTGATGACTGACAGCTGAGACTAACTTATGATTGGTCTAGCATGTGTATCGGTGAGACGTCCCTATCACAGCTCCATCAGCTTCACAGACCCTGGCTCCCAATTTGCAAGATGTCATATCATCTTGTGCTTGTTTTGAGCAACTTGAGCATTATGCCAAAGAAATGTGTCATTTTTGTGACGGTTCCGTACAAAGCTGGGACTCAGTTGCAAAAGGAAGCACGGGAGACAAAAAATAAAGTACAAAATAAAACTTTAGTTTAACAATCCACGGGTCATACACGGGTAGGCAGTCAGGAAGGCAAACAAGTCCATTCAGGTATAAGGCACAAAATCCAAAGTCGATAATCCAAGCAGAGTCCAAAACCAGGTAAGCAAACACACAGAACTTAACGCTGGAGAGCATGAACACATGGAGGAGACGATGACAGTCTGGCAGAGGGTGAGTGGGAACACAGGGTATAAATAGGGAAAGCTTAATCACAAAACAAGGTACAGGTGTGTGGGGAACAGGAAGTAACACTATACACAAGACACAAGAACCCAGATAACAAAATAAAACAGGAAGTGAATACAAACAGACCGGATTATTACAATTTTGGCAAATGGGATTCAGTGTTGGGAATGTTTCTAAACGTTTTGCAAAACCTGACTTCTGCTGAAAAAATATGATTGAATAACCTACTGCACAACAAACTGGAGATATTATTAGATCTCATAATATCTTTCCAATGGATCAAACTCCTACAGTGCAGTATGCACCAAGACAGTCACATGCTCAACATGACCTCGACAAACATGAAGGTGCATGAAGCAAGAGGACATGTATGTATTTTCTCTCACATACAACACACTGAAGATGGCAAGAGGTTTGGGATTAAAGTAAGACTAATGGTTTTGTTCCCTCTGATAAAGACCATTTCTTGGAGAGGGATATTAGCACTATACTGTTTTTGTTTCACAGACTTAATCTAATCTTAAAAAAAAAAAAATCATACTCAAGGAGAGATGATTAAATAATGATGTTGTTGATGAAGAGACTACCTTCAATGTTCTGAGTGTAGCTGCTCTTTAATTTAAAGATTCCCTACTGCTGCAGGAACATATGGTATATGAGTATTTTATTTGTCTCAGGCTCATTTGAAAGTTAGATTTAATTTTAAATAGCCCCTGCAGGAAGACAGGCAAATGCAAAATGAAGAATAAAGCACATGAAGAGATGGAGGCAGGGGAGATGTTGTGTTATATGTCAGAGTTTACAGTGAAGGCAAAAGGCAGAAAACATCAAATTGTCAAGGAAGAACATTCAAATAATAAAGCGTGTCTTAAATGATAGCGGGCACAAATAATAAAAGTATGGTCTTGATAACGGCTGGTTAAACATTCAGGTTGTCTGGGTTGATGCTGTGATAATGCCACATTCGCAACTCTGTGCCAGACATAAGAAACCCTTGTTCAAAATACCTCTGACATTTATATCCACACTAATTACCAAACTCCACCCATATAAAAGTGTAGTGTGGCCAAGTGTATATATATATATATATATATGTAAATTCACAGGTACAGACATGCAGAAAGAGGAACTAAACGTGGCAGTGGGTGAGAACTAAAGTATGTTGTTTTTGTTTCAGGAGAAATCCGATTTTCCAGTGATTGTGCAGTATTTTTAACATCTAAATCATCTAATATGAAGCCTAGTCAGCTGCAAGGATTTATTTTATTGTGAAAGTCTTTGGCACAAACCTTTGACCACTTCACTTCTGCTCAAATAACCATCACCAAGAGAAAACTAGCTAGTTAATCAAATGGATCTCTTGAAGACAAAAATAGTGATGAATACGTTGTCAGTGGCTTTGCTACTTGTAAAAGGTGTCACAATGGATTAGCTTTTGATAACCTCAAGCTATGCACGTCATGGCTGAGGAAACACATTGTGACAACTGTGGGAGCACAGGTGCTGTGACAATTAACAGATACTTCTATCGCAAAGGAGGACAGTGTGTGGACAGAGTGATGATGTATGTAGCATGTGCTTCATCTCGGTTGACAGTTCAGGTCGCGGGTCTATGTACGAAAGTCCAACAGGTCTGGATTTGACTTGGAGATAATAGTGAGTAATGGGTCATATCCAATTGGGTGCTTTGCAGAGGGTTGCAGGTTTGAAAAAATGCACCTGTGCAGGACTGGTGGGGTGGGCCTTGATTTATTTGTTGAAATAGGGATGATACTGTCATGGTGTCGTCTTTTCTGTGTTCAGTTTCCACCTCTTTATAAGAGTGTTTTCAGTTTATTAGTACCTCCTCGTGTTTCTTGTACATCCCTGTGTTTATGTTTGTTTATGAGTTGTTTCTGTGTTTCATGTTTTCCCACTCCGTGTTCTGTTTCCTGTTTTATTTTGTAGTCTCTGTGCTTCCCTTTGTCCTTGTCGGTTTGTTGTCATAATGTTTGTTGTGATCCCCTGTGCTTTTTGTATACCTTGTCTCCTGAGCTCCTGTCCTCTGCATCTCCTCGTGTAAGCCTCCAGTGTTTTCCCCTGTGTGCTTTTAGTTGTTTTTTTCTGTTAAAGAAGACTATTTACTATAATTCATATGCATATATATATATATTATACACACACACACACAAATGAAGCCAGCATAATAACGATCATTAAAGACTGCTGCTCCCTATGTGAAATGGAACAAACCAAATCTGAAATAGAGGTCAGACCGGTGAGGGAAAGAAATATGTACATTGCAGAAGAGAGAGAGACGACTACACTAGCGGGGAGGGAATGAAGAGAGAGAAATGAGTGAAAAGGGGAAAAAAAGACTTACAAAGCCTGGCTTGATGATTCATTTAGGTGCTTAAACCTATTTTACACTTCCACCCCTGTTCATTCCCAAACAACAATAGACGGTAATTTTCCATGCGTTGATAAATTACATGGCTTTCTCGGCAAGCAGAACACATTGGTGTGCTATTATGAGCAATGGAAAATCCTACTTTAAAAATTAGAGGGGAGGGAGGGGTTGGGAAATGGGGGATAAAGAAAATACAGGTAGGAATAAAGAATATGGGATTAATTATTGTATAGGTGGACAAATACTGCATTAATGCAAAATGGAATAATAATACAAAAAAAACAGACTAATGCTACCTGCAGATGAATAAGAAAGAAGTAAGTGGGTAGGTGGGTGCTGACAAAATGAAGGAAGGAATAAGAAAGAGGAGAAGATACGTAGAGTTGTGTGGGCGTGCTAATGACTAACAACTCACAACCAGAAACATCAAAGCATGAGAGACAATAGGAGACAACAGGGACTATTTTAAGTCCAACTGTGTTTCTCTACTCCCCCCCCACGCACCAACAGTCCCCTAACACACAGACACATATTAAGATGCCTGAGACCATAATTAAAACACCCTGAGGCAGAAGAAGCAAACAAGGTGTTGCTGCCTCGGCGTACTGACAATGTCTGTGGCTCACAGTGCTGGTTTCGTGTCCCCGATGTGTTGGGATCACGCCCAGAGCTTTAACTTTTGTGCGTGTCGTCCACCGCCTGGCTTTCTCCCACACTGTTCCTGCCACTCTGCTGCGTACTGAAGAGAAAAGCATTACAACACAAACAACATGCAAGATGCTCGGGGACAAACACACAGAGAGTTTACGAGAATGATGAAGGAATATGTTTATCAGGACATCCTGGAAGTCAGAAAAGTATGACGCCCAAAACACATAACAGATACAGCCCTGTAGCATGAGCTTTCCCAAGCACTTGGTTTGAAGTTTTAGTAAGAAGTCAGAAAGTGGGATTTATGGCTTTTTTTTTTTTTATAGTGGCCTCTGCCTACCCATTTTCTTCTCTCTCTTTTAAATGGTCTTGTTATAGTGACTGGCATTGTGTAAACTTGGCGTGTACTTCCTTTCCAGAGGTTTTCAAATAAAAGGGATTTCAAGATTTGTTTGACAGTGATCACAGATGCTAGTTCATGCTAGTGAAAAAAATCTAGTTGCATCTATTCAGGATTCCTAGTCCTAATAAGCTGGTAAAATACAGAGTTAACTGCACATTTTTGTATCCTTTTAGCTCTAATTTACCACACCAATATTTTTTAATGACTGCTAAGGCTATAGATTGGAGTCTGTATAGTTAGCGGAAGAGTAACCTACAGCACAGACTTCCTCACTCCTCAGGCTGACAATGGTAACTGAAGTCTGTATAGAAATAGAATCTAGAAAGAATTTATCAACTTCTTGGTTTTAATCGGTTAGTTTTGTCCTTGACAAAAAAAATGAATGTATTCTCATATAATATTTGCACGGGAATTTGTTTTCTTTTAAGGTTAGAAATGTGCGAAGTTGACATCCATGTATTAGCTTGCTGTCTTCCCGATCTTTTGCAAACTATTGGCAGGGCAATGTATTGCACCATCTCAGTGAATGTGCATGTGCAAAACAAACAAGATGGAAGAACCCGATTACAAAATCATGGGTCCATAGTACTCCTGGTGGTAAAATGTCCAATAGGTTTCCATTTTTCATAGCTTCATTATTTTTGAGTAACTTTAAGAATACGATCAGAAGGCATGTGTGTCAGGAATACTCAGCAGCAGCAACATCATTGTGCTTACAATGGAGGTTACAGGACAGTCAGACTACAACATGCCAGTTGTTTATGATGTGAAATTGAAAAAACTTCTGTTGGAACAAAATTTTGAGTTTGCTTCACTTTGATAGTTCAAATAGTTATTTCCATGTTTCCATCATGGCCTTGTTATCATATACTCAGTAATGTCTGGTTTGCTTAAAATTATCTGATTCTTCCCTGATAATAAAAATGACATTTTTATTCACATAAATAATGAGCGCTATATACTCTCAAAACATAAAAGCTTTGCAATCTTCTTGTATTGTGTTATCCTCGTGTGTCATGTGTTATCTTCATCAAGTAAATATAAGATTCCTCTTAGCCGTGTCTTCAGTGACATAAAGGCAGCTGCTATAGTGGAAATGAAAATTACTTATTACACTGTAATATTTACTTTTGAGCTCAAAGGTGTGAAAAGTCTAACGTCTTAAACCTATTTAATCTATTATTTTCTCAGTAGATGTACTGTCTGAAGCAGTACTGAATACAGACAGAATATACTGCAGACTATGAGTAGAGAGACATTTCTTTCCTTCAGATGGCTGGACTACAAATAACAAATTACACAGCCTACTCCAAATGAGGCTGTGCTGAGTGCTTCAGTTAAGGTCTAAATCTGTCATTTACAACAATACTGCCAGTTATACTTGCTCAGCAGCTCTTCACAGTGTGCCAGTGCTTTGTTTTCCGAGGTTTAGGAGTTATTATTATACGATAAACTGGGGCAAAATCCCCAAACTGGGTTTAAAATGTCCTAATAGAGGTGATAAAATGCATATAGTCTTTTTGATTCAGACTCCATATGATCATACAGCAGGCTCTCTCAGCTGAAAACCTAGAGCACTCTGAACAGATTTATTTTGGCCTTTATCACCATTATGGTGGGAAATTTCATCAAAATCTAATTGACTTTTGAAATCACCTTGTTCTTTATTAGTGGTGCACTTGGGAGTCCTCCATTCATTTGTTATATTACTTCTCTGTTGCTACTGCTAATGCCGCTGACATCAGAATTTCTTATGGTAAATCATGTTACTGAAGTATTAGTGTTTCTTATGCATGGCTCACTGTAGCCTTAGCACATTATCTGTTTAACTTTAATAGTATTGTGAAATACATACAAGAAATCAGCCATACTGTCATCCTTAATAGTCAATTCACTTCTATTTTTAAATATATATATATGCTCAGTTGCCAGTTGTCCACCTAATTAAAACAAATGAAGTCTAAAGGCTCCTCTTTAGTATGATCGTAAGCCCCTTTCTCATTGGTCTAAAAAACCCACTGACACCCTCTAACATCTTGCTTTTTCAAATGAGATGAAATGGATACAATTAACACTCGATCCCGGGTCAGAAGACTCCACATTACACATTGCTTTCCATCGGCTACGGGTCCAATTGGCAGTGATGGAAACAAGACACCAGGATAAACATGCTAATTTGATGGACAGCAAGGTGTGAGAGCGCCTCAGTTTTCAGTGCGGTTGTGAAATTGAACATGATGTGCTGAGGGGTGGGTTGCATTCCCCTATTGGCAATGGTAAAGGAGTGAGTTTACCTGTGTTTAAATAACCTGCATATACCCACACATTTTGGTGTAAAAGAGATATAACAAACTGCTTGTTGCATGGTCACACACATTAGAGAGATCTATCCCTCATAAATGTCAAAATCCTGGTGCCTGTTCTGGTATTCATGCCATATTACACTATGTGACTGGCCAGATGTGTGGAGCTGTCAAAGGCGGCAGGATATGACCTTTGAATTCAAATAACCTTTCTTGGGACCAACTTAGTCAAACCCTAAAAAGAGAGAAGTTGCCCGTCATTTTGTAGGCAGTGATTTGGCATTGCACATTTCATTAGGCCAGTTGCATGTTTCTCGATTCCAGAAACAGCTACACAAACCTAGAGTTTGGGGATTGCAGCCAGCACTTCATACTTAAAACATCACTATCTGCTGATTGGCTCATTTAGGTTTATGTGACCCCTGATGTAGTCACTGTTTTCCACTTCCTCTATCCCGACAGCTGCATTCCTGTGCGCTTGCTTGCTTGTACGGTTATGTATAGAATAATTGATGTGTGGACACACTCACAGAAAATTACACACAGATCACTGCACAGTGATGTAAGCTTCATAATATTTTCAAATATTAGGTCAGTGATGGTCGACAGGGTATTTTAGTTTTTACCACTGTAATTCTATATTGTTGCAGATGAAGTAGCTGGATAGGTGAGCCAAGTCACGTTTAATTTCAGCCAGTAGAAAGTACAGGTGTGAGTTCTGTACTCAATGTGAACTTTTCACTCTGGGTTGTGATCAAATCATCATTTATCCTGAGACCGTTTAACTCGTATGACATGTGGCTGAAATCAATCTGAAGTCTGGCAATCCAGATAATTAATTTTTCTCATCATCTCTTTGCATTCCAAAGGAGTGCTTGGGAATTAATCCTCATTAGACAAAATGAATGAGGTTTTAGGTTTCAGTAGGAAACACCTTTGTTCCCTGTGATGTGCCTTGGGTTGCAGCAGATTTGAGAGAATTTGAGATTCCCATCTAGCAGAATGCCGTTTTCATTGCAACGCTACAAACCATAAATAAATGGTAAAACATCCCGTGTGCGTTGATAGATTGGTTGGTCTCCATCCTTTTTTTTTTTAACAGCGAACAACAGCCTTCAAATTAGAAGAAATACTGTTTACCTCACTGTACTCACTATACATGTGCTGCACATTTATTTGCTTATTCAGTTTTGTGAGTTTGGAGAAACTCAGAAAGTAAAAAAACAGGTAATGTCAGCTTAGAGTGTATGTCAGTTAAGTTGAATCGATTGTCAGCTTTCTGTAACCTTCAAGTTTTACACAAGATTACAGAGAACTCCAGAGCTTTGATGGATTCCTGTTGTGGTAAGTGGCAAGTTCAATAACTATCCCCTTATCTTCACATCAATAATGTCACTTCTTTATGTTGTGGCCTATTGAGTGGTTGATTGCCATTTTGGAATCAAAAACTTGCTGTGAATAATTCAGTGTCAAACGTGATCTATGTGATCATTTTTAGTTACTATAATTTTTCTAAATATTTAATTATGTTCTCATACCTTCTGTGTTTTGCCTAAAAACTACAAAATGGTAAAATTCCTAAAAGCACCCTCAGAGTTTGTCTCAAGTGGCCTTAATGTCATGTTTTATGCATAAGTTAAATCCAACATCTCTTGTGAGTTACAGAGGTAGAGTGTGTCTGTACTGTTTGTGTGTCTGTGTGTATGAGGCTATACACTTGTACTTGTGCTTACAATATGTTAATTGTGCAAACAGATGTACATTGTAATACTATGTGACCACTAAATGCCTGCTTCAGGTGAGTTGGCAAAAATCATGTTTTAAAGATGAGCTAAATCCAAATGCGACATGTGTGCTTGTGTGGGTGTTGAAATATTAATGCAGGAGAAAACACAAGGGACGTCTTTGGAAGTCTCCCCTTTGTGTGTCATCATGCGCCCTAAGGGGAATAACCGTGGATGGCACCATAAGAAGTTTGTATTTGTAGTGATACCAATATAGAATGGTGCAATACAGTAACTGTATAAGCTGAAACATTCTGTCTGGAAGTCTGTTTATTTTCCCCTTCTCACATTGCCTTAAATGTGTGTGGGAAACACCTTGTAATATACACACTCATGAATATATGTCAAAGTTAGTGACTGTACTAAAAGATTGATGATGCATCAACACTTTCTCAGACAGAACAAAAATAAGGCCAAAATATCCTCAGTAGAGGCACTGCCATATAGTGTTGTAATTTGGTGCCTGAGTCTGCATAGTAGTGATCTACATCTGCTAATGTGGTGGTTTGTGATCTATACTACAGCTGTCCACTGGGGCAACCAAGATATTTTTGCCTTTACTTTGTCATCCATCCCTTATAACTAGTTATACTATATTACATTATATATCTGAAGATTTGGCCAATAAATCTGATTCTGATAAAAGGGCTAAAATACTAAGAAAATACTTCCTGAAAAATAGATAAGTGTACAACTCAGTACAGTTCAGAAGTCAGCCAATAATGGTACTTTTGCTTCAGATACAAAGTTCAGGTACTTGGCTTGACTGTGACTTTGGTCTTGGCTTTGGATGTGCCAGTCTCAACCTCTGACTTGCCTTGGAAGCTCACAAGGATGTTACTGTATCTTAACTTGGGACTTGCCCTGACCTTGCTGTTGGTTGCTGTTGTCTTTGCTGTTAGGACTTGAGAATTCATGTGACATGATTTGGGACTTGTTTGCCTTGGCTTGGAACTGGTTCTTAACTTGGGAATTGACATGGGATTGGCTGGACCTTTTTGAAGGCTTTACTGGGGACTTGTTGGTCCTAAAACTTGAATTGAACTTACTGGTCTTAGCTTGGTACTCAACTTGGAACTTTGTAGCCACAGCTTTAGACCTACCTGGGACAGGTAACAAATGGCTTTGGTCCACCTATGGCCACACATCTTAAAGGTTAATATTATACTATAACACTAATCACATAAAAGATTAACATGGAATTGCAATATAATTTCATGATAAAGTAGTTAGAGAATAGACCTATGTCGTGATTTTGTGGTTTCTATTTGTTCTTAATGGCAGACTCTAAAGAATTGGTAAGGGTTTCAGTGCAAAGTGCGAACAGCAGACTTGCTTATCTGGTGAACTATCAATGGGTGTGTTAGCCCTGTGATAGACTGCAACACAGTCCAAGCCATACCCTGCCATTCATCCACTTTGTTTTGGGACAACCTCAGCCCCCCAAGACATAACAAAGGATAAGGAAAATGGATGGATGGATCATGAAGATATGGAGAGTATGTAACAACATGCTGAATAACACCTCTCATCTCAACCCTTTCTCAGATAATCTTCTACACCCCAATCTACTGTCCATCCATATGAAACCACAAGGTACACTTTTGTGATGGAACATACTCCCCATGCAGGTGAAATGGTACGGGGAGGCTTTTCTCATTTATAAACTTGTACCAGCACTGCAGTCAGAGTGAGAATTGTAATCCCCTTTAGAGATTGTTCATAAACACCCCCATGCTAACATGCCTTCTGGATTACCAAACTGACACCAGTAATTTCTAGAGCCATTGTTTCTTTCTGCAATGACTGCCTATCTGAGAGCAGATCCTTACAGTGGAGATAGATAACATGATTTAATGAGGCCCAGGCAGCCATGCACTACTCTGTGACTCTTCATTAAGTGGTGACAATAAAAGAACTGCCATGGGACTCGGTTTAGGCCAGAGTTTAAATCAAAGCAGAATTCCTGAGGGTTCATTGTGAAACAGAGGACTGCTGCATTTATCATGTACTTATGTAAAACAGTGAGCATGTTGCAAGTTTGAAACCCATGTGAGAAGGCAGCCAGCAGTACGTCAGCGTCATCAGGTATATGCCTGTATACACTAGAACATTGACTGTCAAGGTTCAATGAATCAGTCATGATGTATGATGCATATGCAATAGATGTATGTTGTTGAACTCGCCTCATACAAAACTAAAGCCATCAGGATTGGCAAGTAGGAGTGTGGCAAATCCGTTTCAACATCAAGCAGCAGCAGTAATAGCAAATAGATATCAGCAATTGCTTTCAGATTAGTTACATTTCCACGCCAACATATCCAATGTAATTTTGACTAGAAGCAATCCTTAAAATACATTAATGAATACATACATTGTAGATATCTCTGAATAAATTGTGCAATTTCATGCAAAATGTTCTATTTCAATATGTTAAATTTTGTTTCTACAAATCTTAAATGACCATTTCGACCATTTGCTATGGATCAACATCATATGTAGGCATTTTGGGTGAAGTTGTTGTCACCTCTGATTTGATCCTCATTCAGTACTGCTTACTACGGTGGCCCTGAGAGCTCAACGCACTGCAACTGAAGAAAACGCATGCAAGTGGACAAAACAAAGCAAAGTAAGAAAACATCTTCATCAATTTCACAACACAACACATTACAGAAACGCGCTGCAAATACAGAAATGTGCAGCAAATACAGAAACGCGCAGCAAATAAAGAAAACAACAACGAAAGTGTTTCCAGAGGACAGCTAAAAGTGATGGACACTGCTGCCACAGGAGACACAAAAACGTCCAATACATCAAACAAATACGGTTCCACACAGGGGTCGGCAACCCGCGACTCTGGAGCCGCATGCAGCTCTTCAGCCCCTCTGCAGTGGCTCCCTGTACAGCTGTTGTGCAGATTTTTCGCGAACGGTGAACTTAACGAATCAGTTTTCATATGATTAACATGAACGTCACGATGAGCGCGAGTGAACGTCACGTGAATTTTTTTAATCATCATCGTATCAGGCCATCATGAAATACAAGGAGCGGGCGTGTGTGTGTGCTCCCAGACAGCGCGCACACACACACTGGCCCCGGGGCTCCGCCCCCACTCACTCGCTCGGAGAGACGCACAGTGATATCAGAGCTCGGAAGAGGGGGAAAAATTGCTCTTTTGATAGTAAAGGTTTCCTACCCCTGCACAATATGGACAATACGTTGCCTCACGAACAGGGGCTTGCTTGTTAGCGTTGTTTATTCAGTTTAACAGGAGAAAACAGCATGTCTCTAGCTCAGACCGTTGAGGAGTCTTGACACTCTAAAGAAAACATGATATTTGAGATCGTATAAGGCCCAGTGAGTCTCAGAGGGTTAACAGGATACATCTGTAGTTTATTTATTAAAATAAACCAAAAACGTTTAAAGTTTAGCAAATTTTCCAAGATCACTGACGGACACCGACTTTAACAACTCCAAACTGCGGCAGCAACAACAAGGGGACGTGTCCATCACTTTTAGCTGTCCTCTGGAAACACTGCGCGTTTCTGTATTTGCAGCACGTTTCTGTTATGTGTTGTGTTGTGAAATTGATGAAGATGTTTTCTTACTTGTGTTTTGTCCACTTGCAGTGCATTCAGCTCTCAGGGCCACCGTAGTTTACCCTGACCAATACTGAACACCAGTGATTCCCATGAGGGTAGCAGAAATAATGCTGAACGTGACACATTTACTATTATGGGATTAATTTTAAGTTACGGTACACCTGTTAACACATCAATCAGATACAGAGCAATTACAGCAGTCATTGGGTCCACTTGATCAATGTACATAATACTTGATACAATATTCACCCTCCTTTTAGCTCTGTTTTACTCTCCACCCAAATAGTTTTTACTTTTTAGCTGCCTTTTAATGCTCCACTGTGCTAACCAGCTACGTGCTAGCATTGTCTCCCATCTCTTTTGCTAGTAATGCTGCTGTGTGAACACAAAAATGTTCTTTTAATCACCTTCCTGTTTCTTCCCTCTCATTTCTTTTCTACGTTCCTCTCATTTTCCGTGTCTCTTTGCTGTCCCACTGAGTATATCTCAGTCTTCTTTCTCTATACTCCAACTCATTGCTGTTAACACTTTCTCAGTTTTTACTCTCAGACATCCCTCTTTTTTCTCCCGCTCTGTCACTTTTTATCTTTATCCATTGTGCTCCATCTTCCATTCCCTTGTCTGTCTATATTACGCTAACTTTTTCTCGGCCGTTCCATCTCTTTTACTTTTGCATGGCAAGGAAACATCAGAATCAATATCAAGGTCTCTCTCTCGCTCTCTGTCTCTCACTCTCTCTGAGCCTTATTCTTTCTCTGTTTGTTTCTTATTTTATTCGCCTGAGATTCAGTGCAGATGAGGAAGCACCATAGCTAACAACAGGAATTACAACCAACCACTAACAGTTTCTATTCAGGCCACATTGACATGAATGGGTAAGTGAACTATACTGCTTGTTTTTGTGTTTGTCCCCTGGTCACATATTGTCCCTCAGGCTGTGGCATTTATCAGCATGTTGGCCAGGCAGATATGTTATTTGCTTCTGTGACACATTCATAGTTTACTGTTGCCATCCTGCTTTGTGTTTGTCTCTCAGTTGATGTTGAAATAATTAGATTCAGCTCAGTTCAGTTGTTGCATTTTGTTTTTGTGACCCAGTGGTCCCATACCCTGCCATAGCAGAGGGTGACATAATGAATTACACTCACTACAGAACAATGGAAATCACACCAGATTACTTACATACAGTATATTTCTTCTTCTGTACTGTCACCCTTTCTCTTCATTTGCAGCAGAAATTACATTTCCCAGAACTTGTTGCTTTGACAACATCAGACAGTTTAATAGATTCTGATTCATATTGGTTAGAAAATGGTTTTCTCTGACTCTACTTAGGGAATATAATAATATTATGACATATTGCTCAAATGGATGCAAACATTTTTTAATTTGTTATAGGTAGAGTGAACTGAGGTGAAGATATATCTACAGAAGTTGTTGATAATGCTTCACCAGTGGACTTTGTAGAAATCTGTAAGTTCCAAGCCGTCAGAAAAGAACCTGCAGGCTTTGCATCAAACGCGATGGGATACATACAAAGACCGATCCTGGCTCAGACCCAAGCTAGCAGGTCTTCAAACTGGCAACTGATTAGCCTCAATGAGTACTGGAAATGGCAGTAGTCCAGGACAATACAATTCTCTCAGTTGCCACACCTCTGGGTGGGCTTGTGGACCCACACCTCTCTGCTCTTTTGTGTTGTGAAGACACATGAACCTGCAGCCAAATTTTACGTGAATAAGGTGATGCGAAAATCTGCTTGGTGTTTGGTGTGAACACATGAAGCCTCTAGGCAAGTAGCAGGACTGAGGACTTTTGGGCACTAAATATTTTTTGTTTGAGTTTAAGTCTGAAGAGAGTTCTCTTTCAAATACTTGTTTCCCTTCCCTTTACAGTCAGAGGTTAATACCATACACAAAGTATGGAGTAGTTGAGATTATGTACTTGTATGGCTGAGAAAAATACACAGAAATGTTTAGAGCTCATTAATGACCTAAAAATACAAGAGGCAGCTGAGAATATGTGAGGCAGGAATAAATTGTACCCTGCAGGCATGGATCCTCCACTTACTCCTATCTCAGCTTGTTCATCTGTGATGCTACATAATGTACAGTAGTTCCAACAAGGGCAGTAGACACTAAGCCCTTTAACTGCTGTTTGATATATTAATAAAAGAATAAATAGGAGAGGGAGCCGAGGAGGAGGGAGGAAAGAAAGACAGCCTGACTTAAGATGTGATTTATAGACTGAAGGATACCAAAAGGGCAAAAAGACACAAAGTGTGACCGATGAAATACACTCCTATCCCTATGCCACCTAAATACAAACACACACAAAGTGCCCGAGACCAGTCATTCATCTATCTGTCCCATTCTGAATCTAGACGGGTGAGATATCGGCAGCTCTCCATTTAACTTTAGCCACGGCTGAGACCAAGATAGCATCTGCCCTTTCTAGGGGCTCGTACAAATCCATAGAATGCTGCGACAATTATCGGCAATCAATGTCTATTTACCTGCTATTCAGAGTGACTGAATACTGCTGTCTGAATAAAGCCAACGTCTAGCTCAGTGTTTTGAGGGCAGCAATGTGTATGTGGCAGCTTTTTTCCCCTTCACAAGGGTACATTTTAAATACAGAGGGATGGTTAAATGTATTTTCTTGATTCTTGTTGTTCTGGGTTTGTACCCTCATGGTTGAAGGCACTTATTATAAGTCACTTTGGATAAAAGTGTCAGCTAAATGAAATGTAATGTAAAAAATTGATTGCCATAATTGTGAATGAATAACACCTGTGAAACAAGGTCTTTAACAATGGGCAAAAGAGAAAAAATTAAGATGGAAAGGCTCCAGCTGGTCGTCTGGTTTAAACCCAGAAGCTTAAGCTTTGAGAAGACAGTTTTCCCTGCACAACCATGCCATCCTGCTTATTAATGTGCAGTGTTTTAAATTGTTGAGTGTTTTATAGATTTTAATATTATCTGGGTGCTTTCAGGAATGGCAGAAAAAAAAATGGTCTCTAATGCTACACATCTAATTTAATCTCTGTATTTATATCTGTTTTCATTTTGTTCACAGTTGTCAATGATGAATGGCTGCAAAGAAAGTGACATTATTTTCCTTGTTAGTGATGCTATGTGCTCTTGGCAGAACTCCAGGCTACTTTGTAGTGCCTGAAGTTCTTTGCTGGAACGGCATGACAAGGAGTCTTCAGGCATCAAGACAAGGATGGGAATTAAGACAAGCTTACCTCTGTGAGAGAAGATGCTGTTAATAAGTCTGTTGGGCGAAATAAAGGGAAGTTGCCTTTTGCTGGCAGATGTTGAGCTATTTTTAGCTTTTAAGTTGTTATCCAGTTCAACCTTGCTCACAGTGCGGAGTTAATCAGAGCACTTGGTAATCTATCCTTCTGAGTCATCCTGAAGTTGTACAAAGAGGGAAAATGTCTTTGTTGGACAGCTCTCACCTTGAATTTCATACCTGGAACAAAGATTGTCCGCCAGCATTGAAATCATCAGATGTGCCAGTTCTGCTGGTAGTGAAACGTATTCGAGCCATAACTATTGCCATGTTTGACTGATGAGGTGGTGGTGTTGGGTCATGGCTGTTCCTTTCTTTCCATCATTTTGATGAAGGTTGGCCATTGTTGTTTCAGTCCATAGAACTTTGATCCGGAACTCTACCATTTTTGTGAGTCTGTTTCAGTGAACTGCAGCCTGGCCTGTCTGTTTCCAAAGTTTACCAGGAGGTTGCATCTTTTGTTGAGTTGTAAAAAAATGCACCAAGACTGTCATCTAAACACTAATGATTCAATCAGTTGAAGACAGTCGGGTAGAGCCATAACATTCCCAACAAATCTGCAATTTGTCAGACAAAGTACCACAGACCATTGTACAGCAATGATGGTCTGGAGCCCTCTTTCAGTTGTACAATTTATCCAGTTGGTCATCCATTGATGAGAAAGGCAATCACAGGGTCATTCCATGGTCCTGAGTAGTAACAGTTTGACAGTCAAGTAAAAAGCAAAACTCTGTTCAGCTCGGAAAGAAATATTTATATATCGACTTGATTATTCAAATTAATTATTTGTTTCTATATGTGTGTGAATCCTACACAGGCAAATACTGTACACAGATGAGCAAAGGCAGCACAAAAACAGATGCAAATACACTTTCTTGCATACAAAAAATCTTTGCAAAGATGCTGAAATCACATAAGAATTTATTCACATGCAAATACACAAAAAATGCAGTACACAAAAAAACACATGCACCAGCACACACCCACTGACACACACACAAAAATACAGGTTTACTCTTTTGTGAAAACTGCTGCTGGCATAAACAAAAGCAGCACACAAAGTACAGGGAGTAGTACTGCACAGACATGAGCACAGGACACTGACTATGTTTGACAGTGTGTGTGTAGGGGGGGGGGTGGGGGGCACGCACACACGCACACATCCATACGAACCTGCAGTGAGTGCAATTGAGATTCTAAGGTCACACGCCTTGTAGAAATATTTCAAACTCAAGACACCCCTCTGAGAACACACACAAACAGCCAGACAGAGAGAGAGAAATGTGGTCTCAGAAGTAGTTTAAACCAGCAGACCTCCACAAATAGGACACAGAAGAGAGGAGGAGAGGAAGATTACTTGAGAGGAAATGGTGGCAGAGGAGCAGAAAGCAGAATGGAATGGAGAGGATAGGAATAACTGAAGAGAAGGAGGATGTGGAAGAAGAGCAAGTGAATGAAGAGAGTTCAGACAAAGAGAAGATGGCAGTGACTCCATGAGTGAAGTTTTCGTTTCCTTCCCATTAGATACATTAAGGCCCAATCCCATTTCACCCCTTGGTTTTGCGTGTTCATGTGTAGGGGTATGCTGTCCCAATACCTGTTGGGACGGAGGGGTAGAGCCGAGGGGGGGCTCTATACCCCTCCAAACGGAGATTTTTCAGACCCTCACTTCAAACGGAGGGGTACCCAGAATGCCTTGCGAATCATCGGCAAGATGGGAGAGAGACCCACAGATGTAGTATTTTCTCCAGTATTTAAAAATGATGATAATGATTGTTATATCTTGGTTTAATATCATTTCAATGTATTTTTTCACAACAACCTTAAAAAAAAGATTGCGAGTGTGCTAGCGTTAGCATACTAGTGTTAACATGGTAGCGATCTTTTTTTGCAAGATAAACCCATATTTTCGCATTGACTAATGATGAGGTAACGGCTTCTTGAAGGGCTGTCCCAATTCGTAGGGGAAGATTTCAACCACTACCCCTTGCGACTCCGTTTCAAGGGGCAAGAAAACCCTCGAAAACAAGGGGTAGGGGATGGGCCAAGGGGTGAAATGGGATAGGCAGGTAGCCATCATTGACCAGTCCATGTGTCTCCCGCTGGATTTTGGTTGTTCATTATTCATCCAACATAGAAATATGTGGTGTTAAAATAAAAATCTGTTCAATGAACACAATATTACAATCCTTGAAAGGTGGAAAAACATTTACATGAACTAATTGTTACAATCAAAGGTGTGAGAGAAAAGGAAGGATCAGTGACAGTAACAAGATTAACATAAGCAAAACTTTTCAAAGTGATCAGTGACTGTAACACAGATGGATGAAAGCCCTCATGTTGAATGGGCAGTGTCTGTGGTTGCATGCACTGAGGGGTAACTGTAAGAGATGACTGTGCAGTCTGTAGGTCTTCTTCAGCAGCTCAGGCAGAGGTTCATCAAGCAGGTTAGCCCAAGGCAAAAAGCTCAGCAGCCTGTCTGAGCTCTCAGCAGAATGTGAAAAGCAGATTTCCAGTGTTCAAGCAAGTAAAGTCTTTAGGGAGATGGGGCAAACGGATCCTGTATTTAATGGGGGTATATAATAAGGCAAATGTGAAATTTAGATGATCCTGGCGATCTTGATCATATGGTGATTGCAACGGCACACAGAACGGTCAGCAGAAAAAAATCTGGATCAGAGAGAAACTCTGAATCTCTGTGGTAGACAATTAATGTTTGGATAATTTTGTCAGATGACTTCAGGGGCAGATTGGCAACAAGCTGTTTTTCACTACTTCAGCCATACAGGCTGATGTTGATGTGCAGTAGAGATGAGCGGATCGACTCCGACGTCATAATACGCACATATGCTTGACTCATCCACCCATCACCCACCCGAAGGAATTTTTTTCTCCAGTTTAGAGATATGGACACAAATGAACTTTCACAAATAAAATAGCATCCACTGTTCCAGGATTTGAACGAATACGTCTTGTCTCAATGATGTGACCGGCTGTGCTGTGTGAGCGCTCTTTCGCATTGCTCACTGCAGGATTGCACAAGGTTCTCTTTGTAATGTGCTGTAGCCGTGGGAATGAGCGGCCTTGTTAGCAAATTGGCCTGTGTTGAGCGGGTTGGGTGGGTTATACAGCGGGTATAACTGCAATCCGTGCATTGGATTGGGAGTTAGGAGCATAGAGAAATAAAAGAGCCTAGATGGTTTCTGTAGTTGCCATGGTCACAGAGTTGAACCATCATCAACTGCAACAGCTTTATTTGCTGGTGTCACTGCCATCATGGCACACATGCAGCATGCTCTCATGCTCACCTTGAATGGCACATTCCCTATTTTTTCCATGGTAATCCATTCCCCCCATGCAGTGACTCTAAGGGGACGTGCACCCCAGATCCAGAGCCACTGGGTCAATGGTAGAATAGTAATTAAAGAAGTGCTGCCAGTCAGATTAACAATATCGAAGTGAGAGCATCTTTAGCAGCAGACACTACCTAAAAATGTATGAATAAATTTGGAATACCTGCAGTGAGGCTGAATATATTGGCATTGCAGTGACCCCTTGTCAGGAAACCTTAAGCAACAGATCCCACTCCTTGCAGTAAAGTGGATGAAAGGAGTTATATTATTTCACCACGGCACAAGGGTTTTCCTTTGAACAATATTTTTCTGTGATAAACTGCAGATCTTCACAAAGGATAGTTCACATTTCTACCACTCAGATTGGATATAGACGATGGCCCAAAATAGGAAAATAAGGGGAAATAGCAGCAGTGTGCTCAAACGAATAAATAAATCCAAAATGTGTTGCTTTTATTATAAATATGCAACTATAAATGTATGATGGAGGCTTGAAAACCTTTTAAATTGATAGCGCAGGGAAAAGAAAGGGAGATATGACTAAAACAAAATAAGAGTGGTCACACTTTATTTAGTTGTCTTGCAAGCATGCACTTTTCCATAAACATTTCTCAAATTCTCCACCTTCAACCTTCTGTCATGACTAAAGAGGAATTTAATCAAGTGTATATTTGTTTACCTTCATTCACCCCGTTTTTATGAGTAAAGTAGGTGGGACTGTGAAAGATTAGAGCAACATGAAGCTTTTGGTTGCACTCCAGTCTCAATAAATTTGAACAGAATTCAGATTTATTTTCTTCTTTACAACACCATGGGGTAGATTGGAGTTGACAGCACCGTGTTGCAGAACTGATTAGACTGACTTCTCGAGGCTGATTGACAGATGATGCTGCAAAAATTCAAATTAGTTGACTCAAATCCGGTGATTTGTTTGTACTTTACAGACAGGTAGAGCACACTCAGGATGCCCCGGGCACAAGAAAACCTTTCAAAAGTCTTGACATGCTTTTACAAGAAATCTAATGTGCTGAAATTCAGAAAAGTTCACTTTTTTTGAAGATTTTTATTCTACTGTACAACCATTGTTCTTTGCTTTGGGACAATCAGGGATGCGGTCTGGGGCTAGTCTGCCTTTGAAGTGTCACTTACAAAGATAATCTCCCGGTACAGACATTCAGCCGGTAAGTGACACTTCAAAAGAGGAGGGAAAAGGATATCTACTGTTGAAAGTGGCTCACTGGGATGTGTAGAATGTAGCATCACACATCCTTTTAACATTTCATTTGACATGGGTACAGGCTATAGTGAAACTGATGGGTTAACAAACATGGACAACAAACATGTTTTTTTTTCTTCTTGTTTTGCTGCAGGTCTAGCAATAAGAAAATATCTTGGAGCAGCGCCCTTATAACCTCAAGATCAAAATGTAATATTGTCTTTCTGCATGCCCCCTGGCTTTTGTCTGTGCTCTCTCTCCCCAAAATGATCGATTGCTCCCTGTCTAAGCGAGGAGACATTCGGGGCAATTACTATGGCCCATTGACCTAGCCTCAAAGCTACCAATATCAGCATCCAAGGCTAATATGTGCCAATGTTGGTGAACGAAAGCAAGCATACACACAACACACACACAGACATGCACCACTACATGTAGGGTTGAGTTACTTTTGCAATTTTTTAATCTTTAAATTTTGTTACCCTGCGTGCTGGCATAGCCCCGCAAACAGGGTATTGTTTTCACCCCTGTTTGTGTGCATGTGTACAAAACACATGGAGGGATTTTCACCAACTTTGGTGGGATTATATTTTATGGAGGATATTTCCAGATGATTCAGTTTTGGAGCTGATCAGACAAATGGCAAGGTCAACAAAAATATGGTCAACATATACTTTTCCCAAGATATCTCTGTAAATATTTGGGCTAGAAAGACAAACTAAAGCTATTGCAACATAAGACAGCTAGCTTCGCCTGATTGTGTTTGCACAGGGTGTGCATCGCCTCTCTAAAGGTTTTTAATTTATCAAGTAACAAAAACCTAAATAATTAATAAGCTTGTGATGACTCCCAGCAGTCAAAATCTATTTAATGTTGAAAATTAGATAATCTAAAAATGAGATAAGCATATTACACAATTTAATTGGGGATACATGCCTCAAGGAATTGACCAATCATAGCAAATGGTGACAGTTATTTTTGGTGCAAAAGACTCTTTAAGCTCTGAAAGAATTCAAGTTGCAACAAAGAATCTGCTGGCAGAGAGGAATAATTTGATCTGGCATAATTGTGATTGCCGTTAAGTCATCTGATATCCATGCAGTTCTATTGAGTTAATGATTGTGAAGACTGAATTAAGTTGCTGACTACTAGCTAATGCTAAAGCTATTATAGTTAGACTTTTGTGTTCGGCATAATTTAACATTAGGCCTGTCATTTTAAACTTTGTTACTATCAGAGTTGTTGTTGAAGCCAAAATATGCTGTAGAAAGTCAGTCAGTCTGAGTCAGTTGTTCTATTAGCTTATTAATGATTATTATGACAATCAACCCCCCACCAAGCACCCTTCTCCTCTACCCCCCCCCCACAACAAAAATACATACACATTATTGCTGTATTGTATGTAGATCTTAATGGTTATATAGTTTGAGTTTAAGAGCTTAGGGAGTCTATGTATTTTGCCAACCTGCTACAAAATAGAACCCAGTCTTTCAAATATATATACGTATAAGCGTTCATATTCAGCATTTAACTACTCTCCCTTTTGTCTCTTCTTCCAGCAGCCTTGAAACCTGTAAGCATCATGATCTTATCATCAATTTACAGGACACTCCACACACTGAAAGCAAGGTTATGGACATGGTCATGCACACTAGTCAAATTCCTCTACCTCCAGCATAAATCCCTCTCCTCTAAATCTTTCTTTCTGTTGGTCACTCAGCCTCCAGCTACTGGATTTTTCTCCCATCATGCCATCATTTTTTCTTTTATTCCAACTCTCTCTTTATGTCCCTCTCCAACTCATGCTCTCCCTCCACACTGGTGGGTAATTAAAGTGGTCAGGGCCATTCTATTACCCAGGGGGTGGGAGATCTATTTAAAGGCTACTGAGATCAAAATAAAAACCAATTAGCGCTAAGGTTCTGTCCCTTTCATAATGCAGGCAGACTGAGCCAGCTTATTGGTTGCCCTCTGTCTTTTTTCTCAATGCAGAGAGCACTAGAGGACTCAAGCTGGATTGAGGTTAAAGTAGAAAAAGATGGAAATGCACATGGGGATGGAGGAGCTGTCTGTATCCCCTGTAATAGAGGAGGTGCTTGTCGGGTTATATGCATACAGACAGAAAACTTATTGAGTGCTGATCTGGGAGCAGTATAATTTTTAAATCATAATGACATTGTAGGGTTATGTAACCTTGACCACTGTCTTTTCCGTAGAAGACAAATAAAGGGGAGGCTACCGACTCTGAAACTTCTTTCAAATATGCAAATAGCCAAAAGCTAGTATGTCTTTTTCTGTTGATTACGGTCAATTAATCAGTATAGAAAACTCAGTAATTAGTTAATGTGACTTAAAATTTGTATTTATGATGATAATAAAACATTACAATAATAAAACTAGAAAGGCACTCTGTCAAAGCCTGACAGTCCCTTTCAATTTAATCAAGCTGCACTGAATTGCAGTTACGCATATATCAGTTCCCTATATATGCTCATTCAAGATCCATGCATTATTCCCCTAGGAAAGTGCTGAAAATATAAAAAATGCCATGTTAAAAAAGGGAAGAAAAACTTCTGGTTCGCCGCTTTGTCTGGTTCCACACAAACATTTTATGGGTTTTTCTCTGACCAACCAGATTTCATTAAAATCCCTGCAATATTTTTAACCTAATCTTGCTGATGAAGAAACCAACAAACAGAAACTGGTGATCCATGACCCCCTTGGGGGAAGTAACAAAAGTAAAATGGAAATATAGGATTAAAAACAAAACCACCAAAAGTCTCAATTTTAAAAAGTGTAGAAGTCTACAGCCGTTCAAATGGGGCACAAGAAAGTCAAACAGACTTTGTGTGACTGGATTGACCACAAGTTTTACATATGCTCATTTTATTACATTACATATCAGTAACGGCGGTTTAAGATAAGGGCAATATCACATTGCGCATTCAGGTACGCGTCACTACAGTTAGTAGTGCGCAGCGCGAATGATAGAGACACAGACAGGAGCAGTAAATCACTGACAGAGCCTGTAAACACTGTAAAAAATAACTTTTTTACGGTCCAAACACATATGAAAAGATCCTAAATGAACATTGTAAGTGGATTACCTGATCACTGTAACCGAATTATTTAAACAGCATTTGTATAGGAATGATTCTGTCCCAAGATTTTTTATCCATATTAACAGTTGATCACTATATCCGTGATCACTATACCCAGTTTCCACTGCAAAAATTTTTTTAAAATTGTGAAAATGTTGAAAAATGCAGTAAGGTTTCACACCCAGGTTCCTAGCGGTCTAGGTGGGGGCTACCACATAGTTTTCGATGGTAGCCGACCAAAGATATTTTACTATTGCCTTCAAAAGACACAAAGATTGTCCCTATCATTAGCTAAACCAATGGTATGTCATGTTAAAGATAAGTCATATGGTCTTAACACAATTGCAGACTCTACACTGCTTCTTCACATTCAAACCTCGATGATTTTTCCGTATTATTCTTTTGCCAGAATAAAAAATAGCTCTAATATCATTGATCACTGAAATTGTGCCTAATACCTGTACATCAGAGACCTTGGATATGAGCCATCATGCTTAACGTCTGCTTGATTTAAGAAATGTCCTGACTTTTTGGCAAAAAAGTCCTTTGATAAAATGACAACAAATAATGTTGTATAACGATAAGATTTACAGTTCACAGTTTTACCTTTGTGTCATCAGTACTAAGTTCTGTCGTGCATCTAAAGATGAGGTAAAGCTACAAATTTACCGTACACAAAAAAATGTCTATCACACAATCAGCTAAAAAAAATAGCAATTGAGTCTTTAGGTACAGTATATGATGAAAGTATTGCAGTATATATATGTGTATAGGTGTCTGTGGTGATATTGCCAGAAAAAAGTATTAAGTTACTGCTGATGGAAACATTTCCTACTACTGCAGCTGAACATTAAAAGCATTTAACTGTTTAACCACAATTTGACTTTTATGAGGTAGTAGTAGCAGGAAATTCAAAGAGCTGCAGGCAAGAGGCCAAACACCAACTTCTCAGCGAGGTAACTGAGTTCTTTCACTGTGCCCTGCTGTTGACAGACTTGTGCCATGTGCAACAGAAAATCAGAACACTGTTGTTCACAGAATGATGGAAAATGGCCAAATCTTGCCTGACATCTGTATTAAAACAAAACTTGTTTGTTTTGCTGCCCCTAGAATTTTGCGACCTCTAGTATTAAACCAGTTTTGCTGTTCTCACCAAAATTTGTGGACAAATCAAGAAGTGCTGAAATATTTGAAATTGCCACTTAAAATATCTCTCTGTTCTTTTAGAGCGAAGACACATTTGAATAGATCTTACCAGGAATTGCTGCTATCCTGTGTCTCTTGTAGCTCGGTTGTTGGACCTCCTGGGCTCAGCTGATTTAATGGCAAGCAAGTCCAGCAAGTCGTCAATTACTGTCTCTTCTGTCCCACAGGCTTCACACAAATCAATAATTTGGAGGTTTGAAAGCCAGGGTAGATTTGAGCCATTGTGCTTTACAAAAATTGCCTTCGTTAGTATGTCTTGAAAGCTAAAGCCAAGACCCATTCCAATGAGCTATGGTGGTACCTGTTCTTCTCTTTTGAGGTCAGTGGTTTGCCCCCTCAGGTCACTGTGATGAGATTTGTCAAGTTTATCTGCTCTCTACTCGGTCCCCCTGGCAATGTACAGATCAATTTAGTGCTTAGTGGATGGGATTAGTAGGACAAGGAATAACTTGTCTGCATCAGCTTAATGACATTACTGTTGAGAGAACTGTTTCATTTAGGCGGGAGATCATTGTATGTATTTTGGTGTCTCCTTTATGCAGTAGTCTACCACAATAGTGATTAAAACATTTAGATTTTTCATGCAATCACCTTTGCAATGGGTTTCCACATAGCAAAACACCACATGGAATGATAGCACTTGGGCAGTCTGCTCCTGTTTGCCAGATCTGGGCCACAAGAAAGTCCTAGCAATACTGCATGTTAAGCAACGGTGACCCAAATTGTATTTATTTTGTGCTATTTGGGCCATAATCACCATTATCACATTGGCCACTTTAGGTTCCCATCCAGATTACACCTCGCCTAGAGCACTGCATTGCCAAAAAAGGCCCAACATTTATTTTGGGATATGTTGCTTGGCTTGTGGTAATGATTTACTGAAGTGCTGTTATTTCTTTCACATTTCAAATGTTTTTCAAAATAAAAGCTCATAATTCTGCTTGATATAAAACATTGCAGCCATAAAATGTTGCTTCATGCTGTTAGTTTGAAGACAAATTGAGAAACAGGGAATGACACTGAGAATGTTGTTGCCAAGATAGAGTTCTGCAGTTGTCGATGTTTTGGCCCGTAGTTTGACCCAGTTATCAGCTGCTGCTGTAATCAATTCGAGGATTTAGAAGAAGACATGTAGAGCTCGGTCAACAGAATGTGACCATTAAGGCACACTGCCTTACGATCTGTCTTAACAAACAAACATGTTAAATGTTAGCACTAATCACTGTGAACATTGCTCCAAGTGAGATTAGCATTTAGCTCAAGTCACTCATGTGAAAGTGCAGCACCAAAAATCGTCTTTTTTTCCTCATGTTTTTTTTCAGTAGCTGCTGTAGCCACCCACCATGCTAAAGGTCCACCAGCAATGTCCTGGCAAAGTGGTTCAACAGTTAATATTGGCTGCTGTAAATTGACAAGAAAGAAAGAAAAATTAAGAGTCAATGGAGTTAATTACAGAATTGCTAAGGCCATAATGGAAGATATTAGGGAACTGAACAATTCAGCAGTATGCTTGTATGTAGAAGTTAAATTAAGTTAAATCATTATCTCTAGAAGTTATAGGGCCTAACTTTGACCAATATAATTCTATGGTGATATAGCCTAAAAATCACAAAAAGGCTTCAAATGGTTGCATTGTCTGTAAGAATATGCAACACAAGATCCGCTGTTCTTTATCTCTTAATTGAGTTTGTCTCTTCAAATCCTAAATGGCAGCAGTATTCTAAAGATTACAGTAACTGCTTAGCATCCTCATATATATCTTTTGGGGCTTTCGAGGTGTATTGCATCATTGCTACGCCACAGAGAAAAGGTCCATGCACATGGTCAGTGGTTTTACTGCCATTTTCTCCCCCAAGCAGCCTACAAATCAGCTCCCAGCCCCAATCAGTTTAACCAAAATGACCTACAAAACCAGAAAAGACTGACAAGTTTTCTGTCAAGTGATAAACAGAAAGGACCCCTCTCTTCATTGTAATTACTTGGTTGGACCCTAAATTTCATTTGTGTTTGACACAGCATTCATTCACAGTTACCATGAAATTGGCATTGATGTGACAACTTGCTTAAGCACAGAGGTGCTTGGAATTCTTGGAGAAAACCGATTGACGTGGCAGTGAAGACCCTGATTGAAATGCAAGCAAATTAGAGCAGGCCTTGGTTATTATGGAAATTGAGTCATCACTCTTCTTGTGTCTTCTCCATCCCCAGATGGCCTGGAAATCAATCTACAGCTCAAATGGTCAGTGGTCAGTATTGCTTTCAGCAGCCATGGGGGATCTGTGAATGGGACAAAAACGTAAGCTGTAATGAATTGAATCTGAAAACAAGCTAGAGGTCATGATGTGGAAGATGGGGTATTCATTTATTTAGTGGCTGTCTTGTGAATTACTGTCCCTGTGCCCCATCAGCCTTCTGGCTGACTGATGCAATGGAGGCAAAAGAAGCTGATGACCCATCTGCCTGTGAACGAGGAAGCACAGAAGTGTTGGTTTCAGGGCTGTGCAAATTATCACTGTCTCTGGATACTGCCCCTGTTCCCTTTTTCCTGAAGTGTCCTTCTGAACCACAGGGATACATTACAATCATGATTACTTTTTAACTAATCATGAATTATTGCTTACTATGAGGAAATCTGCCGAGCTGCATCTCAATGAGCAATGTTAGTCTTCAGTGCTGGCGAGCTCTTATTGAGACATGGAGTTGAGGGGTATCTTTTATTTCATATTTACATATTATAATTTGTTCTTTAGTTCAACCATGTAGATAATTTAATGAATTGGTGTGCACCTTTTCCTGAAACTGAGGTTCTACTGTATAACCATGTACTACATAGGTTTTTCAATTATCAGTTATCAACTTCAACTCTCTCATGAAGCCTGTACTTATGTTTGCTTTGGTGGTCATTGTATTATAAATCCTTCTTAATGAAGATTCATGTTTTCTCTATTTAAGTGAATACATCAATTCAAAACGGTAACTGGTTGTACAATGTGTACTCTATGTACTACATGTACTGTCTATATTTGCACATACTGTGTATATATATATATAGATAGATAGATAGATAGATAGATATCCTAGATACTTAGTCATTGTCCATTTCTACGTTTAATCCTATATTGGCTTGATTATGATATACAGGATATCAAGGACTAGATCTTTTTATTTACATCAGAAACCAGATGGTCTTTTTTGAGTGAAGCGAGTTCCAATGTAATATAAGCTCCTACAGAGAGTATTGCAGTATGGTTTGTTTGTAGCCTTAGGGGCCTGTCTTGCACAAAGCAGCAGCAAGCCTGACGCAAGTGTCTTGCTAGTTTCAGACCGATGTAGTTGTTTAAATAGCTAATGCACTTGTGCCCATCTGAACTGGTCTTAAAATCCAATGTGGTCAAGTGCATTGTTGAAGCATTGCTGTGTTGATGCAACAGAAATCGATGAAAATGTAAACATTTCTGTTATTTTAATGGCGCGTTATCAAGAAAGTGATATGTGCATACACAAGAAGGTGAATAACAAGTGAACACCCAGATTTTTTCACACACAATCCACTCACTAACCACTCAATAATTTTACTTTACTCTTACTGCAGCCAGCCAACAGGGGGAAATCAATAATTTGAAGAAATATGGCCAAATCCCCTGCTTTCATGCCACACTAGTAATCTCTGTGTGAAGGTGTGGAAGGGCAGGGGCCCCCTCATTTTTTAACTGAGCCACTGTCCCCAAAACGTGTGCGCATGTCAGTGATTAGTTCGCAGAGTTGGCTGATATTGATCTTTTTATTGTTCAGTCAGTGTGTGCGCAGGCCGTAGAAAAACAACGAGGCAGCATGAACAAATCCACAATGCACTGGCTTGTGTTGGAATGTTTTGGGTTCCCAGCATAGTGTCATTTTACAGGAACAATATACTCTTGGCTATAAGCGCAGCAAGCGTCAGTGGGGCTGGGGGAGAAGAGGCAACCACACCAGCTATTACCAATCGACTGAGACCTCTTCATTGTCGGATTTGATTTGATTAGTAGTCAGTAAAGTGTTTAGTGTCTGATTATTTAAATGCTGCTTTAAAGGCTGATTATCTGGCGATTTTGTTGGTACAATTGAAAGTTTAATTTACATACATTAAGAAACTATCCCCAAAAGCAGCAGAGTGTGTAAGACAGAGGTTCATAAATTACAGATCATACAATATGTTTCAGACACTCATGGGCAGGTGACAAATCAGGTAAGCACTGCATAAGTCATAGGTGCTATTAGAGTTGTGTGCATGGAAAAAAAATATTCACTATCTGGGCACAGAAATAAATACAGTACAATACTGATACAGTCTCATGTGCACACAACCAAACACATTGTATTCTTATATCTTACTGAGGACACTTATTGGCGTAATGCATTCCCTAAAACCTTACCCTAACCATCACATCTAAATGATAAACACCAACCCTTACTCTAATCTTAAACCTAAGTCTGACTCTAACCCTCAAACAGGTCTTTGTGAAATATGTTTCTCACACAAATATAAGTACATATGGACACACACACACACACACTGCAGTTGATGTTGCCTTTGGCCTGCAGACAGACATTTGAAATTCAATCAGTCACAATTTGACTGTGTGTGTGTGTATGTGTGTGTTAATGAATGCATAGCCCTGCATGAGTGTGCGTACAGTACCCAAGCAGCTGCCAGTATTATTGCCTGTATGTGCATGTCTGGTGTACATGTGTATGTGCCTTGTTTTTCCTTTTCAACACAACTCTCCTGTTTTTTAGCTTATCCCATGATCCCATCTTTATCTAGGATGAAATTGCTGCTTTTTAAACAGCTTTGCATCTACATGATTTATGTATGATTAAAAATATCGGTTGATAGATTTATCAGCCCACATTGGCCATGAGGCAATTTGTTTTAGATGCACTCTGCATGAGAAACACATCTGATGCACGTCAGAGGTCAGAGATTGTTTCTGTGTGTGTTTTTTTTTTTTCGTCAGTCTGACTGATGAAATGTCTTTCTTCTTCTCCCCCTCCGCAGCTCAAGTGAATTTTACCTGTATGTGGAACTGGCTCTCACTTGGTGTTCGACTTCCACATGTTTGTGTGCGCGCAATTGCACACGTGCGTTTCTTTCCAGGGAGTTCTACCTCAGGCTGTCGGAGTGAGTTTCTGTCTTTCCATACAAGCAAAGGTTAGCTCTCTGAGGAACAACCCCACTGCCGAACTGGCCTTTGCACACACACACACACACACACACACACACACACACACACACACACACACACACACACACAACACAGAACACACATCAGTCCTTCTCTCCACAAGAATATACACGCATATATATATAAGAAAGCCTATCCAGACAGGCTTTTTCTGACAAAGAGAAGTTGGAAAAAACACAGGACGCTGTTTGAAAATGCTCTCATTTGAGATGTGGGCGATGCATGTTTGAAGTAACTGCAGAATTTTCTATCTTTCATTTCTTTAATTTCCATTCCTCATAGTCAGCTAGCCCTTTTTTCTCTCCCATTTCGCACCCTTCGAGCAACCAAGTCTTCCCCATCTTCTTTTACTTCTGTTTATTTATTTGTTCAATTTTTTCTTTTTTTTGTACTAGTGCATTGGTTTCTGGTTTTGTGTGTGTGTGGTCATTGGTAACATTAGCATGTATTAGTGATTCTGTACATGCTCACAGTAGCTTGGCCTTGCGAAGACAAATATCTCCCCTGACCTTTGCTTGAAACGCTCAGTGCTCTTCAGGGCATATTAACTAATTGCCTAACACCATTAATGATGCTAATCACAATTAGTCTTTTCAGGTATATCTACAGGCACACACAAACACACACAGACACACACACACATCAGCATATGTAGACATGCATGCTCCTGTGCACAGAAGTACAATTTGCATACACATACATACATAAGTAGGTACAAACACACGCACACACTGTCACATACTGTTCATACATTCCCTACCTGCCAATAATGAGTCACAGGATAATTGCTGGAAACAAGTCAACCATATCACCTCTGTTATTACGCTGTGGTCATCAATATGGACTGAGGCAAAGGACAGAGTGTGTGTGTGTGCATGTGTGTTCATGCGTGGGCCTGTCTTTGGAGGGGAGAGCGCCATAGAGGAGAAGACAGAGGTAAAGAAAAAGGGGGGGTGGTGATGCAATTGATTGGCAACATGACTGACTGCTACAAACACAAGTCCAAAGCACTGCTAGCGGCCCTCGCAGGCTGCAGCGTTCGTTACAGCCAACAATACAGACAGCATAATATAATCCAATGCATCCGACATTCTGTGTTTTTCAAACAATGCCAGTAGTGTTAGGTGTTTCTCTTGTGCCCCATGTGTCATGAAAGCATAAACGCAGCATGGATGTGCTTAGCAAATTGTAAAAGAAACATTCAAAGGGTTTAGATACACGTTGTGGTGTAACAACAGGAGACAAACACAAACATGTAAGAGAGAAGAAGCAGGGGAAGCTCCAGATTGGGAAGACTCTCTTCTTTGTCCCTCATGAGCTTGTATATGTCGGGCTTGTTAGTCAAAGATTATATTAAAGTCAAAAGATAAAATCAGAGTAAAAAAAAGTAGGTTGTGATCCAATTGGAAAATGGTTTTCCTCATCTCTCAACAGTGGTGGTAAACGTTTTCAGATCATTTACCCCTCCAAACGTAGATTATTCAGACCATCACTTAAAACGGAGGGGTACCCAGAATGCCTTGTGAATCACCGGCAAACTGGGAAAGAGACCCACAGATGTATTATTTTCTCCATTAATGATGATATTGCATGATAATCCCGTATTTCTGCATCAACTACTGATGACGTGTCAGGTTTTTTCGCGACAACTACTGATGATGTAACAGCTTCTTTTTTTCATCACATAGTATAGTTATTTTTTTACAGAGAACATGGTCATACATAACTTTGTCCTGTCATGGGACATTTCAAAGATGAAGGTCAGGACAGGTTAATGAAACTATGCTGTGAGAGGAACATTTTATTTACTCACTTAAATGAAATATTGGTTGGTTATTGAAAGACAGTGTTTTTATCGTCTGCTAATTTCATGGTGAAATAGCTATAATGACAGGTAGTTATAGTCACTTTTCAATGATGCTTTTCATGCACTGCAACCGTGAACTTGTATAGATTTTGCCCTGGGGAGCTCTTTGTGAGAACACTTAAACAGAGCCGCTCCCTCATGTAAAGTCAGTGTAATGTCCAGCTAAGATGAATATGGTCTGTCGTTTTCAAGAGAATTCGAAGTGAGTGTGATGATGACATTTTTGTCGTCCGTTCTAATCCATCCATGGCACCGCCCATAACCAAACAGAATATTACCAGTAGGCAAGAACTGGCCTAATACAAACCAGTGCTACATGTGTGAAAGAAGACCTCAGGACAATGAATCAGGACAGTTTAAAAAAGCAATCATCGGTTGACATCATCAGTGCTTGAATCAGAGTTTAATATAAAGAGGTGGGAGTGTGGCTGCAAAGCTAAAGACAATAATCTTGCTGAGAAGTGGATTCCAGGTAAAGGGAGAAGGATTAGAAAAAAGTAGAACATGCTCACTACCCACACAGGAAGGTTTGACTGCTGCCATGAGGTAAGTGACACACTGATATCAGTGAACAGGAAACAATTTTTTCTTTGCTTAAGGATTTGACTTGTTAACCTCTTGGTTCATTTGCTTTGCCAAACATTCGAAATGTGTTATTTGCAAAGCGAAACACTTAGAACACAGAGAGCCAGCATGCACAGATCCTCTAGTTTCAATAATAAACTTATGAGTCCCTCATTAGAAAATGAGTAATAATAAGTAAATTGGTTGAGTAGTTAGTCAGTGAAGAATGGGCAGAAGAAGATAAATGAAAAAAGAAACAGGAAACCAATAGTGTGGATGCTGAATCAGCACAGACATTTTGCAGCTTTCTAACTGAACTAGACCACATATTGTGCACAGCTGCACAAACTACCTTGTCTTGCAGCTTATTAAAATTGGAAACGTGCCTGTTTTCTCATACCGCTTGCATTAAATACACCATTAATACCTAAGTGCATTAGAGAGTGGTGGTACTGTGTAGTTGAATGGAAATACAGCATGCCAATGAGCATTGGCCCAATTTAAGCTCCTCGCAGCACAAGTTCATTCAGAGCCTGGTTGTTTCTCCTCAGCTCCTTGGTTAACAAGCCTCTAAATTATTCAGCTCTGGTCCACATGAGTCGGCGCCAACACAAGCATATGGATCTGACTTTATTAATGTTCAACTTGACCTTGTTTGGCCCGGCTCCCTTATGTGACATAATGCAGTTTTTTCATTTCTCTAATAGCTTTAAAAGACCAAGTGAGTCCAGTAAAGAATTTGAAGTGAGTTATGCATTTTGTTACATTTTCGAGTTATTTATGATACTTGATTTATTTATTGAAACCTGGACAGAGATCATTTATGTCAATAAAGTGTGACGGAGTATTTGAGCCATTTCAAGGGAAAAAATCTGACGATTTTGAGAATAAAGTTGTAATATTACGAGCCTAATTTAAGGCTACTTATGTTAGAGGGGGAATATCTGTGGATCAGCCTGTTGCATGTGTTAAAATGAGGGATGTGGAGAATCTTGTTAAGTTATTTTTAAGTACAGATTCCATAAATAACAAAATACTTCATCTTTGGGCTCAACAGCACCACATTATCATCAAGTATCAGGTCTTTGAAAAGATTGTGACATAAATTGTGTCTGGAAGAATGTCCAGGAAACAATTACTCTTGGCAAAGGAAACAGCTGGTATGACTGTGAAGGGGTTTCATAGTTTCTCAAGAAGCAAAATCTTGGATGCGGACGGAGTGAAACTCCAGAGAATATTGTTCATGCAACTTTTTTTCTGACTTCTTTTTCATTATTCCCGTAATACCAGGCTTTCTTTTTACAACTTTATTCTCATAATGGTACCACATCATTCTCAAAATCTCCTTTTTTGCAATATGATCTGTATTGGAAAAATTAACTAACTAGGGTTGAAAACTATTTTGTAGTTGAAGAGTAACTTTTTGCAGACCTGTCTAAAGGCTTTTATGACCTGTATCTACATATATAAACAAACTGTCCAAATACTTTATGACCTGAGCTGTTTTATGGTCTAAACTGTTGTTGACCTGAAAACTGTCAGACCCTTTTGCCATTTATTTACTCTCTAAAGTACTGACTAAGGGCTGTCCCTCAGAACCAGTTCAGACTGGTTCTGAGGGACAGCCCTTAGTCCTCCTATATAAGATCCTTGCATTTGACTGTTCTCCATCTTCACTCTGAGATCCTTGTGACTCTCTGTGTTGATCCTTTCTGCAGAAAGTCACTATTAAAATACACATAGATAACTTTGGTGTTTCCAGCCTCTTGTATTTCCAGATTTCCATCACAGATCCAATACTCCATAGTAGAGAAGACATTAAAAGCAGGCTTTGCAACAAAAAGAGTCCTGCACCTAATCAGAACTACTAGTCTGTGAGGTACAATCAGGAAGTTCAGTTTGAGTAAGCGATCTGATCAGATGGTGAAACCGTTTGTTTCTCTGACAGGAGGAAACAACACTGGAGCGTTATCATGGTGGCTGGAGCCAATAATAGCTGACACTCGGCTAGAGGCGGGCTCTGGACAGATCACCAGCCTATCACAGGGCCAACATACAGAGACTATCAACAGAAATTCTGCACAAATATGAATTAGTAGAGTAATACATAGTAGTACAGGATACTGGAAGACATGAAAATACAACAAACACAACAGAAACATCACAACAAACTAGGTTTACACTTTGAATCGGTCACACTGGGGTTAATGCAATTTATATAAATAAAACATCTCAAACTAACCCAGTGAGCTTAAACTAAAGCTCTTTAAGTCGATGGTTTGTAGTTGAAACATTGAAACAAGGTGTACAGATACAAAAACACTATTAAAAACCTACACTGTGGTGCCAGTGGCCTACTTGCCAACACTGTAGGGAACAACCTGAGTAACTTATCATGAAGAAATATGTAATACTTTTTTGATTGATTGATTGTATTATTGTATCATGCACATTATGTGTTCAGGCTGTCGAGACACCAATATTTAGACGATAAAAAGTTTTAAAAAGAAAGAAAGAAAGGAACCAGAAACCAAAGAAGCAGCATCATGTCACGTTTGTGCACATTAGACCCTGCAGACACAGACATAACAGAACTTTAATAAATGATAAAGTGTGCTGATGGTGATGGTGGGGGTTATCCTGGAAGGAGAAGGCTGAGGAGAGGGTCCTGGTATAGTGAGCTGCTGGTGGGCTTGAGGTTTGGCAAGGCAGGCAGGCTGGTGAACTGCACAGACAGAAACAAACAGTTTTAAATAAGCAGAATGACTTGGTCACAATGGCCCGATGTCACTGTTTCCACTAACTGTTGTGCAGAGGGTCAATCCAGCAGGGCCTGGAGATCAGTGTGGTGACGAGCCGATGAAAACCAGGAAAATGGATCGCTGAGGCAGAGCAGTTGTGGATGTGCAGGCAGACCAGACTGAGATGAAACTGTGAGTCCTATCTACACTACATAAGGCTTGAATAAGTCATGTACCTGTGCCTTTAAAACCCTCAGTCTTATTCTGTGCATTTCATAACACAGGCAGAATATTGACTCCATCACATTATTCATGAGGCTGTAAGCGGCACACATAAAACCTAGATAGAAAAGCTATACAGTATGCAGAAATTTAAAGTAGCGATTCATTTTGTTTGGAGGGCAAATTCTCTTTCCCTTTCCCCCTGTTCTCTCTGCCTATGCCACTCCTTCTCTCATTACCCCGCGCTTCCTATCTGCATGAGAATTGCATATCAGTGGCTCACAGAGGCAGCGCACCAGCCTCCTACCAGGCCCACGGCACATATTCCCATAGCCGGCAGAAAGTCATTCTGAATGTGAGACGAGCATTTATTTATGGGGAGCAGGAGCGAGGAGGGGATACATAGGGGAGTGGGAAATGAGAAAAAAGAGATGGATTCGTTAAAATACTCGATGGAATGAGAAGAAAACAAAGAGAGACCAGAAACAAAGCGGCGGCTACTATGCTCCCCTCTGGGACAGTAAGTAGCAAATACACTTCCTTGTTTGACTTGCAGGGCAGGTGCTGGCCAATCAGCTTTAAGCATGCTGTGACACAGAGGACAGAGATGAATGATTCTTTCAATAACCAGATGAAGAAATGAGTAAACAAAGCAAACTCAGTTACTTGGGTGAGAAAAATACTGGTATAATCACATAAAAAGAAATGACTGTAAGTATGACAGCATGTAAGAACCATAGACTGAGGGCTCCACAAAAGAATAGCTCTATTATCTTGATCAGACCCCTAGTGGCTGGCTGTAGTACTAGTTCATCGATCGTCTCATCCATGTTTGCGAAAGGGACAAGACCAAAATAAATTCAATTTACATGTCAAACATATCTTAAATCAAAGATGGGTTATGTAATTGTTTAGTAGTTCTTATCATGCTGATGTATGTTTTGAGTGTTGAGTTTATGATAAGCTTCAAGTGGAAGTACAGATACTTGAGTTACAAATAACTGAAGTAAAAGTACAAGTACTGATTTAACCTCTTTACTCAAGTAAAAGGGTAAAAATACAGACTCTTAAATGTATTTTAAGTATAAGTACAGTAAAAGTAACCCCTGGAGGCCATTTCTACCATCTGTATCTGTGCAAAGCAAACAAAGACCCAGGTAATATGGTTCAAAGATTATTGTATATGTGTCTTCATTGCTGCACAATCTATGCACTGCTTTACACTGTGTTGCATATGAGAGATATACAACAAGGAGTTGTCTTTTATGTGTCATTATCCATTTAGGGTAAATATGTCTTTGTGTGGGGAAGGCAGCGCTCGATGATGCAAAACCAAAATGTATAACTCCCCTAAAATGCATTAAAACAAAAGTAACAAGCCTGTTTTGAAAATGTTGGTAGTATAAGTAGAAAGTCATCAGAAATATAAATACTCAAGTAAAGTACAGAGACCTGAAAAAGTACTGTAACAAGGTATTTGTTCTTTCCCACTTTTGCTTATTGATGCAATAATAACAAGGTGAAATGTCATGATTGACAGCTGAGATGGACCTGGAAAGTAGAAATGTGTCGTCCATCTTTGTATACACTCTATGGTCAGAATTGTATGATGTTGTAAGAAATAAACATAGGCAAAGGTCACTAACGTCAGCACTTTTCATCAGAAGCAACCCTGTGAATTTGAATGGTTCTTCTTTTGTATTTCTCAGACAACATCAGACATAAACTTGTTTAAAAACTGACGTGGATGCAAAACATTGTTTCTGCTTAACATCAGTTCCTTTTGCACTTATTGTTGGAAGCCAACAGACAAGGCTTTGTCTGTTACTTTTAGCTGCTGTGAGGAGAGAGAAGTGGTTCCTGTGATAAACTGTAAACTGTGGCCTTGTGTGGCCGGAGTCAGGGTGTGTGATGAATGATGATGTGTTTGCGTGGTTTCTGTGTTCATGGCACTTTTTTGTTGTTTTTAGCTCATTTTTTGTCAAAGTTTGCTTCTGTTGAGCTTATGATAGCTTTTGATAAAAATAAAGTCCAGTCAATTTACAGTTATAAGACAATAAACAGATATTAAAAAACAGCCACAGTTTGATCAGTCAAGCCCTCCCTTTATTTGTGCCTTCTTTTGATCTGGTAGACAACAACCAACAGGGAGGGGATTGGGTAAAACAGAAGATTGGAAGAGTAATGCTCACCTGTTACAATAGGAAAACACAGTGAAGACTGGCTGAAGACTTTTTAAACTGCTGCACGGTTGAAACTAGATCTTTAGGGAAAGAGGAAGAGTGGAGTTGTGAAGAGAAGGAGATTGAGAGAGATTGAAAAGGCGTACAGAAAAAGACAAATTAGAGACTGGTGAATGTGAGAAACCCAATGAAAGCAAAGGGAATTACAGAATGGAGATATAAGGAGTGGAACAATGACTGATAAAGAAAGCAGGGGGAGAGACAGAGTGAAGGTAAATCCACTTCATCTCGGATCCGACAACACTCGGCACCCCAGTACTATTTTAAGGTAATCACAGGGGAGGAGGGGGAGGAGGTGACGGATGGAAGCAGAGGTAGAGATGAGGGCGAGAGACAGAGACATTGAAGGCTCTGTGTTTTTTATGTGTGCACATAAGACCAAAAAAAAAGTTGTTTTGATATATCCTGACAAAGAGGTCGAGAGCAGGTCTGTGTTCTGCACTTCAAATGTGGACAGCAGATGCCTATTTGATATGATTTAACTGGAATGGCACTCAGTAGAGCAGATACCTCCACCAAGGACCAATAGTCCCCTTACATTCAATCGAGCTGCACCAAATTTCACACACTGCATATAAATTCCCTAAATATGCCAGAATTTTTGATAGTGATCATGTTTGTCCGGGCCACATTCATCACAAGCGGTAGATTACTATAACCTGAATTATATAGCTTCTGTATGATAGTAAAAGGTAACAGCGGTTTAGGATAAGGGACATATCACATAGCGCATTCAGGTATGCGTCACTACAGTTGGCATAGAGACAGAGAGGAGCAGTAAATCACTGACAGAGCCTGTAAACACTGTACAAAATAACTTTTTTACAGTCCAAACATGTATGAAAAGATCCTAAATGAACGCTGTAAGCGGATTACCTGATCACTGTCAATAAATTCTTTAAACAGAATTTGTAGAGGAACAATTCTGTCCCAAGATTTTTGATCCATAGAAAAGGTTAATCACTATATCTGTGATCACCATACCCGGTTTCCACTGTATTCATGAATTATTCCCTGGGAAAATTGTGAAAATGTTGAAAAATGCAAAAAATATCCAATGTTAACCCATTAAGGCCTAATGTACACTAAACCCTAAACAACCTCTGAAAAGCTGCAGGATTGCCAATGTCCATGAGGTACAATCAGGAAGTTCAGGAAATTTAATTTCTCAGCCTCTAAAGCAGATAGAGACATGACGTAAAAAAGGTTTTGGCTTTCATTATAAATCATTGCCTTTCCTTTAAAAAAGATCTTTCCTCAATGACACTCTGTAGTGATCTGCTTCAATATCGCTCCCCTCACTCAATGGTTGTCAGCTATTGTCTGGCATGCTACTTTAAAAAACGTTTTTGCAGGATAAGAGTGCTAACAAAAAAACAAACTACATTGCCGAAATGCATTTTGCCTTTCCAGAAAGTATTTCAGTGAATCATTATGAATTTATAATTATTTTATGAAAATTAGGTTAAAAGGCTTCAATATGTATTTTGGCTTCAACACACTAAATCCATTTCATATTGCGTCGCTACAAGTTATATCAAGTTTCAAATGATTGGAACAATACATTTTTTTTCCCATTTGGATTTTCCAGTAATTAAGTAATCTTCTGGCAAGATGCAGAATGAGAACACAATCCACACTCTCTGATCTTGTCATTGCCAACCAGAAAACACAAAGCGCTCAGCACAGCAGTGACTCTGTTGTGAAGATAACAGCCTCTCTCCTCTGGGAGTCAGACAGGTGGATGCTGAGGTGGATTGGGGCTGAAACAATATGTTACACATGCAGTGCACAGCAGGAGCAGCAAGTGTTTGCAGCATATTCAGCAGACAGTTGAGGTGGGCAGTGCAGCAGCAGGCATGGCAGAGCAGTTGAGCACCAGGCAATTTATACAGACCATCCCATTGTATGTTTTCTATTCTTATCCACTGTATGGCTACAGGTTTTTCTGCATTTTACATGTGGAAGCTTTAAATAATAGCTTTTCATTTTTTAAGGGAACTGGATCTCAGGGTTCCTTTCAATGAGAATCCTTTTTCTTTTTAATACCACCGTGCCGGCATTAATCTGTGGCTGGAGAATTTAGTTGGCTGGAGAATTTTTTTTTTTTCGGGTTGTTCATCCACTCATCCCATTCTTGTGAACACTGATCGCAATTCCTTGAGGGAATCTCTTTAAATTCAGTACAATCATTCACTTGGACTCATGGATGAACTGGTTAGAATTAAGTGGTCAAAACACAAAACAAAACACATTTTTGGTCTTGTGAACGCAACATCAACACCTCAGGGTATTTTCTTCAAATTTGGTACAATCATTCACTTGGACTGACTTTGATGTTCTTGCAGTTGGCCTGCATTAGATGTGTGAGCGGTGCGTGTGCGTAGCAGAACATCTTGCTGTTCATTTGGGTGCCCATGTTATCAGGGTAGAGCAGCCACACTGCCTACGTGAACTGCTTGGGCTCATAAATATTGCAACACTTCCTATACTCATTTCAAAGTAAAAACCTTCCAGTCAACTTTCTGTTGACTGAATCGATTTATTTGTTTTATCAAAGCTTTTATTGTGAAATATTTGCTACAGTAAAATGTGGAGAAAATATAAAATTACATCATGTTAAAAATTGTAATTAAAACAGTGTTGGCAGCAGAAACTCTGCAGCAGGCATGACATGCTGACATGCTCCCTGTGTTAACTACAGAGACACGTGAGATGCAGCAGATCAGCGACAAAGTAGTGACTTGTTGCACATGCACCCAGTGTGGCCCTGTCATTACTCTAAGTCTGTCTGCACCTGCAGCCACCTGCAGTTAACTGTCGTGAACCTCAACTGTGCGGTTCCATCTGTGCTACAACACACTTGGCTTGATATCTTTCCCGGTTCTGCAGATAGTTGGTTGTTCCAATCCAGGACTAATTAACAGATCTGTCCCTATCTTCCTTTGTAACGTCTCTATATGAAGAGTGTAAATTCTCTGCAAAGTCTTGTATATCCACCATCTCCCAGTATTCATCATGGCTGCTCTGTTCACAGCTGCTGGTGCTAATTTATTCAAGCTGAAATGCTTTCTGTAACTTACTTTTGAGTTAAAATACATCCAAAGTGGAACTCAATCTGAAGTGAACGTCTAATTAAAGATAAATCGGTTTCAGGCTGTTTGTGAACACGCCAGTCTTAAAATCTTCCCTACAGCAGAGCCCATGGTCTGTGCAATCACATGTATACATTGATGTTGTTTTGGCATCATCTCATTCGATGATCTTGTTTTCTGGCCCCCGAGCTCTTTCCCAAAATGGAAACTGGTTTAAGTTCCTGCAGTGAAAACTGACTTAAGATGAGCTGACATGTATGAAAGTCTAAATACACCTTTGGGTAGTCCCTTCTTTTCATTTTCTGACAGGGCTCTCCTCTGTAATATGCTCAGCTGTTTGAACATCTTCACACATGCCCAGAAAGATCAGTGCTGTCCGTCCTGAGGGGAGACAGTGTGTGTTGGTCTCTGCATGTTTGGTGTTGAACTTTGAAATCCATCCACTTTCGGGGCCTAGACGGAATCTCCAGCTCTCATCTGCACAGTCGCCACTTTAACCAACCTGGGAACAAGATCCAAGCACGAGCACGATGCGCAGAAATTGACAAGGCAAACCCATTCCTGCCGTCAATTCGGACATGATTTGATTTCATGCTTCTTGCAAAGAGAAAGAACTCAAAAGGTCAACCATGTTTGCAACCAAGAGGAGGCATTTCCACGGAGACTCTGACACATTCCGCAAAACCCCTTCCCCTGCATAGGTTAACAGAAAATATGAGTTATTTTGCCAGAGGCGATGCATAATAAGAAAGTCTCTTGTTGTGCAAAGTAATCACTTCTCCACCAAGAGGTCTACAGCACTGTCTCGTTATACACACAGCACATTGTGTACAAATAACCTGTTTCTCATTAGTGTTCTGGGAAATGCCATTGTCGGGCTCGGCTGATACATTTGCTCTTTCCTCAGTTGAAAGCCTCCGGCGACGAGTGCGGTGGCAGCACAAGACTCCCCAGCGAAATTTTAAAAGATACAGAGGATAAAAACAACATAATTGTTTTAGCGACTCTTGCCCACGTGTATAAAGAAACATTATGCTCTGTGTGGGTAGACTTTGACATGAGTCAAGTTTATTGCAGAGGTCAATCAACAAAAAGTCCTTTTCTCCATTCTATCGTATTTCTGCCTTCCAAAGTTTGAAGAAACCCAAGCACCTCCCCGACGCAGCTTCATTTGTTTTCCATTAAAGCAGCTTGTCTCTGCAGTTCAATACTCACATAGAATGATAGTATTGACGTCTTTACATCTTTGAAGTCCCCAGCAAGGCCTCCGCTGATGAGATAAGCCCTGTTTTGATTATAGTGAATTTCATTTCTTCTCTTTTTTCATTAAAGTAAATGCATTATTTAGACCTTTATTCTATTCTGAGCAGATCTGCTGAGCATGCATGTCTCCTCCCAGGCACGACTCACACATTCATACAGGAAACAGTCACCCATGGGAGCTGCAGAGTACAACTGCACTGTACTGTCTTGCACTGTTTGCAAATGAGCACCACCACAGGCTACTGTCATCATCATCATTACTATTATTGGTATTAGTGTGCATTGTTTATCCCACTTACTGCACTACTGTCCCTAAATGTGGACGTATTTCATTGGACCTACGTCGGTGTTATATCTACTGGATCTAAACCACTTTACTGAAGAGAGCACCAGCACATTGATACATCCATTTTGTATTACTTACTAACTTCAACCTGCACTCTCTCTTTACCTAAGAGTATGTGTGACTGCCTGACTTTCCAAAAGGCCTTTTTATTTAGCAGACTCCAGAAGAACACTGCACATTTTACTGAACATGAACAATGACCAAAACAACCAAAAAGTAGTTGTCATAAATTAGACTAATGGTGCCTCCCAAATATTACAAAACTCTGACAAAAAAAGCTTTAAAAAAATTCCTATGCAATCATGGCCTGAGGCTGCAGCTAAACCCTATTGACATTTCACATGACCTTTTGAACAAGTGCCACTGGGAGAATATTGCCTGTGGTGATTTATGAATTTTATGACTTTACATGATTACCAATATCTTTTCACACATCCAGGCCCATGGAGACAAATTGACAGAACTCACTAAAAAAGTGTCAGCATCGAAAGTGATAAGAGGCTAAATCACATCTCCTACCCATGGTGCTGACAGATCCGTTTGTGTTTTACAACTCAGAAGCCAGATTCAGTCTGTACCCTTGTGGAATTCAAGCCCATTACCATTGCAGCACGGTAAGCTCACTGGAATCTGACAGCAGGAATACCCCACAGAGTGTCTCCAGTGGAGCATTAACAGTTTCACATCAATGCCAGTGGATTTTGACATTTCCAAAAGCATAACTGTTTCTCAACTGTTCTGACATTACCTCTTTTAACATGGATAAAATTGATGTATGGAACAAATTAAACACAGCCACAGACACTTACCCATGTGGATGACCCCTGTCACTCCCTTTTCTGGAAGTATGTGAAACACTGCGTCGTCTCCAAACTAGAGTCCCGGTACCATTTGAGTCTTTGCAGTGCTGGGATTAACCTACTTTCCATTATACAGAAAAGTCACAAAGGTTTGACAATAGACTCATCACTGGAGTGTGAAGTGGACAGACCTCTCTGCCTTAAAACGTCTGCCTTCATAAGGTAACTAAGGAGCTATGAGTCAGCCTGACAATATCATCACTATTTACCCAATCCGAAACAAGTTGATTTTTAGACCAAAATCTATACTGGTCCACGAGTGGTGAATGAACTGACCAACCATCGTTGCCACCCCTACAGCACAACCGCCAGCATGGCAACAGTCTTATCACCTCCACCAAGGACGTCATTTTTTTAATCCCTGCTCGTTTGTTTGGTTGATGGTTTGTTTGTTAGTGAGGAGGATTACGCAAACAAGCATTTACACAATGGTGGAAGGAGAGGACATAAGCCAAGAAAGAAGCCATGCAATATAGGAGCGGATGCATGAGAGTGATGTTTGTGTGTGTGCAAATTCTGTGGGAAACGCTGCAGAGAAAGTGAAATAAAATGTCTTGTAGTGTCCATTTCTTCAGATCTGCACCAAGATGTAAAGGGGTCTCTACTGAACAACACCAAATCCTTCCACCAAGTTTCCTGGTAATCTGCCCAGTAGTTTTTGTGTAATCCTGCTAAATAACAGACAACCAAACAACATGAGAACATAATCTCCTTGGTGGAGGTAATGCATGAGTGTGATCTTCTGCTTCGTATGTTTTGTATCAAACAACCAAATCAACACAGCTCTTTGCAAATTGCAAATTTGACCCTCTAATCGAGAGTTAGAAAGTTTGGATTGTCAGTGAGAGTACTGAGGAAAACCTTCACCTATTCAACAGCTGTTATAATATTGATTAATTTCCACATTCTACGAAATCGAATTGTGTACAGAACCGATCATTGCAGCTTTTACCTTATTTTTGCAGCTGTAGACAGAAGCAAGAAAATCCTCAGAGTGTCGGAGAGAACGCACAAATCCATTGCTATTTCAATATTCAGAGTGCTTTTGTTTAAAACTTGTGAGATGACTGAGCTCTGGCCGACTTGTGCGACTCTGCACCTCTAACAGCATCAGGATTAGCCCACTTCTCTCCACTATGCAGTCAGGACCACAGGGAAGTGACATGAGCAATATTCCCCCCTGTCATTCTCCACATGGGAACACAAAAATAAGCATGCAGCTCCCCTAAAGACACCTCCTCCTTTTTGTCCTCTTCACCTCCACCCAGAGGCACACTCCCGTCACTCATTACATTCTGGTAAATATACTCCTGGGCCCTCTCTGCAATCTGGCTTTTTACAAAACAAAACACAGTTTGTGAGGAACAAAAGGAACACCTTTTGGGTCCAAAATGCAAAACACTTCATATTTGTTACTTTTCTCCCCACCATTGCCTCCTCCACTTACCTACTCACTTTTGGCCATTCTGTCACTTCCTCCTCTTCTTTTACCTTGTGCTGTTATTGAGAGCGATAGATCAGCACTTCTTGGCTCGTGTAGGTTTTTCAGATTTTTACCAGAACCCCTTTGATATGGAAATTAAATGACTACACTCAATGTCAGGAAAGCTGAGGCACAATACCAGTGTTAGTGGTTCCGACATTTTCTTCCCTTTCTCTCTCCTTTTTGTAAAGAAAAAGCTGGCAACATTGTAGAGAGAGAGAAGACAGAATCAGAGTCACATGAGTGTAGCTGCATTTTGCTGAGCATTATTGAATTTGATATGTCCACTCACACAAAGGGAACTTCTTCAAATAAACGCCTCTGGGAGTGAATTTCGATAAACGCTAGTTTGCCTCTCAGTTGCTTTGCTGTCATTTTCCCCAGAGTAAATCTGGCTCACTAGCCTGAAAAGTGGCACAGTGTAAAGAATAAAACAGAAATACAGCCGTCTTAATGAGCTCATCTGAGCAGAACTGTTTGAAAAGTGACAGTTAGAGCCGTACGTGTTTGTTAGCATTTCAGAGCTGAAACCCTCCTTCAACAACAGTGACAGCAGATAAAGGAAAATCACACACTTATTGAACCTTTTCCCAAGAAACAAAAGGCACCGATGGCTTCGAACAGACTAATGTAACATATTATGCTCCACTGGTAACATCGCAGCCACATACGTTTGAAACTTTACGATCATTGACAGCCAGAACTGCAAATTTCAGCTGATGAAACGTATTTGACCTCTGGGCGTGCCTTGTTGAGGTAATGAAATTCTGAAATAAAGCCAGGCCATCAGGGACCTGTCTTAATTTCCCTGTTCAGTTTAAGGTCTTAACTTTAACCTTCCCTGCTGTTCTATTTTATTACTGAACGCATTATAACTCTGGGATATGATGACACAGATCAGTGGAGTCCTAAAACTATCTGAGACTGAAGCACTGTTCTATTTTAGCTCAACTACTGGGCCCCAGAAGTCCATAGGTGTTGAAAACGTCCAGGTTTACTGTGTGTTAACTGGATTGAAACTTACAGAACTAAAGCATTATCTCAACTTCCTGAATTTCAGGCACCTTCTCAAAGAAAGAAGATCCATTTATCAGAATGTATCTTTTATTATTTTGTTCTATTGAATAAATTTACATTTACAGCAAATCTGAGGACAAGTGATATTTCAATAGAGAGAACATGAGCAGGCTGCACACAGAGAGGGAGCAACAGGAGCATTTGCCTCATTTACACTTATATGTAAGAACTTATGGTTCCATGCAGGGTTACATCGCTGGTGTGCACTTGCTCAAAATGTTCAGCTGAGACGTCTCCACATTTCTAATGCTTAGCTCCGAGTTATTATAATTAAGACAGGGGTAAAGTGGTCATCCTCCAACCAGAAAGTCAGCGGTTCGATTCCAGTCTTCCCTATCTGCCTGCTGAAGTGTCCTTGGGAAAGATACTGAACCCCTAAAAAATGGCCCCTCATAGATGTTTAATGCACTAATTTTAAGTCGACTTGGATAAAAGCGTCAGCCAAATGAAATGTAATGTAAAAGGCAGCATGGAGCAGGCTTGAATCTATATCGGATTCCCCATTAACCCCTTGTTCCAACCATATTTCCCCACACCACTAACAGGAGCAGTACTGGTCATTTTAATAAACAAGCATCACAGAAAGTATGGCATTATATTGTCAGTTTATAAGTGGGTCAGTTAGTTGTCACATTTTCTGCTGTGACGACATGTCTCTAGATTTGGATGATGTCATGTATTGATTTTCTTTTTATACTGGAAATATTGTCAGTCAATCTGAAACGTTTTCCATTCGTGCTTCATTTTCACCGAACTTGGGTGTAAATATAACTTGGGAGAGCATCTCCGGATGATTAACTTTTGGAGGTAGTGGCTGTGTGGGGGATGACACCCCTGCAGTAGAGAACTGTTGCTTGTTGAGTGAATGCGCAATTAAAGTGGTATTTACCAAGTTTATGTTGAATCCTGCCTACCTGCTGAAGACAGTAAAATCTTTATGGATGGCCACACACCACTGGCCACTGATGCGGGTATAGGAGAGGGAGAGCAACTTGACTATCCATGTGTGTACGTGGACAAGAGTGTTGGTACCCTTCCGTTAAAGAAAGAAAAACCCACAATGGTCACTGAAATAACTTACAACTGACAAAAGTAATAATAAAAAAAAATGTACTGAAAATGAACTAATGCAAATCAGACATTGCTTTTGAATTGTGGTTCAACAGAATCATTTTAAAAAACAAACTAATGAAAATGGCCTGGACAAAAATTATGGTACCCTTAACTTAATATTTTGTTGCACAACCTTTTGAGGCAATCAATGCAATCAAGCGATTTCTGTAACTCTCAATGAGACTTCTGCACCTGTCAAAAGGTATTTTGGCCGACTCCTCATGAGCAAACTGCTCCAGCTGTCTCAGGTTTGAAGGGTATCTTCTCCAGACTGCATGTTTCAGCTCCTTCCACAGATGTTCTATAGGATTTAGATCAGGGCTCATAGAAGGCCACTTCAGAATAGTCCAATGTTTTGCTCTTAGCCATTCTTGGGTGTTTTTAGCTGTGTGTTTTGGGCCATTGTCCTGTTGGAGGACCCATGACCTGCGACTGAGACCAAGCTTTCTGACACTGGGCAGCACATTTCGCTCCAGAATACCTTGATAGTCCTGAGATTTCATTGTACCCTGCACAGATTCAAGACACCCTGTGCCAGATGCAGCAAAGCAGCCCCAGAACATAGCCAAGCCTCCTCCATGTTTCACAGTAGGTACAGTGTTCTTTTCCTTGTATGCTTAATTTTTGCGTCTGTGAACATAGAGCTGATGTGACTTGCCAAAAAGCTCCAGTTTTGTCTCATCTGTCCAAAGGACATTCTCCCAGAAGCTTTGTGGCTTGTCAATATGCATTTTGGCAAATTCCAGTCTCGCTTTTTTATGATTTGCTTTCAAAAGTGGTGTCCTCCTCGGTCGTCTTCCATGAAGTCCACTTTGGCTCAAACAGCGATCTAATCTCTTTGGAAGTTGTTCTGGGCTCTTTGGTTACCATTCGTATTATCAGTCTCTTCATTTTGTCATCAAATTTCCTCTTGCAACCACGTCCAGGGAGGTTGGCTACAGTCCTGTGGACCTTACACATCTGAATAATATGTGCAACTGTAGTCACATGAACATCAAGCTGCTTTGAGATGGTCTTATAGCCTTTACCTTTAACATGCTTGTCTATAATTTTCTTAATTTCCTGAGACAACTCTCCTCCTTAGCTTTCTGTGGTCCATGTTCAGTGTGGTACACACCATGATACCAAACAGCACAGTGACTACTTTTCATCCTTTAAATAGGCAGACTGACTGATCACAAGTTTGAAGACACCTGCAATGCTAATTAGAGGACACACCTTAGTTTAACATGTCCCTATGGTCAATTATTTTCAATCTTTTCTAGGGGTACCATCATTTTTGTCCAGGCCATTTTCATTAGTTTTTTTTTTTTAATTAATCTGTTGAACCACAATTCAAAGGCAATGTCTGATTTTCATTAGTTAATTTTCAGTAAATTTTTATTTATTATAACTTTTGTCAGTTTCAAGTTAATTAGTTCAGTGGGTTTTGTCCACGTGTGTATACATATTGACTTTGTGAGAGTTTTGCACATATACAATATTCACTGCTGACTGATATCGTACCAGCATCTTGAGCCAGAACAAATACTTTGTTGGTTTCACCTTTCCCGTCTCCTTTTGTTCTTAGCAAGGTGTTGACCTAACAGACTATGGGTGTTGTTAATCTTGTTGAAACAGCCTCTAAACACAAAACCAGGAGCACAACTGAATGAAGTTATACTCTGTGTACAGAAGAGCGAAAACAATCTTCCAGCTAGCTGCCGTGCAGACTGGTAAAATAGATTTGCACTGTCTCATCCACGGGTTGATGCTCCTGTCAGGGTCTGAGCCGCAGAGTGAGATGCTTGTTTTTAAAACTTGTCCAAGTTATTATTTTCTTTCACTTTCCCCCTGGTGATGAGCAAATTATTATGAGTATGTAATGCGGATAAAAAAATATATTGAATTAATGTCACTGTTTCTTCTGCCAAAGCAGAGAAAAGCAGCTAAAATCTGATGAGGTCAGTCTGACTGAAATGTGCATTTATAATGATGAGGAATAATGTCTTTTGCTGATAATTTTTTTTCGAGTAAAAGACATCAGAGGGTTTAGATTTGATTTCTCCTCATGTTGTTCTGAACTGTAGTGACAGAATAAGAGTAACAACATCAGCACTGTCAGGAATCAAAGAACCTTTGTACAACTAAATTGAAACTATAACAGTTATTATATATTTATCAAGTGCGATAAACTCAAACTCTTTGTTAGAAGCTGTGTTTTAAGTGAATACATGAAAAGTCTGCAACAGCAAAATCATTCTACTCATCTATAAAAAATATCTTTGCTGTAAACTCAATTGTCCCTGTTAGGATCTGCAGGATATATAGGATTGAGCTAGTTAGTGGCTCAGCACCAGTTACCATGGTGATTTAGAGCTGAACCAGCTTTGTAGAACTCAAAGAACATCATAGTTGAATCTGAAGTAATCTCGATAATCACAAATCCTGACAAACTCAACTCAAGACGCCATTACTCTTCTATATCTTTACACAGAAATTAGCTTCTGGCTGTTGTATGAATATTTATAATCTTCTCGATATAACCTTTAACATCAGTGTTTTCTTGATCTGATAATGCTGTATTTGCATGTTTAAGAAAAAACACTGGACTTTGCTGCCTTATCTTTGACTCATGTTGAATTCAAGCATGGTGCATGCTGACTGCTACAAGGTGATCCTGGTGAATCTACATTTACAGCAGATCAAGTCAGAGCTTCTTACCTTTGGATTAGAAAAGCTGGGGTGAGATGAAATTCACAATTTAATTCTAAATTAAGTTTAACAAACTGTCTGTGTCTGTGCCCCTGTGTTCTCCTTCTGAACAAAGAAACTAATCTCATCATGTTAGAAACAAGATATCTATTGAAAAAAAAATGAAGTGCCAAAAATCATTGTAGGGAATTCAGCTAAACACTGCAGATTTTGTGACTGTATTGTAAAAGCAAAATCCTAGTAATCCATAACAATAGATATAATCTCCTGGGCAATCCAGTATTCTGAAGAAAATAGAAAAAAAAACACCCTAAAAGAAAATCAGCTTTTCCTCAGGAGTGAGTTTGGGCCTGCATGTGCATGTCAAGGTGGATGTGGGTGTTTGTTGAGGTGTAAGGTGTTTGTGTGGGTGTAAAGCTGCAGCACACTGTGAATTGAGGGGGGTGTGCAGATTTTAAGATGAACAAAAGGACAGGTTTTGCAGAGGAAACACTTTTTTTTCACGTTGGCTTCAGCCTCCGCAGCGTGCACCATGCAGCTGCTAGATGAACTTGTGAAATTCCCAACATACCAGTTGGTATGATATATCACAGCATCGGATGTGTGTAGCCTTAAGAAAGAGAAGGACAAGTTTCCTCTCTGACATCTTAATTTTAACATAATATTAACAGTATAATGAATAACCTTTGAGGCATGGAGTGTGCCGATCATGGCAGGAATGTCCTTACATCAACTGTTTCTGAAATATTTTTACTTTTCGGTGTATTTTTTGTTCTTCAAATTCTAAGCAGACCTGTCAGAAATGACAAGTGTGTGTATATATACGTGTGTGTGCATGTGTGTGTGTGTGTGTGTGTGTGTGTGTGTGTGTGTGTGTGTATATATATATATATATATATATAGATCTTTACAGCATTGTTAAAATAAATTTAAAATGCACAGCAAATGCCTGTCCATCAATGTAATGTAATTCAAAAAACATTTCCACACAGTTGATTAAAACCCCTCCTTGGACAATTAAATTGATCTGATTACTGTTTAAGAAACATTTTTAATCTCTGCTCAGATTTAGATTCAGGTCTTCTGGTTGAACTTGAATATTGTTCATATTTGGCCTAAATAATCTCACTACTCATTAGTCTTTCATTAGTTTATCGTCCTTGCATATATTTTGAGACATTCAGGTAAAAATTGTTTACAGTACATTACAGTAACAAGCAGATAAAGACGTCTTAAAACCATTCACGATGAAAATAATCTATATAATTAGTGATACTTAATCTAGGTTGTGTAGCTATGTGGAACAATTCCATTAGCAACACACACACACACTTCAGAGACAGAAATGTTTGAAGGACAGGTATCTCGCCTCTGGAGGCTCCTGACAAGTCACGACCCGTCTTGACCGAGCCGTTCAAATCACTGGCATGAGCCGCCAGTGCTGAGACAACCAGGAATGAAGCAACTGTGTCTGAGGTGGTATTATGAGCCATGTTCAAACCATAAATGTAGATTTGTTTTATTAGTTTGGTAATAAATATGATTTAAATAAGCAGCATTAACTATTTCATTAAAGGACAGTCATATCATTTATTTGCAGCTCACATTTTAGTGTTGAGTATCTATTTACAAAAATCCAAACGTAGGGTGAAAAAGTAGCTGAATTTTCTGAGCAATTTTTTACGTGTGTGTGTGTGTGTGTTTCACTGCTGGGGTGACAGAATGGGGGCAGATGGCAGGTTCCTGGGGTTCTTGATGGGACACACATACACAGATGAACACACACAGAGAACCTGTACACACACAGTTCAATACGTATCGAGTTTACACCGGTGCACACTGCCTTCAGAAAACAGCCACACGCTCGCACTCTAACTACAACACCAGCCGCGCCTTCTCCACCTACTGAGCTTTTATGTTGTCAACCTAACTGTAAGTGTGAGTGAAGTCAGTGGATGACAGCTGTGGAACCCCCAGTACTGGAAAACTCTAAAGTTTCACACCCAGTGAAAACTGTGTACACATATTCTCATAAAGATCACGTAACATTTATTTGGAAATTTAACACATAAAGAATGATAGACCTAAAGTTGTGTCCTTCATGCCATTCAGAATGGGATGTTTTACCAACATTTACTTTGACTTATTGCTGCTCAGCCTGTCCCCTGCCTCTGTCCACTCTGTCCCTTGGTGACCTAGTGAGTAAGTGACATCAAGCATTTCCCGTTGCACCGTGCCAAAATTACACAACTCAAGCCCCAAGTGACTTGGTACAATATTGTCGACCTGGACCAAGTACCTTGTATAGTCTGACTCACCTCCAGAGGTCAGCCCACAGGATCTTTCTCTCCACAACTTGCTTCTACAGTGTAGCCACCTGAGGACTACTTCTCTGCTGGCTGTTTCCTCCTCAGCTGCAGCTCGAACCTCATTCTGGACCACTTTCTGCCACGCCTTTCACCAAGCCTTGTCATAAACGGGCATTGCACTGGCTAGCAATTAAAACCGGGCTGTACTTACTATTAATTTGTTAAGTTTAGAAATGATAAAACAGCCAACAACGTCACTTAGGAATTAACAGAGCCTGGGACTCAGAAAGGGCTCAAAGGTTCTTAAAACAACCAGAGAGCAGAGTTAAAAACCAAACAGCAGAGAAAAACTAAATTTCAAATCAAATTTATTATAATGTAAAACATTTATCAAAGGTCTGGTACCACCAAATCCACTGTGTTCAAGTATTAAGTTAACATTACTAATAAAAATGCAAAAAAAAAAGAATAAAATCCTACCCAGCCCTGTTAAAACACAAAAAATGACTGATTAACAGCTAAGTTGAAACCCCATTTAAAGTCCATCTCCAATTCAGCAGCTCGTCCTGTTTCCACGTCCTCTCTCTGTCACTCCAATGGCACTCATGCACGCCGACCCGAGGTGGTCCGTGGCTGTCGGATCTGGGGGGAAAATGAAGACGGAGAAGGAGTAGTGTCTTCCCCACTGCTAAACTACCAACGTCTGTTCCAAGCCTGCCTCTCTGTGCCCTCCTTCCCAATATGTCAAAGCTTACTCACGGTTTCCTTGGCGGCAGATATCCAGCTGCCAACCCAGGCCTGATTGAAATTGCGTCTCCTCACTGCAGCTTCCCGTCGCCTGGCTGTCACTGGTGGCTCTCAGGAGGACCTCTGTTCTCTCCTCAGTCTGCTGCGACCCGCATGCTCTCTTTTCTCCTCAGCGCTGCCTCAGTAAAAGTCCTCTCAGATTGTGCTGTAATTAGGTCAATGAGGAAAGTGTGGGTGTGGCGCTCCCAGGGTCATTAGAGTTTAGTTTAAAAACTCACCTCACAACAGACTAAAAACAACTAGGAAATGGAAAAAATAAAGGATGACTAAAGTCCCAGCAACCCAGGTAAGTTTATGATTTAAAAAATCATGCATGTCAAATAAAAAGAGCACTCTGATAAAACATGCAGATGAAAATATAACACAGCAAAATATGACATGCACATGCCAGTGTTCCCACCAGCATTCCGCCTGTCCAATTACAGTTAATGGAAAACAAATTAACCTTGTCTAGAGAGGCAAAACTGACAAATCCTTTTCATCTTTCTGTATAAAACACATTTTATACCGTGGCCTTATATCTGAATAAGGTGACTTCAGCTTCAATTTACAGACAGACACAAGAATCATACTATACACTGATTTAACATTCTAAACATGTATATATGAATGTGTACTTTTTGTAACGATGGCAGAAAATGCTCCCTCAAAAGATTTACAGTTTAGTTGATCTTTATAATATCTAAAAATCTTGTATACACTCCACTTATTCTTAATTGTTCATATTTGTTGGTGAAGTTATAAATTAAACCCCATCCATTGGTGGCACCTTGCCTACTTTCCTGGCATGTTCCCTCCTCTCTATAGACTATTTGTCAAACTCTGCTGTCCATAGTAAGTGACAGTGGACATTACATCCTTACGTGGCAGCGGCACATTTATCAAACAGGTCCTTGAGATGACACAACAGGTGACAGGTAGACCAAAGCCGACCTGTCGCTTTAAGCTCAGGACAGACAAGAAAATGTTATCAGTTGATTGTCTGCTGATTATTTTAATGTTAACTCTGTGAGTGAGATGATGACTGATGACTCAATGTGTGATAATGTTTATTGCATCCTAATAAACGTAAAAACTGTTATTGCTAATTTAAGCTAGTTTGTATATATAACAAGAAAAGAAATGCAAAATGAACCTGTAACCCCACAAATTATTGTTAATAACTCACTAGAATCTTTGGCCTTGTCAGCAACACTAGGAGCTAGTTAGCTAGTGAGCTTGACATGCTAAAAAACAACATGCTAACACATGTAGCTTATGATTATGCAGTATATCGTGAAATGCTATGTTCAACTATTTGACAGAGTCGACAAAAAATGAAGTTTCAAAGCAATTTTTGTTCTTGCACTGTTCTCCAGCTCTTCCTCTTTTGCTTGTGACTTCCTTTCTTAATTTTTCTGTTGTGCCCCTGCATGTTCCAACTCCCCTCTCTTTGCAGCTTCTCTTCGTCACTACGCTTTCATTTTCCACAACAGTACCATCACTTTTTCTCAATTCGCGTCCCTCTTTTACGGTATCGGGTGCCCTCCTTATCCACGGCACTGACATTATCGTCCATTGAGTCAAATGAGAGTCATGCCGAGAATATGTGCTGTTAAATGATTCAAACATAATACGCTCACTGTTCATTCATTCTCTTTACAACCTCCCTTGTTCATCCCCACTCACACAGATCCATATCTTTAAATCCTTTGTAGCCTTCAATCCCACCTCTGTGCAACCCTTTTTTAATTTTTCATCTGCTGCTATTCATATCTATATTCACTCCTTTATGAACATGTACCGAGCTAGTATTTCATTTGACATACAGTACATTTCTGGTTTTGAATTGTGTTGTAAGCTTTCTCTCATTGATGTAGCTTCCAGTGGACCTGCACTTATAGGGATGGTTCACCCCAAAATTTAAATTTACTCATTGTCTTAATTTTTCCGACATTCAAATTCGACTTGAAACTGCATCATTTACACCATGTTTTAAACTTAAATGTACTCTGATATTCTCCTGTGTTCACATTCACACTCACACACTGCACACAAGCTCTCACCCAAGGGTGGGCGCCTTATCATCGCTGCATAGCTGCTGAGTATTGCTGATGTCGTCAGGTGCAGCTTGGGGAGCAGAGTTGCAAGCTCATGCAGTGTGTGTGCACAAACGTGAACGTGGCTCCAGAAGAGGATGACAGCGGACATTTAGGCTAAAAACATGGTGACAATGACACTGTTAACAGTCACATTTGAATGTCAGGGCTTACAGACACTTGGATGACACCACAGGAGCAGTATGGAGGAATTTTGTGTTTTTTCTGTTGTTTTTTTTAACATTTGAATCCACTTACTCACCATTTACTTCAATTTTATTGGATTTGGCTGCAACACTGTTTAACCCTGAGACTCCTTAAGCGTTTTGTGGACTCAAACACTTCACCCACCCCTCAATTGGCATAGGGGTGAGTAGATAATGAGTGAATTTTAATTTTTCTGTGAAAAACTATCCCTTTCAGCTGGTATTTTCAGTTCACTTACAGTGCTGTAATTTTGAATAGGATACATTTTAAAGCCAAAACATTATGTATACCATTTTTTTACACCTTCAAATGCCATCAAAACAGCTCCAGCATGCCAAGGTATAGACTCTACAAGAGCTCTGAAGGTGCCCTGTGGTTTCTGGCACCAAGACGTTAACAGTAGATCCTGTGAGCCTTGGACCAAAAGATGCTCCCACCCAGTTGTCTGGCCACAACAATTGGGCCGATGTCAAGGTCGCTCATGTCTCTACACCTACCAATATCTCCCACATCCAATACAAGAGCCAACTGTTCAAGTACAATCTAATATATGCCATAATGCAACATTGGTGCAGTAATCTACAATATCATCTATCGCTATAGTTAATAACAATTAATAAATTAATAAAGTGCTGACAAAAAAACCTTGGTACTTTGGTTAAGCTTCACATGATGTACAATAAGTGACCAATGTGATATTATGAAGGTTTTATTGCCACTCGGTAGTTCAGATGAGCATATGTTAGACTTTTAGACCGTACTAGTAGTTTGCAGGTCAGTCCCTACAATAGGCTAAATGCTGGGCATGAGAGACACAAGCAGGGGGAGGACCATGAATAATTGTGGCAGGTGACGTGGTGTGGAAGTGCAGGTTAACGACTGTTTAATTACTGTTCACAGGAATTTGCAGGCGGCATAGAAGACGACCAGGAACTGCTGGGAATTGACGTGGGGTTCCAACATTAAGGTGGCTCTGGTGGAAGGGGGGGGGGCAGTGGGGGCAACAGCATACCACTTGAACACAGATCAAGGCTTGATCAACCTTGGTCAGGTAACCTGGATGAGGGTGTCTGTTGTAAGACCCAAAACACACAATGATTACAGGCTACAACGCTGATAAGTCTAAGTCAGTGCATCAGAAGATGTGTCTAGAACAGAAATGTAGAGTTGCAGAAAATGGTGTTGGTGATTTTTTCTTTAAGTCAATTACCCAAAAAATGTACTTAAATGTAAATTAAATATAAGTATATAATCATCCATGCTCCAAAGCTTGTATTTTTTTCATGGGAGATTTTAGTAAAAATACCAAAGGCTTTGTTCGTGCATGCTTATTTAAGAAAATAAATAAATAAAAAAACAATGTGCTGAATGAGACATTGCAAGAATTTATAGAAGATAATGGAACAGAAGTTAACGTGCATGTGACATCATGACTTTGCTTCTCATGGGAGTTCATGGATAATAATAGATGGTAACTGGTAAAGCCTTAACAAGCTACCTTTACTGTGTTATGTGTTTGTAGGGGTTGATTAACAAGTAAAGCTGGAACATTGGAACTGTTTGTATCAATAGTATTAAATGTTACCTTTGAATTAGATTGGAACACTTGACACTTCTAGCCAATGTCACAAAGACACGAATATTGTAGCTGCAACAAATTCCAGACATCTTTAACTTTTAATATTCTGTGGTTAACAGCATTTCCCACTCGGCTGCTTGTAATTACTATCTGAATGTTGTGATACCGTACTACAACATAATAGCAGTGATATAATATCATAAAATGCACAATTTAAATTCTGTACCAAGTATAATTGAATAAAAAATGATGAGCTTCAGAGTGGAAAACACTCAATTCATCTCTATCTTTTCGATCATAGCAGTGGTGGATGACGCTGACTGAAGCAGATCTGATTTTTAATTAAAGACCTATATCTGCCCCATATATCAGTCAAGTGTACCACCTGCCTGCTGCTTCATCCCCTGCCTCCTCTTCTCTTCCATTTCTCCCTCAATAGTTGGACGCACCCTCTCCTCTCATAACCTTGATTTTCTTATCTCTAATTTCCTTTTCATCTCTTCCTGCTCTGATCATGGCTTCCTTCTTCTGTCCTCTTCATGTAACTCATATCTCCTCTTTCCTCCTTCAGTCCCTCTCATCTTTCTGCCATCACTCCCTCCATTTCTTCCAGACACACACCAGTCCTCATGTACAGTCGAGCCTTTGAAATATAGATCAGGCTTCATCACCTACCTGCCTCTCTCTCTCTCATTGCTTCTCTTTCATTAAAAGAAAAATAACCACTACATGTCACGCTTTATTTCATCCATGCTCTTTATTTTCCTATCTATCCAGCAACCTGTTTAGTCTGCTTCACCAAAATCCCTGCACATTGTTGTCCTACCAAACCAGGGTAGGCTACGTGAAACCGAGGAGTTTCCCCTCCTCTGCCACCAGCACTTTATCCATCTGTCTTTCAAGTGCTCTCGCTCATTATCTCCTCGGTAACGGTCCCCATGGTGATAGCATCTGTGAATCCAGGACATCCTTGAGAAAGGGTGATACCTTTTCAGGAGAGGAGAGAGCCAGCACAAGATAGAAAGGAGGAGGGTGTGGGATGAGATCGGAGAAGAGGAGGGTGAAAGAGAGGTGAACAAAAAAGAAAAGCTGAGAATATACTTTTCAGAGCCGGTGAAAGGGCTGATGAGGATAAGATGATGGTACACAAGAGGAGGAGAGGATGACTTAAAAAGAGACGCTAGAATTAAGGAAATCCAAAAAGATAAATGATAATGAAGATGGATCAGTATATTGGTAACAGGAAAATGTTACATCTTCCTAAATCAGCCAATAATAGTAATCATTTGTATCTCATACATTCAAGAACATTAACTTGAGTTAGGGTTAGGGCTACCAAACTTAAACTGAGATTGACTTGTTTAGCATGAAGGCGGGTAACGACTAGTAGCTTAACTTTGTCAAAAGCAAAAAAGAATGTTAAAGTGACATCCTGATCTTATCAAGATAATCAGCAAAACATTCAAAGGCCAAATGCATAGTCATGGAGAGTTATGATAGTGTGTCACACATGTCTCATCCATGACCAGAGATTTGAGGTGCTGCACTAATTGAATTTTGGATATTTGCAGTGAACTGTAAAAACTAGGTAGACAGATGAAGAGCATTACAGCGACCACCCAGTCTTTGAACGGCTCGAGTTTTGGAATTAAATTTCCCATTGACATTTTCAAAAATCCTTGAAAGAGAGTTTTAAGCCTGGAGCCAGGCCGACCAGCTACAAGATGAATCATGACCATAAAACATTTTATATATAACAAAGACAGTATTGGAAAAGAAGTAAAAGTAGAAGACTGTGTACATAATTATTTTAGGAGTGAAGGAACTATGCAACACTATGATTTTCACCTTGTTGTTAGAAAGGAACATTTTTCAGAAGTTCTTCTGTGGTAAACATAATGAAATACCGAATGATCTGATCATAGCTGACAAGATATACACGGTTGTGTTAAACCTTTCCATAGAAACAGCCACCTCCACCAATCAGAGACATTGGTATTACACCTGAGTATAGTGGGTAGTGTAGTACCTCTCACTGACATTGCTAATAAAACACAATTTCTTTGTGGCATCTTCAGGAACATATAACATTGTCTCATAATCCTGTAGCAAGTCTACCCTCTTTTAAATCTTGTTTAAAGACTCATTTTTTATAATATGTCTCTTGACTAGACTTTGTATGTCCTTGTGTCTGTTTCTATGTTTGTGAAGCACTTTGTAAACTTGTTTTTTGAAAAGTTCTATATGAATAAAGTTTTTATTATTGTTTATTACCTTGGATGGTTACAATATTATGGCTAATAATTGAAATTATTTAGAAAATGAATGAACCACATTGCTAAGCTCTATACAGTCTGCACGTTATTTATTTATTCATTTTTAACTTTGCAGCTTTGCCTTTATTGATAGTAAGCATTAAATGGGTAGAGAGAGTGAGGACATGCTGCAATGTACTGGGTCGGAAGCAAACCTGCAGCCACTGCAGCTGCAGTCAAGTTACCTCCGCTAACTCACCCGGTAGAGCAGGCGGCCCAGTCACCATCTTATTGACAAAACTCTAAATTATGTAGTAGTAAATTTAATTCTGTCTTTAACATTTCTGTGTGGATATTACATGGGCTTAAATTATGTCCCTCACTACATGCACAGCTAGCTCGTAGCTAAAACACATGCTAATGTTGAGTACAGTAGGTGAAGGCTGGAACAGTCTTTTCTGTATGTAAGCAAATGTGCAGTTCCAGAGTTTGGTTCAAAAAGTGGATTCATGGATCTGGTTGATACACAAATCCACATCATGGATCTTTAAGATATGGGAAATATACTCATTACCTCCATGTGATGTATCTATTAAGGCGATTATTCAAAGGTGGAGTCTGATTTAAAAAAAGCCTCTGCTATGTTTCTGCAGCATTCTCCATTTTGGGCCCATAGAGGATTAGCATGGAAGTCCAGATTCTGTCAGTTGAGAGCATACTAATTTTTCTGGAGATGTTTATGGATGACTTTATAGTTCAGTTTTGTCATCCTTCACTTAGTATGCATTGTCCTATTTCCATGCCCCTCCTACCTAGGATGACACAGTACAGAGTAAGACAGAAGCCAGAAGAAGATTTTTCAAATATGCCCCACACTTGTGATAAGACAAATAGTTGCCTTATCTCTTATCTGTAAGACTGAAGGTAAAGTTTGGAGGCCAAATAAATGATTGGAGGAACGTACATAATATCTCTGATGCTCTCAGAGACAGATAGAAAAGACTCATCAATGGTTCGGTGAGACGAGTTAAGGTTTAGATATATTTGACAAATAGAGAACCACCCAGAGTTTCCCTGATGCATCCAGTACTGATAATTTATTATTCTGCTTAAGATGTCTTCTCTCTCCAGAAAAACATCATTCCTTCACCCAGTAAGATTTCTCTCACACACGTCCAAAAAGTCCACGTTAAAAATGTTATTGGACTAAATGGATCACATTCTGATAATAGAAAGAATTTTTCTTAATGCTTTGTGATGCTCAGAAAAATGCATTCATCATTTTATAGCTGATCGTGTATTTGACTCAGCTTAATTGAATATCAGAAATGCATCACCTGTGAATACATTGTGAATAATAAAGGTTTAGATTTGGTTGAATGACAAAGATTATGCATTCTCGAAAATTGTACTCCATAAAATACTGACATTACATCAGATTTGCACTCCAGATAAAGGGTAACATTAACTGTTATGTCAGTGGCAGTAATACCAGTTATTCGTTTTTCCATTTGCTACTTCCAGGGAAGTAGGATGACCTCCGTTGGACTAAAAGCATAAAGAGGTGAGAGGAGTCAAAGTGAAGAAAGGTAAAGGACAGATTTAAAGGCAGGGGGAGAGAATGATGAAGGAGAGGCACTGTAGACAAGGAGAGGAAGGAACAGGAAAAAAAGAAATATTCAAGACATGAGGAAGTGGGAGGACACACACACACCCTCTGTCTACCTCTTGGGAGAACAGGAGTTTCATACAAGAGGGCTCAGATGGTGTGTGTGTGTGGGGGGGGGGTATGTGTGTGTGTTGGCCGAAATCCCAGGTATAGTGGGAGGGAATTTGCTTATTTCTCTTCCGCTTAATGTCAAAATTCTATCGCTCTCTTTGTTTGGAAGCCTGATCTGTGTCTGTGTGTGTGTGTGTGTGTTCCTGGCTGTCTACCTTTTTTATTATTTTTATTATTATGTAGATTTGTGTGTGAGATGTAAATTCACATGCATGACCATGCATATATACAGTTTAATAAACATTAGTTGCTGGATGTCTCTGCCCATGTGCTGCTGACACTACAGGTACTCTATATCCCTTTGCGCAAAGCTTTTGTTGGCGTGAAATCATGATGTGGATTCAATGTTTCCAATGTTGATTTCCCCTTGAAACATACACACTGTTGACTTTAAATTCTGTTGTTTTTCTGTTTAACTCTTTTACTGAATTAATATCAGATGATGATAAATAAGTAGCTACTCCCTCTGACTAATATTGGTTTAATACTGTTGCTAAGTCAAATTTGAGTCTGATAGCATCTTACATGTTGTCATGTCTAATATGTCATTTCAGAGATCGTATAGTTTATGGCAGTTACTGAATTCAATTCAGTTTGTAATTCCATTCAATTTAGTTGTATAAAACCAAATATGGTATATTCATATCAGCCTTGAGGTGCAGTCATTTCAGCTGAGTACCTGCATTCTGTTTCTTCATTCTTCATTCTGATTGTTGACATGGGAGGGGGGTTAGGGTTAGTTACATACACTAATTCATTTAATCCAAACAGCTGTGTGACATATGAAAATGTGATGAATACGTCACGCATTCGGCATGTCTTTGACATGTGTTTGATCAGCTCCTGGAACAGGAATCTAATGTTTTCATTGAAGTAGTTGCAATTGTTGTGTTGCTCTTAATCAAGCACCTTTGTCATGCTTTCTCCTATTGGGAGCAATGAAAGGTAGAAGTTGAGCATAATAACACTTTTATTCTCCTGTATACTTGTTTGAATAGCTCATTTTTCTCCCGTCAGTGTATCCAGTCATTTAAGAAGTTTAATTAAAAACAAACATAGATGACCTGCTCAGCTTGGAAGCTGCCATTTGGCATTTGGCAAGTGGAGAAATGTACTTCCTCACACATTTACTTTAAGACATTCATATGCACATTCATATGGTACTATTTTACTGTTGATCAGTTTATTAAAATGTTGGAACTACGCTTGTAACAGATTGAAATTTAAATTGGTCTGGACATGTTTATTCTGCTAGAAGCGTGGAACATTTTTATTCCGTTTTGGCTTCTAAACCAGTCATAATTGGAATATCAGGCTCCATGTAAACCTATACTTACAGTCACCAGCACAAGTTTGCAAGTGATGTTAAACCAGGGCTGGTTGAAACCAACCCCCTATTTACTACATAATGGAGTCCTGCACTGGGTTGAAATATATTATAATAAATTCACAGGTATGGGAATGGGTACAAATTAAATAAACAAAGGTGGGCAGCAGCTAAAGTGTGTTTCAAATGATTAAAATGTTATTTTTAACATCTCAATCAGCTTATATGAAGTCAAATCAGATGCAAGGATTTTTTTATTGTGAAAGTCACTGACACCAACTTTGAACACTTAATAAACCATGACCGAACTAGCTAGTTCATCAAAATTGATCACATAAAGAAAATTGGCATTGGCTTGTAAAAAGTACCACAATGTATTAGCATTTGATAGACACTGAAATGGTACAAATACGACGTAAAGATAATTGCAGGTAGTGGGTTTGGTTCACTACTTACTGTTTGTTATCAAATAGATGATTGTATATATTTGATATACTTACTAATTGTTACATAGTTATGAACCTCTGACAGTCACAAACTGAAACCCTGAGACCTAATTGACGGCATAGCGTCTCTTCATGTCACTCTCATCAACATCATTCTTCCACTAAATATTCCTTCTCCTGGTCCCTGTCACTTAAAGACAACTGCAGCAACAACAATAATAATAATTTATCATGCACTTTCATTACCCTGTGAAGCCCTTATGGTGCATTAACACCTCCTCAGCTCCACTTAACATTAGTTTCTCCTTGCTGAAACTTTGCTTCAAAATGATAGAGGCATCATCTTAAAATAAAAGCAACGTCTGCACTGTTTGCATGTAAAACTGTATTCATGACACAGTCGCATTAAATGAGAGAATATACGAGAAAACTGAAACAATATGAGAGGCAGTGATGTATGGTGTTAAGCACCACCGGTGGATTTAACAGCTTCAGTGAATGGGGCAAAACATTTGGCAGTGGCACAGAGTGTGAAGAGTACACAGGAAGAGTTTTGCATTTCATTCATGCTCACCCTTGCTGTTCCTAAATCAATTTGACACTTCCCAGTGTACTACATCTTATTTTCTGCTTCCTCCACTTAATCTCCTATTTTTGTTGCACCCCGCCCTCTCTTATGGACCTGGGGGAAATAGGGAAATGAATGAGGGGACAACCAAAGACAAAACAGAAAGAAGACGAGACATCTGGTAAATCATTTAGCAGACAAGAACAGGTGGCTCCCTTGTACCCAAGCGTCATCCATACTTTTACAGGGTAAAATATGTATTGGGCTGCCACAAAACTAGGCACTCATAATTTGGTTTCTGCGCATGGTGGCACTCGTTACGTGTAAATATTATGCGCCATATGCTTTAATTTTTACAGACTGTTGCCCCACAAACTAATGTGCTATTACCAAGGGACGACAAGTGGGTGAGAGGGGAGGGTGGGCAAGACAAAGAAAGGGAGAACAGAAGGAAGGCGAAAGCAGAGAATAAGATAGAGTTAGTAACTTGTCTTCTTGCCTAGCTTGTTTTAGCCTATGCTGGGTCCAGTCTATGCACGGCAAGTTGAATGCCCAGACAGATCAGTGGCTTAGCATCCTTTAAAAAGATGGTTGGTCTTCACCAATGTGCTACATCATAGGTAAATTAGAGTTTAGAGATACTATAGATCTGCTCATTGTAGTGTTAAGGTGTAAAACAACCGTAACTGTGGATGTTATTACATAAAAGTCTCACATTGGCCCTAGGTTGAGACTCTTCAGTCAGGTATTTGTGGTTAATGTAGCCAGGTACGTTGAGCTTATCCACAGACTGTCTACTGACAACATGATCGCTTTCCAAAAGTGAACCCAAAGTGCCTCAATAGCCCCTTGGTGGCTGGCTGCAGTAAAGGTCAGAGACCCCGCCTCCTCCATTGTTCGTGGTTGGGACATCATTTTTCTGGCAAGTTTGGTTTTAATTGGGTATTTCATGCTATATAGATTTGCAGTGAACATGATGGTTGACTGAGGAGACTGACTTGAAGGTGGTCAAGCATGTGGATTGGCAGGACCCCAATTCGCAGGTCAACAGCACAATCACTACTGTGCAGACGATGGAGACATATCATCCATCTTTATATACAGTCGATGAGTCAATGTCTAGTGTGTTGAGCTGAAATCCTTTGTTTCAGCTGTTCACTGCAAAGACTGAGATTCAGCTCGCTATCATCAGCTTTTACAATAGAGTTCTTCCACTAATCTCCAAACAGTAGACAGAGTAAGTGTTTGCATTCGCTCATTTGGCAGATGCTTTTTAGCCTATGCAACTGAGGGACAACGCTGAAGCTTCAGTATAGCAGGAGGCATTGAAGTGCACCCAATGTACACAGACTCAACACAGCAGTCTAAACAGGCAGTATGACTTCCTCGAGCTGTGATCGGTACCAGATTTCTGCTTGTACTCTGTAGTGTAAATTTACGGCCCATATCATTCATTGAATACTGTAAGAGGTGAAAAGATTTACTTAACTACATGGCTGCGGTTGAGCAGCGGAATGGCTGCGTGTTGCTGTTGACACCTATTCACACTGGCTGCGATACAGCCGCGGTTCTGCGGTGCTGCTACTGCCATGTTTGCTACTTTTTTACATAGGGTTTACCTTGAAAATGACCATACATGTGAGTGTGTGTGCGAGACAGAAATAGAGAGAGACAGAGAGAGACTACAGTCCATCACCTGAAGTTCTTTACGTTAACTTTTAAAATAAAAAGCCTCTGAGGTTTTTGGTATAACTACTATATTTACTAGTAGTCCTGTGAACTCAAATAAATACCAGTAATAGACAGTATGAAACCGTGCAGCTTCCATTCCTGCAAATACTTCACAATAAAACCTGACTTTTATTAATTTTGAAAGGGTAGGCAAGAGGAAGTGTTGCAAACATTTATTTTTGTGACATATTCGACAGATAAGTGTTGAAACTGTGCTGAAGGATAATTTTATCTGTCCATTCTTCTGTGAACTGCAGAAAAAATCTGCGAGACCTTGAATCTCGCAGAGTACATGGCGACTTCCACTGCTGAACCGCAGCCGGGTTTGGCAGCACTAATTTGTTAACATAGGCACAGAAATGAAAAGCAAGCCATTCCGCAGCCAGTGTGGCACAGGCTTAACAGATTATTCTTGACCTTGGTTCGCAACAGTTGACAAAACTCTACTCAGGATCTGCTTAGTCACTTTCTACTGCATCGTGTGTTTGCTCAGTAAATACAACAATTCACTATTTGGATTTAAAAATGCTAACAAATTAGCAAACTTTGTGTGCTCATGAAGGCCTTGTGATATGGTTAAAAGGACCCGAATGAGCAAGTAAGCGTAACTTGAGTTTAGAATGTTATTTAATGTTTGTATCATGAACTAGGAATGATGAACTTCAGCTGTTTCAACACATAAGCTGCACTAAGATGCAGCATCTGCTGTCTCTAGGTCCTGATCAGTTCAAACACTGAATGATCTTTGTAAGTGAGACAGAAGTAGACCCCGTCTTTGAAAGATGGAGTGCTGTCAGCAGGAGCCCGTAACGATGATTCACCTCTTGTCTCACTCCAAAGTAAACTGCTAAAGTGCACAACTCCTCCATCTCTAGGCACTATTGGCAGTCATCAAACAATTTCAAGTGCATTACCACCAGTGTCTGCGCTGGAGAGGGGTCAAAACAGGAAACCATGACAGATCATAGAGTCAAGCGAGGGGACTCCAGCTCCTTCTGATATATAGCCACCTCTTACCCTATGAGTTGTGGGCCACACTTAGGTCACATAAGTATGTGTGAGTCAGACGCATTCAATGATGAAACCCATTAGATGTACAGTAGGTGACAGCTCAAAAAAGGTAATAAATGGACCTAGAATAGAGATTTTTGTGGAAAGAGATTCTGAGAAAGTGAAATAATTGAAAAAGGACAGAGCTGCAGTATAAGCTGTGTGGAAGCAGCAGAGCAGATATCAAATGTGTCCACTCTTTTAATTCTAAAGGACATTTGCACTTGAAGCGCTGGACTGAAGTGAATATGTGGACTAATTGACTCATTTTACATTCAAAGCAGGCCCTGTACATTCTAATTAATATAGTGATACTGCTCTGCTGAGCCTCTTAGTCAGTGGACAAAGGGCGATTAATGGCTCCCACTGTAAAGGTGCCAAAAGGAACTAGTACTGTGTAAAAATTACTTCTCCTCAGTGTTATGTCATCTGGGGAAAATGGACAATCCAATTCATACCCTCGCCAAATACATCTTTTCAGAACTAGACAGGTTTCAGAACAATAAATTACATTTTGGAGGTTTTAAGATTTTCACTATTATGACTTGAATTCAATTGTCTCCAGACTGTCTGCAACAGATAAGGATCTTTAGTAAATGCCTTTTAAGATGTAATGTGGACAGAAATTAACCTAAGTAGCGTTTTGAGGGAAACAGACCATGGAGTGAAACAGATTGGTTTATGAGTTGAGTATTTAAATTGTATTCATTGGCCAGCATATTCATCTCATCAGTTGTTTTGTGGCTGTTAAATCATTTAGAAATTTGGTTGTTGATTGTTGTTGCAGGCATGGCCTGCCCCTTTAAGGAAAGAGGCCAGTGTGTGACGTAGTGCACCTAGGTGTTGTGGGGAAAGGTGCTAAAATGTGTGGATAACATAAAGTGAATGACCACTGAGAGCATGATGAGAATGTTGCTCCTGCTGTACAGCGAGAAAATAAAGTGGCAGTGTTAAAAAGTAAAGACACGTCTCCTACTCCTTCTTCATGGAGTGGTCGGGACGGCTGGTTACCGGCCAGACAGCGAGCCAAATAACCAGTGAGCTCCCAACTACGGTTCCAAGCCGAGATACTGGCCAGGGAAGGTAACATTGTGTTGGCTGTGTGCCTAAAAACAGAAAACTGTGTTTAGTAGAATAGTATAGTTCATCAAACTGATGTTTCCTTGTTTGAGAGTGCAACCATAACTATTTTTCAGTTGAAAATGCTGCAAATTATGCAAAATGGCTTTGGCAGCTCGTGGCACAATAACCAACTATAAGCTTCTCAGAATAACTGCAAGAATGTTTAAACTGCTAGAGATACACAGAGTGGTTTGTAGACATTGTTTTACTGAATGCTATGAGTATTCATTGCACACTTTGAGCAAGTAGTTAATACACTTGTGCCCTAGTTTTACCATAACACTACTGTCAGTGATGCTTCGTGTTATAGGTTGAAGTCTTTATATTCGTTAAATGTTGTCATACATTACTTTGGCTTTGTGGGTTCGAAGCCAAATGGAAGTAGTAAAGCCATTTGGCAGAGACATGTAGGAAAATCATCAGTGACCGTTGTGTAGGGGAATTTGTCATTTAGCTAATAGCGGGAGACATTTGAAGAAAAGGCTCTGCTCTTTGTGGGACATGACAAAGGATCAAATCAGCGACAACCATTCTGCTGGGAGAACCAATGCAGAACAACGAGCAACATCTGACCCTAGTTTAATCAGCAGCATCAGTGGCATGTAGAGAATGAAGTCCATCTTGTACACCTGAATTAACCTGGATGAAACTGGTCAGCAGCTGATGCAATAGTCTGCCTTAACTCATCTAATGCTCCATTTTAACAACATACATTTAAGAATGATTCTCCCTCACAAGTATAAGAAAACTGTTATTGGCCACAGCTACTGTATGTTTAGCTACTGAGGGGAAACATTTTTACTGCAGAGGAAGCAAAACAAACCATCGATGAACTATCATACAACTATTTTACTGTTGGGTGTTTGAGAGAATAAACAATTAAAGTTTACCTTCAACCCGTTGCACCACGTATATCATTCAGCTGCATTGGAACATACCTTTACACATACCTGTACTGTACTTAGTACAGTATTTGTATTTCCACTCGACAGATAGTTTTCAGACTTGATATTATTCAGCAAACACATAAGCTCCCAAAATGTAATGCATTGATGAAAATCTTTTTGGCTCATCATGTAAGTGGTTATTTCAGAGAAGTGAAGATAATTTAATGTGATATAATCAGTCTTACAGAAGGTCCGGCAGGCAGATGCAGGCTGATACAAACTCAAAAGACACAGTGGAGCATGAGGGAAGAGAAGCACAAGCAATACTGAAGGAGAAGAGAACAGCAGCATGAAGAAACACTGGGGAGATGAACAGATGTACTGACAAAGAGCACTGGGGGCACAGACAGATACACAGAAGAGAGGCGGCGATGCGATGACACAGGTGGGACACACAACAAAATAGAATAGACATGCAAAAGAGCATTATATGGTGCTCCCTCTCATGTTTCAGATGTAGTTGTAGTTCTACCAAAGATGAATCATCCTTCTAAACTTTGCAGATGCTTTCAGGGGGATTTCACACCTGCCTTGTTGGGTCCAAAAGTGCATACATCTCAGTTTAGTCTGAATCTAAATAAGATGCATGAGAGGGGCCTCAGACCAAAGGACCAATATTTACTCAGATAAAAAGAGATGGTCCTGTCCAGTACAGCATCCAGAAGGAAACCATTGTTCTGTTCATTTGAAGTTTGGAAATAAAAGAAGTTAAGAGAACATTAGTCAAAAGAAAAAGAAGCAGCAGCAGGATTGCTTGCATACTTCATCTCAGACTTTATCAGCAATGAGGAGGTGCACTTTGCTGGTAGTAATATCATTACGATATTACTGTGGCAACCAAATTATTGAAATAAACTGAAAACCTAAATAAGCCAAATTATGATATGGACCCAATCATTGTCAAGAAAAGGAATTCTGTAGTGCGCTTCCACAATTACAAAGCTAAAACTGACTGAATCAAATATTATAATTTCTTTTTTTGTGTGTTTTCCTCATGGCCCCCTTAGATTCATCGAGTACCAGTCCGGAGGGACCCTATCACTAAACTGAGGACCAGATTACTGCTCAATGACAATATATATATAGTAGTTTTAAGTAATCTTTACCACTGCACCCTATTAGAGTGAGTGATGTAAATGGTTTTCTGGATGTCTAGCATTTACTCATTCTGTAATTGAATGGCATCATAGAGCTGAATTATAAAGAGAATTCCGGATTCGGAGCTGGCTCATCATCAGTGGAAGGCATCAATAACTCATCCTTCATTGACTAAGATACTCATTTGACTCACATTTATGAATTAATTATGGTGATCTGTGTCTGTATGGAATATTTCTACACAGAGCTGCATGTGATCTAAAGCAGCAAATCCACCTTGAAAAAGAACGTACACATGCCATTTCTCTGATCTTAGGTAATTAATATTGACAAACATGAGATACCCAAAGCAAAAGGGAAAATCTACAGAAACAAGTCTTTTATCTATGGCAAGATGAAGAGACCTATTTTCATTAGGTTATGGGCACACTCTGCCATTAAAGAAAAAACCTGTGAAATTTTGTTCCATCTGCCTCCTCTACAGTGAAAGATCATTATATTCCACTCCATCCATTTAGAGTTTCTCACTGAGTCATCCACTGAATACCACTCAGTGAATCTGCTATGTAGGAGGTATGAAGTGATCAATGGCTGGAAATAATGGATTTTGTGTTTGTGTTGGTGTACAGCGCACTATAAACATGACATTAGGAGTAAAGTGAAAAACAAGTTATGGCTTTTGTTTTGCACCAGACAAGAGGAATTTTTTTTGTATAATGCAGTCTGTACTCCTGCACACACTAAAGGGACAGACACAACCAGTTTTTATTTTAGAAATAAGACGTTCACATAAAAATATGTTAACTAATTACAAGAAGTATGATTTAGGGTAGAGCATGGTTGTGTAAAAATGTTTACTCTCTCGTAAGGAAATTTGCCTGGTCGGAGAAAATAACCCAGGTGATGTCTCTGTTGTTATCTCAGCTGGAGCTTTTTAGCAGAAACCCAGTGTTTTAATCTGCTGACATGGACGTTACCAGGCTGGGTTTTTTGGAGTTTTACCAATATGAGGAACTACAAGTCAGGACATCTCAGCCTCATCTGCCCTAAGTTGTGTCATACTTTGTCATTACCTAACTACATGTAAATAGTACTCTGCAAAAATGTGATCTTACAGGATGTGCTAATGTTGTGGATGTTGCAGGCATTCAGGCTCAATCACAGAATCAGGCTTATCAGCCTTTGTTGAGCAAGGCAGAGCACTGAAGAAGTGCTTGCATCAGCAGATCTGCATCAGATGTGTCATTCATTCATCCCAATTGGTGTCCAGCTGACTAGACGTGTTCAATCGTATTGCAGATACAGCAGAGCCATTAAAACATATCATCAGAGCCATTTAGCTGCAGCAGCTCTCATTACCCAAACCAGCTCCTATATTATAATGTTTTATTTCAGTATTGTTCATTTAACCTGATTTAATTGTGTTTTTATCTACAGGGCATTAGGCCCCCCCGCAAAAATTCAACAATCCAATCATTGCTCCTCATTAGATTCTTTGTAAGCCCAACAATATAACTACTCGCTTGAATGTATCAGTTCATTGGTATAAGTGTCTCTAAAAGAATTAAAAATATATCTGCACCCAAATTAAATCAATTAGGGTGGTGCTGATACAGCCTTGGGCTCTCACAAAAGGAGGTTTGAACGCCACCTGAAGTTGACTGAGCCCAATTTTACTCTGCCACCCAAATTGCACTTGAAAGGGGAATTTTAATAGCAGTTGGATCAAACTACAAAAGGTTCACATGTCTCGTCAACTGTGTTGATTTCATTCTGAGTTTATACACAGAAGCCAGGGTTGCCCAAATGTAATAGTGGTTTGGGGAGTCCTATATTTGATTCAGCTTATATGTGTTTCTAATGATCTCACTGGGCTCTTGAAAAGGTGATTTCAGAGTCCAAATTAATGCTTTACCTGCAATAAACGCATTAAGTGCATTCACTTAGCGTGTTGCATGCTGGTCTTAACACAATGCATGCTGGTTGGTTTTGTCCGACTTCATCCAGCGCTTAAAACATGAGGGAGTGAGCCGGCTGCAGTCAGACTGTGCTGTTTCGCTCCTCCAGCTGCAGCAGCCTTGGGACGCCTCTGTGGCATCATGATTGGCTGAAGGCTTCACTGACATTGTAAGAATTCAGATGTGTTTGATGCTATACACATAGGATTGTGTGGAGCTGTCAGTGTATCTGTTTGTTTCAGTCTGTGGTAATTAATACAGAAGAAAAAAAGTCATCTCTGCTTATTTCTCCCCAGGAGGAGAATGTGAGGAATTTCATCCTCTGTGTATTTACACGTCACATGATGCAGGTTCCTTTCCACTAGAGTTATTTCAATTTTGAGCTGAAAGAAAGTTCTCAGTCAACTTGTTCATTGTATTCTTCGTTCAAAAACATGGGGATTTCCTAAACATCCATTTCATTTGCAATGAAAAAAGCAAACGCTGCAAGATCAACCATTGTTCTCGTCTTGCTACGAGAAGTAGAACTTGACGTCTGTGTTTTTTTTACTCATGTCGGCGGTTCAAGTCAGACACAGTCTATCTCGAACACACCTTTTGTCTTTTATTGACACCAGGAAGCTAAAAACCTGACCTGTCCTCAGCCGGGTACCATTATTGAACCACAGCTTTTAAGCAAGGGTTAAGTGGTGGAGAAGATGAAAAATAGTCCTGTAGTTTACTGTATTTGATTAAGTGGCAGGGCAGTTGATTTATGCTGCCAGAAACTTGATCATTTCCCTCAATTGGGGGTAGTTCTTGCAAGAAGAGATAAATCACTTATTTAAACAGTTCACAGTAGGTTAAAAAGGATCCCAAGAGCAGATACAGGGTTAGAGACATAAGTGATTCAATTATGTCCAAAGAAATTACAGATTTTTAAAACAATAATTTAGTTGATTATTTGACTCATCACAGTGGGGTCTGTGTCATTTAAAGGATTGTATTATGTGATTCCTGTTCTTTGTCAAACCTCTTGAGAGTCTGTTAAAAGTGAAAAATTTACATGAAATAAAGGATTTAGTATATCTCCCTCTGCACTAACAGCTGTTTGATGACTGCTGTTTGATTTTCTGGAGCTGCAGTCTACAGTTATTATGTCTTAGTCTTGAAATATTGCCCAGAGGTAGAAACACTATTTGCAAAGATGAAAGTGCCCTGGGACAGGTCAGGAAGTCCTGCTGACAGCGAAATGATAACCAAAATGGGGCAAAAGCTACTGATCTAAAGTGCAATTGGCTGCTGTGAGTTCCCTAGTACACCCCTTCTGGAGTGTGTGAGATTTACTGCTGCTGCACTCTGCCCTGTCTCTTAAACGTCCAGTAAAAGCAAAGTCACCAATTCATGTAAAGGTTACTTGAGCAGGACATACACTTGTGTGATATTCCAATTTTGTAGACTCAATTGATGCTAATTGTCCATCATCTTGACTGGTATTAATAAACTTCCTCAGTCATCACTTCAAAGCCAGATGCTTAACTCATGTTACAACCTCCTACTGTTTTGGGCACAAGAGCAAACAGAAGTCAAACATGCCAAAGACCCAAGGACAGGGATGGTTTAGAGGGATTCTACAAATATCGGAATTACAAGTGAAAGATGACATCACATGCATTTTAAAGAATGTCAGGTTGGGTTTCATTGTTGTTATCACACCTCGTAGTCAGAGTCACAAAAGATCAAATCACCAAATCCAGTTTGTAGTGCCCGAGGATGATAGTTGTCCTAAACCTTGGTATTCAAACATTTAAACTTAGTTGCTGTTGTTGAGTTTGTCCTCCTGTATTTGGATTAAAATGCACCACAGATCTACACTAAACTCAATGACACCCTCAACCTCAAACCAAACACATGTGATGTCATGTGGCATCACGATGCAAAGCCTGAGGCTTTTACATAATGCATGCCTAGCTTCTAGTCTTGCATGCCCCCCCCCAAATAAAGCCAGGTAAAGTGAGTGCTGGAAGCGGTTGACCAATCACAACAAAGTGGATCAGCTGGCTAATCAGAGCAGACTGGGCTTCATCACAGGTGGACCTTAAAGAGACAGGAGCTCAAACTAAAGCGTTTCCGACAGAGGCTGAAAAGAGGAGCTGCAGCAATGGACAGTGAATCGTTTTTTGAACGTTAACTCACTTTTCAAGTTTGAACCTCAATCCAAATCATGAACTGGAACAAATCTCCATTAAAAGTTGTTTTTCCTCACCTTAAACATGCATTGCGTAACCACCATTTCTAATCATACAGTTGTTGCCAGAAAGAAATTACTATAGACTGGCATTGGACCTAAAAACTCAAACAGTTCCACCTGATGGTGGGATTTTAATTCTACTTCGACTTTTCATGGCAGGGTCTTAGGAGAGGCAAAGGATTTAGCGATGAACCCTGTCCTGTCTTCTCCAGGACACCTTTATGATGTGATTTTAATCCTCTGACTACACCACGTTTGGGTCTTGAGCCTGCCAGCGCCTCAGGCTAACCTGCCTGTGGATAATGGAGTCAGCAGGCTGTTCCTCATGCTCTAGACTGACTTGTTGGTGATTCAGGGGTCATTATGGGGAAGTGAGAGCTTGACATTTACACAGAGACCAGAAGCTATTCTGCCCCCCCACCCCTCCCCGTTGAACGCTGTGGTTTGAACTTAACACTCCCTTGTCTGTCTCTGTCTGTCTGCATCTCTTACTGTTTCTTCTCTGTTCTCTCTTACACACCATGACACACTTTGATTTGTTCATATCCTTCTTAGTCTAGAAAGTGCTGTGCTATGGACCATGGATAAGAAAGGCACAGTAATACTTATTTTTAAAAGCTGTGTTTTATAATTAAGGTCTTTTCAAATTCAAATGCTTGGCTCCATCTCTCCTTTTTTATGCATTCACTTTGCTCAGACTTTGGTTCCTTCAACCAAGCCCTTTTCTATTTGTATGTCTTGCACTGTTTTGAATGTGGTTTCACTCCCTATCAAATTAGTGTTTTACCTCTCCAACTCCAATTTGTACCCAGGTCAAAACCCTCACCCTATCCTACTGTCCTACCCCCCTGCCATCCATACTTTACACTCTTTGCCTCATCTCAGCCCTCCTTTCTCTTCTTTCGCCTTCTCTGTTTCTGTCTTTTCTGTCCGTGCATTAACCCAATCCTCAACTTCAAACCCACCATTCTGTCTTTCTACAAACTCGCAATCCAACGCACCGCCACGGCCCCAGCCGTCTCCCGGGGCCTAATTAATTTACTGAAATCTCAATCAGCCTTCCACCCCATTACCATAACCCTGTATCTTGCTTGATACTGTCTGCTGGGGGGCATTAGGATGATTACGTTCAGGATCCGATCTGTCTCTTCTGCCATGATGAAATCATCCTGTTCCCTTAATAAAATGACACGATGATGGTGTACACGCCCCTCACTCAGGTCAGAACAAATTGAATGTTAATGCCGAAGTTCTGAGGCTTCAAAGTTCAATCAGAGAGAACTGTGTGTGGGTAGTGAGTCTCCTAGGGAGGCAATGAACTCATCTGGAGTCAGGAGGGAGAGATAGAAAAGGAGAGATGGTGAAGAGAGATACTGTGGAAGGGTAACAGGGGAAAAAATGGAAAGGGCAACTGAGAGAAAGAGCAAAGTTGTGACAGACATAAGGAAGATCGAGAGAGAGAGAGAGAGAGAGAGAGAGAGAGAGAGAGAGAGAGATATGCTTCATGTCTTATTCATACACAGAGGCGGCTTCTCCTACATGCTTTCAATACATTCACATAATAAGGCAGGGTGAGCTGAGGAGAAGGCCAAGACAAATGTAGCAGAGGAAAGTAGAAATGAAAAATGAAGACAGGAGAATCGATGAGGTCAGAAGACAGGAGGTGAATGACAATTAGAGGAAGGGTCAAAGAGAAACATGATAAAAACAAGTGAAAGTTTTCAAAGAGTGCTCAGGGGAGTGAACAGCCATGCTAACAGCTCTGTGCTTCAAGTAAAACATACCAACATACTCACCCTGACAGATTAAAATGCTAATTTTAGGCAGGAACAGTATAATATAAACTATGACCTCATGTTTGCAACCTGATATTTACTAATCAGACAAAGTACAGCTAAGGCTGATGAGAATGTCATTAGTTTTATGTGATTTAAATTGAACACATTAATACATTTTGACCTGATGATAATGCTCGGTGAAAGGTGAGTGGATCACCAAAGTCAGTAGTATTCTGATGACAGCCACATCAGCTGCTCTTTACTTCAAATTTAACATTATCCCTGTGTGTCCAGATTTATGCATCAATGACTGGAGTGAAGATTTATGCAACACTTAATCGTACGACACAAAATGGATCTTACAGAGAGATTGATTTATGTACACACCTACCAGAACATTAATATATCAACAAACACCTCTAAATGTAACGATATGCTGGAGTCGTGGTGTCAAGATAGAATGAGGTCACACTGCCACTGTGTGTGTGTGTGTGTGTGTGTGTGTGTGTGTGTGTGTGTGTGTGTGTGTGTGTGTGTGTGTGTGTGTCTGTGTGTGTGTGTGTAGTGTTCATTTGAAAAAAACATCCAGAATTTACTACACAGTGAAAACCACATAATGTAGTTACACTGGGCTAAAAAACACACTAACACCCACTAATATCTGACTTTTGTATGAAGTGTCAAACGGTTCAATCAGCTTCTCTCCCAGGTCAAATGACTGCAGCAACCACATATATTGATTGGCTCTACCTCAGATCAATAGTGATGTCAACATGACATTCAGGTTTACGGACACTTTGATTTATTTTTTGTCACACAAACATTATAGACACACCTGTCATCTGCAGATCCCTTTCACCAGTTTGCACAACTCCTTACTGGATTGTTTTTTGCTGGCTCTCTTGTACACATTGGGCCACGTTCACATGTTCAACATTTGCAGGATACACTAATGGAGGTCAGAAGTGTGACTGACAAAGCATTTGTTTTGATACAAGGGTCTGATGCTATTGCGTCAAGTACTGGCTAGATCTTATATGACCTTTAAAAAAGCTTTACTTTTACTTAAGTAGGTTAGTACAACTGTAGTATTCAACTCATTCTACTGGATAATAAGGCTACTACTTGGTGTGAAACATGCATACATTAATTTCTCTAAGTATGCATTTACATACCTATATGTGCAAATGATTGGCGGTAAGGTTTGATGGATTGTGTGGCTTCCGAAAAAATTATTTTTGGAAATCAATTTACAGTTTGTGATGCTACAGTAATTTCCTCTTTATACTGTTAATTAATTTAGATTAGAAAGTGCTACAGTTTCCTAGCAACCAAATGAGTCCTAACAAAGTTTTCCTTTTACTAAATCACACTCTGAACGTGGCTATAGTGTCTAAGGAAGGACTTTTTATACAACCAACCAAGAATGTCTTTGTAAAATGTCAAGGTAAATCCATCAAAAAGGTGTGGAGATACTTCAGTAAGTTATGACTATTGAAAATAGAAGGTGCATGAAGAAAAAAAATCCACAGCGGTAGCCTAAAAAACTACACGACAGGATCAGCCGCTATATTTATTACTCAGCAATTTTGTGTAGAGAGATGTTTTACCATGGGGAGTAAAATAAGCATGCAGCATTTGTAGAATTCACAATGCTTCATATTCTGCAGGGAGAAAAGGTGCACAGTTGGCTAGAATCTCTAATGAGAATCCACCCTCTAGTCTTAGTCATTCTGCATGGAAAATAAATAATATCAACTTCTTTCCACAGTATTTCAAAGCAGTATGGGAGTGAACAAATGCATCACCCATCAAAGTAAACCTTGCTGACTGCTCAGCCTGTGTTTCATCCACAATGCCTGATGGAATAAAGGACCAGAGCAGCTCATATTGGTTTAAAGGAGACTTTCCCATGATGCTCGATCCCTGCTGGCTGTGGGGAAACTGAGAGGCAAAGGTGAAATTGTTGTAGTTCAACCCGACAGCCTAGATTGGGGCTGCTGGTGCTCCCAGAGAAGTGGACATTGATCTAATTGCAATTGCTGTTTTCTGACAAAAAGATATTCTAATATTTATTGATGGTAGATATAACAAGTTGGACTTTAGTTAGTGGTAACTAACTAAAACATTGAAAGTGTGAAATAGGAAATAGAGACTGGTTTGAGTCCACCATTATACTCTGTTGAAATGGATTGTATTGCTGTGAATCTTTAAACTCACATTGTGCCGTTATATTTAGCCAGTTTATCCTCCATAACCAATTGAATACATGAATACAAACATGCTGTGTATATTGTTTATAGAGGCGATCAAAGCAGATACAATTTGTGATGAACTCTGGAAGCTCTGGGTCCTTTTGAATATGTTTGCATCAGTAAAATGTAATTTCTTTATTTAATATGTAATTTGTGACCAATAATTGAATATGAAACAGCAGCACTGCTTTGAGCCCACTGCTGAGTGAACCTACCTGCTGAGAATGTTAAGCACATCCATCTGCTGGAGGTAGTTACTGCAACTCGCTCTCTGCTTCATTATTAATCCTGAGCGTCCCTAATATTACATATGCAACAGTTTGAATGTGACGCCATTGAAGTGTAGACAGAAAAAAGGAAATAGAGACTGGTTTGAATCCACCATCATACTCTGTTGGAATGGATTGTATTGCTGTGAATCACATTTAGTTGTCAGGTGAATGATATTGAATCACACTGCATTATATTGTAGCATATTAGTAGATGCTTCTTATGTATCTGTAATATATCACATTGTTGGCAGTGTTTTGAGATGCATATACCTAACATGTATACTTTGAGATACATAACCACTTACTATATGTGTAAAAAGTAACTTATGGCATGACACATTTGATATTTATTTTTGCACTCCTTACTGAGTTACATTTTCCTGTTAGTAAATATGATAAACTTGTTCAGATGAGAATATTGATCATGACACAGCCAGGAAACAGTTCTCGTGGGTTACGACCCGAAACAAGTAGAAGGACTCGGTCCAGGGATCACATTCATGACATTGTATTAATATCTGTGAAGGTTGAACTACTAAAATGAGAAGCTGTGCTTTAAAGTTTTTTAAATTATGTCCAGACAATGACATGTTCTTTTACACCAAGCTTTACGCCTAAATGTCCTATGAGGTGTGTTCATAGACTGCTACGTCCGCTAGCATCGCCACTTTTGGTGGCTAAAAACACGGTGTAACTGACCTTGTTTTGAGTCGAATATGAACGTCAGGGCTTGCTGACACTTGGGTGACAACACACGAGCAGAATGGAGATGTTATGTTATTTTTTTATTTTTTATTACGTCTGAAGAAGAGATCACCATTGACTTTGATTGTATCAGATTAGGCTGCAACAAAGTTTACCCCTTAAACATGTTTTGTGGACCTAATCACTTGCCCCACCCCTCCATCAGCATAGTGGTGAGTAGATGAGTGACTTTTCATTTTTCAGTGAACTATCCCTTTAGGTGTCTATTATCAGTTAATATGATTACTCAAGTTTCCTTTTTTTTTTTCTTGAGGCTACTTTTATTCCACTTCATTAACGCTCCTCTGAAAACCAGAGAACATGTTTTACAAAGCATGTAAGTGTTCATGGATGACCAGTGGCGGTAAAGCTATGCTTTTGTAGGGAAAATCATTGGTAGAACTAATAATTATTATAGTTATCCACTACATCAAGTGCATTAATCAGTTTCAGTGATTAAGTGTTTAGTATAGCAATGCTTGAGAACAGGAGCACCAAGATTTATCACAGCTATTCCTTTCTATTACACCTGTGCTAAAAAACATGCTGTGAAACTGGCTCATTCTTTGTTTCTGGAATGCAGCAGCAGGACTGAGCATAGTCAAAGTGCTGAGGAGTCTGTCTGCATCTGATCAGGGAAACAAGATGAGAGAGAAACACCATTTTAGAGTTAATTTTCAACATGAGAATAACATGCTGAACTGAACTAAAGATTAAAAAAGAAGCAGAGTCTTTGGAGACTTTGAAGGCTCTGTACAGACTTGCAGTTTAAAATCTACATTTTACAGATTAGCACTTTAAAAACCTTGAAGAAAGTGAACAGCTTTTCAGCAGAATAACATAACAGAAGCTTTCTAAGATAGCACAGTTATCTGATACATTTACCAGGAGGATTGCTACATTTAATTTAATCGTTTACTCCCCAGTGTCTGAGAATTGTTGCTTAAATCCAATATACAACATGTGTAGTCCCAAGAAACTGGTGAGAGGCTGAGCTGGGTGCTCATGGGAGCTTGAGTTTCAAGGTTTATTAGACGGAATTTCCAGCAGTTTTTCTGAAGGTTGAGGGGGCTGAGGGAATCCACTGACTGACAGGTTCTAGTGTGAATAGCTAGCATCAATTTATCCTGAGCTGTGCATTGATCATCTTTGCAGGCTTTTGTATGGCTAGTGCTACAAAGTCCAACTATTTTTTTCTGAGTTTCATTTGCCACTGCTCTTGGGTCTTTGAATAACACATTAAAAAACAAATCTACACTCCTGTGTTCAAGCTCTGCAAACAAGGATGAGTTAACTTATTTTCCAACCCAAAGAAATGGGCTGAGGAGAGAAAGAGGCAACGTGCTGGGTGCTCATGGGAGCTGGAGTTCTGAGCCGAGAGGTTCCCAGTCCAACACTGTGGCTGTTGTGTTAAGGTGGAGGGGACTGAGGGAATCCAGTGACTGACAGGTTTACATTTGAAAGGACCAGAGCTGTTTGCTCAGTGCTCTGTGCCCAGTATGCTGCAGCACACACCACAATGCTGGGCCAGGGAGGTTAACACACACACACACACACACACACACACACACACACACACACACACACACACACACACACACACACACACACACAAACACACACACACACACAGGCCAGCAAATTATTGGTTACGCACAGTCATATGTGTATGGATTGGATGTGTATTGGATTTTCATCTATGTTGTTAGACACACTGGTGCTTTTTCCTTCTTGGACATCACAATGCCAGTTGTGACAAAGGTCAATAGCAGAAGCATCTCTTTTCTGATCACGTCTGTGATCCTTAAAGCAGCACAAAATACATTAAGCCTGTAGCCAAAAATATGTTTGCTGGAGTCAGTTTATTCCACTTAAGCTTCTGGTAAGCCCTTTGTTACATAGTTACAGAACAATTCCTCCACAGCCCTACCTTTTTGTACTGGGTTCAAACAGGACATTTAACTGGGAGTATTTTGTGCTATATTTGGTCACAAATGAGATGGAAAATAAACACATTTTCAAGGTTGTTCCACCATGAGGCTCCACTACACCATTTATCCTTAGCATGTGTGGAACTCTGCCAGGAGGGATGGACATAGTTAATAACAAAGAAAATATAATATTCTCCAAACATGATGGACTTTCTACCATTTCAAGATTTTAACTAGTTTGAGATCTGATGACTTTAAAGACCGGAGCATATGATTATGAGACATGTATGAAACTGTCATGGGTCCTCATTTTTGGAGTATTGTGGCCATTTACTGACAGTAAATCACAAAATGGCTGCTGACTTTCTGTACTCAAGCTACTGTGGCTCTTCACTAAATTCTAAAATAGCTTTTCTCCTTTGGATCCTGTGATGACAGACATGGTTAATCTTTTTAACCACCGTAATGACATGACAGGCTTTCAATTCTTGATGGGCCTCACAACATTCCCCCCTGGAGAGTCTCATAATGGCTTCATCTAATTATGGTGGTAAACACTAGTGGTCTCCACAGCACAAAGCAATCTGATGGAGTGGACATAATGCATATTGAGGACTTATCTGTATCGTGTGTCTTGACTTACAGACAGCGCTGTTACGCGTGTCTTTTGCCTTTTGCTTCACACGTTTTTTGGTATAAAATTCTGAGATGAAAAATGAGTGCTGAATGCAATGAGTAGAGACTGTTTTGAGGAGATATTTTTAGGTTGTCAACTATGACAACCTATGTCTATTTTAACACGTATTTTTAGCAAAGGTACCTTCGCTTTTGGCTGGCAGTATGTTACCCTCTCTTTCCTAATTGTCTCTTTACTGTGTAATATCAGGATGTGTTGTGTTTCAACACTGCCAAGAACTTTCACCTGTCACAAAAAGTCAGGGAGGAGGATGTGCAGCTGTGGAGGTCAGAATACAGCAGGAACTGGCAGTAGCTCTGATCTGGGGTCAGCCAATTGTACCTCACAGCCAGCACTGAAAAGGAAACTCTCAGCGTGGAAGGAGCGAACAAACACACCAAGTGCCAGACAAATGTTGTCAGTTTTTAAAGAGATGAACTGTTTTGCCTGCACACAAACAACTCACATAATTGTTCGTATATCAGATATTAAGTGTTTTTATATCGCAAATAATCTGCTATATAATTAGTGTTCGAACAAAAGCAAGTAATGTGGGCTACACAGGATCAAGATCAAAACAACCTAACAGTTAGTCAGTGAAGCTATAAGTCACAGTTTTTAAGACAATCACCATTGATAGGACCAAGTGCAGTGAAGCATAATACTGCATAATTGAGTATGCTTGCACATTTTTACCATGGTTGTTACTATTATTATAAGCTCAAGAATCTGTAGTTCCAGCTATTGATTGTAAATGTCATATGATGTGGGTCAATAAAAAGTCCCCAAATTCAAAATGTAAGATGATCAAAAGTCAACAAATGGATTAAGTTTCCTCACCCCCATTTTATGACATTACAGTCAAAGATGCATGTAATAATATTCAGATAACTTTGTTTGCAGAGCAGGAACACTAACCTCTGTGTTAAGCCCTGCTCTTCAGTCTCTTCTTAGACTATGTATGACACTATGTACTCTCCATTCTACACAAGATTTTGAATATTCCTTTGACTCTCTGTTCCTCAATTGCCCTATGTTGCAAAATGATTCATCTGTGATAGTAGACCATGTTGGAGAGGTGCTTATCACCAACACATCTTTCTATCCAGCCAACCCCACCTGGCCCTGCTCTGGCTATCAACCACCCACTTGGAGGTTTGGAGCAGGTAATGTTTCTGTGGTGAAATAAATGTGCCCAGTTGGTGGGAAGTTGTTAAAGCTTGTGGGTAGAATCTGATTCGCTAAGGGTTTGAAGGAAAAAAATCCATTCCAACCGTTGGTGGTACATCTGCCTTTTACTGTTCACATAGAACGACAGATGAGGCACTTTTGTACCAGAGGTGTAAGGCATTACTGTCAGGTTGGTTCCATTAAAGGAGAAGCTGTATTTGGCACAGTCATCAATTAGTTTCCTCAGTCAACTAAACAGAAATATCGGCCCATCATTTAATTTACACTGAAAGAGGCAGAAGCAATCTCCCTTTACAACGCTAGGTAGGCCTGACTTCTCATTTGCATGTTTAAAGCTGCATTAATCAATATTTTCAAATGAATGAATATGTTGAAAATGTTTAATATTTATTATGAAACATGCTCATAGTCAACAAAGCAACATATAAATAATTTTCAGCGGACTCTGAAGTTGCTTTGGTTTTACTAACTTTACTATTTTTAATCTCACCACTCCAGCTAATGGGCAACTACAAAAAATCCTGATGAACTGTGTGTTACTGGTTGTAACAAACAAGAAAAAAGGCCAACACCATAAGTAAGCAGTGACATAGTGACTAGCCAGTGAGGATTTTGAAGTAAAGATAAGCTAAAAGCCAAGAGGCTAACAGTTCGCTAAAAAGTGAGTGAATATGTCAGAGTTAAATTTTACCAGGTGACCAGAAACATGACTATACATAATTCTGAAGATGTGTGGTGTCTTCTGGATGTGTACACAGTGTGGCGATCGCCTACCTATAAAACTCAAAAAATGAAATAGTGATTGATATTGATTTTTTTCCACCTCCACCTCACCTCCATCTCCCAGATTTCCCAACCAGCTCTAACATGGGCCAACCCCAGGACATCCCGATTTTCAATGGTTATCTAAAGTCAACCAAAAGGTAGCAAGTTGCCGGCAAACTGTGGTCAGAAGGACCGCCAGCTCACCCGAGGCATGATAGAGCGTCGCAAACTCTGTCTAAGTAGTCATTTGTGGTTAATGGTTTCTGAGTTGCCATTATAAAGCAGACGCTGGCAACCTGACTCGATGACTGACTGACGAACTAATGTCTGACGGTTGTGATACAAAGGAGCTTGAATAACCATGAAATAATGCAATAACTTGATTAACATTTAGAAGAAAGAGAATGTGACTTTGCAAGAATGAGATTACAATAATGTGGACTGGTGATTTAGGCCCTGTACACACGTGGTATTAACATGTGGTTTGTAAGGTTTCGTACTAGAACTGGGGCCCAATAGCACAACTCGCAGACAGAGTTCAGTTTTCAAAAAGAAGTGGTCTTTATTACCAGGCAGGGTTCGATACACAGGGAGTCAAAATCATCAGGCAAAGGTATTCGAAACGTGAGGCAAAAAAATTGTATGTCAGATAGGATCTCCCCTTCCCCCTCTATACAAACAAACAATGTCTGTTGTTTCTGCTCATGTATTGTTTTGACCCAATCTGAGTACACAAGGTAATCCGAGGGTGTGTGTCTGTGTCGACACGAGCGACCGAAAGAGAGGTAGAAAGACTAGTCAGGAGAGCCTGAATAAATCTTGTTCACCTGCACTGTGAAAAAAGATTTTACCAATTTATTGAAAGTATCGATCATTATGTGATGGTCAGTGTTGATATGGTGGTGGTTACAAACACATCAAAGAGAAGACTGCAGCAGGACAGAGGACGACAGCTGAGTACGAGGTCCTTCATATGTGGCCCAGGACGCATTCTCCTTCACACTGTTAAAATTATGTCGACCCAGGTGTATATCTCTATATCTATATCTGATCTGCGTTCACAGCTGTACTCCACTTGAAATCAGATCACTAAAAGAGTGTGTGGCCTTAGTTGAAATAATTCAACTTTGCGTAAAGTTTGCGAAAAAACCTTTATGCAAATCACGCTTGTACTTTCAACAGCCTGAAGACATGGGCCAAAATTACAATCTGCTTAATCCAGATCAGACGGCGAGGTTATGCTGAAAGATTCTAGTCTTTCTGTTTAAGATCAAAACTGTGCAACTGTGAACAGAAGTCAGAGTCTCATGTATGAAATCTTTCTCTCGCTCTCTCTCTCTCTCTCTCTCTCTCTCAAGTCAATGAAGCTAATGGAGCAAAGGAATCATATTACCTTGTGGTGTACTTATGTACAATATGGTTAATGGGGCAGGTCACTGTGGATGTAATCAAAATCAGCGTGTTACCGAACTGAGGTGCCATATTGTGACTATTCAATGATGTCAAATGTTACAGGGCATTCTGCTGCTGCTCCCTGCTTTTTATTGATTAGCACACAAAATAATACAAAACAATTCACCAAAGAGAGACAATCGAGCATGTCTCAGATATACTTCACCGAGCATTCAACTGGGGACTTCATACATGCTGAAGATGCATCTGAAAGAGGGACCTACAAATGTACATATTTGCCTTTAATGTCATGGAAATGAAGGTGAGGTAACTTCAGCCATTTCCTGACTTTTGATCATCTTACATAATAAATTTGGTGACTCTATTTGCTTTGTACTGATCTTTTGTAATTCAGAAGGCTTTATGTGACATTTCAAATCAATAACTGGAGCTGCAGACTTTTTGTGCTTGTAGCAAGTGAGCTGCGGCTCTGAAGAGATTGGCAGGCATTGCAATGGGCCATAATCCCCCACTCCACGGATATTAGAGGAACAATCTGGGAAATAACAAAAGAGGGAACTAAAGGTAGTCAGAGGGCGGAGGCATTCACCTTGCCATCCCTGCGGAATTCTTGGCCAAGAACCGAGCCAAAGTACTTGGGGGCAACACTGAGGAAATGAGTTTTACCCTGATATCACACTCTAAAACAGGCTGCGACACGAAAATAATATTTTATTTAGTCGGATGGTTTGGGACCATGCAATGCCCCTTAGTGTCACAACTGGGAGTTGCCAATAAAATCAGGCTGAAGCACAGAAGTTTGGCTCCCACTGAACTTGTGTTTGTGGGACTTTATTTGATGACAGCTCATGGCATACGGAGGAATTCTTGAGCTGGACAATTATAGTTTTTGGCTGTACAATTCTTTCCTACTCGCCTGTGTCTGTTTGATCTTTTGGTGACTCACTGTAAACTGAGTGAGCAGAGACAAAGCAGAAGCAATCAAACTGTGCAGTTTAAGGCTGGTGTTAAAGATGAGTGGAATTTGGACATGTGCTGCCTTCCCCTGCTCAAATAGTTTCTTGTCATTAACAAGCCCATCAAAGGTCAGGGGAGCTTCAGTGCTCATGGTGACAATTTAAATAAAATAAATAAAGTTCAAATAAAAATAGGAAACAATCATTGCATGTTGTTTCAAAATGATTTATTATCTATGCATGTGGATACAAAGGATGTCGATGTCATCATGGTTGGTAGGAAGTTGATTGCCTACATTTCCCTCAGGATCAATAAAGTATCTAAAACCAGATTATTATGACATAATAACAGCACATTGTTTCAGTCCACGTTACTGGTAACATTTACCTCAAGCCCTAGATTGAGCAATTGTCATTAAGACATTTTTCCCAGTTTGTCATTGCGATCATCATTAGACTAATTAATTAGTAAATATATATGTATTCATTGTCAGCTTGTCCAAATATTGCCACAGTTTCCATAAAGCCAAATTTAGTGAAATTTAATTATATATTTAAACTCTTGACTTTCTCCTTATTTGTAGACAAGAGTAGTACAAAGCATTACAAAATCTGACAATGAACTCATGACAGATAGTCATGGCAAATTAATTGGCTGTATTAAGCCGCCCCCCAGTCTGTTTGCTGGGCTCTGCAGTGCTGGCTGTGTGGCTGTATGCAAGCCGCCCTCTCTTCGACTTGTCTCTATTAAATGGATGGTTCTTTTGGCAGCAGAGCCTGTGTGGCTTGCTTGCCCTGGGTATAAAAGATGTCTGGTCTCCTCAGCAGGCTACAGCCACTGCAGACTGCTCATTGCAGGAGAAAATCCAGCCCACACACAAAAAAATAAAAGTGTGAACTCGAACCACAAAAGTGCGGCCATAGAATAACTTATTCAATTTTACAAAGAAACATTTCTACAAACAGTTATTTAAAGAACCACCAGAGGTGTCTCATAAAACCTTCATTAAATTGTACTTCGAGGCACTAAATAGGGTGCTCAAAACAACCTCAGCTGGCTCTTTAAAGAATCAGTTTAAAACACCTCTTTGTTTTTTTTTTTCAAAAGAAATTGTTATTGTTATATAATTAATTTAGTATTATATTTATAATTTCATATCATTTAAAAATTTGAATCAATAACATACAGGATATTAAAAAGACCTACTCTTAATGCCATAGCATCTGTCAACTCAAAACCTGCATATAACATTAACCCTGTTAACTTATTTTTTGACAAAAGTAAATCAAGAACTGTGGATGACTGAACAAGTGCATACTAATTCTTATTAAAGAATAATAATTAATTCAACAATAAAATGCAACTGTTGCAGGTCAGAGGATATCAGCCAAGTAGGCGGTCTTTCATATAATAATGCCTAGGACACATTTGCATTCCCACGGCGAGCAGAATGTAGCCTCTTATGTTCCAGACCACCTCTGAATGCCTTTTTTTGTGAAGAATGCACTTGGGTATGTTCAAAACTGAACTTCGACCACTTGTGATGGGATCACTCCAGATGGATGTTAATACCAGGTCTGAATGGAGTTTTAAAGAAAGATACTAAGGACCATGAATTGCATTCGCCACTATCTGCACAGCTATAGATGGAGTCTCAAGCATCAAGCTGAATGCCTTCAAAAATGTGAATGGTTTTTTTTCAGCTGAATTGGGTAAGCCACATTGTAAATTTGATGAATCGCTGATAGCCCACTCACAGCAAGGATATGTCCACCTCTCCATTGTCCGTTCTCATTCTGTGTCCATCCAGCCGGACTGAGGTACCATCCCTTAATAGATGGAAAGCTTAATAGCTTTCCATCACTGCTGATCAGGGTGATTGTTGCTGTTGGCCTCAATGGTTCCAGCAACAATATATTCAAGGCTTTCTGTAAAAAAAAAAGCATCTTTAACTCATGAAAATAAGCCAGGGGGTAACTCCAGCTACAATTCACTTAAACTCTCAGATACTCCATTTTTTCATTTGTTAAATACAATTATTTATACAAAGAAAATATCTCTACCTTGATTTTCAACTCAAGCTGACACTAAAAAATGTTCAATGACAAAGTAAAACAAGTAAATTATGCGACTACAGAGTAAAATATAAAAATAGGGTTATTTTCAATAATTAATATTTGACGATTGAGTGATTATCTAAATATGTACCACTTCATTTTTGGTTTATCAACTAAGTGACTGACTACTCATTGCAGCTATATTGAAGACAACCCAATAATTTACATCACAGATCACAAGGAGATGGGTTTTCTTTGACTAGAAATGGTAAGAGACTGTATTCACCATCTCAAAGAACAATTTATTTAATTTGACATGTTGTATCCACGTTCGTAAACATAATTAGAACATATTGACATAAAACATATTTCAACGTAATCCAGTCTATTTCATGCCAACAAGAACAGCTATAAAAATCCCTGGCAGGTTAAAGTCACAGCACTCCAAGAAAACAGGTAGTGAATCATGAATCTAAATTGCCTTGGTAATGCTATCACTGCGGATGTTGGCAGGATAAAACATCAAGCTTTAACTATGGAAAAACTAAGGGACTAATGTTAGACACTCCACCAAGTTGTTAATATCACTTATGTTGTTTTTATACTGGTTTAATTACATTATAAGTGATATTAACAACCAGGCAAACTTTGAACAGGACATGATGTTACAGAGAGCAATTCCATAGCATTAGCTGTTAGCTCTCATAAGCTAAGCACTTACTTTTATTCTCTTAAATTGTCAGCTCCTCCCAGCATATGTGTGTGTGTGTGTGTGTGTGTAAATGGTCTTTATTTTTATAGAGCTTTTATTGTCTTGATGACCAATCTAAGCACTTTACTGTACAGTTTTACATTTATTTGTATTTTCAGATTTGTATATTTTTTTCAACTTAGAATCTTGGAAATTGAGATTTGCATATTTCACTGTTTTCAAAGATGTTTTATTGGTCAATTAAGAAAATGTATGATAAATAGAAAAATAACATAAATAATAATAATAATAAAAAGCAGTTAAAATGTTATGCTATTAATCACCACAAACTAACTCCAATAAAAATTAAGAATCTTTTGTACTTTAAGGAACCACATGAAGTAGCCTATGCAAAGTACCTTGTCAGAAACGTTCTTACATTGGTGGTGACTATGAAGAACAAGAGCGCCTTCTGATCAACCATTTAAGAACCATTATTTTTCAGAGCACCACAATGGCATAGTGACGATTTCTATGACACTTAAATGAAGGTCTGTCCTAACGCAGGAGCCCTACATGCTGTATTCTTGTATGGCAGAGAAAATGGATGGAAAGAATTGCCATTAGCTTGAAGCATGGTTTGGACAAAATGAATATGGACATGTTGTTACTGAGCATGAGTCTGTTTATATTTTTGCATTTTCTCCCCAGGACCCCTCATAATGTCAAACATTATTGTGTTCTATGGTCCTCACACCTATGCAGTGATTATTTAAAATATAATGCCAGAGCATACATCCGCACAGTAAGAAGGATCTGGGTTCTGAGTGTGGATGGGTGTTTCTCTGCGTGCGTCGACACTCTGATGGACTGGTGACCTGTGCCGAGTGTAATCCACCTCTCACCCAATGTCAGCTGGAATTGGCTCCAACCTCCTGTGACTCTCAAAGGATAAATGGTATCTATGATGGCTGGATGGATGGATAATCATGACATTGATTCCCTACATCTCTTTTGATCATATAAAAACTCCTTGGGGAGCGTTTGAAAATAAATCTGCTCAATGTCTACTTTATTTTTGCTCTTAGTCCTCATCAAGACTTGATTTACTCTGGTCACAGGCCTGGAACTGACACATACACTTGAATAAAGCTGGGCAAAGATTCAAGATCGTAGGGTTTGATTTAGTTGGTCAGAGGCTTGTTAATTAGCTGGATTTTAAGTAAAGCTGAGAAAAGATTAGAGGATTGTAGCACTTGATTTACTTGGTCACAGTCTTACAACTGATCTGGACCTGACTGAAACTGGGAAACCTAAAACCTAAAAAAGAGTTGAGACCCACAGAAACCCATCCAGCTGGATGTAGGACAAGAAGTCACTCTAGAACAAACAACTTAAAAAAAACACCAGACCTCCATAATTTCTACTTTACTTTATAATGTACACATCGCTCCCTGCATTTTCTTTATTTAAGGATGGCACTAGACAGAAACAGGGGTTTGTCTCATATGAATGAACTGAGCAACAAAACTGTAAACACCAAAGAAAGATGTAACAGTGAGTTGAACTTTATGCTCATGAGGTGAAGCTGAGGCCTAATGCACTTGGTGGTCCAGTGCAGTATTTTCCAATTTGCTTGCTGTTTTCTGATAGTGTCCCTCAGCTATAGTTGGCCTGTTTTTCAGTGCCATATTACAAAACAAAAAAATACTAAAAAAATAAATACAAAATAAATAATAGAACTTAATTGGGTGACAAGTAATTAGAATAATTGTACAGACCAATAACACCACACAATGTGTGATATTGTCTTCCAGTTTGTAAGCAGTAACTGAACAGGAATGGTGCTAAATTTATACAGATAATAACCTCAACAATCTCATTGTTTGTCTGGCACCATGAAGTGTTTTTTATCAGGCCAGTTATAATTGTAGTTTGGGTCAACCTGCAGGTAAAATTTGCATTCTATGTATATGATGATTTTGCTAATTTACAAAAACATTGACGAGCATTGTTGAGCATCATGTCAATTTCTGCTAAGATGCTTTCTGGGAAATCAGTGCTCAAAAACAAGAATCATCCCAGATGACAATCCAATAGATGTAAGCTCAGTTTCACAGTGGTGATAACAATAAACGCTCTGAGCCTCAGCTCAGCCCCATTCACATTCCTCAATGGCTCCTCAAGCTTGGAAGAGAATGAACTGTGCCATTGTGGAGGAAATTCAAGCGGGCCGTCTCTTTTTCCTGTTGAGGGTTCAGACAGTAATCAGGTAGGGATGAAGGAATCAACCATACATGCAGGGAAGGTATAGAAATACAGATTGCTATACTTAATGACTCAGAAATAATATTAAGGTAGAAATCTAGGTCAGACTGTTCTTTTTTAAGATTTTTGGCTTTCAGGTGAAGTTTTGTAAAGACAGGTTGTCTCCTTTACCTTCCCTCTTATCTTAAAGATGCTTACTTATTAGAAGAAATGGCTGATTCTGGTAATTTACTGTTCCTGGCCATAAAGCTATTCCTCTTTGGCTGGCGTCAGCAGGAGAAAAGGGGTCTGGACAGACTGGCCAGGAATTCAAATGTTGGGATGCTGAACAGATGCTGAAACATCAGAGGATGCTTATATGAATGCTGAGATGTTGCCTGGCATGGTTAATATGATTGCTAAACTATTGGCAAGGTTGGGTAAGATGAATGGCGCTGTAATATTAGCAAAGATATATGACTGCGGATTTGGCTAAAGCGTCACAGGGAGAGTTACAGGAAACACTGGCCAGATTTTGATGTCTTTGTTTTCACTGCCGTCCTTTTCCTTCACTGAGGTTATTCCCGAGCATTTTAATTTATCATCGTTGAGCTTGATGTATGAATGGACAGAGGAGACAGCTGGATGGGATGGGGATGCAGACAGTGCTTAACACTCATGGGCCCGCAGTGACAAAGCCAAACCTCTGTATTTTTTACAGCACTGCTTAATTTTTAATAATAGCCAGACATATGTTTGAGCTTTGTCTGCTTTTTCAACACCAGTGACACAACAGCAGCGGAGGCGAACACAAAATGTGAATCCATGCATAAGTAGGAAGTGGTATGGTCCAAAAAAACAAGTTAGATCACTTCCCCATCACAAACTTCCTTAATGTTTTCCTCTTGTCCCCTTTCTCTTCCTCCGCCCTCCTCCTCTTCTGTCAACACATGCAAACTCATCCTCTCCTCAAGTCCCCTGGGCCCATTTAGCTGCCAAGAGCCCCAAATACTTGTCTGAATCTTAATTAGGGGCCACTTTGGTTGGAGGATTTTTAACAACAAGAAGTGAGAAAACAAAACACTCCGAGCTGAGGCCATTTGATGACAATTAACCTGTGATTGCTCCCTGTTTTACCGTATCTTGTAATTCTCATGGAGGACAGTTATAAGTTGTTTATAGTCCCAATAAGATTTATATATGTATATTGATGTAGACTTGACTTTTTCTTTATTTGACAGGAACAGTGCATATTAATAACAGTTCTGAAAATATGCCAGAGGTATCGATAGAGGCAAATTTGTATCTGTAGTCCTGGGCAGACAACAAAAGTGCAGACGTTAAGAATAACAGCATTGGAAATAAACACAACTATACAAAAATTGGCCAAAACTACTTGAGGGACAATCCGCACTGGTTGTTGCTCTAGTAGTTCAGTTTGTTGTAAACGTTGTGTAGGAGCCATATTGTTTAATACCTTGAAAACAAGACACAATCTACTGAATTTGATAATGTTTTACCAGTTTAATAAATTGTGACTTTTTAGAATATTGCAGTTATGGTACCCTTGTGGTTTCTTGTCTAGAGTTTTTATTGTTTGTTTGCACAGGGATTCGATTGGCTTCTGTGTAGTTTTACTGATGTGTCCCCCACTTGTCAGACAGTATGTAATGTGCGGGACAATCTTTGCATTCATGAACATTTTGGCTGCATCAGTGGACATGCAGTTCCTTATGTATTTAAAATGTGCCAGGTTGAGTTTTATCTATCACCAATGGATTGCGCAAGTGAAAGGTATGGCCGAGTGTAATAATCCAACAGCAAATGATCAGACTCTGCTGTTCCTCTCAGCTCAGACAGACCATTTCAGTGTTTTTCAGCTTGTTGTTTTGGTTGTACCTTTGGAGCACAAGTTGCCAGTCCCAAATGCTGCATTGAAAAGTAAGTGACTCGCCCCTATTATTGCAAACAATCTAATGATTGTGGGAAGGGAACCGGAGAGTTAGCGGTTTAGCTCCAGGGGAGCAGATCCAGAGGTATTTCCAGTTGGGAACTTGGAGAGCTTGAGTGCAGGGCAGAGACGAGGGGAAGGCAGAGCAGCAGGTGGAACCCGATGTAAGTGTTGGAGCAGCTCCAGAGTCAGGAGTGGCAGCACTGGGGGAAGCAAAGGAAATGATATTGCTTTAGAATAGCTCATTGCAAAAAACAAGGCTGCAGCATAGCAACATTAACCAGTGTAATGGCAAATTCTGCATTTGTGTTATGTATTTATAAGAAGTATGAACAAATGTGTTTCTATGAGTTAACTTACACTCTACGAGTGTTGACTAAGGAACATAGATGTTTATTGCTTCCCCCCTTTCTGTGACATTGGGCAATTGGTACACTGCAGGGGTCACCCAAGGTGTTAGAGTAGATGGGGGCAGGGATTTCTTTCATGTATACAGGACGGGGGTCTTTTGCCTCGTAAACGAACATAAGGGATCTGTGGGAAAGATGGTCTCACGAAAGAGGTCACTCCAGGGGGCTGGGACAGAGATAGAGACAGGATGTCTGTCCACCCTGAGTTTAGCATCAAGGGAGTGACGAAGACCTTTTGCTCCTCACAGGGAGGGGCTTGTGATTGTATAAGTGTATTGATTTTCCTATGCTCTTTGCTCATTGTTACACGTCACGCTAGGTGATGTGTGGGGTGAGTCCACCTGCAGGTGTAGAATTGAACTTACCGAGAGACAATGTATGACTTTGTGTATTAAATAAGAAAATTGCCATCACACCAGTGATAGAGATTACGATCTGATAGAGTAGAGATCGTAGAACTGAGGCTTCATCCATACCTTTGAAATGACATCTGACAACACCAGTGTTTTTGATCAGCATCAGTTTGAATCCATGTCCATACTAACACACCTGAATGGGTACACTGGGCATGTACATGCTGATCTTCACAGGAATCAGTGGTTAGTTGCAGAATTGCTTGTGTCCTATGCATTTAAAGGTTCAGTGTGTAAGATTTAGGTGAAAGAGATCTATTGAATCATCTAAATTGTACAAATTGTTGTTGTCTTTACCCTGGAATGGGCCTTTTATATTGAAATACTTTATATTTACATCAGGAGCATGTCTTCTCTACAGAGGCCGCCATGTTTTTTACAGTAGCCCAGACTGGTCAAACTAAACACCTTTTTGAGTTTTGACTCTGAAGGCTACCACAGGTTGTCTTGAGGAGGTTAAGGTAGAGGGTATTCAGCTGCAACATGCAACTTCAACACTAGATTTCACTCTATTCTACTATTCAAACAGGTGTTTGCTTTCGGGTCATGTAACAGGAGCCTGATGATTCAGTAAAGGTAAAATCATGGTGGTGTGTTTTCAAACGAAAATGTAGTAATGAACCTGGTTGCCAGCTTTTCCTTACCTAGTCCTTGTACTAGGTAAGGAAGGAAAGATTTGAATTGTTAAATCTTGACAGAGCATTACTATTTTAACCCACACAGCTCTTCAAGGCCTGCACAGAACTGGTTTAGAGTTACCAGGGAAACTCACTAATCAATGGCTAGGTGTGTAAATCATCTCACAAGATACTACTCAGCAAATGATGAGAAGAGACACACTAGTTGGAGAAATAAGGGGACTATGAGAGACAAAGAAAGTCAAAGGGAGGCGTTTAATTGAGTCTTTAGTGATTAAGAATGAATCAGTCATGTAGCCCTGACTGGCCTTGTGCTTGGGACTGGATTTCAAGGTTTTTACTTGTGTTGCATGTGTTTTCATGCTGGTTTGTGAATTTCCTTAAAGGGACTGACTATTAGTTTGCTGTGGCCAGTGGCATTGGTCCTTGCTATGTCCTTCCCGCTGTAAAAACTAAACATGAATTACGTTCCCATCCTTCATGTCCACACTGATGAACACTGACTTTGCTATGGAGGTTGAACACTGCGCACAGTTTAGATATACAGGACATGTGCCGGCTGCAGGGCTCAACTTGTTGTGTATTCTGCACACATTCATCCCAAGACTGTCCTGACACGCATTCAAAATTAAGATTTTATAAAGTATAGAGATGATCATAGAGGTATGTGTGTGTGTGTGTGTGTGTGTGTGTGTGTGTGTGTGTGTGTGTGTGTGTGTGTGTGTGTGTGTGTGTGTGTGTGTGTGTGTGTGTGTTGTCAAGAGAAAGAGTATATTTTTGTGTCTGAATAACAGAGTTCTCAGTCACCCATGGAACACTCGCCAGGTCAGTACCTTTTTCACCTCAGTACTGTTAACAATGATCCAAACAGCAGGTCAGGGAGGTGTTGCAGAGTCTTTAATATTTACTCACAGCTAAAGTACACTTTATTGGAATAACCGTTACACAAGGAACATTCAGAAACCCTTTCACAAATACATGTATAAAGCTTGGAAGCTTTTTATTTCATAAGCCTTTACTTTGAGACAACTCAAGAGACAGTTTTTAACTCAACCAAAGTGAAAGGAACTGATGGACGCTGTATGTCTCTCTGTACAGTTTAAATGTTGGAACTAGTCTACTTTATCTCAATTACTGGAGAAGGCCGAAGGTTCCATTGGATCTAAATGGATCAGTCTGAAGATATTCTCTACTTATGTTGTCAACAAAACCAGCAATGAATTGATTGTACTAATAAGCATTAGTGTTTGTATCCGTGGCATAAAAGGTATTTATTTTATGTATCTTTGCCCACTGGCTTATAGCTATGTGTTGTTTTATAAACAGTATGTGTGTGTGTATAATATATATATATATATATATACACAGTTGGAATTTACACCCATAGAGTACTTTAATAATAATAATTGAGTTTATCTTGCAGAGGGAAATTATAAAACTGCATTCATCCTGCCTGGTTTATCTGCAATGAAGATGTTATAGTTAATGTTTTTTTATCCTTAAATGAAACAGAATTTTCTTTATTACTGTTCATGTGTATGGTTTATATATAACTTTGATTTGTTTAACTGGTGTATTTTTTCAAACATTGTCTGCAATTTCAGACCCAAGTTCACATCTTATCAAACACACAACAGCAACAAAACAAACGTTGTGCTTTTACTTTGTAGACAAACTGCTAAAGAAGAAAGGATTCCATGAATGTTGTTGCCATGACAGGGATCAGCCCCTGCGCTGTGTGTCCACAGACTGAAGGCAGACTGCCCCGGTCCCACTGATTGCAGAGTGCCAGTCGCCTGTTCAATTTTTTATTAATATTGAATGTATCACATGATATCTGATGAAAATTCATTTTTTTAGATAACATTTGTTCTCATTGTCGAGATATAATATTTATTACTGCTTCTTTGTCAGAGAAGATAAAGGTGAATACATATATGTGGACTGGGTTTCTAATATATATACGTATATCACATTTCAATAAAACACTCTGTATTTTGTTGCCTTCAGCCGTGGCACGTTCAGACAAACACAGACAGGCTGACGGGGGCTGAAAAGAAAGGGAGGGATGTGGAAAGAGACAATGACAGAGAGGGAGTGTGTGAGCCTTCAGCCCTGTGCAATGTGCTCAATGCTAACTGCTTGACTTGGTTCTCTGCCAGAGGCTTATTCAGAACCAAGGACAGCTCCCTTGGTCTCTGAGTCGCTCGCTGGGGAGAGACACATTTAGATAAAGTCTCTCTTCCACTGTCTCTCTCTCTTTGTCGCTCCCATTTTCTTTTCTTTAAAGCTTGCCCGACTCACCGGGGGAGCCCACATTAAGCTACACTCCCTTTGTTTGTCAGTCTTTCTTTTCAAACTCTGTGAGGAATGTCACATTTACAGCAAGTCTCTCTTTCTCTCTCTTTCTCCATTTGCCGTCTCCAAGCTCGATTTCCCCTTGGTTGCTCACCAGTCAGGCCACATTTAGAGTCTGCACCATAGGGGAACACCATGGCCTTTACCTCTTTTTCAATTAAGTTCCATCTGAAACTCACACAAGAACACACACATACAGACACACACACATGCAATTACAGCCTACTGGTGTCAGGAGACGAATGGCATAGAGATATGACCTCAGAGAAATAGGCACACTAATGCATTGAGAAGGACATGTGCTTGTAAGAACATGCATCAGGGCACGCACACAAAGTACAATCATACTGAGCAATTACCAGCTGCTAAATCTCTACAGTCGTTTTCAGATGGCAAATCTCTGCGGTAATTTAGGACCAACTTCAATTTCAGTCAATTTTTTTTTCAGCTTTCTGAGTGTTTTTCCCCCTTATGGCCCTAAAGTATTTAGTTAAACACACACAGACTTCACACTTCCACGTTCCACTTCGTTTTGGGGCTGTATTTATCGAGAGACATGTCAGGCACAAGCCAATTGTCAGGATGAGATTAAAGGAAAACATCCACACAGGTGCACTGCTGTATGTTTTCATAAGTGACTGGACAAGATAAGGTTAGAAAAAAGATGAATGACTGTGAATCTCTTTTCAAAACATCGAAACAGAATAGAGTCAGAGTCATAATCACAGTGATAATGACAACTAAAGGGATACTGCACAATGTCAGAATACACTGTGGGCAAACCTCACATTGTACTTGTGAAATATTGAATGTATTTTTCTGTCTAAATCTATGAGACATCATGTCCAAGAGCTCCTGTCCAAATTGAGGCTGTAAACAGGTTTGTTAATAAATGGTTAGGAAATAATCTTTTTATTATATCTGACAATATTGGGCTTTTAATACTTCAGAGAAGACTCTTTCCTTTTCCAACCGCACATTGCTATTTGTGCATGTGAGCTTCATAACGAAATGGTTTTCTCAGTTTGGTTCAGAAGAAGCTGACTAGTCTAACAAAGCCCTAATCTCATCCCCATCAGGGTAAAGTCAGAATTAAAAAGGACAAATACTGAGGTTAGAAGCCCAGACCCCTGATCCCCCCAAAAAAGTTGTAAAATATTCAGATATTTCCTTGTCGTGGTTTTGCAGTCAACTATTTGTTGTCTGCAAAGCTGGGAATACAATTCTGCTGAATACATGTATTGGCCCAAAGAAACTTCAATTCATATTTATTAAGTCTCAACTTACCATATGCAGTAATATTACCATCAAGTCTGGCTGCTGAAACCCTCAGATTCCTTATTGCATATTACAGTTTGCAGTCAACAGAAAAAAACTGATGTTTTGCTTAATTTTAAGTCACTGATCATAAGAATGAATGTCATCTGATAAATCTACTCAATAATAATACAATTTAAAAATAAAATGTATATGTTTTCAGGGAGGTTATTATATTAATGTTATGATACAAGTAGTAACAGTGATACTAATAATAACGTTATTTGTATAGCTCTTATCTGAACAAGGTTACAAAGTGCATCACAATTCCATTGCAAAAAACGGATGAACTAAAATGAAAGGTTTTCAGTTCAGTTCAATTTTAAGCGCGAAATCATAACATATTATGGTCTAGACCTTGTTATTTATAGAGAAACCAAACAGTTCCCACAATCTAATCTATATCTCAGTCAATATCATGTAGGAAACAGGTAAATTCTCTGTCAAACAGCATGTGATGAACAGTTGTCTCAGTTGGAGTGGGTTCTCAGCCTATGTTATATCGGGCTAACATGGGTTTATTTTTTTTCTTCATCTAATATAAGTAATGTTGTGTATTTTGGACCCAACCGGAGATGACTACCAGCAGTCTTTTTGTATAGAGCTCAGCAGAACCAGACTACAGCCGGCAGGAACCAAACTTACTTTATATTCCAGGGGAAAGAATAAAAAGGGTTCAGGGACTGACAGGAGGATTCTTTCTGAATCCATCTCTTGGTCATCAGCCTGCAGCAGCTCCTGCACCACTGCTGACTGCTGCTGTGGGCTCAGCACTCTGGACAGTGGCCTAAACAAAAAGATTTTAAACTTCAATAATAACCTGACAACAAATTACTGTGTGACCATCATTTGTAAAGACTGGACTACACAGCAGCTCAGAAAGTTTTCTGATTGGGACTTTAGGCTCAGTACGTCTCTCTCTCTCTCTCTCTGTCTCTCTGTCTCTCTGTCTCTCTCTCTCTCTGTGTGTGTGTGTGTGTGTGTGTGTGTGTGCATGTCTGCGTTTGTGCAATCCCAATTCTTCTCCTCCTGAATGTATACCTGCAGAGACCTGGAGCTTTTAGGGTCAGGGTAGGGGGCTAAAGTATTTATTATGACAATGAGTGTTCTCACTGAGAACTCACTTGTCTTTCACTTGAGAGTTAAATGTTGCTAATAATTAAAAATTTGTTAGTGGGATTTAAATGTGTATCAAAGACTTTGGTTGAAAAAAACACGTTTTATGAGTTGTGTAAATAAATTGAAAGTAGTAATAGATGAAGTATGAAGAGTTGATTAATTTACACATTAAAGGGTCAACTTGTGATATACCAGCTGTTGGTTAAATAACTATAATTTATAACTGAAGGACTTTTGTAGAAACTGCTGATTTATATTCACGCTCTTCAATATAATAATTGTGAAATATTTGCATTAAAAACAAATCTGAGCTGGGTTTAAGTTGTAATTCATTACCTTCACCAACTCAAATGCAAGAAAGCAGGGAAACAGATTTGAGAGGATGCTGATTAAAGATTTATTGCTTTCTCAGCTCAACTCATACCTGCCTTGGTCCAAAGAGGAAAAAAAGATTTGAATAAAAACAAGGTTAGAAGTGGAACATATCCACATAAAATAGCTCTGTCCAGGCGAGAACACAAAAATAACTCCAAGTGCTCAAACAATCAATGATCTGTCAAATAAGAGAGAAGAACACTGTGATCCAAGTAATATTGGGCTTTGCTCCCTGGAAAAGGTTTGTGAAAATCTCTGTTTTTGTGACTTAAAATGCTGTTAGTGTGTGGACGAGAGTCTTAAACATATACACATAAGGGTAACATAGGGCAATAATCTAAATCCATGCTGTTCAAGTTGATATAATAAAAGAATGTTTTTACATCAGTTTTAAAAGTAAACTGATCTGATCTATGAATAAATATCTCCATATGAGAATACTATGAACATATAAATATGTGGATAGTATTTGAAAAGAAGAAGAAGTCCTAAGCTTCTGTCACACCATCAGTAAAAGAGTGACCGGGGTGCAAGTTCAACATACCAGGATATGATATTGTTATCTGACTTCACTGAAGCTAATATTGGCTCTCCTGATAACCTGTACTATATGCGGCAAGAGGAAACAGATACTTGCCACTCTTTTGTCCCTGTAGTGATCCTGTGGATCGATGACAGAAAACATTCAGTTATCTGATTGGTTAGAAGTTGGGGTGTTGAGAGGTTTTCATCTGTTATCACAATGTTCAGCATATGTTACCATGAGTTTCTATGGTGATGTATCATGGTTAAAGGATAACCAGCTTCGTAGGACTGAAAACTCAGAGTTGCCTCAACTGGCTTCATAGTGCAGGCCCCAGGAAGAAAAAACTGATGTGTGGAGCTAAAACAAGTTTGTCAGTCAACAGTTCACTGAACCTTTGACTGGAAAATGGAGCTGAAGCTCATTAGAGCCAAATGCAAAATGATCACTGCTAATTTTAAATGCAGCAGTTTAATATAACATTTATATCCTGACTTCACAAAATGATGCAGGAAGCAGCTATGACTACACATTACTGTTAACACGTTACTTCAGCTTTTATTTTGGTGCCCTAGTTACACACAATTTCAAATGTTTAACAGAATATTTAGGAAAATATGTTTATTCTCCTTCTTGCTTGGATTTTGATGTTCTCATATCAAGTCCGGTCAAGGCCAAGTGAAGCTGGAGCCAGCAGTTGGTTAGCTTAGCATATCAGGGGAAAGAACGAGCATTGTTGTCTTCAATGGCAGAAAATCTGATTACCAGCATCTATTAAGCTCACTAATTAAGATGATATATCTTTTTTTAAGATGATATATCTTTTTAAAGTTTTTCAAAACTTTAAGTGGATTGTGGATTTATGGAAATCATGGCTGGATTATGGCCTCCTGGAGTCGTTGTTAGTTGCCTGGACTGTGTATATACAGGGATGACCTGACATCTCCCAAAAGTGAGGCCAAAATATCTGGATCCCCCTCTGGTGTCTGTATATGTGCTTGTGTGCCTTTACCGCATGTCTACGTGCTAGCTGTTTGTTGTCTTCTTTGTTTTGTTTTTTTCTTTTTAACACCAACCTGCCTTTAACTGCAGATGAAAATTAGTCTGAAAGGTACTCTGGTACATTTATTACATTCATTGAGCCATTGTACTCATTTTAATTAATGTAAATTGTCCCTTTAAAAAAATAAAATGTTGAAAATGTCGAAATGTTGCTGGTTGGCTACAGTATAGCTTATAAATCCAACCGTCTTCATGTTACATTACATTACATTTCATTTAGCTGACGCTTTTATCCAAAGCAACTTACAATACGTGCATTCAACCATGAGGGTACAAACCCAGAACAACAAGAATCAAGAAAGTATAATTTCTTCAAAAAAGCAAAACTACAAAGTGCTATAAGTAAGTGCCATTTAAGTGCTACTAAATTGTTAGTTTAAAAATGTTATTCAAGGTATAGTCGGAAGAGGTGTGTTTTTAGTTTGGGGCGGAAGATGTGTAAACTATCTGATGTCCTGATGTCAACGGGGAGCTCATTCCACCATTTAGGAGCCAGGACAGCAAACAGTCGTGATTTTGTTTAGCTCGCAGTGAGGGAGCAACAAGCCGATTGGCCGAGGCAGAGCGGAGTGAACGGGCTGGGGTGTAACGTTTGACCATGTCCTGGATGTAGACTGGACCCGATCCGTTCGCAGCACGGTACGCAAGTACTAATGTTTTGAAACGGATGCGGGCAGCCACTGGTAACCAGTGAAGGGAAGCGGAGGAGCGGAGTATTGTGAGTGAATTTAGGTAGGTTAAAGACCAGTCGAGCTGCTTCATTCTGAATGAGCTGCAGATGTTGGATGGCACTAGCAGGTAGACCTGCCAGGAGGGAGTTACAATAGTCTAGGCGTGAGATGACCAGGGCCTGGACCAGAACCGCCTTCTGAGTGAGAAGGTGGCGTGTTCTCCTGATGTTGTACAGCATGAATCTACAGGAACGTGTTGTTACAGTAAACATATGTTAACATATGGGAGATTGGCCAAACTAAGTTACACTACACACATTTTTATAAAAAGCACTGATGTATATACAGGTGTAATCTATTCTGGCAAGTTAGTTTTTGATTTATTACTGGGAGAAACATCATGACGAACAGCTGAGACAGACTCGTAGGTTAGGCCTCAGCAGGATCTTGATACCTGTCTTATAAATGAGCTTACAGTGCATTATAGACGTGACCTTTATAGAAACTGATAGTCCTTTATTAGTCTCACTATTGGGACATTGAAAAGCATTTGTGACAGCAGCAGGGGCGGATGGTTAAAGTACAAGTAATACAAAAGTAAAAAAATTCAAACACAGGGCAATATGAAAAATAGAGAGTCCAACAAACAGTGAAAACAGATTATACAATGTAACAAGATTGTACATGTAATATACTTAGATTGCAAAGATAGTAAACAAGTATTGCAACCTGTGATACCACTCCTTCAGACACTTCTGGTAAATCGGTCACAGTTTTGCCCAGGGATATGATGGTGTTCTGGATGGGTTGGGACACATCCATCATGTACCACCACCTAGACTGGGTCAAGGGATATCCCAGGACCAAGTCTCTTCCTGTCTGCTGGTGAGAGGCTGCAGCCCCAGCAGACCACTCCACAGAAGATGGCTTATGCCACCACAGAGTCACAGAGGGTCATAACTAGCGCCCCCTGCACTCACTTCAAAACTGTTTCCGAAGCCATACAAATATACTTTGTGTTCCTGTTCAATGGTACCTCATTATAACAATGTATTCCTGCAGGTTGCTATTGAACCTGCACTTCATGTAAATATACGTCGACTCAGTTTCTCCCTGAATGACAGATGGCATTAAACGCTGTGCTGTGACAGCCGGGTCTGGCAGTCAACACTGTATTGTGACAGCCAATTAACTCCAGCCAGTAGTCAGGAACATTGTAATGCAGGTGGCTGCACTGTATTTCTGATGGTTGAGCAAAGGCCTCATGTGTTATTTATTCCAAGGTCACTTGGGGTTCAGGGAATATCCCTCCCTCCAGAAACATTGCTGGCACTAACGCACCCTCTCAGGTTCCTCGGCTTTATTCATTTATGCAATTAGGCTGCTGGCACCAAGACGAGCTCTCAGGCCCCAAACGCTCAACACACACCTCTCTCTCTCTCTCTCTCTCTCTCTCTCTCTCTCTCGTCAATTCCTGGTTCAGAAAAGCTCCCTATTAAATAAAGTGGCATCCAAGCACTTTAATGCATCACCTATTTAGAGTGAGAGAGGTAGAGAGAACAATAGATAGAGCTGACGTGGAGGTAAAGAGAGCAAACAAATGGAGAGAGATAGCGAAGATGAAGACGGGATAGAAGATGAATTACCTTTCTGCTCAGCTGTAGGTATGAGTGTGTGTGTGTGTGTGTGTGTGTGTGTGTGTGTGTGTGTGTGTGTGTGTGTGTGTGTGCGTATGTGCGCGTGCGTCTTTTCAACTCCTACTCTCTGCCTCGTACACCTCATTATTCATGTGCAGAGTCTTTTAGCACTGCGATACTGATTGCTTCACACACGCAAAACAAACACACGCGCACACACAAACAGAGCCTCTCGCTCCAAATCAGACACGTACGGTGTGTAACCCAAACACACACAGACACATTTATGCAGGTGCTAACTCACAGCCTGCCGATAAGTGTTGTGATTCATTCACACGCAGCTAGCGAGTGTGTGAATGTGGGTAAAAAAACTGAAACACGCTGACATATACACCCACAAATGCAGTGAGAGAATATTGTTCTCTTCATAGGACTCTCAGCTACAGTAAATTAACAAAGTGTGCGTGTTTGGATGAACATATTGTATGTATCTGCCATAGGTGTACAGAATTCTGTTTTTGTATTGATTATAAGATAGAATGTGGGTTATGTACCAAACTAGAATGGTACCCAGAGAGCAGACCTCCACCAAGGCCCATCAGTTTCCAAACCACAAACCAAACTCATTTTTATTTGGATCTGCACCAAATTGTTATTATTATTATATAATATCAGTCCCCTTTACATGCTTGATTTTTTTTATTCTTTGAAAGATCAAGGAAAATTATGAAAAACACTCACAATGTTAAAGAAAGTGAATACAGTGCCTGGATCTGCCCCCTGATCCGGATCCAAAAGTAAGATCCATAACACATCCTCCCCTCAAGGAATCTGTCCAGTAGTTTTTGTGTAATGCTGCTGGCCAACACAAATAAACAAATGCAGACAAATACATAACTTTGGCGGAGGTAATGATTAAATATGCTCTGGTCCCTGCTCTCTCTCTCCAAAGAACAGCATGCCACTACAGGAATATACATCACAAAACCTGTCATCCAAATAATAATTTATACCATATCCCATATATTAACTGCATATACTACAGACTTTCCAGAAAACAATATCCCCATTCCTAAGTTAAAGTCCATGGAGTCTATTTTCACCCCCGGAATCGAAATTTTACTTTCAGAGCCGCCGCAGCTCTTGAGGTGAGAAAAGGAGATTTGAGCTGGCATCACTAACCTGACCCCTGCACTGCTGGAGGTGGCCTGTGGTCTCTGTGTGATGAAGCCTGGCCTGTGGGCCCGCAGCTGCAGTGCTCGGTGTTAGACTGGAGACGACAGATCACAAGTAATAACACTCCCCTGCTGCAGCACCTCTGTCCTCCCTCAGTTCCCCCCACTCCTCCTCCTCTTTCCTCAGACATTCTGTACAATTATTCCCTATACACTCCTTTCCTTATTTCTTGACATAAAAAAACATATAAACTCAACTCTTTCTCTTTAAGATAATCAGCAATACAAAGGCAATTTACTACAAATATAATGATATAAGATAATAAAATATATTCCAACTTTACAGGGCGGTAAAGACTTGAGCCTACCGGGACCCGATGATGACTTTTGGAATGATATTATGGTCAGGTTCTGTGAGGTCGGCTGAGCTTTCTACTTGATTTCTTCTATCTGCACATGCATGTGATCAGGGAAATCGTTGGACTGAGGTTGGATTCTGACACAAAAAAACTGAATGCTTATCGGGTTTGGTTCTGCCTCTGCTAACCTCCTCATAAGGATCAGTCAGGTTCGGACAGAAAATTTGGCCCAACTTCTGAGGAAGAACAAACCTGGATTCTGTGTGAAACTGCAGCTGAAAGTGGTCGATGTTGCTTTGGAGGGGTTTAATCAGCGAAATATCATAAAACAGGTGTAAAATGTTTTTAGCCATTCTAATTGATACTAAAATCTTGAATGCTGTGCTGCTGCATTTTATTTATCACTATGTCATTTTATGAACTGTCTCTAAGCCCCTTGAACTCTTAGTGCCGCCTAGTGTCCCTGCATGAAAGTGTGTGTTGTTGTGCATCCCACCATCAAGCGTTAACGTATATGTCTGAGTCTAGCATAGGATATGAGGAGCACCTTATTTGCAAAATATGATTTCTCAATAGATATACAGGCTTTTAATCTTTAATGAACATGGATCATCACACTACAACAGACAAGTTGTACTTCACAAGGATTTGACAAATACGAAAACAAGATTAAAAATGTTAAAAATAAAAGCATAACCCCTTTAGTGCACATTTATCATATTGGGCCGCAGGTTCAGGCAGCTTCATCTGACTATGAAAAAAAAGCCCACCTATCGCCTCTTTCTGATGTTTAATGAGCCTCCATTTGTTTGCAATCATGTTTTTTATCTCTCCCTGTCTTTTAATTACAACGTCCTCTTTTACCTTAACATAGAAGATCAAAGCAGGAAAAAGAGCTCCCGCTAATTGGAGGTAGATTTGGCACTTTAACAATATTTTGTTTTGACTAATTTCCTCCTGTGCCAAGGTGTATACAGAGGAGCGGGGGTGGGGTTGTATAGGTAGCAAAACAAAAAGACGGTGCGAAAAGGAACAGAGCGGTTATTTTTCTTTGCTAATTTACGCTCACAGGTGAGTTGCAGGAATTAGTCAAAGCAAAAATAGTGGATCGAGAATTAAAGAGGATGCACATAATCGCTTAAAATATAGCGAGGGAAGGTAGAGAGCTAAAAAAAAGAGAACAATCGACATGGGAACAGCTAACAAATCACAAGAGGGGAGACAAAAACAAGAAAGAAGAGAGTCAAATACAGCTCCGAAGGCAGGAATCCCGATGTTTTGTTGTGCCTATTTCTGTAAGTGTTGGAGGTCAAGGGCATAAAATAACACTGTGATGGCATATCAAGGAAATACATCAGAGGAGAAAAAACTGATTGGGCCTAATTATCACCTCCTATTAAGTTTTCATTGCATAATTATACATGTAAAATACCCAAAGGTTAAACAGCCCTGTGGGGAGATCGAGGTGCTGTATCATTTATCAAGTCAAAACACTCGCCCACTCAAGGACTCAAGGTCAGCGTGCCTGGCATTTAACGGGTCGAAAGAAGTGGGCTGAGATGAACGATGACATGTTTCATACTGCCAGTGTAGCGGGGGGGGGAATTAAATGCAAAATATGACCAATTTTTTTGTTCAGTGGCCCTGCTGCTTTTGACAAATTATAGATCAAGAAACATGAATGTGAGATGTTCAGAGGAAGCACAGTTTAAATTATATATAATACGAGTTAGATATACAGTAGGGTAGTTGTTTAACTCTGAGGCTTTTGAAGAGGAAGATGATGACATATTCCCTGACTATTTGTCACTGAGGGTGATGCTCTGGCTCAATACACAAGGGAGTGACTGGCACACTGACTCACAGGCTACTTCACAGTAAAAGAACTGCATGGCTCATATTAACCTCACATTTCCTTCTTCCTTCCAGTTCTACAACTTACAGCATCTTTTCTTCAAAATGTAACAACAGTTGTTTTGTGCTGTGGAACAACCACTCAAGTCAAGAAATCACTTGCTAAGCTAAAAATGTTTCTGTTGTACCCACAACCTTGAATGTTCAAGAAATGGATTAATGGCTCGATGTTGACATTTTAAGTAAAACCTTTGAGTGGAAAAGCTCCAGAGACCTATTTCCTGGAGGTAATCAAACATATACAATTTTCTGTTTGCATTTCTACGAATGCTTTTAAATTGTTTGCTCAAAACAAAATAAAGCGGCACTCAAAGGGAAATTCAATCATTTGCAACCCAACCCATTTCCACATAAATATCACCCTTGTGATTGTATGGGTCACACTAACATTGAACTTCTCACCTTGAAGTTCAAGCAAATGAGGACTCAAGTAAAACAAGTTATGATTTATCAAATGAAGTAACTGGAACTTCATACAGCTTTACAGATATCCCAGATTTGTAGATGAATCAATGCAATGCGGAAACGTATGATGTCCATCTATAGCAGTTCATTTTCAATGTAAGCCTAGATGGGTTACGTGACCATCCCAGCATTCCCAAACGTCAATTTCATCAATTAGATGTGCTACTCAGATAGAAACATCCCACTTTGCACTCACTCCTACAGACAGAAAGCACGTCATGGTTGAGTTTTTAAAAGTGTATAGTGTTGTCAAGTACTTATGAGAGAATGTTTCAACATTGGACAATTATTCATTGGTTATCAAAGAAATGAAGTACATGGTATTTTGGGGATTTTAAAGGATTCACTTATTATCAAGTCCTTGTCCACACTGAGTGGCTGCATTTATGTGGCACTTTGTATCTAGAGCCCTTTACAAGGCCCTCTCCTTCATCTGGTCACCATGACAGTGAGCCACTGTGCAGTTTGTTGTCTGGTGTCTTTTCCAAGGACTGATGACACTTGGAACATGAGAAATAATCTGCAAGCCTTGTAATTGGTGTATGAACCACTCATCCTCCTGAGCAGCCACCATGACAGTACTAGTATCATGAGCTAACTAAAAGGCTGACATAGATGTACAATTGTGGTTCACAGTTTTGCACTAGAATTTACGTTTAACTTGACTGTTACTTGACAACTCCTTTTGTCTTTGTGCTTGTTAGGGATTGATGTCTCAACCCTTTAAACTCAGGATGTGAGCAGTCAGAGAATGGAAGTGCAGCAATTAGACCAGAAGTCCAGGAACTTGGTTCAGAGCTCTGATTTTACTTTCTCACAAGATAAAGATACATGGCATCGATACACCAAACTCAAGGACAGATAGAAGGGTCCCCTTCTATCTGAAATTTAAATTAGTACAAAAACTCTACAACAAATTATTAAGGCTAGAGTTTATATTACTTAAGGCTAGGAGGAAAAAAAATACAAAAGAAAATCAATTTCTCCCCATTCATGGTTTAGTCCACATTGAAACCACCTCAAGTGGACCTCAAAGAAAACAAGGTTTAGAAATCAAGGCAAACAAGCAACAATGAAACAAATATTTGAATGAAAATATATTAATTCAAGCAAATTTATCAACTAAAGTGGATCCTAATTTAGCTGACAACACAAACAGAGAAACAAATGTTCTGAATGAACAAGCCAAGAGCTGACCTGACTGGTGAGGGAGTGAGTGCAGCTTCCTCACAGTGCTCAAGGAGTGTTGTGAGTGTCAACTCTTTGCAGCACCTCTAATCTGCACTTGTGTAAACTGGTGCAAGCTCACGGGTGTTCCTTTCTAAGAACAGCATTTCTTCTGAAAGTCTGTGTTATGGGTTTTATGATAATTCTACCATTAATAACTGGGCCCTGGTTTCATTGCAACTGCATTTTCATAATTTTGTGGGACATTTTAGCGAACAAGCTTGGTGGTGTAAGGGTTTTCCCTGTTGCCCTAGCAAGATGGTCATGGGTTTGAATTTACTGGCGGGCTACTGGGTTGCCTGCATGGATTTCCTGCCAGACATGCAATTATGTTTTCAACTCTGGACCAGTTGGAGTATCACCTGTCTTTTTACTCCAAGTCTGTTAAACTGTTTTCACATGTGGAGAACAAAGTCTGTCAATCACCTGACTGAGTAATCCCACTTGTTGACCTGAATCATGATCAAACAGGGTGAATTCCTCATGATCCGCATCTTCAGGGATTGGAATGTGGAACCCCTGTTATGTTGAATGAAACATGCCAAACTCCTTTTCAAATTCTCCAAACTAAATATCAGAGATGAACAGAACACTGGTCTTCTATGTCTTTTTAACTGATCTACAGTTTGACATCACTCTTACACTAGCTGGGCCTGATTCCAGTAGGCTGCTGAAAATCCTTCCTTTATCCTATCATGTCATATTGTATCACCAAAGTTACTTAATGCAAGCGGGGTAGTAGAAGGTGAAGAATAGGAATGAAACAGGCACAATTCTCCCTTTTACAAGTCAGTGTACCATCAAAATGTTTTTGAAGGAGCAATTTTAAGGTAAAGTACTTGGTTTAGGCAGGGTTTACTTTATGAGTAGTTTTACCTCTGTCCGTTCAGTTCTTTAGAACAAAGTGGACTCAACAAAGTGTTGCATTTAAATGCATTTAAGGTAAGGTTTAGTAGGTTTTCTATATGTATGACTGAAAGTTGCAGCAGAAGCTATAAAACCATTTTTTGGGTTGGTGTGGTGATGCATTTGTTCCACGTTTACCTTTGCGAAACAACATTTCAAAGAGCTCCAATGCTCTCTAGCCTTAACAGAATATGCCTTCTCTCCAGTCGCATTATTCCCACGCAGCCTTTTACAGTGTACCAGTGAGCAGCTTTAGCAGAGCAGCTGGGACTTCAGTGGCTCGTTCAAAGTCACCTTGACAGTGTTAGGGGAAGCTGGGGAGCTTTACTCAGATTCTCTCTGTCCACACTTTCACTGTTGGCCTGAGTATTTAAATTAGACCCATGGGTGCTTAACGTCACACACGGCTCACATCAGCAGAATCGTCCAACTTGACTTGAGAGATAAGTGACTCGTACCCTTTCATGGCTGAACTCCACCAACTTGAATTTTAAGACTAGGAACTTGAAGGAGACATTAATAAACAGAGTGCAAAGGTGGAGAAGCCCCACAAAGCTGTGATCTCAGAAACAGTGAAGCGCTGCATTGAGGATGAATGTGACACACTTTCTTATGTGATCAAGGGGTAGTGGCTATCTAACCCATTACCATTACATTTCATTTAGCTGACGCTTTTCTCCAAAGCGACTTACAATAAGTGCATTTAACCATGAGGGTACAAACCCAGAACAATACGAATCAAGAAAGTACAATTTTCTTCAAGAAAGCCAAACTACTAAGTGCTATAGGTAAGTGCCATATAAGTGCTACTAAATCGCTACTATTATTTATTTATTCAAGGTATAGTCGGAAGAGATGTGTTTTTAGTTTGCGGATGTGTAGACTAGGGTTAGGGTAGCAAACAACCCTTCAAACAACCCTTTAAATACCCCTTTAACCGGAGTGTATTCAGGACCCCTCTAATAACCATGAATTTTTTTTTTAATCCAGTTGAATATATTATTTTATTCCAGTAGCAAATACAAATGTAATTGAATCGCTTTGACAATCATTTCATGAAAATAGCTATTCACGCCATCAAAAGAAGCACGTAAACAGTCTGAGAGAGAGTTAAGAGTAACGTTTGTTACCATGTCCCCTTTATGAAGTTTGAAAAATTGTCAAGCTGCAAATTTTTCATGTTATAATGTTTTCAGTGCGGGGCAGAAGTTTCTATGGACATGACTAACGTAACATTGAAATAACTGATGTGAACTTGCTGACTGAATGTGTATTGATCAATAGATCAATCTGTCCCGTATGTCCTGCAGTTGTCAGATGTGTCACTGTTATAATGTTGGTTGATAACAGTTGTTAGTTAATATTATTTGTCACAGTAATAACGTTAGTTGGCTGCTGATGACATAGGTGGTCTCCCTAGATTTTCTAGCCCACTCCCTGTGGCTCCGTTTGGAGGGGGATAGTGAAGGACATGTCTAGGGGTAGGGCTAAAAACTCTACAAAGAACCATGGTGGCTTCATATTAGTCTGCCTACGTTTGGTTAGCACTGCTAGGTCTGATTACCAGTTTGCAGCTGAGTTTAGCATGATTGCACCAGATTACCACCTACTGGCCTGGCGTGCTTGTTTGAGTGATTTTAGTCATTTTTGTGTTCTTGTCTCGATGGAGATATTTTGTAACACGGTAGTGTCGACAGATTGTTTTAAACAGAAGGAGAAATATCTGTTAAATATCCACATTAATGTAGACAAGGCACAGATTATGTTTGATGATGAAACAGCACATGGAGTCAACCATTAGTCTTATAATCCACAACATTTATCTGAAAGCTGTGGTTACTTTGTAGATGTACCTACAATATATGATAGTTTATTGTACATGATGCCATGTTACAGGTTAAACTACTCAACATCATAATGTAGTTAATATTTACATCCATTCAAACAGTCACAGTACTGCCTGCTCGTACTACATAATATACTAGTGATAATAACATTTCACTTCTTTTAAAAAGTTGAGTTCAGCCAGTGGCACCATGGGAGACTTCATCCTTCAGCTTTATTTACATTTTTCCACACTAGCACCATTAAAAATATGCAAAAGAAGCGATACGCAGTCCTTGTTTGCAATGTACCCATGTATTTATAGACAATTATCACTGGATTATTTTGATGTTGTAGAAAATGTAAAAACAAGATTATTCTCAGGCTAATTCTGGAGTTGTACCGAGCGTCGTCTTTCATGATTTATAATCAGATTTCTGACGTTTATTCACTACGAACATCAGAGATAATGTGTCTTCATGAAGTGTCACATCATCTGGATCTAAACATACATGTCTGTGTTCAGAATTGAGTGATGACTGAGGGGGAGTGTGATTTTTGATGAAAAGTGGGGCAGTCGGGTTAAAGTACCTTAATTGATTCCGGGATCTGTGTCTGTCACAGTCAGTGTAGGTTTCCGTGCTCACATGTGTGCAGCATTAAGTATTTGCTGTTTTTATGAACCCAGTGTTCACCTGTCTGTCTCCCTGACCTCATGCAGTATGTTTGTTTCACAATTCACCAGCAAGGTATCAGTAACTGGTAACTTAACATCAGACGGATGGCATACATTACATAGTGTATCTCTTTTTTAAATTCAGTCTGTGTATGCATGCAGGTTCACCACAGTTAGCCTTTACTCTGTATGTGTTGCCAGTTATGAAAATGGCATGTTGGTGCAATTGCAGTTAGCAACACACTAAATCTGTTGCCCACTCATTAGCTGACCTTTGTGTCCCTTGAGTCAGGAGCTGCTGTTGGCACATGGACACACTCAGCAGCATATATTACAAAAACATGATACAGTGCACTCATTATGAATGACTAACAAAAAATGATATTCTAATATATTGCAAGTTGGTCTGGGACAAATGGAAACCAGTGGCATGTAACCAGTAGCTTCAATGTCTGTCAGGTTTCCAGAATTCAGAAAAGGTTTGGCAGGATTGTGGAAAAAAAAAAATGTCAGCTATGTTATGTAAATTTTGTAGAAGCTGGTGAAAGGAGAACTCAGGCAGCAGCTGATGTCTTATGCAGAATATTTAATATAGACTTGATGCATCAAGGAGACCAGAAGGTGAAACAATATACAAACACTGTAACATGAGCAATTGTCACCCCCTTGTCTGAAGATGTCTCCCACAGCTTCCCAGTATATCTTCCTCTACTTGCGTCACCCATTCTAAAAAGACCAAATGTACTTGGAACAATCCCTTCATTCTAATGTAGACAGCGGACGTTTTTACAGAAAGCTTTGCCTCCTTCATTGGACCATATGTCTCAGCTGAATGAGCCTGTGTTTGGTGCATCTGACGTCTCCATTCAGAGCTGAAGGAAACAAGATTTTCCATTGTGATGTTCTTGGACGGGTTGTATCACACTGAGTTACACTCCTGTTTGAACAGCTTCGCCTCTTTAGCAAAAATAGAATTAGTAGTGTATTTTCATACTTTCATACTCAAAAAATTAAACATTTTCAGTCTTAGTCACAAAGGCCAGTTCATAAATGTGATAAACCCAATGTGCTAAATATTTATGGAAGATAAACATGCTTTTGAATCCACTGGGTAGAAATCTCCTTCTCACTTGTTTAATTTGTGGTTGATTGATAATAACTGCCACATCCATATGATTTAAAATCATACATGCAATTAAAACACTCATTGGTATTGAGCTAAATAATGCTTAGACATACACATACTGTATAATGGCTTGGATTCCACCAGTTTGAATGGTGTGCTGTGTCAAACGTGTTAAATAGCATCACTCTACTCAGGTCAGATTACAAAATCTCACTTGCATCTGGTCATGGTGATCATCTAAGCCCCCTTTCCACTAACATCTGGCTTTTGTCTGCAGTGGAGGTGGAATTAATCCGTATTCACTCCCAGGACAAATAACTCTGCAGTAGAGACAGGTTTTAATTTGCTCCATCTCCGATAGTGATGTAAATAGGACACCCTGGAGAAAGCACCTTCTCCTTCATCTTCATTCTAAACACACACCTTTTCTATGCAACGTTGCAACACGCATCAAACCTTCTGGGTATTGGTGCGTAAAGAGTCACAAACGTTTGTGCACATATTGTTTTTTACATCTTTGAGACAACATTCATTGGCAGCCTGTTCTTCATGTCTTGCAAACTGCAACACTGGCAAGATGTGACGTGGAATATGACTCACCTGGGGGGGGCAGCGGGGGAAACTCTACTCCCAAAGGGAAAGGAGTCAATCGCCTTCTTTTGGCAAGCAATATACCTGCAATGCAGGATTTTGAATTTTCTACATTTTCGACTAAGTTCAAACCAATATATTTAAATTTCACATACGTTTTAGTAACAGTGGGGAAAAGCGACAGAGAAATAAAGTGCTGTAGTTTCCAGTGGACAGTGGCTTGTTGGAGAATCCTTTGATAAAAGTGAAAATATAATTGTTGGAAATGGATCTCTGCAGTAACAGCAGGTAACTTGTTGATTTCCATTGTAAAGAAGTGCACTTGTCGCTCTACAGGGTGCTTCTGTTGTTACTAAAAAAAGAGGAACATCATGAAGCTTTATTCTGTTTTTCTTTTCCTCGTGTGTCACATTTATCTCATCACTTACATCAGTTTCCCAGCAGCTGTCGTCTTCACCTGAGGTCCGAACAACCCTGTTACCCAAGAAATATAAATAACCAACTAAATAAATAACTAAATAACTGATGCCAGGATTGTGTTTACTGATATACATGATGCTGTTTGTATATCGCTACATGAAGGGGATGGTTGAAGGAGTTTACACGTTAAAAGTCCATTTACAAGAAAGAGCAGAACCTCAGGAAAAGCAAACAAGAGCTCATCTCATTCATATCTCAAGTGTCATCAGCTCCACTACAGCACGAATGAAAATCTGTGTTTCTTTGTGCTGGATGTAAAACACACACATACCATGGACTGGGACCTGTGCAGCTGCTCCTGCAAACACAGATTCTCCACAAAATCCTTCTCAATGTCTTCCGCCTTAGAACTGTGATGATTCTGTGTTGTGGGTTTTGGTTTTCTCTCTCTCTCTCTCCCCCTTCCTTTTCTGCTCTTTCCCTGCAGGTTGTGTGTGTGGCAGGGGGTGTGGCTGGCTTCCCCGATGCAGCAGACAAGGCACACCTGTTCTCACTCACTCATCAACCTCTCCATAAAGACCTGGTCTCGACTCCACTACTCTGCCAGATAATTCCGTCTTGTTCGGTAGCGCAACATCCTGTCTTTCCTCGGTTTCCTCGCTGATATGAATGACCACTAACCCGTGTCTTTTCCCTTGTAATACGCAGGCCCTCCCAGTGTGCCTTGCTGCTCTGCTGCGTTTGTGTTTCCTGTGCCGTGTCCTCCTCGTTCCTGATTGTTCCTGTGGACATCCCAGCCAGCCAGCACCCTGCCTCCACAGCCTGCCATCTCCACTTATTCCCACAATAAACTCTGCCTTCCTTTCCAAGCCTGTGTCCAGTCTCTGCTTTGGGGTCCAACTAAAACAAACCCAAACAAGAACATTAGAAATAAAAATGTTATTTAATATATAAAAAATGCTTGAATTAAAATCAGATTATTTCTTCTTGGAGACAAAGTGTCATATTGCTATACACTTATACATTGGACAAGATCCTGTTAAAAAAGCATGAAGTAGGCTACAGTACAGCAAAGTAAAGCACAAAATGTCCTTTTATTTCATTTTTTTTATTAGATTCACAGCATAATCTTTAAAACTATAATTTGCCCAATTTTTTACCTCAGTGAGACCCTGCAACTAAAGCACAAGATGTAAAAACTCTGTCATTGAAAACCCCAGTCACAACAGCAGTAAATCAACATTTGCTGTAGGAGTCAGTTCAGGTTCATCACAGAATAAATTATCCCTAGATCTAGTTTAAAAAAAGAGAATTGATACATAAAGCTCCAATTAAAGGTTTTATTTGCCGGTGACGTTTGGAGCACAAGGCTCATCGTAGTATGTTTGATAAAGTAATAAAATATTTGCTCATACACACTAATTGTATCTGGAAATATGATGTAGGAAACAGATATCCAGATATCTTTAGAGACACACATGTGTTACCTTCTCTGTCAGTATCTCGGCTCCGAACCGTAGTTGGGAGCGCACTGATTATTTTGGCTCGCTGTCTGACCGGTAACCAGCCGTCCGGACCACTCCGTGAAGAAGGAGGAAGATACGTTTTTTTGACTTTAGATGCGGCTACTTTATTATGTGGCTATACAGCGGGAGCATCACTTCACCACCAGGTATTCTAGTTCTACCCACATTTTTATTGCCTTTCCCACAATGCCCAGGTGCACTACGTTACACTGGACACTTTACCTTAAAGGGGTAGGCCATGCCTGCAACACTACCCCCACCTGGATGATGATTAAACCCTTAACATCACTTCAGCATGTATACATTATAAAGGGAAAGCATGAGACATTAATGATACAAAAACATTCCCCATATCAACAGCCCTGATTTCCCACAGTCCTTGAAGGAATCTTTCCCCAGTGGAAACAGCTTAAAGCAGGAGGCAATGTCCATATAATGTCCATGAAGCATACTGCATAGATCCTTCTTTTTAAAAATGCAACAAAGATGTCTGTGACACACATACTGAAAATAGCGATGCTATTAATCAATCCAGCTACCTTAAACTCGGAAATGTGACTAAAATACTGCCGTTATCAAACAATAAACATTCCACCTTCCTTCCTGTTGTTTACTCCCATACTGTTATCTCCACAGCGACCTACAGTATATCAATTCAAAACAATAGAACAGTCAAAGGACTATTCAACAACAATAAATAACTAAAACATAAACCCATAAATAATGTGCTAAACATTAAGAGGCAACTTTCATTGAACACTTGCGGTTACAACATGGAATTTTACAATTCAGGAACTCTTTTTTTTTTTTTCCTCTCTGAGTAGGGCAGCAATCCGCCTACACCCTGACTCAGGTTAAAGACTTTGTACAGTTCAGTGACTGACCAAATCACCAAACCTGTCCGGTGCTCCTCTGCGCCGCCGGGACCTCCGGGCAGAGGTAATAGGCAGTGGGGAGCCCCTTGCTGCTCCCCTAACCGGATGCTGAGTCCCCGCCTCATCCAGCTGTGACTGAGAAAGGGGGTCAGGAAACAGGCTGATGTCCGGCGTAGCAGGTGACGAAGAACTGGGGCCCTGGAGGGCCTCCACAGCAGGATCCTCTGTGTCTGATGGGGTGTCCCACAGGTTGAGGGGCCTGATGACTGTGTCAGATGAGTTGAGATCTGGCTGGGGGGGCGCCACCTCTACAGGTGCCCAGGTGTCAGTGTCGTTGAAAACCCAGCTGTTGTCCAGCGGGGCCCTGGCGTAATAGGGTTTGAGCTTGTCGTGGTGGACTACTTTGGTCTTGGCTCTTGGGCTCTTTTTAATCCTGTAGATCAAGTCGTCCAGTAGGCCCACGATGAAGTAGGGGCCCTCATAGGAGGGTAGAAACTTCCGGACCCTGTCTTTAACCCTTTTGGTGCCTTTAATCAGGTGCCAGACGGCATTTCCGACTTTGTGTTGGACTTGACAGCTGTTTTTGTCGTACTGTCTTTTAGCACGTTCAGCAGATTTTCCCAGAGCTTCTCGTGCCAGCTTGTGAGACAGCTCTAGCCGTTCTCTGAGTTGCATGACATACTGTGGTTGGGTGTTTACATTCTCATGGTCAGGTGGCAAACCAGCGACCAGGTCAACTGGCTCAGTGGTTTCTCTTCCAAAGAGCATCATGTTTGGTGTCAGTCCTGTGGAGCTATGTTTGGTGGCTCTATAAGCCATGAGTGCATAAGGAATCATCAGATCCCAGTCCCAGTGACATCTCTCAGCAGTGGTAGCCAGGATTTTCTGCAGGGTGGCATTAAAACGCTCCACTTGTCCATCCGACTGAGGGCGAAACGGTGTGGTTCGTGTCTTTTCAATTCCCAGGAGTTCACACATCCCCTGGAAAACAGCTGACTCGAAGTTAGTGCCCTGATCACTGTGCAAACACTGGGGAGCTCCATACCTACACACCCAATCTTTTCAGCCACCGTGGATGCCTGTTGATCTGGAACAGGATAGGCTTCTACTCATTTACTGAAATAGTCCTGAACTACCAGTATGTAGCGGTTATGTCTATCTGTCTCATTTAAAGGCCCCATCAGATCGACTGCAACCCTCTCCATGGGAGCACCAACACGCACTGTACCCATGGCGGCCTTAGGTGTTTTCTTTGGGCGAGCTTTTGCAGCACAGCTGGGGCAAGTGCGACACCAGAGGGTGACATCGTCCTTCATGTTGTACCAGTAATACCTGGTCTTAAGGCGTGTGAGTGTTCTTTCTACTCCAAAGTGTCCACCCACTGGACCGTCGTGCATCTGTTCCATCACTGAGTTAAGATATGTGTGAGGCAGTAAGATCTGAGGGTAAAACTCTCTTCCCTCAGTGCAATAGAATTTCCTCAGTAGGACTCCGTCTTTCTGATGAAGTCTTTTCCACTGTGCCCAGAAGGCTTTGGTGGCAGGGCTGCAGTGTGCTATGTCTGCATATTGTGGCCTGCCTCTCCCTTCACCCATCCACTTTTTGAGTGGTCCTATGTCAGAATCAGACTCCTGGGCCATGCTCAGCTGTTCTTGAGTCCAACCAGCAAAGAGGTTGGTGTTGGGAGGCTCACTCACCCTGTTGATGCTTGGATGTAGCGGGTCACAATTACAACTGTCCTCACTGGAGATGTCTTCTACCCCCACTAGAGGTTGCTCTGTAGCAATCACCATGACGTCTTCAGCTGTGATGTCTGTCATGTCACACTGGACCCCTTTGTCCTGGTGTTGGTCCCTGTTTTGCTTGGGCTCTGGCATCGTGCAAGGGCATGACTCCCTGCAGGGCCTCCTGGAGAGTGCGTCCGCATTTTGGTGGTGCTTCCCTGGGCGATGGACCACCTGAAAGTCATACTCTGCCAGCTTCTCAAGCCAGCGAGCGAGTTGCCCCTCTGGTTCTTTAAACCTGGTCAACCAGCGCAGGCTGCTGTGATCAGTTCGGAGTGTGAACGTTCTTCCTAACAGATACTGTCTGAAGTGAGAGGTGAACTCTATGGCTGCCAGGAGTTCTCGTCTGGTGGTGCAATAGTTTTGTTCTGTGGCTGACAGCCTCCTGCTCCCATAGGCTAACACCCTCTCCTCGCCCCCTTGAACTTGGGAGAGGACCGCTCCGATCCCCCAGTCACTTGCATCTGTGTCGAGAAGCATCTCACCGCTGTCGAGGGGGTAGCCTAGGACAGGAGCTGTTGTCAGATGTTCTTTCAGTTCATTGAATGCTCCCTGGCATTCCTCTGTCCAGTTAAAGCGTGCATACTTTTTGGTGAGTTCGTGGAGCGGCTTAGCTATCGTAGCAAAGTTTTCTACAAATCTTCTATAGTAGGAAGCTAGGCCAACAAACTGACGTACCTCCGAGATGTTACGAGGTGTAGGCCAACTTGTCACCTTTTTCACCTTCTCAGGGTCGGTGGCGACACCGTGAGCAGAGACGATGTGCCCCAGATAGGCCACCTTTTCCTGGAACAAGCAGCACTTTGATGGTTTCAGTTTGAGATTAGCTTCACGTAGCCTGTTGAAAACTTGGCTGAGTCGCTCTAGCATTTCTGTGCCATCCCTCCCCAGGACAATGATGTCATCGAGATACACCAAGCACGTTTCCCACTGCAGCCCAGCCAGCACTCGATCCATTAACCTCTGGAACGTGGCAGGTGCGTTGCACAGCCCAAAAGGCATCACATTCCATTCGAATAATCCTTTGCGGGTGCAGAAAGCTGCAGCTTTAAGGGCTCTTGGTGTCAACTCTACCTGCCAGTAGCCTGATGTTAAGTCCAGTGTACTGAAGTACTTGGCATTGGAAAGAGTGTCCAACGTGTCCTGGATACGTGGCAAGGGATAAGCATCCTTAATAGTCCTTTCATTGAGGAGTCTATAATCCACACATAGTCGTGTGCTTTGGTCCTTCTTCCTCACCATTACAATTGGGGCAGCCCAGCTGCTGTTGCTGGGTCGTGCTACTCCAGTCTCTAGGCTCTGTTGCACTTGTTGATCTGCTGCAATCTGTTTGTCTCTGGCCATCCTGCGTGGTGCCTGTTTTACAGGTGGCCCTTGGGTGGTCAATATATCATGCTGCACTAGGCTAGTGCGGCCAAGGTCTGTAGGTCCAGTTGAGAAGATATCTCCATACGACTGTAATACACCAGCCAGCCTGACTCGGTCTTCCTCAGAGAGACGGGCACTACTCTCAGCATACAGGTCATGTAGGTGGCTGGGTACGTAAGTAGATGGGGGGTCATTGGGCTCAGCTGTCGCTCGGGCCTTAGTCGGTTGGGGATCCAGCTCCCCTAACACCTCTGCTGGCTGGAGAACCCCGGCAACTGCCCCTCTCTTCAGGGTGATAGGCGCAGGGCCAGGATTATAGACTCTGATGGGGATGTTAGTGGGTTGCTGAGTCTGAACAATGACGCGGACCACCAGGACACGGTGCCTCTCAATGAAACCTTTGGTTGGGGTCAACATCATTTCTGCCGCTGCTGCATGACGGAGTCGGGCGGTGCCTGGCACTATATACTGACACCCAGACTCCAACATTGTGGTGCGGGCTACTCTGACAATATGCACCTCAGGCTGTGGGCTGGGCTTAAAGCGAGGTATCTTCTCACCAAAGAGGGTGATTTCTCGGTGACCATAATCCAAGTGGGCCTGTGCCTGCAGCAGGAAAGGGTGCCCCAGGATGACTTCCATGTTATTAGCTGTGTCTGCCATAATAAAGTTCACATTTGTAACTCTACCTCCTGCTTGCACTGGCAGGTTGACTTCCCCCTGGACTGTCAGACCCTCAGGACCGATGCCCTGCAGAACTTGCACGGTGGATGGCTGGATTTGAGGTCTGGATTCATGAGGGATGGCATTGAAATGACGATGGGGCAGTACATTCCTCCGAGCACCAGAGTCTAGCAGAGCACATATGTCAAGTCCATATATCCGTATTGGAATACTCATGTCACCTTCCGAGCCTTTGGTGCAGGTGACCACTGTACCAGAGTCATGAACCGGAGCTGTGCTGGCCCTGGGTGCAGATCGTTTGAGTTTACGGGGAGAAGGGCAGTTCCTCTGTATATGCCCCACCCCAGAACAGTTGTGGCAAATTACTTCTCCAAAGTTTGTTGTTACAGGCTTAGCTTTGTTGGACTGCCACTGCTGGTGAGATCTTTGCATTCTTACTGGTGAATAAGCGGGCTCGACAGCTCGCTCATCAGCGACCTCCACTGGCTCTTTAAACGCTGAAACACTGGCACTCTCGTTCACCATAGCGGTCCTGGGTCTCCGTTCTACAGCATTCCGAAGACCTGGCTGCATAAGCTGTGTGACGGCTCTGGCTGCCCGTCTGGTGGTTTCACACCTGTGCGCGATCTCGTAGGCTCTCGCCAGGGTGCGAGGCTTCTCCTCCAGCAGCTTTTGAACTACCTCGGTGTCAGCCAGGGCATTAATGAAGATCTCCACACTGATGCTGTCCTGCTCTGACTCTCTACGGTCAGCATACACAATAGAAACTTTCTCGTAGATATCGTCTCTTAGAATATGCAGGGGCTCGCTCGATCCTCTGACCCTCTGTCTCAGTTCGATGCCGATGGCTGCAGCGTATTCGGAGCACGGCCCGTAGGCTGCCTCAATCTCACTCACAATCCTCGGATAACTCCACCGAGCAGATCTGGGGTTCTTGTGGACGATGGCACCTGCGGCGCCGGTCAGGTTGAATCTAAGCTGAACAGCCATAGTCTTTTCTGACCAGTGGTTTGCTTGAGCACAACTTTCAAACTGGTAAAGGAAGTCTTTCCATGAGCCCGTCCCATCAAACTGACTTGGGCGTAATGTGGGAATTCTTTCTCTCTCTCCATAATGGTCATCATCATCACTAGTGTCGATCCATTCACCTCCACGTGCCGCGTGTGCTGGGCAGCTGCGTGGTTCAGACCGTGCCCTCCTGTCAGGCTGGCCATATTCACACCGGTCAAACTCCACGCTCCGTCGCAGTGCTGCTCCACAGTGTGCGGCTGAGCTGGGTTGAACTTGTACTCCATAATGCTGTGTTACATGTTGGGGCGTGCATGGGGTGAAATGTGGCACGGCTGGCCGGAGAAACGATGCATAGGCTGAATCAGATGGGTTTGCCGACATAGAGTGACTATAGTCCATTGAGATGAAAGGGTTAGCTGGCGAAGTCGGGTTATCTACCCCGCTATGCACAGCTTTCATTGGTGTGGATGCAATGTTCTTGAAACAGTCACAATTGCGCTGAAAAGCGCTCATAAACTCACTGTTCGTGGGCACTTGCTTATTTGTCGGCGTGATGAAAGGGTTTGAGGGCGCCAGTGATGGCGTGTAGCTGCCGTGGTGTGCCGCTCCATCTGCAGCTAACGTTAGCTCCATGCTAGTCACGAAGGGGTTAGTGCTGTAGCCATGCCCGGCGTATCCACCGTTCGTCCGGTTAACGATGTCGCCGTTAGCCCGGGCAGTCTCTTCGATGTCCACCAGAAACGGATTCGTGCAGCTGTATGGGCGCACGGCATTCGCATTACCTCCGAGCGCCGCCATCTCTTCCGTTACTCCGCTCCAAACTTTTCTAGAATTGATCCCGGACGAGCCCCCAGTGTTACCTTCTCTGTCAGTATCTCGGCTCCGAACCGTAGTTGGGAGCGCACTGATTATTTTGGCTCGCTGTCTGACCGGTAACCAGCCGTCCGGACCACTCCGTGAAGAAGGAGGAAGATACGTTCTTTTGACTTTAGATGCGGCTACTTTATTATGTGGCTATACAGCGGGAGCATCACTTCACCACCACCAGGTATTCTAGTTCTACCCACATTTTCATTGCCTTTCCCACAATGCCCAGGTGCACTACGTTACCACCTGGACCTTTACCTTAAAGGGCAGGCCATGCCTGCAACACATGGTAGATTTCTTAAAGACGTTACTTCTTCCATATCCCATTTTGTAGCCTTAAATATGTAAACATATATCTATAACAACTATACATATCATAGATACAAAATGGGATAAGAAATAATTGTTATTTTATACATTACATAAGAACTTAATACATTATTAATTAGCTGGAATGTTAAAAATAATATAAACATATATTACTTTCATACTTTTACTTTCTCAGGAGTGAGTGAGTTTTAGGAGCTCACAAAGTCTTTGGAGGGAATCCAGAGCTGATAGATTTGAACAGTAGTTGCCCTTTAAGTTTTGTTGTCACACTGCCGGATCGCATCTCAAACTGAAACAGCGTTATCTCTGTGATAAGTAGAGTGAAATTATCCGCTGCTTGCCCTCCTGGTCTGAAATGACAGGACGGGGACCTGTTATACTATAACAGTCCAGCTTTCAGTGCTTTTTCTAGGAAATTCTACATTTCTGCTCCGCGGGGAGTTTTTGACCTACACATGGTAGATTTCTTAAAGACGTTACTTCTTCCATATCCCATTTTGTAGCCTTAATATGTAAACATATATCTATAACAACTATACATATCATAGAATACAAAATGGGATAAGAAATAATTGTTATTTTATACATTAAATAAGAACTTAATACATTATTAATTAGCTGGAATGTTAAAAATGAATATAAACATATATTTACTTTCATACGTTTACTTTCTCAGGAGTGAGTGAGTTTTAGGAGCTCACAAAGTCTTTTGGAGGGAATCCAGAGCTGATAGATTTGAACAGTAGTTGCCCTTTAAGTTTTGTTGTCACTGCCGGATCGCATCTCAAACTGAAACAGCGTTATTCTCTGTGATAAGTAGAGTGAAATTATCCGCTGCTTGCCCTCCTGGTCTGAAATGACAGGACGGGGACCTGTTATACTATAACAGTCCAGCTTTCAGTGCTTTTTCTAGGAAATTCTACATTTCTGCTCCGCGGGGAGTTTTTGACCTTTTAGTCAAAGCTGCTTCATATTTCAAGGGTAAACGAAAGGGCACACGGGCGCGTGCACGCACACAAAGACAGACAGTAACAGACACAGGCAGACATGAATTAAATGAGGACAATTCAAATCATGCATACAAGCTCATGCACTAGACACACACACACACACACACACACACATATTTTTGGACCACACACATGCACACAGATTCAATCATACAGCCTAAATCATCCAGACACACTTATCCAGTCCCAAAAAACACCATGTATCTCATCAACAAGCCGCCACCTCTCTCTCTCTCTCTCTCTCTCTCTCTCTCTCTCTCTTAGTCTCTCACACACACACACAGACACACACACACACCGTCTTCCAGATCTCCCGCTAATGAACGTCGGCAGCCATTATGAAATTCCCCTGCTCCTTCTCTCTCCTTAACGAGCTTCAATCAGCTAACGGCCCACTTTGAAGTGGCGACAGACTCGAATAATTAGAGAACACTGTGCAAAGGATGAGGGAGAGAACGAAGAGAGAGAGGAGGTAACTGAAACTGAGGAATAGAGAGGAGAGGAAAAAGAAAAAACCACCAGAGAAAAATAAAGAAAGGAGAGAGTAGGTGAAGTGAGAGAGGAATCAAGGATTATTTTAATTGTTTTCTATCCTGTATTATTTTTTTTACCGTAGTTGCCTCCAGGGAAAGAGGAAAGAGGTGGAGGAAAGTGAAGCAGAGCAAAAAAAGAACTACTCAGGAAGAAAAGGAAAGAGGGAGGAAAGAGGGAGTGTGTTTGAGCTGGAGAGAGGTGGAGGGGAAGAGAGGAAGGATGCTGCCAAAACATTTTCTGTTAAACACACAGGGAGAAAAAAACTGCTTGCGGCAGGCGGAGAAACAAATACAGCAGAGTTCAGAAACAAATACACACTGTCCTTGGTGTGCATGGACACACACATGCACACAAGTGCACAAAGTTGCAGACAACACGCCACTGTAGAGGGCAAAAGGTTCCAAAAACAAGAACAGCGCACATGTGTGCTGTGTATGGCAAACGGACACAAAAAAGGGTTTGCATGTGAATGTGGGTGGATGGAAGCTCAGGTAGATGAGACATGGCAGGAGGTTGGTGGGTGAGGGAGCGGGAGAGAAAGAAAAACAGAGTATAAAAATCAAGAAAAAACGATCTCCGCCCCGCATGTCACGCTCTTATCAGCCGTGACAAATGGAGAAAAGAGTTTTATCTTCACAGGTCACATTCGAAATGCTCCACTGTTTCCGTTCTGTTACAATGCAAACGCTTGGTATCAGTCAGCACCCAGCTGACAGTATTTCACGATGGAGCTTTTTGGACCAAATGAGACTCCTAACATGTCAATGTGGGCGAAACTCACACGTGGATCTGCTGCTTTCTCAAAGGAGGTCATGTTCAGATACAGAGCAGAGGACGTGGAGCTGGTGGACAGGCTGACATGTGGAGCCGGAGACTGGAACTCAAAATGTCCAGTTATTTTCAAAGGGCCAAGGTTATTCAATGTCACTTGTTGGGATTCAGAATTGTGAACTGCCACATGTCGCACTACTGTCCACTCTGTTCATGTATAGGAAGAAAGATGTAAAGCACAGCAGTAGTGATTAGGAGGATGTAGCCATGGCAGCCAGGTCCTGTCGATACACAGGCTTGACCAATCACGAGTCAGTCTCAGCTGTCAATCCTCGAGTTTCACCTTGTTTTTATAGCATCAAAGAACTAAATAAAACAGAAACATTAAAACTTGGACACACATCAGTGTTATAAGAACTACAACAAATGACAGAAACCATTTTTGAGAAAGCTGTATTTGCCTTGTACTTTGACTTCTATGTGTGGTCCATGTCCCATTTGCCAAAGGCATTTATGCGTCATTGCATAATTGTATAATATATAATTACTGACCGGCTCAGTGACAGCCGCGGTTGCAGTGACAAAGTGGACGGTGTACGACACCTGACATTGACACTGTAGACTGACTGTGATATTAACATATAGTGACACTGCAGATCCATTCATTTAGAAAGTTAAATCATTGACAGTTTTGTGAAAAAGTTAACCTGGGACATTGGCAAGGGGATTAGACTCAAACACTGACAACACACAGGAGACCAGAGTGTAGGTGCATCGTCTGTAATCACAGTCGGATAAGTCAGACACAGGGAGTTAGTGCAGTTACAGGCAAGGAGCAGGTACTGATCCAGAAACCAAGAGAGTGAGCAAGGGTCATACATGAGAAGGCTGCATTAGCAATAACATGAGAGACCATGTGTACACAGCAGAACAACAACTATCTGACAACTCAACTAGTGTCAGTAAAGATTGTAGCTGAGCTGATGTCTGGATATACAAAGACTGGAAGGTGGTGTTGTTGTGTCTGAAGGAAGTACCTTGGACAGGGAAGCGACTGATCAGCGCTCTAACACATCCACAGTGAACCCATTAGCAGTCTGTGACTTCAGGATTAACACCTGGAAGGCACAACCTAAAAACATGATGAGTAGAGACCGACTGTTAGAGACACTTCCCTCTGACAGGAGGCTGCCGGCCATCAGACACAAAAACACTTTTCTTCCCAACTGCTGCTGGCCTCTTCAACAAGGCCCTTCATGCATGAAGGTCCCCACCTGTGACTGTGACACTTTCCATGACCAGTAAAGGTCATACTGTACACATTTGAATCCTAAATATCTTATAGTTCATTGCACCACATATTGGACCGTCCCTTTTCTAATATTTGTATATTTCATACTGTTTGCTATATTTTACATTTTCTATTTAAGCTTGGTAATAAACCCTGATTCTGAATGTAATTCTGACTTTCTTAAGTCCAGTTCTGGCTCTCGGTGCCATAACCGATTGTAGATAGACACTTGGGCATCAGCATTCTTGTAGGTTTCGTGGCCAGCACTCTGGAGATGAGGATAAAGAGCTGTCTTTCTATTGTTATGAGTGTTCCATGTGTTTTTTTAAAAGCAAATAAAGAAATTGTAAAAAAAAATTAAGAGAGAGTTTGTGTTTGAGGATACAAAGTCACATTGACACTTGAACAGACAGGACAATTTATGTTAATTGCATTTCCAGTGGTTGTTCTAAGTGAAGCTAACGTGCTGTAGCTTCATATTTAGTGTACAGACATGAGAGTGACATCAATCTTCTCAACTATCTCACAGCAAAACAATGAATAAGTGTCTTCTCCTAAAATGTTAAATCACTTCTTTGACACGATTGATGTGGAACAGTCAGGTTTGGCAGATCCATCCACCTACACACTGTTCATGTGTGAATTGATAGAGTGATATGAAGGGTAAACCTGAAATCTTAAATTTGAATCTGTATTATCCAATCGTGTCTTATAATGTGATTACATTAGGAGCCATTTCTGCATATTATTATCTACTGATGAAGTAAAGCAGCTTGTCGGGATGTGTGGGATGTAGCAGGGTGGGATCTGGTGCTTCAGGTTGTTTCTACCTGGAAACAAATCCCTTCATTGATACTGCTGCTGGATGTTTGTTGTTTCCACAACATTTACATACATTATAATCTACTGATTGACTGCCTATGCAGAAGAATGCAGGTGGGTTGTGTTTTAAACAAGCCCTGTGGTTTATCATGAATGTTCATCCTTTAACATCCCGCAGTTTGGCAACACTGCTGCACAACGGTGTGCTCAGCCTGTGCTAATTAAAAGAGCTGGCAACTCATCATGCTTTGTTTGTCCTGCTGCTCCTTTCCTGCACCAACATACCAGGAAAGAAAAACACATGCAGCACCTCTATCTGACTGATGTTCGATGTTGAATAAAATGTAATAATATCAGCAAAACAGTCCAAGGTCAGCAGAAAAAGAAAAGCAAATGATAAGGCATGCAGGACTCTGTCATTGCTGCTGCATACAGGAGCTGTGCCCAGGCAACAACCATTAACCGTCATGAAGGTGTTGGGACATGGTTTTTGTGAAACCACATTTCGGCCTACATGGGTAGTCAAAAGCCTGAAGCCACATTTCCTTTGTTCCGGAGAAAACCAGAGCAAAGTACTCAGTCTCCCAAGACCCTCCAGAACATCACACACAGGTGTGAAAACCCCCCAGGGACACAGGTTTTCAACTCCTATTGGTCACTCTGGGCCAATTTAAGGCCAGGTCTACCCCTCTTCTATCTCTTTTTATAATCCCTCCGAGGGCAGAAGGCTGTCCAGCCTCTTTTCCTGCATCGCCGAGGGGAGAAGCCTGGCTTCTCCAGCTCACATCTTCTCTTTCCATCCAACTCTTCGAGAGGAGCACAAAGGTGCAGCTTCCAGCTCATCTCACCAAGGAAACCTCCTTGTAACAAGCTCTACCAACCCTTCACGCAGCGACACGATTTCCTGCTGGAAAACTTCAACCAGCAACTGAGCTGCACAGCTCAACAGAACCACGAAGGTGTAGCCACACAACCAGCAAGACGATTTCACCGAACTGCGAACTGCATAGCAACTTCTTTTCCCTTTCCAAGGACGGGTAACACAACTGGGCTTAATAATTATACTAGGCTAAGCAAGACGGTTTATTGGATTCTGTGTGATGTTTGATTTGTGGGGTTGTGAGACACGCATGTTTCTTCACCTAATTAGATCTGACCCCCGCTACAGGTCGTAAACATTCCAATAGGGGAGGAAAGGGTGTTATCTCTTTGGCCAGCCGCCATTTTGAAAGCACGCTGACTCACACAGACACTCACATGTCTATCTTTGTTTAATAAGTACACTGTTAGTAATTTGTTTTTATACTTTATTATATTCATGATAAATGTTTTTATTTCACAAATGTTTTTTTTGTTAATGTTGCATAAGTGAATTTTGCCAACCTCTACACTGTCAAGAACTCTATATCCTTCAACTTAGCTAACTATCTCGATGGTAATTTTGATTATAGTTATTAATTTAATTGTTTCAGAGTTCCAAATTTGTAGTTAGTACTTTTATGAGACTTAATCAATAAATTGGATATCTTTTCTCTTCCTGTGAAGGGTGGTGCCCCGAGGTAACTTTAATCAATTAAAGTTATAATTTAATATTCATAATTTAAATATTAATATTCAATATTCTATTTTGATAACCAGATTTATTGAATGCCGAAAGGCACACCATTTTATGGTATCACGTTTAATGCATTATTGCACAACAAGGGAAACAATGGGAATAAAACAAAATGGAATAGGAGAGGGCTTCTCAAACTTTCCAGCCCGACACCTGAGAGACAAATTCATGGTCTCAGCTGGAGACCAGCCCTCATTAAAACATATTGCCTCTTTTGTCAAGACAGCAGCACAGGCTAGGATTATTGTGGAGCCGCTCTTTAAATTTTTAAAGTGCGATTTATTGCTTTGTTACATCAATAAATCATTATCACATTCAATTCTGAGATATTGGTTGAAGGTTTTGGTGCAAACTAATTGCCAGGAAGATTGGCAGCTGCTGGATCTGCAGCATACTGAAAAGAGGAGACTGGTTTTCTTCCTGAGTAACATTTTAGTCACGTATTTATTTAGTAAAATATGTCATTTTTGTTTAGAAAATCTTTTGAAATATTAGCAATGGATTCCAGAGATTTGTTTCCAAACACATGCATGTTTGAAAATACATACTGTAAATATGTGTGTGTACTGAGGCCGATTAGATTTAAAAGGTTTAATATAAAATTTGCAAAAAGGTTTGGGTGAGTTGACAGAGTGAATGATTTCAGAGTCCAGTGTTCCTACAGGTGAGAATCTCCAGGTCCAGATTAGAGAAAGGACAAACAGGAAGGAAGGCACCAAAACATTTGAGTCCAGCTAAGACGTTTAGCTGAGTGAGGCCTGTGTTGTGAAGACTGGGCAAACAGACCTTGACTGTTTGCCTGAATACTCATCTCTTTAGGGTTTTTACCCAACCCTAGAATCCTCTCCCTGAGAAATTGCATTTGTACCAGTGTGACCTTCTAGAGTCTTTGTGAATCAGCCTGCTCTTATGTGGCAGGTTGAGGAGGTCATAATGTGGCAGATGAATCAGACAGGAACTTTTTCTCCATCTCTCCATTGTCAGCACCAGGAGAAATCCTTATGCTGCAGTGAATCTTCAAAAACAAATCAATAGACCTAACAACTGCATTCGTACCATTCCAGTCCATTCATACCTGGGGCTTGGGCTCTGCTGTGCACGAGGGCAACATGCAAACCCCCTCCCAAAGTGATTATCTCCCTCCCTGGCCTTAATCCTCACATGGCACGACTTCTGGCATCATCATTTGCTGTACATGTCCACCTATGATAGTAGATTCCCTGCTTGCTTCTGATTTTATGTCTGTGAGTAACAGCAAACATGGACCGAGTGACACCTCGCCTTCCCACCACCCTCTGCTTCAACATGTAACTCTACAGTTACTGAATCTCTGCCACAACCCAAACATGTGCTTTCATTTATAGGACCTACAAATGCTCTCATTTAATCTCTCATTTTCACACACATTCTTTCCTCACAATGACCCAGTAACGACCGCCTAATTACCCTGCTGTTATCATATGAATTGTTTTATACACAAATGACTGGACCGACAACAGCTGCTTTCTGACTCTGTGACTGAAATGTGCATGTTCTTCTTTGTATTCCCCTCACATACTTCTTCAACATCACGCCATGTTCTCGCTATATACATTTTAAAGTAAACTGTTGAAGGTTTTTTGAGGATGTTTTTTTTCTTTATGTTTCTAGGACAAAAACTCCAACAGTTTCCGAAGCTGTTTGGTGAGATTGTCAACCCAAGGGTGCTAAAATAAAAAAAATCTAAATTGATGCCTTAGAGCCACATATATCATCTACTTTTCCTCGCATTCGTCTTCCTTGTCAAAAGCTGGAGCCCACAATACCCACACACTTGACTGCTGACAGTTCAGTCAGAGAGCTGGGAGGGTTAAGTTAAGTCAGCTAATGTAGCCTGGAGCCTCAGTTCCTCAAGCAGAGATGGGGAGTGTGGGATTTCTCCTATAGGAGTCAGTGTAACGACTGCCTTCCATAGTCTTGTCATATGGTTTCATGAAAAATAGATCTTTTTTAACATCTCAGAGCTTTTCTCACTTTTTTTGTTAGACATTTATAACCAGGGAACTGAGTGCTCACTGGCTAGAATTGTATTTGTTGTCTGGCAGCATCGGCTCATTGAAAATTCTATCAGGTTGCATTGGGAACTGGAGGCTTTGCAGAGTTCAGTGGCAGATCTTTTCAAGATAGACGCCTCTGGCCTGGCGCATGCAATAGTTTTGAAAGGGGAAATGGAAAGGATGCAGAGAGCAATAAATAAGTAATTGACTAAATTCTGCCCTCAGACCCGGGCTCAGTAATAGTGCCGAGATTCAAACTGGGCAAATTTACTCTTTCCCCTGTGGACAAAACTCACACGCAACTTTCAGGAAACTCTAACCATCATGTGTCAAGCTCTGTCTATTTTATCTGAAGGTGGTGAGGAGAAAAAACAGGAAATTATTTAGATGGAAGAGTGATTTGGTTATTTCAGAGACACTTGAGTTTGAGAGCAATATACTGATGTGTTCTGTAGTAGCCTCTCATGAAGACACGGAAACTTGTGTGTGTGTGTGCACAGATACTAAACATCTTTCTTCCTTCTCCACTGTCACCTCTTAACTCACACACTCACACTTCGACCAGCATTAAATGTTAACCATAGTGGATGTATAGCCGTGTGTGTGTGTGTTTTACCCTACAAGTGTGTATATGTGTGTGGGTTTATGTTAAAGTCTGAACATATGTGTTACCTGGTTGCGTCTGTGATTGCGAGAGCCTGAGGCGGGGCATATATGTGTGTGTGTGTGCGATACTGTGTGTTTAAGAGAAGAGTACATAGCGGACTTCCTGCTGCACACACGCTCACAGACATTAGTCCCCTCTGAGCTCCACTCTTTTCATTCCTCTCTTTCTCATGAGTCCTTCTTATTCAGCTTTGTTTCTGATTTACAACTCTTTCCTGAGTCACCATTTTCACATGGCATCCATTTGGTTTGACCTCACACTCAGGGTGCAAGCGTGTATTGTAATGGTCATATTATTTAAATGTTGTGCTGATTTTAAACAGGCCTTAGAAATCATTGATAATAAAGCAGCGAAATGTGAAGGAGGCAGGGTGTTCCAGACATCCCTCGCCACAGCCAATCTCCAGCTCCTCCTGGGGGATCCCAAAGCCTTCCCAGGCCAGAGGGGATATGTAGTACTCACAGAGGAGTTATGAATCCACCCCTTGGTCTCCTCCCAGTCTGAAATCCCTGATTACAAAACAGATAGATGTTATAATTGTAAAGGAAATATACAGGATATTCTGATACAGAAAGTTAATATGACAGCTCTGTGTGAGTGTGAGTGTGTGTTTGTGTGACCTCTTTTTGTGTATTTGTCTACTTATTGGTGACAAAAGCAAGTCTGCATAACGTAACATTACGTTAAGGTTTTGCTACTTGTAGAAGCAGAAGTAGAAGTTATGCTTAAGGATACTGTAATTGTCAATAGTGTGTGTGTGTGTGTGTGTGTGTGTGTGTGTGTGTGTGTGTGTGTGTGTCTTGCTCAGCTGGTGGTCTCACTCCAGGCAACATTAAGACTGGAAAACAGACTTTTACATTATGCATCATACTCATCATCATTCCTCCGTCTCTCCCTTTCTCATTCTGTTTCTCTCTGTCTGAACTATTCTTTGTTTGTTTGTTTGTTTGTTTGTTTCTTTATATCTTTCTTTCTTAATCTACTTTTTTTTGTTCTCTCTTTTCTCATATCCTATTCCCTTGAATTCTCAATGTCTGCTGTTGTTGGAATCATGCAACTAATTTTAGCACAAAATAACAGCTTGGGGGGATGAACTCTAAATTTTCATAATCTCTCTCTTTCACACACACACACACACACTCACAGACAAAGTTGGAGCAATAGAGACATTTCTCGACTCTGATCTCAGTTGCCACAGAAAGAAACATAAGACACAGTCTTTTTTCAAATGACTGCATTAATTTGTAATCAGTGATGTAATAAATTATTCTATATTGTCGTAATACAATAGCTGAAATCTAATTTCATGTGATCTATTATATTATGCAAATCTTCAGGCAGGCTAAACTTTCATGCATTGTTTTTCTTTACAGTGACAAAACAACAAAGGAATGAATTGTTTTTGTACTACAATTCATATAATATTCCTTTATTTACTGCCTAACGTGCATGAATGTCAAAGCCTTTTTGTAGCTGAGATTAGGAGTAACAGAAATGTACATTCTTGACTTTTTTGCTTTTGTGAGTTGCCTCATAGTTGCATATAGCTTTGAAACAAGAAAATTGTGAATTTAGCCTTCAGGAAGAATGGAGACTATCGAAATCTATTCACACAACACGCTGGGTTATGCAGTATAATGAATGGACACAACTCCCTGCTAACAGGTCCATTTATTGGTTCCAAATGCTGCTGTCTATAGTGGCTTTTACAGCAAAAACAAAATTTTCTCTGTTCCTGCCTCTCACTCTGGGACTTAACACCGAAAAACCGGATGTTGTCTAGTGAACATTGAAAGTATGTAGGTAAGGTAAGGTCAGTGTGACAGGTAGTATGTGTCTGTCTGTAGCTACCATGTTGTGGAAGGGTCACCTGCTTCTGAGAATGCCATTTCATTGCAGGGTTTGGTACCACAAAGCACAACTGTCTATGTGCAAAACCCTTACTGGTGAAGTTGTGGTTTGGAGGGGATCTGTTATTTTTCTACCCTGCCTTTAGAGGTGCTGATGGACGTGAGAGGAAGCAGCAGTGTTTCAGTGAGGAGAGCAAAAGAGCAAACCACCGGTGTGCCGGCCAGAGAGTGACTCGGCAAAGTTCATCTGACAAAATACGTCTCCAGACGATTGCTGAAAATAGTTGGTAGCTAATGGAACAATTTTGAACTTGTGCATTTTTTCAAATGCTGTGTCCAAAATCACTCACTAATCAATATATAGTCACATGTAGTGAGTTCGCCATTTTGTAGTGCTGTCCGAATGTAGTGTGTAGTATGTGAAAATTTTATACCCATAGTGCACTAGTTTTTTCCCACAATGCATTGTGAAAAGTGGTGTAAACCAATGGTCACTAACCAAGCAATATATACCATCATGCATTGCGCTCACGGTAGAAGGACCAGAGAAAAGAGAGGGCAGCAGGAACAGCCCGACCTGTCGTATAAATCCAAATATGAGCAGATCAGCGCATCGCAGCACAAACTGTGGCAAATAAGTTTATTTGCACATTTAGAGGTGGTAATTTACTGTGTTTTTCCCTAAAAGTATTAATAATAAGTGTAAAATAATCATTTAAAATGTACTGTCAGATTTTCCACAGGCCGTAGTTCTTGATGTATTCATAATCCTGCTATAATGACGTAATTACCAGTGCAGAGCAAATGTGCTGAGTCGTGTCTGAAAGCGTTTTTTTCTTTTGCAGATTAGCTCACTTTAGAGTTTTCTATATAGAAGTCAGTTAGCACTCAAGATGGCTTGCTATACGTTAACAGTGCAAATTAGTGTGTCAAATTTAACCAAGTTATGTGTTGCCTTTCAATAGAACTCGTACGGTTGACATGATAATTTGTGAACACAATGTTTGGAGGCTAGGGGTTAAATTGTGAGCATAAGTGGATATCAACTCTATCTAAAAGATTAAAAGGCTAACAATATAGCGCACTAGCAGTAGGATAATAAATACAGGAAATTCTAAGGCATAATGAAATAGTGAAAAAAATTAACACATTTTGAAAAATCTACTTTTTCCCCAGATGTATAAAATTCCAAAGAAAAGCTCTCTACGACTAAAACAACATGTCAACTTATTTGGTCATTTCTGTAAACATCAACAAATAAAACATTCCTTTTGGAGTCAGAGCTTTTAGAAATTTTATAAATCGGGAATACTACAAGAGGGGGCATTGATATGGATCTAGTAAACATGACATGTTTTTACATCCACACTTTTATTAAAAAATGTACACACGGTACAATATAAATCAAATAACACCCCAAGTGACATTAGAATTTCACAGTATCAGTATTCAGCTGCAACAGAAAGACTCGAGAGGATGCATGGCTCCATTTTCTTGCTCATTACCACTTTACTTGAAAGGTCTAATTTTTTAAGAAAGAAAGCTGAAATGATAACCAGAGCTCTTTAAAATGGGACAACATGTCCAAACATAGATTTTTAAGTAAATATGCCCGTTCCTCATTACAGCTGAGCAAGCCTTCAGGAAACTTTAGCGTCTTCACAGTCTATAAATATGATACACTTCATTTTTTTAGGCCTAATTAATCATAGCTCATATTTACACCCTCAGCCAATAAATGAAGAAAAGTCCATATCGGATTGTTATTACATAGGTCATGAAACAACCCTGCAGCAAATGTTAAACTGTATGATGTTACATAGCTCATTCAAAACTGTAAATTATGATGTTTTGTCTTTAATCCTATTTCATTTCCTTTAACTTCAAAGTCCCAGTGAGAGTTTGGCTTGTGCTTGACCTCATTTGCATCAATCACAGGGGTAGTTAAATTGGGTACAAATCTGGAGACATCTGCCTGTGCCAGTGTTTTAGTACATAGCTTAAGGCCCTTCAGAGGAAGTGTGTCTCTGTGTCTCTCCATCCCAGATCTACTGAGGGGAACAGACCCTCTGTCTCCGTGCCAGCATCTGGTATTAACAAGTGTCCTGGGTGTTGGGACTGTTGTTCCGACTGAACACGGACACATCAGACACAGAAACAAACGCACTCAGGATGCCCGAAGATGCTATTCAAATTACCTCGGGAGCTATAGTTACAGACTGAAAACGCAGTGAAGATTGAAAACAAAATGTAATGAAATGAAAGGATCTATATGTGTATCTCACCCACAGAGGTAGAAATTGCTTTTATATAAGTGTTGTGGTTCAAGAGAACTTTTATGTTGCGTGTACTTTGTTTGAGAATTTCAATTTTATGCTGTTCTAACTTTTACTCCACTAAATGTCAATGGGGAAATATCGTGTCATTTGTTCCACAACATTAATTTGAGAGTTACTAATTACTTTGCGGACACAAAACACTCTGTGTAAGAAAGGTATAGTATAATGCATTGTTTAGGATTTAAATACCAAACTTTATATAGCTACAACAGCTAAACTTTGCTCAATCTCCCCGATACAACATAATTATGCTTCTTAGATTGTAATACTTGAACAAGGAAAGACAATAACACAATATTTCATACTTACACTGTGCTGCACCGTGAACACATTTAGCAGTAGTGTGTATACTTCAGTTACCTCAGTATATTTTTCTGGAAATATTCTAATACTTTAATATAAGAATGGGAAATTGTTGCAGATTTATTTTTCTGTCCTGCAAGATGATTCTCTCTTATAGTTTACGATAGCAGATACTTAAATTCAAATATACTTCTCATCTAACAGCAGCGCTTTTAGTGTGGTATGGTCAAGAGTGGTGACTCTGTGCTCTGCTGGTTTAGCACATTTCCTAACAATGCCTGGAATATCACCAATGGTCGTGTCGAAAGGAGATTTACTATGTTTTAAGATCATAAAGTCATAACAAAGCAGAGAAGGACCAGCTCACAGAACAGAAAAAGATTCAGACTGCAGTCTTGATCTAAAATGTCTGTATTTGACATATTGCAGTGCTGCACAGAGAGTGAAGAAATTAGTAAAGATGCAATGACTGCAAAAGTGCAGACGTCTCAGTCCAGGCTGGACTTTCAGGTGGTAATCATAAAGTGCCTTCTTTTCTGATATGTATAACCAAAATCTAAAGTTTATAATGTTTTTGTTAAAGTTACAAAAGACCTTTTGAATTTAGGAATTCTATTATATTGTATATTTATATTGCTACTTTTAATCAAATAAAGACGATGAAATTCATCACTGTGATGGAATTAGACGGCATCAAATCAAAACAGGACTTTAATATTTATGGCTGGAGAGCAGACAAAGTGAGATGGACCGGATTACAAAAGGAAGGTCTGTAGAAATGACTTCATCATATAATGAAAAACCACTCTGTCATTCTGTGCTTGACTTTTACTGTCTGGGGTTATTTTACGCCAATGTTTAGCAAAGTTTTTGTTTGTTGACCAGACTTAATCTTAAATGAAAGCAGACACACAGACAAGATGAATTCCACAATTAAATACCCACATACAATCTTATTAAAACAGTGTCAACCTTTGTAAACATCCCAGTCAAAGATCTTCTATAAATGTAAATATGTTTTTAAAAATCAAATATATAAAAAGAGATATAAAAAACTTAATTATGAATACATCTTGCTCGAAACCTGCAATTACTCATTTGTCTCTGACGTCTTTGTGAATTTTTGGCACAGGCCAAGTTGCCTGGTTTTCCCCATCAGCATATATGTGCCAGCAAATTGTGCAGTCGTGTAAGCCTCTCTCTCTCCTTCCACCTTCTAGCCGTTGCTATAAATAGCCTCTTCTAAATCGTATTGCCTACAGGAACCAGCGTCCACTCTGCATCTCATCCACGGATGAAACACAGGGGAATGTTTGACAACTGGGCCGGGGCCTCATTTTTCACTATGCATCTGGTATACACTGTGGGTGTTTTAAAATAGTGATAATAACTGATGGATTAAAATGTAATAAAGTTAGTTGGCTCACACTTCATTAGTTTGAAACCATTATTGAATTGTTTATTTTTATTTTTACTTTGTATGTCAGCTTTTATTTACATTGATAGATTCATACTTTGTGTTTTGTTGGATCCAAGTCAGGGAACATACTTGGATGTTTGGGATCATTGTCATGTTGGATAATTCCTCTCCTGAAAAACACAAGGCAGGAGGAAACGTGAGGTGGTGGGCGACTGAATCTGAGTGATATTAAACAGGGTTTCATTGGTTTAGAATGAAATTGGATCCATAATGACATAAACTCTGACGAGCACAGGCTCTCGTTTCTTAAATTTTCTTAATCTTTTCTTTATACTTGTGAAGTTACAACTTTATGACTTTTTGCTTGTTATAGCATGACTTTTCTAATAACATTATGACTTCATGTTCGCGATATTACAAGTTTGTTCTCAATAACGACTTTTCTCCTAATATAGACCTTATTTTTGTAATATTACAGTTTTCCTGGTAATCGTTTTTCTTTAACTTGGCCCTAGTAGTTTTTCAATGCAGTGTTGTGTTAATAGTGATTTGATTACAAGCTACTACCACCTCATGCAGTTCCTAACCACGTGGAACCACAGTCTGTCAGACACAGCTCTACTCAGTTTTGTTGCATTGAGGTTGCACTTTGGGGTCTGTCTTTGTCAGTGTAGTCTGTATAACCCGTTTGATTTCAATTATACATAATATGATTATGTTTAATTATACATTTAACTATTCACTTCAACTTAAAAATAATGCAATCATTGTAAGATGGTATAATGTTGAATAATTTAACATTTTAGTGGGCATGGGTGTATTCAGCTTTGCTGAATACTTAATAAGCATAAACAAAAAAAATCCACAATGGCACATTTTGTGCAGGAAACACACACACACACACATACCCGCTATAATAAACTTATTTGGGAGACAGGGTTTATTTCCATCTACAAGTTATTTTCTCTCATATTAGGAACAAACTCGAGCTCTGACTCCAATTTGTGCTCGTTTTGCTGCATGTACCTGTTTTAGGGGAATTCCCAAGATCCCACCCACTGCTAGAGCCAAGTGTGGAATGGAATCACACTAAAGGTCTAATGAGGTCAGAAAAACATTTCTCTGAAAAAAAGGTAATCTGCCACAGCCATGGGCGTAACATTCGAAATATGTGGGAAGTAAGGAAAGAAAAAAACAAAAACAAGCAACCCCTCAGTCTTAAAACCTATTTCAAGAAAACATGTTTTGTAAGTAAATGTCCCTAATGGGAGATGTGGTTGGAGGCAAGCCATATAATACAATAGACTCAAAAGAAATTCACAGAAACAGTAAAGACACAGAAAAAACTCATCCCTTTAATTGAACTCTGGAGCTTTTAGTCTCTTTCTTTACATGACCCTTCACAAGAAAATTCTAAGGGCACTAATAGCCTTTCTTTTTTTCTGGTTGCTTGCGAGTGATGCTTATTTTGCCATTTCACATATATTAAGTTCCTCTTTATAATATTTTTGACTAAACTGCCTCATCGCATGTGAGCACGCAACAGCAAACTTTAACCACATCTCTAAGTCACATTCTGTTTTTAGCCACACTATTAGTGAGGCTGTGGGAGACTGCTGGTGATGATCATTCCACCACTGAACTCAAAGATAAACTGTTGGATATACAACAGCTGCCATTTTACACAGATGTTCATGTTCCCCTGAGTACAAATCCTATATGAATTGATCATATTCAGATTAGTACTACTAAATGATACCACTTATCCTTTGAGAGTCTTTGAGGGGCTGAAGCCAATCCCAGCTGACATTGGGTGGGGGATGGGGTACACACTGGGCAGGTTGCCAGTCCATCACAGGGCTGATATATAAAGAGTGAACGACGTGTCACAGTCTCCACTCCCTCCCGCTGTACAAAGATGAAGGCAAAATATTCTGGGCACAGGCTCTGCCATCTTGCACATATCACCTCATATAGAGTTTGCACAGTGGTGACTGGGTGTGGAGTCACAGTATCAAGGTCTATATCCATGTTTGATCAATCACATGTCAGTCTCAGCTGTCAATCAACACGTATCATCCTGTTTTTATACCATCATATAACTAAATAAAGACAAGCACAGGAAAAATTAACATTCATGGATTTGATAACAACTACCTTAAAGGAAAGAAACCATCTGTGGGTCCCTTAAGGTTTCACATACTCCTGAGTCCAATGACTGCAGATTAGCAGTGTTGGAAAATTAACACCCGGCGGAATTTCTACTTTTTATCCTTTTCCTTCCTCTTCTTCTTTTATTTGGCAGTCTGGACGCTGACACTGCACTTTTTCAACGCTGCATTATGACCAGCATGGAACTTCCAGGCCTTGTTCCATTGCCTCAAACATTTGTGCATATATTGTTTTTTTATATCTTTAGAACAGTCTGCAACAGCAATTTTTTCTTGTTTTCATGCAAAATGCAACACGGGCAAGACAGTGATATGGGAGAGCTTCTCAGATTCTGGGATGTTCATGAAGTCAAATATCACTCACAGGGGAGAAGACAACTGAAATGCATACTCCTCTACTGGGAATGGGACAGGAGTCAGTTGCCTTTTTTAGCAGGTTTATCCATTTTTGAATAAAGCTGCCTATACCCACCAATTTTGGTGTTAAGGGTATTTTTGAATATGTTTAATGTGTAAATTAGCATTATCAGTTAAGCACCATGTACCATCTGGTAACATGGAGCAGGCGGGTTTTATGACCTCTGACATATAACCTCACAGAACTTCTCGTATGTGCCGGTCCTTTGGATGGAGAGGGGCTGCTCTTGAAATCTTAATTTTGAAATAGAGCTAACAAAAGGTAAATCAGGAAGGGAAGACAAACTGTAGCCTACCCCATATGCAGTCAATTTAACCCCACATATACATAAATGTACATTCACACTGTATCCGACAGACAGAGCTCAGAGTCACTTTGATCCATTTATCTCCATCCCTCAACATACAGTATGAATATTTGACAACTGACAAATACAAATACAAAGTGATTTATGTTATTCAGTTAGATTTATCATTTGACAGAGTATGGTATTCATGATTAATTGATCAGGGAGCTGCATTCCGTCTGTGGCCAGTTGTAGGTGGAGTCCATCTGCATGTCGAGATTGTGCCCCCAGCGACAGGCAGCCAGCAGCTGGCACAGAGTAATGTACGACACTGGATGGCACCCAGCGCCGGGGAGGGGAGCAGGGGGAGGCTTGATGGGTGGGCGGACAGATGCAGAGCAGGCCAGACTTCTATGTTCATACCAGCATGGATCAAGGCACCGCCACCGAACATCACTGTCACAGTCATCTTACCCCTCTTCTCTATGGGTCCTTCTTATCCAATTGAATCCACAGCTACAGTAGAAAGCTTCTCATGTGCACATCATTACATATGATTGTAAAATTAAGCCTTGTATCAATCAATAGATAAATAATTTGACCAATTAACAAATATAGTGAATGTCTTTCTCTGTCAAAATTTCACTGTACAGTTTGGTGAGTTATAAACAAAGCATAATTTCTTGACACATCATTAACCTGACATGCAAAGCCTGAGATGTATGAACAGTAGGTCCACTGTTACATGGAGCTCAAGTACATCAGACCACACTGAAAACATGAACAAAGCACCAGTGACCTAAAACCCCGGGCTCCTCAATTTACTGTCATTTTTAAAGTCATGAGATAAAGAGTTGTCTTGTGTAGAATTAGATTTTGAGAAGTGACTTTAACTTTACTTGGGAGAGATATAGCGTGTGAGGGTATCTCCAGATGATTCACCCTTGGAGCTGATCGGTCAAAGATCAAGATCATTACAATCATGGTCCATAAACACACATTTTCCAAGGGATCATTTTCTGATCAATTGAAGCTTTGAGTTGTCCAATTGTCTATCATGATGAGTTACACAACAAAGTCAGATCAACCAATCATTTGTCATCATATTTCAATTATGCCATGATGACACCAATATTAAATGGCATTACTACAATATAAAGAAGTTTAGTTGGTGTAAATACAGTGTGCATAACATATGTATAACACTTCTGATGCTTCTGTTACATCATTTTAAAAAGTGAATGTACACCAATCTGCACAACTGTGTTAATCTCATCCATGGTTGTCCCCATTTTTTCTACATTTCAAGGGAGCTAGCTGGTGAGCTATGTAGGGAGAAGCAGTGGTCACACATGCTTCAAGTGGAGGAAACAGCTATGACTGGATTTAATATTGGACCTATCTCAATAGAAAAATGTGATATGATCATGAAAGCATCAGATGGCAATACAGATCTTGCCTCCACCTGTTAAGTGTTGCTATATCTGTCACATTTTTAATTCTAATTTGGCTGCAATAACACGATATAAGGCTTTTTGTGTAAGATTTTAGCCTCTGGCCAGGAACTTTAGCTGTCTGGTTAAATAATAGAGACCACTAGTAGACTGTATCAGCTGTTGTGAGCGAGATACCTGCATACAGTATCTTTTAATGTGCTAGTAACATTAAACCTGTCAACCTGCCTGTTTGGAATTGGCTGTTTGCTTGGCCTGTGGTAATGCTCACAGTCTATGGCGCAGAGTGAAGCTAGAAAACTCTAAACACTAAAACAATCTTCAATGAACATTGCGTATCGACAATTTCAGAGGTCTGTTAAGATAGTCACACAATCATCACACCTAAGTTCACAACTTTTCAATACAAACTAATTCAGTTATTCAGGTCGATATAATGACAGAGATCAGCATCGGTGTCAACTGTGAATGTCTGTGTCAGTTCATAATGATCTGTGGATAATATTTTACAGTTTCAGACCGCCTCAGTAGTTTATCAGATGATGTAGTCCAAGACTTGTTCAACTCAGAGACTGAAGGCACTTTGCTCCACCCACACTGACTGCTACAGAGCGATGGTCGCCCATATATTCAATTTTTATTCATATTGAATGTATTATGTATCCGAATCACACAATCGCAACACTGCACTTTCCTGGGCAATTCTAAATAGACATGCCGAGTGTGAAGCAGATGAGATGAATGGTTCTTGAGATATGTGTTCTACATACAGACACACAGACAGACAACGTTTGTGGTGGAATTAATAGGTAACTATGATCTACCAAAAATTATATTTAACCCCCATTCATGCAGAAGCCCTGCACTATAAATAAAGCCATCAAAATTATCTTGCATTGCCATATAACTACTCACAACATATTCCCACACCCCAGCAGACAGTTAGAAATAGAAGTATTTCTAACAGAATTCTGCCGATGTCAGCTGAGTAAATAAAATGCCCCAAACAGCCGTGTTGCTGGCTCCTCAGTAACTGAAACGATTGCATCATTAGCTGTGAAGCAAACAGCAGAGGGGTGATTTGTGAACAAAAGAAACACTGGAGGTGAAGCTGATTAGCTGGGACACAGTGAATGAAAAGGTACAGACACACGCCTGATGTCTGTCTGATTGAACGTCAGCGTTCAAGGTTCAATCACACAGAAGCATGTTTGAAAAGTACAGCAGCGGCTGCACTGCAGAGAGCAGTCAGAGCTGTCAATCAACTTAGCCATATTCAATTCATTAAAAAGTAATCACATCATTTTAAATGTGGAGGCGGTCGCTGAAACACTTTGACACACAAATCCTTTCTCCCCCTGGAGTGGGGGCTTAATCCAGACTGGTTCACATTTACTGAAATGGTGTCATCATAGCTGAAGTTAGTGGAGAATGAAAACAATGAAGATTTTATTTGAGCTTTAAAGTTTCTATTAAGAGTGAGACATTATTACTCAAACGATAAAATGAGTGCATTAAGTGTTTAAAGCCTCAGTGAATTAAGTAATTTGAACAGGTTCCTTATGAGGAAAGGGCCTCTGCTGAAAGGCCAATGAAACCAAATGAGTGTCACAAATTTGAAAGTAAAAGGGAGCAAATGAAAGATACCACCGTTTAAACAGTAAATCTTGGAGAGCAACTTAGTGGATTTTCTTTGTGGTGGAAATGGACATGTGTGGGCCCAAGCGTGGCCCCTAAGCCAGACTATGTGAATGAAGTGACCATTTTTAATATGTCTAAAAATCATGTTTACACAATGGTAGCAAAGCTCTCCAGCAACCAGATGACTGAATCTGACTCTTACTCCGGGTTCACACCGGATGCGGAAGCGCCCGGAAGTGCCGCACAGCGCAATTATCACGTGTGCAGCCTCCTGGCTGTTCACACCGGACACGCATTTCTCTGTGCCGGTCAGCCCGTGATTCTGCTTTCTCCGCTTGTTGTTGTATGCTCCATTCAAATTAGGGGTTTGGGGGTAATTGATGATGGTCTTCATCATTTACCCCTCTCTTTCTCTCTCTGTCTGTCTGCTTGTGTGCTTGTAGTGGATGGGCAGAGGGGGACATTTCATCATGTGGTGGAAATATTTGGGGAAATTGAAACTCCAGAATAGCAGGAAAATCAAAAGTATGGGATGCATATTTGATCATATATATGAGCCACCCTTGGCGCTTCGCAGCCGATGTGAACAGCCCAATTGATTAACATGGGGGCGGAAAGGAGGACAGCTTTTCTTGGTACTGCGCATGAACGCGGTGTGAAACCAGCATTAGGCCCTGTTCACACCTGGTATCAGAAATCCTATCACTAGTGGTCAGTGTTAGGTTTATCTGCTTACACCTGGAGTTGAAATGTGTCCTGAATGTGACCACTTGTGATTGGATCTCACTTCTCCAGTCTATATGCAACTAAAGACACATGTAACTTGTGTGTACGAAGACCAAATGTTGTTTTTATCATTTAAGAAAGATTTGACAGAAAAGTAGCTTTATGTGTTGGTCAGTGGGTCAGAGGATTTCAGCTGAGTGGGTGATCATTTATATGTGGCCTTTAATAGCGCTGACGACTTGTATTCCGATAGCAGGTCTTACTCTCACGGAACAAAGGAAACAGTCAGGTGATGTTAAAGAATTGTCTGGTCTCTAAAGGAGTGAGGTCAGGGCCGATCATCATGTTCCCTTGCCACCGCTCACCCCAACTGGTCCAGGCTGATGGCTGCCCACACTGAGTCTGGTTCTAGAGCTTTGCTCCAGTTAATGAGGAGTTCTTTCTCTCCACTTTTGCCAAAGTGCTGCTCATTGTGGGAACTGTTGCATTTCTCTAACAAGTTCAAGGTCTCAACCTTACTATGTAAAGTGCCTTGAGATAATATATGTTATGATTTGCCGCCATACAAATTACATTGAATTCAACTGAATTGAATGAACCTACTCTGTATTTAAGCCCAAATACAAACCATGATCTAACTCTATTTGTTTTTTGTAAGAGCTTTGGACAGCAGTGATAAACCATGGTATAATTGCAACAGTGGTGTCAAGAGTCAGATCAGAACATGTGTAGAGGTGTCGTTCAAGAGGTAAATGACAGGCAATGTATTCTGACTTGCAATTTGGAAATTAAGTCAAAGAGCAAAGTTTAAAGTGGAGATTGTATTTATTTAACCCTGAACTAACATTTACTTCTGTGATACCTTTTTAACATAAATGATACAGTTGTAAAAGGTTATGTGTGTAGAATTTACTGGTGTCCAGTGGTAAGGTTTTTATATCAAAATACCGTTCACCTCACCAGCCCCTCCCAAGCAACTAGAAAAACCTGTTTGGTGTTTGGTTTGTTCATTTTGAGCTTCTGTAGAAACATGTTTTGAATTATAATTTCATTCCATTTCTAAATTAGATATATTGAAGAAATCCTTCACATTGGACAACGTTTTATATACCTTTAACAAAAAGTCAAATGTATGTGCAAGTTTTTGTATAATTTAAAAATGTTACTGTGTTCAAGGGCACAGTGCTTCGTATTTACACAATACAACAAAAAAGAAATACTTAGTTGTAATGAACCAACAATGATGGTACAATAGCTGCACTACTTACATCCTCCTCCTTCCTTCTCCTATTCCTCCTCATCCATATTTTTCCTTCTCTTCACACAACAAACTCAGTTTTCCACATTAGGCTGTACAAGGCTGTTACTCCTATTCTTGTTTAGGTCGAGTCTACAACTCGGAAAAGCCAAACATGGACAGTGAAATGATACTGTGAATACTACATTATCCTCCTGCTCTACTTTGACAAAAAAAACATGTCTGAACACTGCCCTTGTTTGGAAGTGTAATTTGTTCCAGCTTGCCCTTCTGGACAGGACTGTTGAGTTGCACTTCACCAGCAGAGTCACACACACACACAACAAATCTGTTTCTGTGCAGCAGCTGCTGGGTTTGCATCTTGTTTCCTGAGGTATTGATTTCTTGCCCTGGCACTGGGCCCTGCTCTTCCCTCGTCATTATGCCCACTCTGCCCAGAACAGAGAAGCCAGCACTGCCACTGGACTGGAGATTGTGTCTGCTGCAGATAAAAAGGAACAGATCGATATATTGTAAACTGAATTTTGTTGTAGTACACGAAAACATGTCTCTTTTACCCTCACACTCGCTATCTCTCTCAGTCCACACTGGAAATTATCAACTCAAGGAAAAGAATGAATGCAGAGAAGGGATCCAAAAACTGCTTTCTCATCATTATTAACTTCGGCCTCTCTTGCTTTAGCGATAGACGTGATGACTGTTTGATTCTGGACGGTCCGGATGAAAGTTTTGGAGAAAAACATGATGGAAACTTTTGTTGTTGTTCCAAAAACAACAGCCTTTGATTGCACTGAGAGACACTTCCACCAACAGTGACTCACTCACCTGTTACAAGTCAATCACCTGCCCTAAATATGAGATTATACCCTTTATTAATATTAATGGAATCATCAAACTATATTTAATATTTAATCCTGTCAATGTTAGTCACCTTCAGTTTCTGTCATCACAGAGTTGTCCTTCAGTTTCTTTGATGTGTGCGTCATTCACCCAGAAAAAGACTGCCTTTACTGAGGTCGAGGTCGCACTTTACCAGGAAAAATGTCCACCACAGAAAAGGAGGCATTAACCATATATATAGATGTACATGTCTCAATAGATGTCTCCCAAAAAGTGAATCCAATGTGTCTCTATCACCCCCTGGTGGCGTAGGTCTAAAGTAAAAAAAAACGTCAACTTATTTTTTATTTAAGGTATCTTATCACATGGACACATTGCAGTGCTCATTGTTTCATTAAATATGGTTTTAATTAGCTATTTGATCCTATAAAAACAAGGTGTAACATTATGATCAGCTAAGACTGATTGAGCATTTATATCGATGGGACATCAAACCCACGGATCCATCCCCCGATCGCCACTGCTCTGACTCCAAATACGCAGTGATAGCAGCGTTCATGTCCGTAATGTTTTGGCTTCATTTCTGGATAGTGGGAGGAGGTGGAGATGCATCGTCCATCTTTATTTACAGTCTTTGGCACATTAAATTCACATAGAAGACCTGTACTATACTATGTGCTTTAAATGTACAGTAGGTTTGTATTAAACCATAACCTGGTTAAAAGAAGGAATTAGGATATCATTAATAAACAAGATATCATAAATAAACATATTATAATAATTATATAACAATTGTAACAAATCAAATAGTGAATGGATGTTATATATTTACACACACACAAATCCTTATCGTGTTTTCTTATGTTGTTATTTCTAAATTACATCTCTTATTTGCGTAGTCAAATTTGTATTACTGATTATATACATTCTACATACCATAACAGCTTAATTTGTTTTGTAAGATTTACACTTATTATAACAGATTTTCTAAGATAGAGTTGAAAGTAAATGTTTTGTGCTCAAGATCACTCCTCGCACGTGTAGCAGCAAATAGCAGTCGCACACAGTTGTGTAAAGCCATTTTCTCAAATATATGATCCCTGGTCTTAGAAAAAACAATTGGAAAACCTACTGCACAGCCAGTAGAGATAATCATTCTCGCAGATTAGCTTGCTATCCAGCTCGACTGCCAATGTCTACATTACAGGTTACATGACCCTTGAGGTGCAGGTTCCTCTTGAGTCTCCTCTCCACCAGAGGCAAGAACGATAGAACTGCGACTGCTGCTATGACTAATGTCTACAAACCAAGCAGTCACAAAATGACATGAGATGATGTGACATACACTAAATGAGATGACAAATTAAATTATTGCTGGTTAAAGGTACAATCATTGAAATATCTCTGTATCAGTTTAGGACGACGTCACTGTCCAGACATAACCACGTATTTACACTGTTCAACAGAAAAAATATTTTATTAGTTGATACGTTTTCTTTTTCAAACTGGTGGTGACACAATGTCATCTCTTTTTTGCAGGAGTACACACTTTCATAATATGCCCAATCAAAACAGTAGCAATGTAGGAATGATCTGCCATAAACATTCATCAAAGCGGCACCAACCTGTGTGTGTGTGTGTGTGTGTGTGTGTGTGTGTGTGTGTGTGTGTGTGTGTGTGTGTGTGTGTGTGTGTCATTTGCATCCTTTTATTCACACTAATCATGTAGCTGAGGATTTGTTGCTGGAGGACTTTGCCACAAGACTGATATGCTCTGCTTGTCTCTTGTTAGTGAAGCGACCCATTCACCAACCTGCTCATTCTCTTTGAAGTTTTCCCTTTGCCTTTGAAGAAAACTGACACACTGCACACGGTGATAACTCATCTGCATAAACATGGGTTCATGCACCTCACTTACATAATTTCCTCTCTCTTGCGCCTTGTTTACGGGCAGGTAGCAGAAGTGACACAAACAATCGTTTTCTCTCTGTGTGTTTTTGTTGTTTTGTTGTTTGCTCAAGGTCGAACCTGCACTCATCCTCATTTGTAAGGATGATTAAAGATGATTACATTTTTTTTAAAAGTGAAGTTCTATTAAGAAGTATGTTGGCTCACAAAATACTAATTATGAAACTGGGGCGAGAAGTGATTTTGCCTTATTATGGCATTTTTTTAACTCTTTTAATTTGAACCCCAATAAAGATTAAGTATGAACTGGCACAGGCTCTGATTCAGTTACACACAATTAGAACGGATGGAAAACAAGACCACACAACTCTTGCAGCTCTGTGACACCAATGATCAACAATTGAACAGATCAAACATACAGACAGACACTTTCCTCAGTGGTAGGCTACAGCACAATGGTGTTTCAACTATCAACAAGAAGTTTTTTTCTTTCAGCATATGCACTGAAATAGCCAAACAGAAAAAAATTCTTTAAATATAAAGTTTAACATTTATTTACAAATTAAAATAATTGATTCTAACAGTAACTGTTGTCCACAGCTGCTTTATACTGTATGGCAAGCTCCTTCTTCAGGTCATGAGATCATATGAAGACAGCTGACTCCACTTCAGCTCTTTAAACCTGTGTATCATGGAGCTTCTTTCTCAATGTGTTTCTTCTTTTTTACTCTTGACAATGTTGATACTCTCATATCACACTGCACTACATGATGTGACGTGAGCTAAAGCAGAATAATGCTAACATATTGAAGCAATGTTAACCATGTTCACCTCTTAGCTTAGCATGTTAGCCCTGATGTACACTCAGAGACCATTTCTTCCACCTTCTGAACTGGGATGTGGAAAACTTGTGTGATCAAACACAGCTTCAGAAGAAAAACAAAGGAGGACCGACATTGCCAGCTGGCTGCACTTGTGTGTGTTCTCTTTGGCAGCAGAAAACAAAAAAAGAGAAAAATAGAAAATGCCATGTTTGTAATTTACAATTCAAGATCGGGGTTTAAACCCCATACACTTCAGGATTATTTGGGCAGATAATCAGCACTGACTGGCCTCCAGTCGGGAACACCCCCAAAATAGTCAGAAGGCGTGAATCGGGTCAAAAATCTGCCCAATTATCGTCTAGTCAGTATCCTATCACAAGAATCCAATGCTGGGTACCAACATCCCATGGTGGTGACCACTACCATCAAAGGACAACTGGTATTACTGGTAGGCCCAACATGCACTTTGCTGGTCATGCTGCTAACTAGCTATACTTGCCTTTTAGTAGGTAATATATATTATTAATAATCTGGTTCCCATGTAATTATGACACCAAAATTCCTGAAAACCCTTCAAAAATAAATTCTGAACGAAGGCCTATTTTCACCAACTACTACTGTGCAACGTTTTGGGGCTGGTTCATCAGTTAGCATTGTAATTTTCCAGTCAGTGCTATTAAACCATTGCAGAAGAGGTGGGTGCAAAGAGCTGAGTTAAGAGCACTGGTTTGAAACCACACCTCATCAGGCAGCTCTCTGTCTACCTCTTTGGTCTCAAAGGTGAGTGCTTACACTTACAGTTCCTCACCATGCTTCAAACAATAATGGTGCCACTTATAATAAACATCCTCATACAAAAGTGCTTTAATAATAATAATAATTTTGAATAAAATCAACTTTGAACAAGCTGAAAAACAGCACTCATCTTGTTCTTTTGTAATGTCTTTTACAGGCATTTCAACTTTTACCCAATCAGAGGCTGAATACCCAAATATTAGTGTTTCCTTCCTGTATTCTTGAGTCAGTCTCAAAGCTGAAGCCATGGGTAGAATATGATTTCAATAATAGCTCAAACCCGTACAAGCTGGATCACAGTGAAAAGGATTTGTACCACAGCCACATTATACCACTACTCAGTTACTTACTAGACTGTGATTGTGAGGCAGTTGCAGCCTTTCATTGTTTGTACTTGTATAAACTGTACTTTATGGTGTACACCTTGGCTCAATTCAGCATATAATGCAAAGTATGTCAGTACAGTTTGTGCTGACATACTTTGTGCTTTTGATTAGTCTGTGTGTTTTAAGAGGCAGAGTAGAACTTTCATGTATCATATATCACATATAGGGCCACTGATGTTCCAGCAAGTATCCGGATTCACAGCCCACATGTCTCTGTGATAGAAGACAGATTTAAAACACAGACAGAGGAGCATGTGTGTCAGAATGACACAGTGCCGAGATCAAACATCCAGCTGTTGCTTGACAGTGTCAGAAAGAGACAAGAGAGGGCAAGTATGCCAGAATGAGAGGCAGATGGGCAGGGAGATAGAACGGAAACTTGTTGAAGGGGAGATGATCATACAGCTCGGGGAGGCTGAGCCCTTCAGGTCTTTAACATGGACCTTTGCTGGTCTTCAGTCACACAACAAAGAGGCTGTTCACAGACACAGCAGTGTGAACACTGTGTCTCTGTGAGCACATCACAGAGCTGCACTACAAATGAAGTAACGAGTCCGATTTCGAGGCAGGAACCTCTGCCCTCGTGCCCCGACAACCACAAGGTGCCTCCCTCCTACGTGTGTTAACATGCAGACATCAGAGAAACAGAGCAAAAATCAACACAAGGCTGGGACTGATCCCCTGCATGGCAACAACATCACAGCACTCCCGACCCAGCAGGACCGCCTGCCATGGATTTAATGGTTCAATTCTTTGATTCTAGAGATTGTTCAAACACATATTGTTTTCTTGTTTGTTGGACTCTTGGCTAGGGATTTCCAAAATTTTCTTTGAATGGGATCGTAATACTTATAGGTCAGTGAATTGCAAAGGTTTGTGTTAAATTGTGCGCTAATGGATTTGAAAGCCCAAAAGTTCTTGAACATGGACCTTGAAGTTGCCCAGTGTTATCAACATCAAGAAGTTTTAACTTCAGGGTTTTTATCTTGTTTGAATAAAGGTATTACAACAATACAAGAAAACCTATTGATATTATATCTTAGCACATTTGATTGGAGTGCCTTCATAGATGGAGTGGAGACATCTTGTCAATTTCAACCAGCGAGGCCACAAGCGCAGCACTTACACGGACATATGGGATACGTCTGTGTGAGAGTATAAAGTTGACACAATAGAGTTGATGACATATGCTTCGGGTTGTGTTCAGACACACTAGTGTGATCACAATGTTTTTATTAACCCTTTTCCACCAAGACTGTACTATGGAGGATTTTCACCATCCAAACACATTACATTACAGCTGTTATTTGTTCATCATTAGGAGAACAGAGCCTGTCTCATCCACACATGTGCACCTCTCTCTGTTGGAATACCTGAAACCAGGTTATAAATAAAGGGCCAACTAGTGATAAATTGTAACGTTTGTGCTCAGGGACCCTCATATCTAATCCACCTCCTTTCTAAATTATATCAGAAACAACGTAGGGACACAACATGATTAAGGTATGCATGCTTTGGTTTAACTAATTATATTTGCTTTATATTTGGCCAGCTTCCAGAAAACGTCCTAATACTTCTCAATTCTTCTCTCTGCTCGTCTTTTTTTTTACTCTTCATGAGGAAAATTATGTCACTTCCAACATGAGATGATTCCTACTTGTGTTAACATTGATGTGTTTAATTGATCAAACAACTTATCACATTTACACCTATGCAAGGATTAAGATGATGAGGTTTTTCTATCATTCACTGGAGTTTGATTAATTGGTTTGTTTTCCAGTAGAATTCTGAGGGCAGACATTAGCATGAACCTTTACTGATATTTGCAGCCAGACAGTACTTGTCCTTGCTGGGTCATGTAGACCTGGACTTTTATTGCAGACATCATTTCTTTGAGTGTTGTACAAAGTGTTGTTTTGTATCTGTATCTCTGAAGAAAGGCTTCGTCCACTGACTGTTGTGACGACCCTCTTATTCTACCTGCCTGTGTACCTTGCTCTGTGCTGGTGGATGGAGCTACAGCCATCTACCTGCCCATCTGGGTGGGCCTTCCCAGAAAGCATATATGACTGCTCTTATGGGAGTGTCTCTCTCTCTCAGCAGGGCCTGCTGCACCAGCCTGAACCTTCATCCTTTGTTTGGTTTGCTGCACTAACAAACATGCATCACACAACATTCTCACTCATCCACACACTTCTGACACAACTGATGCCCTTCATACTTACACACCTTACTAGTTAATGAATATGATGTAAGAGTTCAGTTGAATAAACTACTTTTGATTGATAGATCAGTGTATGATCTCCCTTTTTGTTGCCAGCCTTGAGCCAGGTGGTAACACTGTTAACTGATTTGATTTCTTAGAGTAAGAGTAGCACTTGTATATGTTGCTGGATGTTTCTGTGCAAGTTTAAAAAAATACCAAATTATACCAAATTCCCTTTAAGAACTATGGGCATGAGAAGAAGAAGACTGTCAGATTATTCAATTCAATTTTATTTTTATTGCACCAAAACAACATAGCATCAAGGTAATTAACATAGTATGGTTAAGACCTTACAATATATTAAAAAAAAGAAAAACAACAAGTTCCCGCAATGAGTAAGCTCTTTGCCAAATGGAAAGAAAAAAAATGAATATTTTTAGACTAATTTTAGATTAATCGGTTCATTGATCAGTCAACAAAAACTTTCAACAATCCTTATTCCCAGTCTCTTCAGCGTGAGGATTTGCAGAATTTCTCTGCCTGCTCTTTTTAACCAAATATCTTTCGATGTTAGACATTTACAACTAAGTGACACTTGATAGAATAATTGTTTGATCAAGAGAATAATCAGCTTAGCAAATTAATAATGAAAATGATTAGTTGCAGCCATAATTGTATTTCCAATTTCTGGCAGCTGTATGTAAGCAGTGCATTCTAATTGCTTTTTTTTTAAACAAAAGTTTGCAATCATCAACTCAAATTGCAGATTCAGACCAAGATGTACAAAGTAAAACTCAGCATTGCTATTCAAAATTTAGGGTCAGAACAATCACAGTTGAGCCTAAATCACAGCGGTTATGATTGGTAAAGATGGAGAGTAACAAATGCAGATTAAAAAAAGGAAGAGAGTCCATGTTCTGATGTGTCAGGTCAGATGTCATCATCTTCTGAAAGTGTGTAAATGTTCTTCTGAAAAGTTTCTTGAATTTTGAGTTTGTGTGATCTGAGAAACTTCGAACTTCGAAGTGAGCCCTCAAACATGTACCTGTGATCAGCATACGTACTGTAGCTCATTTTGAATAAAAAATGAACTGTGTGCTAATCAAGGCCTCGAAACATCCACAAAGCAAAGGAGACTTCTGCTGTCAGGTGAGGGAGGAAAAAGAAGAGTTGGATGAGACACTTTAAAAAAAACATTGTCTCCTGCTGGAGCTAATATCATTTGGTTAATTAAATCCCAGAGCACTTTATATTAAATCTATTTGTCACACAGTCTGTTAATATGCTGGCAATACAGTCAGAAATGAACAAAATTAAGAACAAAACCACTTTTCATTAGAGCTAAGTAAATAAAAAGCATCAGGTTAATATATTTGTCATATTTTAAAATTGCTTTCTATGTCATCCATGTCTAAATAAAGGTTCTGTATTGAGCAGAGCTGAATGGATTTCAGTCATAGATAAATCCGTTCACAGAAGTGTTAGAAATACGGCTGCAGGCGATCTCCCGGGAGCGCTTAACTATGAAAAGAAGTCGGCTTTTAACTTCCCATTTCATTTGCTGCTTTGGAAAACCTGAGTGTCGGGAGCAAGAGCTGGGCTCATAATATAGACGATCAGTGGAAAGCTTGTGTGTTCGGGGGTGAAACCTTTCACCCTGAGCTGGTTACAAAGAGACGAGTCTGTCGCCGAACACCATCTGTGCCAAACCTCTATGTATCTGTATCCTTATGTTAAGTTTTGACAATTTTGATTTATATTAACATCTTGCACACGTGGCAATTTGATGTATTAGTAAATTTGTTACCTGTACACACAATTTGCATATCACTTTAGATTGTGGCGTGTTTCTTCTTTGGCTTGACAACAGGCACTGAGGCCATTTCATTCATTTAACCTAACTTACTCTCCTTCAAAGGTGTGAAGGGATTTAGTTGAACATTCAAGCAATTCAGACTGTCATATCTGAATGGCTGAGATTGAATGAAGGGAGCTAGGGGGCTCATTAAGACAGCATTATTATTTTCTTGTCCATTTATTTTTCATTTTCATCCATTCAGTCTGTTTGTTTGTGCTTGTAAGGTATTTTGAGATTATGAGCAACTCCCACAATAGGAAACAGCTGATTTAAAGTAATTCAGCTGCTGACTTGTTAATTCATTGTGTGTATTTGAGCCGACTGTGAATAATTTGTGGGAAACCTGTGGCTTGAACATACATTAAGAAAATCATTACTCAGGTGGGGATCAGCATTGCAAAGCAGAAACTCAATCAGCCCCCCCCCCCCCCCACACACACACACAATCTCTCTCTGTATCAGCAGCATTCATTTCTGGCTTACTGCTGGGAAAATTTGAGTGCTGCATATTGAAAAGCCAGAGGCAGTGTTTGAGCTGATGGCTGTATGCTCTCCACAGCTAAAAAACACAAATCTTTAACATTTCCATTTTCCAGTAGCAGACAATGCATCAAGACCTCGGAAGCAGGTGAATAGTGAGAACAGATGAAATAATAAAAGTACTGCATTACATTACTGTGGACTCAAAGCAATAACCGTTATGGTTCAAATCAAAGCTCAGCCAGGATGGGTCAAGGTTTCCTCGGACAATCCGAAATTAATTTGCTAATTAAAAAATAGTTTTAAAAGGTAAAACAGTGTTTTTGTTTCATAACAGAAAAAACATTTTGATGTAAGACTCAAAAAATCATGAATTCTGCCCATTCTTTCTTTTTTCCAGCTCCTTTGATGGTGTTATCCTTTGGGATGAAGAATGAAAAGGTCCTGTTTAGTTTAGTTTTTTTGATTTTAAACAAATCAAAGCGGAAGTGGACTTTAAAAAATCCTAATAAAAACTGAGAGAATAGAATCTATAAAAAAAAAATGCAAACACAAGATCGCCACTAAGAAGATACAAATATATAAATACCTACATGTGTTTTATAAACAAAGATCTTTCTTGCTTTGCTGCATTCTTTTTACTTACACATGAAAGTGTATGTGTGTGTGTGTGTTTGATGTTTCAAGTGTGATGAATGATTGACTTGATGAATTAATAGCGTGAATTAATAGCCTACATCATTACATGTCATCATTAGCAACTAGTGTTGTCTAAACAGACCAGCAGAGGTACTTTGCATTACATTACACATCAGACAGGAGGTTTTTTTTAAATATTAATATATATAATATATATAATATATAATATATAATATTAAATATAAAAGCTCAGCTTTTTCTGAAGATACAAGTTTTCCTCACTCACCACATGATGCTTCTTCCCCATTGCATTTTGAAACCTCCCTATAGCAAACCCTGACCCTTCTCAACCTCCACCCACTCTTACTAAAGACTGTTGTCTTGTGAAACAGAGATCCTTATATCGAAACCCCACAGGGCACATGCTGCGCTGCACTAAAATGGGTAATCCATTACAAGTAACGGGCATACTCCTGCGTGACAAAATCACAGTGTACGGCTTTTGTGAGATATGATTTTTGTAGCTTCATTATAAAAACAGAAAAGCAGAATGCTAACTAAACTATGCCGGTGTGGGTTGTTTTTTGCTGAATATGCATGCTCACTTTGCAGCAGAGAAAACCTGAACCTGCACATACAGGGTTTCATTGAGTGTAGCTCTCGTTTATGGGCGTCTCAGTGAATACACGGGAAAGAGTTTATCATCAAGGCAAACAACTACAAAATGTCCACAGTGGTGCACTACATAACTTTGTTATATGCTGGAACAAGCAACCTGGCAATGAGTGAATAGCAGCATATTCCACTCATTTGCAGGAACCAAATGAGGTCATCTGCAGGACAGAGGTTGACCTGATGTTGTTGTTTGAGGAGTAATTCAAAATGTTTTCTTGTTTGCTATGTCTTGTGCCATTGTGCTTGCTTGGTGCTGGGCTGTGTAAGTGAAGTAACTGCATATGCTGCTGTGTTAGGTTGTTAGGTTGTTAGCTCGTGTTCTACTCTGCATTGAGTGCAGTGAATGTGCAGATGTTTACTGCCAGACCCCCAAGAACGGTTTGAGCATAAATGTGGGCCTATGTTCAGGACGCATTTTCAAAACAATATGTTACAAATGCTGACTTCTGAGGTTGCCTGTTTCTTCTTTGTCAATTTGTCAATTTGTCAACAAATGCATGTGTTTACAGCTGTGACTTATGCATCCCACCTGTAGGGGGAGCTTGAGTAAAGCCTAGAGCGAATCTTACATTGTGTTTGCGGAAATGTTTTAATGATTATTACATTTTTTCATTCAATTCAATGTCTTTATCTATATTTTTTTCTCGATAATAATTCCATCTCATTCAAACATTCTAGGATTTTTTGTGACAAGATTTCGAGACATAATATTACTGATCACATTAGTACTAAAGTAATAAAGTAATGCCTTAATCACGCAAATTATTTAAACTGGTTAATTTGTATTGGAAACATCACTGACAGGCTCATTCTCCCCTTGTTTGAATTAAGTTAATGAAGATTTTAGGACTAAATGGGAGACACCTCATTAAATGACTTGGGAAGAAGTGTCCCTGGGATGTGCTCGGATCGGACACAACATTAGTAACACCTTAATAATCTGTTGCAGTCCAATTCAAATTATGACCTTTCACTTCACTTCAGCATTTAGAAAACAATAATTAGTTTTTGAACTGGTGTGTAGGCGTTGCAATGCTGTGGTTATTTTAAAGCAGCTGTCGTGCCAAGAAGAGACCTGAGCAGAAGGTCTGTCTTTACACTTTACACAAGTTTTGACACCTTTGAATAATCCCTCTGAGGCTGATTTGTTCTGTCCTGCTCTATCGTCTGTCATTGCTCATTTGACTACAGCCTCAGCCAGACTCACAGCTCGTCTGCCTGTAATCTCAACAGAACACTAATAAGACTTTGGCTCCTCCACCTCTCGCTCCCTCTGTCTTGTACGGCTCTTGTTTTTCAAAAACCTTAATTTGAGTTCATATTACAGCAAAATAAGACATCAGTGAGGAAAGCCTCCTCTTCCATTTTTCCTATCAATTTTAGCGCAAGTAAGGCCTGCAAGGGGTTTTTAATTTCAGATGGGAAATTGAATTCTGTCAAGATACAATCTGCATTAGGATGTGCTCAGAGCTTAACGCTGTATGCATGTGCATGTGTGTCTGAGTGAGATGAGGTTCACATACCCCCGCTTTCGCAGTGGTGGGGGCTGGAGAAGGGGGCGTGCCGCCGTGGAGTCACGGAGTGAAGCTGTTATCTAATTAGCATATGAATCGCAGCGATTTCGCTTGTTAGAACTTATCTCACTTCACCATTGGATGAAACCACAGACCTTTGAAACAAAAAGCCAGATTGGCTGGTAGATCCGTTGCTATTGATCACCCTGGGTCATTATAATACACACGTGGGTAAACCCCTCCCACACAATATTAATAATAATAATGAATATAATATTTATATATTAATATATATTATATATTTATTATTAATTATCAGTAAGCCTTTACCAAAAGCACTGCAGTTACTGACTATACATTCATTCATGTAATGCTTGATGTTATACGTTGAACATATTGTAGAGGGAAAAAAACATGAACAAGGTATATGTTGAGTTAAAGCTTTATTTACATACAGCACAAATAATGTACAATCACAACTGGCCTAGCCAGTGAAAAACTAATCAGGTGAAGCTTGAAATGTCTCTTTGCCGCCTCTGGGTCATAAGTTCTTTGTGGGACTGTCTGAATCTGCTCCAGTGTGGAGACTTCTGTTGTCTGTAGCTGTGAGATTCAGTGTAGCTTCCAGTCTAATTTGAAGTGTGGCACACAGGTTGGTGAGCTCCTGGCTGTGGAAGGATGGATCCATGTCATCTGTCCTGCTTCAATCAGCTGTAAACACAATCAGTACAATCAGCACAGTTCAATGACAACATACACCGATACATGTAACTGAAAAATGATCTAATGAATCTAATCTTACCCTCTTTCTTCTCTGTCGACTACTGAACTTCTCAATGCTGCTGCAAGAGCTGCAAGGTCCGGTTGGATGTACAGGAAGTTCCTTCATACTGGCTCATAGTACGTCTTAGTGCTTCATAGTACAGGCAGCTGGAAAACAACATGAGTAACATGAGTATATTATTAATAAACGGAAATAGCCTCGCTACATCACCGTTGGAAGATTCACAGTAAAAAAAAAACATTTACTAAACAGTTACTTACAGACAATGGCGTCATTTTCCAAACTGCAAATCCGGACTTGCAGCTATCTGAAACACAGGTAGCAGCACGAATCTCTGCCTGTCTGACTGACATCTCTCAGTGGATGTCTGCACACCACCTGAAAATGAACCTTGATAAGACTGAACTACTTTTCCTTCCAGGGAAAGACTCTCCCACCCATGACCTGACTATTAACTTTGACAACTCTGTCTTAACCCCCACTCAGACTGCTAGGAACCTGGGTGTGACACTTGACAGCCAACTCTCCCTTACTGCCAACATTACTGCAACAACACGTTCCTGTAGATTCATGCTGTACATCAGGAGAATATGTCCCCTTCTCACTCAGAAGGCGGTGCAGGTTCTGGTCCAGGCCCTGGTCATCTCACGCCTAGACTATTGTAACTTCCTCCTGGCAGGTCATTCAGAATGCAGCAGCTCGACTGGTTTTTAACCTACCGAAATTCACTCACACTACTCCGCTCCTCCACTCCCTTCACTGGTTACCGGTGGCTGCCCGCATCCGTTTCAAAACATTAGTACTTGCGTACCGTGCTGCGAACGGATCGGGTCCAGTCTACATCCAGGACATGGTCAAACGTTACACCCCAGCCCGTTCACTCCGCTCTGCTTCCGCCAATCGGCTTGTTGCTCCGTCACTGCGAGCTAAACACTCATCGAAATCACGACTGTTTGCTGTCCTGGCTCCTAAATGGTGGAACGAGCTCCCCATTGACATCCGAACAGATAGTCTACACATCTTCCGCCGCAAACTAAAAACACACCTCTTCCGACTATACCTTGAATAACATTTTTAAACTAACAATTTAGTAGCACTTAAATGGCACTTACTTATAGCACTTTCTAGTTTTGCTTTTTTGAAGAAATTGTACTTTCTTGATTCTTGTTGTTCTGGGTTTGTACCCTCATGGTTGAATGCACTTATTGTAACTCGCTTTGGATAAAAGCGTCAGCTAAATGAAAAATGTAAATGTAATGTAGAGTCTTGGCCAAATGTGCAGTGACTGCCTCGTTGTGTGTGTGTGTGGGGGGGGGGGCTCAGGCTGTGAAAACACAATGATGAAATAGATCAGATAAAGTAAACCTGGAGAATGTATTTTATACAGCACAACGTGTCTCTTCTTTAATCTTACCCTCGCTCCGCTTCGTGGCGCCGGCCGTTTGCCTCAGAGGTGTGAAGAGACGGGCAGTTTCCTATAAAATACAACAGGACAAAAAGTCACGTTTATGAAAAAACTTAACGAGAACAAACTTAAATTGAAGCAGTTCGTACATATTTAAACATGCACTAGTTCTGCTCAAGCACTCAATGCTCTCTTCTTCTTTTAGCAACTTTTTCGCTAATCCCACAGTTGTTAACACACGCTACTCAGATCTAAGAGTTAACTTAGCAGTTAGCTAAGATGGCTTCTCTCTGTAGCTATGCTCTTACCAAAAGTTTGGGATTGTGCTCCCGTCTTCTCTGCCTCGACTTGTCCACACTGGGCCCGCAGCTTTACTTTCCAACGCACTCATCCTCTCCTCCAGGGAAACAGTGTCGTGTCGACTTCAGCAAGTTTTTTACACCGAGAACAGAGTCACTCGTCGAACCACGCGAAACACGAGCCGGTAGTTTCTTGTCTGCAGGAGACAGACGCTTCATTCATGAGGCTGTGATTGGACCAGCCCTCTAAACGTGTTGATGTTAAGTGACGTGGCATGTAGCTGAGTGTGACGTTTTCAGAGTAAAACTTCACAAATGACCTTTTCACTTTTGAAGCAGCGGTTATAACAGTTTTTAAATTGTACTTTACATTTATATGGGATGAGTATGTGACTGAAGACCAGTTTATTCTTTCTGGTGTTAAGTTAATGTACTTACATGATTATTGCTGTTCTGTGTTTGTACCCTCATAGATTAATGAACTTATTGTAAGTCACTTTGGATACAAGTGTTGAGTGTTTTAATGGAATACTGAAATAGTTTAATAACAACAATAGCACAATTGAAGTCCAAATTATGAGACAATTTCATCAGAGTCAACAGCTTAGCACGCCATGGACAGTTTTTTCTGTGCTGCCTGCAGATTCCTGTGAACAGCTGTTAACCTGAAATTCCACCGAAATTTGCAGCAACGGTATCTGACACAAATACTTCTTTTCATGCAGTGTCACAGTTTGACAGAAAAGGAGCAATAATAACAAAGGGGATTATATTCATTGATAAGAATAAGAAAGCACTTAAAGAAGTGACATCATCCTTAAGAAGCGTCGGTTATGAAACAGGATATGGAAGAGACAGAAATTATTTGAACTTTAATAATAACTTAATTTGAATAAAAACAATCTATGTGCAGGACTTAATCTGACTGATAGATCATTATCATCCAATGTCTGTGGGATAAATATAGAGCTGGAGAAATAAATTCATTTCCTAACACACTCTGTAGGTCATTCATTCAAACTACTCAAAAGAGTAACTATTCTCCTCTTCAACACACTTGTGTGTTTAAAAAGTGTTATCTTTCACAGTATAGACCAAATAATCTGTGTGTTTGTTCTTCTCTTCAACATTTGCATGCATTCAAATTACAATATGCACTGAAACCTGTCTGTCTTTTATTAATTAAAGTGTGTGTAAGTGCTCTTCAGTGTGCATAGATTCTGTTCTTACAAAAGAACAATTTCCAGATAAGAAAACATTGGTGAATGTCAGAATCTTCTTTAAAAACTGCTTAAATGGGTTTAAGAAGAAATTTCTTCTTAAGAAGGTTTGGTGAATGAGGCCCACTGACCTTACTCCACATTGTTTGGGGTAGTGGTTGGACTCTAATGGTTTAACACAGGAGTGTGGAGTCAGGAATAATGTAAAACAATTTAACTAAAAAGGGTGACAAGAGTCTCCTAGTCCAACATTGTTTGGAGAAAAATAGACCGACTGTGCATTCTAGCTGTCCGCTGAAGATTTTAGTGTCCGAGTTGTGAGGCAGTTTTTCCAATTTTGGTGAGTTTATGTGCTTTGAAATCAGAGATGTGGGGGAAAAAACATGGACACTGTAAACAAAATGTGTTGTATTCATGTATTAAGAGCGTTTAAACAACATATCTTTTGAAAATTTGCATAATAACAAAGATTAAATAAAAATATTAAATAATTATTTAAAACATTTGCACATTTATCCTAAAAATCATTTGTATTGGCTAAAAAGTTTCTAAATTTGGTGCTTGTGAAAGATTGACGTACATTTGACATTTTGACAGGTTCAGATTAAGAGCTACGATTTAGAGGCTAGCAGAGCACGGAGGTTATGGCAGGGCTGGTAAATGATACTATGTGCAAGTGAAAAATGGTTTGTCCAGGTGGACAGGCAAGGTAACCTAAGCTACCCCTAGTCTCTCTCTCTCTCTCTCTCTCTCTCTCTCTCTCTCTCTCTCTCTCTCTCTCTCTCTCTCTCTCTCTCTCTCTCTCTCTCTCTCTCTCTCTCTCTCTCTCTCTCTCTCTCTCTCTCTCTCTCTCTCTCTCTCTCTCTCTCTTGCCGATGAGGACCTGGTGTGCTGGAGTTGGGGCCTTGCCTTCACAGCTGCTGTTGATCGGTCAGCTGCCTTTATAAGCTCCAGCCCTGCTCTCAGTCTTCGCCGGACTATAGACTAAGTTACCGTTAGTACTGCCAGCCACCACCTTCTACTAGAAGATTCTGAACTTCCTGTTTTTGCTGTGTCCTGACTTTCCCTGTCTCCCTGCCCAGGATCAACAGCTGGACATTAGACCCGACTCCAGCCTCAGATTTCTGCCTGCCTGCTTGCCTGCTCCACACGGACATTCATCACCTCTGACTCCAGCTTCGGATTCCTGTTCCACACAGACTTACAAATAAACCCTGTTTAACTTGCCTTCTGCCTCAGCCTCTCTCTGTCTCTGCGTCCAAAGCCTGGTCTTAACACAGGTATAAGTAGAGGTTCACTAGCTCAGTTGATTGATGATCTGACAGGGTCTTGTTGGAAGGGGGTCTGGATTGATGAATGAGGCTCAGGTGTGTATAAGAGTTGCCGGTAGATTGGCAATCGGGAAACCCCGCCCACCAGGTATAGGATCCAACAGAGGTCAGGAACCAATCCAGCCACATTTTTAAACTCCTTTCTATTTCACATTGGGTGGTAATGTCTTTTAAACTCAGAGCAAGACGGTTCATTGTTCACAGCTTCAAGCTGACCAGGTGTGAGTTTGGATGTTCTCCCTGTGCCTGTGTGGGTTTTGTGCAGGTCCTCTGACTTCCTCCCAATCTAAAGACATGCATCTGAGGTTAACTCCAGGAGACACCAAGTTGCCTGAAGGTGTGACTGCTTGTTTTCCTGTGCATGGATATGACCCTGTTCAGACTGGTTATTAACAACCATCCTGAGTGATCCAGCCACAAGTGGTCCGCAACACGTCTGTTGCACTCAACAGGTCTGAATGCACCCAAATGTGTCCTGAATCACAAAAAAACATATTGGTGATCAGGGACGCATTTCATTTTTTTGTTGTGTAAATGGAAATCCATCCTGGGCCACCTACTCAGCTACAGTTCAAACGGTTTTCACGCTTCTCAGTATAATGATTAATACTTTTCTTGAATTGTTAATATACCTCATACCAGCACTCAAACACACACACACACACGCTGTCATTGAACACATCTGTAAACGGCGACTGGGTAAAAAATGTAATTTGGTCATATCCACATACCATGTGAGTGTCCCCTCTACTCTTATGGACTGAAGGTTGCACATCACGCAATATTTGAAAACTACTTGATACTTAATAAGAGAAGATTAGGTCATTCATACAGTAAAGAACAAAACAGAAAATAATTTTCGGTAACAACATTTCCAATCAAATTCAATGGTAAACAGGATAAAGGTGCATTGAGTTAAAAGTTAGCATGTGAAGCTTCAGGTTGTTCATCATTAAGAGAAAAGCAGATGCATTCTCATACTGACAGAGTAAAAGCAGTAAAACACTGCAACCAGAGAGGTATAAAAGTGTGAGGATGTTTTCTTGCTACATGCTCCTGTGTTTCTTTTTTAAATAATGCTGGGCACACATGGTGGGGATATTAGAAACATTGATCTTAATTCATGGTAACACCATGATAGAACACAAAGCTGTGTCTTTTTAAAAATACACATCTAATTATGTGTTAGATGTGGACAGTTGCTGCAGTGAGCGCTCTGAAAACCCTTGATTGATTTCATGCCTGTGGTCAGTGTGAGTTTTGTGAAAGTGTCTTCTCCTTCAGCTGACATTTGGGCCAACACATTTATCATCCCAGAACTCAAGAGTGGGTTTCTCTGAACTGACCAGATGAGACCGACGATCATTAACACTCCGCGTGTTTCTCTGGATCTCAGGATATTTTGGATGGCACACACATTAACAACTGGTTGACCCACAGCCATTACGTATGCAAATCTGATTGGGTAGTGATTAATCATACTAAACGTACCAATTACAGCTGTTTCCTGAAGTCAGCTCGCTACTACATTCCAGTGAGCAGGATTAGATGCAGAGATTCAGATGGAAATAACCTGAGCATGTAAAAATCAACCACTCAAGACATTTGTATTTACTTGTTCTTTTGACCAGCATCACATGGTTTGTTGGTGACCCTCTTAGCTTTGAGTAGAGTGAAGCTATATTTCTCATCCAGCTTAATCCCCACATTATGATTCTGCCTGTTCCTTTTGCAGCTTCAAAACAATGTTTTTGCTGAGTCACACACTTTCTTACCCAGACCAGTTCAGTCATTGCTTATAAACGTGAACCTCCTCTACTGCGAGCTAAACAACTTCAATGCAATTAAGTCCACATTTACATAATCACTTTTAATAATAATAATAATAATAATCATAACTTTCTTTATATAGCACTTTTAAAAACAGCTACTACATAGTGCTTGACAAAGAGGATGAATAAAAACAACAATACAAAACATCAAAGACAAGATGCAAGTTAATTGTGTCCTTTAAAATCAAAGACAGTAGATGAATAATATAACATCATTGAAAAGTAATGGCAAAGGAAAAACTGAAACATAAGTAATGCTGGGCTCACATGTTAGCAGATGGTTGTCTATTGGTTTGAGCTAAAAGAGGCTTAAAAGCTCAGTAGCGCTATGTAGTTTAGTGATAATTCCTGATGATGTTTTGCATTAAAATTCCTTTTGTTGTAGAGTTTTATTTTCTTTTTTACTAAAAACGCTACATAGAAGAGAGGAGAACTGCATATTTAGGTGGTACTTCTTTATGAATTCATCACTACAAAAACACACTTAGATTAACTTCTAGTCAGTTGATCCATTGTTAATGAATAAGACATTGATTAATGTGACTTTAAAGTACTAACAGTCCAACAGCACAGAATCTGCAGATGGTGATTGGGTGGTTGATCAATAGCAATGGATGAGTCATTATCTCCTTAGGTAATGGACATGTCTGTTTATCTAAAGTTGGCGCACAAATATAATACATCCAATGAGACATCACTAGAATGGTAGATGACGTAATACGCCTTTAAAGATTTAATTTAATGAAACTGATGATGATTCATACACTGGTTCTCTAGCAAGCAGCCAACTGTTCTGACATTTAAAATGGGGACATGTCCTCATGCATCTTCATTCATCCCCATTGATTCGCATCCAACACATATTCATTCCGATTGATCCAACCTCATCTTCCATTCATTCCTAATCATTCCCATTCTTCCAGAGCCTCTTCCCGATACTCTGTATTCACAGCATACTGGCAGCAGCTCTGACATTTGATTAAATCTCCAATATACACCTTATTTGTTGTGTGTGTCAGTGTTTGAGTGCCCACAGTCATCAGAATTCTTGTGGTCCACGCTATTGTCCCCTGTTGCCCTCTGCCTCTCTTGTAACCCAGACAAATGGTAAATATAACCTTTTCTGGCCCAGACATCCTTACACGCACACACTGAGACATTTACAGACACATGAAGTCAAAATATTTCTACAAAATGAGCGCTCAAACTTTCTTCCAGTGGCTTTGCTGTATTATTTTCTAGACCTGCTGGCCATGTTTAATGCATTAGCCCTCAGATTAGCCTGGTGGTTAGGGAGACAGCCCCATAATTAGACCGTTCCATGCTTGATCCCTTATGTATGGAGATGACTGAAAATTTGACAAATGTGGGCTTAAACTTTGAAACATTGTGCTAATGTTTAATTTCCTATTTCCAAGCACATTTACTTAATATCACACTCGTATAAACATAAATTGGACTAGAATATATACGATCTGTAAAAGAGGGGCTGAAATGTGTCTGGAAATCTTCTTGTGCATATTAGGCCGGCTTATGTGAGCCATGGACCAATGACATGCACTTCTCATTGTGGCTTCACTGTGGAGACATTTATTCTGTAACATTGTAACTAAGGAGTCGTTGTGCACCCACATATAGTCAGAGGTGAAAGTTATTCTTGTTGCAAAAGAAAAATATAGTCGTGATGATAACCAGTTTACAGGTATGATAAAGGTGTGTGCACAATATTGTCATTGTGGCTGCACTTTGGATATTCTTGATTTGATTTCAGATTTTGTGATCGCCTTGTTTTCCTGAAACATCATCATGATTGCACGGTTGTCTTGTTCTGCATGTGGCTTTAATGCACTTCTTCTTACTGTGCTTTTAGATGTTGTAACACTTGATGGTTACTCGCTCTCTCGGCTCAGAGCACCCTGACACAGAGCTTTGAGCAGATCTTTCTTGTAATGCACCAATCAAAGTGTAAAGATGCTGCACCACCATGCCCCCCTTCTGCTTCACTGGTGCTTGTTTTTTTTCAACTAATCTTACTTTCCTGTGATCTCTGTGGATCTGCAGTTTTTGTCTCTGGGATTCTCTGGTGCGTCTCTGTCGGTCTCTCCTCCACCTCAGTCCAGTCGCTGCAGCAATAATCCACATGTCTTTTTCAGTGACTTGGCACTTGTAGTTTATTGATTATCATTTGGCCAAATTCAATTAAAAACTACATCTATATCGAATGTTCTCTGTGCCATGTGTGCTTTTATCGGGAAAACAGGAACTTTCTTTTAAATAACTCTGAAAATTTCTTAGCCCCTTCATGTCTTGGTCCAGCCCCCCCATAGCCCAGGTTTTAGCATCACATATATTAAGATTTTTGGTGCATATAGATGAACCTATTTCAGGCATTTAGTAGTTGTTGATTCAAACTTTTCTGTGCTTCCTGTTTTATTTTGAAATCACCTGTCTCTTTGTGTTTGTTAAATTTACTTCCTGCCACCTGTGTGACTACCCGGCTTGCCCTCAATTAGTTTCATCTCATCACAGTCAGCCTCTCCCTGCCCGTGTGTGTTCACCTCACTCTGTCTTAGTCTGTCAGGTTCTTTTAGTTTGCTTCGTGCATTGTGTCAGTGTCTCAGCCTTTCTCTCTTCTTCTGTCTGCTGTTTCCTTGGATCCCTGTTCACTTGTGTTTTTTGACTTTGCTGCTGCCAAGTATCAGTTGTAAACTGTAAGTTCTTCAGATTTGTTTTCTACTTTGTGTTTTGAGCTCCCTGCCTTTGTTTCCGACTCTGCGTCTGCCTGGCTCCTGGTTTTTTGGACATTCTTTGATGTATATAAAGTAACTTCCCTTCCCCATCCTGCCCGCCTGCCTGTCTTTCTGCATTTGGGTCCTCTATCCTATTTCCCTGCGTACTGCTTTGATGCCTGTGGACAGCCCATTAGTCAGACTGTTGACAGGTTGGTTTGACTGGTGAGGGTTATTTCCCATTTCCTTGGCTCTCTTAATAAAAAAGAGAGAAGGAAGCAAGATGCACATTTAAACTTCTCTCTTTTTCAACAGTATTTTTCGCATGATGTTTTCAGGGGATATTTCTTGATGCTCTTTACAGATCAGAGATGTCAAACAGTGAAACATGAGCCCGGTCCTTTGTATTGTACCTTCACGTGGTTATTAATAATATTAATAATAATAATAATAATACATTTTATTTGTAGGCTCCTTTCAGAGCACTCAAGGTCACCTTACACGGAAGACAAAAAAACATAAGAAACAATGTGTCAAAAACATCAATAAAATAAATCAAATGAAATGAACAGTGAATAAAAAATGGAAGACAATCAAACTGAAAAAGCCTGTTTAAATAGATGAGTTTTTACATATGATTTAAAAATGGAGAGAGTGTTAGTGTTGCGAATGTCTGGTGGGAGGGAGTTCCAGAGGCTGGGGGCAGAGTGGCTGAAGGCTCTAGTTCCCATGGTGGACAAACGGGCAGGTGGTACAGTGAGGTGAATGGAAGAAGACGATCTGAGGGTGTGGTTCAGAAAGGTATGGTGGAGCAAGTTTGTGGATGGCCTTAAAGGTGATGCTGGTATTTGACTTTGAGGTTGAAAATGTCTTAAATCCCTTCTCAAACACTTGCACAAGTCGTTATCATGCTGAATATCAGCAGCATGCATGGCAGTAGACACAAAGGAGCAGAACTATTTTTCCTTCACATTTTCTGCAGCAGCATCTGTTGTGTACATTATTCTTCTTGTTCTTGAAAAGGATAAAATCATTTTTGGATATATTTGTGGAAATGGCATCAAAGCTCCAGCCTGTGGTGTTGCCGGGAGCTCCCAAAACAGATATGGGAGAGGAAGGGGAATCACACACCGAACCATAACCTTGCAAAACGTGTGTGTGTGAAGTGCAATTTTTTTATTTAATTTTCAACCACACAAATACAAAGTTAAATTTCACTATCAGTTACAATTTTGGAGTGCTGTTGTAGAGACTTTTCTGCTCTGCTCAAACAAGGTTAGTGACTATTGAGTGAAAACTTCCGCTTCGTTGTTCAGCACCAGTCTGAAAATATTGGCACTGGAATCATCATTTTAAAAATGATTCAGTACTACAGTCATAGAAAGTGAGGGATTGGTGGGCTGTCAAATCGTACTGAAATAGCTTTAATAGATAGATTAACATCACCCTTGTACATTCACACTTCTCCGAGGGGGAATCCTACTGATTTCCTGGAATTCATTTTTCGTGCCACCATGAGGTTGACATGTGTTTTTTTTTTTTGTAAAATGTCTCCTCAACTAAAACTACAGTATAGATTGCAATGAAATTTCTATGAAACTTCACACCCTCATCGGGAAGAGTTGTCGGGACCGAATTCCTGTTTATCTTTGGGTTATGGCTAAATGCCTACAACTCCACCATTGCTTTAAGTTGAGTGCAAGTTAGCAAAACTTAACACACCAATCTAAGATTATAAACATTTTACCTGCGAGAGCATTGTATTGTTATTATGGCAACTATGATACAGAGGTGGTGATTCTATATATTGCTATATATAGTCTGCCAACTAACTCTACAAACGTCTGTCTGTCTGTCTCTGTAAAAACATTCACAGAATCACTTCCTGTTTGGCAAGTTATCTTCAAAGTAAAAACTAAACATTTTTTTTGTTGCTGCAATGCCTTATATTGAGCTGAATTACAGAGCTTTTGTTTTGAAACGTTGAAAACTTGGATCTAAAGTCTGTGTGGAGAACAGACCTGAAATAGCCAACATGCAACCAATGAAAATAATTGGTGCAAAAGAATAGAATCTTTCTTATCGGGTCACTTTCACACAGCCAAACAGCCCATTCCACACAGGCAGGTTTAGAACTAGCACTGCACAAGTACATCTAATTCAGAAGACCAGCATATGCATAAAATACATTGTTAAATATATATATAAATTGGCTGATGCATACAACATAAATTGACTTAATGTTTTAGATGAATTGAGCCACTGTCTGACACAATCTTTCCATGTGTCAGACAGTGCTGCTCTCTGCTGCTACAAACCAGAATAAGTAAAAACACTGAGCTCCACTGTTCAGATGGTGATTCACATGACAAACCTCATGACAGAGGAGGAGAGGGCAGATTATTTTTCGCCCTGCTTCTACTCTCACTTTTCATTTCAGTAACTTTACAATGAAAAAAGATCATTCTTCCATCTGTCTCTCTGTCTGTTTTTTTATATCCTCTCATATTGTCCCAAAACCACCAGCCATCACCCTGATCGCTCCCTCTTCTCTTTTTCACTTCTCCTCATCTACTCACCCCTGGGCTGCTTTCTCTCAGAGGCCAAAACAGTTGTTGAGAAGAGGCAGACGCACAACAACACACAGCAGACTCCCCATAGCAAATACACTACAACGACAACAGCTGGAAGTCAACAGCAGGTGGGAGGAGGAGGGAAAAGAGCAAAACATGAGACAGACGGAAAGAGAAAAAGGTAAAGGAAGGTGAGACAACAGCATTGCTGGGCCCTCAGAGGATGTAGAGACTGTATCTCAAAACTGAAGGAGGGATGGGAAACCTGCTCACACACCTCCTGGAGGAGCAACATCACAAAACTTTATCACCTTGATATAAAGAGGGGTGAAGTGACGGGGGTTGGGGGGGAGAAACAACCCGACAGACCTCGCCATTAGTTAGACGCTCACAAGTATTCCAGCCATTTTTCCAAATCCAGCAACAACAATATACCCAAGTATTTGATAATTCTGAGAGGCAGAGTCAGCAAGACACAAAAGAAAACAATAGCTTTAAACCCTTTGAAGCTTTTACAGCAAAACACATCCGCTTCACTGAGGCTTTTAATCCAGTCTGAAGCCTCAAGAACTGTTTTTGGCAACACAGAACTGTAAAATAGGTGATAATTTAGCATTCTCCCAATGTAAATCAGCTTGTTCCAAGTATATGGGGCAAATTAATTGAGAGGCTGCCATGTTTAAAGAGATTGTCCCTGCTTTCTTACACACTCCTCAACCAATTAAACACTGACACTAGTCTGGGTGAAATATAAGACGAAATGAGACTTGTTAAGATGAACATTTGCTGTCATGCATGGTAAATCTCTGCCCTGGCAGCCATAGTCCTTGATTCGCAATGGTTGCATATGCTTAGGCTACAAGCACCTCTCATTGTTATTTCACATGCGCTCTGCTGGCTCTCTGCTGCTCAATTCTGCCTTAAAAAACAGAAAGTGCTGTTTGAGGGTGTACAGGGTATTGGGGGAGAATCAAAGTTTAAGCGGGGTTGGGTGGGAGATGAGAGCAGAGAAGCCTGGAGGAAGGAAACATCTGCAGAATAAAATCAGGGAGGTGGAGGAGAAGCTTCAGCAAAAAGACTAAGGGAGTGAGTCCAAGGATGTAATGTGAATAAATGTTATTCAATTCAATAACGTGATTTGCATATTGCTGATGTTGTGAACTCTACATAGAGTAACCACAGTTCTAAGCTTCACTTTTAGCTCTAATATTATGCAAGTCCAACCAACATTTCTATAAAAAAATACACAAGATTATGTAAGAGTCGCACACACACAGACAAGAGTCCCTGAATAAATGCCATAAAAAAGATGGATTTTTCCAACTAGATTGTCCCAAACTGGCCTTTTCATCATCCCTCATATTTAAATCCAGTACAGTCCTGGTGCCAGTATCATAAGATATTATATTGTGATACAATTTCCTTATTTAATCATGAAATGAGTAACAAATCAGATATTTGTTAATAAATTCTTGAAATGATTGTTACAAATAAATTAACTCCCTAAACATAAAGAGATGCTGCACACTTCAATGTGTTTTTGAGCTGTAAACTAAATCATGACTGTACTTTGATAGAATATGTTAATATTCGTTTTAATATCTCATTTATTAACAAATTGATATAATAAAATGAACATGTATGGGTTGAACAGGGTTCATAATGCCACACATTGTTTGAAACATTGTTGGACCTTGCAGACTCAACCATTTGGGATGTCTCCAAGTCTAATCAACAGTGGATACCCCCCTGCCTCCAGCGACCCCTCGTGAGTGGGCTGCACTCATTTTCAAATCTGTGCTGAAACTAAACCTCTAAACCACCATACCAACGACAATTCAGAGACATGCCCCATCCTCCCCCTGCCCCATGGCTGTCTCTCTCACACACATCAGCTGTGGGTGCAGCTGCCTGTACCAATGGTTGAAACGGCTCGAGACGACCATGGACTTGACCGTCAGGGAACTCTAGAGGCGGTAAGCTTCTACTTCATATGTAATTTCTGTCACTAAAGTGTGTGTGCTGCTACTGGAGTCCTAGACAACCCATATTTAGTTAATTGTTGTGTCCTATGTATATGTTTCTGTGTCAGTGACATTTTGGCCTATTTTCCACCTAATAGTTACACAAACTAAGAGGACAAGGGTGACTGGGAACTAAAAGTATTTTTTAGTCTATGATTGGCTGCCATTTACAGGAATCTGAGCCTATAAATTAGAAATACAGCATTGCAATGCTTGTTAAATTAAGTTGTCTTCCCTGACTGAAATAAATGAGAACCTTTTTAGGAAGTTAAGCAAATTAACTTGTGTTTGCACAGAAGGAGCCAGGATCCAAGAGTTCCTGAAAATATCTCTGGGATATGAAAGGTATATGTTATGGTTTTCATAGGTAGAGACCCCAGCATTCTGCCTCACTGCTAATCCACAACTGCTCTGGGGCTGTTTGTATCCGGAAATAACTTGGAAGCAAGAATATGACCTGGATGTGAAAACCTCCAGTTCAAGCTTTTTTTCCAAATTGCACTCATCAGCTCATCAGACACAGTCCCATCGATGTGCTTTTGGCAGACCGCTGTTGGCATCGTGCAACACACAACCTGTGTTTTGATTCAGGCCTCAGGGAAGTGCTGCAAATGTACAAAACTTCTCTAGGAGCCTTCGACTGGCCGTGAACGGTTCTGCATTCATAGACATGACTAGTCCTTGTCCTCTTCATATAATATTCATGTTATAGAGTTTTGTTTGAAAGCCAGTAGCAGGAAAGTTGAAACATCTCACTCTAACCTCTAACTTCCTGATGTCTGAAACATTAGATGTGTTTGGAGCAGGATTAGAATTCACATGCAGTAGCAGTGCAAATGGAGTGGAAAAATCTGTATGTGTCATGTGATATAGCGTGTGGTAGAAGTGAAGGAAGAAGACATTGACTTACAGTCATGGCGCTGGAATATGCTTCAAACCCTGAGACAGTGGTTGGTTTGTTGTCTTGTTCTCTAGAATCAAGCAAAAGTTGAGAAACTACATGAGCGTAACAGTGGAGTAGAAGCGGAGAAATGTGATGAACACAAACAAACAGACAAGAGGAAGAACAAGAACAGAGGACAACAACTACACTACAAAATAAATAAATACTTTTCAAACATGCTAACTAGGTTTTGGGGGAAAATATGATCATAGTGTAATAAAATAATCAATTAATCTTTAGAAATTTCAATAGTTTCTGTGAAAAAACGGTGGAGGAAAAAGTTAGGTGCATTTAAACATCAAATATGGTGGTTGTGTGACACATATCCCACCCCTGCACTACACCTATCATCTGCTTTATAAATATACACAGTATATTCCATAATTGCAGCATGCTTGCTAGAGACTCTTGCTTCATGTTGTTCAAGAGGTTAGTGACAATGTTTCACCATCCACCAGATGCTTCAGTTTGAATACACCAATATTGTCGAGGACATTTTGTAGCTATGCACAATCTCAACAATTTTATTTGTCATCTAACTGTTTGCAGCTAAGTTAAATAGAAACCTTTTTATTCTGATAGCAACATTATCTGTGTATTTCCTATTTCCAATTAGTGGCATGATGTTAAGAGACAAAAATTCATCTGCTGCCTTACTTCCATCTCCCCTTCCTCCCCTCCCATCAGTCCTCCAACTGTATTTCTCTCTGTCACCTCTGACTCTATAACTCTGTCCGTGCTTTCACCATTCTGCTGTATTTACTCTGTCTCGCCATGATTAACTGAGAAACAACCAAGGCCATTTTGTTGATGCAATACCCTGTGTGTGTGTGTGTGTGTGTGTGTGTGTGTGTGTGTGTGTGTGTGTGTGTGTGTGTGTGTGTGTGTGTGTGTGTGTGTGTGTGTGTGTGTGTGTGGTGTGTTTGAGACGCTCTGCCTACTTTCTCTAAAATCAATAGTTTTATTGATCGGATAGCACAGTAATGGAAAGGTATGTGTCTCAGGTTGTTATTTGAATTCCTGTTTTCTTATCTCCCACTCACACATACGCACACACTCACTTAAAAAGCAAAAGTGTGTTTGTGTTTCCTACATTACACTTTGATAAAATTGTCAATGGAGGAACATAATGAAATTAAATTAAATCTGATTCCCAGTCAAGCTAAATAATTTTTTTCAGGCGTCCGTTTTGGATTCGGGGAGCAGAGCTTATATGAATTCCGCATGTTTTTGAGGAAATTTCATGTAGATTAGATTTTCTTTTCAAATTTATTATGATGAATAGTTAGAATTTTTAAAAAGATGGATTTTTCCAACTAGATTGTCCCAAACTGGCCTTTTCATCATCCCTCATAATTATTATCTCTCTGCCTTCTTCTTCCCTCTTGGCCTACAGCCCCTGTTTCTCTGTATTTTCCATTGCTTTCTACTCATTCTCCTGTTTTACTTTTTCCTCACTTCACCCTTCAGTCAATATTTCTCGCTCTTGCCTTTTTCATTTGTACCTCCTTGTTTACTTCAGTTTCTATCTTTTCTGAAGTCTCCCTAATCCCTCCATTTTTTGTCTCTCCACACACACACACACACACACACACACACACACACACGTTCTGCCCTTTCACGACTTAGCCTGTATGGCACCTGTCACATGGAGCCAGCAAATTAGTGTGTGTGTGTGTGTGTGTGTGTGTTTTCTCCTTCACTACTCACTTATATAAATTAAAAACATTACTCAGATTAAGGTTGGAGTGTCAGGAGTGGCGTTGGGCCAGATACTCCATTTCTTCCCCACCGAAGGAGAGAGAGTGAAGACTGGAGGGAGGTAGCGAGAGTAAGAAAAGAAAATCCCATTTGAAAGGGCAGGAGGAGAATAAAGAGAGAGAGAGAGAGGAGTGAGGCGTATGGACTCACATCCGTTATATATATACTATATTCCCTGCCAACAGATGCTAGCACCAGTATCTTGAACCAAAACAAATGCCAACTCCTCTTCCTGTTCCAGACCAGACCAAGAGCAAAGCAGTTTGTGTGCACACTGCTGAAGTGCATCCACCCTGTTTCATGTATCTGTTGGTGCTTCTGTCCCTGTCTGAGGTTGAGTGTCAGACGCTTTGGTCAGTAAATGTGTGATTTTTAAATATGTCCTGCAAGAATCAACGCAGCCATGCCTTGTTGTGTGTAGCCCATAGACTGTATGAAAACTAGAATGTCAATCTGTGGAGTGCAGACCTCCGCCAAGGCCCAACAGTCCCCTGGTGAAACCATATTTATAACCACTCCAGATTTTTATTTGGATCTGCACCAAATTGCTCACACTCATAAGTATCAGTCCCCTAAACAAGCCTGATAATTTAATCAAGATCCGTGAAAAAGAAAACACACCTAATCTCACAAAGTTATAGAAAGTGTAAACTAGAAGGATTTGCATACCTCCACCCTGGTGAATGGCCTATCTCCCCAAGTCAAAGCAGTGTTTCCCATTAAGCAGCCTGTCATATTCTAATAAGTCCTTCCACAATTTCATAATGAACCAAAGCATTTTTTAAACTTCTCATAATAACATAAGAGATCTGTAAGTTGGTGTTTTGCTCAATTGTTGCATTGGATAGCTGTGTGTGCTATTTGCAGCAGGTTTGCTGTTTGCGTGGTTGTTACCATCCAGTCAGATCTCAGGTTCAGCTGTGTTCATACCCGCAAGTGTCAAGCAATGCAGTTCTCTCCACTTAGCCCAGATCTTCACTCAGAATCTGTTGCACGTCAGAGTGAACTTCATGCGTATGGATGTGCACCCCCAATACCACCATAAAATCATGACAGTTGATTGAGTGTACATCTATCTTGGAAGTGGCCTGGTGATGATTCTGAATACTGGCTCATATTTGACTAAAAACCTGATATTGTTCCTTGCATTTTAAGTTGGAATCCAGCTTATGATAGTATGGCTGTGTTGCAGAGACGTCACCTCTTGGATATACACACACACACACAGGTTACATCTCAGACAGTGCATGTGATAAACACGGCAGCAGGAACGTTTTTTCTGGAATTTTCTGTGATCCGTGACACCCTGCCCTCTGTCTGACTCCATCTGATTATTCACCATTATCTCTCTGCCAATTCATTTTAATGTATTTCCTTTATTTATTTCTCCCTATAATTCCTTAATCAACAAAAACAGCCTGAGCTGTACTCACATGAATGCCTCTGTCTGCTCTCCTGTCTGTGTCTGGGTGTCAGACTCTTTTTATTCTGCTCATCTCCCTCTGTACTTATTTCTGTTTCACAAATATTTTAATGTCTCATATGGAGATGTGTGGGTGAGGGATATCGCAGGATAAGATATGAATTTAAAGACACGCACAGGCTTCTGCATATGGATACAAACCACGCAGTGTACACACACACACAAACACACACAAAGAGGGTTTTATCAGCAGTTCCAGAGACACTATAAAAACAAGATAAAACAGTGATGGGTGGTAATGGGGCAAGAACCTGAACACACATACAAACACACACACAGTCTGCGGAGAGTCTCTTAAAATGCTTTCAGAATAAAACAGCCTCAATAAATCGCCATTAATCCAGTTTGTTTTCATGCAACAACTCCAGTGTCACTTCATCAGGAAGAGGAATACTTCCTCCTCCAGTTCAGTCCATTATTCATGTGTTTAGTGATGAGGAGCTCAGAGAAGGAGAGAGGGAAAGAGAGGCAGAGGGGAAGAGAGCAAAAACACTAAAGGCTGAAGGATGATAGGGAGGAAATGGAAGCAGCAACACTATAGTGCCCTAACTGGTACAACACACTGCCAACAACAGACACAGCAGTCTGTCAGGAACTAACAATTAGAATATAAGAGAAAGATTTATGAGAACCATCAACTGGGATGGTGCTAACTGCACATTAGCCTTTATTCCTTTTCTCCTGTCTATAGGTATAAGTTCCAGCCAGTGTTTTCTTTTATTATTATTATTATTTGCACATATAACTACGAACAGAAAAGAAAATAATGAAAAAAGTGTTTTTTGTAATAATTTGGTGGAAATGTTGGAAACAGATTCAGCAAGTGAACAATGACGTGCACAGAATTTGGAGAATTAGTGCCACATAATGTTTATCTCGTGAACCAACTTAAATATAATAAATGTGGATGAAAATGTCCATAAAAAATGTCTTTGTTTCCTTAATAGCTACAAAGAAGACTACATCTGCTAATTTACACAGGGAGCGCATCTCCTGCAAAGCTGCTACTACCAGCCCAATGTTTTACTTGGGGTTTGCTCTTAAAAATGTCCATTAATGATACAATCTTTAATATGATGTCATTATACATTTAAGCTACATTATATTTTGACAGGAAAGGGGTTAAGAAGCATTTGGTTAAAACATTGAGTCAACAGAAACTCGAGTGCTTTTATTTTGAAACAAGTACAGTAAGTATTGCAAATATTTATGATTGTGACGTATTTGACAGATAGACAGTGAAACTGGGGTGAAACTGGGGTAAAAGATCATTTTCACTGTCTATTCTGCTGTGAATCGCAGGTGGTACGCAGAGAAAAATAGGTGAGACCCTGAAAAACCAGAGGAGATTGAGATTGCGTCAGATCCAAATCTGGGGTCAAGTCCGCGTCATATACATATCTGTCAGAATTATGGAGAACCTACTCCACAACAAACTCTCCAGTCTTCACTGATTCTGGGCAGGAAAGGAAAAACAAAGAAAAAAGGAAAAGAGACAAGTCCAAGTCAAAACACCCACGAGACCAAATAATAGAACATAAACACTTTGAGGCTGGAACTTTGACTCACAGCCTTGGTTAAATCAATTCTCTTCACACTGGATGACAAGAGAATTACAGTTCAACAACAAACAAAAAAACAACAACATCCAATTATCCTTTGCGAGTCTTTGAGGGGCTGAAGGAGACACTGGGCGAGAGGCGGGGTATACCCTGAACAAGTCGAGTCTCCAGTTAACCTAACCCATCTGCATGTCTAGGGATTTGGGAGGAATTAGTAGTACCCGGAGAAATCCCATACAGATGCAGAGAGAACCAGAATGAAGCAGGATTCCGAAGCAGGAATCCGGCTTGCTGTGAGGTAACAGTGGTAATCACTGCACCACCATGCTGCCCAAACGCAATCAAGATGGTAATAAAAATAGCAATCTCTTGTGGCAATTTTGGACTCTGTAGATTGATGTTGTGCAATAATGCGTCAAACGTGATACCATAAAATGGTGTGCCTTTTGGCATTCAATAAATTTGGTTATCAAAATAAAATATTGAATATTAATATTTAAAATCTTAATATTAAATTATAACTTTAATTGATTAAAGTTACCTCGGGGCACTGCCCTTCAAAGGAAGGGAAAAGATACCCAATTTATTGATTAAGTCTCATAAAAGTACTAACTACAAATTTGGAACTCTAATTAACAATTAAATTAATAACTATAGTCAAAATTACCATCTAGATAGTTAGCTAAGTTGAAGGATATAGAGTTCTTGACAGTGTAGAGGTTGGCAAAATTCACTTCTGCAACATTAATAAAAAAACATTTGTGAAAGAAAAACATTTATTATGAATATAATAAAGTATAAAAACACAAATTACTACAGTGTTATATTACAGTGTACTTATTAAACAAAGATAGGCATGTGAGTCTACATGTGTGTGTGTCTGTGTGAGTTAGCGTGCTTTCAAAATGGCGGCTGGCTAAAGAGATAACACCCTTTCCTCCCCTATTGGAATGTTTACGACCTGTAGCAGGGGTCAGATCTAATTAGGTGAAGAAACATGCGTGTCTCACAACCCCACAAATCAAACATCACACAGAATCGAATAAACAGTCTTGCTTAGCCTAGTATGATGCGAGTTGCTGTGCAGTTCGCAGTTTTGTGAAGTCGTCTTGCTGGTTTTGTGGCTACTGCCTTCGTAGTCTGTTGAGCTGTGCAGCTCAGTTGCGGGTTGAAGTTTCCTTGCAGGACATCGCGTCACTGCTAGGAGGTTGGTAGAGCTTGAAGTGCGAGGAAGTTTCCTTGGTGAGATGAGCTGGAAGCTGCACCTTTGAGCTCCTCTCGAAGAGTTGGATGGAAAGAGAAGATATGAGCTGGAGAAGAGGCTCGACAGCCTTCTCTCCTGTGGAGGGATTGTAGAAAGAGATAGAAGAGGGGGAGACCTGGCCTTATATTGGCCCGGTGACCTCACAGGTCATGGGGTCCAGAGTGACCAATGGGAGTTGAAACCTGTGTCCCTGGGGGGTTTTCACACCTCTGTGTGATGTTCTGGAGGGTCTTGGGAGACTGAGTTCTTTGCTCTGGTTTTCTCCGGAACAAAGGAAATGTGGCTTCAGGCTTTTGACAACACATGTAGGCCGAAGTGGGGTTTCACAAAAACCATGTCCCAACATTGAACAGAGAAAGTTTGCTGACAGGCAGTGTCATGCATGTGATAGAGTTTAAATTTGAACATGTGAAGTGCTGTTCTGGATATGAAACCTTCGCTGTCATGAATGCTGGTGTGATCAGGCTCTAACTACCACTTTCTCGCGCTCAGTTAAATGTAGTTGTAGCGATGTCTTCCTTTGTCTGGTTACAATTGCAGTGGGAGTTCAGTTGTTCTCTTCGTCTGCTCTGTAGATGGTAGATATTGCCAGAGTAAAGCATGGGTTGCCCTCCCACTGGAGTCCATCCATCACAGCCAGGCAAGCTGGCACTAAGCAGCTCCAAGTTTGACATTTACCTCCCCTCAACTTCTCATTTTTATCTTGCACTTGTTTAATCTCTTTTCCATTTTCTTCTAGATGAGTCCTCCATTGTATTTTTCATGTATTTGTGCCTGCCATGCTTTGTGCTTTGTGTAGTTTTATACACATGTGCAGTATACATCTGTAAATACATCCATACATTTTATTCACATACACAGGTTCAGTTTGCTTTACATGATGTCTGAATTGAAAAATAAATTGATAATATGATCTAAGATTCCTGTGTGAACTGGGGGAAAATGTAGCATCATGTATTTATAGAAACACAAGTCGCTCTGCAACATCCCCTCTTCCTGTAAAAGATGCAAATCCCTCCATTGCCAAGACCACATCATAAATCATGAATCAAAGCAACCCTTCTCCTACCGTGCCAGTCAGCTATACATTGAGAAATGAAGGGAACAAACATGGGGCTCAAAATCAGGCCGTCGCACCGATGCAAAGTCTTCATTCAATCAAATCAATCAAATTTTATTTGTATAGCCCATATTCACAAATCACAATTTGTCTCATAGGGCTTTAACATGGTGTGACATCCTCTGCCCTTAACCCTCAACAATAGTGAGGAAAAACTACTAAAAAAACCTTTAACAGGGTAAAAAGAACGTAGAAACCTCAGAGAGAGCCACATGCGAGGGATCCCTCTCCCAGGACGGACAGAAGTGCAATAGATGTGAAGTGTGAAGGGAAACATCATCAAGGTTTTAGCAGTATTGATAAGGGTAGACCTTTTTGAAGCATAACAGTTCAGTGAATTGGTGGATTAATGTCATTAATGGTCAAGTATCTGAGAAATACTATGTATCAAGCAGTCCTGCTGCAATCATAGTCTATGGTCAGCAGCCAGCAAGATCATGATCCACCATCAAGATCTGATGCCACTATAGTCCACAGTCATTGTTCACTGTCGCCATTAGGATCCACCATGAGCTGCCACCTTGATCGTGGTCCACCACCATCATTACTGACAGAGTTTTGTCAGTGTCATCAGATATGCATTCTAAATTGGGAAAAAAGCCTCTGTAACATCAAAGAAGCCCATGAAGTTCCTCATTGTGCATGTTCCACTCTGGAGAAACTTTTCTCAAAAATGGAGACAAATGTTCAAATGTATTTCTTTTTTTACATGACAGCCAACATGATGTAGCATAATTTCCCCTGGATGATTTATTCCCCTCCATTGATGGACTTGAATGTTTTTGGTCACACCCAGTCACTACTTTTATTTTATCAAGCAATGGCATTTGGAGAGCACATTGCTCCGCCAAAGCCCAGCAGTCCCTTTAAAGTCACAAGATTGACATTTTTTGTTGGATCAGCAGACACTCAGAAATATAAGTCCCCAGATTTTTTCATTAAAGGTTCATTGTGTAAGATTGGGGGAAAGGGATCTATTGGCAGAAATTGAATATTAAATAATTCTAGTGATGTTTTCACCACAGTGTTTCATCAAAATTGTACAAATTGTTGTTTAACTTTACCCTAGACTGGGCCCTTTATATTTAAATACTTTATATTTACTGGGAGCGGCTCCTCTCTACTGAGGCCGCCATGTTTTTGACAGTAGCCTAAACTGGACAAACTAAACAGATTTTGAGTTTTTATCACAACTTAAGGCTACCACAGGTTCTCTTTCATGTTTGGAAAGGGAAGAGTGAGGTGAGGAGTATTCAGCTGTAAAATGAAACTTCATCACTAAATTCTACACACTGAACCTTTAAGATCTACAGATTATTCTCTGAGAAATCAATGAAAATGATGAAATGTGCTCTGTTTCACAATGTAAAAGAAAGAAAACAAATCTGTGTCTCCTGATCCGGGTCAACACCAAAATGTTATATGTTCTACCATGAACCGCATGCTGCATCCTTCCACCTTTACATGGAAATCGATAGTTGTTTTTGTAGTCCTGCTAACAAACAGACAAAGACAGTTGAAACTAGAAGGGCACTCTGAGAACGCATACCTCTTCCAAGGCTAATGTCCTATCTCAGCATGGCAAAGCATATTTTAATTTGTTGTGAAACTGTTTTTAATTAACCAAAAATAGTTTTTAAACTTCTCATAACACAAGAGGTGTTTTGCTCAATTGCAACATTTTGTAGCTCATTCTATCTAAAGTTGATACCATCCACACAGTCAGACCTCAGCTGCAGTTCTGCACTGAACCACAAGTGACAGCCAACGCAGTTGTCTTTTAGTCTCTGGTCTAAGTACCTGTCACTCGGAATGCATTCCCGATACAGCCATAGATTGAATGAATTCTGTGGGAACCACTGATTAAGTGGAAAAACATTCCTGGACCTGACAATTTGTTGGGATCCGTCCGGCCGTTTTTGTGTAAAAAGACACACCGAAAACATAGCCTTCTTGGTGGAGGTAATAATGGCCACATTTACTCCTGGTACTAACATGAGCACAGTATATGGATACATCACCAGGATTGTTATATCCCATTCACAGGGATTTGTATTTTAAATCACTTTTCTTCAAGGGAAGATTTGTTAACAGTTGTCAGATTGTTGCTAGGCCACTGTCAATATAATCTGATCAAACCACAAACACAGTCCTAATATTAATATTAATATTACATACTGCTTTCTTCTCAATTTGAATTTAATTGTTGCTTGCAGGGCCGGCCCTGGCAATGTTGGAGCCCTAGGCGAGATTTCAGATTGGCGCCCCCCCCAGGCCCCCCAACATAAACACACACACACACACACACAAATGAAAATTCCTTCCTTCAATCCAGAGGTTACATTCATTAGTTAACGAAAACAATATTTAACAAATGAATGAAATACTGGATGTGTAGAAAATGCACATCAGAATCCATTTGGTGTCTGCCTTTTAATGCAATATAAACAAGGTTTGACATATGGATATGTAAAACATGAGGAAATGCGAACATTATTTATTTCACATGCTTCCCGGCACTTTGCTGCCAGTGTGAACAGACCAATTGATTAACATGGGCGCGGAAAGGAAGCGCACAGCTTTTTGTGGCGTTTCTGCCTCCGGTGTGTCCCCGGGGTTAGAGGATGATGGTTACTGCCTTGGTTAACATTACACGTATCGCGTCATGATAAATCAGCCTCTTGTGACGTCCTCTCTGCATTTTTCGCCCTAGGCAACTGCCTATGTCGCTATGCCAGGAGCCACCCCTGGTTGCTTGTCAATTATCAAAGATACTTCTTTGAAAACCTTCAGCTCAGAGTGTGTGAGCAGTGAGTTTGCATTGCGTTTCTTGTAATGGTGAGGGGGCATCTTGACAAGGCATTACATCATGACATGCAGTATCTCATTATTATGAATGTATCTATCAGTCTTTGTATTGCAAAGCGGCCTGATAGGCCAACATGACAGCGTTGCATGGCATGTAAGAAGAAATGATCCATCTACTGATCTACTGTCTTTGTATCTTCTTTCCATGAATCACACACATCAATGCCTAAACTAATTCCACCATCCTACCAGCTACACCCATCACATCACATCCACACAGAACATCCCGCCAGCTAGGTCCACATGCGCTGCTCTAATCAAAAGTGAGACGAAGAACGTGGGTCGCATAGAAACCAGAAACTGACTGAAGTCTGTGCACGCTTTTAGATTTAGAAATGCATGAACTCTTGAGTATGCATGGGCCCTATAGATTAAGGAGTCAAGTCTAATGACAGAGAAGAGACATCCTGAGGAAATACTCATCTGGACTGATGCCACCCGGCAGACTTCTCTAATTAGGCCCTATGGAGAAACTGGGTTACAGTGTCTTGATTAACTCTCATATTTTCCATTATTAGATTAATCTCTCTGACGTTCCACATCACACATTTTCCTGTGGGTGTGCTCCAGTATCTCCCTTTTGAAAAGCTCTTTTCTGGGGGCAGATGGAGTGTGCAACCTTTCGACAGAATTAAATAAAGTCAAGTAATGTGAAATATATTTTGTGTCCATATTGACATTCAATGTTAATGCACATTTTCATGTATAACCCCATGAGTAACACGTATCCCCCTCCTAATTTTCAAAAGCGCAGCTAATGTGCTTACTGTGTTTGACTTGCGTGCTTCATATTACGAAACTATCTCTCTGTTGCTGTGCTTGAGTGTAACAGTGTTCTCCCACGCTGGGCCCTGAGCCAGCTCCTGTACTGTAAAGCTCCAGGCAAGCAACATATAGGACAGATGGTGCCGTATCTTCATTACCCTTTTTGGCGTGTGGCCCTCATAGCTGTACAAGTGGGTATGAGCAACCTGTATCATGCTGTGCCACAGTAGCACGCCTTCGAAATCAGCACGTTCATTCAAAGTGGAATGACAATTCCTCCTCCTTTTGGCTGCATTTCAAATATGAAATATTAATGGGAAAAAAAAGAATGGATCTTCATTAACCTGCATGTCTTCACGTTGGTGTGAGTCACACGTGAATTACTCTAACAAGGTTTAAATTCAGAAAATGGATTAGTGACCTTGCTCTTATAATTCTGCTAATTTAGTAGCAATAATAAAGTTTAAGAGTCCAATTAACTTAAAAGGTCAGTTGAATCACCGATAATGTTCCTAATAAAGTGTCCATGCATTTAACCCACAGGGGTGTTTATGTGGCAGATGGTTCATCCCAATGATTATGACTAACCTCAGGCAGATAATTGTTTTATCATACCCAGGTGATCATTTAGTTGCCACCTTGGATGGCAATATTAACCATTTACATATTTTGACCATATTATCGATTGGTAATTGATCATCAGCTGATCAATTTGTATTATGATCAGTGTGTTATCATTATTCTTGGGATCAGAAACAAACCAGCATCGTGCGTGTCTCCCATATTGAAAAGGCTGGATGGTTTTCTAGCAACTTTCTGACTGGGGACAAATTTAGAGCTACGGTATTCTACCTAATTAAAGTATTTCAGATCAGACAGATCAAGGTTTCTCTCTCTTTCTGTCTCATGTCGGGACTCAAACTCTCTCCTCTTGGCTAGTTTACAAATCTGATCACAGTTAGAGACTACACTAGTCCAAAGGGTGGTGGTAATCCATCTTAATGGAACATCCATAAATGCCTAATTATACACACCAGAGTAGCTTTTGTTAAAAATGGTTGATATTTTGCAGCATCAGAATGAAGGAACATTCTCAATAAAAATAACAAGACCCTATTCTTTGCATATTGTATACAGTTGTATGTTAGGATAGGGCACCCGTGAGAAACCTTCACATTAAGCTGATTTTTGAAGTGAAAAGAAGCAAAAACAACTCTTTTTGTAGTTCACTTTTAGTCTAAAGCTACTTTTTACTAATCCAGTTTAAGTTTAACTTATCCTCCTTTTTAGTACATCGTAAGCTTATTTTTCCTATTTTTTTCTTAAAGTTTTATTTTGAAGAGAGCGCGGCAGAAATCCCCTCACTCGCTGGCCGAGCTCAGAGACAATTTCCCTGCCATCCACGAACATTATCCACTTCCTCCTTCCGGTATTCGTGCCAACGCGCCCATGGAACCGCAAAGCACGAAGTAAGAGACAACTTGTCGAAGGCAACGGTTGTTCTTTCCTGCAGAAGAGCAAAGATCTTGCTAAGGAGAACGTAACATTCTCTCCTATTCGGTCCAGCGTCGTATCACAGCCTTCCGTGCAGCTCCCGTGATCAGCGTCCAGAGGCCAGGACCTTATCCACTTCCTCCTTCCGGTATTCGCGCTAGCACGGAGCCGCGAAGCAACACGAAGTAAGAGACATCTTGTCTGGGCAGAGTCTATTTTTAAATACTTAGCATGCCGTATTTGAGTGTATTGTTTTGTAGAGAGACCACCGTGTCGAACTTATTGTGAAAAGCGTGCGGTGGCAATCCGGCGCTTCCTGTTTGTTTTGTACTTCCGTCAGGCCGGTGCATCTGTGAAAGGACACCTCTCACGTAGCGGGTTTGCCTGCGTCACTGTGAGATCGCCTCTGACGGCGTTTTGAGATCCTCTCCGATCTGTGTTACTGCATGTTTCTCTCTCTCTCTCTCTCTTTTATTCTCCCACATCCGCCGAGACACACATCCTCGCTCTCACGCATACACACAGCTACATTAAACACAACCACTCTGATAGCAAGAGTGCCTGAACGCACCTCGACGCCATTCGGCGCCAAAGCTAAGCTAGAACAAAGAATCCCTTTGTCCTCGCTCACCCTTTGTGTCTCACACGTGTTTAAGTCGGCCATCTTTGACCTTCCTGGTTATAAGCCACGTGGTCCGGCGGCCATCGACTGTAATACACATCGAGGACCGCCCTCCATTCAAACTCCAAATTCCTCAGGCGACTCCGCCATTGTAGTCCTGGTGTGTTACAACACCATTTTTGAAGTCAAACCCCAGGGTTAAGCCGGCCCTCTTAAACTTCGTGAGTCATCGACCCACCTTCCTCCCCTCTCTCTTACACACACACACAGACTTATCAGAAGTATTGCAGTGTGATAATTGTGATGAATGTGCTGCGACTATATTAGATATAGTTGATTGTGTTAAGTGAAGAATCATTTGTAACAACATTGACTTTAATGTCTTTTTAATAAATACTTTTATACTTAAAGTATTTGAATCTTGTGATTACTTGTGGATGTTTATGTGAACACAGTTGGATAACGATAGCCAGTGCTCGAACTTAAACCCTTCATTGTTTATTAGATAATCATTAATATTAACTATTAAGATTATTAATTTAACTTTTATCAGATGAGACTGATATTCTTAGACCGACTTGTTGGTCCCTGTAACCAGGGTGGTGCCCCGTTTCGATTATTAATATAGATAGTATTATTCTGAAATTGCTAATTTTATTGTGTTGACTAATTATTTCATTATTCTTAGTTGATAACCTTATCATTGTTAATTGATAGTTTATACTTCCTAATTGATAATTACTTGTTTTTCATTAATAGTTATTATTCATTACTCTGAAATTAATGATTTAATGATCCTTAATTGTTAAACTTGCTTATTTACTCATTAATAGTTTTATTCTTACTTTATTACTGATCATTTTCAATTAATAATCTAATTATTTTGAAATAAATAATCTTTATTATTTTAATAATCATATTCCATGATTATTGAACATTAGCCAACGTCGAGTCCCCCTACTATTGCACAACAACTGGTACTTTTATTACATTGACTTATAGAAAAACATTCATCAGTTTACAAAGCACAGACCGATATATTTTATTATTTTGTTCCTTATATTCCAGTCCTGAATAGATATTACAACTATAATATGAATTGCAATGACATTTTGCACAAACATCCAAGTGCCCAGCACTGCAATAACGGAGTTTGCATGTTCACTCCATGTTTATGTAGGATTTTCTGTGAGCACATCAGTTTCCACCAACAGTCCAAAGTCATGCATCTTAGATTTATTGGACTGTAGTTGTGAATGTGAATGGTTCTTTGTCTGTATGTTGGCTTGAGAGGATCAGTCCTTAAGGTTTTGGTGATCCATTGAACTTTCTTTCAGCTTCATCCACATCCAAGTCAAGTTTCATCATAGTTTCCAGTCCAAACATTCTTAACCAAGAACAAGGCGATATTACAACTGCTTGATATCAGTATGAAAGCATCGTCATTGTGAGCTAGTGGCATGCAGACACTTGACTGGCTGAAAGCACCACTGTGCCCAAGAAGAGCCATTAGCATAGATGTAGACGCTTAGTATTGCTTTTCCCTCATTGATGAGTGGAAATTAGCACTCAGCACACTAGGTTTCTTGTTTTTAAATCAATTATAGATTTCATTGGTTTCAAAATCCCCCAGCTCGGGTACACTTCCAGTTCACACTTTCAATAAGACCTGATCCATGACCCAACTCTGACCTGGTCCAGATTATATTTGTATATATTTATATTTGTTTCAGCTGTATGAGTTGATATGGGGACATCCCTCTATTTTATTTTTTATCAAAAGGTTAAAAGAAACACTGAAAAAACACTTTTACTGAAGTACAGTTCTTGTTTACACTTGTGTAAATTATATTTAAATATATTGACAATATATAAGACAATACAACAGACCTGAACTTCCACTTTTTTGTTGATTTCCTTTTTTTTAATATTTAAATGTATTTTCCTCAAGAGGCCATGCATAATTGAGGAAGTCTTATGCAGGCAGAATCCTGTGGTTTTATGTGGGATGGTAATATAATGAATGTTTGAAATGGTCTCATTGCATCTGTTCTCGCTGGAGCGTTTTTGGTAACACTACGTAAAAGGTATGCAAGGCGAATTGTTTGTTTGGGTCCTAAAGCTCTAACTTTGAGCAACGGTAAAATTGTAGATCAGTGAAAATATGTGTGCTTTTTGGAGTCAGTTGTGGGAAGTTGTTTGAATACACGGCCCATAAAATAAGAAAGACTTTAATGATCTATTAGTGGCATCACCAGGAGCAACATTATGGTCATGAAATCTGGAATTATAAGTGACTGATGAATTACATGAAAATCTGACCAAGCTTCATAGCGTAAGTCTCATATTTTTGGTTTGATAGATGTAGTTTGTTCAAAAAACATTAAACGTACCTCGACATCTATGTATGTTGGATTTAACTCAACAGTGACTGTGCTTTCAACAAAGAAAGGACAGTTATATGTTTTTTCTTAAAGACCAGGGAAAGCTCTTAATAAGAGCAACAGTGTCTCTAGAACAGACCCCTGTGGAACACCTTTATGAATCCTTTAAATATCAGACAAAGTAGATGAAGCTTTAGAACCAGGAAACAAGGAAATCAGTGTCAACTAAATAAAGTATGTGAAGTCATAGGGTGTGACCAACTTTATAACATTCTTTGTGTAAGGTTTCGTACTAGAACTGGGACCCAATAGCACAACTCGCAGAGAGAGTTCAGTTTTCAAAAAGAAGTGGTCTTTATTACCAGGCAGGGTTCGGTCCATAGGAAGTCAAAATCATCAGGCAAAGGTATTTGAAACGTGAGGCAAAAAGAGGTCAAACAATCCAGGCAAACGTGGTCGAAAAAACATGAGACAAGACAAGACTTGGGGAGACTGCTGTAACGATGCATGCAATACGAGACGAACTGACACTGGACAAGGGGAAGTCACAGACCTTATATACAGACAGACATCGGCTAAACTACACACAGGTGAAACACATTATGGAGGGGAAGCCAATCTGTGAGACACACAGGGGTAGGAGTGAAGCTACATAGATGAAACTTAGACAAGCGTGAGTATCAAAATAAAACAGGAAGTGACATAGAACATGCAACAGGAAATGGTGTGTGAGTGTAACCATGACCCTTTGCTTGGATCAAGAAAAAGCAGTACAGCATATTATATTTAGATGGTGTAACAAAGCTAACGGTAGTATTAGAGGCGGTGCTATACCCAGGTCTACAACTCCATTTACATCATTCTTTTCAGTCAGCCCTCCAAAAATTAAACACATCGGAAAAAATGCAACCACATTGAAAACCACAATGGTGGTAAATTCATGAAAGGAAACCACCTATAAATCCCTGGTGTCACAAATTTTACCATTAAGAATGATAAGTGGGTTTTCGGCTTTCTACAGCTAAAAATCTTTCCATGTTACAAGTAACATTAAGTTCTCATTCCTCATGGAAATAGCAGTAAGAATATGCAGGACTACAACAACATCTGCTTGTTTTAATGTGGAGTGATGTGAATGTTTTATCCTGTGAGGATTTTGTGGTGCACAAAACCCATTCTCCTTGCTTGTTACATAAATTGGGAAGATGTGTAACCCACAAAGGCCATGGATTGTATTCTTCTTTAACAAGGGTTTCTTTCAGTCTACCTAATCTGACTCTATAAAACCTGTTTCTCTCTGTTTCTTCCCCTTTCTCTCTCAGGGGGACTTGTAAAGCTTTGAGTCCAATTTCATTCACTCTGTTTCCTCCTTTTATTACCCTTGTGCTCCCTCTCTCACTTCTCTCTCCTGTTCTCACACTCCCCGCATTCCCTCCTCCAACTTGGCCTGGTGGTAATAACCCAGAATGTTGACAACAAATCATCTCCTCTGCTCCATAGGCTCACAGCACACTGCATGCTTACCTTACACGAGGAGCAAATAGTAGAAAATGAGAAACCAGGTGGCTGGAAATTGCTCTGTCTTGCAACCTAGGTAGCATGTTGGTGCATCAGTGCAGTAACAAGACAAGTGTTGGAATCTTAAGCCTGCTGTTTGAAATACAGAGTTTGGCTTTAAAATGTGTTTCAACATTTACCGTTGGAGGGAGTATTTTTATTTGTACTCTCAGTGTAACACAGAACTGACACAATTAGGTGTACTGTATGAAGCATCCCACATATTAATCAATGTTATTCAATTCTTTTAAGATTATTAGTTAAAGGCTATGAAAGCAGTCAGCTAGTTGTTAGCCATGTTGTGAAGGACAAGAGTGTCCATTACTGTTGCCTAAATATTTAAAAGGTAATTTATCATATACAATATGATATAGGCTGTGGCTGAGGGGTAGAGTGGCCGTCCTCCAACCAGAAGTTCGGCGATTCAATCCTCAGTCTTCCCCATCTGCATGCCGAAGTGTCCATGGGCAAGATACTGAACTCCTAAATAGCCCCTCATACGTTGAATGCACTAATTGTAAGTCGCTTTGGATAAAAGTGTCCGCCAAATGACATGTAATGTAATATTTCAACCTGGGTCTTGTGAAATATAATTAAAATAATTAAAATCCCTTGTCTTTCCTGTATATTGTGAATATTAGGCTTTAATGTATATTATATGGTCTTAAAATGAAAAGTAAGATTTACAAATATGGACAATCAAATCTGCCCACATAACTATATTTTTTCTAAATTTTGGGGGGCATTTTTGCTTTTATTGATCTGACAGAGTAAGACTGAAATAGGGAGTCAGGGCAGCGAACGAAGGCAGAACCAAACCTGCTGCTGCTGCAAGAGGTTCCAAGCCTCTCCACCAGGTGAGGTAGCAGTCACCCCATACTTGCTGATTTTCAATTTGGTGTTTTCCTGTGTCTACGAATGTCTAAAAACCTTTATATTTATATTTTGTATTTTTATTCTCCAACCAGTTGATGGCAGATGGCCGCCCACCTTGAGTAAAAGGGATGTTTTGTTTTTTTTCTCTCCACTGTCGCCATGTGTCTGCTGATTATAGGTAATGTTGTGTTTCTCTATAATATTGTTAGGTCATGACCCTACAATGTAAAGTGTCTTGAGAAAAACTATGTTATGTTCTACATAAATCCAACTGAGTTGAATTTGTTGATAAATCTGTGCAGGTTCTGTATCATTAAAATATTATATAAAATTTATACTAACCACTTTAACCTAAATTGGTTGTGTGTGGCCTCAACCACCAACCAGCCAGTCCACTTTACTCAATAGTGACATATGAATAGAAGAATACCAGCAAGTCAAAATAAAACCTTGCCAGTTAATATAATCTCTGCATTAATTACATATCTGGCATAACTATTTAGTAGAATATAAATTTGTCATTTTTAGAATATATGGCTGTTCGTATCCAATGACGTTTTGACACATTTCAGTTTCAAAGCCCCATTAAGTTAGGATGAGCAGACTGTAGAAGTGTTAATGCCCCTCCCCTGATCTGGCAGGTCTGGGGGAAACAGCTGTGGATTGTCAGCAGTTGAGTTTGAACTGTTTAACTCCAGCCAGCTCACAGTGTCATTAGAGAGAAAGCTGGATGCAAAGATGTTTGGCAAGCTTGGAGCACCAGAGATGTACAGTAAAGGGCTGGCTGGTGGAACACTGACCCGGGTTTGTTTTTAAGATTGTGTCTTGAGGCATTTGCCCGCTAATTTGATGGTTCTTTTGGACTGTCACTGTACTTTGATCCGCGCTATGTTTATTGGCTTGCTAATTAACTGGATGCTTGTAGGAACTGACCGGAGGTGGAAGGAGATGACAACAGAAATTGGCTTATGGACCCATGGACCTGCCAACTGCCTTAGGAAACACTCTGTCTTCCACATTTATCTCCTGTGTCTCATTTTTCTGCTATACTACCAGCTAGACTGGGCCTCAAAGCCCTTGCACAACAACTCCATGTTTTCAGAGCCAAGTGCCACAGTGTGCTCCCCTGACACATTTCTCTCAAAAGAATGTATTTTTAATTGTTATAAAACAACATTTTGTCATAAAGGTTTGTTGCCACTGAAACTGCATGCCTCTCTCTACTTTGGCTCTTGAGAAACACAATCCCACAGACTTTGGCAGTCTTAGTTTGTGTAGACTGTTTCCTTGTCTCCATGTAAACTAACATAATCTTTGTCTACAAATTCCATCCCAAGGACCATGAAGGTAGATTTTCTTTTGAATTAGTTCTACAAACACTGTGCTGCTGCCAGGAATGCTGATATTGAGACTTTTGAAACTGAAAGTATACAATCATTAATCACTAAGGATCAACATACTGGGTAGTTCCCTTTGCTCTCAAAACAGCCTTAGTTCTCCTTGTCGAGGATTCCACAATCTTTGAGCCCATCGATTACAGTCTGACTAAGAATTTGCCTCTAGTGGCAACAGCCAATGTTTTTATTTCTTCGGCATTCACTGTTTACAGTCAGATTAGTTTCTTTTATCAACACAAGTCGAGCATTTCTCCAAATAAAACACAAAGTGACACTTTGTCACATACATATTTTACACACATACAACATTTTGGCTGATCAAGGTCTGCATATGAATGCAGAACAATTAGAAAGCCAATAAACAATGTTTTTCAGTCAACGTTCCACCTCTTTTGCTCTCCAAATGGACTTGCTGAAATGTGATCAAACTATAGAAACCAGAAGGATTCCAGCCCCAAAATCCTGTTCCTCGCCCAGATATTCTGCATATTCACACAAAAAAATCTGTTTATAGAGATGAATTATTCCATAAATGGAACATTCCCTAAAGATTCTGCTCCATGTACTGCACATTCATGCTGCATTTCACCTATTCTACCACATCCCAAATGTGTTCTACTGTAGTCCCATCTGGTGACTGTTAAGTTCACTGAAATTTATTGAACTTATCAACATGTTCGTGAGACCAGTTTAAGACTTTTTCTCTGTAACAAGGAGGATTATCACAATGAAAGTAGCTATTTCAAAATGGTAAACTGAGGCCATGAAGCGATGAACATGATCAGTAACAAGGCTCAGAGAGACTGTCATTCAAACCCCCTGTGGTCGGTATTTAGGGGCCGCAAATATATGTATATGTAAAAAAAGTCTTCACACTATTACACCCCCACCCACCTGGATGGTTGACAGAAAACAGGTTGGGTCCATTGATTTATGCTGACCAACAAGACCAACAAGATATTTTAGCAGAACTGCCGCTCACTATTTTTTGGCTCCATTCTGACCAAGAACGCTCAAGACGGTTTTGTGTGAAAATCACAGGAGATTAGCAGTTTCAGAAATACTCAAACGAGCCCATCTTGCTACTCACAGTCATGCCACAGAGTTACTGAAATCACATTTTCTCCATTCTGATGTTTAATGTGAACATCAGCTCCTGATCTGAATCGGAATGACTTAATTTGTTACACTGCAGCCTCAAAGTACTCAGTGAATGTCTATATGTCAACCATATTGAAAGATATACATTGAATGTTAGTCTGATACTCTGATACACTGAGGTGTACAAAGAAGACATTTTTGTTGAAGATAACTGAATGCAACCACCAAAAATAGGGTCTCTCATCAAGACAGGCTATAACTGTGATACTGTATTTTAAAACACTGCAAATAAAGACAGAATATATAATAGATAGAGAGAATATTAGCTCCAACATAGTGAATCTGAAGCCTGTTGGGCCTCTTGCAGGTCCAGGGGACAGATGGCTGTTGGCGATCCAGCCTTGTTTTTGTTAATGTTTACTTAAAATTGAGGCTACTCCTTTGTCAATTGTCACAGCACAGTAATACATCAAGTTAAACACAAGTGCAGGATTTCCTAACCACACAATGCATTGTCTTGTATGCATGTAGTAAAGCTGCTGCTGTCAACAGAAGCTTTCCCAGAATCTTATCAAAACCACAGCTGGCAGAGGCACAGTACAGACATTTGCTGTGGGTGCAGGTTGGCACAGTGACTGATCAGAAACCACAGGTCCCCCTGGAAAAAGCTGCTGCTCACCTTCCAACATTCCATCAGTCAAATGGATGCTACATTCTTCTACATTATCTTCGACTGGGCACTGTGCAAATATACTCAACAGTGTTATTCAGTCTGTCTTGTGCCATGCTGCTAAATTGTTAATTCTAAATTTGTTTTGATTTGAGAAAGGTTCACCTTGCTGTTGGACTTGGATGCCATATGTTTATTTTCCAGGACCGATTCAGTTTGCTGAGCTAACTTCATGTAAATGACTAAAGCAGGGTTCTTCAACGTTTTTCAGGCCAAGGACCCCCAAACTGATGGAGAGATGGAGCAGGGACCCCCTACGATATATATATTGTATAAAACTGTGTTTTATATTAAACTGGGCTTAATACCATGTATAAACATAGCTACCCTGTTATTGTGCATTCAATATTAAGCTATTCAAATAATACACAGGTTCATATATTCATGTTTTTATTATTGTGTGTCGCTGAATGTGTGCATTGCTGACTGAAAGATCACGTCTTCTGCCTCCATTTATCCATTCGCTACAATATGTTGGATTCATGTTAATGTGTATTTAAAATAATTGGTTGAAAAAATTAAATGTTAATTAAAAAAATCCAAAACATTGTCTAATCAACCAAACATTTTGCGACCCCCCCTGCAGTACCTCTGCGGACCCCCTAGGGGTCACTTGTTATAGTAAATGAAAATCTTTAACATCTTACTTATTAAGTCTATTAATTCTACAATTTATATGTCTGGGTTAGTGTCTGTTTAGTGTTACATAGCAAAGGCTCACATTCTAACACCCTGAACTAAGATGTTGAGCCTGACAGTCCTTATCTGCTAAAACCCAGCATGTTAGCCATGTCAATGTGAACATGTTGTTAGTCTGCTGACATTAACAATTGGCTCAAAGACTGTGGCCAATACAACACTGAAGAGCTGCTGAGTGGCTGTAGACTCTCATCCTTGCTTGTAAAATCTTTCTTAGACTAACCATCCACAATCTACCCACAACCATCCATACTCAAGGCTGAAAATAATTCTTGTATTCAAAATACAGTTTTTTTATACATACTGAAATCTCATAAAATTAGCTTGTCATATCAAATTCAAATGTAAATCGTTAAAAAAAAAAGTTACAAACCATATGCCAATTACAAATGGTGCTTTGTGATATGCACAAAAGGCATGAGCTTCTTAACATGTCGTTTATTTGATGCTGGAAGCAGATTTTGCAACTGGGATATTACCCCCCTGAAACCATGACCCTGCATAACCTGCACTGGTTACACAACCTGTTTACAGTATTTACCGCTGTGGAATGATTTTCTTACTGCCAGAGAACTGTCATGTTATGTAATAAATACACATAAAGTAGAATAAATGAACAGTACAAAAACATTTCGTCCAACCAAAGTACATTATCAGAATACTGTGTCCTGTCAGAGCTTTAAGCTATTTGCTCACACAAAGTTATTATATTAAAAACAAAAAGAAAAGTTAGTATGTTGTGTAATCAGGTAATGACAGTTGTAATATATCCTGTCACATCCTGTTTATGATTGAGTTAATAGGTTTTTACAAGGATTATTTTTCTGGAAACCAATGAAGGCATCCTCAACTGACAAGGAAGGATGGGGACACACTGTTAAAAATACACCAATCAGTAATAATGTGTATTCTTCAAGCCATGAAGTCTTGGAAAAAGACTCCACTCTTGTTAAGAGAGTTGAAAATTTGTGAGTGAATGTGCTCTCATGTGACTGACCATGCTCGGCGAGTGGAGGACGGCAGCAACAAGGCCAGTCGGCCAATAATCCACCAGCCAGGAATATGAAGGAGCTGTCAATGTGTGTAGCAAATGATCAACCACTGATCCCCCATGGTTTGTTAAATATACATGGTTTACAAGAGTGAGATCCTCACAATTAATTATGTCTTATCAACAGCCTCCATAAATAGTTTTCAGTGGTTGACATAACTACATAATGATTTGGTGATAGTTTCTTTTAAATCAATAATTCCATCATCCCACACCCACAGCCCAGAATAAGCTTTACTTGTGGTATGGTTTGTTGCAATGGCCCCAGCACCCTACAAATACTTCGATAGCTCTTAGTGGAAAATATTCATGTAGCTACTCCTGAATGACAAAATCATTAACTTATGTAAACTCTAGTTTAGAAGTCGACCTTGATGTATAAGAACAACACATTTTCTTACAAATTCTGCAGATTAATTTGCAATAAAATGAGTCAATCTGTGTTGGCTATAGCTGGAACGAGAGATTTGTGCTAACAGAAAGAGAGACCTTCCAATTTCGCAAAATACAGCCTGAAATCTATGAGCTAACTGCAGTGTCTTAGTTATGACCTTTCTGGATGCACTAACAAGGTGGCTAGGCTGCAATGAGTAGTCAGCAATGCAGCGCTAAAGCCTAATCACCCATATTAACCTTAGTAAGAGAGAAAAACAGAAAATCTGCAAAAATAATTAATAAATCTCCCTGATCACCCTGGAGTGCAGCGGTTTAGAGACTCTTCAAATGGCTGTGCGGTGTTTAAATCTCTGTGTCAGCAAAGACTTGCTCTTCTGAAGTGTCCTTGAGCAAAGTATGGAGTCAAAAATATTCTCCAATGGGGCTTTTCTGCACTCTGATTTCCCTGTAGTGGGAGATAGGGGAAATGAGAAATTGTTTGTGGAACCATTCTGTGTAGTGTAAGTGTAAATAAGAGATTACTTAGGACATTAGCAACTGGGACATCCATATGGAGGAGAGAAAGAGCAAGTGAAACTGAGTGAGGCATAATAACTAACCAGCCAGCATTAGCACTGACCTTTCCCAGTGGCAGAGCCAGCCATGGCTGACACAGGAACTGGTGATACTCTTGCTAAATGCTAGCATGTCACAACTTATCTCATCAAATCCTTAATTCAACCTTTTCTTTGCCCAAATGGGCTATGGATGTAAAAAGCAATATCTTTATAGCCATAAAGGCCAACCTACCAACACGGTTTTATGTGAGAGACAGCGCGAGTTTATTGTGTGTGTTTATGTGCGTGCCTGTAGGTGCGTGCCTGAAGGTGTCACTGCCACAATTGTGATATTGTCACCTACCTAGGTGAAAGCATATAAATGACTTGACTAAAGGGGTATGGCACTTTGGGAAACACAAGCACCTTGCCTGTTTGCAATTTAAGTTTCTTTAAGCCTGTTTTATTTCAGCACCAGAGAATAAGACCTTGATGTAAAAAATAAAAAAACATCCTAAAGTGGATTTCATATGAGCCCTTACTAATCAGCATTCATGCTAAACTCTTCTAGAACAGCAGGGAGAGAAAAGAAAAAAGTCTTTTGCTCTTGTCAACAATTGTACGTTATCCAGTGTGCTTTAGTGCAATCTGTGTTTGTGAGTATGAAAAATTGTCCCTATACAGTCAAGCTAAGCAAACAGGTCCCAGGAAGTCTATAGCTATAAAGCTACTCCATAACAACTTACACAAAGAGCTTTTTCAGAGCAAACATAAAACATGAACAATGATTTATTTCAATTACAATAGTATTAATTTATATTTTTGGGCTATAGGGGGACAGTGGAAAAACCTGTAAATAAGTCGGTGAGATATCATTATACTCTACAAACATGTAGCATTTAGCTGCCTAATTATACGCTTAGCAGACATGAAGCCACATTTGCAGTTATTAATGTCAGAATATAAGGCTTACATTTTCCAAGGAGTCTAAAATATGTCTGCTATTAATTGTTTTTGATCCTTATCCTTATGAGAAATACCCTGTAGCTGCTATTACTGCTCACATGTTGACCAACTAAATGTAGTAGATGTAGTAAGATTATCTTTTTCACTGAAGCCTCCTCCAGAATTGATGAAGGAAGTGAACAATCCGTCATCATTGACTACTTATGCTGACGACACAGCTATATTTCAGCACCAAACCCTCCACCCAACTCCCCCCACAGTCCCTTGTAAACTGCCTAATGCCATCCTCCACAGGTGGGTAACTGACTTCTCAATGAGGAGGGCTGTACCATCTGCCCATCCTCTAAATTACGCAACCTGGGTGTGATCCTGGACTCCACCCTCTCATTAAAATCCCACATCAAGTCTGTCACTGAAACTACCTTCCACCACCAAGACATGACAAGACTCGGACCCTCACTCTAAGACTCTTTGGCTCGAACCACTCATCTATGCCTTCTTCATCTCCCACCTTGACTACTGCAATGGAGTCCTGTCAGGGGTACAGAGCAAAGCCCTGGGTTCTCATTTATAAAACAGTGGGTGGGATTCATACAGAAAGTGTGCGTGCTCACAAAAGCCGGAAATGGTGTACACAAAAAAAATTCTGATTTATAAAACCGTGCGAACGCACACCTGAACGCAATGTTCACTTTATAAATCACAGTCCACTTGGAAACGTTTGTACTTGGATCTGCCTCATACTCCGCCCTCCACACGCCCACTTTCAACTATAAATGGTCAACGCAAAGCACCTCATGAATATTAAATTATGCTGCTGACCAATGGGTTTCCAAGGTGAGTCATGAAAGAGTCACGGCATCAAGCGATGAGAACAGGAAGCAAAACTTTCTGACATTGACATCGAGGTGTTTGTTAGTGAGGTGGAGGTGAAGAGCGATTTTATGGGACAGCAGTGATGTCACTAATAAAGAAAATACACTGATACTCTGCTGCTGCTGTGGATAATACAATGTGTGAGAGTGAAGACGATAGAAAGAACGGAGCCTGAAATAAAATAAGATCCAATTCAAAGGTGGAGGCAAAAAAAAAAAAAACACCCGCTCAGAATTTGAGGGAACTTGTTGTATTGTCTGTTCGTATTTTAATTATCCAAAACTGCATTATTAATTTCAGAGACTGCTGTGATGTCCTCAATCTATAGAATTTAACAGAATTATCATTATATGCTTGTGTTTGCACTGCATGGTTTGGTCCCGTCGGTCGATCTGTATGAGAATGGACTCAGTTCAGCACAAAGATCACAGATCACAGATCAATAGAATCTGTATCAACTGATCAGACATCGCTGAACCCACTATTCTTCCTCATCCTTCCATTCGCATGCACACATCACGCAGAATCACCAGAAGCACCAGTGTCACAGCAGTATTTATTTATTTAGACCATCCGGACCGATTACCTCACATAGGTGGATCCTTACCTCCACTCTGGGATACTATTTGGAAAGTTTCTTCATATCTTGTAAGTGATCTCCAGTGCGCTCTGTGCGCTCTGTGTGCTCTGAGCGCCTGATGGCACAGTCACTGCAACGATTTGATGATACATGCACAGTGTTAGAAGATATTATTAAAAACTGTTAATGACTTTGCTCTGTAACTCCGCTTTTTAATGGAATCTGAACGTAATTTGCTATAAGTTCTAGCTATATATTTTTCAATTAAAAGGTTTGTGTGAAACATATATTTCACGCGAGCACAACTAAAGCTGTTGGTTTTAATGTAAATGATGAAGTGGATCAATAATCTGCTTCAGTTCACCACCTCACGTCTGTGTCGCCACTTTCCCCTCTCCAAAATATTCGTACGCATGGGTCAGAGTTTGCGTGGAAATGTGCAAATTTTCCTGGCAAGTTTGTTTTTATAAATCCCAACGTTTGCGTGAGAAGTGGCGTACGTATGTTTCAGGCCCTGTTTTGTGCGTACGCAATGGTTATAAATGAGACCCCAGGACAGGCTGCAGTATATGCTGAACTCAGCTGCTTGGGTTCTCAGGCTGCTGGTCATACATTTATTGGGGGGGGATGCAGTGTTGGGAGGGGAATAAACTGAAATCAGACTCAACAAAAAAAATACAACACACAAGCCATGCCAATCCTGTAGCCTTCATCGAGATGCTGAGCAATGCTAAACCTGCAGCAAAAATTTAGCTTCATTGTGGTGTCTAAATGACTGTGGCAGTTTTCATTCTGTTTGCACTTTTCAGAGAGATGTTGTAGGTCTCACACCCTGTCGTTGTCCACAGTACCTCTGTGCAGACACAAACAGGAGAAGCAATACAAGACATTACTTACTTACACCACATCCTGTTAGCCAACTCTGTTGGCCGAGAGCCGAAGAAGCCTCATCACTTCCCAGCTGCGGAATTTGTAAATCAGGTTGTTCTGGACCAAGCTACCTTTTTTCTTCTTGTGAACACTGTGTGAAAGTACACTCTTGTTTGACGCACCAGGAAGTATTTTGACGGAAATTAACCAAATACAATAAGAAAACAATTTCTATTGAATGCTCACTTAATTATCTAATTAAATTAAATAGGCATTTTTTTCTCAGGATGCTTGAGAGGGCCACGGCCCATGCCCCCCGTACTAACAAGCCACCACTGTTCTCACCTGTTTCAAACCCTGGCACCATATCACACCAACCCTCATCCATCTTCACTGACTCCCAGTTAAATCACCCACAAACTCCTCCTGCTCACGTACAAATCCCTCCAAAGCCCTGCTCCGCTATACCGGTACATATCTGACCTATTTGGAACCTACACCCCAGGAATCTGCAATTCTTTGACCGGGGTCTTCTCACCATCCCAAACACCAGACTGCAGACTTTTGGAAACAGAGATAGGGGCCCCTACCCTTTTGGAAAGCTCTGCCAATAAAGATTAGCAATGCACATCCCCTGGGACATTCAAAAAACCAACTCAAAACTCATGTTTATATACTGTATTTCTCTTTCTGATGATTAGCCTGGTTAAATTTTGTATCGAGTAGTGATGTTTTTGGGGGGTAATAATGGTGCCAACATTTAAGCAATCAATTTATCAAAAAACAAAACAAAAAAACAAGCTCACATGACAAACAACTTACATATATTAGTTCCAATTAATTTGAATTCCATCCATGTAGCCTAATCCTAAACCATGCTGTATGGGTTATTTAGTCGCTGAACTGGAAAGACATTATTTGTCCAATGACAATAATTGGGCGTTCTCTTATTGAACAGTTTTGTGTGAGTATGTGTGTCACTGCTTTGTGACAAATGTGCATTCAACACTGATTTATGTACAGCACATATGTCATCAATACACATTATTCTGCAGGGTGGGACACGTCATAGAATTTATTACTCCACTGCAATTGCATTTATAATTGCTTGGGGCCACACACAGTAGGCAATTGTGCGGCCACTTTGATGAGCAGAAGGCAGTTAATGCGTATAGGAAATCATTATAGATGAGGTTACTGTATTTTTAAAATCCCGAGTAATTAGATGTAAAGGTGAGGGGTGAAGAGACAAGAGTAGATGCCAATTCAGACAATCTCCAGAAAAGTCAATACAGCGGCTATTTAGTCTCAATTTGTTTGCATTTAACATTCATATGAAAACAAATTACACCAGTTTCCCTTATAAAGTGATGTGGAAGCATTCTGCGCTGAACCCAAATGAAATTCTAGCAGGATCAGCAGAACTTTAACTCACCGTGACCCAACCCATCTGTTACATGAAGAGAAAGGTTCTCAAGAAGTAGCTTATGAATAATTGTAGCCAACATAAGTGTTTGATCAATTTATAGCCGATCTAATAACTCTGCTGTCTTACAACAAAAAATACAGTCAAATTATCGTATAGCACATATCAACAGGGATGCACACGGACTGGAACATGCAGTCTTCTTCATAGAATTTCTCTTTCATTTTCACCACAGGGGGCTCTGTCTGATTGAAGGAGCTCCATTTAACTAGAGACAGGCTCACTGTACTTGCATCCATTCTGCACAAGTGGTAAAGTTTTGCAAATACATGGACTGTTTTAAAGGAGTCAGTAATCAGCTATAGTTAGATGTTGGTGCTAATGAAATAGATTAGTCCTCAATAAAAAATTGTGTGTGTTTACAAAATAACTCAACAATACAAGACAGATTTTCAGCAAACCTGGTGGGATCATTACCTGGGATGGGGGTGGGGTTTGTTGGGGTGATAAATCCTTGGAGCTGATCAGTCAAAGGTGAAGGTTAACAAAAACATTTTCCGAAATACACATTTTCCAAGAATGTTGACAATCTAAAGCTCTCATTGATCAGAGAAGGATTCCCCGTCATATGATATCATATAGTAAGTGATATCACGAAGAAGTCATTAAATGATGTCATGTATAGTTCAAAAATGTGTCTTATTGGGTGTGTGCAGCGCCTGCTGCTCCAATGATTGTCATTGTATTTTTAACTAACTAGAATTGCAACAAGTCTATGTAGAAGTACATTAGCTGTCAGCTGTTAGTTAGATAACATACAGTATGACAGTACATTTTGAGAGCAGTGACAGTACTACATACAGTTTCATGCTGTAAAACAAAAACAATTAGTCAAAAGGTGTCATGTTCCACACATCTGAGAAGTTCAGAATTGGGTGGACAGTAAAATAAATTTTACATTTGGAACCGTTAATGACCCTTTTGAAATGACTCAGGGATGCGATCCGTTGTTGATGTAACACATTGATTAGTGCAGCTTTTAAACAATATAGTAAGTAGAATATAACAGCAGGAGTGTACTTGTTCTTAAGAAGTCAATTTTTTAAAGCTCTTTTAATTTGCAGGTTGGACAACTTTAATGCTGCCTGCATTTTAGAGCGCTGCTTACTATGCACTCAGTATTTTGCATGAACCATCATGAAAATGAGTCGAGTAACACTGCAGAGAGTCATAGGACATTAAATCTTTTCCACTGTGCACCTGACATCTCTTTTAAAATATAAAATGTATGAGGCCTGCATAGTCTGTTATATATCTCCATATTTAGAGTTGTATGGCTTGTTTACAGAAGGTCCTTTCGTCTCTTATGCTTTCTAAACCCCCCCACAACATGCCCTTCGGACATATCTACCCATATCGCTTGTTCGCTCTCTGCGGGCCCATTAAAAACAGCATGGTGCTTTTCCAGGGTATGATAAGTAGGGCTCCATAGACCATCAACAAACAGATTATTAATACAGACCCGTGAATGTTACGTGAACAATATTGCGAAAGCAAATAAATGATGGTCTTCAATTTCCCTACCTTCTTTCTGTCTTGGTCGGTTTGATTTGTGTAAAACCTCAATAACTCCTGTCAACCCTGACCCAGGATCATCCACAGATGACTATTCACATCCTTATTTAGGGGCCACATTTTTCTAGATGACACTTATTCTCTGTTTCCTCCTATGTGTCTATCTGTATCAGTTTATATATCTGTCTCATGTTCTCTCTGTTCATGTCTCCTCTTTTACTCCAGGGGTTCTTTTATATATTTTCACCCCTACACAACTCTCTCAGTAATGACTTGCAAATGGTTCATATCATCAGTTCAATGGGGCAAGGACAGTCATATGATTACTGCCATTGAATTTAAATAAGGAAGGAGGAATGTGAAGGGGTGAATGACAGTTAAATAGGTGACAAACTGACTACAGAGCGAGAACAATATCACATTCATATATTGAAAAACAAAGACATATTTATGGATCAAAGAGAAGATAAAGAAATGTGATATGTAGAGATGACAATCAAGTGATGTCATCTCCTAAAATAGTAGGTACTAGGTCCAATGCTGCTGAAATCACTACAGTGGTACAACAGGGGCTTTGGCCTTCAAATGCTGGAGTCATGGTTCTTTAAAACTGAGATGTTGTCAAAAACATCTATCTACAAAGCATAGAGGGCCAACAGTTATACTCGCTGATCAACATATGGAATTAGCAGATCCGCCGACCTCAGGGTTATGGGCCCAGCAAGCTTCCACTGCACCACTCGCATGTGGATGTTTTGGGGCAACAAACAGTCATTGTAGGTATATCTAAAACTAGAAAATGAACCAGCATGGATTTGTGGCTGTATCAGCTAGTTTGTCTATTTGTGATAACTTAATTAAGATACACTTACACTGTGACATTCAGAAATGTCATCATCCTCCTGTTCACAGTGAAGTAGATTTGAATCATATGTGTTTTCAAATGTAATGTTGTTATCAGAAGATTTGGGTGAGTATATGCACATAGACATGACAGTGGTGGGATTTCCTCCATAGAGACCAGAGCCTTAATCCAGCACCTTAGGCCACCTGACAACAATACCACAACTGTCTAGGTTAATTTGGTGAAACCACTGCTACTGGTACAAACACTACAAAATGGAATCAGTTTCTAAGCTGTCACTCTCCTGCTTACCAGCCTTTTTCATAATTGTCAACCTTTCCTTTGTCGTGGCTCAGATTTGGAGGACTAAATAACAGAGCTTTACTGCAGTTTGGCAGGCAGAGGCAGGCAAGGGCAAACAGTCGCCAAGGTGGAGTCAGGTAATGGGCAGTGCTTGTTCACAGGCCGATAAAGCAGGTTAAAAGGAGCAAAAGGAAAACTGGCGGGTGTCCAAAAAACAGGCTGGTAATAACATGCAAGAAAGGCTGAACAGCTGCATAGAAAGCCCCATAGACAATCTGTCAGGGAACAGGTGAGAGTTGGGAAGAGTCAGGCAGCAAAAAGGTGGGAAAGTAGAGGTCACTGTGGGGCAGGAGGTCACAGCAGGGTCTGAAACGACAGGAGAGTCTGCAATATGGGAGGCAGGTGGACAATGAATGAATACACGCAGATCAGTTACCATGGAGGTAAGTAGTTTTCCTTAATGTTATCACATATTTTTACCTCTGTCGCTTTGGGAAAAGAATTGTTGTGCCTGTCATTATTTAGTGTTGTCTCCTCATTTTTTTCTCCTCTTAACGACCACTAACAGCCTTTACAAGATCCTCTCGCACACACATTCATACCACACATCTCCATATAGCTCTTCTCTATCACTCATTCACACACTGACGGTACTGCCATCAGGGGCAATTTGGGAGTGTCTTGCCCAAGGGCACTTCAATATTCAGACTGGAGGCTCGAAACCACCAACAAGCATGAAGTAAAAGTTGTTGTGCCGGGCTTATTTAAAAGTTGGAGATGGGAAGTCACCGTTTTGAAACTCCACATATGTTCTGAACATGATTACTGTTGCTCTGATTGAATGCACAAATTAACAAATGCAAGCACACACAGTGTTATATTGATAACTTCGTTCTCCTCCATCTGAAGGTGGCATTTAATAATGGTCTAGGTTCAATTGGCACGGTCACACATCCGCAATGAATGCTGACTGCTGCCGAAAGACTGTGGAAGAAAGACGTGAAGGGAGAAAGTGTTAAGTAGATCTCTATATCATTAAGGCCATAAATGACACGGCTGCCACATGGCTCATGAAGGAGTGGAGGGGAGTGGAGGGGGAGGATGAAGGCTGGTTGGGAGGAGGAGAGGAGGGGAGAGATAACAAGGGAGCTGTTTACAGACGTTTTTATTTTTGCATCGTCCTCGCTGGAGGAAACAAGAGCAGCCACCGTCTCTGACAACAAAAGGTACAAAAACATGTAATCACAGCCTGTCAGGAGCTTAATAAAGTCAAAAGTATTTATATCAACACATGCACAAACACACAATACCCACCACAAACACAACCGCACAGAGATATTTCACAATACAAAACAGTTTCCTTCAAAATGACACTCGTGTATTCATTTATCAGAAATGAAATTGCACAGATGATGATGAATCTACTGATGAATTTCCTGTGTGAGGAGCAGGAGAGCAGTACAATATTATCAGCCTTCCAACTCACAGGAGCCTGTGGATGTATTGATTGTAATCAGATGTGATGATAGGGGATGATAATATGTATGAATAAGCACACGAGTGTGATCACAATTAGATTGTGTGAGGATAATGAGACGCGAAGTAAAGGTCAATGTCGTATGTGGTGCAGAAAAGAGGGAGCAACAGCAGGGGAAAGAGGGTGAGAAGAGTGAGATGAAAGTGTAATGGTTCCTGTGGGGGTCTGGCTCATTGCTGCGTCTGAGTGGACCCATGTACTTTTATATCCAAATTAGCAGTTATGTGCAGATTTTTTAAACAGGTATACCTTCTTAAATACCTCCTGTTTTTTCCCCCCTGGTGTGTCACGTTCAACAGCCCACAGCAACTACGTTTACATGGACAAAAATATTATGACTACTGACCTTATTCTGATTAAGACATTATTATGATTATGCTGTTTTCATTAGTTGCTATTAACATATTCCTGTTTGATGTTACATAGCATAGTGCGATTATGACTCAGGTCATACCATCCACTGCGCCATAAAAATGGGCCAGTTTTAAAACCCCAACCTGTAATAGTTGAATGTTCGACGCTACCGTATGTTATTTGGGATTTTTTCTGCAAAAGCTACTGCTCCTCTTTTTCCATCTTGTTTACACCCAGGGCATTGTCAAGCAAAATGCTGTGACAACGCCAATTGGACTTTATAATGTGATTAAGACGTTATATATATATAATGATTGTAAAGCTGTCTCAATTCAATGAATGCTTATTCTGTTGAAGTTAAGCTTCGTGGCAGTGCCTTATTCTGACCATTGGCTTAATCTTGTTAATATTGAAATACTGGTGACAAGTAATCAAAGTCAGCGTGTACTGGTTTCTGTGCATGGATGCAGATCAGTATACTGAATGGAAGACAGATGGGAATAATAATGTATATGTTTAATGCTAAGATCAAAGCTGTGCCACAGAATGCAAACGTTAGGATAAATAGATCAACTATGGGTGCTGAAGCAAAGAGGTGTCAGTGTTCCTCCAGAACAGTAGACGGGGATGGGACTGTACAGATAGATGGATTTGCAGCATGAGGGTTTTGACAAATTCACTCTTTTGTTAACATGCACAGGTTATGCAGCTCCTCATCCATTGTTTGCAGAACACAAAGGTCAACTGGTACTGCACTAATTATATGAAGCTCCCATGTGATGCCAGCCCCATGTGAATAGGGCTTAGGTTGGACTCACCCTCTCCTCCACTCTCTGTCTTTAGGCAGACGAGTTTCAGCCCCATGAAGGAACACGTCTCTTGCCAGTCTGCTCCTTCTGCATGAAACAGCACCACACTGCACTGGCGACTAAAGCCTCCTTACTTGTTGAGATTTGACTATTTTTATTGTTTTAGAAGTGCTCTGCTGTTGATTACTATTTGCAGTTAGATAGAAGCAAAATTATTAGTCAGATTAGTAGATTCGTAATGCTTGACCTCTCAATTATGACTGACTGCAATCATGTTTCTGCAAAAAAATAATAGTGGCATCACTGAATCGATTGAACCACAGCGTTAAGTGCAATTTGCATGATTTTGACAGAAATACGATTTGTGAGGTAATAAAAGCAAATTGTTACCTCACTTTTCAGTAAAACTAATTCTGTCTAGACTGGACTTTCGTCACATATATACAGAATTGTGGTGCCGTGGCTCTCTGAGCAGGTGAATTCAGCAGATAGTGGTGACCCTCCATTGATTTCGACACTGCCAGCATGAAAAGAAGATTTGGAATAAGGGAAGAGAGATGGTAAGCCTCAATATCAGAAATAGCCTCCTCATATTTTTGACATTTATTTTTGAAATATAACTATGACAGTCGTGGCATTTTTATACCTTACCTTTTTCTATGAAGTGCACACTCAGAATAATGTCAGTGACGATATACATTGACAAGTTGGTTTCTGAATACGCCTGCAGTAAGAAAACATTGTTTTCCTGTTGACAGAAAGTGAATCCGTATTCACAGCAGCGGCCCAGAGGAGCAAATTAATTTCATCCATGTTGTGCCAGTATGTGCCAGTGATGGTAAGTCCACTGTGAACCTTGGTGTTCCTTCAGATATTTGGCTCAGAGCTAATTAACATACATTTACATGTTAAATAAGATGACTCAAATAAGGGGAACATTATGCAAATTCTTGAAAACTAATTATTGAAGCTATCATTTTTTAAAGTTTAACCAAGCCTCAGTTCATTGAGTTAGTGCCATATATTGCAGGTCACTTCAGCAGAGTCGCTCCTCACTGAGCCTTGTTTTACTCATTTATGTGTCATGATTGATGGAATGCTGTGTGGTACAGCTGGAGAAATGGTGGAGTATTTTATGTATTGTTTGTATTGTACAGAAACAGCAAAAGGGACATCAGTGAGTTTCTAGTTTATTAAAAGCTGCAGTTGCACTTTGCAAACATACAACACATCTTGTGGCTGCATCGCATTCTGGCATATTGAAACCATTGTTTGAAAGGAATTGAATTTTCTAATCAAGACAAAGGACAGGTATAAGGTATGTACTGTAACATGAAAGATACAGTGTCATTACTTCTTACTGACTTAGGTTTTCGGGTTCTTGAGAACACAAAATCTCACAAAACACTTTTTTCTGTTTTGCGAAGGGAACAACTTCAAAAGATCTTGAGTGAAATTCTTCAAGTTTGATGCAAACATTCAGTTGGACTCAAAGATGCACTGATTACATTTTGGTGGATGAAGGTCAAGGTCACAATGACGTCATGTTCTTGTGAACATGATGTATGTTGCAAGGCCGTTATATGAGTCTGGAAAAAACATTTATGTAGACTGTTACTGGACTCACTGGCTGGCAGAGGCACTCAGCTGCAAGGCAGTAATTCAAATTCTTTCATTATGAATTTAGTGTTTCCCCACTATGTAATTCTTAAAGTTCCATTTCCACATATCTTGTATCATAACATTCAAAGTCCTCACAGTTCACCAAAGCAATTTGTTGGTCAAAGATATGTGCTGAAGAGTCCTTTAAGTTCTTGTTCTCCCATGCTCCACTTTAGTTGTTATGCCCTCTGTGGTGCACAGGAAGCTTGTGGCAATTTTTCTTGTTTCCCGTGCTTTTTAACCTTCTGTACCCCACTCCAGATAAAAGCTTTGGAGGCAGCTCACATGTGTTTCTAAGTGTTTTCAAAAACCTGTGGTGTGCACAAGGGTGTTTGTCGGGGTGAACTATTTGTTGGTTCCCTCTGAATTTGAGGAAGAATGAGATACAGAGATTAGTAGATCCCCCCCATGAACAAAAAACATCTTCTCATAATTTCTACTCAAAACGTATAAATGGGAGGAACAGGATGAAAAATATCTCCTGCAGCAGCTGCATATCTGTGTCTTTGAAGCCAGGAAACAGGAAAAAAAAGATAAAACACCTGTAGAAAGGGTTCAATATGAAGAATAACATTTGTGTGTGTAAATGTCATTTTTAATGCAGCTTAACACAGATGAAAGTATTACAAAAAGAACCATACAAGCCATATGTAACGGCAGAAGGCAAATATACAAGATGTTAAAACACTGAAGGCGTTACATTCACAGCAAATGTTCTGGTGTAAAAATGTGTTGTTAATACCTTATCTGTGTGTTCAAGCACCTGCGTAAATGAGCTTTGATTTGTCAAAGCTGACGGCGTTGCTAATTGCACATTTCTTAAAATGTAGCTGTTCAGCCTTAGGTTTTACATGTTGTTCACTGTATGAGCAGGATACAAGTGTGATGCCCACCACTGAGTTTCTACCTCCTCTGTCTGGCATTATTTCTCGAGGGCTTGCAGATGTGACGTAAATGTAAAACCACTTTTTATCTTGTTACGGTGTATCTCATGGGAAATTAAGTTTTCAGAAAAGGAGGATCATTATAATAAATGGAAATGTATGTTGTAGCAAGTTGTATTTGGTTACACAGTGTTTCGATTGGTCAGTATGACTTCTTGAAGATATTAACAATTGTCTGAGATGTGTATTCAAATGTGTGGTGGGATGTTCCGCTAAATGTGATCTGCATTTATGAGTTCCAGTAAGTAAGTAGGTAATCTGGTTTGACTGACCTCCAACTCTCATGTACAACCTGGTTCAAAAGCTAATTATGTCTGAGTTATCGACTAAATCAATCAATATCCCTGTTTCACATTAACAGTTTCACTGCATTCCTTCTAATGTGTCCCTCAGTTATCAACCCTAAAGACATCCAACCAACTTATAGAACACAATCCCTCAATTGCCTCCCACCCACGGCATTTGCTGTGAATCATAATTCTGTGCATAAAAACCAAAACATCTGAACAAACGCACATTACTGCAATTCTACTGGAAATCTATTTTGTTCGATGAAAGTCAGAAACCAAGGTTATCAGTTAATATAAATGCAATTTAAGGTCTCCAAACAATCTGTTGACAGAAGGTTGAGACCTTGCACCAACAAAGTCACACATGCTGTTACTGAACAATAAATATCGTGCGCGTGGTTAGCCTCAGCTAGCATTAGAGTTTTACGGCCTATGCCAGGACAATCACAATTGTAGGTTGGAGCTAATGTTTTTGTCCGACAGAGGCTGCAAAGCTGGGGTTCGTCTCTGTACTCCTACCAAAGCAGTGCTATGACATAGACGTTTCAGGGTCCTTTTATTTATCTCATGGACAAAAGCAAGAAAGCAAGAATCAGTGGCTTTTGACAGAATGACAGAAAATAATGTGTCACAGCAGAAAGTCTACGGTGAGCGCACAGCAACCTTACTCAGGTGTGTAACAGCAAGCACCGAATAATTGGATCTATATCCATGGTATCAGATCTTGCTCACCCCAAAGACCTAAGATGGAAGCCCCAGTGTGTGGGCCCACCATCCAATCCGGTAGCAGGCAAAAGGTGGGATATTAGTGGGCTGAACTATGGCAACTTGGTCAAGGAATATCACTTCCCTGGAGGGAAAAGGAGCTGGTCCAGGAGGAGGAGTGGAAATGAGTACATATCTCACCCTGGTATAAACCATCTCTTTATCCAAACTCCAAAGATGTACTCAGTGCATTTTTTTTTCTTAATTGAGCTGCAAGAGACTTTAAGTGAGCGCTCGTTTGTTGTAGTTTTACTTGTAGAACGAGGTTGTCATGTTTACACATGCCCTGACACCAAGAGAAGGGTTGCGTCTATGCACCAAACAGCTCAGAGTACCAGGAACCACCTGGAGACTCAAACTAGTGGCATGCTCAATTCAAATGTCTTCAGTGTAGTAGGTGCTCAAGAAGCACAGGAATAGCACCAAAACAAAAAAAATCATCAGCACATATAACACTTTCAATCTGATAGCAGCAGAAAGACATTGAAGGTTTCAACTCTTGGCTGTCGTCAGCATTCTTCAACAACATTCAGCCTAGAGCTGAAATACATTTGTTTCTTTCGGCTGCTCTGAGGTACCCACTTAAAAATGTATTTGTCCGCTGACAATTGTTTTCATGCAGGGGCCCACAGCTCTGCTGGGTTATTTCAGAGCTCACATCAGCTATGATGGAGAATCCTAAAGATGAGGACTGGATGGGATGTTGGACTGTCTCATGTGAACCAGATTGGGGTATTGTAATCCGACTTCTGTGCTAGTAATGGATTGGCAATAAAAATAGGATGAGCATCAGGTTAACTGTAGCTTTAAGAGGTAACAGAACACAAAGTCAAGGACTGATGATTGATTTTGTAGTCACATCAACAAATCTAATTGGTTGTACAGTATGTGTTAGACTCTCAGGTAAATACAGGCACAAAGCTGTCAACTAATCACCTGCTGGTGGGAAATTGGATCAATCTGGAAGGGATAAAATGGCAAAAAAAAATGTGTAGCAATGGTGAAGATAGGATTTCACAAAAATTGCAGTTGATTATGAAAATGTGCGTTTTGCCTTAAGGTATGATTTACAAGCAATTCCAACTGCAGGGTTTTGTCCATTTAGATTTAAACTTTAAGCTCTAAAAGTGCTGACTTTTGTTGCTTCAGTGTTGTAATGCCAGTGGGTGACGACTTCCACTTCTTTCTTTCCATGCACATTTGCAGTGCTGTAAAATCCCTATTAGAAATCTGGTTGAGTGCAAAGTTGGCTGAGAAGTCATGTTTTCCAACAGCAGCCTTGCCGTGCAAGTCATATACCCTAATTAAAGAAAGTCAGTTTCTCCTTTACATGACATTTTGCAGTACAGGTTGGTGTAGAAAGCTGACTTTTTTCGGTGCACTTAATTACAGAAGGGCACGCAAATTGGAGCATGTAGGGACAGAAAAACACACAATATATGCATTTAAAGAGTGTAAAAACACAGTAAAATAGTAGGTCTCTCCTTGGTATTCAGCAGGGTCAGCCATTGGTTTAATTTGTTTTCTCTTCTGTGCCAACTCCTCATCATTGTGTTGTTGCACTGGGTCTCCAATCAGCAAAGTAGCCATCAGGAGAAAACAGTGCTGTGCCTGTTCCTGAGGTGAATGGAAACAAATATAGAAAGAAAATAGTTTTTTTTAGTGGAGATCAGAGGATAAGAAGGGATTACACAGATGGAGAAAAATTTTAAATAAATTCTGTGTACGAGCCTTCACACCTTCGCTTAAAATATAAAACTTTTGCTGCAATATTTAAAGGGAGTGAGCAACAAGATAATTATTTAAGGTTGGCTGTGGCAATTATTGCTAGGGTACTGAAAAATGTCATTGATGCAAAATTGTGACCAGAGTGTGCTGCTCACATAACCTACAGTGAAATATTTTGTGTCAATCTTCACAGTTCAAATAAAAGGTTCTGACGAAAGCACCATTTGTGCTGAATGTACATATAGATTCTGACTTTGACTATATGGCAAACATGTATATACAGCAATAGCAAATGGGTATTTATGAGTATAAATGAGTATTTTTGGCATCTGCCAGACATGTAAAACATTGACACTTCCATATAATTTTTGTTTTGTGTTGATTGCTAAATAAATGTAGTGATTTGAGATAAATGTAAACAAGCTAATGACAATGCTAGCATGCTGATATTTAGCAGGTATAGCGGTTACCATGCTCACCAAATAAGTTTAGGGTGTTAGCATTCTAACATTTACAAATTAGCACTCCACAGAAAATATAGCATGTATTTGGTCATAAGCCCAATTGTTATTATGAATTGATTGATTGTCAAAGTGATAATGATTCATGTTTATTGAGACATTTAACCCACAACCACAAATCTCTACCTCTAGGGGATGACAATCAATCCAATCAATAACTGTTGAAATATTCCAGTCTAAATAAACGTGGGTGACCAAACCAACTGTTTGCTAAATAGCTAAAAACAAAAATAGCTAATTCTTAGCGGGTCATACTTTATTCTCATATTGACCCACACATCATCATCAAAGAACACTGGAGTAGCTATTAGCAGTGACCCAGCCATCAAAAGGAAACACATGCTCCAAGCTCTAATACAAACAAATGAAAAGAAAGAACCCTGGTGGGGGGGAGAAAGGTGCATTAAGCAGAACTAGGAAGTCAGAATGAGAGATGAAGCTGGTCTGCAGTCATTTCCCTTAATAATGATGGTTAGTGTTGTCTCCCACTGACTAAAAAGGCTTTGCTTTATACCCTACACTAAATTTAATCATTTTTATACATCAACATTTCCAGAGACCAGATAGATTGCTCTATTCCTGTGATGAAACAATCCGAAAATAAATTAGATGCAGTTTTTATTTTTTCTTAGATGCTGTTGATGGAAAAGAAATAAGGTTATTTCTACTCTTTGTACACTCAATTATTTAGAGACAAACAACTCCAAATTTGTGCAGTGTGCGTGTGTTCATTGTAAGATGTGTAATGTCAAGTCCAATAAGTCGATTGATTAGACTTTTGCCTGCTCCCTTAATAAACCTTAGTTTGCAAAGGGTACAAATGTGTGTTTGTGAGTGAATGAGAGAGCTTAACATTTTTAGAGGTTTGTTTAGGGGAATTCTTTTCTTTTTTGACAATCAATTAGAAATTAAGATTGAAGTTGCTTTATTTTTGTTGAATTGATCCACCTTTACAATACAACCCACAGATTTGAACTTTTAATTTTTGTGTTTCCATATGGATACAGTCTCCTCTGACCTTCTCTCTTTCCCTCCCACCGGCCCCTATCCTTTTTCTGCTCACCTTGTCCATATCTCTGTCAATAACAGAAAGCAGCCTGAGGCATTACTTTTGGGGCGTCCACTCCTGGGAACTCACCAACTTTCCTTTAAAGACCAAAAACCATGATACTTTGTGTGTCTATAAACTTTTAAGGTATTTCAACTCATAAAAAGGCTGTTTAGGTTGTTGTGTCCTTTTGGAATGATTTTGTTTGAAGGTAGAGTTTGCATATATTTTTTTCTATGATTTGTCTTTGCAATTGAAGGTGACACATAATGTGAAAGTGCCCCAAAACACAGACTTGCTTAAAATTGTTAAACTTAGCATCTCCTTCCTGAAAAGTGATGTTCAAAGTCAAAGGTATTCTTATGAATGCATCATACATTGGGTTCTCATTTAGGTATTGCAGTATTTAGTGTAACTCTGTACAACACGAACAGTTCAGTTCAGTTTAAAAAACTAATATCAGGATCAACCCTCCATATACTATTATTGATCTCACTTTATCATCTGAAATTGGAGTTAATATCAACTCATGGCCTTGTCTGACCCACAGTACATCTCCCTCCTTCTCTGTCTTTCCTCTCACCCTGTTTGGCATTTTTACTATAATGAATGTGCTGAAATAAAACAAAATGTCCTGACTCTCAGTTCCTCCCGTTGCCTTTCATCTCTCCATCGTTCACTCTATTGATGTATTTTGCAACAGAGCGCCATTTTCCTACAGTATCCATAGGAACTTGCACCAATGTCCCTTATTATAACCTAAAAGTAAACTGATGAAACCGGTTGAAGGACCAATCTTTCAAAATGCTGACCTGCAATAGTGATGGTGTCATCATCCTCCACAATAAAAGCACTGTAGCAGCTTTTAAGAATCCCTTTCATCCCCACTCTCACTGCTTCTCAACAAGTCCTTTTGGAGAAATACATTTATAAGTGAATCTATTTAACAGAAAGATTAAAATTATATAGTTAAATCCTTGGTGAATGTGCAAAAGGGCATATTTAATTTGATAATTTGAATAAATGTAGCTCTATTTCTGATAAGATTTCTTATCACGCATCACTGTGGTGTATCAGCATGTCAGCCATGTGCATCTCCATCACTGTGGGGCAGCGAACACATCTCAGTGCATTGCTAATGGTTTGATGCATTAAAGATACATACAGATTGTTCTTACTTCTTATATGTGTTTCTTTTGTACTGCAGCTAAGTAAACATCTCATTTATGCTGTTTCTTTTTGACGTCAATAAAAAATGTGGCCCTTTAACAAACAAGTCTATCACACGTCCTTTAGAGTGCAAACACCAAAAAACTGTAACAAAAGGTAAAACAAACCAGAGCTGAACTCTGCCTGTAATCAATTCTTCCTTATCTCTGTCTCCACCAACAATTTTATAACCTCACACATTTAGCTGTTAGATACTTTAAAGATGCTCAGGACTAATAATGAAGCACGTAGATCAATGTGCTGTAGCTATATCTAGCAGATGAATTTGCGTTACATTTGGTTTGTCCGTCCAAAAAATAATTGTTTGTTGACAATCTTTTCCACGAAATTGTCTCTATTTTCTCCTCGAGACTCTTCTGGACACTCCTACAACTCTTGCGATACTTGAATGGGAAACTCGGTGTGTTCTTTTTTATAGAGGAGGAATCATTCTAAATATAAAATGATTGCTATAACATATTATTTGTTGCATCCTTAAATAATAGAGGTAAATGGCCATTACTAATAATTATAGATCTGATACATTAATCTGATTTCAACAAGTTTATCACTAATTATGTCCAGTGCAGACCTTTTAGTTGGCGTGATTTCATTGTGAAACTTAATGTTGTTGTGAATCCCTACTACACTCTTGGGATTCGTCTGATTCCCTGAAAATGTGAATGTCGCAAAGATTCAAGCCACCACTCTTGATTCATGCCTGTGAAGTTTAGTAACTTCTCTTCTCTGTTTTAATACTGTTCCATTGTTTTATTTATAGTTGGGCTCAAGCTCTTCACATGGCCTACAGATCTGTTATATTAAAAATGCTGCTGAGCTTGGCTTAAACAACGATGACAGCGTGATACTTTGGCTGGCTACATTAGCCTGAAGTCAACTTGTGTCACTCAGCAGGACACCATATCCTGCTATATTCCCTGGGTGAATACCATATGGGTGCACACGCCTCAAACAGGTCCCCGGTTTGACTCCCGGCCGACCAGACCATTTACTGTATAGCAGCTATCAGACATGCACTGAACTCCAGATAACCTCCTGAAATCCGGAGGGGGTGCATTTGAGAGTGCAAATGATTGAGTCAGTTGTTGAAGACATTCTGTGGAGTTTCTACTGCCAGCTCCTTAGTAAATACAAATAATAATACATATAATATATGACAGTGGGCATGTTGATGAAGTTTCAAATATGCGATGGATGACAAACTGAAAAAAACTAATAAAAAGAATCCAAATATCTCAGTATTCAAAAGAAAAGTCATACACATCACACCAACGAAGATCGGATCTTGGACAGACAACACGATTCCAGAGCTTGTGTGGATATGGGTCGACACCGGTGTTGATAAGATAAGATAAGAAGTCTTTTATTAGTCTCTTTTATTTGCTGCAAGAGTCAAAAATACATCAGCAAGTACTTAGTAACATGCAATACTTAAGTGTAAGGAATATACAAAAATATATAGAAATATAGAAACATATCAATGTAATTAAACTAGTATATACAGTGTAAAGACAGGAATAAATATATGCAGTGTGAGGATATTTACAGTGAATGGATTGCACATGAACCATTTATATTGCACAGACAGACGAATATTGCATAGTTGAGAAATGTTAAAGTGCAGTCCATAATGGTGGTGCATGTTGTTTTTACTGGAAGCAGAGGTAGTTGTACAACCCCTCACCTGTAACACTCCAGGGATGTTCTCCTGCTGTGCTCTTCCCCTTTTCTCACACCTTGTTTCCTGTTTCTTTCTTCACCATCTATATCAAATCAAATGAAGCCAAAATGCCATTTCATTTTAGCTCTGCTTTGGTACCCACCAACAACTAAGAAAATATGTGCTTTTGGCTACGAAATGCTTCACTATAATCACCAGCTTCTCTCTGCTGTGTCTACCTGCTGTTTGGTGTGAAGAAGGGAGGGTTTTCCACTGGCAGTTGCCTGCAAGATTGATGAACACAGTGGGACAGAACCAGAACAGAAATCTTAAAGTGATAGTTCACAGAAAAATGAAAATTCACTCATCTACTCACCACTATGCAGCTGTAGGGGTGGGTGAAGTGTTTGAGTCCACAAAACACTGTTGGAGTCTCAGGGGTGAACAGTGTTGCAGCCGAATCCAATACAACTGAAGTAACTGGTGATCAATTTTTCAAACAGAATCAAAAATAAAACTAAAACATTTGCTCTATTTTTTTTTTGTTTTTAAAATAGTTTGGAGCATGGCTAGAAGGTAGCCTGTGACCAAAGAATGTCATTGCCAGCGACTACTGTAATTGTTGTGCACATGACAAATAAAGTCTTGAAATCGTGCCCTTGCCCCCGTCTGGAAAATGACACCGTTTCTGTTTACTGATAACAAGGGGAATAGGTAGGAGTGGGATCAAAGCGCCGGCCTTCTGGTTCAAGCACAACCGCTCTACCTCCTGAGCCACAGCTGTGCGGCAATAAATGTGCTTTGTGAGGTCACAGCGACCTTGAACTGTGACATTCAACCCCCAAAATCTTAACTCATCCTTTAGTGCACCTGAATGTTTGTTCTAAATTTGTAGAAACTTCCTCAAATCATTCTTGAGATATTGTGTTTACAAGTATCCACAGGGTTTCACCAGATACTACAGCCTCATTTCACAGTCCAAAGACATGTAGGTTATTAGATGATTCTTGCTGTAGGCAGGAATGTAATTGGTTGTTTGTCTCTGTATGTCGGCCCTGCAATACACTGGAGACCTTTCGTCCAATGTCAGCTGGGACTGGAATGATTGAAATGTTCTAACCATCTCATATTTAGCACTGGTCCTGTACAGGTTCATGCAAACACCACCATGCAGGTTGAGGGCAGATCTGACAAAACCCTCAGAACTATGTAATTAGGCTGAATCAATTACCATTGATGATTCATGATTCTATATTTAGATGGAATTCATGTTAGAGCAGGAACAAGATAGAGCGCTGGTGGCCATCAACTATGATCTGCAGGTCAACTGTGCAGCATATCTGTTATGCACCTGACACACACACACACACACACACACACACACACACACACACACAGAGAGATGGTCTATACTATACATAGTGTACATTTTTCTCTCTCTCTCTCTCTCTCCCTCTCTCTCTCTCTCTCTCTCTCTCTCTCCTTGATGTACCAGTGTGGTGAATATAAATGAAGCGGGAGCGGAGCAGTGCCATGCATATCAATGTGTTCTTAATAAATTACGAACCAGATTTAGAGAGAAAGTGGCAGAACGGGCTTGTGTTTCCCTGTGTGTGTGGCCATACACAAAAACATGTAGAACAATAAAAAACAGTGGTATTATTTCCAGAAGTAAATGGGGCATTGCAAGAGATTTCATGTTAGCTATTTCAGAGCCACATCTGTGTGTTCTACCTTACTTCGACAAGCCCAGTTTTAATATACAGTTAATGGACGTCTAACACGGTTGCTAGGTGATTACCGGCCTCGAAGCCCACTATTGGCATCACTGGAACACATCAATTATTCCTCTGTTAATAATAACATGCCTTGAAAAATGCCTGGGGTTTATTATTGGACAGATTATGCAGAGGCCATCTATTGCTAACACCCTGACAGCAGAATCGTCTCTGAGATGAACAGTTATGGGTCAGATTTATGTGAACCTGGAGATGCGTTACATGCTTGAGGCTAAAGTGCAGTGTGGCAGGGCATTTTTTATTGTTACTTATAAACAGTGTTTGACATTGTAAGTGACCTTTGACAAAGCTGAAGTAGGAAGCACTGGTGGACAAGCAGAGCTAAGCTAAGAGGTTCCATCACTGTTAAAATTAAGTCTTCTTATGTGTGTGCATACATCACTGCTCACATGTCCTCATCAGTCAGTGCTGATTCAGTCAAATGCATAAAAGGTACGTTGCTAGGCAACAAAGCAGATGTTGAAGCTGTCCTCTGTACAGTGAGCCACAGCAGTGATTTGTTGTTGTACTTACCTGTTTGAACACACACAGATATACATGTATATGGCCCCAGGGCCTCTGTCCCGTCATGTGTGTGTTGTGTTGTTGCTGGTTGGGTGGAGCTGGAGGCCATCAGGGAAGTGGAGGCAGCTGGCTGCCACCTCCCAATAGATTGACCAAACTACTAATGATATACAACCTGAATGAATGAATTTAAATGTGTTTGCCCTATTTAGAGCACCTGGTTAATCACTGTATCTTTCTTCGGACACCATCATCTCTTTTTCCGTGTGCAAGTACCCCCCTCAGTACAAAAGTGTACTGATCATCAATCCTACCAGTTCACTCTGGATATATGGGCTGGTGGCTGCCTTCTGACACTGCTTCTCTTATATCTCAGTTTTTAAGGGAAAGGTGTTGAAAAAGGAGAAAAGGAAAAAAAAGTTATTTCAGCAGCAATTTCTGTCAATCTCACCAGACGATATATATCATGCTCTGGAACAAAGCTTTGGGACTTTAATTGAGCTTCTGAATAAGACAAGCTTCTCCAGTAAATGGAAAGACTCATCAGAGTGAGAGACAGACAGAAGCAGGTGTACAGTAGCTTCCAGTTGTTCTTCTCTAATGTGATGGCATTTCCGCACAGTCTCACCTGCCACCTCTATCGTTTAATGTGTTTCTCGATCCATCAACAAGAAACCCACAAGCTTTGCTTAATTCATTAAATTGTCATAAGGTTGTTTTGCAAAACCACGACCAGGCTTCGTCTTTCCACATGTTCACACCCACTGCTGCACACTTGCATGAGCACACGCACGTACACAGATGACACAGATAGAGAAGCTGCAGTGCATGCATGTTCACAGACATAGGTTGGTTTCAAGTACACTAATTCAGGTGCACGCACACACACACACACACAAACACTTGATATGTAGAGCTGCTGATTAATTTATAGTCATTCTTTACAGCTGAAGTGGATCCAAAAAGGAACTGAGCGGATCACCTGTGCTTCCTCCAGCATCATGTGATACTGTTGGGATATTGGGGTTGTATGTTGTCTGTGTGTGTGCGTGTGTTTCTGTATGTGTGTAGTGTGAGGTGTCGAATCACACAAAACAATACAGAGAGTAATTCATATCCTTTCTTATCTTGTGCCTTTGTAGCCACACCTCTCCCAACCGCGTGTGTGTGTGCGTGACTCCCTCATTCGCCTTCTCCCGCTCGCCCCTGTGCACAGACCTCAATCTCATTAAGGTGCCTGTGAACTTCTAGAATGTCACAGCCCTGTTACCTGAAGCCTTGGAGGACTCACACTAAGAAGCCTCACTCTACTTTCTGCTGCTGCCTGGCAATTAATTTCAGTTAGGAACATGTTTCACATGCCGACAGGTCATATTTATTTATTTCCATGTTCCAGGGTTTATTTATTCAGTTTGAATTGCTTTACTAACTTATTGCAGACATTTTTTCAGCCTCATTAGTATTTTGGTGGACGAATGCCTTGAAGGGCACCCTGTCCAAAATGCTGAAGATATATTTTCTTTAAAAAATATATTGACCTTGCTTTACACCTGTTTTTTCACTCTGATTTAAATCTGCCTCCTGCCTCAGTAAACTTCATTTCTACGAGATACGAAACAGTCATAGGTCATAACTTGTCCAACTTTGTTTCATGACCTTAAAAAATAAAACCAAACAAGAGCTTAACTCAGGTCTCCTGCTCTGGAGGGAGGCTTTATTTCACAAACCTTTGGTCATAACCTGAGTAACAATAAACATGGACGCCCCAATCAGTAAAAGTCATAAGACTGTAAACAACAATAATTGTTCCCTACTGACTCTTGCATCAAATGGAGTTTATATTCCTAGAACTGTCACAAACGAATGACCATACAGCAGGTATCAATTCAATAAAGTCATGTATGATTGTGTGGTTCAACCTGTGCAAAGGACTTCATGTTTATGTGAAACCTCAACATTTATTTCTTTCAATATTTTTTGTCACATTCCTGCTATCCTTTTTTTTTCTGTTTTAAAACATAACATATTTTGTTTCTGTGTACACTGAATACAGGGTTAGACTTTATAAGTATTATTAGCTAAATACTGAACAATATGAAAGGGATTTGATATATGTTTAAAGCATGTTACACAGCACCTTCTAGGGGATCCATTTCACTTATCTGTACATATTACAAAATATGTACAGATAATGTGCTCTGGCACATATGGACATTGCATACTGTTGAAGAAGTGTAATTTATTTACATTGACAGTTTATTAAATATAAATCACAACAGAACTGTGTTTATCACATGAAGAGTCTGAATGAATGGAAAATGTGTTTATTTAAACTGTGAAGCTTGATGAAAGTGACCGGAAACTAATAGCTGTGGAAAACTTGGTTAGACTAACTGAAATTAAGGAAATAGATGGGTTGTGTTGACATGAAATGAATGTTGTGAAAATAACACACAACTCTGGAGTGAAACGAAATGCACCACGTCCTCATTGCTCTTCTTTTACCTGCTTAATACAGGACACATATTTGTTAGCCAAAGATCACCAATAATATGTGCCAGATTATGAGTCTACTCAGGTACTAAGGCCTTGTCTACAACAACTGAACATATATTTCTGAAAGGATATTTTCCTATATTTTAAAAATATCTCTTCCTGACGAAAACACAGAAAAAAACTACAAATGACCAACAACAAGTGGCGATAAAGTCTACATCAATGAACATTGTGAGCATGCTCAATGAGTAATATAAATTTTCTCCTTTGTAACTTCAAAACCAAACGATGGTCATCTTTTTTATCTTTACTTATATTTACGAATGATTTGACACCTGTTTTGTCACCTTATCTAAGACCTTTCTTGCATACACAGCCCAAAGTGCTGATACATACATAGAACAGTCGGCATTCCCGAAGAAAGATGTTTCCCAAATGCTCCATTTACACATGGATAAACAGTATTTGAAAATCTGCACTTTGGAAGGTGTAAAAATCCCAGTACTAGTAAAGTGAACCGCTGTTTGCATGTGGACGAGAGGCCCAAACTATCTGCATACGTGTGGACAGGACATAAATAAAAACAACATTTCATGAAGTTCTATTTATGAGTGAAAGCCCTGTGAAAAATGAGCCCATAGGTCATGCGTACCAGGAGCTTTTTATGACCCACAGTTAGGTTTATTGTTCATGACAGGTGCAAAGGAAGAAGTCAGGGCAACAAGACAAGTTAGGGAGGAGCTTGGGGATGGTTGACTGGGTGGAGGAGACTCTTGACCCTCAGATGTGTTTAGTCTTGCTTTATTTATGCAAAAACCCTCGCCTCACCTGTCCTTTCCCATCCACTTGTTCCCTCTTTAACTAAGCCTCTCCTGCACCTCTCTTCTATTTCGTTTCCTGCGTCTTCCCCCCACCCCCGCCTGGCTCTGGTGATGTAAGTTATGATGACACTCAGGTGACGACTACAGAGAGCGACAAAAATCTACACTAGGAGGAGGATGGGGGCGAGGAATGGGTAGAGGAGAACGGATGTTTTCAATGAACTTTGTATAACCTTAACCTTGTGTTGTAGCCATGATGATGATGACGGTCTCTTAACCTTAAGTAAGGACTTAACCCAAAAAACATCTTTTCTTAAACCCTAAACAAGTAGATTTTGTGTCTTAACCCATGATAGAACAATGGTAAAACTCTTTGAGTCGCTTTGTTCCAAAGTAGTTAGCAAAAAATTATTCAATTTATTCCATTATCTTATATCAAGTAAATCACCTGATCATTTTATTGTTCAGTGAACTGTGTGATGAGAACTCTTCAGGAAACACAACAAGTGTCTGTGTGTCCCTGCACCAATTTGTTCTCACCTTCCAGCTTTTGAAGGCTTTGTCTTTATCAGAAACAGGTTTTGCATTAGTTGAAGAGTATCAGGTTTTTCCTACTTCTGCTGTTAACAAGGTTCATAATCAAACATATTCATGGGAATGAATGTGACCAATAGTGTGACTGTGTTGTGCCTTTATGTTGGAGTTAAGTTGTAGTGCTGCTTTTTGCTGAGGACGTCTTTTAGGGTTGTTGTATATTGCAGTCATTGTGAATAGGTTCACAGCTTGTGATAAGAGCCTGAATGAGTTGGTATGCTCGTGATAAATCTTAGTGCTCAGAAGAATGAATGCTTTCTTTTATGCAATGCAATGCTGCAACTGAATTACCTCCAAACTTTATTATTTACTTTCAGCTTTCTGAACTTCACACTTTTTTCTCCACTTTGCCTTGAATAAAAAAAGAATAAAAAAAAAATGCAGTTGTGCATCACCAATGCAATCTGTGTTTCAGAGGGAAAGTGCGTGGCCATATAAACACACAGCAAAGATAGAGATGAGTAACCTTTTGCGGGTGTAATTTGTTCAGCAGGAGCTGGACCCATTATGTTTAAAGAAATGAAAAGGGTACAGTAACACAATGTCGTGTTCTTTTACCCCGAAATATGAGAAGTGGTCTCGGTTTGGTTCAACAAGTATTTATTTTAGAAAGCAATGAAAAGGAACAGCATAGCTATGGGCACTCAATACACAGCCTCGGCCATCTAGTAGCACGGGGTCGTCAAGAGTCGCCCCGAATGGACGGCGGGTGTATTACTTATAATAGTAGGTAAAACTTCATTGGTCAATTGGGGGTCGCCGTAGTATTAGACTTTGGCTTTCCCTTGCTGGTGCGCAGGCGTGGTCCCCAGCCTATTGGCACTGGAATCGAATGATGAGGAGCCGATCCCAGTTTCTCCCCTCCTTTGTAGCATCAGGGCAAATCTTCACATTTCTGACAGTGTTTTGGTTTTGTGTTTTAAAAACAAGCCTTGATGGTGTTGTTGTAGATTGGAGTGAGGAATATCGTGTTCCTGCTTTAACGGCTGTATGTTCTGTGTGCGTAAGCATACGCATTTTCTATCTGCCCTTCAGAACCTGGAGCAGCTGATTGAATTCTTTCTAGGGCATAGGTCACAGTTTCTTATGAGCACAGTGGATTCATGTAGTGTGATGTTGAATAAAGCTAAGGGAATACTGTAATATATAAAAGGTTAGGTATAAGAACAAGTTTAAGTACAGTGTATTGTATGCCACAAATTAAAATCCTAACAACAAATACACACACACACACACACACACACATACCCTTACTCTAACCTAAACCTAAACCTAAAACGTGTTCACCTTGTAATTTCATGATTTATGGGGACTTGGTTTTGGTCCCTATAAGGCAGACAAGTTCCCATAATGTGACTGTGTAAACAGATTTAGGTCCCCACAACATGAGGAAAAACCTGGACCAAACACACACACACACACACAGAGACACACACACAGTCCTCCTGTGTAAAGTTATACTTCCTTTCTTTCAGAGGAATCAAACAAAAGCTGAACACACCCATGACAATCACTTTGTAACCCTGCACCATCCATGTCAGCTGACTCTCCCTTCACACACACGCATGCACGCACGCATACGTGCACACTTGCAGTTGTTTGAAATTCATATTAAAGTTGTGGCTGTTTGTGATTGTGTGCTTGCAAGAAAAAAAAGGGAAAGTATTCATCCTTCATCCTGGATTTTATGTTTTGACATGGTGGGGGGATGCATCTTTGCAGATTGGCAGAATGTATTTAATCAGCCATTATCAGTTGCTCTTTGAAGTTCATCCATGAACTTAAAGAGAAATTTAACTGGATCTTTTGTCACTGGAAGAAACATGATGATTCTCTGAGCTACAGCCAGAGGACATTTCTATCTGGACCAAAGTGGTTTAAAGAAATCATGCACAGATAGAATCAATACAGTTATCATTGTAATTAAATGAAAGTATGCCAGTGTTTCAATAGATATCAGCCTTTGCGTAGCCTTTAACTTCATAAATTACTCAAATCTCTCACGCAACCAGCACTTTGTGTCAGAGACTTATTCAATCATGTATATAGAGGCAACTTAACGGCAATAGTAACTGATTAAAACAATGCACCTAATGTTTGTGTGTCTTTCTTTCACAGTCAGTCCACTGCGGGGAGATGTAATTGTACATGAAGAGCCTGTGCCCTGTTTACACTTGTACATAACCTGAATGTGTTTGTTTGCGTGCAACATTGTTACCTGGCCCTTCTGCAGGCCATTACAAGTTATTTTAAAACCGAGGCCAACATGGGTGACTCACAGCGGGATGTGTGACCCTGTAGGTGTTGATGGCTCGACAATGCGAACAACATCCGAACATGCTGTTTGCTTTGGATGTTACGTATCCTCCATTACTATTTCAGCCCCCGCTGGCTCAGCAGAGATGTGATTACAGGGCTCCGCACTAAGCCTGCAATCTGTAGTGGAAAGGACAAGGGCTGAGGGTAAATAATTGATGAAGATTCACTGTTTGATGGACTGACTGGCTGACTGACTGTTGTCCTGCAGATACAATTGAAAAGGAGCGGTATGGTGAGAACACAGGGGGTCTTTGACCCTCAGATGAGTTTGCTTTTGCCTTATTCATCCAAATACCCTCACCTCACCTGTCATGTCCTTTCCCATCTCCTTGTTTTCTCCCTCCTTACGACACCTCTCCCGCACCTCTCTTCTATTTTGTTTCCTGCCTCTTTACCCCCGGCCCAGCTCTGCTGATGTAAGGTATGGCGACAGCATTGAAACCTGAGGGATTAAGTAAAGCTATTTTTATAGCTCGGGCCAACACCACGTTATCTCACACACATACAGGTGCACGCCACAGACAAGCAGGCAAAATAAGGTGGAGAGAAAGAGCTATTTCCACTTCTTAAATATTGTCAAGGCAGAGTTCTTCCAGGCAGGGATACCAAGGACTCAGCACACACACATAAACAGTTGGTATAGTCTGTGGCTCTGAAACAAGACAGAGGTGAACACAAGCTCATATCCTCCGCCCACACTCACATGCAGAGAGAGCATACAGCTACTGTCAAGCTGTTCGCACACTAAAGAGGCCAGAGCATTGGAATTCAACACCCAGGCCAGGATTGCTAAAACACTGTCCTCTCATGATGTCGCCTTATTGTTTCATGACTCACTCATTTCTTTTTTGTGGTTGAATGTGAATGTGTATTTAGATGATGTAAAATGGGCCTCTAGTCATGGATGCACAGCATTGTCCTCTTTTCTCATCTTGTAACATTTGTACAAATTTAATGCTGCAAACTTAAGCCTTTAGAATTAAAGTTTGTGTTAACCTTATATTTTTCTAGACCTCTAAGAACTCTCAGCGCTTTGTTCATACATTTTGCATGAGACTGTACCCTGTCTTGTGGGTTTACCACATTTTGAATCGAATATGAATTTCGGGGCTTACGGCATGTTATGTTATTTCTGTTGTTTTATTACGTCTGAAGTGTAGGTCGGCAGTTACCTAAATTGTATCGGATTCGGCTGCAACAAAGTTCACCCCTCAGTATCCAGAAGTTGTTTGTGGACTCAAACACCCACCCCTCCATCAGCATAGTGGTGAGTAGATGATGAGTACATTTAAATTTTTCGGTGACCTATCCACAGCAGCTAAATAGCTACCTCAGGAAAACATCTAACTGGTTAGTTGATAAATGCTTCACAATATTTTACCAGACAGTGGTGGAAACGAAAACAGAGCTAAAGTGAGAGTGACTATTGGCTTAAGATTTGTAGCCAGAGAGAGAACCATGGTTGTTGTTGCTCTGGACTGTTTTTGCTTTCCCAAACAACACCTGCTGGAGGTTAAGAATAACAGTTGATCTCTATTGGTGTGTACTGTAAGTGTTTGGGTTTTAGACATCTACTGAGGCCAGCACAGTTGTGTTTACAGCATGGACAGATGCCACCAAGTGGCTAAGACAGCTTTATGACTGTCTTTAGTTGAGTTCTTTACAGCCTCACATGAGATGATTATATAATGTAATATATACGTTTGTCCTTTGATCCATACAAGGATCATTACAGATTTCTCACAGCATCTTGTTCAATTTACCAATTAACTGCAAAAAGTCAAATCATTAAACTCCACTCTTGACTAACAGTTGATATCCACACATGATCTGCGTTGAGAGGCACAGGCGCTGATGATCAGCAAATCAGTAGGAGGATGGATGAAATGAACAAATGTTGGACAATTGCCGAGGTCAAGCCGTGATTTATTCTTCTTTGAACAAGAGTGCAGTGCGGAACACTTCCAGCCGGGCTTATATTCTGCTCCTTTGAAACTGATCATTCTTTTGTGAGTGTCTAAACCTCAAATGACACAGCTGTCTACCCTCAGGTAACAAAGAGATACCTGTCGAAACCATGACCACTCACCCTCTTTGAAAAAGCCCAGAGCACACAGCACAGAGTCATGCCCCCTGTGGGGCAGAGCGACCCACTGGCTCACTGAAGGAGAAATAAATTTGCCTCAGTGCCATAGGGGGGACACTGCTCGACCACCCAGAGGGGGCCTAGTGGCATTATTAGGATGTGCAGCCCTACACAGTCCTGAGATTAGTAATGGATTTCTCTCTCTCGGCCAGATGACCTCCATGAGCTCTTAACCCAGAACCAGCCAACAGCAGCTACCCAGCTGTGTTTTACTGCGACACACCACCTTACATGTGACTAACTGAGAAGTGTAGCAGACTCGCTTGATTTCAGTGTGTCAAGTTTTTCTTTAAAGAAACCTTCACTTATTTCACCTTTTATATTTCCTTCTACTTCTCCATCCCAGCATCTGTTATGACATGTCCTTGTGGTCCAAAGTTTGACGCTGCAGCCGACAAAGCAGTTTCACTGGACTGCTGAAGCAGCTAAATGGAATTCAGACATCGTTCATCTTACTATTTACAGCTGGGCTTCTACTGCCATGAGCCTTCAAAATGTCTTCAGTGAAAAAGCTTGTTGCACACACTGGACACATCATACTGACAGGGCGACTGGTCGAGGCGTGGCAGCTGAGATGAGTCAAAGCAAAAAGCAAATGTGACATAACTGCTGCTTTTTTGACGTTGACATGTAGCAGCATGTCAGACGCTATGGAGACCTTGATAAGTTGAAAATAAATGTAGCTGTGACTCGCACCTCCCTCAGTGTGTCTACCCTCAGTGTCTGCTGCTGTCGCTGGGTCAAACAAAGCTGAAGTTAGTTAAGTGTTACCTGAAATTGGACCAGGTGACATCGTTGTTACTTTCCTGAACAGATGAGGTGGCAAAAACTTTGGTATTAAATTGGTATTTAAATGTGGTTTCATAGGGGAGGAGGACTTCTTCAGTTGCTCTATTGCAACAAATAGGGCAACAAAGCTGTGACTACCACCAATGTGTAGCTGAGATAATGCTGATTCAGAAGGGAATCAACTGTTGATGTGTACGTATACAAACATGAAAGATTCAGTGCGTAATTTAAAGGGACTGTTGGGACTTGGTGAAGGTACACAATCTGCTAAGTGCCATCCTAATTTGCATGTTGACTGTTTCATGGTGTGATTCAAAAGGACATGGACGTAACAGTTTATAAATATGTGATTAAATAAGAATATTTCTGTGCATCTCAACCTTTAATCCACACAAAACATGATAAAACTGATGTGGACATACATCACACCCACAGAGTCAGTGAGCACAGCAGGAACCTGGCAGGAATTAAGTCCACAGGGCTTTCTTGTCATTTTGTCATGCGTCTGACTGGATGTCACAAGCTGGGGAAACTTTATCCTGAAGTAAATGATCTAGGTTTTGACACCAAACCCTGGCAACAAAAACACTGAGTGTCACCCTGTGCTACTTCTTGGTTTTTCAGTCTGGAATAAACATACACATAAAAGACGGTGAATAAGAGAGAGCACTTAAAATAATGTTTCAGTCTTCCCCTAGCAACCGCGTAACCCTACCCACATGTCAAAACTCTTATGTAAAGTTTATTTCGAAAAGTGGTGGATGGCTTCCTCCACTTTCCTCCTGTCAAACTTAGTGTTACTCATGCAAGACCTGTCATGCAACGCCTGTGTTAGAATAATATCAACATAGTTATGTATATACTGTATATCAAATATATTTCCCCCCTAAATTATAAAACTATGTGAAGTTCATTTCATTGTAGAGATTAGTGCAATATTGTCTGGTAATAGTTGTTTTATTTACAACATTTTATGTAAGATTAAGCAGATTAAGAGCTCAGACTGTTTGTTTTAATTATACAATATTATATTCAACACTAATCCAGAACTCACATGTTGAAAAATGACCAAACAACTGACAGAATATTGTAGAAGTGTGATGTTGTTGTGCTTTAAACAATGAATAAATAAATCACACAACCTGATTAAATAAAGACTTTACTTTAGGAGGTATACATGTGGCCGTTTGTGGGGTTGGATTTCTTATTTCTTCTCTCTCTTTGGAGCTTGTTTGTGCCACATGCTTCTCATACTCTCCTCCAACTTTAACCTGCCATAGACTTTGTGTTGTTCAAACTTGTTCTTATTGGTGACAGCATCTGGCAACTAGGGTGTGTTGTGTGTTTACCATGTTAGACAAGTTAGTCTTTATTTGTAATGCTGTACCAAACCACATCTCTGAAGTAGAGTCAAGGTATCTGTAAATGTGTCCCTATGAACACGTATGTATATGGTCTTATGTGTAGGAATTAAAAACTTAATTCACATTCACATAATTAGCAAATCACACAGATATTCCAGGTTCGATAACCGTGTATCTACTGTGCATATGAGGCAGCTGAGTTGGTGCCAGCATGTACAGTAAGTCAGTGCTTTGATAACTTCCATGAAGAAGTGTGTGAAATATGAGTCATTAAAACTAAACTTTTGTTGTGAGTAAAATGTGAGTCTTCAGACACATTGTCATAACGTACGCTTGCCTGGAAGCTCTAATAGTCTAATGCTGAGATTTGCCAGGGTGTCCTTTAAAATGTCATATTGCAGCTGCTGCTTTGTCTTCCTCCACTTGTGTCTCCCCCTGCAGCTTATCTCTATAAGTTGTATAGTCTTCATACTTTTATTTCACATGCATCTGTGACTTTTATTAGTTCTTATGGAGCAATCGAGTCAGTGCTTCTCCTCAGCTTTGAGCTAAGCTCCCAGCCTGTGCATCTAAAGGGGGTTCAAAGAAAGACAGAAAGAAAGAAAGATGGGGAAAAGGCACAAAAGAAACAATGTAAAAAAAGACAGCACCAAGAAATGAAGTCAGATATGAAGTTAAAATGAAAGTCGACTGCTGGTACTAAAGGAAAAAGGCCTTCTGAGAGGTTCTGAACTGCCAAACTGTGAAGTATTCATGTGATATGATTTCAGAAATAGTGCTAGGAATCGCTCAGAGAAAGGACCCCGCAGTTATAACAAAACGTTCTCTTCAGTCATGTTTCATGCCTTTGAATCGTGCAAACCTAAAATAACGGACATTTGTATGCTCACTCATGGAGGAAAGCACAAGGAAAAAAGAGAGAGAATTTCAGGTGTTGCTAAGCAGTGCTCTGTAGGTGTAGCAAGAGTGAAGAGAGGAATTCACACACAAAACCCTGAGCTTGTGGCTTGTCTTGAGATAATGTGACAAGTTACATGAGAGATGGGCGGTGGAGGAACTTTTTTATTGCAGTGACAGTTTTAATTTTACACAGGAGAGTCAAGGTAAATTCATGGTTGTCGTGTGACATAAGTGCCATCATACTGGGTATGCAGATGTCTGCTTGGCAAACGTTGTGACTGTGCATGTGTATATAATCTACTGTTGGTACAATATGTCCACAAACTGGAATGGAATGAACAGAAGGATCAGGTTTCACTGACTCGTTTTCTAACACTGTCATGTGTTCTGAGTTCTGTTGCGTTTCTTGAATATGTATCCTATGCAATACCAAGTGCTCAACATAGGGGGAGAAGTATTAAAACATTAAAAACAATACACAAAAAAAACAGGAAAACATCAATTAAGACAAAATGAAAGAATCAATCAATCAATACAATTATACTATACAATTCTACTTTTATAGTCCATATTCAAAAATCACAGCCCATTAACAAGGTTGAACATCCCCTGTCCTCCAACCTCAACAAGGTTAAGGAAAAACTACAGAAAAACAGGTAAAAAGTATTATACAAAAGAAAAAGTCTCGTAGAGATGAAGGGAGCAGCGATAGTAATTGTAATGATAGAGGTATTGGCAGTAATGGTAGTTTCTGTGAGTAGGCATATTGTAATAATCCATGATCAAGATCTACAATCACAATGTGGCTGCAGCTGTGATCCTTGTTCTGCAACAGTAAAGCACAAAAAAATCTAAATATACTACAAATAGACAAAGGTGATGAATGATAAAGATCCAGAAAACAGTTACAGTGCAGTACTAAGGTCTAACTTACCTCAAATGCTCTGCAGCAAATACAAGTGCAGTAGAGAAAGTAATCAGTCAAAGGAACAGTAGGGCAACAGAGATTTCATTTTAGATTAATAAGTGAAAGGAGTGGGTGTCATTAGCTGTCATCAGAAAGTTGGTGCCATATGTGTGAAGCAAAGAAGCAAAAAGCAGCTTGGTTTTGTTTCTGATTCCATTTCCTACACCTGCCCACTGCAGTGCTCACACAGTGTAACTGCTTGTGCACACATCTGTGGAAAACATGCCGTCTTTATTAGTTTATCCTCACACACTGGTACAATAAATAATAAATAAGTAAAAAGAAAACTTTTTTAAATCAAAGTCTTGCTCCAGAGATGTAATGTTCACCAACTGATGCAAATGTGTTCTTGTTAGAACAGAAGCTTGCCTGGAAATGAGTTTCCCACCTGCCTTCTGTTAACTTCACCAGCAGTGGAAGCTGCAGAGGAAAGTTTGCATAGGAGACATGGAAGGCATCGTGCACAGTGCATTCTGGTAGTTTAATTAAGTTTAATTAAGACGCTCACTTTGGAGCATGGAGAATCAAATTTGCAACATCTTTCCATAATACACCAATGGAGGCACCACACCACAGGGTCAGGATTTATTGTGCATGTGGGCTGCTATATGCACAATATTAAATGCAAGCAATAATTTGATTTGAAACCAAAAATGTAGAGAGACTTTGTTACATATATTCAAAGTTTAAATGAAGTTTTGAATGAACTAGGCAGCGGTGGTGGAGGAAGTAAAAGTAGAAAAAGTAGAAAAGAAAGTACTAAAATAACAGTACCACATACATTTTGCTACCTGAGTAAGGTAAGTACTTGGTTTTAAATATACTTAAAGTATTAAAATTAAAAGTACTTGCAGAGTGTGGCCAATTCCCTGATGCAACGGTCGTGTACATCATTATGGCTGAGTCTCAGGTGTTTCTTCACCAGTGATGCTGCTGCAGGAGGCGGGCTCAAATGTTATCAGCCTGCTGTAATTGGATCAATGAACCTCTCGTTATTTATAAAAAACATTTTAAAAGAATGTGACATACAGCTTTGTAAAAAAAATGCAGTGAAATAGAAAGAAAAAGTAGCTGAAAATGAATCTACATTAGGAAAGTAGAGATGTATTAAAAATATACTTGTGTACAGTACTTTGTGGCATCCCACCACTTTGATTGGATCATTTGTGGCAGATCCAGGGTCAGTCTCCTGTATCACATAAATGACACTTAAATGTGTGAGAATATTTCATTATTACAGGAAAATAACGTAATTTATGTCACTTTAATTATATTATTATTTATACAATAACATTAACTACAGTACTTATATGTATGTATGTATATTTGTATGTATGCTTAGAATGTCTTGATTAATGCTCATTTTAAACTGGTTCAAACACTAATGTGTTATCTAAACTGCATCAATATGAAAATGTTGGGGACTCTTATAATAATAATAATCCCCCCAAGTTTTCCTGGTGATAAACAAAAGAGGTGAGAGAAAATCATGTTAATGCTCAAAGAGGAAGTTAAAGTCCAGAGTTTAAAAAAGAATTATGCTTTAGACAAAGTGCTGATGCAGATAGTTTTTGTGTGTGTGTATGTACTGTTGTAGCCTCTCTGACCTGATCTGCAGTACAGTACTTTTATCTTTGTGCATACGCTCTTATCACTACAACCAAAACACACACACAATGACACACACAAATACACACCCCACAGCCACTCAGTAACAGTCTCCTGTGATTACATTGTGTTGCTCTCATAGGACTTCTGCGCGCACACACTAACACACCTGACTGCTACCAAGTAATCGCCTCCTGTGATTACATTGTGTGTCCCCTCAGGACCCACACCCACACACACACACACACACACACACACACACACTGTGCACAGTGCAATTTTACCCAGAGGAATAATCTCTGTGGCTGGTATTTAGAGTGAGCGACTTTCCTCTAACTGGATTACTGCAGCCACTCCTGCTGCCGTCACAGGGGAGATAGAGCCGCCATAGGGCTGGAAAGCTTTGCAGTGATGGGAGGACGTCCAGAAGAGGTGGTGCTGCAGTGATCCAGTCCAAACTTGAAAGATCTTATTTGAGATATGTTGGAGTTTGCTCTAAGTTCATGTCCACAAAATTCTATATATATATTTTTATTTTTGCCAAAAGAGAAGGAAAGAAAAAGCTGCCTCAATCGCATGTTGTGCTCATCAGTTCACTGCCAAGTGCTTTTTCCATATGAGGTAGAGGATTGTAGCTGATATACATGCAACAACCAGCAATCTCTTCCAAACCCTCAAAAATCCTCACAAAGGACTCTTGACTACAAACTCCTCACGACTTTGTTCCAGCTGTGATCTTTATTCTATTGTTCTGTGATGCCTCTGGTGTCTTGAGTTCTTTACTGTTTAGAAAAACAGCCACCACCATATGGCCTTAAAGTTTTATAATGTATTTCAGATATTTTAGCCGTGCCAGTGGCTTGGCTTTTGGCAAGGTTGGTCAGCCCAGCACTTAAATCCAGACTGGAAAATGATGGCAACTATGAGGTGTTAAATTTTCGAACATCCTCACACATTACTGTATATGCCACTATATATTAGTGTATATTGTATATTACACATCATATCTGTACAGGAGAATAGTGCCTGTCTAATTCCAGATACTCCCTTCACTCTCTAAGCAGTACCCAAGGTCAGGTTGTAGATAAAGGGCCAACCAACAGTACATTGTAGTGTCTATACGCTGAGGGATTTTCATATCTAACTCAGAGGCACCAACTTCAACTCTCACCAACTTTAACTCTTTTGCGTATTTCACCAGTGGCAAGACGTAAGGACACAATGTGATTTAATTATGCATACTTTAGGCTTCACTATCCAATAGGATGCAAACACCTACATGTAACTTAGAGAGTGACAGCAATTCTAGCCATTCATGGATGTGCTGTTAGAATGGGTGATGCAAGTAGAGGGAGATATATGGGGATGCTGTAGGACACATCTTCAGACTTGGGGGTGACAATTGTTCATGTTAATCTGTAAGTGTTTGAATATCGTTTCACCTTCTGGTCTCCTTGATGCATCAAGTCTGTATTAAAATCCTCTGCATAAGACATCAGCTGCTGCTGAGTTCTCCTTTCACCAGCTTCCATAAAACTTCCATAATATTAGGTGCTTGGAATCCCTATGAAAGTTGTACATCCATGTTCCCAAAGGGGTAAGAGCCATTTGATGGTGGAATGTTCTTTCTGCTGGAACCATCCTCCGGACGAACTCAGAACAAATTTAGATGTAAATGTAACAGATTGGATGTAATAAACAATGCAGCCTCAACTGTGGTGCTTTAAGGAACTTACTTACATTTAATTCCATGCAGTATAGCAGCCATGGTCTCCTTTCTTGTTTAATACATCTACTGTGTTGAAAAGTAGCTGCACACACTTTGCTTGCATTTATGTGGACCAAGAATTTTTTTGCACAATCTCCTCTCTTGTATAGTGATAGACCTCACGAACAACTTCACAGAAATAGCCCTGTACTATTTGTTTTAATGCAAAAGTATTTTTTATATCCTAATGAGACAACGTAATATTGACTTTAGCCTGATAGTAGCTAAACAACTGTATGTTAAAACACAAGCCATGCATGATAATATTTTGATTACCTCTGAAAAAAGTCCTGCCAGGACCTTCTTTTCTTGTGTTTATCTTTTGCTCTCTATCTGTGATCTTACAAATTCAAAAACACATACACCAGAAAAATGTAGTCGGTAATCTGTGTTGTCTTGTTCAACAAATCTCCATCTAATTATCTAATAACATGTGAGATCTAATTCACATGACTTGTGTTTTACTGTTCCTCACTGTAGGTGAACTATTAGAAAGCAAACATGTTCTCAATAAGTGAAAAATAATTGTTGTTGTGATAGTTATCCAGTTGTTTATGGTGGCACAGTTTCTCTTGATGCGCAGTGTTTAAGCAGCTTGCCAAAGATCCAGCAGGGAGAGCTATCAAACCCCCAGGGATATAAAGAAGAAGAGTGAACACATTAATCACTGAGATATGAAAAATACATCATTTCAAGAGACAAGCCTGCAGAAACATATGGTAGATATTGACTGATAAGGAACCAAACAGAAAAGGAGAGGGGTGGGGTGTGGGAGTAAACAATGAGCAGTCGACTGCAGTGTAGTCAGGGATGAAGGATGCACTGACGGTTTAAATCAACCACCTGGTTTCAGTGCTGTGAATCATTATTTCATGTTGTTGTTCTGGGTCTTTGCTCTTGCACTCAGTCGACTTAACCACCAAACCACACAAAAGTACTTGGTGGTTGAGTTTCATTCATGTTTGACATCTTCACTTAAGCATCAAGGATGGTATAACCTGTCACAAGTCGCTCAGGCTTGCAACAAAGTGAGGTCAACCATGACTCCGATTATTTCACACAAACAAAATGTGGGAATCAGTAAATCAGTAGTGCGGTGTCTGCTTGGGTGAGTACTTCATGTGTGTGTGTGTTCAAGGGGTCTGGGTGCCAGCCAAGTAGAAAAGAGAGAGGATCAGTTCATGCCTGCTCTCACCCATGGGTGACCAGCAAAGACAACCTGAGAGGAAGGTCATCACAAACCACATTAATGTTGAGTGGTGTGTTTGATTGCAGTGATAAGATTTGTGGTACGGTTCAACAGCCATGTTTATGTGGGGCTATACTTAGGCACAGTAATGCTAAGGTGTTACCATGCTAACACAAGTACAGCTAAGGCTAATGAGAATGTCACTAGCTGAGCAGAAATTTGGTCATAAACCAAAAAGATTTCGGACAATAATGGCACTAGTTCATGGGTGGAGAACCACTTTCCTCTCAAGGGCCATTTCAAATTTTATGACATTCTTTGAGGGCCATGCTAAATTACTGAACGTATATATAACAGTAACCTTTATAGTGTGATGGCTGGAGCTATTTCAATAAAACTTTAACTTTCCACGGCACTCAGCCAAGGGGTGAGGTATTTCAGTCTGATCCATGAGTGTCCATCCACTGATGCTTCCATCGGAATAATCCCAGGGCATCACCAACGTTTTTAGGACGTGATATTTGAAAACATGGGTCCCTAGGGCGCATTCTCATGGACTGACAAAGACACAGATGCAGAGAGAAACTAAAACTAAAATTCCTCCCAATGACAGACTCAACAGTCTCTTTCTTTAGTCTACTCTTGCCTCTCTCTGACGTTTGGTCCCAGCGTGGGTCCTACTATCAATAATGACAAATGGCAACCTGTGACTGTGACACTGGCGCAAGATCAAAAGTTGAGGGATCAATAAAGTCATTGGGATTATTTCTCCGGTGACCTTGTATGTGCCAAATCAGCTCATTTGATATACACTATGTGAAGATATTTCAAATGGGGTTGTTTGCCTGGAGAAAAAGCAAGGTGCCATGGTCACTGGCCAGTTTTGGGCAAAAGGCTTCACAGTCAAATATTTTCCACCTTAACCCGACAAGCCATCGGGAATTCTCAGGATGCTGCAGTGTCAATTTATGGGATTTTACTGAGATGACAAGTCAAAAGTGGCCGGCACAGTGATGCAGTGAAGCACTGTCATTTAATGGGTTCAAACCTCATGCAACAGCAACATGCTGACGTCCTGTCCAGGGTGTACCCCAACTCTTTCCCAGTCTCATGTAGGATTGGATCCAGCCCTCACAAGATAAGCAGTAAAGACGACGGTTGGATTATTTCACAAGTGCGCTCACCTAAAAATAGATATGTTTGCTGCAACAATCACACAACAACTGAGTGTTAGTACTTTGCCTTGCATGTGCAATGGAGAAACAATTCCCCACAACTTCAATGCATGGCCGTGTGATGTCTTGATGTCTTGTCAGCTCTCACAGTTGAACTTTTAGATGTTTTGACTAATTTTTGGACTCTCACAGTGGGTCGTCACAGCAGCAGTGGTGGAGGCAGTAGCAGAATCAGCAAAACCACAGTTCTCTGCTTTTGACAGATCCCTCTCCAGACATGACAAGGGAATTTACATTTTCCAGACAGGAGCAGTAACAGGCTTTTCATTTAGCAAGGTACCCAAAATAACTGTGCGCGCCTTGGAACATCTGACAAGAGGCTCAAAGCAAGACGTCCTGAGAACAAGCGAGGGCTGAAGGCACCACAACAGCTCTTATGACATGTAATGAACAAAATGTTGATCTCTGTAAAAATCTGAGGGTTGACAACAAGCAGGACAAGCAGCAGCACAGCAGCAACATCAGGGTGTTGGAGGGACTGATACCATAAAACTTAATTTGAAGTGTCAAATGTGATTGTGTTGAGAAGGAGTTTTGTATTTTGATATCCTGATGCTTCAGTTTTATGAAGAAACATGCAAATCCAAGGACATTCTAGGAATTGTTTAACTTTCGGATTCAAGACATTTGAAAGTTAAGTTTTGTATATTTGCTATGTTTAAAAACATTTTTTTTAAATGAGTCTCTACACTTCATCACATTCAAATCAGCTTAAGACACACCGGGCTACACAATCACAAAAAAGAGGTTTCATACTGCTAAGAATTTATTTTGTGGGATGCATTGACACAGAAATAATAAAAACAATAGTTATTTAGCCTGAGGTCTCAGACAGTAAAAACAGCTGTGTATTCAATCATCCTAGCTGGGTATATAATAGAGGTTGTCAGGAGCGAGTATAAGGACTGTGTGTTAGGCTCATAGAAATAAAAGCGAAGGAGACAACAAGGATCAGCAAGAATGACAAATTTGAAGAAGAGACAGTGAGAAACCTGAGAGATGATAGCCCCTTCTGTCATTTATTTTTGTTTGGGGTGTCTTATCCTTTTTCTGAGCACCTCCTATTGGTGTCTTCTTTATCTCTTTATTTGTGCCTCTACCTGTCTCCTTTGGCCTCCCACCACCTCATATAAGAATACAGCAGGAGATTATCTGGAGGATTCACCGCAAGCGTGTGGGCACATTATTAAAATACAAAAAGAATGCTAATATCTCAGGATGTAAAAGAGTTTCCATCCACGTAGAAGATGCAGACAAAGATGTCAACTTGGGAAGACAACAAGATTCAAGAGCCTTTGACAAGAAGGGTTGATGTGGTGTAAACAAAAACATGTGATCTCTGCTGCCAAATATCTACATTCCTCATATGTGAAAAGTAAACTGAGAAACTAAGAAAATTGCAACCCCATTTTGCGGACATTCCCCAGAGAGAACCTCTGAAAACATTTATTAGTTAGACTTTTTCCAGATTTTCCCTTGATTTCAGCCTCTGCATACCCTATAGTTAAACTCTGCAATCAACCAACATTTTATAACATTGAGATTGATTTGTGTTTTAAGTACTAAAGACTCTGGCAGTGCACTGCATGTGCACAGCTGATGCATTTTTTCCCCAGAGAGCTACAGATGCTGCCTCCATGTGCTCCCAGTTACAAACAGTGACATTCACTCATGGACGGATGTTTGCGAAATGGTCAGGACATCTTTGAAGGAAATGATCATTTTATCTGCTTTGCCTCAGCAATTCCTTTTAGTGTCCTGTTGATCCTGCCAAATGTTTCACTGAATGGCGACAGCTTTTAGTGAACACAGTATTGCATAATTGTGAGTCCATATGGTTCAGTGTAGGCGTGCGATACAAATCTTTTAAAAAGTTGTGATGTGTTGTGAAGTTTCTTTTCTTTTTTGCACTTTTCTTTTTCTTTCTTCCTCCTCCCCTGTCTTTTTCAGCCTCTGATGGCAAACCCTGACCTGCGAGTCTAGTAAACCTTCTACTGATTATTTTTTCTTTTCTCTGTTCTTGTTTTGTTCCCCCCTCCCCTTTTCTCTCAATCTCCTCTCTGTCTCGATCTGTGTATTTGGTGACACATGGTCAGTGGCAGCGTGTAGGAAACCTCTTAGCTTTCTGCCACTTCACATTACTACAGTTACTGACAATAGGGGTTACACACACACACACACACACACACACACACACACACACACACACACACACACACACACACACACTCATACTGAGGCAAGGCATACTGGATGCAACACACACAGATCTGCAGCAAGGCAGATACACATCAAAACACATAATTACAGTTTACTTCCAGGTTTAAGAAGCTACTACATCTGGTGGTGTGTGTCAGGACCACCATATGTTTTCCTGCCCTTGACATTTCAATGAATAAGTATTTGAGTATGTCTATCATACACTCACACACACTCACCATGGTTGGAATGAAGGGTTTTTCTTTCTGCTCCATCTAACATCACACATTCAGCTCCCATAAAAGCTGTGAAATATCGTGTTGACTTTCCATCTTTTGAGCTTGTAACAAGGGCCATAGAGTCAGTTCACTCACATTCAATTCAAAAGTATATGTAAAATAAAAGCAGTTTTTCACTTGGCTAATTGCACTGCATTTTGAAAGTAAAGGGAGGATGATGATCTTGAAACAGAGTGTGTTTTTATTTATTTTATGAAAGCTCCCAACATCAATAAGTCATAACTATATTTAAGTTAAAACATTTGTTTCATTGCACTTGACAAGAAAGTCTGTTTCTTTACTTCATATCAGAACTCTACTGAGCAAATAGCCAATGGTGAAATCAATGTCAGAATGTTAAGGGTGGAGGTTACTAATTATCTCCCATGAGTTAAGAATCAAACTTTATTCCTTAACTCTCTACGAGCTGTCCTCCAGTGCACAAAAAGCCAATGTTAACTCTTGTTAACCTTCTTTAAAGTATAACTTCTCCCCCAGGTCTGAGACAAACTCTACCCACTGCATTTTTAAGAAAAATGCTCACTTTGAGCCACTGGCTTCAGCCCCAGTTAAACTTGAAGCCAGAGCTCTTGTAGCCAAGGCAGTGCAAGTGCAAGAAAGGGTGGAGCAGGCTCTGAGTGGTAATATTACATTATTAGGCTAATGTCCCTCAAGGTTCTGTCCTGGGTACTCTCCTCTTCTCTCTGTACACCAACTCTCTCGGCTCTGTCATTCACTCACATGGCTTTTCCTACCAGAGCTACGCAGTTGACATCCAACTAATCCTCTCTTTTCCCCAATCTGAAACACAGGAAGCAGCATGAATCTCTGCCTGTCTGACTGACATCTCTCGCTGGATGTTTGCAAACCACCTGAAAATGAACCTTGAGACTGAACTACTTTTCCTTCCAGGGAAAAGCTCTCCCACCCAAGGCCTGACTATTCCCTTTGACAACTCCGTGGTAGCCCCCACCCAGACAGCTAGGAACCTGGGTGTGACACTTGACAGTCAACTCTCCCCTACCGCCAATATTACAACACGTTCCTGTAGATACATGCTGCACAACATCAGGAGAATACGTCCCCTTCACACTCAGAAGGCAGCGCAGGTTCTGGTCCAGGCTCTGGTCATCTCACGCCTAGACTATTGTAACTCCCTCCTGGCAGGTCTACCTGCTAGTGCCATCCGACCTCTGCAGCTCATCCAGAATGCAGCAGCTCCACTGGTCTTTAACCTTCCTAAGTTCACTCACACTACTCTGCTCCTCCGCTCCCAGTGGCTGACTGCATTCGCTTCAAGACACTAGTACTTGTGTACCATGCTGTGAATGGATCGGGTCCAGTCTAAATCCAGGACATGGTCAAACCTTACAGCCCAGCCTGTCCACTCCGCTCTGCCTCGGCCAATCGGCTTGCTGCTCCTTCACTGCGAGCTAAACACTCAACAAAATCACGACTGTTTGCTTTCCTGGCTCCTAAATGGTAGAACGAGCTCCCCATTGACATCCGGACATCAGAAAGTCTACACATCTCTTTCGCCGCAGACTAAAGAAACATCTCTTCCGATTACACCAAAAATGAAAAGAAAAAAAAAATTCAGTTTAGCCTCATATGGCACTTACATGTAGCACTTGTAGTGTGGCTTTTTTAAGCAAATTGAACTTACTTGATTCTTGTTGCTTTGAGTTTGTACCCTCGTGGTTGAATGCACCTCTTGTAAGTGGCTTTGGATAAAAGCGTCAGCTAAATAAAATGGAATGGAATGTTAGCAAATGTTCAAATAAGTTGTAAGGCATGAATATCTCTATAGCTCTCGCATAAAATGTCAAAAAAAACAAAAGTGACAAACTGACACCCCCACGAATAATGTCCTTTCCTGTCCTAACAGGTGTGAGGGCGTGCACTGCACTAGCCTGTCTCCATTAGAGAATGTGGGTTGTAAAGAGGTAGCGCTCTTCCTTCAATCTGCAGTCTGAGATATTTGAGGAGGGTACATCACCTACCTCCACTAAATATGAAGATTTGGACACAAATCAATCAACAACACTATTAACTATTAATTATCAGCCAAAAGAAGCAATTTAGTTACTCTTTAAGTTAGCATGCTAACAAGCTAGCCTCAGGCTGCCTCGCACGTATCATCACTTTCTTATAGCGATTTACTGTAGTGTTCAGTCTGCACTGAAGAAGTAACTGTGCTCGGAAGTCATATTAAGACCTCTTGTCTTGTAAAAGCAACAATGGCTGAAGTTTTTGCTCCTCCTACATAAACTATACGATCATTGCACCCACATCGGATCCCATTCACGAGACAATGAGAATGACAGTGAATTACATTGAATAATAAATTAATATTTCACCAGATAAACAGTGAGATGCAGTTTCACCTGTATTTCTGCCCATGCTCTCTCATTCCTTTATCACCCATGTGTGCCCTTTCTGTTTCTCAATCTCTCTCCTCTTTTGTTGGGTCAGTTGATGGCATTTAAATATCCATATCATTCCAATAACTATAATTGCTGGTAGCAACACAAGGTCATCATGTGCTGGTCTAAAGCCCATACAGCAGCATTGCTTTAGGAGACTCTCGCAGGACCAGAACATGACAGACAGGTTGCTGTGCTAGCACTAGTGCTGGTGAAATTCCTGACTGGCCTTATTTACCCTCTTAAAGCAAGACAATGGAAAAAGGGAGCAAGGCAACTGAAAAGTAGCCTGTGGATGTCTCCAGCTGCCTCCATCTGTTTCATGACTCTGACCTCACAGGTTGCAGAACTCCCTCGAGGGGATCCTCCATTTCTTGTTCTGACCCGAGACGCACTGTTTGCTGACAGGTTTGCCATCTCCTACCTGAAATGATCATTATGACATATGGTTGTGATACTGAGATTGGTAGGTAACCTTGAGAGGGATTGTGCAAAGAGAAGAGGAAGTTGTATTGGTTGGTAAAATGAAAGGTAGCAGAGGGGGGGTTAGGGCTTTTCACAGACAGAAATCTTTCTTTAATAAGATCTTTGTTGTAGTGCTGAACTGCAGTCTTCAATCCTACCAATGGAATCTTGGTATAAAGACCGAAAGTAGATCAGTTCTCTCTGCCATTTTTAACTGGTATCAACAGATGAAAGTCATCCAAGTAATTGTCCTGATGCTTTTCAACTACCTGGAATAAAACAACAACAATAACAAGTAGATAGGTATTTTACCGAATAAGTAAAAACTAAAAGGTCAGAAAAATAAATCCTCAAGGGATCTTGAATACACGCGACCCAATGTATCCTGTAGTTGCCAAGATCCCATTGTTATACTTCATGTTTTGTTCTGTAAGAATGACTAAAATTAACGCAACAGAAAAGGAACCAAATCATTCATTGTTATATAAATTTTCACATATATTATACATGGAAATATACTGTGTCAATTATATATTATTTGCTCTTTTATCAACATTGAGTGGCTGATGAGGGTAAGAGAGAGAACATAGAGTGGATACAGTGTCCTTAGTGTTTGTGGTGTAGCCAGCACACAGAGATAATGATAAAAATAGATTCAGCCTCTGTTAAACATGTGCATGCTCAGAGATAAATTCAGACATATTTAAACTGTTAACTCTCTCCTGAACCTCTTCTCTGACCTTTTTCCAAAATAGCAGCCAATAATTACAGCGAAGGATTTCCCTAATCTTTGAATCATTATAAGTTTATTATTAACTATATTTATATAACTATGTTTATAGAGATTACACACATATACACCCACATTTGTTAGCTCCTCCCATGAGTTAGACTTTAGAAATCAGAGACTTCCAGACATTTGCTATTTAACATAGTTTTTCACTTATTGTTATTATTCTTGCTCGTCATCACATCTGACTGGAGAGTGAGGGTCACATTTTATCCCCTCAGTGACATCATCATGGAAAAAAGGGGCCAAAGTAGTGAGACAGATTTTGACAGTGGTGAATTCAAACCCAGAGGACTGGTGCTTACGTGTGAATGTTTTGTTTTTATCACATTTAAAGTTACATATTCTTCTTGGTATCTGTTATTCATTATTTAAAATCTCAAACCTCTTCCACTCTTCAATTAAGTGTAATTATGGTATCAGGATAGATGAGTGCCCTTCAGTTGTCGGGGCATTGAGCAGAGCTGACTTGTTATGTGTCACAATCAGCGGATTTACACTGTGGGTATAAACCAGCCTCTTATTATACCTGCGACCTGTTATCCCCTGCACTATGGGAAACAATAAACAACAGCCTCTGATCTGCAACCTACACGCTGATAATGACACGTTTTGACAAGAAATCACACAGTTGACAAACATCTTCTGTTGTTTTTTTGTGATGTTTTCTTTGCAGGAGTGCTTCCCTCCCCACATGCAAATGTTTTACCAAAACAAGTTCCCCCCGGACAATTTTGCTGGGGCACCATCGCTGCACCCTGGCTTTAGGACTGGCCAAGATGATTATAGAACGAGCCAAAGATATCTTTAGCAGAGTAATAATGATGTAGCCCCATGATTCTGCAGCACTGAGACAGTGTTGAAGAGATACAGGTTTGGCTATGCAAGAGTATCTTATAGAAATGAGGATTCCTATAAACTGGCCTCTCCTCTCACCGAAGTAATAGGATTGAATCTGACAAGGCACTGATGTATGTAGACGCAGTTTGGCACAAAACCAAATCTTATTTCAGTATATTACAGAAAATGTTATCCTATTCAAATGATTCTGTCATTGTTCTGTGATGAATAACCAGAACAATCTTGTGGGTATTTTTGTTTGAATGTGGGGACATTGGCACACAGTGACAGTTTCACCTGGACAACCTTCATAATCTTGCATCCCGTTGTACACAAGGAAAGTGAAAGAAAGCATTGTGTCAAGAAGGAAAAAAGAGAGCTAGAGAGAAGTTTCAACTCTGGTTCTTTTCTCACCCCTGCACAACTTTATGTGAGTGTGAGTGGGGTCAGGCCGACCCTGCAGGAGAGGTGAGCTTTGTCTGAATTGTTGCTGATGGATATAGAACACAAATTCATGGGTTACTGAAGCATGCTGATTGCCTCTGAGGAAATGGACAACTTTTAGAAGATTATAGCCGCAGTCGTTTGCAAGTCTTTTGCTTTCGGAAGGTTCCTAACGGAGTGAAATGACCTGTAAGTATCCAAGTGGCAGCCATGATGAGAGCAGGCCGAGAACTCTGGATGCCGGGGAAAGGAGCTTCAGTGCTTTCTTGCATACCTCCATTACAGGATAAATTGGACCATCTACGATTTGTAGTTTTGCCACAGCAGACTCATGTACTGTAACTATAGATACAACAGTGAAGGGGTTTGAGACCCAATTCCAAACTCCTTGAAAAACATACATGATCGTCCAAATATGTTAATATACATTTGTTCTTTTGCAAACCTGCCCAGTGGGAAATATCGAAGAACAAGCACATTGAATTTCTAGTTAATAATATTATTATTATCAAACTGAAATTCTATAAAAATAAATATTGTTTCATGGAGGGATGGATAAATTCCACATATTGTAGAAGTTATTTTAAAGCTAGTTTACTCTACCTATCAAATGTGTACATGTATGAAGGTCAAAAGAGATCATGCCAGGGAACTCTATTACATATGTCTGAATATAGTTTACTCTGGCCCCTTGCTCAAGTACTAACTTACTATTTTGTTCAATTGTACTTTTATTTCATATTCTAAAGTACTGATATTTGGGAGCGAAGAGCAAAGTATTTTTATGTTATTTCTTGACAAGACAAAGGCACAGTAGCTGCTATATGTAAGGCTGCATGTACAACACAGGTGTACTTAAGAGTGAGATACTACCACTTCCCACACTTACTGTAAAGTTAATAGTTCAGGTATTTGGCCAAAGGTATTGGACAAATTAAACCTCTGGGCTTTTGGTGGTACTCTGGAATCATTAATGTCATTAAACTCTCATTTTTACATTTCACTCTAAATCGTGTGTGCGAACCTCATGGTGGCACAAATGGGACAGTACTAAATTAATCAAATTTATTGGGACGCATCTTGCCGGACCCATGAATGCCTGTCAAAAAAATGTTTTGCCAATCTAACTGGAAAATGTTGATTTATTTCACTGTACAAATTATAATTTATCTGTTGGTGATTGATATTGATGAAAAGTCAAGGAATCACCAAAGTCATTCCTGTGAGGAAACATGTCTGTACCAAATGACATGGCAATAGTAACATAGACAGAGTGAGAAACTGATATTGTCTTCCCCAAAGCCCCCCTGCTTATTAGCAAATTTGGACTTGGCCTCTAATTAAATTTCTGCTTTCATTGATTGTTTTGTGAAATCTCCCATCACAGCTCTCTGCTAATGATTGAGTCTACAAGCTAAGTTGATTTCACTTGGCAAGAGCAAGTGTTGTACTTTCCTCTCCTCATCTGACCCCTCTGGTTATTGATGTACCTCCTGTTTGGCCTATTTGGTTTGCAGCTGCTCACACCTGCACTGAAATTCCTCACAGATAAGGGATCTACTGTACCTTTATCAATCAATCCATCAAAAAAACGTACGTACAAATAAGTAGGAATCTCAGAGCGTAATATACATAGGAAAATGTCTGATAGAAATAAAGGGAACAGCAATGACAATTGAAATGGAGGAGGCCTGTAATAATAGAATATGTGAGTAGACATATTGTATATCAATTTCAAATTATTGTCCATGATCAGCTACCACCACAATCACCATTAATCACCACCATCCACAATCAGGATCCACCATCACAGTCATGATGTGATGATTTTCTGCATTGATTTTGAGGATCACAGAGAGGAGTAGAGGAACAGACTATTATCTGTTGACTGTTCATGGCATATTTTTGTGTCTAAAGCAGCCTCACCTTTTATCAATGTTTTGCCATTTGTTGAAGAGGATGTCTGAGAAATGATTCTGGGGTGTAAGGATGCCAGAATTGTAAGTCCACCTTGTTTTAAACAAGAATGTTTGAGGACATTTTAATGAGGGTACAGTAAAATGTGTCAGTTCATGTGGAAAAAAGTAAATGCAGACTTTTAAATTAAAAATATCTCCTCCCTTCAGCTAACTGTGGCAAGTGCTTTGTGTCATGAGGTTTATCTCTGCTCTTTTGCTTGCAACTATCTAGGGTCCACTTGTGACTAATGATATGGTGTCCACTTGTGTCCAATTTCTAAAATGTTTGCCTGCGACAAAACCCTGGTCACAAATTGGGCACAGAAGTCTTCAAGTCATAGCCCATTTATCTTCCACTCGCCCAAAGCCATGTACACAACCATTCTGTACCAAGCTACAGGGGTGCCTAGCTGCTTAGAATATGCATGCTAACATTGCAACAGTGATAATGCTAATAAGCTTATGCTTAGCATGTTATACTTACCCTATTTTACCATCTAAGTTAGCTGAAATTTGTTTATTAGCATAAAGGGCACAACAGTGGAAATTCAACTGTTTTTTAAGGTATTTCATCATAAACTAAAGTCATGGACAAATTAAAACTTAGGCCTGATGCCTGAGTGAAATAAAATGTTGTGAAATCAAAAAAGTTTAAAGATTTAACCCTGTCAGGGCATCAACAATTGCAGCAAATTGTCACATATATATATTATTCACATACTAAATTGACACTATATGACAGTTTAGCAAATAACCAAAATCCATGGATGGCTGGAAAAAGATGTTGTACCAATCCTGCCTGTAGATGTCAGTATGTCTCACCAAATAAGGGAATCTTAAACTTTAACAAGCTGGTAGAGCAAAGGAAAAAATCATCACCAAACAAATAACAATTTATCCTCTTGGGACCTGGAAAATCTGTGGAAACTTTTTAAAGCATCCGTCCAATTGTTATCCAAGATATTTCACTCTAAACCACAGATGTCAACCTTATAATAATGCTAAAGGGGAAGCGAGGGGAACACCAATGTCAATAGAATTCATCAACTGGCGTCCATGGAGTTTAAACCCACCATATTTCTCTATCTGATACTACTACAGATTTTTTATTTAGTGTTACTTGGGTGCTGCACACATGTTGCCCGTGACTGCCTATACTAATATTTACTCACTGAATAGAACATAGAAGTCAGAGTGATTTATTACAAAGAACTCGGTGGAGGTATTAAACTTCCTTCCACAGAGATATGACTTGTGATGGATTTGACAAATCCACGATGTGACACGGGCGATATTATCCTCATCTTTGCATCAGTGTTAGTACAGACTGTAATCCTTTTCCTTGTCTATCATCCTCCTCCCCGCTGGATCTGTTTGAATTTTCCTCCCACGGTTTGCTTTGACTCTAGTTTGTTCTAAAAGTCACTGCCAATTATCAGAGACACCGTCAGGAAATAACAGAGGAGTTATTTGCTTTGCAGAAAATGAGCAGTGAAAATTCCCACTGATACGTGATGGGTCGGGACTGATGAGGATAACCATCGGTGACTGGGAGGGCAATGATGGCAGGGAGGACACTGTAATAGCATTAGTCAGGGTCTAAGTACAGTAAATATTATGGCTGACATATAATTACTGTGGATAAGACAGAGGGATGGTCGGAGGAGAGGTTTGAGATAGTGATGATTGACGGCACAAAGACAAGGGGAAGGAAGCAAGAGGAAATAAGTAAATATTTGCAATAAGGGCAATAGATTTATGAATTACGAGGAGGAAACCAGACGGAGACCAGGAGATAGTGAAAGAGGAGTTGGAATAAAGTGTCCATTCATTTCTTTGTGGAATTACATATGAAGAGTCAAGCAGTTCTTCGAACTGTGGATAATTTTGGAATTTAATTGATAAAATGATGTCGTACTTTTAGATTTAAAAAAATTAGAAAGGATACAGTGTGTTGTTGGATTGTCTCAGTTTAAGTTTCTGTGTGTGGGTTGCAACACCCCAAACAAACATAACAAAAACAAGTCCTGCCCAACTGCTCCATCCTGTTGTGCCAATCAAGAGTAATTCTACTCTGTTTTGTTCAAGTGCATCTTTTCTTCTGACTTTCAGCATGAATTAGATTTTGATTTCTCCCTGTTCAGCAAGCACCAGCTTGTTTCTTCCCACTTTCTTCCATGTCCTCTCTGCTGCAGTAAAAGTGCATTCCTCTGGTGCAAAACCCACTGATTGCATTGTGCATACATTGCATATTTTAATGTGTCCATTATGTTTTGGCAGCACTCAAGAGCCCAGTAAGCAATCAGTGTAGTTACGCACTTTGAACAGACTGAAGAAAGACTCTTGCCTGTGTATACAGCTGGATTGAATTAAAAGGAGCATATATCTACCATCAGGTTTGTCTTAGACACATGACTGAAATAGTACATCCTACTTTCAATCTTTTAGCTCGGTTTTTAGTCTTAACAAACATCTGGGGGCCGTATCTAGTTTTGTGGCTGCAAAATGCAGCATTATTGTCACCAGGTCATCTCTAACCGTGTCTGTCTACTGTTTGGTGCTGCACAGGGGATTTATGGACTGAAAAGGACACTGAGAGCAGTGAACGCAAGCAGTAAAGCTGAAAGACACAATGAACGCTGACTAAAGCGAAGAGGAGTAGCAGGTTGATAATTTTTACCTCCGCCTAAGAGGTTATGTTTTCTTTGCTGCCTGTTAGTCTGATAGCAGGATTCTGCAACTAGGAAACCAATTTCATTGAAACTTGATGGAATGGTGGGGTATAGGCCAAGAACACCTACCAAGTTTGGTAGAACAGGATAAAACTTTTTTCAGGTATACACTCTCCAAGTGCCCCTCTAGTCCACTGTTGATTCAATATTGTTATTATTTTCTATTAGTGTTGTCATGGTTTTGTATTTTTGAGTGTTTTGTTTGTGTTCTTTCTGCCTCTTTATCAAGAGTGTTTTCTGTTTTATTTTTACCTCGTGTTTCTTGACTTCCTTGTGTTTATGTTTGTCAGAGTTGTTTCGGTGTCCCTGTGTTCTGTTTCCTGTTTTATTTTGTAGTCTCTGTTCCTTGTGTGTTTTCTTTCTTCACTTCCTGTCTGTGGTTGTCTGCACCAGTCCTCATGTGTTTCACCTGTGTCCAATTGCCCCTGCCTTCCCTGTGTGTGGATATAAGTCTCTGTGCTCCTCTTTGTCCTTGTTGGATCGTTGTTGTTATGTCCTGTCCTGATCTCCAGTGTTTTTTGTGTCTCCTGAGCTCCCGTTCCTCTTCTCCTTGTAAGCCTCCAGTGTTTTCTCCTGTGTGCTTTTGTTTTTTCAGTTTTGATTTTGGAGATTCCTGCGTTTGTTATCTTTTCTGTTAAAGACCTTTTTCATTAAAAATACTCTTTTGTTTAAACTCTGCATCCTGGGTCCATCTGCCTCACTGCTTCACCAAATCCTGACAAGTGTTGCAGTTGACCATGCTACGGGGCTCTCAAACACACCGCAAGAGACAAGGTGTTGCTTTTCAGCATTTTATTGACACCACCCACACATGATCAAACGTAAATGAATCTCAACATAAAGTCCCAGCACTTCCAGCTGGGGTTCTGGCTTTGTAGCCCAGTGTCTGTCATGTCTCTGGTGTCTGTCCTGTGTGTCTCAGTCCTTGTGACTCTCCTGCTGAGGCAGCTCCTCTGCTGCCTTTTAAACCTGAGGATCAATCCGCTAACCTGCCCTGATTGATCCTCTCATACAGGTGCTCTCCCAGCCACCTCCACAAATAGACACTAAAGGTTAGTCACTACTGTTAACAAGCTTAATTACATTTGTTGGTTTAGTTCAAATTCAATGATACTGCAGTTTTCAAATGAACAAACGGAAAGTGAGTGTGCTTGATACGTTGCCGTTGGGCATTAGATTAAAGTGGCATTGAACCTATTTTGAAAATATATAGAATTGGCCAATACTGACTTCTACACCGTTCAACAGTTGACTAATGGAATACAAAGCACTGTTGCCTCTGCAAATATGAATTGTAGGGCTAAATAGCACAATTTATGTATTGTAGAAAATTGACCTTTCAAAAAGTCATATAGCTTCCAACCAATTCCCTGACCTAACAACAGCAACAGTGCATTGTAAGGATACTCTGTTCACATCAGGGCCTTAAGATGTAGTCAGCTGAAGTCTAAACTTTAGCTCTAAAAAAATCATTAATTATTGGTGCAGCACAGTTTCAGCGATGGTGAATTTAGCTGTTTTGCAGCATCTGTAACCTTTTTAAATAGAGTTCGGTCGACACCGGTAGGAGACATCAGATCACTAGAAAAGAGTGAGGAATATAGAAATTGCCTTTGATGAAACAGCATTATTATTTGTGTTTGCTTCTGTTAGCTTCCTCCTACTCCTTATTTTCCATTCACATCTATAGTGATGTTGCCTCTGGGGCAACAGCCAATATTTTTGGGGCTTCTGGTGTGGATAGCAGATAACCAGACCATCTTCCATTCCCCAGACACTGTTTACAGTCCGATGAGTCCACACAAGTCAAACGCTTCTCCACACAAAATACAAACACAGCAATACTTTTTGTAGGTGTCTATAAATGGAAATGAGAAGGATTCTGCATATTCACGTACAGAATCTGTTTATAATGATTACTGTTTATAGAGAACACAAAGTAAAAGATCAGTGTCTCTCCCAGACTCTTTTTGTCTTTTTCTTGACACATTTGTTTGCTCACAACCATCATTCCCTATCGAACCTCTATGACAGTGCCGGCTGCGGCTGCTACATTTCTGTGCATTTGCAGAGCCTCTATAGTGGGCTGCTGCTCAATAAATAACATGGTGCAGTACTGGCTGTCTACAGTCAGCCGTCCACTGTGCTGTGTCATGTCTTTGCTGTGGCTGGCTGGAGGGAAGTGTGACCTGTCACACATCTTCGCGCTGCTGCACACTCATCCATAGAACACCACTGTCATGTCCCTTCAATCGCAGGAGGGGGACTGTGACTGTGTGTGTGTGTGTGTGTGTGTCCAATATTGGATGGATGTGATTGGGACACTGGTGTCAGAACTGCATGACTGTGTTATAACAGATGTGGTGCAGCCTCTGTCAATGTGTGTGTGTGTGTACATCATTGTCTTCATCTGTCTTAGTGCTTCATGAACCACAGTTGGTCTGCATTTTCCTCGTCTCTTATTGTTTCTCAGTCTTCCATCTTCTGCCTCTCTCTGTTTCCAGGTACAGTGAAAATTGTGACAAAAAACATACAACAACCTTTTTAAGACAAACCAAAACTAAATTGTCTACAAAGTTTCATAAACAAAGATCAATTGATATATTTTTTGTTTTCAGTAAGTCTTTCACTTTGGAAGTCTGGGTGTTGCTTCTATTTGTAAAAACATTGTTGTCACTATTGCCAAATAACATCAGCTATTCACAGGTTCATTCAGCTGTGAGGTCGCAGAAAGCAGCATCTTGTGTCTCACTCACACTATAACTCTGCTAGTAATGTGAGCAAGCATAAGCAGTTCTTGGAAGGAAAAAAAACATGTTGACATTGAATGTCACAGCTTATTGAAAGAAGATGGTTGCATGAGTGGTGCCATTAAGAAAAAAAAGTTTGGAACCATTTCGAAAAAAGAAAAGTTAGCTAACATTGTTATTGAAAGGATAAGATGTAGCATCTAATATTAGTATATCATATTAGCTGTTCTTGATTTGAAAATAATGGACTAATGTTAAATGGTTCCAAAATCTAACTGTAAAATGGCAACTGCAACAACTTTCATGAAAAGGTTAAATTTTCATTAATGTAACCTTATCAAGGCTTAGACGTAAGGTTAACGAAACATCTACAGGCTATCAACTATTGTGAAATGGAGCTGTTTCAGTTGTTGCTGTAGTAGTGTTGTGTTGTGTTGATGTTCTCTCTTGGTTTGTGTGGTTACGTCTTTGTGTTTGAATACTTTTAAGTTCAGTTAAGGTTTAGTGGTAAATGCAGCCACCATGACTGTGTGTTTCGGTGTCTAAGCTCGGTTCTGTTCAGGTGTAAAATGTCATTCAGTTGTTTTGAAAATATCTCAATATGTGTTTGACCGATTGTGTCGAACTGAAACATCTGAGGAGCCCTTTTCACAGGGGATGCCTTCACATGTCACAGATGTAAATAATAAAGTTAGTGATGGCTGAACTCCAGGTTGGCTGGCTCACTGTCACACAGTCACATTTACTGCGACACCTCAACAGAACAGTCATCCATATTTAATACCAACACCTGTCATTTTCCTACAAAGACAGGTCAGACTCTCTGAGAAAAAGATGTGTACAGTACATGTGAACAGATGCTGTTTTCAATGACAGGATAAGATCAGAAACATTCAAAAGTTAAGCTTAATTTGTTAACTAACAAATGTTGGCATTTGCCATTATTACTATTACTCAAGTGACTATGATTTGATCTAGTGCGGAGGACAATATTGGATAGAACACGGCCGGGATCTAGATCCAGACGCTGTCCTTCCCAGACCTGGACCTACAGCCAATAAAGTATTCATGTTGTTTAACTGACATAGCTTTAATTGCCTTTATGGCACTAGTTAAGGAAACTCACAGACCAATTGCACGCATTTTAAATCATCTCACATGGCACCACTGAGCCAAATCAATTGGAATGTCAGAACCTGTATGTCTCATATGTTCTGAGATGGTGGCAAAAAGCCTAAATTTCAAAAAACACGCCATCTTCCCAGATTTAAAATCCTGGCAGGAGAAGTAAATCTTTTAAGATGCAGAGCATGAAATGGAAAGGGGCAGAAAGCTTTTTTTTAAAGCCTTCAATTGTGTATTTTATGTCTTAAATGGTATGAGAAAAGATAACTTATTCATAATAATTCATAATCCCTCCAGTTCAGTGAGAAAACTGGCAGTGGATATTGTTAAAATATTATTGCAATATCCTTTCGATTTGACAGTTGTCAATGACACACAGACATCTCATATTTCAACCTATATCACACTGAACCATAACACTACTAAGACATTATAAAATTTGCTTTAGGAAATGTTCCCTATGTGGATCTGCCTGGATTTTGATTGAATACCCCTGCACCACAGGCATCTAAATCTGTCTGTTTAACACTCCTCAGCGTGAGTAAGAGGGCTTTACAATTATATGACTGAAATTGTGCTTTATTTACTTTTAATACACAGAAGTAAATCCATTAGGCAACAGTATTTCCATGGTTCTAGATCATAGCAGATGCAAAATGTTAGTTGCAGTTTTCTCAAAGATGCAAGTTTCAAATAAAGGAAGTCACAGAACAAACAACAGTGAGCAAACCAGAGAGGGAACTCAAGATCATTTGGAGCGAAACGGTACATCTGTGTTCAGATCCCGACTCCCTGTTATTTGCTTTTCAAAAAGACTTTAAACTCTGCACCCAATCTTCACCTCTGTGTTTTCCCTGCACTCATTAGAAGAGACTTTTTTCACTAGTAAAAGTTACTTTGAGCTGCTCAGAGAGTATTATCCTCCTTCACCTCTGAGTCGTGCAGAGACTCGCAGCAGGGGAACGCGGCGCTAATGAACCAGCTAATTCATCAGTTACAAACATGATACACTTGAATTGAACCTTTTGAGTTTCACCGTTTTGCCCTTTGTGTGACATGTTGGTGTGTTTGCTGGGAGTTGAAAGGGGTTTGCATGTGTGTACCAGGAAAGACAAAACTGAAAACAAATAAAAGTATAAGGATAGTTTTCTTTTCTTATCTTCATCTCTATCTCTATCCATCACTTTGATTCATTTGGGTACACTCGAAACTTCAGAGATGAAACTGTCTCAAAAAATGAATGCATTTAAACAGAAATGAAATGAAGACTCCAGAGTCATATGCCCTTCTGGTCCTGAGGCATAAAGTGCTCTCAGTTAAAAATAACCAGGGAGAAAACCTAAAGTCTGACTTCTTGAATGCATCCACATTCAAATATGACTAGTGAAGGAGCACACACTTATTCAGTTAAAGCATGAAAGAGCCTTTTTTAACAATACATTTACAGGTTTCTTTCTCAAACAAACAACTTCAAAAGAATGATTACATTTCTAAGACCTATACACTTGAACACCTTAGCCTTATAAGATTCAAGGAGTCCAACAATGTCATTTCTGAATAAATGAATAGTAAAGAAGTTTAGGAGTTGTTATGCTTTATGCTTTTGCTTTCTTCAAGAGATATATGAGAAGGTCAATAGCAATCATGTCTGTGCACTAAGTCTCGAGCTGGAAACTGAAGGCAAAGAGCTTAGCTTAGCATAAAGATTGGAAGTAAGGGTAAACAGCCATAGCCAAACTGTAAAATGAAATTTACATATAGCTACAGATAATTCACTTAATCCACCCACAAACAGCAAAAACAATATGTGGCTTACATTCTTGGTGAATGGCCTGCAGCATAAGTAATTGTTCATGACATGCAGGAGTCTTGAGGCGGTGAGTTTGCATTCAGTTCAAAGAGCTGAGGATTTTGCTGACATTGGTCTTCACTAAATTTGGCAACTTTTAAAGGGATAGTTCACCAAAAAATGTAAATGTAAATGTAAATGTACTCAAATATGACTCGAAACAGCGTCACACAACATCAGCAAGACTTGGCTGATTTAACTACAGCTATGCAGCGATGCTACCCTTGGGTGAAAGCTTGTGTGAACTATCCCTTTAAGGCCTTCGCTAGAATAAAATTACCAACTGGAGGAGACTCACCTGTAGCCTAATTCAACATAATGTGCACACAACCTTCAGTTCGGTTCAATTAAATATTTCCGACGCCACATCACAAAATACAACTCAAGGTACTTTACAGGGTGAGGTCAAGACCTTACATAACTTCCTTATAACGGGGAGGAGAACTCCAACAGAACCAGACTCGGGGTGAGCAGCCAAGGTGGTGGAAGAGGTTTAGGGGGTATACTTGTGGTGCACTGGCCTGGTGAGGGTGAATGGCAGTGTGTCGGAGAAGGGTGACACCAACATGGCTGAGACCACAGGGGAACCAGGTAAACACAGTTTGAACTTTCAATGAATGAACAATCAAACAGACACAACGGAAAGTACATGGATTAATATGTTGTGTCCTTTAGTTCCTCCAGAACCAATGGGAGGTGTGGTGAGGAGATCACCGGCGAGGAGGTTGCTATAATGCCTGCGGCAGTCCCCTGTACCAGAGCATACCATGTGCTCCTCTTTAACCTGACTTTGACATTGTATCAACATCAAAAGAGGTTGTTCAAAAGTTCACCTTTGCATTGCTGTAGTTTCAAAAATGCCACACTATTAATTAGAAATACTCTGCAACTCTGTAATGCTTTGAATTGACTCCTATCTTTTACAATTGAAAGGGGCTTAAGGAGCAGTTTTAAAAACAATGATAGTGCCAGAGTTTGCGTACTTCATTACGTTACCTTCTGAATAGGGTGTTACTTTATATTTTGGAACCTAGTTGGGATTGGTGTTTCCCCACTTCCCTAAATAATGGAGCTGTGGGAGCAAAATAAACAGGAGTTGTGTTTTTAACTTTCAGCATTAAATATATTCAGACACTGTGGTATCCTTGGAACACGACTACCTTCTGTCTTTTTATGGTTTCCCTGCGGAATCCATATTTAGCTGTTTGTACTGGGTTGTCTGGCACTCTAGTGCCAGGGACTGAAATAGTGCTGGTTGATAATTTCTAGGGGATAGAGTGGCTGTTTTTATATTATTGGCTGTCATCCTGTGCCAGGAGCTGTATCAGTTTGCTAATAAGGAGAGGATGACGCTGAGGTGAAAAAATTAGTTTGAAACAGGGGAATGCTGGTGATATCTGCTGTGCCACTGACAGTATCTTTAGTTTGCTGATAGATCAGAAGTTGGACTATTTGTACCAGTGGTGGGATTTCAGGGAGGCCTCCTCTATAGATGATTTGCTTTGGAACAATTCTGTATGTAATGTATTTAATAGTATAATGCTGACGTGCCATGCATGCATATGAGACTGCTGGCACAGTACTGACTGGTAGAAACTATTCACAGTGAACCTGAGGGGCTCTGATTTGAAGGGAATCATTATTATTCAGAGTCATGCTGTGCTTTGGGCAGGACCAGACAGAATGAAATAAGCATCATTAACGTGCCACACTGCATGAAATCCAAGTTTGATCTGGACAGGGGCTTCATTCACTGCCATTGATCTGTACAGCCACTGGTTTTTATCTCATCTATAAAGTCATTGTATCATTGGTTAGGGAAGGAACATTTGTGGGGGTAATCAGTCTCAGAGAAAAAAATCTCAAACGATTCAACAACCAAGCAGCACAGCAAAAGGTTCTGGGTTCAACTCTCGGTTTGGTGAGGGTCTTTCTGTGTGGAGGTTGCATGTTTGCTGGGTTGTTATGTGAATGGTTGTCTCAGCCATGTGACATGCTGGCGTCCTGTCCAGGGTGTACCCCGCCCCTCCCCTAGTGACAGCTTACCCCACAACCCTTAAAGTTTAAGTGATAGAGCTAAAGAATGGAAGAATGATTCAACATGCATGACATTTAAAGTAATAATTGTCCAGAGAATTGCGTCCGTACTTTACGTGCAGTCTACCTTTCACACATACACAGATTCTCTGCACAGACACGTTAACAACAGCAACAGATCCTCTGCATTATTCAGGCGAGAGGTGGAGCATCTGGGTGCAGCAGACAAAGGCAGGACATGCCGTATTAACTCTGCTGCAGAGATCACGTGATCATGTTTACAGCACCCCGTCGTCAGCTCTTAACAGCACAAACTCTGTTGTACTCTTTGTCTGTGTTTTCTATGTGAGTGGCTCGCATCATCAACCCCCCCACCTTTTTGCTCGCGGTTCATCCAGCGGCGGATCCCCTGCTGTGTTCGCACATCAAATTCTCCTGACTGTCTATGGACTTAAGTAGTGTTATAGTGGCCAGGTGGTCACACATGCATCTCCTCCAGAGAAAATACGGAGGATCAGTGGAGTTCAGTTCATGTCAGAAAGCAGCTTAAGACTCAATGTGAAAGTGCAGTTGTATTCAGTAAAGTCTCCATCTAATACCCCACCAAAATAAAATTGTTTCAGAAGACAAAAGCAACTAGAATTTAGTTATATTTTACAATATATATATTTTTTATTCATATATTAAATATTTAATTACTGGTCAGCTCTTACCTTAACTATCCCTTAACTTAAATCCATGAATTTATTATTTATCATAAATATTCCATGTATCATTCCATGTACATTAAGACCATTACACAAAGTCATAAACAGAGAATTCAAATTAACAAACTCAAATCACTGTTTTACACCCTGCTCCCCCCATAGCATCCAAAATAAATCTGCAATAATTCCCAGTAACACAGCGTGTGTCCTGGAGTTGAGCAGATCCAGCGGCTGGCAGAAGTTTACAGGGATAATAAAAGAGGATTGATAGTCTTTCATCTCTTTTGAAATGGCTTGCAGGGACAGTTAACCAGTTGTAATAGATACGTCGTACCTGAACAAAGTTAAGTAATTTTGCACTAAAGCAGAGTTGGTGACAGAGCAAGAAAGTTTATAGTAGAAAGAGAAAGTTAGCAGTGACAGTGACCCCTGATTTAATCAACACTCTTTCTGAGTCTGTGGTTGGGGGGGGTCATATCATTTTTTCCTGACCTCTCTATTGTGATGGTTGGAACTAAGGGTTTTCATGTACATTTCAAAAAGTCTTAGATTTGTACAAATATGATTTACTAAGTCTTCAATACATTCAGTAGGTCTTAATTATGTCTACGTTAATTTTACACTATAATTCCATCAAGCTTTAAAATGATTTTATTCCTTAAGGTACATTTTTTGGGAAGAATTTATTGTTTGTAATGTGTCCATCTGTAGTTCTCTCTCAGCGGTACAGATCTTAGCACGCTGTTATAAAGCTACAGACAAGACCAACATGGAACAGGTAACTGAGTCTACAAACAGCATCAGAATTGAACTCTTTACACTTGGCTTGGCTGTTATTCCTTCATATCTGTCGTGCTTGACATGACTAGGGTTGGCAACCGGCTTCAAATGTGTGCATGTGTGTCTGTGCAGCAGTCTGAGAGAAGAACTGCTATAAATGGTCAAAAATCTGGAACTACTTTTAGAGAGACAGTGACGATAATGTACACTAAATGTGGGGTGTACATTAATTCATGTAATTCGGGTGTCACCTGGAATCTAGTTTCTAAATGAGGCTCAGCTTCTTAGCTCCAAGCTCACTAACCACAAAACTGTGTAGCATTTGTGAAAGCTGCCAGTTGGACTCCAAACTTTATCCAAAGAGCATTTGTTCTTGTGACTTAAGTTGTGCTGCATGTAGCTGTAATGCTAACCTTTCATCAAAGCAAGCACAGGGATTTTTGTCGATATATTTATCGTCCTAAACATTGGCTTGAATAATCAAAGATAATGTAGCTGGGGTTGCATGTTTTATATAAATATGTTACTGAGTCTATACAATGAGATAGATACTGCTGAGAATCTTGGCTGAGATACATTTGGCTTTGCTTTAAATCCATAACACTGGGTAAACAGTAAGTAGCAGTATGAACTTTGATATAGAAACATGGCAACTCAGAAAATAGAGCTAGATTTGGTTTAACAACAATTAAAAAAATCTGAATACAAAATCTAAGAAAATAAACAGAGCCCTTTGGAGGTCAGTGGACGCTACAAATCCATGAAATCAAATTGTTAGGACTTAAACATTTCTCTATTTAGAAATGTGTATTTGGCTCAAATAACACAAGTAAGTTTGCTCCATCAGGCAATGGCCAAATAGTCTAATAAACAGCACAAGGCAGATGTATGCGGCTCTCAACACCAAGCTGTCACTGACCAACAGTGTGCATCATTAAATCTGCCTCCTTGTTACTGTCCCTTAAAGCTGTCTAATGAAACATAGCATTATGCTGTTTAATGGCACAGTGGCACAATCTGTGTAATCAGCATGATGATCTTTCCCTCTCTCACACCCACACAGTCACTTTGCTCACTACTCAATAACAAAGATTAGTTTCCGGTCTGCAGGATCTGGAACAAGAAAAAACACTACTGGATGCAGTGTTACATCACACACCGTTTTTAAACACTCAATATATGAAATTCACAAGAAACACAAACCAATTCCCTGTTTGCTCACACGCATGACACAGGACAGCCTAAATGTTGTATAAGCATCAATATCATGTGTAAATATGTCATGTGAAGGTGAATAATTGAGTGCATTTTAAATGGATGTTATAAATAATGATTATTTTGGAGTGATATGGGAGTAGTATGGAGTTATAAATATAGATGAAAAGCATGGAGGCTCAACGTAAAGTCTGTTGCAGATTAGTTTCTATTATTTAGCAGAAAACATACTATCAGCGCTCTAACACTTTGTCATAAACACACAAGTCTACACAGACACTGTGTGTGTGTGTTGCGTGAAGCATGAAGAGAAACATACTGAGATGATGTGATCAACATTTTGTTTATGTTTTGTAAAGTGACTCCTCAGATCATTCAAATTGAATTAGTTCAATTAATTTAAATGAATTGTTTCTAAAAGGAAAATACACTAAAGCTGAAGCTCTTACAACTGCAGGCTTTTCTTGACACTTTTCTTAACTGAGAAGCAGATGGTGTTGTGAATGAATTCTCAGAAGGTTTTGTTCCCCAGCAAACAAATGCAATTAAGGAAAGAAACAAATGTGATATGTCAATGTTTGTAATGGTGAGCTAAAGGGTTTGTGTCTTGCCATTCTGACATCACCAAAATGGTGATCAATGTTGATTCAGGTGCAACAGTAATGCAATAGGTGCATTTGCATTTAGCTGTTTTCAGTGCCATTTTCAATTTGCACTGTAAAACACCATGATGTAAATGTTTTTGTTGTTGTTAGAGGTGAAAAAGTTGTTTTATCTATACACGGCACATGTGGCGAAGTGAAATGGATCCTGATTCAGCTAATAAAGGAGAAAATAAACGATTTATCACATGACTGAAATGTCTCACGCTCCTGGAGCAGATGAAAATGACAATAGGAAAACATCAGCCATGCGGTCCTTGAATTAATACAAGAAACACTGTGGGCCTGATCTACTCAATGTTTGTGTGTCCATTTAGTACATTTGCCTTAATGAATATGCAATATCGGGCGTTTCTACCCGAGTGCATAAACATAAAATCTCTTAATTTCATCAGTTGTTCTTTTTGTTTTTCCCACATCATTTACTTTCTCGCAGATACTCTCCCATATCGCGTTTCTTTAAGTTATATTAATATTTATTTGCTGTAGCTCAACAACATGATTGTTTGCCTCTTCCACTAACACCTACAATTCCATGGCATTCAATTTTGCTTTGTGCCTGCGGTCACTCTGCTCTCTGTAATGCTCCATGGAGGAAACCTGTAATGCACGGAAAACACTCATTTAAATACTACTGCCTCCACCATGTTTGCACCTGTTATCATCAAGTACCCAAGTATTTTTTGTAGATTACCCGCAAAACGCCCATCACATTATCTTTTTGAATTAGCGTCACTACTGCTTAATTCTAATATTCACAAAAAAGTAATGGATGGAAATCAAATGGGGAGAAAGATTTAAAAACGAATGCCCGAAAATGTACAAACAAATAACATAACTTTAGTATTTTGTACCAAATGTACACAAACATATCTGTACATTGTTTTGTTGTTATTGTTTTTCTTGGCTGAAATGAAAAACTCGGTTTTTCAATAAAAACTAAATGTGACAACGATCAATGCAACTTAACTTTCAGTCAACCTCCTGCTTCACAGAGGAGATGGTGGCAGAAGAAAGCCTACTTTTAATGACACTATCATGTTGTGTCTTCCTCCTCAGTGTTTTAATGGCCCCCAACTGCAGAACTATGGTCACAGAATCTGTATCTTGATGCACTTCACCCTTATTATTCACCAAATCAAAAGTTTATGGAAACACAATATTACCAAATTATTGAAATTTATGAAATGATGTAACCTTGATGTTTCTGTTCCCCATTTATGAAGTTGTCCCACACAGCAGCAGTGTTAAATGATTGTACAGCTCAAGCCGCAGAAATGACTCACCCTTATGCAGTGATGCTTGTGTAATCCCATTACTAGAAACATTATACAAAGGGCAACAAGGCTAAAAGTAAACACAGTAATGGCTTGTATCATCAGCACTGGTTACTATAGATTATTTCTATCAAGGTTAATCATATCATCAGAACAGACTGTGCTGACAAATTATAGATGTGCAGTGTTTTTTACTAAAGGAGTGGCTGATTGTCATAAAGACAGGAAAAGGACAATGATGTTATCTCTCTCTATCTTTGTGTACGTGTATCTGCTGCCTGCGTGTATATATATATATATATATATATATAATAAATATTGAGGGCCACATAAAATTAACAAATGTTATCAATAAAGTTAATTCATAAAAGCAACAATGCAGCTGATGGCTGGCAGTACCAGTTCCACCTCTGTTTGGCTAAATAATGACTCCTAAAATAAATGTTGGACCAGTGAGCTTCCTGTTGGTAATAAACGTTCTGCAATTTTCTGACTTGTGATTCATTTGGGTTAGAGGAATATCCTAGAATCACATTGACATGGCTCTTAGGGTTAGGGCTACTCTTTTTGATTCATCGTGCTTCCATTTCATGTATGTAACACATCATTTACCTGTAGACGTTAACTGGTTTAGGCTTAATAAATCTTTAACCCTGAGGACTTGCCATGCCCAACATCAGCCTTCAGGGCATCTTGAAGACAACGAATACAGCTCAGTGTTTCTTTTTTAATACTGAGAACATAACGGTTTGATTGGAGTTGGAGATGTTACACATTTATACTGGGTTTATTTAATTTTGTCAAGCAATTACATCCACTGAAAGCAGGTTGACATAATAGGGTTACCCATTGATTCAAATATACATTATTGTTTCTTTAGGCAGCAGTGATGTTGTAGATGATGATGAAGGAATCTTCGCGGACACCGTTCTTGCTTGTATAATAGGGTTTATTACACAGAAGTTACAGGTCAGGACAGGTACCATGGTATACCTGGAGACGTTCTCAGCCAATGCAGAAGTCTGCCTCGCCGGTGCCGGACAAGCATTCTTATAGGGAAGATGTTTTCGCCAAAGACTTGAGATACAATGACATCACACATAGGGGCCTCTAAAGACATACTTCGTAAAAGGAATGGAAACCTCACCATCGAACAGGTCAAAGAGCATTCTCCGAGGGAGAGAATTTAACGAGTAATATCTGGAATAAGAACGAGGGCCCCCTCGCTTATAAACAGGTCATTATGATTTACCCCTATGTCAAAACAATTTACGTTAGCTGAATATACCACATTATGCTTATCCTTTGAGGGTCAAGAAGAGAGCTGACATTAGACAAGAGGAAGGGTACACACTGGACAGGTCGCCAGCGTATCGCAGGGCCAACACACAGAGACAAACTATTCACCATCACATTCACACAATATAGAGTCTCCAACTAACCCAAAACCAATCTGCATGTCTTTGGACTGTGGGAGGAAGAAAAGTGCACAGAGAAATTCCACTCATACACAGGGAGAACACACAGAGAGATCCTGGCCTGACCGGGAAACCCTGATCCTTATCCCAAAGATGTATTTTAGTCATTATTTTAAATTTAAATGGCATTAACACTCAAAAGAGGTCTAATCAGGAAAAAAGCAGAGGAGTTATGGCCTGCATTTATACAGTGCTTCTCTAGTCTCATCAACCACTCAAAGGGTTTGGCAGGTTTTAAAAGAACTCCACCCCCAGGTTACCTAATCTTCCTTTGAAGAGAAATTCCATTGTGTCCATTGTTTTTATGCTCAACATTGAGCTACTTTACTTGCCATAGTTGTAGCACAGTTTTCCAGTGTAATGAGAATGGCTTTATCAACATTGTAGAAGGCCTCACTTTCTCACTTACCTTTTACCTCTGTAATAAGTTGTTCTAATAGTCTTGTTTAACTTTTGGCTTAATTGGCAGTAAATCTTTAAGAAAAATTGTTTTACCACACTCACAGGTCTAAGTTATTTACTTGGTTGAATGTGTTATTGTAACTGATACAAACAGAAGGCCAAAGACATAAAACAAATCCAACATTTAATATAATAATATAATTTTCCCTTAATCAATACACTTGATATTACCTGCCCCAGTGTAGTAAACAGTGTTTCCACAGGATGCATTTTCAGCTCCTGGTGGTTTGTGGAATACATTGCAATGTAAAAAGAACCACAATGTAACCTTGTAAGATGGAGGAAAAATAAAAGAATCTGTCATGCAGCTTAACTGACTGTTATGATCTGATTTAAGCGGACCCAAAAGTGCAGAACATGAACACAGCAGGTAGATGGTAGTAAAAAGTTTTATTGTTTAAAGCTGGAGCTGGGGTGGTGGTGGCAGGCAGTGGGGATCCAAAAAGTCTAGGGAGGGTGAGGCCAGAGTTGATTGAGTCGAAACAAACGGAAGGTGCGCAGCTGAATCTGAGGCAAAAGGGAGCACGGGGTTAACAGGTATCATAAAGCATGAAAGAAGTAGTCACAGAAGCCAGGATAAGTACCACACTGGTGAACGGACAATCTGGCGACGACAGGGGAGATGAGCTGAGGTCTTATAGACTGAGGTGGAGTTGATGACGAGATGAAGGTCAGCTGCGCAGGTGTCCCACAGGAGGCCCCTCTCAGCTCCAGTGTGGGAAGGGAAAACAAGGAGCACAAAAGGAGGTGGCAAACCTGGTCCTAACACTGACATGAGCACAAGAGCCTCAGACACAAGGGAGCAGAGTGAGATGTTCACAGGGCAGGTTCACACCAGAGAGATAATACAGTATCTGTGTGGTGATTCAACTCCTCCTTCTCTCCTTTCTCTCTCTGTCCCTTTGAATTTTTCTATCGCCTTCATTTTCTGTCTTATTTTCTCTCACACACACCAATACCATAACTTCCGCTGGATCGTGTAGGCCATGTCCTCACAGCTTATGTGTTGATATAATGTGACTATCATGGCCTGCACCTCTCTGGTAAGATGCTTGCACTGTATCCACCTGTTGGGTTTCCCCCCATCTCTCTATCTCTCTGTTAACAGACTCTGGGACTAGATCGTGCTCCGAAAAAAGTCTGAATATTTGATAAATGTAAGCATCATTATAAGGTTCACAGCCACTTGAAAGATGACAGTGAATGGCCGTCTTGGTTTGACTCCCTTTAAAAAGACTTCATTGGAATAACAAAACTCTACAGCAGTCGAGGCAGTTTTGTAATGGCAGTGTCACCAAAGAAACAGCATCAGTCAGTAGGGTGATGCATTAGTATGGAAATGAAAGACTGACACATGAGCTGTGAATTTGATTAGTGTCACAGTCAGGATCAGGGGAATAGAGTCCATCAGGCAGAAATCATGTGGCGAAGATTTTTTTTCTTAAAGCTGGTTAAGAGTTTTGTGCAGTGCCATTCATGCTTCATAATATACTTTTAATTCAAAGGAGAGGTTTTAATTATCTCTCTCTATATATATTTATTTTATATATTATATAATAATAATCCCAATTTAATTTTTTTGCCTGTTGTAAACGTGTCTGTTTAGAAAGGACTGTTAGCTTGGCCTGTGGTAATGCTGGTGGCAAACTGCACAAAGAGCTGTTCACCTGTTTATTGAAAGTTCAGTGTAGCTCGACTCAGTGCGCAGAACCCCGAATCAGAATCAGTTGTCATTGTTGCACTGTGTGCATAAACAACAATGTAACTTGTGTTGATGAGCTTCAGCCGGCTACAGAGCACGGGTCAATAGTGGTTTAAAGTATGAAGCCAATTAGATGAATTTATGAAGATGACAAATCCAGACCGACATACAGATTGAGATTTCTGGACTTATTGGGCAGATTTGATAGGGACAGAGCACATAAATTAACATTTGTATGAAATACCACATGTAACTATGCCAGAGTTTGCCATTGCTTGAGATATAAGTGGGATATGTAGGGCACTCCCTTATTTTAAATGATTGACCATTCAAACATTAACCTGTCTTTACGCACTGCACAGCCTGTACAAATGTGGTGCACCTAAATGGCACCATAAAGTCCCCTTGAGTAGTGGCTTGAGTATAATTACCTCCGCCAAGAAGGTTATGTTTTCCAACCTGTCTGTCTGGTGGTTTGTTTGTATGTTTGTAAGTAAGATTACAAGAACAAGGATGGACAGAAATATGTCCCTGAAATCAAAGAAAAATAAATGACAACAAAGTTCATTAAAATTGTCTGAAAACAGTCTGATTGGCTGATTATAACAAACAGATGACTAATGGATTACCTGTCTCAACTGTTGTGCACCCAGCAACAGTTTTGAAGAAAACTTTTGACGCAGCACATATGCTTTGGTAATTGTTGTATATGAGCTATGTATATAATGATAAAACACCCAGGAGGGCATTTTGTGATGCAGTTACAGCAGCTTCAGAAGCCACTTGCTGATGGTAATGTATGAGGCCATGTGCTCGTAAATCATCGGCAACACAGGGACGGACATTATTAAGATAATAAAGGAACTTCTATTAAACAGAGACATATGGCACAGCTCCACAACACCATTCATATAACTCATTTATCCCATCAAAGCCAAGTGGTAATTGTTGGAATTGTTGTGCAGTTAGAGGTGTCAGAGTACACAGCTGCAGTCACATATTTTGTCTCACAAAGGACAAATAGATAATCAGGCTTAAGAGATGAAGGAAGGCTGATCAGGTTTCCTTCACCACAGCACTGAAAGGAGCAGGACTCAGTATGTGGGGATTCCCTCTGTACATCAGATCAGATCAGATCAGAAGTACTTTATTGCCAAGTAGGTTTACACCTACCAGGAATTTTTCTTGGTGAAAAAGTGCATACAATGAACATAAAAACACGAAAACACGAAAACACAATTACTCGGCATTAGAATAAAAAACAATATATAAAATAAAATATATAAAGATAAAAAAAGTGAAGTAAAATGCTAAATGTGAAACAGGAGTGCAATGTAAATGTGCAATATGCAATGTGCAATGAACTGTAATGTGTGTTAATGTAACACAGAGTTTAGGCGTGGGGGCGGGATAAGAGTCCAAGTCAGGTGGGGGTCCCGGGCCTTGTTGACAAGGGCAACTGCAGCCAGGAAGAAGCTGGTCTTGTGGCGTGAGGTTTTGGTCCTGATGGACTGCAGCCTCCTGCCGGAGGGAAGTACCTCGAGGAGTTTGTGACCCGGGTGGGAAGGATCGGCCACAATCTTCCCTGCCCGCCTCAGGGTCCTAGAGGCAAACAGGTCCTGTAGAGATGGCAGATTGCAGCCAATCACCTTCTCAGCAGAACGGATGATACGCTGCAGTCTGCCTTTGTCTTTGGCAGTGGCAGCAGCATACCAGATGGTGATGGAGGAGGTGAGGATGGACTCGATGATGCAGGTGTAGAAGTGCACCATCATTGTCTTTGGCAGGTTGAACTTCTTCAGCTGCCGCAGGAAGTACATCCTCTGTTGCGCTTTTTTGGTGAGGGAGCTGATGTTCAGCTCCCACTTGAGGTCCTGGGAGATGATGGTGCCCAGGAAGCGGAAGGACTCCGCAGTGTGATGGGGGTGAGTGGGGCTGGGTTCCTTCTGAAGTCTACAACCATCTCCACTGTTTTCAGAGCATTGAGCTCCAGGTTGTTCTGACCACACCAGGTCACAAGATGGTCAATCTCCAACCTGTAGGCGGACTCATCCCCACCAGAGATGAGCCCAATGAGGGTGGTGTCATCCGCGAACTTAAGGAGTTTGACGGACTGGTGACTGGAGGTGCAGCTGTTGGTGTACATGGAGAAGAGTAGAGGGGAAAGAACACAGCCTTGAGGGGAACCGGTGCTTATGGTCCTGGAATCAGAGACATGCTTCCCCAGCCTCACGTGTTGCCTCCTGTCAGACAGGAAGTCTGTGATCCACCTGCAGGTGGAGTCAGGCACACTCAGCTGGGACAACTTGTCCTGTAGCAGAGCCGGAATGATGGTGTTGAAAGCAGAGCTGAAGTCCACAAACAGGATCCTGGCGTAGGTTCCTGAAGAGTCCAGGTGCTGGAGGATGAAGTGAAGGCCATGTTTACTGCATCGTCCACAGACCTGTTGGCTCTGTAGGCAAACTGCAGGGGGTCCAGGAGAGGGTCAGTGATGGCTTTGAGGTGGAGCAGAACAAGGCGCTCAAATGCCTTCATCACCACAGAAGTCAGGGCGACAGGCCTGTAGTCATTGAGTCCAGTGATCTTTGTTTTTTTGGGGACAGGGATGATGGTGGAGGTCTTGAAGCAGGCTGGTACGTGGCATGTCTCCAGTGAGGTGTTAAAGATGGCTGTGAACACCGGAGACAGCTGATCAGCACAGTGTTTCAGGATAGATGGAGAGACAGAGTCTGGCCCGGCTGCTTTGCGGGGGTTCTGTCTCCTGAAGAGTCTGTTTACGTCCCTCTCCAGGATGGAGAGAGTCGTCACTGTGGAAGTTCCTGAGGTGTAGTTGATGGGCTGGAGGGTGGAGGTGTCAGGACTGTCCCATTGTCTTTCAAAGCGACAGTAAAACTCGTTCAAGTCGTTGGCCAGGCGTGGGTCGTTAATGGAGTGGGGGGCTCTAGGCTTACAATTTGTAATCTGCCTAAGCCCTTTCCAGACAGAGGCAGAGTCATTGGCTGAGAACTGGTGTTGGAGTTTCTCAGAGTACAGACGTTTAGCTTCTCTCACCTCCTTGCTAAACCTATATTTCGACTCTATAAACCTGACTCTGTCCCCATTTCTGAACGCCTCTTCCTTCTCCAACCTTAACTTTTTGAGTTTGGCTGTGAACCAGGGTTTGTCATTGTTATAACACACCCTGGTGCGTGATGGAACACAGCTGTCCTCACAGAAGCTGATATAAGAAGTCACAGCATCTGTGTACTCATCCAGACTGTTTGTAGCAGTCCTGAACACCTCCCAGTCTGTACAGTCCAAGCACGCCTGAAAATCCTCCACAGCTTCACTGGTCCACTGCTTTGAAGTCCTCACAACAGGTTTGCAGAGTTTTAGTTTCTGCCTGTATGCAGGAATCAAATGGACCATGACGTGGTCCGAGAGTCCCAGTGCAGCCCGGGGGACGGCGTGATAGGCACGGCTTACTGTGGTGTAACAGTGATCCAGAATGTTCTCCTCTCTGGTCGGGCATTTAATAAATTGTTTGTATTTGGGAAGTTCGCGGGTGAGATTTCCTTTGTTAAAGTCGCCAAGGACAATAACTAAGGAGTCCGGGTTAGTCCGTTCAACACACAGTATCTGGTCAGCGAGCATGCGTTGCGCCTCTTGCACGTTAGCCTGCGGTGGAATGTAAACACCGACCAGAATGAATGAAACAAACTCACGGGGGGAGTAGAAGGGTTTGCATATGATGACAAAATATTCCAGGTCAGGAGAACAGTGTTGTTGAATTACTGTCACATCGTTGCACCAGCCGTAGTTAGTGTAGAAGCAGATTCCTCCACCTTTCGTCTTGCCGGAGAGTTCCGTGTGGCGGTCCGCTCTGAAAAGTTGGAAGCCAGCCAACTGCAGCGCAGAGTCCGGTATCGATTCACACAGCCACGTCTCCGTGAAGCACAGAACGGAAGATGAGGAGAAGTCTCTGTTCTTTCCAACTAGTAGCTGGAGTTCGTCCAGCTTGTTGCACAGTGAACGCACGTTGGAGAGGAATATACCCGGAAGTGATGTGCGAAGTCCCCGCCGGCGGAGACGCACCAGCGAACCGGCACGTTTACCTTGCCTCCGTCGCTTCACTGTATGTCCACATATGAGGGCACCTTTGACCAGAATATCCAAAATTTCAACAGATGAGGCAATGAAAGTCGGAAATAAATTCTCTGGAGTTATGACCCTGATGTTCATGAGCATTTCTCTGGTGAAAGAGCTCCCGGATCTTAGGCAGAACACTGAATTAACTAACAAAACAAGACAAAACATCGCGCACCAACACACCGAGGCAGCCGTCCTAAGCTCCAAAGACGATATGGATCTACAGTTCACATGTAGGTCACATACAGATGTAAATTGAAACCATCTGAAGTCATTTAGTCTCAGATAGTTTCAGGGATAAAGCTCCCAAAGAAGGTTTCTTTTTCTGCGCATGACCAGAGTCTTCAGCCTGGGAGACGATAGTCAGAAGTTAGTGAGCCAGTCACGGAAAAGGCGAGGCAACTTGTGCCAATGAAGGACAAAAAATGAAGTGCATGTTTTACAAGCTAAGAAGCCAACTCCATCTCCTTTCATTAATCTGTACAAAACAAATATAAAACTGAAACACTTGTGATTTAAGGGGAAATTATGTGCTGTAATTATTTCTCGACAACCAGTTAATCCATCTACCGCAGTTTTGGCCTTGTCTGCACAGGCAACATGGTAAATCTAGGAAAACTAAATGTGACAACAAGTATTTAGGAAGCTGTGCACACAGCTGGCTCACTGCTTTACTCTGAGTCCTCTGTGTCTTTTCTAAGCTGGGCTAACCACATCCTACATCCTGCTCTCTGCTAAACAACAGACCTGAGATCAATATTGATTTCCTGATCTCATTCTCAGGAAGTAAGCAAATTGTATTCTTTTAAGGTATAGTGTCACTATCAATGATGGTAATTAAAGATGGATGACACGTCTCCACTTCCGCTGTTCAGCATTTCCCACAGAATTAATTTAAACGATGGTGGTAGAAGGTATGCACTCTACTGAGTGCCATTCTAGGTGTTTATCATCTTCACTTTCATCATACAAAGCAGAGCAAAGCAAGGTAAAGGTTTCCCACTTCAGCTTATGTTTAGTGTTTGATTTGAAAAAAAAACGAATGACTGTTCGCATAATCTGTATCAAAGTGATTGACAGCATAGAGCATAGACATACAATACCTTAAGATCATTACAGCTGGAACACTGATTAAGAATCTGGTGATGAATATGATCAGGAACAACAGAACCCACCCTGCACAATAGAGAATATGTGTGAGAGTTAGATTTAAATGTTCACAGATAAGATCCCTTCTTGTTTTCCTCGTGATTTAGGACGCAATGCCGTCACTGTTTCATTGTCATCGATACATCAGGGATTTCTATGTTCACACACAGTGCCAAACACTTGGAGGGCTGTCTGTGTCACATTGGTGAAATTAACTTAATTTAAGTTGGCAATGCAAATGTAGCGTGTCACACAAGAGACCAAGGGAGATGAAGAGAAGGGGATAGATTATTTGAGCTGACAGGCTTTCATGTCATATACTTTTTTCATCAAGTGAATGATCAGCTACCCCGCAAACCTCCCACACACACGCACATACACAGACGCAGTCAAATACCTGATTTCCTAAGCCCCTATGGTTTAAGGCCCCAACCAACCTCAATATCCATGTAAATCTTCTTAAACCCACAGTAATGAAAGAACAACATGGATATGGCACAACTCTCAAGAGCCCTGTGATATGTTTTACACACATTCACACATACACACACGCACACACACACACACACATAAACACAGAGAGTGAAATACGAATAGCTTGTGTGTGTTGGTCTGTACATATACAAACTGAAAGCCAGCTGTCTTTACTTAAGATCCCTTAGCTTTGGTATTAACTAACACAGGACTGGTAAAATGGATGGAATAACTGGCATAATTAGCAGTGAGCCATTAACTCTTTAGATCTGGGGAATGATTTGCATCACCACCATCATACAAGGGCCACTTCCCAAAGAGTGGGATTCAGGAGTGCCTTTGAGACTCAAGTGGGGTAAACAGGTGGGTGGCAAGGATAAAGGGTTTGATTGTTTTTTTGAATACAGAATGGTGTGTGGGGTTTACTTAACCAAGCAGGAACAATGAAGGGGGATCAGCACCCTAAGAACCAATCTGAGGCTGTCACTGAGAGAATGACCTGCCAACCTTTTTGTAAAAAATCAAATGAAAATCTACTAATGGAGAGCTATGATGGAGGCTTTTTTTCTTCAAACATGTTCAATTATCAAATGTAATTTACCTGCATTTGATTGATTTTGCCAATATTAGTGCATGAGAAGTGAGGCAGTATACCTCATGTCTAGTGAGTGGCCCAGTCCTTCGTATATTTTTCTGTATGTGGCCCTCGGGGAAAAAAAGTTTGGACACCCCTGCCTTACACTATGGAACTCTGTGTGACATTTTGGGAAATATTCTTATTGTTTGATAGATGAGAACGTTTAATTAAAAAAAATTTTAATCAAAATACATTGGCCATATGTATTTGTATATGCTGATTAAATACACAGCCCGTCATACTGTCAGATCACTCAAATACATCTATGTTGGTTTTAAGTAAGTAGAGTATTAAAGACCTGAGAAAGACCTACCAGAGCATGAGGCCATAGGTTGAACAACACTGCTCACGATCATTTACACTGAAAATGTCAGGGATTATTAAGTCAGGTTTCAGCCACGATCATGATTCGGAATGACAAGCTGCATAAACTCATCTGAATCATCAAACTTTGCAGCGTGCACGGACAGATGAAGCTGAGTCACTGAATGTTTCAATGGAAATTATTCCTTCGGCGAGAGTGAGCGAGTTAATGAGTCCTTGAGATCTCCGTTAGTCTGTATTTACATTGTGATTTTTACAGCTTTCGACTCCATCAGCCTGCGTCTGCATGCCACCTCTGCTGTCACCTCCAATAGATTGACCTGATTGTGTGGCACTTACCCGCTGATTAGGTCTATTTCAGGTCTCAGCAACACACCGCAGCACATTCCCTGAGCCAATACCGTACATGGCAGTTTGTCTGAAAACATCATTGTCATCAACATTTGAGTCAGGCCGTCGGATTCATTGTGATCTCTTGTGGGTGCAAATGATTTAAGGGGTTTTCTATAGAATATAACGGGTGTTTCTGTTTGCACGTTAGACAAAGACAGTGAGTTTTATGTCTATGTCGTGAGTCATCATTGATCTAAAAGTGAGTAGACGGAAGCTGTTCAATATTAATATTTCCATATTGACTATCAGGCAACACTTGTTAGTCAATATGGATGAATCATATATCAGTCATGTACAAATTTGTCTCATGAAAGTTTTTGTAGTTTTATCAGATGCAAGAGGAGTTCTGCGTGACCAAGGAGATTAGAGATACTGTTGTAAATGAATCTCTGAAATTTATTACAACATTAAAACAGTTACTAATAGAGTCCACTTAAAATTACATAAGATAAATAGCTAATACTAAGAGGAGGGGATCTAAAAGTCAAAACTAATCATGGAGAGTTGGACGTGGTGTTTTCCTTCTGTAGGCCATAGGCCGCACTAAACGCTTATGTGCTAATGCTGTGTCTTTTTCTCTTTGTCACTGGGAGACACGTCTACAGCCGAGAGGTTCACACAGCAACACACTCTGGCCCTGCTTCCTCTGTGCTGGCCATCATGTCGCTCCCCACTCCCCTGGCAGACTCTCACCTGGAGCTCCTGGTCCTGCTCTACTCCTATTTTCTCCACCTCCGTAAACCGTAAAACGTTTCTTCGCATACCGTCCTCGCCATGTCACACTCTGCGTCACTGTATTCTCCTGCTCCCTCTCACCGCTGTTCCTCATGGTCTCTTTTCTTCCTGTTTTATTTGTCCTCCTTCTCAGTGCAAATCATCAAATAACTATGATGAATGCCACGGCAGGAAGTAAATGCATTTCAAACTAAAAGGATGCAATAAAACCAACTCAATCTCAAAATCATGCATAATATATGACACAATTATAAATAGCATAAAAATAAAACGTCTGCCGTGCGACACATAATGTATGAAGGGGGCCAAGTCTGTTGGTTGTTTTACTTTCTGTCTTTGTCAGGTTTCCTACTCCTGTGTTTGTCTGCCATGCCCTGTGTCCATTCATCCCAGCCTCCCTCAGGTATTTAGTCTCTGTGCTCCCACTCCTTTATATCAGTTTGTCTGTTTATCTCCCCTGTTCTTCCTCCTGCTTGTGCCGTGTTCCCCAGAGTTTTTCTCATGCTTCTCTTTCATAATGTTTCAGTATTTTTCAGTTTGGATTCTCTGTTTGCCTGCTCTCCTCTCTGCCAACCGTAGAATCTGTGAGTCTGTTCACATTAAACATTCTTTATGTTTAATAAAGCACCTACCTGCTCCTTTCCTATATCTTCACACTGGCTCCTGGATACCTCACTCAACACAAGGTTTCCCACTGAACACTAATATTACCAGTATATCTAATATAATATACCTAGTTGTGCAAAATTATCAATGGAATAATACTAATTATGTTGTCACTGGGAAACATTGATATTTCTCTTAGAAATCTGCTACACTGTCAATAATAAACTATGCAGTGTGTTTGTGTGTGTGTGCGTGTGTGTGATGATGAAAAGGCTATTCAACCAAAAACTCATTACTTCCTCTAGAATTCAAGCCACTGGGTTTTTAGATTATTAGTAGTGATTCTGTCTTGCACACTATATTTGCTACGTGTTTGTGTGCAGTTGTGTGACTGTGTGGGAATAGAGAGAGAGAGATCTCTCTAGACATTCATACACTGATAAACTGTGTGTGCGTGTGTGTGTGTGTGTGTGTGTGTGTGTGTGTGTGTGTGTGAGCATACAAGTATTTGCGTGCATGTAGATTTACATATGATGTGCATTTGATTTCAACACAATTCTGCATTTAACTAAGGGAGAAAAAAAAACATTTCCCCACAAAAATCAATTTACGCCTCGAACGAATGCTCTCCTAAAGCGACTAAGACAAACACAATATCTCTCTCCAGTTAAACAGAAAACTGTTCCACTGCAGAACCAGGCGAGTGTGCAAATAAATTTGCTTTTATGCAGCGTCATCCTTTAAATTAATAAGCTCTAGTATTTTTATATGTAACTTTTTATAATTCTGAATCACTAAAACCCAAGGCAGAGATTTATCAGTCCATAGCACCTTGCTTTATTTTGTCTGCTGATCTTATCTATACACTTGAACAAGGATTGTACAACCATTAGCATGGAGTTGTGTATTATATCTTTAATGTAAGATACCTATCATAATTACTGATGATAACATCAAGGACTAACAGGTTAGCAGTCCACTCATGTCATCTCCCGCCTTGTCACAATCTTTGAGCCAGGCTGTGACAAATGGGGCTCGTCCATTGCGTGCATTTTCTCCGCGTTTATGAATGGCTTGATGGGCGGAGTCTGCGATTTTTGTGAATGAGACCTGTGATCAGGTAATGTGAGTGTAGTGTGATGTCACACACCAAGTCATCTATGTCAGGATCAGTTGTTGGTGAGGAAATGGGTTCCTCATGGGCTTAGCTGTGTCGGTGATCCGGTTTTTCAGGTTGTTGTTCCATCGAAGTTTCGCGAAGAGGTACTGAGGACCTCACACGATCAGTTGGGGCACTTGGGGGTTCGTAAGACCTATGACTACATCCTCAGATATTTTTTCTGGCCAGGCATGTAGAGGGATGTATCTCTATATATTAAAACTTGTCACACTTGTCAAATGACTGGTAAACCAAACCAGACCATTAAGCCGGCTCCTCTCTTCCCCATTCCTGCAATTTCTCAGCCATTTGAGCATTTAATAATCGATTGTGTTGGTCCCTTACCACGCTCAAAGTCGGGAAGTAATTACTTGCTCACAGTAATGTGTCAGAGCACGAGATATCCAGCTGCATATCCGTTACGCTCCATTACTGCTAAATCTGTGGTTAAAGCTTTAACACAATTTATTTCTGTTTTGGGATCCCTAAGGTGATCCAGAGTGACCAGGGGACAAATTTTACATCCACTCTGTTTTCCCCGGTTGTGAAACAGCTGGTTGTAAAACATAATCAGGCTTCAGCATACCACGCTCAGAGTCAAGGGGCGTTGGAAAGGTTTCATCAAACACTCAAATCTCTGTTGCGTAGCTATTGTGTAGAGTTGAGTCAGGATTGGGAGGAAGACTTACCCTGGTTGTTGTTGGCTGCCAGAGGGGTACTTCAGGAGAGCACAGGTTTTAGTCCGAACCAGCTTGTGTTTGGTCACACGGTGCATGGACCATTAACATTACTGCATGATGAAGTTGTTCAATCTGAACCACCCCTTAGTCTGCTTGATTATGTGAATGGTTTCCGGCATAGATTGTATGTTACTGGGGAGAAAGCTAGGGAAAATTTAGCATCTCCTCAGAGGAAGATGAAGAATATTTATGATCGTAAAGCCAAGACTCGCAACTTCAGTACAGGTGACCAGGTTCTGGCTTTGTTACCACTAGCGTGTTCACCGCTTCAGGCCAAATTCCACGGCCCTTTTACAGTTTTGCGCAAGGTGTCTGAGCAGAATTACCTGCTGTCTACACCAAAACGTAGAAAGTCAACTCAGCTCTGCCATGTGAATCTGTTAAAACCTTATTATACTCGTGAGTCGCCAATTTGTGAGAGTGTGCCGCAACACACTGTGAAACCTGTGCTAATGACAGACACTGTTGGAAGATGCTCACCTGCTGCTGAGATGTCTGTACAGGAGGAAGATGGTGTGGTTTCACCCGATGAAAGCCGGCTGCGTGGTCGTTTGAAAAATTCTGAGTCACTACGTGATTTAAAATCAGTATTTGGCCATTTGTCCATTAAACGTTCTGCTGAGTTGTCTGTTTTGCTCAGCAACTATATGTGTTTGTTTAATGATGTTCCAACTTGTACACACTTGTTGGAGCATGACATTGATGTAGGTGATGCACAACCAAGTCCGCCAGAGGTTTTACAGGATATCTCAGGAAAAACGTAAGGTAATGGAGAAAGAAATAAAGTACATGCTAGACAATCGCATTGCTGAACCGTCAGCTTCCAGCTGTGTTTGCTTGTGGATAAATCAGATAAAAGTCCTCGGTTCTGTACTGATTACCGTAAAGTAAATAGTGTAACAAAACCTAATGCTTATCCACTGCCACACATGGAAGACTGTGTAGATCAGGTTGGTTCAGCGAATTTTGTTAGCAAATTTGATCTGCTCAGAGGGTATTGGCAAGTACCTGCTGTCCCAGAGAGGGAGAGAGATCTCTGCTTTTATTACCCCATTTGGACTGTTTTCCTATTCTGTGATGAGTTTTGGATTGAGGAATGCACCGGCAACTTTCCAGTGCATTATGAACATGGTAGTGTCTGGGCTGGAGGGGTGTGCTGTGTATCTTGATGATGTGGTGATTTATAGTGATACCTGGGAAGATGTCTGCCGAATGAAAAGGCTATTTGACCACTTGCGTGACGCCAACCTAACTGTCAACTTGGCAAAGTGTGAGTTTGGCCAAGGCCACTGTTACCTATCTGGGTAAAGTGGTAGGGCAAGGGCAAGTGCGGCCTGTTCAGGCAAAAGTAATTGCAATTAAAAACTATCCAGTGCCCACCACCAAGAAGGAGCTCATGCGTTTTTTGGGCTTGGTGGGATACTACCGAAATTTTTGCAGGAACTTCTCTTCTGTTGTGGCTCCTTTAACAGGTCTGTTGAAGGCTAGAGCCAAATATATCTGGTCAGGTTCCTGCCAACAAGCCTTTGATAATGTAAGAACTGTTCTGTGCTTACCCCCTGTTCTCATGGCACCCTGCATGAACCGTCCGTTTGCCTTGCAGGTGGATGCGAGTGACGTAGGTGCAGGTGCTGTGTTGTTTCAGGGTGACAGTGATGGTGTTGAGCGCCCTGTGAGTTTTTTCTCCAGAAAGTTCAATTCCTACCAAAACAATTATTCTGTTATTGAAAAATAAACTCTTGCTCTAATCTGGGCGTTACAACACTTTGAAGTTTATGTTGATTCTAGTGTTCCCATTTTGATATACACTGACCACAATCCCATTACTTTTCTTCATTCTTTGTCTTGCCCTAATCGCAGATTGATGCTCGACGCTCTCTGTGGGACGAGGTTGGCCCTTCCTGACTCCTGACTGCAGCATCCTTTTCTGTTTTTGTTCATGGACACACGTTGTGTTGTCGATTATAATTTAATTTGTTAATAAATATCTGAAAGAGCAACAGTCCACTCGTGTCATCTCCCTCCTTGTCACAATCTTTGAGCCGGGCTGTGACAATGTCAATACGGTTAATAAACAGTAAATCAAACCATTTCTTGGTGTAGACACATTAACAAGCATTCAGATATTAAAGAATCAAATTCAACATCGCTCATGCTTGATGTCCATAATATAATATGTTATATAAGAAAACACAGTTAGTCTAAACTATAACTAGAGCGAAACATTCATTTATCACATACTGAGTAAAGTAATCTACATCCAACTGTCACATCCACAGGCAGCTTCCTACCTGTGTGAATTGTATGGAAGTATGCAGGTTCTTTATTTTGCATAATTCTTTACTTCATTAATTACATATTTTGCTTCTTAATCTGTTCAAACATAAAAATCTGACAGCTCTACACCTCAGGTAAACTAGAACACATACCTCCTCACGCAAAAAGCAATTATCTAAAACTACATGAACTTAATAAGGAAATGACAAATGCTGCCGCACACCCTGTGGTGTCGTGTCTGTCCCTGTTCCACTCACTGTCTTCCTTTCCTACTGCATATAGAGTGAACATAAGGTGGTATGCCCAACATTTTTTTTTAATAAATATTATTCAACAAAATACCACTGTTGTGTATTCAGATTATTTCATACCTGTAGTATGTAACCCTGGGGGGAATCATTTAATATATACCCATAATATAATATTCATTTTGATTAAAAAAAATTATGTTGCTTGTATTTAACTGTAGTATAACATAACTGGTAAAGATTAGCGATATCAAAGGTAATATGATAGGGTCCTGTCTATACATGACATTGTTTTTAAAGTGTGTATTTTATTCCTATTATTGTTCCTATTCACGCTCCAGTTCTCCAGTTCTTCAGTTCTAGTACAGTTTTCAACCAACAGCTGAAATAAAGGATCATTACCGATAAATTCAAAAAAAGCTTCTGAGCAAGGTTCTGTTTTCCTCCTAAGAATTATTGTATCACGATCACACATATTAGTTCTAAAAACTGTATCTTCAAATGAGTCATTGAAAGTGATATAAGGACATTGTTGAGCTAGTCTATACTTCAGGATATGTAGACTTGTATTTTGTGCATGTCACTTTAATCTCTTTTAAAAAAGTACACTTTGTTTCCTTTGCAGACTTCTTTGTTCTTGTTCGTCTTCTCTTCTCGCCTTTTTTTTTTTGTTCAAAGAGAAAACTGGGGTAATCCACAGAGTTCTTTGAGGTCGCAAAATCATAATGTTAGCCAACATAATGAGCGTTCGAAATGGAAATTAGGTGAATGAAGCAAGGAAGCTGAAAATCTGGCCCTCAAAACTTCTGTTCCAGCCATTGATCTTTTCTTTCATGCGTCACTCTTTCCCTTGCCTCTCCCTCCTCCCTTTGTTTCAGTGAAATCTAGGCTAATCTCCTCCCGCTGTGGGCTGAAGCAACTGGCCTCATCCAAGGCCACTGTCACACACTCTGCCGAAGATTTCAAATAAATATGAAATCTTCGGCAGTGGAAGGGCTCAGTCACAGAACAGCTTTGTTTGTGTGTTGAGTTTGAGCTTGAGGCAGAAATATATGTACAAGTTTGCATAATAATGGTGTTAAACTGCAGAGTTCAGTGGAAGTTCAAACCTGTGCAACTGTTTCACTGAAAGTCACCTGCACCAGCAGCACCACATTTCAGTGACGCACACGTGGGCTTGGTATCAGTGTGCTCACCTTTAGCTACAAACGTGATCACACAACAACTTACATCGCAACCATCACACTTCACACACCGTTTTTTAAAATTAATTTTGGGTGATTGGAGTATGTGCGTGTAAGTTTACTTTAACCATGAGAGTTAGTGCGTTCATCAATGCCTGAACAAACCCAAAACGTCCAAGGTAAACATGATTATAATGAGATAAAGTCTTGTAAGTAGTCAACAACCCTGGAAAATGATCTATAAATGACATTCAGCTCTGGCTAAAAACTTTAAGAACTTTTGAGAGACTGTTTTGTTTGTTACTCCTCATTTCCTGTTTTATGTTGACCTTCGCTTCCTGTCTCTCACTTGCACCTGCAGCCTAATGTGCCTCACATGTCTCATGTTCACTCCTCCTCCTCCCTCCAGTATATAAAGTGTCTGAAATCACTCACCACTCACTAGATAGTCCACTATGCAGTGAGTTCGCCATTTTGTTATGCTATACAGTGAACTCATTAGTAGTTTACAACTGATGGTCGCTAACTGAACAACATATACCATCATGCATTGCACTCGTTGGCGATGAAAGGAGGAAAATGGTGGAGAGGCGAGATAAGAGAGGGCAACATCTCTCAGTCTCTCCCTTTGGTGATCTGACCACTCATTCTTGGGTGATTTCTGACACAGCCTCTGTGTCTCTGCTGTCTTTGTCAGTTCAGTCAGTTCTGCTCAGCTGATGTCCCCAGTTTCAGCCCAGCTGTTTAACCTCTTGTATATGCGTTCCCCCTGTTCTTGTTTTTTTGGATAACCTGAATTGGAGGTTCTTTTGATTTTTTAATTTGCTTTATGAAATTTACCATCACCAACCTGCCTTTGTCCCCCCTCCCCTTGCATCTGGGTCCTGCTCTGCTGGACCTTAGCAATATCTTTATACTCTGTGACTATTCATTCAAACCATTGAAGGTTAATGTCTAAGTATCCTTTTAATATCAATTACTTTCCAATTGATTTATTGTGTGCATCCAAATCTCTGCAAAAGTCACTTAAGACCAATGCCTAGCTTAGACTCTACTAGCGGAAAAGTAGAAACCGAAGATTTCCTTTTAAATATATCACTTGTTACATTAAAACAAATTATAGTTGTCATCAGATAAAAGCAGGTTAACTTGACAGTGGTAAAACCAGCCTAGCCACCACTTTCAGTGACCTGACCAGCTCCCAGATCATAATGGCCCATGGAGACTTATAATAGTTAATGTAAAAACTGATTCTTGAGTGTTTTTCTGCAGCTCTTTGTCATTCATCCCATGTCTTGCTCAAAGGCATAAAACTGGAAGTGATTTAAAATGACTCCACATGCAATCTGTGATGATCTGCACCAGGAATAGACATTTGCAACGTAAAGGGCCCCTTTCACAGGCTTGGTTCATCGTCAAAGTTGTAGGTTATCAGTATAATTCATGTACAAAATTATATTTAAATTTAGATTTTAGACATTCTTAAAATGCATGGTGAATTTCAGATGACACAAACTAGTTTCAACTTTCATTATCCTAGTATTTCATATGGACTTCTAGCATTAGTTTAAAATATAAAGTCATCCTTGCACTGCCAGTCCACCGCTGAGCTCCCTGTCAGTTTGACTTAACTTAAACAGGCAACAACAACTGGCCTGCCAACACCGTTTTGTGTTTGTTATGTCGCAACATGATCGGGGCAAGAAATGATGTACCATTAAGCTTCCATTAAATGCATGAGTCTCAAACAGCAGCGTCTCCTATAATCACGAGGGAAATGTCATGTTTTGGCAGCAAAAGCAAATGTTTGGGCTCCAAAGTCAAATCTTTTTTATCAGCTTGTCAAAATGACACCACGAGACACAGCCAGCTGTCCCATGAAATGAACGCCATTTCTGTAAAGCTCTGGGTGACCTTCTTTGTCAAAAGAAATAAAAGCGTGGCCGATTAATTGCAGTTATACGGTGGCTTATATGGATGTAACAGAGACAAGATTTTGAATCCCGGCATAAATCAGAAAAAAAAAAGGTAATTGTAAACACAGCTTAATTTCACATTGTGTGTTGTCACAATGCAACACAATGTCCATTATTCAGGATGATTCCTTCCTGAAGGATTTGATTTTTCCAAAGCATTTAAAGTCACATCAGCTGTCAGGCATGTAATTTGCTTCCTCACAAATCCCTCAGAGAAACATCCTCACATCCCTGCGTTTCACCGGAGGCCTGCCTCGCTCAGCTCTTCTGTTTGAGGCAGCTCTCACATGATGACTGGGATCAGCAGCAGTTTGACAGTGAAGCTGCATAGAATAAGCAGACAGAGGTGCTGCAGCAAACATGAAGTGTATATGTAGTAGACACTTGTGTACATTTATTCTGCCTTTTTGTCTGGGCAGGAAACTGCTAAAATGTTTTTGCTATTTTAGTCCATATTATAAAGCCATGACCAATAAATTGCCTTTAACTAAAAAAACTCCAGAGTTTGTTCCTTTTGCTAGATTTGACAAGATGTTGATCTATTTGCTTCCCTTCACTGATTTGGGTGAAATAATGGTTTTGGCTCTCTTCCTCCTCCTGAGGAAGCAATCATTGTCAATGAGGCTCCACTCTGATATAAGAAAAAATCTAATTTTATGACAAGGGCTTTGTAATTTCTGAGAAGGACATTTCATTTTCTACAAACCACAACATTTTGCACTTGAATTGAACTTTTAACAAGGGTTTCCAATTTGGAAATAAGAAGTAATTTTCTAGTGGAAGACACATATGGTTTCTCTATACATGAGCAAGAACTAGACTAGCGTTATTATCTCCAAAGTGAAACAGAATAAGGATAAATACAAGTATCTTGCTTAAACTGATTAAAAAAGAAAAGACTTGCTTTACTGATAGATTAAACCAGAGTCCAGGGTTTATATATCAAATTCCTAGATCATGAGCTGTGGTTGAACTGAATGCTTATTAATGAAGAACTATATATTTTTATATATGTACCACATCACTGATTTCTCACACAATAACGTGCATTGAAACCAAGCACAAAAATACATGCTAAAATCTCAGAGATGCAAATGTTTTTGTTCCACTTTTGTCATTTGATTCATACCTAGGTGAGTTAAAGGTTAACTGTACGACATTTTAAACCTTCATATAGCGTCTAACAACTATTTGTTTATACAGTTATTGTTAAGTAAATTCATCACTCGCACTGTTTGCTGTGATCTGAGCGTCTCTGTGCGTTGTCTTGGTACATGTGTGTCCTTCGCTGTGAACCCGTCGCCACTCCCCAAGTTCATAAAGCAAGATTGCTCTCGCTCCAATCAGCATTGATGTAAACATGGCAACTAGGTGGACACTGTCATGTTTGCCCCTTTTCCGCAGTATGTCTAACAGAGACACAAACACACCTCATCTCCCCACAACGTTGCTGTTAAACCAGAAACACTGAGGCTATGTCACATTCCTATACAGTCTATGAGCTCCACGCAGCACAACATGGCTGTACAATGGATGCTAGCTATGCTAACTAGCAGCTGTGCAGGCCAGCGGGAGATGCGGCCGAAGAGCAACATCTAGTGGCAGTGAATATTTTATTCATAACCTTTAAGAGATCATTTTCAATTTAATCTCTCAAAATTTGAATTTAGTCTTTATTTTCTATTAAAGTTGACTGTTTTTCACTTAATTATTGTTATTCCTATTTGAGATAAATATAAAATTCTTTCACTGTTGCCAGAAAACACATTGTTTGTATATATACACACCTAATTTGTCTTACCAATAAAAAAAGTATTGTGTACAATGTGTTACCAAACATAAAAAGGATTTCAGAGACCACTGATATCATAATAAGTCCTTACTTTGACAGTCCAAATTAGTTCCACTGTGTGTAACACTAAAGAATAAATAAAAAAAACAAAGTCTTATCTCTGGAGTGTACATAGATCTAGCAGAAGCAGATCTCCGTTATTCTTCCTGTGGGTACTGTAACATCTGATGTGGGAATTGTAAGATCGGGACCTTATCATGCAAAGTGCATTGAGATAATGTATATTGGAATTTGGGGCTATACAAATCAAACTGAATTGAGAAAACTGAATGGTTGGCTCACCTCCTTGGTTTTACACCACCGATGTGGAAATACCCAGCATTCCTCGCTACAAAAAGACAGGTCTATTACAATACTGCAGTTTGTACATTAATTAACAAAAACAAGGGGAAAACATGCTAATGAAGATGCTGTAAAAAGTTAAATGGTGTATGCTGTGAATTGTTGTGTATTTCTAATGTTCTTCCACTGTCTATCTCTGTGTGTGTGTGTGTGTGTGTGTGTGTGTGTGTGTGTGTGTGTGTGTGTGTGTGTGTGTGTGTGTGTGTGTGAGAGAGAGAGTGTGCCTGGGTGTGAGCATGACTCTCTTCCTCACTATCTCCCAGCTGCCTGATTACCTGATTGCTTGCCATCCATCAGCTCATCAGCACTGCAGTTCTTAAGACCCGGTTCTTCGGAACCACAATCAAGTTTATCTCTTTGTTTATCTACTTGTTCTAATGTTTGTTTACTTGTGCTACCAGACCATCCCCTGCATACCTTCACCAGCTGCCTGCAGCTCCTCTCATGCTACTGTCTTATCTGCCACCTCCTCCGCCCCCTTTCCCTGCTCAGCTGGACGCTGACATCCCCAAACTTCCTCTCTGCCCTCCACCGAACCTTGCTGCAGCCCAAGCTCTATTCACCGTCCATTACCCAAGCCTTTCTGCCATTAATCTTTATTTAAAGTGTAACTTCCCTACTACCTTTTGGCTTAAGTGTCTCTCACGAGAAAGTTTCAACCACAGGCACAGGCAGCCGGTGCAGAGACAGCCGGGGCTAAACCGTGTCTCAGGAGTGCAGAGTTTCCAAGTCGTTCAAACCAACAGCTGTCTATGCCAACGGTTCAAACGGCGTGTGTGTGTGTGTGAGAGAGACAGCTGAGGGACAGGAAAGGGTGGGGGACATCTCTGAATGGGAGACATAGTAATCGTTTAGGGGTTTAATTTCAGTGTAGGTTTACAAATGAGTGTGACTCTCAAGATTCTCACTCACAAGCGGACGCAGGGGTGCTGCCCCTTTTTGGATAAGACAGTGTTAACATGTATAAAGGTCATGATGTAGAGTCATGATGTAGAATTTTGATAGATTTGTTAATAATGTTTAAAACCATTATTAATGTATTTCATGAAAGTCCAGTCATATTATTTAGTATGCTAAACAAAACTGTTTAGCATACTAAAAAGTGTGGGTTCACCCAATCATCATATAACCAACAGTCAGAACCCATCAGCGTGGAAAGTAGGTAAACACAACACAAACACTGTGACTGAAGATGAAGAATAAGGTACCAAGGAGAGTTATTTTTCTCGTTTCACTCCTCTTGCAAATACAACAACACTTTCCATATTGCTGATGGGACTTTTCAATCAACAAGCCGTGTTTTGTTCCAGACTGATGCTCCATGCCAAGTCCCAGTGTTATGAAATTGGCTCTCAGTGGTTATGGCTTTAAATTTCCTTTTACAATTTAGCGCTATCATTAAAAATGCTTGTGTTCAGAGCAGGGCATATAATAAGTGCATTAGCTCTGTGAACCTTTATACATTCATAAAAAGCGTTTTTCAGAAAATTGAATGGAAAATGTTGAGCTGAAACAAAGGTTTCCATTAGTGAATCTCATGCAGGAAAATAAGTCTCTACACACTCTCCACAAAGTTCAGTTTGGGTACAGTGAGCTGCTGTACATGCTCTGATCAGTGGTTAAATGCTGACAGTTGGCTCTTTTTGCTTCACATTGACAATTTAAAGTTGAATTTATAACACAGCATCAACGCAGAATTACTTCAGCTCACTATCCTGATACTTGTGATTGTATTTACCATTAACAAACATATTGGTTTGCCTGAGCCATAGAATAAGACATATGCATCTGTCAGCTGATGACATGGGCTTATTATTAAATGTCTATGGATTTATGGTCAGTTTACGACCAAGTCAATATGGCTGTAAAGGAGCTCAAAGCAATGCTCTCACTGAGCTGAATCACTGACTCTGTTGGATGTTATCCTACTCTTCCACAATTTATTTGGCAATAAAATCATGCAAGTACACCATATATCTGCACTGGTCCAGGAAAATGCTAAATAAGCTTCTCTGCAATCGTCAAAACCCCCATGACAGAATTAGATTATAATCTCAGAGTTTGCATAAACCACAAAAGACAAAGTACTGTCTTCATATAAATGGAGCAAATCATTTGTTCACAGGGACTGCCTGCATATGGCAGTATAACTCTTAAATGTCAGGTCCACATTTTGAACAGCATGGTGTTGTTTTGGGTTGTTTTCACACCCCTAGTGTCACTCAGGTATTAATAAGACACGGGTCAAAATCTATTTTTAATTCCTTCCCACAAACGCTGACATACTTTCAAGGTTGCAGAATGATCTTGCATAGAATAAATGTGTGACTCAAATCAGAAGACATGGCTTTCTTGGGAGTTCATAATCAGCAACAGGGTGAAAATATTTTACATATCAGCTTCAGATTGGGAGCAAAGGGGTCACACGAATACACATTTTCCGACCGAGATTAAGTTAATTTGGGTTATTTTATATTTGCTGGTGATAGTCTCAAGTGGTTTTTAGTCTCTGGGGCTCAGCTGGAAAAATATTGTGGGTGCGTTCAAATAGTCCATTTTGCTAAGGAACCTTCCTAACTGAGTCAAATGACCCAGACGCTGTTATAAAAGCTGTTCAAATTCTCTAAATTATTAGAAAAAGGAGCTTCAATGATTCCTTTGTATCGGAAACATCTGACCATCCTTTATGAAAGGAATTTTAAGGGGCTTTACCATCAGGGCGTAACGTCTTGATTGACAGCTGAGACTGATCCACTCCATGATCACTACTAGGTTGTGGCTCCAAATGTACAAGAACCCAGCGCTTGTTCCCGTAATATTCTGACTTCAATTCGGGATATTGGAGGAAGTGTAGACACTTTGTTGATCTTTAAATACAGTGTATGGTCTGAGAATCTGCCAAATTCAGATCATTTGAATCAACAATTTAGATTTTTTCTTTGGGAGAGGGCTGACGAGTAGATCTGATCAGTGTCTTAAATGGCTTGAGTTTTTGCACTCAAATCACAGGCACTGTTCCAAATCCTGTGTTTTTATCTGCTTCGCCTCACACCAAAACACCAGGGTTGACAGGATCTTGACAGAAACAGTAGCTGGTTCTGCTGTGGCAGACTTTGATTTGTTTAAACCACTTTGGAGAAATGCCCCAACAAAAGTAAGAAATGACTCATGTTCGGAACATGAAAACTTTTTTTAAAGTCCAGTATGAAGGGATTATCGTATTGCTACTTGAATCAGATGTGATTTAGAAGTTAAATTTAGCAGGAATACAAAAAAGTCTTGAAGGGATTATTTAAAAATTTGAGACATTTCATTTTAGCTGGCTCTGGTTTGGCTTTAGTTTTATTAAAAGATGAAGTCCACAGAAAACCACAGCGGTCTTACCTTGAAATCTACTGAAAAGGCCTGACATGCTTTTCATTTTCCAATCAGAAGCCATGTCTGGCAAGATTTTAATGCAGGCAAAAACATGACTATCAGTGTAGCCGCAGTAGCACGGATCAGCTTCAGGCTTTCATCTGGGGCGCTTAAGCAATTTATATGGTGGACTAGTAAGTAACACTTTAAAATCATCAGACAGGGGGAAATAATGGAAAATGCAAATGTAGAATAGATCACACTGACTATAGAAAGTGCACACAGGCACATCTAAGTATAGTCATTAGAATGACGCATTAATGGGAATCCTACATGTAGAGGAATCATTTACACAGTGGGCTGGATTATAGCATTGAACAGCATGTTGCACTACTTGTTACGCTGTATATTCAATGCTTCAAACAACTGCTCTGTACAAATGAGACAGAATAAATGTGGACACCAGCAGAGAGACAAGTGTGTGAACCTTTCATTAAAGCACAGTCACTGAGGGAGTGCTGAGAAAAGAAAATGTGCTTTTCAGAAATGCCATTTTAATGGGATGCTATCTTTTGAATGTCAAAAACTCCTCGTCTGTGAGTCAGTATGTATGAAAGTGACAAAATGTAGAAAAGGTTAAATGTTACCAAACAAGTCAAAAATTGTTTCAGGTCAGGTTACCTGGCTTAACTAGAAACACTGTTGGCTTAAAGGTGTGTTCACACAAACACGGACCAAGTCAATGTAAAGACCTTAGTATATACAGCATATGTGTACTCGAGCGAAAATTTGACATGATGCAATGTGGCGAAAGGCAGCCAGCATTGAGAAGGAATCCTGTTGGAGAAATGGCAGCCATCTGGACCCAGCTCCTGGAGAAGACGCCTCCATCTCTGTGCACCTCCTGATGGTCTCATGCACCCACACACAATTGTGCTGATTTCTCCCACATTTCCACAACGGGTGCAAGGCAGCAATTGCATTTATTTCAGCCAGTAGCCCTCCTGTCCTCTTTTCCGGAAGAGAACAGACGTATATTAACCTGTTGTGTACAACGAGTCAAAACAAATGATCCTGTAGCCAAACTTGCACGAGTAATGCAATGCAAAAATTCATAAAGATTGAATAGCTAACCACCCTACTGTAGTGAATTTTCTTTAGTATCTAAACTGATATAGTTTTATTTTACCCATAAAATACATTTTGCTGAAGCATCATTGTATAATGTTATGTAACAGTTGCGAAATAGCCGGCTAGTCAACACCAACAACATTAGCTAGTTAGTGGGAAGCTACAGGGAAGCTTAAAGGAAAACATGAAGCTTGTTTTGACATGGTAATCTGTATTTATGTAATCTGTGTTATTTTTAAATCATCTTTCTCATTGGTTTTTGTTTCTTTATAAAGACTTCAAACATGGCCCTGAATGCTCTGTAGCCTGCTCTTTACAACTCAGGAGACTGCAGTCACTTACAGTCAGATCACCTCTACCACTAACTGTCATTGACAACCATAAATGCCCCCTGTTAAGCTTCACTGATGTCTTCATGTGTAGGCTCACTGAAGTGTGCTGATAATGGATGTGCTGCATACATGCACTGTTTGTTTATAGCTAATTAAAATCTTGGTATGGAGTCACTAGTGCTTGTATGTATTAGCATGTGTGCGGCTGTTGGGTGTGTGTGACGTTAATTGATGACTTGCTATGGGAACTCTAAGAAGGCTTAAGTGCTTCAATAGCAAGGGATGTGCTCATAGCATGTAACAGCATTTTTTTTTTTAAATTAAGACTCAAGGTTGTGGTGCTGTAGTTTCAGTACTGGTTACTGGAGCTATTTCAGAAGTGGTTCTTGTCATTATTGAGTCCTCCTCAAACATTTCTACATTATACTGTCTTTTTTTTTCATTGTTAATGTGTCTTGGACATTGTGTGCAGAGCTTTTTTTAATGTTCTATGGTGAAGTGAAGCTAGAAAACCGGCTCATCCTACCTGGTTTATCTGCAATAAAGATTGTATAGTCAATGTTGTTAATAAAATGAAACAGTGTTTGCTCTATTACTATTCATGTGTTCGGGTTATATATAAGCTTGAATGAGCTATTTGACTGCTTTCTTTTTCTTCATCTCTTCAATAAAACCTCTCCTTTCCCTTCACAATAAGAGCCCATTCAAAACAGTGACATGCACTCTAATGGTATGATTGCTAATGGCAATGGAAGAGTTTTTACCCTCTTTACTAAGTATCATTAATCGACTTTTCAGAATTGCTACTGTAATAATTAATATTTTAGTAATTCATTCCTTATATGTCTGTATGTCAGTGCGCTGTTTTGCAGAAAATCTAATCCACCTTTTTGTCATCGGTCTCAGTTAAATGAATAGTGTGTGCACAGCATATGTTCCACTGTGGAGAAGCAGAGAGGGACTTCAAAATCCCTTCAACAATCGTCTCTTACCATCGCTGCCATATGGATCTGCAACCCTGCAGGCTCATTCCAATCTCTGTGTGAGTGTGTGTTTGTGTTTGCAAATGCTGTTAGTGCATGGTGAGCTTGTCTGTCGACATGTGAGCCTCCCTGTTCTGCTAGGTGGTCTGCATGAATGTCAGTTTTTACACTTGGCAAAGCACAGGTAGGCAGATAGATCAATACACACACACACACACACACACACACACACACACACACACACACACACACACACACACAGCTTGTGGACATCTGCATCCAAATGCTCCTTGACGTGACCTTATTATCATGCTGGGTGATAGTCATCTTCACCAGCAGCTAAACATCTGCTAGACCTGATGGTTGGAGCTACACACATTCACACCCCCACAAAAACACATATACACACACACACACAAAACGGAGGCACAGACAGACAAAGAAAGAACACACTATTCCCGGCGTGATAATTTTAAACCTGGAGACACGTTACAGAATCTCATGGCATGAAGCAGCGCAGCAGGAGGTTGGCGGATGGTTGGAAACAATAACCCACAATCTTCTGAGCCCACTCCCACTCGACAGGTTCTGAGAAAGAGCCATATGGATCCATTTCATTATGACTGAGCTGGTGTTATACCCCATCATTCAAAGACGTGATTGCCATCCATGGATTTCTATGCAGGTTTTTGTACCATATGCAAGCTTGTTAAAGCAGAAATCTGAAAATGATTGGAGACAAATGACAGGAAAATCCTAGCAAGGTATTTGACCACCTCACGCCTCCACATCATCATTAATCTGTCTGTGGAATAAAGGGATGAACAGCTTTCTTCCAAATCCACTAAACTCTTTGGCCATGGAGGCATCTGCATTTGCTATTTTACTTAAACCATTTTTAGGGTTTTATTTCAATTTGCCAGTCCAGATTGCTCTCGTTTGTGGTTCCATGTTTGTGGAATGAGAGACGAAAGAGATTCAAGAACCTCTTGAAGGTATCACATTATCCCTGACTAAATGCTACTAAGGTATATTTACAGTTGAGCTTTAGAATCTTCAACAATAGAAAAAGTTTACGATGAAATGCAGTCTTGTTTTTAATCTGAGTATTCCACTAAATAACAAGGGACACAGGAACATTGAATTTGTTCTTTTCTGCCACCTTCCACAGGCAAATTCATTCACTTTCCTCCAATTTCTCCCCTTTTCTTCATGCTGACTATAGGCTAAAGAGGTTAGTGACATTTTAGAGCAATGGATCAGCAGAAACACTTTTGTCTCGCTACAGGGAACAGGGTAGTTCTCTGTTACTGTCTCTTGCTTTTTCTCTCTCATTTTCTTTTTTAATCTTTTACTTACTGCATCCACTAAAATACAGTATTTAATTAAAGTACTTGCACCAAAACGTCTGTGATTGTGCTGCTTTATCAAACTTAATTTAGGTTCACAAAATCAAAGAAGTACATGTTTTGCTGTGTTAATTCCCCTCTGGTGATTTGCAGTCTTTTGATGATTGCTTAACTTTTTCATCAGCCTTGTTTCTGTCTTAATACCTGCATTATTTAAAAACAATGCTTTGTACTTATGTCAGCATGATTACACAAAAGAATGTTCATACCTGTCAACAGCATGTTTGGATTGTCAGCTTGAACATGTTAGCATGCTAACTTTAGGATTTTGTTCAAAGCACAGCCTTGTAGAACTACTGGGGTGGACTCTCATGTGGTGTCCCAATTCAGGGGCTTCTTTGGATGACGTGGTCTCTGCGTCCCGGAGGGACGCAGCCTTAATAGACTGAAGGCTGAACTGATATGAAATGGCCAGGTCTACAGAGGATTTCCTACTTTTGTCACCACTTTGTACTGCTCTTTCTGTTGCATTGGAGGTTGCTTTGAGCTCATCTACCCAAAAAGGCTATAGCTCATTAGCTTTGACACTGGCACAAAATTAATCCTGGGATAGGTTGCCCTGAGAAAACTTCCACCCCAGTCATGCAGCCTTCAAACTCAGAAGTATGCAAATTAAGAGACAGCTTCATTCTTGTTTTAACCTAACAGTCCTCCACCTTTATCAAATTGTTGTAGTACATAGCTGGAGTACCCTCTCAGAGGTCTAGTGTGTGGTGATCTATCGGCAGAAATGGAATATCAACTTCCAGTTGGTCATGTATTTGTTTCTTAAAATTCACCTTTCTATCCAAGATGACCAGAAGAATATTGATGGCCAACATTGCCTGCAAAACAAACATTTCGATTATAGCAGCTTCCCTTTCAGGTTCCCGGGAATTTACTGAATTTCTGCTAGAAAGCTCCAACAGACACAAATGTAACCTCATCTGCCTTTGCCTTTAGTTAATCTGATTAATCTCTTGTGTATGCCACATGTTGCTACTCATTCATCCTTATTATATTTAATGGACAGATGGTCTATGTTGCCTTATTTTTCTACTGACCATACCCCTCTGGATTTGTTTACCGTGCCTGACTGCCTTCTGACCAATTATAGACTCTTCTTCCACACCTGTTCTGCCTCCAGAGCCTCCCTGATTTAAAACGATCCAGGGGTTACACACTTCACTCAATACACCGAGTCTCGAATAATGCAATATACATCTCTTATGGCAAAGTTTAATTCCACACACAGAGGATTTTAATTTTCAGACAAATCACACTACCGGGCTGTCTTCTCTGTGATTATGGCTACTACAGTTGAGTGGTGAGGTGAGATAAAGAGCACAGTTTGCATTACATAACTACCTTCACATATTGTAAGGAATTCTCTCTTGTCTTGTAATGCTTTTATGAACCATTGCCAAAGCAGGATCACCATCTGAAATATGCACCAGTGTGTGTAATGACCTAAAGTAACCTTTATTATTTAAAATGTATCTCTTTGGCAGCTTTTCTCTTCAGGCAGCACATTGCCCTCACAAGGCCTCTCTCCTGGAACTGAATCTAAAACATGAGTAAAAACCTGTGTGAAGCAAAGGAGGTAAGAAAAGGCTGAGTAGAGAAAATGGAAATTACCTGTGTGACGGCCTCTTGGCCTCTGACCAACTTTTGTGTTTGGTGTTGGGAGCTGGGAGTGACTGATTAGAGTGATGTAGGACAACTGAGATGGTGTGAATGTATCACTCTATATCTCTCATCTCGGTGCTGTTGGTAGGATTTGGGTTGCTTAGGTACTTGATTTAATTGAAAATGGGTTCCTACTCAGATTAGTGACCTGAAAGAATAAACTGTAGTTTGATTTTTGAACGATGCGGTCTGCCAGAAGTTGCAGCACATGTTTCTGATGGGTCATATCAACCAGCAGCAGATGCCCTTGTGAAGACGCTACCAATCGATAGAGCTACCAAGGACACATACACTCGTGCACTTATTCTTAACGTTCATGCACTCTGCGATAATACATACCTCTGTGACTTGCCCTCCCTCCCTCACTGTGCTCTGATCGCAGAAAGCCGCATCCATCTCTGTCACACACATACTGCCATGTTAATAGTCGACACACACACACGCATGAACATGAACACACAAACAAGTGCATAAAAAATTATCTGCCTTACCTTTTCTATTTCACGGAGTATCTCTCTTATTCCCACAGTCACACACACACACACACACACACACAGATTTAAGGGTCGGACTGTGGAGTTTTGTATCCCGCTTTCTTGCCTTCCTGCTCACCAGAGAGACAGATCAGTATCTTAACAACTTGAAATTACTGCTGGTTCTCGGGGCACATTTGTTGTGTGTGCGCGTGTGTGTAAAAGACAGAAGACTGCAGAGGATTGCAGATACTTGACAAGTATTAGATGCTATTTTCATACCTTATATTTGTATTTGCATTTTAAATACAATACATTTTCCTCCTGAACATTTGTCAATAAACGTTGTACCTTTGCTGCACTTTCTTTAAAGTCCGTTATATTTATTTATTTATTTATATTGTCTTCTCTGCACCACTGCTCACTGGTGTGACCTGCTCAGGCTCCCACACTAAAGGCTCTCATCCCCGCATAGGGAACAGAACCTCTTGCCTTTACAAGAGCCTCTTCACTTTTGGGTTGGCCCTTGACTTTCAACAGTACGTATAATTGTGAGTTGTCTGCACAGTAAAACTGACTTAAATTATGTGTAGAAATTTTATGAAAGAGGCGTACAAGAGGACCCGTGCACAATATTGTGATGCATCAGAAGTGTGACATTATGTCCTGTAACTAAATATAACCTATTATTTCATGTCTCATATTTCATGTATTATATTTCATATATATATATATATATATATATATATAAGATAAGACTTTGTTAATCTCGAAGGAAATTGTGCCAGCTTGCTCCAAGACTACAGTACAGAACAATATAAAGTAGAAATAAGGACAGAAAAACAAACCCACTAAATAATTTATTCTAAAATACAAATAATGTATGTGTATTATAAATTAATTAAAATTTTAATTAAGTGTATAGAGAGAAACTAATACTTAACTACAGTGGTGGTAAGTAGAAATTAAATGATAAAGGAGTAATTGTATGGGATATTGTACACGATATTGAAGTTAGTTGGAAATATTGCACATGATATTGAAAATATTGCACAAGATAATAAATTTATGTGATGATGAACAAAAACAGTATTGTTACACAAATGTGAAAAATATTATTCCACATGAGTGGTTATATTGCACTTACATATAAAATATATGGGCCACTTTAGACAATGATGCAGCCTTTCTTGACTTCTTCTTGCCTGTGTGGTTATTGGTGAATGTGGCCCAAATAGCAGCATATTTCTTAGAGGTATGCTATACCTGTCTATACTATCCGTGCTATGTGGGAGTGAAGCCATATCCATAGTAAAAAACTTAAATAGACTTAAATGTTAGGGTTTTGCAGAGCTTTGCTTAGCCACCATAGAACAATCCAGAGGAGGTGTCAAATGGACTTTAGCACAACGAACTTTCAGCTACTGCTGGTGCTGCTCTGCTCTCTCCACCTCAGGGCTGCTGGATTGACGGGGGTTGTCCCCTGGTGGTAGTGAGTCGAGTGCACACTTATTTTCTAAAGATCTTTCCTGTTGATGTTGCTGATTTGGGGCCATTATTTATTTTTTGAAACATGGCAGTGGAGTGCAGTAGTAACACCTGAGATAACATTGCTGGTCACAAATGATCCTACACGCTCATCAGAGGCACAGAAAATAGCCTCAATTGCATGTTTTACAATATCATATAATTATCAACTGGTTAAATCCACAATTTTTTAACAACCATGATTAATTGATTGTTTAATCTCAAAATAAAGTTTTTCCGTTCATCTGTTTAGTAAACTTTTTTGTCTTGCAGTTACAGACCCCAACCAGAAGGGGTTGTTGCAGCACCCTCAAGCTTTTTCTATAATAAATTCAAATTCATGATTAGTTTAACAAAGTTAAACAACATTTACATTGTGTGAAGCACAGATGTTTGTGCTGCATTCACACAATGTCTGCATGGATTAAAAGAAAAAATATATCCCTAATCCTGATGTGTTCATGTATTATTACAAACTGCTAATCCTCAGTGACCTTGTAGTCACACCAGATAAACAGCCTAGCTGCTGTCGTTGTGTAATGTATCTGTAACACTGCATTAGCTGAAGGGCTTGTTAATAAAGTGTTAATATTGGATTTTATTCAGATGGGACTGTTTTGATGCATTTGCATCTACTCGATCGCCAGCTTGTTGACACGTTTGTTGTTCTTCACATCACAGGTATAGATAGACATAAAAACAAACCAAATGTGGGCAAGCAGGGAGTGAAAGACACAGGAGAAGAACATAAAAATAGAATACAAATTGCATTTTGTTTGTTTTTGAACATCCAAACCAATTTTATTTCATCAAGCCTCCCTTCAGTTTACCACTATTCCAGAGCTATGGACGCAGCTAGCTGACAGCAATCGAACGTTGTTTTGCATATAAGAAATAATAAAGAAAAACCACTCACTTTGTATCACTATGCTTTACATCAACAGGTTACTTCAGAACATGCAAGTCCACTGTAAATAGCATACAATCAGGATAAGGTTTTAAGTGCATTGCTGATGGGTTTAATTAATATGCTCAAATATTTTGGGGAATTGCAGAAACATAATAACACCAGTGTCATGAAATATATGGTGGTGAATAGAAAACTATAAAAGACAAATATTCAGAGATGACTTGCTACTCCCTAAAGGCTTAATGTTAGCAAGCAGCAAGACCCCTAAAGGGAACAGAGCAGGCATCAATGCCAACAGAAATGACACAGAATGAATCAAACACAGTATACAAAAGGGGAGCTGGTGTGGAGCTGGGTTGCAAAATGACTTGCAGAGGAAGCAGCAGGGGTAGGCAGGCTGAAGCAGCTTAAATAAGGCACCTTGTTTGAGCTTTGCCAATTAATGCTTGGAGAGGAGTCAGCTGAGCCATCAGCTGATGTGGGCTGGCTTTGAAATCAGCTGCTGTAGCTGTCAGGTGATCTGAGCTTGACTTTGTGGCCTGTCTGAACTAACGCTATGCTCAATTTGTGCACGTCTGTTAAGAGCTTACGGATATGGATCAAACAGACAGAACGGAACCCCACTGCAAATGGTTGGGTGGCGTTGTAGACAATAGTTCAAGTGACATGACCAAGACACAAGGGAAAAATTACAACAGCGGCAGAATGTTTTGAAGAGAGACTTAACGAGTTAGTGGACCACTGCTAACTGCGTTAGTGAAACGTATGCCTCTTTCCTAAAAGGCACATTATCACAACTTTCTCCACTGTGGCTGTGTTTGTTGTTGTCAGAAATACCCCACTCTGCACTGCCCTCTATGCCCGTTTAGCAACCAGGCTAATGGAAAGGACACATTGAAGTATTTTGTTTATATATTTAAAAATAACATATCTCGCTTGTAAGGGCAGCATAAATTAGCCTTAAGAGGTCCACTCTTATGGCATGAATCGACTCCAAACAAGCAGACAGGTCTTTCTATAGAACTCTTTCTGTGGTACTTATGATGGGAATTTATATTCACTTGAGGACCTGTGGTCATTTGGACATCAGTGGGTTGGAGGCTGAGCTGAAGACAATAACATTAGATTAACACTGGATTTTCTTTTTCTTGAACAGCTGACGAACACATAGGACATATTGAAGGTCAATGATTTCATTCCGTTTTTTGAGAACTGCTTTTATTACACTTGTTTGTCAGGGACCATGTTCTAAAACAATCAGAACATACAAAAAGAACAGATGCATTGTACAAAATTCAGCTACAAGGTATTTTCCATCTGCACTGCCCCACAAACACAACACTATACAATGAAACCTCGGCCTTGGGCTTTTACTCTGGTGAACTGGTGATGATGTAATCTTCCCTGAAGTTTTATTGACAACAGCTGCCAGCTGTGGGGCTGACAAATTTATTTGGTTAGAGGAATTATTTTGAGCAGTATAGTAATTGAACCTAGGTTTCATAATCCTGGAAAAGCTAGCAAGAGCAGGCTACAGTTTGGAAAAATCCAACTGATATTTCACACCCTTTCCTATCGGCCCTCTCATCTAAGCTACACACCCAAAACACATGAATGTGCACTGACTGACAACTGCTAGAAGATGACTTTTCTGTTACTTGATGGCTAACTTCTGGCTACCAGCTCTGCTTCAGCGCTGTAAATACCCTATTTATGCACAGGCAGGTCGGTTAGCAACAGGTATGCTCGACACTCATTTCAGTGTTGAATACAGTCCTGCGAGGGATCAGCTTTTTTCCCCTTTTTTTTCTCGATGACTTTATTTATTAATGCCAACAGGAACATGAAGAGGATTTGAACAAAAATGTACAAAAAGTTTCAGGAAAAAGTTACCTACCTGACCACTGCCCATAAAGATTGAACTTTATATGTACATTCCAATAATGTTTTGTTTGTATTGTAACTCCTATTCACCCTGATGCAGCAGGATGGAGACCGACATGTCTTCAGTTCCTGTTTGAGGCTTGAGTACTACTGTTGAGTCCCGTTTGAAGCGACATCATCCAGCTGTTTCTGACATTGGGCAGTGATCCCCAGTGGGCAATTGTGTGGACTATCTAATGCAGTAACAAACTTAAGGCAGGGCTGCCTTTTACTTCCCTGTAGCATGGGGAATGTTTCTGTACAACACTGTTGCAACTCAGCTACGTCCGATGCTACTTACATGTGACATCAGTGGCATTATGGTCCAATTGGCAGCAGAGGAGATTGAAGCTGGGTCTTAATTCAGTGGCCACATCCTGCGGAGGACCCGGTCCACCCAGTGTAACCCTTAGTTGCTTGGAGCTGGGAGGACACATTTGTCGGCCACATTTCAAGGAGAGTTGTTGGGCTTTGAAGGATGTAATGTAAAAATATTTAAGGTTTCCATTATTTGTTGTAACTGTTATTTACACTGTGAGTCAACTTTATTGTATTATATTGTCGTTTTTATTGCTACTATTAAAAGTCATTGGTTATACACCATATGTCTTCTACATTCCACTTGTTTTTATTCCAATTGCAGGTGAATAAAACACACACACACTATATGGTTAGCACAACCTATTGCAGTCAAACATACACATCAACACAGACTCATGGGGACACTTCATCCACAGCTTCTACAGTGTACACACATGCAAGCAGAAACCTATTTGTCATCATGGCAGCTTATATTTCATGCAGCCACACATGGACTTGTTAGCTGGAATTAAGCACAGATAAAATGTAATCTCTCAAACCAACAAACAAGCACAAACACAAGCTCAGGTATTAGGGAGCGTTCACTGTAGCGCAGTGTTGACCAGAGTGGAGGACAGATCTTTTTACAATATAAGTCATAGTAATAAACTCCTGCAGAACTCCCTGCAGTGTCGTACGTCAACACACAGAGCAGCGCACTAGCTCTGTAAGACAAAGTGTTGCTGTAAACCCAGTGGATCTTGTTAAAGGTACATTTTGGTGAATTTGAAGTGCTGTCTAAAATCTAATTAAGAATATCTCTTTGTGATGTGTATCTTTGCTTCAAGAGTTTTATACTCCAGATCTAACGCATCAGCAGCACTACATCACAATAAGAAACCATATTGTATTTCCTAAAGGTGCTGAATGACTTCCTGTGATCAGTATGTCTGTCTCTTAAAACTTCTGAGCTGAGGAGCATTCTGCATCAGCATTTAACTCCTTGCGATATCCATACTTACAAATACTGACAGTTCAGACAGAAAACCCACGCTCAAACATTTATTGCAGCAGTAGAACAGGTTTAGCGTTTGGCGTCTAGGCTCCAACTTAATCACTCCCCCATATGATTACATAGGAATAATTGTAACCCCCCCCCCCCCATCGGAGCCTACAGGCGGATGTTGGGGTGGTGGAGGGGCTGTATATTAATATTAAATCATAACTTTAATTGATTAAAGTTACCTCAGGGGACCACCCTTCAAAGGAAGGGAAAAGATAACCAATAAATTGGCTAAGTCTCATAAAAATTCTCACTACAAATTTGGAACTCTGATTAACAATTAAATTAATAACTATAACCAAAATTACCATCTAGGTAGTTAGCTAAGTTGAAGGATATAGAGTTCTTGACAGTGTAGAGGTTGGCAAAATTTACTTATGCAACATTACTAAAAAAACATTTGTGAAAGAAAAACATTTATTATGAATATAATAAAGTATAAAAAACACAAATTACTAACGGTGTACTTACTAAACAAAGATAGGTATGTGAGTATGCATGTGTGTGTGTCTGTGTGAGTCAGCGTGCTTACAAAATGGCGGCTGGCCAAAGACATAACACCCTTGGAATGTTTACGACATGTAGCGGGGGTCAGAGCTAATTAGGTGAAGAGACATGCGTGTGTCTGTGTGTTTGTGCCAAGTTAGAGAAAGAGTGTAGAGTGAAATGCAAAGAAAGACTGTGAAGAGCATAACAAACTAACATTACTTTCAAATAACTTATAACCAAAATATCACAACACAAATCAAACTTATAAACATCACACAGAATCGAATAAACAGTCTTTGCTTAGCCTAGTATAATTATTAAGCCCAGTTGTGTTACCCGTCCGTGGAAAGGAAAAAGAGGTTGTGTTCTTTTATCCCAAGATATGAGAAGAGTCTTGGTTTGGTTCAACAAGTATTTATTTAGAAGCAATGAAAAGACACAGCATAGCTATGGGCACTCAATGCACAGCCCCGGCCAAATCAGTAGCACGGGGTAGTCAAGAGTCGCCCCGAAACGGACGGCGGGTGCATTACTTATAATAGTAGGTAAACCTTCATTGGTCAATAACGAGGGGGAGTCGCCGTAGTATTAGACTTTGGCTTTCCCTTGCTGGTGCGCAGGCGTGGTCCCAGCCTATTGGCACTGGAATCGAATGATGAGGAGCCGCTCCCAGTTTCTCCCCTCCTTTGTAGCATCAGGGCAAATCTTCACATTTCTGATAGTGTTTTGGTTTTGTGTTTTAAAAACAAGCCTTGATGGTGTTGTTGTAGATTGGAGTGAGGAATATTGTGTTCCTGCTTTAACGGCTGTATGTTCTGTGTGCGTAAGCATACGCATTTTCTATCTGCCCTTCAGAACCTGGAGCAGCTGATTGAATTCTTTCTAGGGCATAGGTCACAGTTTCTTATGAGCACAGTGGATTCATGTATGTGTGATGTCGAATAAAGCTAAGAGAATACTGTAATATATAAAAGGTTAGGTATAAGAACAAGTTTAAGTACAGTGTATTGTATGCCACGAATTTCAGTCCTAACAGTTGCTGTGCAGTTTGCAGTTCTGTGAAATCGTCTTGCTGGTGGTGTGGCTACTGCCTTTGTAGTTCTGTAGTCAGTTGCTCTTTGAAGTTCTCCTGCAGGACAACTCGTCGCTGCTATGAGGTTGGTAGAGCTTGGATTGCGAGGAGGTTTCCTTGGTGAGATGAGCTGGAAGCTGCACCTTTGTGCTCCTCTCGAAGAGTTGGATGGAAAGAGAAGATGTGAGCTGGAGAAGCCAGGCTTCTCCCCTCGGCGATGCAGGAAAAGAGGCTGGACAGCCTTCTGCCCTTGGAGGGATTGTAGAAAAGAGATAGAAGAGAGGGGGAACAGGCCTTATATTGGCCCGGTGACCTCACAGGTCATGGGGCCCAGAGTGACCAATAGGAGTTGAAACTTGTGTCCCCGGGGTATTTTCACACCTCTCTGTGTGATGTTCTGGAGGGTCTGCTTTTCTCCAGAACAAAGGGACATGCAGCTTCAGGCTTTTGACTGTACATGGAGGCCGAAGAGGAGGCCTTTAGTTTCACAAAAACCCTCTCCCAACAGTCCTGATCACAAGTGGTCAGCACTAAGTACACGTGTGAATGCATTCAAATGTGTCCTCAATGCGAGAACACTCACTTTTTTTTTGCTTTGTGAATGCAAATCACAGCCAAGTCCGACCACCAGCGCTGCCGAACCAGCGCGCCCTCTCCGGACCCAGAGTGTGATAAACGTGAGCCAATTAACAGAAGCCATGCCCTCGCCACAAGTCAAGCTAGCGCTGCAGGTACAAATGCTAATGTTTCAGGGGACTCTGCACCGTACCAACCAACCAACCTCAGTTTTCTGGGGATGCAGTTTGGAATAGAAACCTTTTGTCCTTTTTTTAATACAAGCTAGTTCAACAAATGGACTTGGCTGCGCTATATTGAGGATGGTGATTGCTTCTGTGTTACCTGTCCTATGACCTGGTTACGCATAACAATGACACACAAAAGACTCACACACCTTGTTCTCATGCATGTTCATGGTGACATTTTGGACAGTTTGGACACTGATGCTCTGAGGACCTCATCAGCAGTTGGAGTTTGAAAACGTAGGCGGTAAGACATGTCACTTTTTTTGATTTATTAATTTATTTTTGTTTAATATTATGGCGATATGTGTTTTGGTCTCATTTTGTTTTTTGACTATGAAGTTTCACATTTAATCCTCGCTGTAAAGCACTGCACCTGGGAAAGTGCATATTCGTTTTAAAGAAAACACCTATAGAGAAGGGCCTTTTCACCGCTCTCAAGAAATTACAGTCCGCATATACTTAAAATGAAGGGTAAGATCCAACAGCTCTGCTCCTGTGAAAGCTTTCTGTCTTCAAAACATAAAAATTGAACTGTAAATAATTATGACACATTAAATTGCAAGGCACAAAATCTGTGCCCAATAGCCCTGTGCCACATTGCTCTGAATGTCATCGTTTCATTAATTTCCTTTCAGCTTCCACAGTGAGGCTGTAATCTTCCACTTAGCATTAGCAAATCATTCAGAGTTAATACCTACTAATTGATTAGCTTGTTTATGAGCTGGTATGAGAGACTGACTTGCAGGATCAGACCGGAGGGATGGAAGAAAAGGTTGGAGAACGGAGAGAGGGAAGAAAACTATTCATCAAGTGTTGTCACATCAGCACAGTATATAATACAATATGTCATTCTGCTGGTCAAACCTGTGGTTTTCATGCTGGAGATACTGTACCTGTAGGCAGTCGACCATTACAGTAAGATATAGAAAGACTTTCTGTTTAAATGGAGAAGGGGAAAAAATGGCAGTAGCAGAACACGCACCAGCCTTTTCTGGAGGAAATGTTGGCTTTGACAGAACAGAGAGATGAAGAGCGGGAGATTTTGTAGTGAAAATTGTCTCTCTTGCTAATCCCATTTCATGCCAGCTCAGTCCAGCTCTCTGGAATATTCTGAAAATCACACAAAGCGCTGGAGGAGGGAGGGAGGGGAGGATGGACAGAGGAAAAACGTGGAGGGAAAGAAAAAAGGGGGAAGGGGCGAGAGACGTAAAAAGTCTTTGTGAGACTAAAACACGAGAGATGGAAATGGAAAGCATGCACAAGTGAAATGCTGCTGCTGCGGTCCATATCAAAGTGTGGATTGGACATGGTGCGCTCAGTCTCAACCCCCGTATTTCCAATGGGAGCGAGACAACTAGTTTAAGCCCCTGTTACACTTTAACGTCACGGACGCCTTGGTTCCTCTACAGCTGAAGTGTCACACATGTAATCTTCCCTGCATTTGAGCAGTGGATCTAACAATGGCAGCAGTGCCCCATACTGTGTTTATCCTGCATTATTCTGGAAGTGGCAGCCAAGTTAGAACACCCCAGGCAGGCTGTGGGGGTGACAGGGTGGCCCACATGTCTGCTCTGGTGAAGTGCCTTTGTACAGCTTTAGGACTGTTACTGGGCCTACCTTGACTTCTGACATTTCCCCACAGGGTGGCTGTGGCCTTGCAAACAAATTGCATTAGTCTTGTTTTTAGGTGTGTCATGGTACATTTCTCCACTCTACCAGAATGACCCAGTCCACGAGGCAGTGAACAGTGTCGGAAATCTTTAAAACTCTGAACAATTGGGATCAAGGCAATGGTTTAGTCATACATTTTTAATTAAAGTGGCATTAAAAAGGTGTTAAAAAGTCTTAAATACGTTTAATAATTATTAAGTATTATAATAATATTTGGGTTTGTTAACATTTTGGGAGTAAAATCCGTGGAAAAATCCCTTGATAAGAAGTCAAAGATACAAAGCTGTGCAAATAAAACTCAAGCTGTAGCATCACAAGTCCAGATATGCTTTTTAAGAGCAATGTTTAGAACTCTTACTGCCACGTAAACTTGTATATGGTAACAGTGGTCACTCACCCTTTGTGAGTCCAGAGCAGGGATCGACAGTCATCACTGTTGATCTTTTTGGAAGATATCAGGGTGGTAGATCTCGGATTAAGTTTGGAATTAAAAAGTAATCTTGGGCTTGAAAGGGTTGGTGATCACTGGTCTAAAATAAGAAGATAAATTGTGGAATGAAATGTGTTCAGAGGTTGTGGATAACTCAAATGTTCTCCTGTCAGTTGCTGAGGATGTCACAAATCATGGACTGGTATGAGTGTCTTATTTAATGAAAGGTGGGAAACTGAATATTATAACATTGATGTGATTCAGACCCTGTTGCTCAGTATAGTTGAAGAACCTCTGGCAGCGATTGCAGCCTCCTGTCCTCTTGGGACAAGCTTAGCACACCTGGATTTGAGTGTTTTCTGCCATTCTTCTCTGTAGATCTCAAGCTGTATCAGATTGAATGAGACAGGCTGTTTCATTTTCAGGTCTCCAGAGTTGTTTTAGTTCAAGTCAGGGCTCTGGTTGGGACATTCACCGATTTGTCCCAGTGTGTGTTGTCCTGTGTTGTCTAGGCTCTGTCATTTGGCTCGTTGTCCTGTTGGAAGGTGAACCAACCTTTGGCCCAGTCTAAAGTCCTAAGAGTTCAGAACCAGGTTTTCATTAAAAGTCTCTGTACTTTTCCCTCAACCATATTCAGTCTCTGTGTCCCTGCAGTACAAAAACATCACCACAGCAGAAAGCTACCACCACCATGTTTCACTGTCGGGATGGTACTGGGCAGGTGATGTGTGCCTGGCCACTTAATAATTCCATTAAATAATTATTCCAGTGTATACATAAATAAAAAAAATGTTCCCCTTCATTTTGTGAAGTAAAACTAGTAATGCATTTTCACACAGAACATGAACTGTGGATTCTGTCCCTAACATATCGGAATGAACAAGTCTGGGCATTGATGGATTCACTGAAACAAATCTGCAGGTGTTATTTTCACCTCCATGAGGGAGACTCCCCTGTAATTATACTGTCACACACATGCACCATTATTTACCCAGCTGTCTTCCATGCACAGGTGATCTGTAAATACACTTCAGAAGGTCACACGCATTAGAGATGAGAACTGACTAGTTCATGTTTATCGCACACAAACACACACGTCATAATATGTGCTGCAGATGTTACTCTGTAATGACTTGCAATCAACAGTAACAGACTAATTGTAGCTGCTGTACTGTGATGAGAACCTGAACATGGGCGAGCGGTGGGGTACACCCTGACCTGGTTGCCTGGGTAACACATGAAGAACTCACTATTTGTAATTTAAAGTCGGTTAGAGAAAACTGCTGCAGACTAACCAGTGGTGAGATTCTCTTTCTCCTAACATGTAAGTATGGTGGTGATCAGAATGTAATTTCCCAAGTAAAAGCCCAATAGTTTTCTGTAGCTGTTGGGGATTTTACCCAACAATAATAAATGATAACCATAATATAATTGGTTTGTTACAGTATCATTTCAACTGAAAAGTACATCAGTTTGTAAAAATAAGATGGAAGAATATATAAATATATATATATATAAGGCATTTGGTAAGTTTTGTCTTGCTGAAGATGATGGTAAGAATTTCCAGAATCAAAGTCTTCTTGCCAAACTTACTATACTCAAGCTAATTGTCGTTCCTCAGGTGTTCTGACATTTTACTTGGTACGGTGGATAAGACAGGCTAAAGCTTTTGGATCTGCTTTTCTGTAATGTCCCATGTGAACTTATGAACACTGCAGAGTTAGAGAATGATCAGCCTCGACAGCCACACTCCACTATGTATCACACACAAAGAGGATTGTGTCCACAAACACGTGTGTGTGTTTGTGTGTGTGTGTGTGTGTGTGTGTGTGTGTGTGTGTGTGTGTGTGTGTGTGTGTGTGTGTGTGTGTGTGTGTCCCTCATGTAATTCCAACAGGAGTTCTTGGCTCTTTGCAGTATCTCTGTATCCACATGTTCTCTCTCTCACTCCCACTAAGATCATTGGCTGTCTGTCAAATGATACCAAATTTGGGGATCACACACACACACACACACACACACACACATTCAGACTGGGATTAGAGTTGCAGCAGTTTTTGTTAATCTGCAGCAGTCAGTTCACAGTCTGTCAGTAACTTTGGTCAGTTGGTGGCTGATGGTGTGAGTCACTGGGTGCATGGTAAATAAGAAGGTGACTGCAGTTACACAGTCACTCACAGTGTAGAGTGTTGTTGACTTTTTATTTACCCTTATTTTTACAAATCTCAGAACGCCGAGGAGGATTTCTGAGCTCTTCCCAAACCTGCTGCCATCCACTCGTCTTTCTCTCAACAGCAGCTTGAATCTGGTGACTTCAAAGGCCCCGTGTGTTTGAGATCGTTTTTTAAGTGAAGGATAAAACTTATTTCATGTTTTTGAGTTGATCATAGTTTTACTCTTTTTTTTTGTAATAAATTTTTTTACTTTTCATCCCAAAATAATTTGACAGAACTCAGTTGCAGGGGTTGTGATTGACAATGATCTGTTTGAAGTCAGTTCACAGGGATGCCTGTTCTTTGAAACAGATTCCTTCACATTCATGAAACCTTTGTCACTGAGCTCTGCTGAACAACAGTTATCTGTGATCAGAAAACTGCCTGATTGTGTTTATGAACAAAGACACTAAAACATGACAGTGGCAGCAGCCGTCAGCTGAGCTGAGGCTGGAAGGGACAAACATGGCCAATGAGATCTCAATCTCCATTTGATCAAGACACAAGAAGAAGCCATCTTTATCTGTGCGAGAACAACACAATATGGAAGGTGCCTGGGTGTTAGGGTCTGTCCACTGTTGAGTGTCTTGGCTGCATTGTGTGTGACGTTCATGCCAATAAGCCGGATGGGGAAAACAGAAATAGCTCAGATCAGAAGAGGCTTTGCATGATGATCTCATGGCACTCACAGGATATGGCCAGCACACATGAGCCAAAAAGGCATTTTTGTCTCATGTTTGATTTTCAACTGTGCAAATGAGCTGATGTTTTGATTTTGGGGAGTCTCTGCTCAAACAACTGATGTTTGATCAAAACACAATCACCTGAAAACTTTATCCTGTGGTGAAAGAAACTGACAGATGAAGGTTAAAATTCCACTAAAAAGTCCACAGTTCAAAATTGAAGCTACAATGTTGTCTTTTCAATGTAAACTACAAACATTCTCTTTAAAAACCTTAAATAAATTTAGAACCCCCATTATAAACCCCTAACCCTATTACATATACAATAAATTACAAGATAATCAACAAGCAAGGCTGCAATAATGTGTTGTTAGCTGCTACTAGCAGAAAACACCCAGAATCTCTGAGCAAATTGTGCTGGTTGATTATATTTTGGATAATGTAGCAGCCAGGTTTGGGCAAGGAAGAACAATTCATCCGACAAGAAGAAAACTGGTGGTCTATGGCTTTATCACAACTTAAAACCATCATCTTATTTTCCGACAAAGCAAGCTAAGCTCTGATTGGTAAAATTAAATAGGTGATGTCACACCATCTTATTTTAAAGCGAGTCCATTTCAAACCAGATATTAAAGCACAGACATTTAGAGAAATATGTGTTCATGTATAGATCATGGACGAAATATAAAGATTGACGACATGACTGCTCTCTAGAAGTGAATCCAAATTAGCTCCCTGGTAGCTGGTAAGTTATAATAATAATAACAATAATAATAATAACAATGCTTATTGATAGATATAACATGCACAAAAAATACTGATGGGTGCAGCATTATGTCCTCATAACATGACATGGAGATCATATGACCTTGAAATATGCCAAACCAGAAACTAGTCAAAGTTAAGGGCAGTTATTTTTCCCATAGCACCGAGTGGAGGAGATTGTATGAGATTGACTCAGAGGGAATGAGAGCGGATGGAGTGATATCAGTTCCTGAGATACTGGTTAATAAAAAAAATGCAATGCATAAATTCTGGAGAAAAAAAGAGTAAAAAGAAGTGATAGAGTCAGACAGAGATATAGACACAAAGTCAAAAAAGGCTGGAAGATAAGTATGAATAAAACGAGTTGCAAATAGGGAGATAGAACAGCAGATGAAGAGGGCGATGAGAAAAACAGATGATGGAGCAAATAGCCATCGCTTTTTATCTATCAAATGCACACCGGGGTGTTTTCAAGCCAAAACGTTCTCACCGGAGAAGAGTCGGACAAAGAGAGAGCATGGGGGCATAGCCTCCCACAATCTCAAACTTCTGCCTCTCTTGATGAACTAAAGGGAAGACGGACTGACAAAGAATGAGGGAAAAGACAAATGCAAGGACATTCACCAACAACAACAACTTTAAAGAAAAGCAAAAACTTCCTCAGCAGTTCTGATGTCTGTTTGGGTCTGTTTATCTGAGCACCACAGGGGCAGCATGAGGAGAATGAGAGATATCTGCAGATAGAGCACCCCTCCTCATCTCTTTGACTCGGCCTAACCTCACTGTCTCTGATATTCACTTCCCCCCATTTTGCTTCCTCATCCTACCACTGTCAAAAATTTCTCACCTGCTTTGCCTCTTGTCTTAGTTCAACTCTGTTTAATGTCCCTCTCTCTGATACCCATACATTTAATGTCTCCTGACAATAACACTTGTTTGCACAGAAAACATTTTCACCACACTCTCTCACCAGTTAGCTGTTGATCAAGAACTGGCACATTTACTTAGGTGCAGAGGTCATTAGACAGGACTTAGCTTTAATAGGGTTTCAGCATACTGGTGGGGGCCAAAACACTGGCAGGATGTAGTGATGAAGTGCACGACAGAACACAAACACGTGTGTTATGACCTGTGAGGAGGTTTGTTTATTTGTTTTTAGGTTGAGGTGTAGCGTTTGGTAGGTCGAGGTGGTAGGGTTAACTCCATTTTCAGTGGACAACTCATAATTTGTACTACTCATACATACAGTATACAGTTGTTTGTAATATGCAACTTCCCCACGCACTGAACCGTAGCCTAGTTCAGTGTTTCTCAACTGGTTTGGCTTTGGGACCCACCATCACCCCTTAATGACAAGACGCAACCTTTCAGTTTTTAGCACACTGCCCCTGGATGTTAAATTGGCAAACTGGATCAGTATTTCTTACAGTATACTTATCTTTTTATCTGGATTTGAATTTTGTGTAATGCTATAGCCTTTTTTTATTTGTTAAGGCACATTGTTTTGCTTTTTGAAACACTGTACCCCCTGTAGCTTCTCCCATTCACCAGCCTACATCCTTATTCTGTCTCTCATTAATACCCAGGACAGTCAGAGTTTGATAAATGAATACAGCAACATGCTGAATCTCTGCAGGGAACAGTCCTAATGGTAACACTCATTTGAATTATATTTGGAGGTTCTGGATACTCAGACATGATATCATTTGCTCCAACACCTACATTGAAAGTCCCCCTGAGGAGTAGTAAATGCTTAAATGATATTAGAGAAGCTCGCTGACTTGTCCCAGATTAGTCGCAGATCCCGATCAGATTTCCAACCTGCGGGAATGTTAGTCCAAGTCTGTGCCAACTCCGGCCAATCAGAGCACAGGACAGGGTGAAGGTACAATTTTACTTTACTATTTCAAAGGGGTAGCTCTATCAAATACCTTTTTCTGGAAATCAACTTTTTAAAACACAACAAAGTGAAATGTTTTATAGAAGAAGGGTTTATATTTTCTTGCCTCCATCAGGTGACAAATTGATCTCAGCCCCCCTTACATCTTCCAGTGTTTCAACACTCCCCTCTGCTCTCAACTTTTCTTCCTGCTCCATCACTTCATTGATCAAAAATAAATAAAAATACACATCACATAGAACAAAAGAGCCACCAGGGAAATGTGCTGACGCCTGACTCAAAAACAAAGGGGTTGCAACCTTATTTGAAGAAAACAGGGAACAAGTCACACACACAGACTCAGAATAACACATGTTCAAGTACACACAAAAGTGTGAGTCTTAGTCAAAAGAATGCTCCTATAACTTCTGCTATCAAGCTTTGTGTGTGTGTATGTGTAGTTGAATGAGAGGAAGTCAGAGAATTATATAGTGAAAGGCTACAACATAAATGGCAAAACACACACATACATACACACACATATACAGAGATGCAGACAACACAATAACAAGTCGGTAGTGTGTGTGACTCTTCAGGGAGTTGCCATAATGTGTTTTTCTGCTCGCCTTCCACTCATCTTTTCATCTCCCCTCTTTTTATTTCCTCCAGTTGAGTCTGACTGTGGCCCCAGAGTGGATATGAAACCGTCAACTACTTGTCATGGACCCATTCACCTTTTGTTCAGCTGTCACCACACACACACACACACACACACACAGAAAACACACCCAACTGCTAGCTAAGCACATCTTCACATTTATCTCCCACTTTCTTCCTCATGAATGCCACCAGCACATATAACACCCAACATGCATGGAAGCCAAACTCTCTCTCTCTCTCTCACACACACGCACACACACACACACACACACACACACACACACACACACACACACACACACACACACACACACACACACACACACACACACACACACACACACACACACACACACACACACACATGCAGTCATGTCTGGGTGGTAATCAGTCACGATGCTCTCAGTGAGGTGCAGCATATGTGCTGCTGTGGTGGACAGGGCAGTTCCCAGAGGCCAAAAGTGGAAAGTTGCTTGAACTGTTCATCTCCCATGATCTTAACTGTATTTAACTTTACCATAATTAATAATTAACACAGTAGCTGTGAGAGTGTCCCAGATTACATCACAGGAGTTTCACTACGATTGGACAGGAAAAGAGAAAAAATATTTCCATAGCGATGAACACTAAAACGTGGTGCAGTGAATCAGTGGATTTAAGATAAAGTGACACTACCTGTATTTTACTCGGTGTTAAGTGAAGTCAAGTTCTGTTCGGTAAAGTTAAGGCAAGTTAAGTTAAGTTAGTATCAGAAGACAAACAGGAATCAGGGCCAGTGTCAGAAAGCACATTTAGGGTGAGAATACAACAATAATTCAATGGGTTGTGCCAAATGTTGAATGTTGCAATGTAGAGAATAGTTTTTAAAGGAGCTGCTGTTCTCGTACCAGAATCTCTTGAAGCGAATTCACATACATTTCCTCCACCTACTGGAATGGAATTGAATGTGATATCAGAAAGTGAACCTGTATTATAGTAAGAATGGAACCATTGGCATGTACACACCTCTCAGCGGACACAGGCCAACCCCTTAAAGAAAACACACACATGCACAGCAGCTATCCTTATGAGGACTTTGACGAAACCTTATCCTTATTACCTTCACCATGACCTAACCACGATTCACATCTTACCACTAACTTTAACCAGGGTTAGGGTTGGAAGTGAGGCCTTGCCTCATTAGGACCAGGCTTTGGTCCCTGTAAGGTCTAGTGGTTCCGACTGGGTCAGTGTTTATCAAATATCTTTATATTACTTTATGCATCCAGTTTTAAACAGCAGTGGAATTGTGTTTTCCTGCAACTAAAAGAAAAACTCAGCTCTTCACACCTCTAGAGGGTTTGTTTGTGTTCTATCGTCAAAATCTGGAAGCACACAGAGGGTAGTACAGAGTAAGATCTTTCCCTGAATAATAAAAGAAAGGAGGATAACATCCCTAAGAACGGCCTTTGCCATTAACTCTCATCCTCTTCCTCCATTGTAACCTCTTCGTTTGACTCTGACCTCTCTTACCCTCTTTCAGTTGAAACTTGGCGACTTGACCCGATCCTTCACCGTCTGGCTTCTTCTGCAGAATCAAAGAGGGTAGCATCAGGTGTTTTCCTCTCTGTGCTCTTTTCTCTCCACCTCCTCTGGCTCTCTCAGCTCTGTGGGTGCAGTTGTATTAACAAAGGAACTACACAGAACACATTTTTCGGTTTTACAAATAACATCTTTGTTATCTGGCTGTCGATTCTTCTCCCAGTGTTTCTTATTTTATTATTAGTGGGTATTGTTGTACCAGAATACAATTCTACTAAAAAAGAGATGAAATATCAAACAGTTTATTTCAAACAAACTCAGCATGTTGTCATTGGTGGAGAGGTTATAAGATATGTAGCCCATACCAGTTGCAGTTTTACTTGCATTAACTTTAACAAACAAAGGATACATTTGGTATTATTAATACTCTCTTGCTCGTAGGTATGTTGAATTTTGTACTTTGTGCATTTGCATATAGAGCCAGTGCAACACAAGTAGGCACGAATACAAATTTGCCCAGAGCGGTGTTTTGGCCTTTAGTCCAAATGCAAACTGCTTTTTAGTAAACTGAACATGAACCTTTAGCAAAACTCAATTCAGCGTGAAGATGCTCACAAACCTTTTCGGTATTGATGTGTAGACAAGGATAAAATAGTTGATAGCTTGTGGTTTCTTTTAGTTGATAGTTGTTGATGGTTGATTGAACATTTTTTTCAGGTTTCTGCCTGACCAACATGGCTTTATCATTTCAGTTATATTGCCCCTTGTTGGTTTGGCAAGCTTTCGACTTGACTGTGGTTTAGGGTTTGGAGTTTGAGTGATTTTAAGCAATAAGAAGGAAAACCCCAGTTTGAAAAAACCAACTATTTTTAACATTGACGACATGGCTGATCCTGAATAGTGAAGTGAAAGTGTATTGATCGCCACCTGATGGCTGGCTGCAGTATAGGTAATTAATCCTGCCTCCTCCATGTTAGTAAATTGGACATAGTCCAAAGTACAATGTCATTTTTCTCAAAGATGGTTTCTGTCATTTTAGATAATTGTTATCACAATGATTTATATTCAAGTGGTAATTTTTCTTGTAAGCTTGCTCTTAATTAGTTAGATGGAGTGAAATGTCATGATTGACAGCTCTCTCTTTCACATGCACACAGACAAATTCACAACCGACACAATGAGTAGAAAAAAGATGAAACTATCCAAATAATTTGATAAATGTAACAGAAGCATGAATGCGTTTTATAATATTTTATAGAAGTATTAGTATGGAGAATGAGAACTTTGGAAACCGCTTCCTCAAAATGAAAAGTTAAACACAAAATGGCCAACCTTTGTGTCTGTGTAAGCTGCTGACTGAAACATACTGCAAGTCAGAGCGTCCACATGAAAAACGGCCCTGACTGCATCTGGTGATTTTCCTGATAAGAGATAGCCCTTTTTGTTGTGAGCCTGCCCCCCAGTGTATGAACAGTACAGTTGATCAATCAATAGGTGAAAAGTTGACAGTCCCCTCATTTGCATCTACAACCCATTTGGCTTCAGACTAAATTGAGTCCAACTACCTATTCAAAATATTTAGACAAAAATACTGAAATAATTAAGTACAGAAATATAGATATATAGAAATAAATACAACTAAATAAACAGAAATACAGTCACAAATACATATAGAAAGAAATAATAAATGTACAAATCAATAAATAAGGATAATCTGTATATCTTTTGTTATTATATTGATACATATTCATATTATTAAGTAATTTAATAATTTCTTTCTTTATTTTTAATCAACCCTCTCAATTTGTCTCAGAACTTTTCAGAAACAGTCAGATGATTATGACACTCTCCTGTCCCTTACATCTCTCCTCACATTCTTATTTTGTCACATTATAATTTTTAAAAATGTTCAGTGCATTCTTCATCATCTCCTCCTACCCACAGTCTTTTCTTCTCAACTAAACTCCTGTTCCAACCTTTTCTCGTCTGCACTTATAAATACTTTATAAAGCATCAGACTTTAAAGGGTTGAAACAGAAGAGCTCTTTATGATGTTATAAACTTTTATGTAGAAGATGAACGGTATATGGTTCTGTGATCAGAACGTTCTGATGCTGTTAACAACCCTTTAAGGAAGGTCTTTTCTGATACAATGAATGGTCCTGACATCTCACTGTAGAGCCGTCTTTGTAGCCATGAGTTCCGTTAGTTTTCACTCTTATTATGGAAGATAAGGATTAAATGCCACTGCTGTTAAAAAACATGAATGACATTTTTTAGAATAGTCTGTAACTGCACTATTATAAATAGTTAGATGTTGTTAGATGAACGATGATGTGTCACACTTATAAATCTTTGAACCACTACGAGTCCTATAGCTGAGGTAAATTAATACTTTTTCAAAGTCCCCAGAATCTGGTGTCCTACTGCTTCTCTCTGATGGTTAATACACTGAAACTATTGTGGGTGACCAACCTGCAGATCTCAAAAACTGAAACTGAGAACCTAAACTGATAAAGTCTGATGCTGCGGAACCTACATGGGAAGCCTTCTATTGATTTATTACTTAATATTAAGTCTGAATCCCTGTGTGTGTGTGTGTGTGTGTGTGACAATTCTTTAAGGCATTATGTCTGTGCCTCAATCAGAGCACAGAAACAGATTATATTATTTATTCTGTAGCGAGACTATTGTTGCTTGCAGTAATCTCACTGTTCTGTTCAGGTACGATCATCACTTATTCATTACTCGTTTCTTACTACACTGTTTTTTTCACTCTTTTATTTCCTTATTTTATTTGATTATTTGAGACTGTGGACTCTTATTGAATATTTATTTTTGCAACTATTTTGGGATTGCTGCATTTTGAGCATAATTGTTTTGTAAAAGTAATGTGTGATTTTTCTAGTTTTGTATGTGTTGTTGAAGTTTGATGTTGATGTCCCCACACCACCACTTCCCCATTCCCCTCTTCTGTCTCAATTGTGTCATCTGTGTTTTTCATCTCGTCCCATCGCCTCCTCGATCTGTTCCCGCTGCAGAGAAAACTAAATGTGATTTTTCTGGGACTGAGTCAGTCATATTCTCAGTGGTGCGTTCAGGCTCCTGTGCTTCTCCAACCCAGTCTCATCAGAAAACGCATAGGACCTACGTTGGTCCACTTGGAAAAACGTAGTATTCTCACAATCTACGTTTTTGTCTGCCCATTGTTTGGCATTGTCCTGTGCCCACGTCACGTGACTCTCAAGTTCCTGTCTGCGAAAAAACGAAAACATGGCGGACATTCCTTATATTTTCAGATAAAAATGTCATTTTATAATATAGTTTGGGCATTAAAATACATTCTGACACCATTTCTAGCAAGAAATATGCTCTTTGCTTCCACAATCTTCAGCCAGTTCATGCTTGTAAGGAGCGGTGGGGTTACCAAGGTAACAAGGGCACTGGGAGTGGTTAAAAGCGGATGTGCGGTGACACCCGGGAGCTCTCTGCATAATTGATATGTTTGTAAAATAAAACGCAGGCTGAGAGGTGCACAAACTCATGAGAGATCTCCGGACTACTTCATTCCCTCGACTCCTACAATTGGTGACCCTGACATCCACTAACAACCCATAAGCACACAGGAAATCTGTCCCTAGCAGGGGAACCGTAACTTTTGCCGTTATAAAATCCCAGCTGAAACGTTGGTCCCCAAAACACAGCTCCACCTACCTTATTCCGTAAGTGCGGATGGGGCTGCCGTTGGCAGCTTGCAGCGGGGGCCCGTGCCTGTCTGTCAGCATGTCCACTCTTGATGCAGACAAAACGCTCTTCTGCGCCCCCGTGTCGCACAGAAAGCGCCGCCCAGATAATGTATCCTGAATGAACAGCAGCCTGCATGTCCGGCCGGCGCTCATGGCAGCTAGTGGGTGCTGGCCGAGCCGTTTCCCGTCCTGTTAAATTAACAGTAATAAGTAATATTAACAAAAACTTCTTGAAAAATAAACACTTAACATTGAACGTTAAATGTCACATTTGTGTGTGTGTGTGTGTGTGTGTGTGTGTGTGTGTGTGCGTTTTGTGTATATTCGTGTTGTGTGTATGTATGTCAACTCCTGGTGTTTTTTACATTAGCATTGAATGGAATTCAAAACTTGACATGGAAGAAGGGCAACGAGACACAGCGAGCTATAAATGCCATACGTATTGAATATGTTAACATGCACACAGTAAGCTGATTAGTGTAAATGACCTGATTATTGTAATAGTCAATTGTCAAGACAATAGTTTATACTTGTCTTTTTAAAAATATTTTTCAAATAAATAAATAGCACCACATTAGCAGCAACAATTTACATAAAAGTAAAGAAATGCATAATGTAATATTAGAAAAACTAACGATATATAATACTAATTTATTAATTGTAATATTGCAGTAAACATTAGGTAATTATAGGGACATCAAATCCAATTAAGAGACATTCTGCATACCACATAGAACAGGGCTCCTGCTCCATCAATTCCATTATGTTCCCCTGAAACACATTAAAACATGTTTACCATTAAAAGCAAACCTATGGTCAGATGACTTTACAGTTTGAAGTTGTGGTGATTGTAAATCCAGTTAGTATCTCTGTAGTACAACATTTTTTTGTATATTACAACTGAATTGAGTAAATTTGAGGTCAACAGATTTTTTACCTCAAATTACAACAAATAAAACCTTCAGCCTTTTCACTATCACTGGGTAATACTTCTCTCCTCCAGTGATTGAATGGTTGCTTGTGAAAGAACAAAACAAGAGTACACTTACTCTCAATCTGACCTCATATATATTAATATTAGCATTGTTGCACAATTTGATAATCAATTGTCAGTGAACATCCTAGATCATGGGAACCTACTGAAAATGCTAAAAAAGTAATCGATTAACAGTCGACTTCCACTCCAACAAAAAACAATTAGTGTTTGGGGTTCCACAAGGTTCCTTCCTGTGCACTTTTAACTTTGCATGATTCCCCTTGGCTTTATCATCAGCAAAAATAACATGATTACGTTGATGACCAGCAATATTTCATCTCATTATCCGCTGATGACTTCAAACCCATTAACTAGTCAGCTGGTTAGAAAAAAATAACCACTAGATGGCAGCAAACCTTATTTGGCTTTAGAACAGGGGAAAAAACAGATCATGCTATTTTTTTTTTTTTTAAATGGGTTAGCTATTTTTACAATCTACAAATATTAATCAATACATTTTGTCACAGTATGTTACACAAAGAAATTGGCATTAAACTTGGCATCTTGTTGTCTCACCAGTCTGACGATACAGCTGAAATCTTTGCTGCTTAATGCTCAAATAGAGTCCATCAATGGAGTTCTGCAAGTCATTTTGATTGGTTGGTCCTTGTGAAGAGGAGAATAAAATGAATTCGTGCCAATATTAGTTTACAATCAAACCTTTTTGTGTAGACCTTGTGTAAACAGAGTCAAAGGACATTGTGCAACAATGACATACATTTTTTCCACAGTACCTGTCGTCCACTGCTGAACATCTGACACCCATTACTGGACTGTCTTCCTGTAGAGTGGTGATGTTCTCAAGGTCCTTTGCACAGTCTGTCAAAACAAAATCCGAGTACAAAATGTTAATGCCACACAACCCTTTGCAGATACAGCTAGTATTTGCACACCACATCGGAGCAAAACAAAACTGCAGTCTGTGAAGCAAGCAGTTTTTGTAGATATAAGGGAAATGCAAATATTTCTGCACGGAACATATTCAGTCCCTTAAACAAAAAACCATGATGGCCGACGGCAACCTCAACGCCTTTGTCTACTTAAAGACTAGTTTGCGGAGTCTCATGCTGCGGAGTCTCACACATGTAGACAGAAATAAACAGTATAGATTAAAGGTGTAAATATTGCTAACATGATGTTTGATGGGGTCATCATTATACATAACAGAGGAAAACTTTGCACATCTATTTCATGAGACAGGCGACAGGTGCATAGGAGAAGGATAAATTCAGAAGGTGGTGGGGTTTTTGTTTTCTACTTTCCAAACATCATCATTCATAAAAAAATTTGGTAGGGTACAAGAAAACTTTGTGTCGTAAAATAAGGGACAATGTAATATAACTTTACGTGTTTTGTCATCTCATGGATGTAGTCGACCAAGAAAGACACCTCAGAATCCTTGGCCAGAACAACAAAAAAATCAATCAAGTCTCAAACATACAAAAATATATACATATTTACAAATGTATTGTTTATGTCACTCTAAATTTTCTACCCTGGTTGGCTCTTAAAGCCGTATAGTTTACGGATCCCATCCACTGCAAAAGCCAACATGGAGGGTGTGCACGCAGGGCACTGAATGCTGCACCTGAGACAGCCTCTCAACTTCAAATTTGGCATAGGTCTATTCCAGTAATGCATTTTGCATGGTATCCCCACATATCTTAACAATCTGCTGGAAAAAGACATAAAAATCCAACACTATATTATAGTAAATATATGGGAAACATATTGAAAGCAGTGGGTAAATACTTCCATTCTATACTCACCAACCTAAGACTTTTGTGCGATGTTCAGGCATGCTAACAAAAGTTTGCCGTGACATTCCCAGAGCCGCAATCTTGAGATCCTCATATTTAGTGAACCAATCCACTGCATACAAGGTTTTAAAATTGACTCTTGCTGGCCAGTACCCACTTTCAACTAGATCAGCAATGTCCACTGAAAAAGTCTTTGATTGTATCGTCCTGAAATTCAAAGACAAAAAGCAATTATTTCAATGCACAAGCAATCTTAAATGACATTACTGCATACATGTTTTCCCCCAAAAAAACATTTACATTCCTTCCAATCAAATTTACTTGCCTTCCTGTGTAAAAAGTGATTTTCCCAGTTGAACAATCACAGCAGGGAAGCATGATTGGTCAAAAAAACAACCATTCTAGGAAGTGAGGGAAAAATAATTTGATGTACTAAATTCCAGTAACATCAACGTTAATCAGCGGAGGTATTCTTTCAGTGTGATATTAACTTGTATTTCACCCAGCGTACTTTGGGGATTTAACAAAAATGTCTATTTAGTATATTATATAAAATGGTGTTTGTGGTATGTAACTTAAAAGTACCTCTTTAATGGTAGGAGAATTTCTCTCCCTCATCTTCCTCGATGCATGTGGATGGTAGTAGTGGCCTAAACCCGGCTTCTGTTTCTCTCTGGGTCTCCTTCATAGTTCAATCATAAACCATCCTTAATTTGAGAAAACGAAATCAAACTATCACACTCCAAAAATAGGGAAACTCTCAAAACTTAGAATTAATGTTTTGGGTTTGTACCCTCATGGTTGAATGCACTTATTGTAAGTCGCTTTGGTTAAAAGCGTCAGCTAAATGAAAAATGTAAATGTATAGTGGAGCCCCACAATGGGCCTTTCACCCTGCAGGCCCTCCACTTTATCGTGTAGAACTATTTTATGGGCTGATTCGTGGTTTCTGTTAGTTTCCTTATACCATTACATTATCTGTTTATGTTTATATTTATATTGTAGCGTCCCTCAATGATGAGCTAAGCGTCTTGAACTGGTTTCACCAACCATGTATTCACATCCCAGGTAACACAGGCTACCTTGGGCCGTAGCCTGTGACAAAACAATAGAATATTAGCAAATGAATAGCACTCCATTGTCTGTATCGACAGACTCCACATTCGCTGTGTCAGCACTCGGACTGTAAACCCAGATCGTTACAATATTTAAAAACAAAACAAAATTAACTACTTACCTGACAGAAGGAATATAACATCGTCGTCTTCCAAGCGGCCCATGTTTATGACGTAGCTTTGTGTTAAATGGACCGGAAAGTTAAAAACAACTTTATTTTACGACAGTCACACGACAGGTCCGCTCACGCATGCGCAATCGGGCCCGCCTCGGTATGAATGTAGTTGCGGGGAATTCTTAGATCCGTGGAATTAGAGGTGTAATCTATCATCAAATATTAATATCAAAGAACATGAATAACATTCACGCTCACTGAACGACACAACGCACGGACGATGATTCAAACAGCACGCTACGACGTGGTTTACGGCATGGCAGCGTTTACAGCAACCACCATAGCAACGATAAAAACGTTACATTACTACGATTTTTCTGGCGAGATCTGAAAAATATTCGTGATAACTAATAAAATATAGATCATAAGCATGAACTGGCTGAAGATTGTGGAAGCAAAGAGCATATTTCTCGCTAGAAATGGTGTCAGAATGTATTTTAATGCCCAAACTATATTATAAAATGACATTTTTATCTGAAAATATAAGGAATGTCCGCCATTTTTTCGTTTTCGCAGACGGGAACTTGAGAGTCATGTGACGTGGGCACAGGACAATGCAAAACAATGGGCAGACAAAAACGTTGTCATCTCACAATTTGAGAGGCCAAATTGTGAGAATACTAGGTTTTTCCAAGTGGACCAACGTAGGTGGTGTACGTTTTCTGATGAGACTGGGTTGGCTTGAGACAGGGAGAATGTGGGTGTTAAAAGTGAATGAGTAACTACAATAACTATTATTGAAATTCCCTTGAGCAAGTTACCTGGCCTTCCTCCATTGCAGCTGATCTGAGGTCAACAACAGAGGGCTGTTGAATTGAACAACTCTCAGAGGGGAACGTTTGTAAATGCATGAAGTTGAAATGAGGTATTGCAAGAAAACACTCCTGGATATTTTAAGGATTTAAATTGAAATGAGTTCCTGGTTGACATGGAGCAGTGCATTAAAAGGATGGCCCTATAAGAATATGAGATAGGCCCTGTCGAAAATCCTTCTGCTACATAAAGGCTTCAGAGCAAAGTAGAAAAAGAAGCCCTCCTCACCGAAAGGCCCTGGCAATGGAAATTTCAGCATAGCTATGGGCACTCAACAGACTCAACGCACAGCCCCGGCGAAATCAGTAACACGGGGTAGTCAAGAGTCGCGCCGAACGGACGGCGGGTGCATTACTTATAATAGTAGGTAAAACTTCATTGGTCAATAACGAGGGGGAGTCGCCGTAGTATTAGACTTTGGCTTTCCCTTGCTGGTGCGCAGGCGTAGTCCCAGCCTCTTGGTGCTGGAATCGAATGTTGAGGAGCCGCTCCCAGTTTCTCCCCTCCTTTGTAGCATCAGGGCAAATCTTCACATTTCTGACAGTGTTTTGGTTTTGTGTTTTAAAAACAAGCCTTGACGGTGTTGTTGTAGATTGGAGTGAGGAATATTGTGTTCCTGCTTTAACGGCTGTATGTTCTGTGTGTGTTCTTTCTAGGGCATAGGTCACAGTTTCTTATGAGCACAGTGGATTCATGTATGTTTGATGTTGAATAAAGCTAAGGGAATACTGTAATATATAAAAGGTTAGGTATAAGAACAAGTTTAAGTACAGTGTATTGTATGCCACGAATTTAAAATCCTAACAGCCCCTGCTGATCTGTGAGAGAAGGTAGCGAAAGAGGGGTTTGGTTTACCTTATGCAGAAAAGAACGCTGGAGGGATCACTGTGGAATGCGTGAGCCTTGGATATTTTTTATTTCATCAGCTGTATCCATGCAAGAAAGAAGGAGAGAGAAGAATCAGCCACAAAGTACTGAAGATGTATTCAAAACAAACGCTGTACTATCATGACCCTAACCTACAATCTATGAAATATTGAGATTTGTCAAATTTTGACATGCACTTAAAAAAAAGAAGCTGTATTTTGAGAAAATATGTGAGAAAATAACGTTTTTTTTTATTAGAGTACTTGTTTATAATCCCTTCAGTTCAATGTGAAAACTGACAATAGGATGTTGTTAAACAAATTTTACATTCTATTTTCTTAGATCAGCCGTAGGAGTTAATGTGAGTGTGAATATTTGTTTTTCTCTGTCTGTCGACCAAGTGCTAAACCAGGGATCTGTCCAGGATGTACCCACCGCCCCCCCCCCCCCCCCCCCCCCGCCCAATGTCAGCTGGGATTTGCTCCAGCGGCCCCTGTGTCCCGCAGTATAGACATTGATGGATTTTCTTGGATTTGACAGTCAGTTGTTGACCACACACACATGCTGGTACATATTAAAATGTTAGATTCATCAGAAATCTGTTCTAGAGAATTTACTTCCTCTGGACCTCTATTTCTACGAATACCCTGGTCGAAGTGGTTGACTGGTCAAAGTTATTGGATCAAGGCTTCAGTCCTTCAGGAAGTTTGGGTTTAAATCACTGCCAGCGATTAAGTCATCATTGTATCCTTCTCCATAAACCTGTATTAGGGAAGTTTCATTAATATCAAGCAGAAAGAATGTTTTGGAAATTAAGAACTGAAAAGTGTTCATGATTTGGAAATGCTTCTATTCAAAATAGACACACATGTGAGTGTGCTGCTCATGTCACCATTTTTTCTGGTCCAAGCAAACCCCCTCTCAGAAGCTAAGGTGGGTGGTTGCCTGGTTGAAGCTGTGGCACTTTAGACCATATCCATATTGGTATATTTTAGATTTAAAAAGCATCACTTTCGCACTCCTGGAGTTTTTCGAGCCCCTAAAATAGAGACTTTTGGAACAGTGACAGTGACAGTGACAGAGACATCCACACCTTTCCTGATTCCTCATGGTTGTAATTCATTTGTAAGTGTAAAACAAACTGTTACATGTTTCAAAACCAAAAATGAATGCTAATTGTTCTTAGTCATGTGTCCATGCTGTGGAAGACACAGGTGAGCTGCTGTACTACAGCATGTGAACAGGCTAATAGGCCAGACATAATAGTTTAAATCACAACTATTTATACCCCCTTATAACTAGTGACCAATTATGCATATATATGTGTATAATAGTGAGAGATATAAAACTTCAGTGGCCTGGCTCCCTGGGTGTCTGCCCTGGGCTTAGTGGTGCTGTGGCTGGGCTGTTCGCACTCTGGGTCCGTGCCCCAGCTCCGTGCCTGAAAACTAATCGTCATGTTACTTCCGTTTTTCGTTTCAAACTAAAAAACGTCTGGATGGAGATTGTAAACATGTTAGTGTGGACGTTGCCTTTAACTGCAGGCTCTTTTAGGTTCAAATCCCATTGTTTTAATCTCCAGGTACTTGCTTGCTATAAAATTGTTGCTGTTATTTGGAGAATACTTTCCCCAATAACTCAACCAGTGTTTTTTCTCTGTTCTGCTCGTCCTGTTTACTGCAGTGCAAAGCTGCATTCTGCACTGGAGGAGCCTTGGGCTCTCACAGTGTATTTGGTAGAAGATGTATTTGGTGAGAAGGCAGCCCCTGAACTGGGACACAGCAAAAGTGTTTACTCCAGCAGCACATTGACAATGTTATGTTTTAGAAAGCCAATTAGATTGGCCTGACCTCACAATTCCCACTGGCTCGAGTATATTTCTTATGTGCCCCCAATACCACTGTAACTATATCCCATAAATGTTTTATTTCTATGGGACACTGCGGATAAAAGTTACAAAAGGTAATTTCCAAATGTCTAAAGCAATCCTTTCACTGCGTCACCTCCTGCCCTCTGCCTGCTTTTGGTGCATGTGTGTGTGCTGTTACCATGCATGCTTTCTTATCTTTTTTGAATGAATGTGAAGTGTCAGCTTTGATCTCTATCCAAGTCATCTGTGTGTATGTGTGATTTGACTTAACTGACGTTATCTTTTTTGCTAAATGTGAGCCACTAGAACCTTATCCATCCCTCTATTGATTTAGTGTCCCCCTCACAGCACAACACAGCTACACTGGTTTGGGGTAGAGAGCAGGGAAACAAATAAGGAAGGACAGATTGGAGTTTAGTCTTGAGAGGTGCAAGAAACTCCACACTTTCCACAAGGAGAGGGTTGGATAATTTTGATTGACCTATTGAATCTGGTACAACTGAAAAGGATTGGTAGATACTTCAGGGACAATTTTATTGCAATAATTCTTTATATCCTTCAGGGCATTCCACAGTCATTACCCGGTCATCTACTGGATTAAAACTCTAAGTTTGCATGAACTCATAACATCCTGCTTTATTGTTAAAGGAGACATGTTTTTTTCAGTAGTGTGTGTGTTTGATTTTTTTTCTGAATGCAAAAGTCTGCAAAGTTGCATATTACAAATAATGCATAATGCATGCCAGTTAGTCTGGCCGACATTTCCTACACACGCTGAAAGCAGATCACAACAGAGTGGACCAGCCGGCCAATCAGAGCACACTGGGCTTTATTTGATGGGGGGGGTTAGGGTTATGTTTAAACCTGCTACACAACACGAGACGTAATATGACGCGCACAGTCAGGAAATCGGGGTTTAAGTGAGCGGAACGATCTGGAGTCATGATCTGACATCATCGATTAATAACTATTTTAAAATATAGGACTAGATGGTGAATATCCCATCTGTTTGTGTCTGAAGAGTTCTTCCCTCAGATTATGACACAGCTCACTGTTTTAACTTCATTGTTGCTTGATATCGTCTAGCCCTATGTCAATTCTACACATGTTTTAGCAGGCTTAGGCTGGGATAGCTTCAACTACATTTAATTATAATACTATTAGTACTATTTTTTTATTAAAGCAGTCTGCTTTAGTGATCAATTGTTTTTTATCTGAAGTCTTCATGTGCAAATGTGGTGGAGGAGAAATACTCGTCCATGGCAACCAGAGAAAAACTCAATAAAAGTGGTGGGAAGTACTCTAGTGTTTTTAGAAATTTGTACTTTACTTTAAGTATTTCCAGTTTATGTAACTGTATATGTCTACCCCACTTTGATTAAAATTCTGAAGGAAACACTGACTACGTTTACATGAACACCAACTCTCCAACATAAACCCGATTAAGACAATAACTGCCATGCAAAACAGCATCTTCCGATCACTTAAACCTGAATAAGGTCACACTTGAGTTTTAATTAACTGCTTGACGTCATAATCCGACTCTGCTCTGTAACATGTAAATGAATGGAATATTCAATTTGCAACTCATGTAAACATCCTAATCAAAATAATGTAATGGTGAATGGTCAGTATTTATGAAGCGCTTTATTCTTAGTCTTGATGACCACTCAAAGCACTTTACATGTAATTACATAACATGAAGATACAAATAAAAAGAATTATAATTATAATAACTACATTGCTAATGCAAGGTTATGTATGGAGCACTCTTCAAAAAACAGCTAAACAAAGTTAAACAATACAATGAATAAAATAAAGCAATAAAACAAAATGTTAAAAGCTGTTTTATATTAATTAGTTTGAGTTTTTATATACCACTTACTAAAAACAAACATGTATAGTTGTATGGATCTTGCAAAATGTACCTGCCCTTGAGATGTAATTCACGTGTTATAGATAAAAAGAGAAAACCTGGATATGTGAGGGTCGACTGTACATATGGCTCCTAATAATGCAGACACAGTTAGTGGTCCAGACAGGACGAGCAGCTCAGGGACTTGGACGCGTCCTCTCACTCTACATTAAAATCCCTATAATTAAGCCAATTAGCACGAGGAGTTAGTGTGGGGATACTTGAGAAACACTGCATCAAACTACACCCACAGTGAAACACATCAGTGCTCGTTGTACTGTCTGGGGAGGCCCACACAGAAGGTGGAGGTGCATTCATGTGGACATGAAGCTGTTTTGATGGCTTGAACATGTCAGGCTAATTAGTAGCTATTCAGCCAGTCTTACACGGTGGGCAGATCAGAATGCACATGGGATGTTTTAAAGTGCTGGTATATTAATGCATACTAATACATCCTTGTTGCCACACAGGAACCCAACCCTGTAGTCTTAAAATGGTCACAATAGTGTCATTTATTTTTTATATGTTGAATACATCTTCTATCTAGTTAGAGCGGTCCCATTATAATAACGTTAAGACCTGATCAAGTCACAAAACATATAAATAAGGGCTGCACCTTTTAATATTTTTCAAATTAAAATGGGCTCAAATCCTTACTTAACCCTTAGATCTGCTAAATGTGTTAGCATCTTTCAGCTCATTGTTTAGGTTTTCCACAATGAAAAACTTGGCTGCTATCTCACCAGCACTGGAGGCAATGATATATTCAATGTACGCGACCAACCCAGCACCAAACAACACACAAAATCTGCTATTAGAGACAAAAACATACTGGTAGTATTTGGTAGCTTGTCGAATATTTCACTCACGGGTTGGAGGCCACAATAAAAGAAAAGAAAAGGGACTTGAAGCATAAAAATATGCCACAGGTTATGGATATGTGCACATGGTGAGAGTGAAACATGAGCCATTACACCAGAAATCTACCTGGTCCATTGAATTTGCATGATGTGGACAACTAAAAAACAAAGGAGCTCCTCCTGTGTAAATGAGCATTCATCTACATTAGGTGGATAGTAAGCTATTACAGTCTTGGGTGTCAGTGCTTTATTTTATCGTTCATTATTATTTGTGTGTGAATGCCATGTTTTCCAGGGGCAGTTGTGTTCTATTGTGTGCAGAAAGCCGCTGTGCTCATCCGGCATTATTAGTCATTTTGTACTAAGCGACAATATTAACCCGTGTGCAGCACTTGTCTTGTGCTGCTAAGAAAACCTGGGCTATAGGTTAGATTATATGTTTTGTTTTTCAGACATGGTTTTCTTTGCACTTCACAAAGTATTTTGTTTGTCTAGTATACATCAGATAATAGGTGGCAGCCCTAATGTGTTTTATATTCACTTGACAGGTCAGGTACAGCTTTTTCTTCGTTCCTTTAAATTGTGAAGACGAGAGGTTGTGTTTCCATCAGTTAGGCCATAGTGGTTTTGTTTCATTGATTTTATTATTTGTCGTTACTCGCAGCCCTTCCTTTGTTTTTCACCTCACCTGATAGGTTTGTTAGACACAAAGGTTGGGTCACTAAATAATAAACAGCTGATTTGACCTTTTCCATAACAGGCAGTTGTTGCTTCCCTCATTCCTAGACATCTTCAGGGTTGTATCAGTTGCTCTGTGTAAACTGCAGTCTGCAACATGAATTTGTCTCACATTTATTGTTACAACAAATTAACAAGGTTTTGTTTATTTGTTGTTATTATTAATAAATGATTGTCTTTAATCAAATGCCAAAAAAATCTGCATTATATATTGGATATCGCCCACCCAGCTCTCTTAATATCAGCATCGGTCACTGAACCATCACTACTTGTGATGCGTGCAGGAGCCTGTGAAATCCCTGTGAGACTCAGTTTTAGTTCTTCTCATATGTCCACACATCAGAGTAATCAATAAAGACAGCATCTCCCTCATCCAATAGCACGTGCAAACAACGCATGTGTCTATCATGGCTGGACAGAGAGGACATAAAGTGCATAGCATTTACACAGTAAATGTGTGTGGTTGGGTCCTCAGTGCGTATTTGGGTCAATATATTCACAATTAATTAATTGGTTTTGTTTCATCTGAGTGTAAATGGGACACCTGTAGATGGACATTATTGTTTCTCCCACAAATAGAAAAATAAGTTCGTAACTCTCAGGGTAAATAGCCACACTGATTTCATACATTTAAAAATGATATACAGTAGAAATACAGTTGTAGAAAAACAAACCTGTGGTCTTTCTTAAAGGCATCTTGTCTTTCTGTGTCATTTTAAGATCTCAGCACACAGTAAACTGGAATAGGCTTCACACCCACCTGACTCAGAATGGGAATAAGCATGTAGACAGAGCGATTTGATGCCTAAGGATGTTGGTTAACATACATCTTCCATATGTTCCCTACAGATGTTGAGAGGACCTGAGGGCCCCAACAAAGCATACACACCGTTAAACAGCAGGATGTCAACACAAATAAATGACAAATATATCAATTCAAATGCAAATGCTTCACATGGGCTGCATACTGTCATAACATGGTGTTATGGTATTTTCTAGGGTGTTAAATATTTTCAGACTTTGACCCAGATATGAGTCAAGTCGTCCTGCGTTTCTCATCATCTCGCCCTGGGAGCCATGCTCATTAAAACCTATTATTACAACCATCATGTGAGGATCCAGCAGCAGAGCGCCCACAAACTGTTTGGGCATTGTTAAACACTGTTATATTTCATTTGCCTTTGTTCATCTGTAAGTTAAAAATAGCAAAATGCATTGAAGTGATAAGCTGCACCTGACCTCTCACCATACCTAATCATGTTTGCCTCATTTGTTATTATTAATATGACAATATACTATCTTTTATTTTTTACTCATTTAAAATTGCTGTTGGGTTGTTTGTGTGGCACATGTCAGACTTTAGCCCAATAGCCATCATTTAATAAAATAAAAACATTTAAAAAGCCAGTGTTTGTGGCCCTTGCAGGACTTTAAGAAACAACCAATCATATCAATCGGACCAAATGAAATGATTGACTGTCATCCTTGTCTGGCACAAACCCACCTGCTTGCACGCATGCATGCACCTTGCCCATGCTCTCACTGCATACGACGAGAGTCTGAGCAGAGATGATGGTCAGAAGTTAGCGAGCGAGTCACAGAAACGTTGTTTTCTTGCAGTGGTCATTTTAATTAATGTGTTTGGGGGCTTAGCCTTGAAAAGAGGCCTGATGGGAGAAGGTTGGATATAACCTAGCTTTGATAATTAGCATTAATGATTTCCAATTCAAAGATCAATCATTTAATAACACACCTGGCAGTCATGGAAGTGGCAATCAAAGGCCAACAATCAGCAAACATTTACCTATGTATCATGGATGTGATATGCAATCACTGATTGGTGTTTTCTAGCCATTGTCATGAGAATGTTTCTGAAAGACCCCCGTCTGCCTCACAATCCTTTGTGTCCTGCTCTTATGACTATGGAATGTTGTGTATATATTAGTCTTGTAATAACAACCTTGAAAAACACAAGGCACAGTTTCAAACTTTTTAAGATGGCAACCAAGGTGCTCAAAATATTGTCTTTCGTTGTCAAAACAGCATGGATTACACACTAGGCACGTGAAGGAAAGGAGCTGGCCTGGCTTGGTTGTTTGTGGGTGATACCTGGACAAATGTGTCCGTAATGCACCCCATGTCCTAAAGTTGCAAGGACAGTCAGAATGTAGACAGAGTATGGACTGGTTTTGACCAAAATGCATGTGGTGTAATCAGAATCAGCTTTATTGGCCATGTATGCCTACACACACAAGGAATTTGACTCAGATTCTTTCTTTGCTCAATGTACAGAAATAGACAAATAACAGGACAACAAAGCAGAACAAGGTTCAGCAAACATGTACCTATGTACAAGTAGAAATATATATACGTATATGAAAATTAGACAAAACAGATATGATCCCTTCATTTTCCCCAATAGCGCCGTTACATGGTCCGCTCGAAGGAGTTGAAGCCTGGCAGATGTAGTGGGCTGTCCGGGATGTGCTCACCAAGCCAGGTTTCAGTGAAGTACAGTGCGGCGGATCTGCTAGAGTCCGTGTTTGCTCTGTTTAGGAGCTGCAGTTCATCCATCTTGTTGGCCAGAGAGCGGACATTCGCCAGACTGATTAACAGGATCTTGCTAAGGACTGTCATGGGAATTTCTGTAATGTCAAGCACAAAGTCATACATTGTTTCTCGGTAAGTTTAATTCTACACCTGCAGGTGGACTCACTGCCAAACATCACCTAGCGTGACGTGTAACAATGAGCAAAGAGCATAGGAAAAACAATACCTTCGTCACTCCCTTAATGTAAACTCAGGGTGGACAGACATCCTGTCTCCATCTCTGTCCCAGCCCCCAGGAGTGACCTCTTGCGTGAGACCATCTATCCCACAGACCTCTTAGTTTACGAGGCAAAAGACCCCCGTCCTGTATACATGAAAGAAATCCCTGCACCCATCTACTCTAACACCTTGGGTGACCCCTGCAGTGCACCAATTGCCCAGTCTCACAGAAAGGGGGGAAGCAATAAACATATGTGTTCCTTAATCAAAACTTGTAGCGTGTAAGTTAACTCATAGAAACACATTTGTTCATACTTCTTACAAATACATATCTGTTCTTCTATTAAACATAACACAAATGCAGAATTTGCCATTACAGGACATACTTTCCATGGATGGTGTCCTACATTTCACTGTATTTATCTTTAATTTTGTTCCATTGTTTCTCCCAGGATTGTTTAATGTACATCTGAAGCCATTTAACATAAACAAGTGTTTGTGATCACTTTTAACCCCAAGACAATCTTTTATTTGTGAGTTGATATTGAGAAATTCAACTTTTCCTCAGGCTGCACACCAGTGTTGTGTGGTTGCCTGTTTCTGGTCTCTCTTTAAACTCCTCAAAAAAGTGTGAAAACACAGGCGTAGTCGGAAAAGTGTGGTGTTTTCAATTTATTTACAGCCGGCTCCCAAGGTGCTCGTGGACATATTTACAAGAATATAAAACAAAATCATTTTAAATAAAAAACGACTGGAAAAGTTCTTCCCTAACTCTCCCATGAGCTCTGATGTTACCTCCTCTGTAACCAGACTCAGACTCAAAGTCCTTGCAAGGGCTTGAAGCTTCCCTTTTATACATTCAGCCTCTCCCACTGAGCTTAATTACCAACTCAAACAATATTATGGGCAAAACCAGTGCATGGAAACAAAAATAACAGGTTACAATGACGTCTTTACAATGTCACAAAATATATCCTCTTCAAACAAATCAAATGACTTTTGTGAAACAAGAGGTATCAACTATAAAAAGTACAACTCTAACTAATCATCATTGAAAAAAAACAGGAAACTATTTAAACCGACAGGAAGTTATGTCTGTTTAATCCCTTAAACTTCCTACACTGATGGCGAGACGAACGAGCAGCGTCCTCAAACCGCTGGTAAGTCAGCGTGTGTGTAACCAAAATGCGGAGCTGATGAGTGTGCACCCTCGTCCACACCACAGCTAACAGAGTAAATGATGGTTAAATAGCGATAAACTAGGCACTGAAACAGGAAGCGTGAAAATGTTTGTCGGTGTGTGTGCGTGGACCGCCAGTGGTCCACGCACACACACTTGGGATAATGAGCTCCGTCACATTATCCCCCTCCTCCCTGAGATTGGTGCTGTGCGGCAATCTGGAAAGGTAGTCTGCCACCACCTTGGTCTTGCATTTTCCCCCTCATCACCCCAGAGTCACATTCCTTTGAAAGTTATTTTTCATGTAATAAGTCCATGAGAACAGGTAAATCCCATCCAAGAATGGCATCTACTGGTAGATTTTCTACCACACCAACAGTCAGAAGATAAGGCTGTTCATCAATAGTGACAGTTAAATCTGCTGTAGGATAGGGATGCTTGTCCTCATGAACACATAAAATGTCTGCTTGTCTACTGTAATCCACAGTTCCTAGCAGGGCCGGGTCTAGGCAGGGGCAAGAGGGGGCCTGGCCCCCTCAAATAAATGTTGTGCCCCCTCAAACTAAATCCCCCAAAATATATTAAATTTCATATATTTTTTATTATGTCATGCTTCTCTCCTCCGCTCCACTTCTTAATGTCTTAATGTCTTGCTTGCCCCCTCAAATATAAAATATATCAAGTTGTTTCTCATGTCATGTTTCTCACCTCCGCTCCATCTCCCCTTTTCGCTCTGCTCAGTGTATCGGCCTGCTGCCGGTTCACTGTGAGGGATAGCTGTCTGCCCAACTTCCAATCAAAAAATACAAAAAATACAAAAAATACAAAAACATCCTCCTGAGGGATTGCCACCTTATCGTGGTCAGGAGGTTTGAGTGCCTCAGTGACCCTAAGAGCTATACCAACAGAAGCTAGTCTTCATAGGGACACCCAAGTTGGGCAGGTCTTAGGGTAGAGGCCTGACAAAGTGCAGTCAGTTTAGGTTGAGGGTAGGACATACAACTAACAACCCAAGTTCATATATGGTTAGTCTAACAACAATAACTACAATGAAATAAGTGTGCCAAGCATTTGAGACCACAGTACTTTACAAGGCACTTGTTCAGTGTACCCGCATCCTAGTGAGTGAATTTGTCAATTAGACATGGTAAAAGGTGCTGGAGCACAATGCCCCCTCAAGATTTGTGGCTGCCCCCTCATACATGCCTGTCTAGACCCGGCCCTGGTTCCTAGAGAGATGAAGCTGCCTGTATCCAACAGAGCAGTGACCTGCTGCCCATTGTCACAGTTTTATAACGTTGAACTCTAGCTTCTTTATCTCCCGTGGGGTCAAGCTCAGGCCGGGGTGCATAGCAAGCACCTGTGACCTTAGCTTTGCATATGGGACACACAGAAGCTTTGTGGCCTGGCTGCTGGCAGTAGAAATAAACAAAGTCCTTACCAGATGGTCATTGGTTTGCTGTAGTGCTGGTGTTACCTTGAAGCTCCTGGTCAGTCTCTCTCTTTGTAAACCTGGGATGAGGTGGCCACACTTTGGTGGAACCGTTTGCAATCGCTAGTCAATAAAAATGTGGCACACAACATAGCCACAAGTTATTCATCTTGTTCCCACGACTTAACTCATGTACATGAGTTAGTTAGCTTGATCCCATGCGTGATTATCTTGTGGCCACGACTTATTTTACATTTTATTTCAATTATTGCTTATTCCGAGTGTTTTGTGTTTAGTGGCACTTTCATATTCAGAATATTATCTCAATCAAGTTAATGATGGCATTTTGGTGTTTACTATAGTGAATGTAGTTTATAGTAATTCCAGTGTGAAGTGAGTGGAGACATCTGTACTATAAGGTAACTATAATGGACTTTTGTGTGCAGGCTGGCTTTTGTTTTAGAGGGATGATTCTCGCTGTTGATGGTGGTGTGCTTCTTCTTCTGCTGTCCAAATCATCACTTGTGGATGTGATGTTGATGTGCTGTTCCAAGGAACAAGAAGCTAATCACATTGTATTCAACTTTTTTCTTGTTACCCGATAGATTTTTTTCTGAGATTATTAGTTATGGATCTTAGATTAACAACACAAAACATATATTTTGAAGGATTTGGAGACTTTACAAAAAATACAAAATTACTACAACTAACTATTCAGGGCAAAGAAAACTGACACTAAAACATAATAAGACATGTGAAGGAGGATTAAAACTGAAATAATGAAGAGGATACATTTATCTAATTTATATCAATGTGTATGTGGTTTCAGGAACTACTCATGGTTTTGGTTGTAATTTTAGTCAGAAGGAAGTGTTTATGGTTTTACCGAAATATGTGTTTATTAACTATTTAACTATGATCTGAATGATCTGTGTCAGAATGAAATGCTGCAGCATTAATCAGCATCTGATAATAGTCCACTGATTGAGATTACTGCCTTAGGGGAAAATGAAGACGTACTGTTCATTCGATATGACAGACCTCAAAGCTGTGTCTTAACCTCACAGTAATCTTCTCTGAGTTGAAGTCACTCAGCCTGAGAAATGACAATAATAACCCACTCAAAATAAATGTTTCAAGTCTAACTTTGCTTTAGAAAGAAGAGATGGCCATCACAAAATACGTATCTGATAAGATTTGAGGTTAAAGGTTGATTTGACTGTTGAACTGAACAAAACTTTTATTGGCTTTTTCTGAGGCGCCATAAAAAAAAGTGTGTCTGTGGAGAGTCAGAGAGGAAAGTCGACAAACTTTGGGGATCATACAAGCCACAGGAAACCGCACCTTAAAGGGATAGTTCACCCAGAAATGAAAATTCACTCATTATCTACTGGAATGGAAGGGTGGGTAAAGTGTTTTGACACAAAACACTTCTGGAGTCTCAGGGGTAAACACCATTGCAGCAGAATCCAATACAATTGAAGTAGATGGTGATCAAAGCTTCAGATGTAATAAAACAACAGAACTTTTCCTGTGGTGTCATCCAAGTGTCAGCAAGCTCCGACATTCATATTTCGACTAGAAACGCCGTCATTTACACCATGTTTTAATCCTAAAAGTCCACTGATATCTTCCAACGAGGTGCATTCAGGGATTGTCGAAAATGCTAACGTTTGCTAGCTTAGCCACTTCTGGTGGACTTTTAGACTTACACACGGTGTAAATTACCTTATGAAAAAGTCTCATTTAATATTTCTGCCTTTTTTTGACCTACAACAACAAATGAGACAATCAGGGAGAAATTGGCTTTTTTTATAAACTATTCTCAATGTCTGTGTTGGGGTCAGATTATCCACAAGGTCAGAGTACGTAGAAGGGGTCCTGGGGCACTTTTCCCAGTCATCTGTTATGTTGACAGTGTTTTTTGGCTCGTTGTCTTCTCACTTGATGAAATATGGATATAGTAGACTTCTGAATTCATTCTGTTGCTTCCATCGTGAGTCACATCATGAGTAAAGATTAGTGAGCTCATTGTAGAAGCAATGGCATCACACCACCTTCACCATGATGTGATTGTATGTTCTTGTACTTCTTCAGATCATTTATTTCGCAACACCAACCATCACTCGTTTAAGGTTCATCTCGTTCTCATCAGTCCACAAAACTTTCAGGCATTTTATGGCTGATAACCGTACGTCTTTGTACCATGACATCAGGCCTTTAGGTTACCACTGCTGATGAGGGGTGTGGCATATATATTTGTGTGGATTGTGAAACCTTCACCATGCCCTATTAGTGGTGACATCACTGACTGTTTTTTTTTTTTTTTCACAGCCCTCACAATGTTTGACACCTTCTTTGGTTGTCCTTGGCTGACCTATGTGATGTTAGTTGCTTTCAGGACATTTTGAATTGTTGTATTGGCTCTGTCCAACATTTGTGCAATGGCTCTAATTGATTTCTCCTCTTTTCCGTGCTTTTAAATGGCTCTGCTTTTCTCCCATTGACAGCTCGTTGCTCTTCATGTTTGGTTTACCCTTTTAACAACAAACACTGTCTCAAATCCCAAAGCGTAAACCAAGAGGAGACACTCAGAGCTCTGTAATGTTAAAACAATCAATATTAAAGGCAACACCTGGACAATAAGAAACACCTATCAGTCACATGTATCAATATCTCTGCTCACTTGAAAAATGGGTTCAAACAAACGGTGATATTTGTCTGTTGTCTCAGACTTATCTTTTAGTCTTAAAATCAAATGTCGTCAATGAACAACAAAAACAAATGAATAGGCCTTTCCAAGGGGACTGTAAATGTGATTATATACAGGTGCATCTCAATAAATTAGAATATCATGGAAAAGTTCATTTATTTCGATAATTCAATTAAAAAAGTGAAACTCATATATTATAGTGATTCATTACACACAGAGTGAAATAATATTTCTTTTAATTTTGATGATTATGGCTTACAGCTAATGAAAACCCCAAATTCGGTAAAGAAATAAACAATTGCAATATTTCACTCCGTGTGTAATGAATCTATATAATATGAGTTTCACTTTTTGAAACCAATTTACTTAATACTGTTTCTAGAGCATCGACAGTGACTTTCACAAAAGAAGTCACCATCAATGTCATAATGTGTCACTGGAAACAAATTTAATATGTCAGTAAAATAATGTTACTGTGTTAAGACTGAAGAACACAGGCATGAGTTGGTATCTGTCCACTGTCCACTGTCCTCTGCTGCTTGTACCACTGTTGAGGGAGAGTGGTGGTTGTCTCAGAAGCTAAGTTTACCTACAGTATGTGCAGCTTTTGTTTTAGCTTCTCCATAACAACTTACCATTAGTTTGACCTGTGTGCTGTGGTTGTGTAAAACATAATAGGAGACAGGACAGAACAGCTGAAAAATATTGTTTATCTATATGTTTGATGATTGAGCTTTTATTGCACTGACAGTAACATGTCTAGTTGTTGTTAACCCATGTTCGCTTTACTTGGTTCAGTCTCCAACAGTTTTGTGTGTGTGCGTGTGTGTGTGTGTGTGCAGCAGTTGCACGCCAGGCAAAGAGAAGAGGGCAAACAGGGCTGGGTATTAAAATGTGCTTAGTTGTACTCATTTAAGACAGGGATATAGAAACAAAGGCCTTTCTCATAAAAAACGTTCCATAAAATGAAGACCTGTTACCTTCTGCAGCTGAGATAAATAAAAGAGCTGGTCACTTTTTGAGGAACAGTGATAGAGTTGCTGGATACAATAAGTAGTCAGTTTTTTGGTCAGCATTGGGCATTGTTGAGAAGCCCTCTTATTCTGTTTTTGTTTGTTTTTACCTTCACACAATATTACATATAGAGTACTTACCATTTGCTAACGTGTGTAGTCAATGAGTGCATTGGCAAAACAGTAATTTAAACAGTAAACAGTCGTAATTTGGATTCTTGGTTAACCCATTAAGACCAGATGTGGCATTTTGGTGTATATACCTTTAAGACTGGGGGGGGGGGGGGGGTGAGATGTGTGCGCCTCATCCACGATTTCATCCTTTTCAAGACATGACTAATGATCTAAGCAACAGTGACGATACTGAAGCAGATTACAGCTGAAGTCGAATTTCGTTGATGAAAACAACAATGAAAATGGGTTTGAGGTGGTCGTTTTCAAACAACACTTAAGTTTTAGATTGTGTTTTTATTCAGCGCCTAAGGTCTGAATGGGTTAAGTTGTTGTGCCCATGGTCCTTAGTCATAAGAAATTTATAATTATTTTTGTGCTTGAATATATTAATATTTTACCTGCTAATAACCTGGTTCAACCTTTTGATTTAGTGATGCAAATATTTATTGATATTTTCTTATGAAAAAAAAATTAAGCAGAGTTAGAAGTATGCATTTGAAAGGGGCTGCCTTGGAAACAGAGAAATTTATAGTTGATTGTCCAGATAGCACAAAAAATATAATGTGTAAAATATTTTTTGAAAGATGTTGAGGATAATTGAAAGATGAAATTTGGTTTTCAGGAACTTAATAATTTATGTTGTACTGTTATATAGTAGCATTATTTTCCATATTTGTCCATACTTTTCACAGTTTGCACCTTGAGAGGCCAGAATATACATCAAACCATCATATACATCAAAGCATCATCGAGCTATCTTCTGACTACATCTGTATTTTCCAAAGGTTTTGAGGAGTTTTGAACAGTGACATCTACCAGGCATCAGGGACTGATATTAAGGCTCTTAGTTTGCATGTTCTCTCTGTGTCTGTGCGAGTACTCCTGCTAACAGACAGCATAGGTTAATAGCAGATTCTAAATTGCCTGTAGGTTTGAACAGGGGTTTGTCTCATGTTGGTGCTGCAATACACTCGCAAGCAGCAGGGATTGGCTCCAGCCTCCGTGACGCTCACAGGATAAGCACTTTGACAATTGATGGATATATTGTGACTAGCTTGTTACTAGGGCTGCACAATATATCGAAAAATATGTATTGTCATCGTGATATCAACATGCGCGATTAACGCATTGCAATATACTGCTTTAAATGTGATGAATGGTGTTCCATGTGCCACGCATTCACCCTCCAAATGTCAATATATTTGGGGTCCTGCTGCCCTAGATAATAAATTAAAGATATTCAGATCATTGACAGGTTTTTCTGTCAATGAATCATTGATGGAAGAAGAGAATAGAGAGAGAACAGGGAATACAGGGTGGCTTTGTCAAATCTCGCTCTGCCTCCTCCTGAGTAAATTCTACTGTGGAAACTTCTAGTGATCACGTTTGTCCCGGATCAAATTCGTCACTATGAGCAGTTGATTAAAAATAATTGAGTAGCTTATTTATGATCCCAGAACCTGGGGGGAAAGTAACACACACACACACAGAGAGACTCACTCCGCTGCTCTCTCTCTGTCTAAACTTAGACAATGTATGTTAGGTGATGGCTTGATTCGGTTGGTGCGGTGCACAGCACAAATGATAGAGACACAGAGAGGAGAAGTAAATTACTGACAGAGACGCTAAAAACTGTAAAAATCATATGTAAAGACCCCAAAATGATTACTGTAAGTGGACTAAGTGGAGCTCTGCATGGCTCCCTGGGTGTCTGCCCCGGATTTAGTGGCGGTGTGGCCAGGCTGTGCGCCTTCTCCCTCGGGGAGCTGTGGAGCTATCTGTGGTCCCTGCATCAGTAGCCAGTTGAACTTTTTTAAATAAAACCTTTCAGTGTCTACATAGACAACTTACTGTATTCTTTTCACAAGCACTAATAACCTGTTGGCCTGTATGTAGCTCTTTCCAGCAAGTGGCGGTGTCTGAAATTTGTAATATCTCAGAAACATACAAGGCTAATGTGAATGATTTTTCCCACACTGCTACTCGTAATAAAAATTGAAGCAGTCACATCAATGTGACATTTACTTCTCTTAAAATGTTCTGAACAATTTTTTTTCTCAGGATATTATTGAAGCCACTGAATCAGGAGAATCTTGGGATATGTGGGTTTATTAATTATACAGTGTGACACCATCCCTTAATTTCCACTTTGAATAGGGTGGCAGCTGATCAATACAAGTTTAAGGCTAATTTAAAAAGTCATTCAACGCAGGGATGCTGAATAACTAATTTGGTGTGAGGTTGATTAAATTGTAAAAAGCCTAATTAAATGTCATAGACTCCAAAAATATCCCCTGTATTTTTAAGTGCTTTGTCTGCATTCTTGGTTCTTCATCAAACAACATGAATCTGTCTGGAGGCACAGTGGGATGTGTAATAGCTTTAACAGCTTAAATTGTTGTAATGCAGATGCAGACTGCCTACAACTGTAGCAGCTATATAGGGTACTCATCTGCTGAGGTGGCTGAATGCCAACATTTAACATAATCCAAAAGAGAGATTACATGTGGTACCACCCTCAGAGGCATAATTAGTTTTTAACCAAATTAAAAAAAATTATGTATATATATATATACATTTATATATATATATATATATATATGCAAATGACAACATGCCAGCACATTAAAGCACTTAAACCCCAACAGCCACCCATGTTCTCACCAAAGCCTGATTATTAGATAAGCAGTTTAAAACCTGTGTGTAGTGAAGCTCCAATGACCATAACACACTTGAACAGTCGATGTACCTTTAGGCACTGCAACATACATGCCTTGATGTATTGTCTTGTAGTAGAAAAAATAATTAATTAATTAAGTATGGTTGACAAACTATTTTGTATTTTGAAAATTAAGTTTTTGCAGCCTTGTCCAAATGCTTTATGACCTGAGCTGTTTTATGGTCTGAACTGTTGTTGACCTGAAAACTATCAGACCCTTTTTATCACTTGTTTACTCTCCAAAGAACGGAATATATGTCTGCTTATCTCCTTAGGAAACACATGTAAATCAGTTGTCTGTGTTTAGATTTCTCTCTCAACCTGCACCTACAGAACCAGTCTGAACTGGTTCTGAGAGTTAGTCCTCCTTTATAAGATCCTTGCATTTGACTGTCCTGCATCTTCACTCCGAGATCCTTGTGACTCTGTGTTGATCCTTTCTGCAGAAAGCCCCTATTAAAATACACGTAGATAACTTTGGTGTTTCCAGCCTCTTGTATTTCCAGATTTCCATCACAGTCTCTTAGAGGTTTTCAGACAGATGCTCTGGTTTTGTTGGTGCTTTTATGTCAAGGTAAAGCTGCATTGTCTCTGATCTCCCTCTGATCAACAAGACAAAAATCTATTTTAGTTGTTACATGTCTCTGTGCTGGCTACAGCCAGTGGCTGGAGGCATTATATTTTTGGGTTGGCCATCCGTTTGTCCCATTCTATTTCCCCAGCATTGAAGGAACTTTTAGTTTGTCACTGATGGTTAGCCAACTAGCCCTTTAGGTCACTATTTGGAAACATTGCAGTAAAATAAACTATTTATATAGCACTTTTCCAGTCTTAGCCTCCACTCGAAGCACTTACAGTACTACAGTACAACCTGTTATTCAACCATTCATACAAACATACATCACAGTCTATTTGCTACACTTTTTTGTCATACTGCCGGGACAACCCTTGGGGGTAATGTGGGGTTCAGTATCTTGCCCAAGTGTCCTTGGGCATGTGGACAGGAGGAGCAGGGGTTCAAACAACTGGATGACTCGCTCGATCTCCAGAGACACAGCCGCTAGTACAGATTACATCTTTAAGTAGCATTCTTAACTCTCCTTTCCTGGAGAGACTGACTGTTTGTATGGCATGGAATGTGCTCTTCTGAGTGCCATTCTGTAGGTGCCCTGTCTGTTCTGGAGGCTATTATCTCTCATCCTAAGTATCCAGCCTCTACAAACTGTAGTGGAGAGGGAAAACATTTCAGCCTACACACATTCACAGCATGTTTTGGCAACCTATTTATTTTATAGAAATGTGTGTGGCCACTGTGCTGTAGAACTTGCACAGCTAATTTGATAAAGTTTGCCATGCGAAGCAGCAACAATTATGCCCTCCTGTGGCAGTCAGTAGTCACAAAGAGAAACAAAAGGGTCATTTTACAGCCAAATTCCAGACTCATCACCCGATACAGAGAGGGTAGAAGGGGAAAGAATTAGTGACAACATAAAAAAAAAGTGACAGAGGACATGATGAAGATTAGAGAAAGGGGAAGGTTAGATGAAGAAGAGGAGAAAAATGTGAAAAAAAAGCAATGAAAGAGTGATAGAATAAGCAAAGATATAAGTGGAGAGACCCTGTCATTTAATGGCAGCAATATTCCAAGTCAGACATTTGGAAAAGACTGTGTGTGTGTGTGTGTGTGTGTGAGTGTGAGAGAGGGAGACATTTTTTCAAACTTAATTGAAAAACTTTATTAATTGTCCCCCTGTAATTCACAAGTCATGTCTCTTCTCTTGCCTTCTACCCTTCCTTCTTTACCTCTACATTCTTTCTTTCACTCCCTTACTTCCCTTCCTCTCATTTTTCACCTTGTTCTTCTGTTTTCTAACCACTTCGCTCATTTTACTCCCAGTTTTACTTTTTTTCACCCTTTTTCTGTCCACCTTTTCTGTTCCTGTCATTCTCTTACATCTTATTTGTTGTCCACTTTAATCCTCTTCTCCTCCTGTCCCTAGGTTTTGGGGACAGGGGTGCTGTGTGGGTTCTGGGGGTTTGTCGTGTTGGTGGTGGTTTATGAATTTTAAGATATTTAAAAGAGGCATTGGAATTATTTCAGTGTTCCCAACATAATTAAGACATCTATGGCAGAGGTGCACAGAGGTCACTGATGCGCAACAGATTAAGATTGACAGGTACACAGACTTAAATGTGAAAGGAGTCCTCGCATGAAAAGCAGAACTGAATTTCATGCCACTTGCTGTGCACAACTGCAACTATGACATATGACTGTGTTTACAGTAAACACACTATGGGCCACAGCATGAGGTGTGTGTGGCTAACATTGCTTCACACAGCTATGCAGTGCAACGGAGCAAAACACCAAGATGTCTTGTGTTATAATCAGAAGTGTAAAAATTATGTGGCAGGACAAATTAGAATATTGCAGGCTGCCACAGTCTAGATTATTACTGGGAAACACTATATTTTAAGTTTTTTTCTAGGGGTGTGCATTTTGGGGAAATAATGAGTACACTGCCTGTTTAGCACTTCATCTCCATGCATGCTCCTGATTTACAAAATGAATCAGAAGAGGATTATAAATCATTTATATTTTTAATATAACTAAATATTTTTTTAGAGTAGCAATTGAAATGTCACTAGATACACTTAATATCTCACTGGAAAAGTCAAATAAATACTAATTCAGACCTAAAACAGGCTACATACAAGCTACTCTTGTTTTAGCTTTTGTGCAACAATAAGCTGGTTGTTTAACAAGTGCATTGTGGTTTTTTAAAACAACTGCTGACAATGCAGATGGAAACATTGTCTCTGTGCCTCACTGATCATCAACTTGAGACGTTACCTAATCTTCAACTGGTTCATTGTCTCCACTGTGGCCACTCGCTCTCCTGCGTGTGTGTGTGAGAGAGAGAGAGAGAGAGAGAGAGAGAGAGAGAGAGAGAGAGAGAGAGAGAGAGAGAGAGAGAGATGAGTTCAAACAGGCAGATAAAACAACAAAGACCACAGGTGTCAGCAAAACGTGGTGGAAAACTCTAATCATAGTGTTTTCCTTCTCATTCGGCACAGGCTCTGTGAATAAACACTTTGGCTCAGTTTTCAAATCTAAGAGAAAACCACACCTTTCCACAGAATGTTTCATTTTAAAACCACTGGGAATTAATAATTGAAATAATCAGTTATTGTGAAATTGCAATCCATTTGTCTATCCATTTATTCATTTAATCATTATGCATATGACTGAAAACCATTTGCTATCAGTTTACTGATGAAAAATGGCTCATTTACTCGCAGTGTGTCTCCTTAGTATATGTGTGTGTGTGTGTGTGTGTGTGTGTGTGTGTGTGTGTGTGTGTGTGTGTGTGTGTGTGTATCCATAGTGTGTGAATGTGGACTGTTGTGTAGCTTCCTGATGTTCATTAGCACCAAGTACGTTGCAACTGCTGCTCAATATCCCATGCAAACACACACACACACACACACACACACACACACACACACACACACTAGATCAGTAATTTAGCACCACAAAAGCAGTTTGATCTAATAATTCAGTAACCCAACAAGACTTTGTGTCGATTCAACAAATAGGCAGCCAACTAGCCGTGGACACACACACACACACACACTCACACCCATACAGATGTAATTAGACACATTTGCAGAGACTTGGATTCCTAATGAAGTTGAGTCAAGGCGCAAACACACAGTGAGGGATTGTGTTAGAGGGGTTTGTAATAAACTGCCTGCTGATCCCCAGGTCAGGATGACACTGTGTTGTTAAGAGCAACTTTCAAGGTGAGTATCATAGTGTAGTTTTATATTTCTAATTTTATCATTGGTTGTTTTTAGTTAAGGTGAGTATTGGAAGCCTCAGTCCTGTAGGATAGACAACAACACGTCTTGACAACACCTCTCACTTGTCAAACAGTGTGGCAGTGTGATGTATTTGTCCTTGCTAATGTTTCAAACATCGATGTAAAATTCAAGCAAGACAAAATTACACACTTGAATGACACTTTTTGAAGCATATCATGGAGCATATTTGCTTAAGCATGTGACAAACACCAATGCTGGATTTTAAACCAAATAAGAAAAAACAGCTGTCAAGACATCTTAATAAACTACAAAAAATGACTTAAAAAAACACCCTAATGTGGTTGTACATGTGCAACTGAACTTGTTTTCTGAACTGTGTTTCTGGAAGACATTTCACCTCCCATCCAAGAGGCTTCTTCAGTTCTAAAGTCTGGTGTTTACTTGCTATCCCTGTCCTCCCATGTTTTTTAATTGGTGCATGTGGCATGTCTAGGGCAACACGGATTAAGCAGGAGGCAAGAGTCTCTGAACACGTCTGTGAAACAAGCCAGTGCAAAAACTGTTGGTGCTTCTTCTTCTTCTTGGCCTTCTTCCAGCAGTGTGGGTGTATTTTTGGTGGCTGTTCCCGGTTAACAAAGATGGCATCTTTCTCTCCTCTTTCAAATTATCTGTCTTCTCTTGCCAAAATATGCACATTACTGTGCTCAATGGTAATGATGAGCAGGGAGCACAGATTTTTTTTAAATTTCATGGAAATCCATCAAAATCTTCTGAGACTGATGAGTTCCTTTCACACAAATGAAAAGTAAGAGATGAGTGGACAGGATTAAAAGTAGGTGCAGAAAGAGGTGGAATGGTTTTTAATTTGGCTCTCACAAAGACTCTACAGCAGTTTAAGCTCAGTCACATTCCTTTTAAAAAATTATATATTTGTCATTAAATATCTGTATATTTAAGAGTAGGCTTAAAACCTTCCTTTTGGATAAAGCTTGTAGTTAGAGCTGGTACAGGCTTGTCTTGGACCTGCTCTTAGTTATGCTGCTATAGGTCTAGAAGGTCGGGGGACACATGACACACAGAGCTTCTCTTTCCAGCTTCTCCTTCCTCTTCTCAATCGTTATCATATCAAAGTAATTCATGTCTCATCAATACATGTTACTGACTTGACTTCTTCCCTGGAGTCCCTTTGCCTTATTGTCCGCAGATCCAGGGCCGCAGCTATGGCCACATCATGGATTAGGATCTGTGGATTCGCGTATCAGAGATCGTAATGGTGGATCCAGTATGGTGGATTCTGTATCGTGCTGGCTGATCGTGATAATAAAGGCGGATCCTTTATTGTTTTGGCATCGGAAAATGGTGGTGGACCACGACCAAGGTGGCAGCTGATGATGGATCCTAATGGCGACAGTGAACAATGACTGTGGACTATAGTGGCATCCGATCTTGATGGTGGATCATGATCTTGCTGGCGGCTGACCATAGACTATGATTGCAGAAAGACTGCTTGATACATAGTATTTCTCAGATACTTGACCCTTATTGACATTAATCCACCAATTCACTGACCTTCAGTTATGCTTCAGAAAGGTCTACCCCTATCAATACTGCTAAAACTTTGATGATGTTTCCCTTCACACTTGACATCTATTGCACTTCTGTCCGTCCTGGGAGAGGGATCCCTCACATGTGACTCTCTCTGAGGTTTCTACGTTCTTTTTACCCTGTTAAAAGTTTTTTTTGTAGTTTTTCCTTACTCTTGTTGAGGGTTAAGGGCAGAGGATGTCACACCATGTTAAAGCCCTATGAGACAAACTGTGATTTGTGAATATGGGCTATACAAATAAAATTGACCAACCTATTCTAAGAGCTCAATTCATTACAGAGGCTGAATTATAAAAGAAAAACTTTGCCATGTGCAAGTATGGCATCGATTCCAACTGTATTTTTGGCACACAATAAAAATCCCTTTTTCAGACATTATTGCTTTCTGTCATAGGGTCTGCACACACACATATATCAGCGCCGGAGAAAAGAATGAAGCAATTTCTGCTCGAATATAATGGTTTAACCTCCTGGCATCAGTAAGATCTGCTGTTTCAATGCTATTAAACTCTCTAACCTTTTTTTATGTGACTGCATGCTTGCAACGATGTACACAGCTAATGTGTATTTGTGATCATACTCTTGTGTGAGTGTGTGTGTGTGTGTGTGTGTGTGGGTGTATGTGTGTGTGTGTGTGTGTGTGTGTGTGTGTTCCCTCAGTCTCTCTTCACCCAGGTCAAAGTAATTTAGTCCTTTTAGAATCCATGTTGCATTTCAGCCTTTTGACCTGTCACACTCGGTAGGCCACAGCAGCTCAACATGCTACGATGGGGAAGCCACAGTCATCTATAATGGATGGAGTTCAGAGCGCTCCCATTTAACATGATAGGGTCACCATATAGCACGCAAAGGCACCTATACTTAATAAATTATTATTAGTATTATTATAGCACGCAAAATGTCTGCATATGTCTAAGTAATGATATGTCTCTTCATTGCTGCATAATCTATGCAATGCTAAAATGTTCACACAGACACACAGAACAATAGCATGTATGGGCCAACTGGGCATGTGTGTTACTTACTAATGGTTTGACTCCAGGGAGGATAATACAGGATATGATATTCCGATTGTGTGTGTGTGTTTCTGTGTATGTGTGCAGCCCCTGGGGAGCCGTATATTTCCATGGTCCCCATACAGTTACTGGTTGACATATCTCAGGTCATGTGGTATGCCCCAAAATATTTGATTTAATTACTTTAACAGTAATTTTTGCGATTATTTCTAATAATATACGTGATAGTCACGTGACAGCAGCACTCAGGTGGAATGTTTGGCACAGGAGCAGTTGCACCCTGTACTGTCTCTTTGGGGGTAACTTCTGCCCACATGCCAGATGCAGACTGGATGATGAACTGAATGCTTTGTGTCTTTGTTGCTGCGGCATTCATGCTGTATTTTACAGGTTTGTAGTGGGTGAGAGTCACCTGCATTAACTCCTAAAGCTTAGCTTGATCACCACGAGTTTCATTGAGACATATTGATGTTGTTTTGATTATTTTGTTAGAAATAATAATAATACTTTTAAACTCCGCTGGACAGTGAGGTGGGAGACAGACGCTATAGTATAGTGTTTACTTTACACAGTGTGTATTTCAGCTCTGACACACACGCACGCTGTAATAAAGTCATGTATTGTTATTGTGCCTTATAAAGACCAGTTATAAGCCAATGTTCAACAGGTTTATATTGAAAATGTTTGTATTTCTTGAGTGAAAACTGCGTTGTGATTAAGTGTGCATGTCCAGAATTCATTTCAGATGTTACTCCAGTTAAGTATTACTGTAACCTGCACTATGTGATTATAATAGCCCTGTTCACTTATATATGAGTGATAATGTGTATTAAGATGTTGTTTGATGTAAGGAGACATAAGATGTACACCAGAAGTGTGAGTAACACTTTTGTCTTTTTTGCTTTGTGTCTTTATTGCTGCGGCATTCATGCTGTATTTTACAGACATACTTTGTTGCTGTGGTACCAATCCTGGGACCCGTAACATGTAGCACACCACCCGTGGATTTATTTCAAGATGCTGTAAATGTCTTTCTAACTGTACTTTCAAGGCATACAGCTGTTTGTGACCTTAACTGAAGTCTGCCAATGTTTTATGATTGCTGCCGACACTGTAACTCACACTTAAACCCATCTACTGTAACTTGGAATAATACTGTAAAATATAATGCTTCCTATCCACTAAAAGCACTTTCACAGGTGCGTACATTTCCTGTGGTAATTTTTGCAAAATGCTTGCCAAATCTTTGAAAACAACTCATAAAATGCCAAAGGTAAGGTTGTTTTGTCAGTATTTCGTGTGCTAAGTAGTTACTGCTGGTGGTGTTTTTTGCGCTTAGCTTGCCAAACCTCAATGCCTACATTCATGCCAGGAGATGAAGAATTTCAAAGCTGTCATGAACTACAATTAGTAAGTTGATCACTGATGTAGAGCGAGCAATACTGTAATGTATGTCAAGGATTTATTAACAGAATCTGCAATTAGGGGGATGAATGCACGCTGACGCCGCCTGTGACTGCCCCAGCCGTGGAGCACGGGGGTCTCTGAGTGATGGAAAAGTGACTTGCAGACGGTGCACCCACTTGAATAGATGAAAATTACATGGGTCTAATGTAAAAGTGGTAGGTTTTGACAAACCACAGACAATTTCTCCTTTCTTTTACTTTTTTTGTTGACTCTCATCGTCCCAGTGTTTAGCACCAGTGGGCAGCTGTTTCACTGAAAATTGCTGATAACCCCATTGTATGCTAAATGCACCCAACAGCAGACAGACACAGTTAGCAACTAATTGGTGAACCCGGTGGAACATTAAGCAGCTAAAGAGCCAGATATTTCCCTCTGGGATTTGCAAAGACCAGCATTGAATAGTAATTGAACTTCACCAGATATCCGCTGCTTAAAATGAATGCTAATGTTTCTCCATACATGTTGCATGCGTAAATCATAAGTTGTATTTGAAGAGAGATGATGTAACTCCCCAACAGTGAAGCTAAATCATCTGGATCACCCCCTGTTGGCTGGCTATAGCATAGGTTATAAACCCTTTCTCCTCTGAATATAAACTAAAATAAAAAGTCTAACTACACTTTAATGTATTTTCAAGCGTTCATATTTATGTTACATTTATTTGAATGATCTATTTGGAGCTATTAAAACAGGGTGGAAAAGTCATGATTGAGAGCTGAGACTGACTCATGATTGGTTAAGTGTGTGAGTTTCGACAGGACCTCTGCATAACGTCACTTGCACAAGATGGCAGCACTATAATATGCCATTGCTTTGTAAAATACATGCCCTTTGATATATATTGAGAACAAAAATTAATACAGAGGAAAACAACGAATAAGTGATCACACTACAAAGAGCTTTCAACTGTGAACAACTCGTGTTAGAATTAGCTTATACTTAAAAATCTAGAAAAGATGAGGAGCATTCACACACGTGACCAAAAACGTCTGAAATGCAACTAAAAGTTTTCATTGGTCGCACCGGTGGGCCAAATATACAAGTTGTGTCGCTTCCTCATCTCTGCAGAGTTTACACTCACACAGACACATGGACAGTGAAGAGGATATGAGAGAGGAGGGGCGCTGAAAGAGGTGAGATATTTCAAAAAGTGGCGACAAAATCTGTTTATTACAGGGTTTCCAGGACGGACCAATAATACTAAACAATTAGCGCCGCTGATTCAAGATCTGAGCAGAAGCAGCGGTTGGTTTGTTCCGTGTCAGAGTCTCTGTCTGGGTGTCGCCCTTCACACTGACCTGCGCTCACTTACACTTAATAAACACCAACAAAATTAAGAAGTAATTAGGACTTGAACAGTACTGAAGTTTACTTTGTGTTTGTTTGATTTGCCCCAGAGTTTATGGGGTGCGCATTTAAACACATTGAATCAATTTCAAACATTTTGTGCGAACTGCACAAACACATGCACACACAAACTCCTTGATAAAATGCTGCAATACCAACCTATTACAATAGAAACATAAAAACTCATCTAAATCTTAACCATCTCATCCAGTTTACTGATCTGGTAACATATTTTCTGTGTCCGATTTTTTTTATTTATTCAAGTGCAATTTTTGTTAACAGAGCAAGAGAGTCCATTTATTTATTTTTTTGGTTGAGTGTGGTTTATTCTTTATTTATTCCGGATATTTTTATATTTTGAATTATGCCAGACTAAATATTATTTAGAATAAGTTAGATTGCTCTTTAAAACAGTGAACTTGCATGATTATGCTATAATATTATCATTGGACCAGTGGTATAAAATGGTTTCACAATGATAACAATAGAATCATTTGTCGCAGTATTTTCTGGGAAAAAATATCATCCAACAAAATGTGTTATTGTGCCTTAAAACGTTTTTAATAATGCACCAAGTTAGAGGTTTCCTTGTTCAGTTTACAGCTGTAGTTTCCTGATAAATTCTATCATATCCAGGCAAAATTGGTATTGTACACTAAAATAACCTTAACTGAATTGATTTTCTGACAAATCCAATTGAACCCAGCCCTAGTTAAGAAATGACCAATGCTTATGGGAACTGTCAAAAATGTGAATAATACAAATATAATAATTATAATTATTGCTGTGCCAAAAGGTGCAGTGAAAATCTTGGGGTGCACCTAAATTATGTACTAGTCCACCGAAATGAAAAAAGTAAGGCGCACCAGTGTAACCAATGTAAAAAGTTAGTGTTGAGGCCTGAACAAGGTTCACAAGAAGATGTGTTTTTTTCAATCTTTTCTCGAAAGACGTTATGCTCAAGTTTAAGTTTATCCAACAAGCTTTAAAGACAACAATCCCCAGGCACCCAGGCTCCACAGCATGCAATGAATACAGATTTATTGCTTGTGTGTCGTTCACATGACAGTGTGCCTCTCCCAAGAAGTACAGCTAAATGCTGTTCATTAGAATTACATATAAATATAAAATTATACATAATTATGTCAGCAGGGTTATATAATTTATTATATAATGTCTTCCAAAACAGTAACAAACAATGTTTAAAATTACATGGACCAGCCCAAACATCAAAACATCCCAAAACTTTTTGTGTTTGTTATTTTCAATGACTTCATAGCTTAACTAAGTCTAACGTACAGGGATCATTTGAGATGAAAACTAGCAATTGTTTATAATGTGGCTGATCAGTGTAAAATATCTTTTGATGTAACATTAACAACATCTATGTTAGGTTATGTTAAGTATTTTGCATAGTTTATGATAATAGAGAAAGGCAATGATACTGGGCTGGTCAGTAACAGGCCAGACTCACTAGAAGAGAGTATGAATCCACCTTTCACATTATAATGCTTTGAGCATTGTCTTTTTCTGCCACCGCGTGCTAAACAACCACTTTGAGATGCGTCACACTACAAGCTAGACACTGACAGTAAACTTTAGCCGTGTTCCGGGTCCCATTAGCTTTTTATGTTCCACCATCTGTCCACTGAATGCAAGCTCTATTGCCCACATGCAGAAGTTCTTGATGTAATGGTGGAATGAGCCAAATACTTTATAAAAACATTGTAAATAGGAAAAAAAAACAAGTTATTAACCAGAAAAGGTGTCTCTCAACCAAAAGGCCCTCTTGCAGGACAGTGACAGAAATATTAAATGTATCCCTCTGAAAATATTTAATATCACCTCCTCTTTACTTAGCTCAGAAATGGCCTTGGAAGTGGGTAGGTGCTACAAAATTACAATGGAATCATAAGTCTTCCGCCTACATTATTTATCATGGTGAATAGATTGAGTTATTAGAGAAATGCCACAAACTGTGAAACAGGCTGCCTTTCAAAAAGGGAACCTGGTTGTTGTACCCTGAGTGGCTTGTTAAGGATTCATGGGCTGAAGCTGAGAGGCACTGTTTGCTATGGATTTGACCTTCAGATTTGCCAAATCCCATTTGTTTTGGGTCTAAACAGTGATAGAGATGTATTCCAACCAAGTAACACCCCTGCACGCACACACATGAAGTATGCACACACACACACACACACACACACGCACAAACAGACATGCACCAATTCAATCCACTTACAGACTAAGGCTCTTATGTACAATTCTTAAATTATTCATCAACATGCATTCATCCTGACTCGTAACTTTTGGAATGAAACCAAATGGATGGATGAGTTTCTCTCTCTCTCTCTCTCTCTCTCTCTCTGTGTGTGTGCGTGTAGGCTGGAAAATCTTTCACAATTTGTCCCATTCGAAGCATGAAATCATATGACTTTGTAACCTGTGCACTGAGCAACAATTATAATGGAGAAAACAAGGTCTTAAGTGTGTAGGAAGAATTACATCCTGAAATGTACATTAACCATTAATTACTTTTGTGACCCGCGGAAAAAACTGCTAAAACTCCCGGGGTACGACAAAGGAACATTCACCCTGTTGAAGGCAGTAAATTATGCAAAACATTTGTATTTTAAATTCTTTTTCAGACTAAAAATCACTCTGGTCAGACGAGAAAGAAAAAGAAGCAAACCTTTCAGAATAATTGCACATTTCTCCTTACAGCTTGAAATGTGAAAATGGAAAAGGTCAAGTGTTTCTACCACATAATTGTCAAACACAGGAGGTCGGAAAGGAAATTTAGCTTGTGTAATATCAGTAGAGCTCAAAATGAGTCAATTGAGATTCCCTACAGCAATGAGGATTGTTACAATGTGCGAGTCACGTCACAGTATTGGTTTTAACGATTTTCATTGCATTGCATTTCATTTTAAGCTCTTAAATTCTGCCTATGCACCTCCTTACAAATACAAGTTGTGTGCCAAGTTGTGTTCAACATTTGATTTAAACTCTTACAGTAAAATCTAATCTTTTCCAAACTTATGAAATGAGTCATGTAAACTCTGGTATGTCTTTTTATCCCTCTGGGAAAATGAATGTGAATGTTTGTCTGGATCGCTGGAACAACCTGAGTACACAATAGACTGTGATTCAGTGTTGTGCCATCAGGGCAAGAAAGTCAAGCAGTGCTTGACCTGTTAAATCTAAAAATAGATACCAATTAAATAATATGTAAGTGGAAGTGATCTCTTCTTTCATCTTATCCTAAATCTTCAACCCCACAAAACAGGGTCTTACAAATGAGGTCGCCATTTCTCACGCAAAAATTGGAATCTATAAAAACAAACTTGATGAGAATGTGTGCATTTCCACGCTAACTTGTGCAAACATTTAGAGATGGGAAAATTACGATGCAGATATGAGGTGTTGAATTGAAGCCAGATTACTGATCCACTTCACCTTTAACATTAAAATCAACAGTGTTATTTGTGCTGGCACAACATAAGCACCCTTTAATTTTAAAAGATATAAAACAACTTCAAGCAGATTACGCACATATACTACAATAAAATATCATTACAGAGTTGCTGAATATTTCTATTTAAGAGTTTTATGGCTTAAATACTGCAGTGACAGTGGTAAATGATGGATGATGGATGCACGGCTCTGTTAGAGAACTTTGCCAATAGGCGAATTAGGAGAGAACAGGTGTTTAGGGACCACGCAGGTCTCCTGGCCCATGATGATGACTGGCTAATCAGCCGATTTAGATTCGCGAGAGCTGTGCTTTTGGATCTATGTGCTTGACTGGGTCCAGAATTAGAGTCCCGACCCGACGTAGCCATGCCATTCCGGTACCAACACAAAAAACAACTACTTTGGGGTTTCTGGAAACCGGCTCTTACCAGCAGGGAAAGAGTATTTGTATATAAACAGAAAACACGTGCACACAATAAACAAACAGTCAAGTGATATGTGACTCAAACTTGGTCCTGACGAATGTGGTGGCATGATGGCCTGGCTCTGCACATGATTCGTTTATCCTGGCACATAGCAGTGTGGGGAGAAGATGGCTGGCTTCTGGGAAAGTTAATAAACAACGTATTGTATTAAATCTTACCATTGAACCCTGATGTTATAACTGGCAGGTGACAGTGGCTATTCCCTCAGGCGCTGGCAGAGGAAACGAGGAAACGCGCTACAGTTAGGTCCACATGTGAGCACACTCAGTTGTGGAGTGTGCCATGGGACTCCTCAAGTGCATATGACGGTGCCTTGATGCCTCAGGTGGCAGGCTTCTTTACACACATCCAAAAGTGTGCCAAATAATCAGGGTGTGTGCAGTTCTGCACATGTCCCAGAGATTTGGTCCTCTTTGAGCTGAAGAAGCAGCTGCTCTACTCCATACTTCCCCATTTTGTCAGACCTTTGTTCCCTAGTATCTCTTACACTTTTCCCAAACCCCCTGTGAAGGAAGCTCATTTCAATCACTTGTATCCATCATCTCATTCTTTGAGTGGAGGGTCAGCACATAGATCAAATGGTTTGTGGTTAACAGGATTGTTTCATGTGGCATCATTGGTTTCGGGGATTGAGAATTAGAAATCTTCTGATTCCATCCCTCTTTCTCATGCTCTCTCCTTTTAGGTTTTGCCTTGGCAAATGAGATGGCAGAGTTATCAAGTTTATACCTCCAGCAGCAATAATTAGCATTGTTTACAAATTACAAACCGGTATATTCCTAACAGAGAGCATGGCAGTGTGGGATATCAAGAGGGAGAGGAGTGAGAGAAGGGTGGGAGGAGACAGAGAGGTAGAGGAGAGAAGTGAAGTATGTTTTCATTGTTTCAATGGATCCTTTCTCAACACGTCTCTACTGGGAACCTGTAAAAAGAAGTTCTCTTACGCTCTGTCTGGGAAGCTTGCTGTGTTGATTTCTGCCAACTCGTAAGAGTCTTCCAACTCCTCTCGTTCTTTCTTTTTGTGTATCTTTTTTTCTTTTCTCCAGCACTTGTTTGTTATCCAGACTCATGCATAAAATATGGCAGTTTGAAGTACCTTGAGCTGCATGCATCAATGGGGAAAAATAGCATTCAAAATTCTTCCCCTTACCTTGTTTATTGTCTTTTGAGAGTTTTTTCGATGTATTAAATATATAACTTATATTATATATATATATATAATTTTTTTAAGTTAATCCTAACACACCTTCCCCTTGTGTAAAGTGGGTGTCAATTTTAAGCTGCAGACAGAGAAGAGAAGATGGAATAAAACTATCCTGGTCACAAAAAAACAAAACTCAATGACGATTAAGTGAGGGTTCAGAAAACAGGCTAACTGTGTTCTCATCCTTCCAAGTTAAGTGCTAGCTTGCTGTGCATGTCTGTTGTCTGTCTGTCTCGCTATTCGCGCTGGGCAGTGCGTCTCTTGGGCTGTCTGTGTGTGTCTTTCCAGTCACTTCCAGATGTGTCTTGATTTTCCCCAGCGGGACAATAAACTACTGAACTGGAGCTGCAGCTGCTGCTCGGACAAGACTGCCACATCACATGTGAACATACAACCATATGCACATGGTCAGAAAAAAACTCTGTGGAGACAAGTCCCGACAAATTTGGGTCTGATAAACACTCTGTACAGATTGTATTTGTCATCTTTGTCAGTCTGGGATGTCAGCTCATTTAATATAATTGTTTTATGTGTGTTTAGCTTATATGTGATTAACATCACCAGCATCATGAGAAATACCTAAACTGCCCTTTTACCTCTCTGCAACCTATTCAATGTGTATTCATAGACTATACATAAAAATGGACAACCTGTCTCCATTTGCTCGCAATGTCCAGAGATAAAGCCAAAATACCCCAGAACTCTGCCATCTTGCATATTTGGAGCCAGAGACTGTGAATTGACCATAGGGCAATGGAGCAGCGGTAGCATACTCAACAAATGCTCAACCATTTACAAGTCAGTCTCAGCTGCCAATCATGAAGTTTCCCTCTTTGACAAAATGTTATTGACTTATACTATTTAACAGGTGGTGACTGAGATGCTTTGGCTTCACTTTTGGGGAGCATTCATGTCGTCCATCTTTATTTATCTTTATTATAGACAAATATTATTTGTCGATAATATTTCCTAAAAATGCTTTGTCACGTCATTGAAAATAAAAACTTTCATCTATTGACAGTGTTTCCTCTATTATTGAGCAGCAGGGACAGCCCCCTCTCCAAATAGATAAATAAATACATAAATAAGTAGTAGATAGGTAAACTGTGATTATAGCCTTTACTGCATCACATGGTGATACTGCCCTCCTCCCCTTTGACAACACTACTGCATCGAGGTGCATTATTACATTAACAAGTGACTCTGCTCTTTTCTTATCACTCACATGTAGAGCTGCTCTTTGAAATAACGTTGAAAATAGATATTTATTTTCTTGGATCAGAGAGGTGTTGCTTCTTCTGCAACAATGAAATATACGACCGCTTTGCGTCATATTGTGCAGAAACAACTCCTCTCCTGTCTGCAGCCTCTGTGTGTGTTTTTATCGCTCCAGCGATGTTTATCCGGATGCTCTGGATGTGTGCCTCTCATCTGGTCTCGTGTTGTGTGGCAGGTGACCTGCGTGCCTGCAAAATATTGGACTTTTTTTCAATATGTTTAAATATGCACCTCATAAACACCAGAGTCAATCAAACTAACCCCTGTAAATTTCATGTACTGTTAAGATGCAAATAACTTCTCATTAGTGTTGGTGTTTATAAAGTGCACAGTTAGAGCAGGTCAGCAGGGATCCTAAAGCAGGGGTGGGCTAACTTTGTTGGTGCTCATGGCATCATCTGGCTCTGGAAAAGGCAAATAGTCAACATTCGCCTGAATTTTTGTGCAGCGGCACTTGTACCGATTTTCATTAAAGCTAGTAAAATACAATCATTGCATGAGCAAGTTCACTGAGTTCAGTCCTATGTTATTCATGTTCCCCAGGAGCAATATTTACTGGAAGGCAATCAGCATATCAACATATTGAGTCCCTGCAGCTTTTAAGTGCCTGCAGCAATTTGTTTAATTCTTAAGGTATGTTGGTCCTATCCTTTAAAGAAGCTGAAGCACACGGTGGGGACAGGGTGTCAGGTTTAAATGAGGGTTCTCTCTCGATACATTTGCTACAACTTCCAATGGTGAGAAATTAGACAGAGCATTGATTATTTGTCTTAATTTTCCTAGCAGTAGGAAATAACACCTTTGCAACAAATACTAAAGGGATTATTTACATTTTATCTTAATTTTTTTATCTTAAAGTCTCAAAATATGGCCCATGATGGAGTAATACAACTGTGTTCACTTCACTACTGTGGAACCAGACTGCCATTACTGCACCTCCAGTAGCCATAACTGTGGCATTTGAAAAAATATGAAGACAATTACTGAATGCAGAATCTTACCACAGTTGTGTGTAGTAGAACAGAGTGAAGGGTTTCCTTTGATAGTTTGCAGAGTGACTGCACTGTTGTCCGTCTGAGCACTCATGGATCTTAATCTGAGGTGTTGTTATACCAGTGCTATATTGAGGCAGTTGAAAGCTGGTCTTAAATCCTGTTTATTTGGAAAGCTGTAGTTTATCTTTAGTGCATATATGTGTCCATGACTCTCTACAAAAGAGGTGGTGAGTGCAAACTTCAAAGTTAGCTTGACCTGTAGAGTCACAATGGCCACATTCATGGTCATTTTTGTGCCTTTAAATGTTACCTGAAGATGTCACATATGGTGATGAGGATGTTGGGACACGGTTTTTGTGAAACCACACTTCGGCCTACATGTGCCGTCAAGTAGCATGTCCCTTTGTCCTGGAGAAAACCAGAGCAAAGGAACTCAGTCTCCCAGAGGGCATTAACGTCACACAGAGGTGTGAAACCCCCCCCATGGACACAGGTTTCAACTCCCATTGCTCACTCTGGACCCCATGACCTGTGAGGTCACCGGGCCAATGTAAGGCCAGGTCTCCCCCTCTTCTATCTCTTTCTACAATCCCTCCACAGGAGAGAAGGCTGTCGAGCCTCTTCTCCAGCTCACATCTTCTCTTTCCATCCAACTCTTCGAGAGGAGCTCAAAGGTGCAGCTTCCAGCTCATCTCACCAAGGAAACTTCCTTGCACTCCAAGCTCTACCAACCTCATAGCACGACGCGATGTCCTGCAAGGAAACTTCAACCCGCAACTGAGCTGCACAGCTCAACAGACTACGAAGGCAGTAGCCACAAAACCAGCAAGACGACTTCACAAAACTGCGAACTGCACAGCAACCTCTTTTCCCTTTCCAAGGACGGGTAACACAACTGGGCTTAATAATCATACTAGGCTAAGCAAGACTGTTTATTCAATTCTGTGTGATGTTTGATTTGTGGGGTTGTGAGACACGCATGTTTCTTCACCTAATTAGATCTGACCCCCGCTACAGGTCGTACACATTCCAATAGGGGAGGAAAGGGTGTTATCTCTTTGGCCAGCCGCCATTTTGGAAGCACGCTGACTCACACAGACACACACACATGTAGACTCACATGCCTATCTTTGTTTAAATAAGTACAGTGTTAGTAATTTGTATTTTTACCAACCTCTACACTGTCAAGAACTCTATATCCTTCAACTAACTATCTAGATGGTAATTTTGATTATAGTTATTAATTTAATTGTTAATCAGAGTTCCAAATTTGTAGTTAGTACTTAATCAGTAAATTGGCTATCTTTTCCCTTCCTTTTATCAATTTAAGTTATGATTTAATATTCATATCTTTAATATTAATATTTAATATTTTATTTTGATAACCAAATTTATTGAATGCCGAAAGGCACACCATTTTATGGTATCACGTTTAATGCATTATTGCACAACAAGGATTAGCCCATGAGATAGTTGGATATTGTTTGTGATGTGATACTTTAGTAGGTGAAGTGAAACTAATCCAATGCCAGCGATCTGTGAAGTAAAGCTGCTGATGTGCTGTGATCTAAGCGGAGATGCTCAATGTAGCAGAGAAACAATGGCTGTAGCAGTAGTTTGGGAGGCATCTTTTGTCAGAAAATCACAAATCTTGGAAGAATGCTATGAAATTCTGCCCCAATTGTTCATAAAGAACAAAACAGAACTGAGAGAAGAAAGGAAATGTGCTGTGCTGCTCAGTTGTGTAGAAGCTGGCCTGTTCTCTCTTGGACATGTTGTCCAGCTGGTGGAGGCACCAAATCAGAAAATCTGGAAATAATAAATAATAATAATAATAATAAACAAATTCTTGATGTAACAAATGAGAAACGGAAATTTAATTTTTTTTTATCCTGCCTCTTTTTTTATATCATTTATAGAGCAAAATGTGTCATCAGTCCAAAAGTAATCCTCAACACATCCAGCAGTGATGTGACAGTGTTATACAACTGGACCTGCTACTCATCACAGACTGGTGGTTGGAAATTAACTGCTGCACTGTTTTACTTAGTATGGATCCAATAGGCCCTGATAGAGCAACCATACATGAATATGCATGTTTATGTGCAGTATTTTACAAATCAATAGTCTGCAGATGCACATAACATATATAATGTATAGTGCCGGGTGGAGTTGTATTAAGCTGATGAAATCATGTGCTCATGTCTATCATATGTGATGTGTGTGTTAGTGTGTGTGTGTGTGTGTGTGTGTGTGTATGTGTGTGTGGTGCCTCAATTAGCTGAGGTAATGGTCTGAATAATGATGTTGCTTTTTCTTTTGCCATCTGGCCCTGTGGATGCTCACTGTGCTCTGCTGTTTCTAAAATTCACAAGGCAACACAGGGGTTATCTATCTGTGTGTGTGTGTGTGTGTGTGTGTGTGTGTGTGTGTGTGTGTCTGGTAGATTAATTCTCAGTTTTTTCTATTTGAACAATCTGATTTGGTGCTCTGTTGCATGCTGCATAAACGTGACTGACGCACTGGATCTGTTTTAAATCAATCTCTGTTGTTTTCTATAATCATTTCATTTTCAAAAGATTATTTTTTGAAACATTTTGCTCTCCAGTGATCCACAAAGCTAACAAAAAAAACAAAAAACTTTCTCAGTTCGAATTCACTTCTCTGTCTCAAATTGCTTTGCTTTTAGCAAACACTGCTCAACAGTGTCGTGCCATTTTGATGAAAGCTGACTGTCTCAGAGGGGGGGCTGTAAACTTCTGTCTCCCATTAAAATTTTTATTTTATTTCATAGTATAAACCTACATAAAGGTGAGGATAAAAGTAATAAAATAATGTCTGGTTATCCCACCACTAACATACCCAGTACATCTAAATCTCTTCCTGTTTTCAGATGCGCGAGGCGCATCCTGTCATCGCAGTCCTAAATGTTCACAGACCAGCGTATTGGACATTTAACTGCACTTTGCATGGTGAGCCATGTCGCAATGACACATTTTGCTCTATAAAGTTATCCATTCAGCTTATGTCCATTGGTATAAATCCTAATACTTTCTTAGAACCATGTTTTAAGTTATGATTTACCCCCAATAGTGTGCCACCAGGCCTATGATGGTCGTGGCCCCGAGAAGTGGGCGTCCTTTATTTTTCTGCATGGAAGGTGGCAACCCTGCAATAGGTCAAGCTGATGAGCACCTTTGGATCAGGAGACAAACTACTTCAGACAGTATGATGCACTTCTAGACTGTATATTTTGAATTCAAACAGGTCATTGCAGTTTAAATATGAACCTTTCTCCCAATTAATAATATGACTAATAATCATTCACAGATTAAAAAATAGTAAATTTTTATAGTACAAATTAAACTCAAGTGAAACTCTTTAAATGATCCAACTTCCCCATGGAAGGCAATTTCCAGAGGCGGTGCAGCCAAAAGCAGAAATAGCATTGGTTACAATAACTGAGTGAGAGGTCAGAGGTCAAGGTTCGATCAGACTGAAGGCAAAGGAGGGTCAATTTGCAACCATAAGCAAGTGTCTCGCCCCATTCCATTCCATCCTGGTAAGTGAATTTGATATGGTTGTGCCTTTAGGCTCATTGCTGCCTGTTCATAGTAATGGCTGAAGGAGACCAAGATGACCAGATAAATTCCTTGTGTAAAGCTTGGCAGCTGTACAGTCAGAGGACACTTGACTTTAATGTCAAATGGTAAACATTAGGTAATGTTTTTTTATTGTGTTTTGTTGGATCATGGCAGAAGTATCTGCCAGGATCAGAATTTACTGCTGTAGCATCAGTGTCAGTAGCATAATGAGATTATGTATTATCAATGAATACTGGTGCTTTTGAGAGGGTAAACTTTAAAATGTGTGTTAATAGCTTTACAGTGAATCTCGCCTAAATTATTTGCATCGTTCACCAACAGTGCCTGTGTTGTTGGCCATTGTGTCTCCAGTTTCCAGTTGGTCCTCTCTGCTTTAGTTCCCGGTGTGCTATAGCAGGGTTTATCCAGCACCAAAATAGACACAACTTCCTCTCTTTCTGTCTTTTAATATGACATGACATTAAACAACACCTCAGTCCCAGCCACTTAAAGCTAACTGCTGTAGTTTGCTCCAGGTGGTTGAGTCCCTAATGGAAAGACTGTTTGCAATGAAAGCTGTACTGTCTTAATACACCCGAGGAGCACCCCTGTCTCATGTTACTTGCACAAAATCCATTCAACACATCAACTTCATTAAAAAACATTCTGTGTTTAACTATGGTTGTGTGTGTTTGAGAGAGGAAAAATGTGAATTTTAATCTAGTGATGCCAAACATTAACATTACTTATCTTCCAGAGGCAGAAACAGCTACAACAGTGAAATGGGTTTAGATAACACTGCCAATTATGATAATTACATTAGGAAACATGCTCGTATATAAGCAATGGATTAAGTAATTGTGTCCAACGTAACAATAATGACCTGCCTCTGAAGCCTAAAGCTCATTGTTCTGCTTGTTCTCCCAAGAGTTGGTTGAGACCAAAATAGAGCTAATAGAAGAGAGAATATTATACATGACATTCATCAGTTGGCTAACAGCAGAATCACAAATGAACACTTAGGTTTGTTTAACGTACTTGATATGTAAAACAAACTCAAACATCTTTACCACTCCAATTTATCACAAGATAGTTTATATGCATTGTTTTAATGCAACTTTAAGTTGTTCAAAATGTTGCACAACAGAAATCATCACTGTTCTTCCTAAATAAATAATAATTATTATTTGTACATAAATTAATTATGTTTCACACCAGTGGTCAAAAGCAGAGACAGGGTGTCATCTCATTGTCAACAAGATATATAATTTAGGGTAACACTAAATTAACAAAATAATTACTGTGGACAGCTGTGGGTCAGGATAGAGTGGGTTGATCCCCATCTCCCCCATTCTGGATGCCAAAGTGTCATTGGGAAAAATATTTAACCCATCTATGAAAGTGCACATAGAAGGTTTTCCTTACTCTTGTTGAGGGTTAAGGGCAGAGGATGTCACACCTTATTAAAGCCCTATGAGACAAATTGCGATTTGTGAATATGGGCTATACTATTACAATTTGATTGATTGATTGAGATGCATGGCCTGTATGAATGTGTGGGTGAATGGCAAAACTACTGTAAAACACTTTGAGTGGTCATCAAGATGAGTAATGGTCTGTATAAATACAGACCATTGACCATTTAAAGATTTAGCAGAAACGTAAAGTAAAGTTTCAGAGATAAAAAAGTTTAATTGTTTCAAATCTGATAGCATTTCATTTCAAATGATTTATTGCTACTATTGTCGACATAGAATGGTTTTAGCGACAATGAAAAAAAACAAATAATCAGGTCAATGCTGGGTGAAGTTTTCCAGCCACAAAAGGAAATCATTGTGATGCTGCGTTGGTATTAAAATCTGAAAAATTGCAGTGTAAATGGTTTTGTATTTATATAGCACTTTTCTAGTCTTGATGACCACTCAAAGCGCTTTACAGTACAGTTTTACATTCACCCACTCACACACACATTCATACAGTGCATCTATTAGCAGCACTTTGTTGTTCTATGGGGGGGCAATTCAGGGTTCAGCATCTTGCCCAAGGACACTTCGGCATGCAGATGGGGAAGACTGGGATCAAACTGCTGACCTTCAGGTTGGATGCCCTGTACTGGGTATGTTAGTGGTGGGATAACCAGACATTATTTTATTACTTTTATCCTCACCTTTATGTAGGTTTATACTATGAAATAAAATACAAATTTTAATGGGAGACAGAAGTTTACAGCCCCCCCTCTGAGACAGTCAGCTTTCATCAAAATGGCACAACACTGTTGAGCGGTGTGCACCCTCCTTAAAGGGAAGTTTTAAACAACGTCTGGTTGGTTAAGTCAATCACCGCCACTAACACACCCACTAAATCTCAAACGCTCTCTGTGTTTCCAGATGCGCCAGACGCATCCTGTCACCAAGATGCCAAATGCGCACAGTCATGCTGCCTGCGCCAAGGCACATGAAAGTAGGTCCATATTTTTTTATTGACTATTAATTGCAAACCTTTCTACCTTTCCCCAAATGTCGCCATGTTATCACCAGTCGTGGAATTTTGATTCGGGTGATGAGTCAAGCATACAGTACGTGTGGATTCGGATGTTGTCAGAGACGATCTGTGCAACTCTAGATCACAGCATTTTCATATAATCCTAGTGGAACCAATAAATCAGTCTTCTTGCACTGAATAAAAGGCCTCTGCTACTAAATTTAACAATTAGTCTTATTTTTATATGCATGTTTGTTACTGCAGCAATGGAATTATTTCCCCTTGAAAAAATAATTTTTAGTTCCTGTCTTCAGTTTTTAGTCATCATGCCAGAAAACCATAGGTCCATTAGTTGTGTCTTTGTTTCACTTTATTTTCATTTTGCAGTCAGTCGATCACCGTTGTATTTTCTGTCCTCAGCCCTCGCAAATAAGTCAAAGATACCATCTCTTAACTCATTTCCTCAAATCTTTTGTCTTTGTTCTTCTACCCATTTTACAAAAAACACAAATAAATACAAACAAACACTTTCTTTCTCACATCAAGAGACAAGAGGGCCTGTGATCTTTTTGGTACCATCTGCAGAGAGAGAATCAATCTGAGGAAGTCAGCCTTGATAAAATCGGATATTTCAAAATCAGGATAATTACCCACCCTGAGTAACAGGCCTTAGTGAAAATCATCCTTGTACAGGGAGATAATCAAGCTGGCTGTATGCCGAGGATGTGCATCTTCTGTTTTCGCTCTGTAATGTAAATTCTCAAATCTCAAGCTTTTCGCCAAAAAAGGTATTTTTTGTAATCTTAAAAATAACATTTCTTTCAAAATCTTACCTCTTACTCCTGATTGCCTTTGTTGTTGAACTCACTTGACAGAAAAGTACATTATCTTCTCTCTTCCTGGACCCACTGAACCTGCAATTGTTAATTCCACCAACCTTTTGAGATGGATTTTCTCCTCTCTCCACTCTTGCAGTGTTGCACCTTCTGGCCTCTTGATGTCTGTTGCTATGAACTCCATTCTCAGTCTATTTATGGAGATGCTGAACAAAAGAGCTTTACCACACAAGGAATTTGGCTTGATGTAAACATCATTACCCTCTGGTCACTTGAGTAAAGCTTGAATAAAAAAAAGAAAGAAAAAAACTATGATTGGCGAACAGTGAGTGCTGTTCAGCCTTCTCCTCACTAACAGAGTTGAAAAAGAATTAAATGTGGGACCCAGACAGACGGAGGTGAAGATGTTACTGGCTATTTTGAAATGACAGTAAGACAGACAGTAACCAGATGAAAAGGACTTTAAAAACCCGGCTCCTACACAGCCGGCACCTACTGGACAGAATCACGCTGTCGATTTTGGTGTGTCATTTTGGTGCCTGAGGTATAAACGGGAAATAGTTGCCCTGCAACATAAACATCACCACACCTGCCTAGTTAACTTTACACTTAACCCTGGTGTAAAACGCTCTCTACAGTAAATAGCTCTGGCAGCTGTAAACATTAGCTTACAGTTAGCTAGTAGCTACCTGAAACTATAGTCGATACAGCAACAAAATGCCAAAATAACAGGAGTTGAGACCCAAGGGTTTGAATTTGTCTGTGTTATCAGAATTTAAGTTCTGTAAGAAAACAGTCAAATTAAAGATATTACATTTAGCCTACACTGCTAAGTTTTCCCAATTGTATATATTATCAAGATAGCAGTGGTGGGATTTTAACCCACACCTCCATAAGCGTGGGTCATTTATTGCCATACAGTGTTTATAAACAATTGGAAACAGACATGATATAATGTTTTTTTAAAGTTGGTTATTTTCAAGCAGACTGTGGCAAAGGATTTAGATTCAGACACTAACAACTGGAAACATATTAAATCGATTTTTCTCATATTTCCCCCCAAAAAAATACATGTTAGAGAGAGAGAGAGAGAGAGAGAGAGAGAGAGAGAGAGAGAGAGAGAGAGAGAGAGAGAGAGAGAGAGATCAGAGGAAACCACAAGAAGTAGCAAGGGAACAAATCATTATTTCACTGCTGTTGTTTCCCAGTAGAACTGGGAACGTGGGGACCTCAGATGCAGTTGGGATTTTCACTCCAAAAATATAAAAAACTAAATCATGAGAGGGTTAATTCTCGCATTTATTTCCTTTTTACCTCTCTTGTAATCTATGCATGTACAAAATACAACATTAAAATCCTTCAGACATTTTACAAAGGTTTCAGAACTTGTGTATTAGCGATAATAGAGAATACAGTAAATGCAAATTCAATTGACTGCTTTGAATGGTTTTGTTATTAATGGCTGCAGAATGAATGGCCTGTCTGGTGCTTTTAATATCCATAAATAGTAAAATATGAACAGTGGTTTCTATGTTTTCTTCACATACTGACTAATTCAGCCATTGGGCCAGTGTAGTAAAAAATATTTTACCAATCAGGCTGCTGTGATTCAGTGGCCCACCGATATATTCCATTTATCTGAGATCACACTCCCTGCACCTCATCCATGGATAAATGAAAGGATCCTGAAGAGATCACACTCTTCCTTCACCTATCTTTTCTGTGTGTATGTGTGTGTGTGTGTGTGTGTGTGTGTGTGTGTGTGTGCGTGTTTAAGAGCGAGAGAGACAGTCTCGACACCCAAGACAAATTGGATGGTTAGTGCTGTATTACTAAAGGTTGGAGGTCTCACACACGCACATACACACTCACACACACACCGAATATCAGTCATTAAGGTTTATTACTTCTGTCACATACACACGTCTTCGATTCATACATACATATTACGTACATAAAAAGTACCAGTCTAATAAGTGCATTGCAAATCAGAAAAACAAAAAAAGACTCCTAGCTTTGCTGAAAAGTAAAATGTTCTTTTTTCTCTTCCAAACAACATTTTAATATTTGATCATGTGCACATCCACCAGACGTCAGTAGAGATGCTGGGAACAGTAAAAACACTGAATTCCCAACTCTCTTACGGTAATGACGTTTCAACCAAAAGCTCTTGTTCTTGTCCTCTTGAGGGAAAAACTTTATTACAAGCATTGTGTGCATGTATATTTGTGTGTGTGGGTGGGTGGGTGCAAGTTGCCCTCTGTGATACAGTATTTTTTTACTTTTCAAGATGAAAAATATTAGCTTTGCCCTTGGGCCATGAATGTTATTATGGCATGTATTCCTATTTTATGCTATTTAATGGATCAAATAAAATATTGATTTTATTTAAATAGATATTTATTAAATGTTATTTCATTATTATTAAGATTACAATGTAATGGAAATAATTGTTGCTGTAGCAAGTCTAGTAAAATGCTTCCAGTGCTGAAATGTAAACTTTTGTGAACTTACTACCACCTACATAGAGAGGTAATATAGTAATATATGGTTAAAAAAAGTTTGTGTTGATTCAATAACATGTCCCGGGGAGGAAAGGAAATAAGTCGACATTGAGCATTCTGTCATTTTGCAGATATCTTCCTTAAACAGTAAATTCCTCATCAATATGCTACCATTGCCCCCTTAATTTTGTTACTAAATACAACTTGATGCATTTGAACATCATGTACATGTACGTAGAAAGCTCAGAGATAATTTAGCTTAATTTCCACTTTTAAACTATATGTATGTATAAGCCATGTTTTCACTTGACAGCAATGATTGACAAAACAGTTTAACTAAATGGATGGCTCACAAGCCTTAAGCACATTACTGTATAAGGATGAAGAGGTTATTATAAGATTGCCTGTGTTGGATATTTTTCTACTTTAATGTTATTTTCGAGATTACAGAGAATTCCTGGATTGCTCAAACGAAACTAGTGTCAGGACCAGGTTTTCCACCTCTTTTTGTGTTCAGTGTTTTCCCTTCCTCCACTGTTTCTCCTTTCCTGTGTGGCTCTACCTGGAGCTGGGAGGAGCCTCCTGTTGAATACCTGCGCAGCTGAGCTTCATCTCCTCATCAACTCCACCTCTCAGTCTCCCAAACCTCAGCTCATCTCCCCTGTCGTCGCCAGATCTGTTCACCAGTGTGGTAACATATCTCGGCTTTGTGATTTCACCTCTCTTGCTTTTTGCTGCTTATTTACCCCCTGCTCCCTTTTCCCCACAGAACCAGCTGCACACCATTTGTTTGTTCACCTTAATCTGCTCCGGCCTCACCCTGCCAGGACCTTTGGATCCCCGCTGCCTGCCACCACCACCCCAGCTCCAGCTATTGAACAATAAACCTTTTTGTTACTACCATCTTTCTGCTGTGTTTGTGTTCTGCACTTTGGGTTCGCAAGAAACAGATCATAACAACTAGATTAACAGGTATGGTGAATTTGTGCCACAGCAACTAAATAATATGGACAATCACTGCTATAGTTTGATGAAGGTTATACAATTATTTTGCGATTGTATGACCTGTTTAGGTCAAAGGGAATGTAGGATTTAGTGGCTTCTATTTGTGAAATTGCTTATTGCATGTAGGCGCACCTACAGGAGCATTCAGGTCATGTAAACACATACGAGTCCCTCTCTAGAGCCAGTGTTTGATTTGTCTATTCTGGGCTAATGTACAAACATGGCGGTGCAACATGGTGAAATCATGGCACACCCTAGGGCCAAATATTTAAGCCATAGACATGTATTTCGTCAAACTCACTTGTTTGTGGCTGTGTGGATGTAGATGTGTGTGACAAAAACATCTCACATTTACCATTAAAAGGTACAAAAAAGAGACCCAATGTTCTGCATGGAATTCAGTGTAACTTATTGTATCGCAAGCAACATTGTGGTGGAACACAAACATACATATAAAATGTCACTGATGTACAGAACATCCCTGGAAAATGGTTGAATCATGTTGAGACACATAATTATAAAAGAGGATGTTGCATCCACATCTCCAAGTGCTGACAGAATTAGTGTGAGTTAGATTAAATATACAACCCAAAGTCAGGAATGTTTTCCTGTGTAAATGCATGTGCAAATTAAAAGTTCCAATTATAATGTTTGAACACAGTGTTAAAGCTTCATTCAACATAATCTCAACTAGTCTTTGCAGCTTCCACTTTCTCTTGTGGTTTCTTTGCAAACAAAGTCTAAAAATATGTCAGCGTTTTAGAAAAGCTGCATTTTGACAATCTTAAAAAAAAGCCCACACAATCCTTGAGAGGCTGAGTATACTGTTATTATCTACCATCTAACCTTGCTCTGCTGAGTTGAAAGGCAAGAACTGAATCAAGCACGAACTGCACCAAAGGCCTTTTAAAAGTCTACAAAACACTGTGAACTCTGTGGTTGATGATAAAGAGTTATGATCAATGGGCCAAGCCATCACGCTCTGTGTCTGATTCTATGACCCCCCCCCTTTCCCTTAATACATTCTCTTCTCTACCTCACCCCAATCTCTGTTCATCCTTACCAACATCCCTTTATCTTTCTTCCCTCTTCCCTAACATCATCCTCTCTTTTGTCCTTCCATTATTCATATTTTCATCCCTTCATCCTCCTCCCTCATCCTTACCTTCATCCTCCCTCCCACATACTTTCATCCTCCTTCTCTCATCCCTACACTCCTTTTTTCATCCTCTCTTCATCCCTTCCTTCATCATCCTTCCCTCATCCCTTCATCTTCGTTCCTTATCCCTACCCTGATCCAGTCATCCTTCTTTCCTCATCCCTATCCACATATATTTATTCTCTTTCCTTCATCCCTACCCTCATCCATTCATCCTCCATCCCTTTCATCCATACCTTTGTCATCCTTCCCTCATCCCTTAACACATCCATTCACCCTCCTTCCCTCTTACCTACCCTCATCCCTTCATCCTTATTCCCTCATGCCTACCTACATCCATTCATCCTCCTCCGCTTATCCCTACCCTCACCTTTCCCTCCTCCTTCCCTCAACTCTACCCACATCCATTAATCCTCCCTTCATTCCCTCCCACATCCACTCTTATTTAGTTTTGGTTCATACCTCTTGTAGGCCTACGCTTGGGTGAGATTATACCTGGGACAGAACCTCCACACTGGGTCTCCCTCTGCCCAGTGCATCCTCCCAGGCCCTCCACATTTAGTGGAGTGCCTTTGGCTTTCTCCCATATCTCCCACAGAATCAATATATTTACTATTTAAGTGGCATTAAGTCAAAAGTAAGACAGAGAAACAGCCTCAGTAAAAAACACATCAAACATTTACTGCTTACGCTGAGATTCAGGTTCATTGTACAGGACTGATTTTGAACTATGGCCATTTAAATGGAGAAATCCTTGGATTACATTTTTGGAGTTTCACAGATGAAGGACCAAATTCAAACAGATTTCTCAAAACAAACTCATGGATTAAAGGATCGGTTTCCTTTTGTTTTTCAAATGTCCCCTCATCTGTTAGGTCTGTGAGAACTTTTACACATTAAATACTTAACCAAATCTACCAATCTATTCTCTTATCGAGAGGACATGACCCTGAATTTTTAGAAAGTATTTTCTAAAGATTTGAATTCTAATATTAAATGATTATCTCACACAAGATTTCTTGAGGGGAAATAATAAACAATAAAGGGGAGTTGCATGAACCCATTTTAGAAAGTATTTCCACACAGCTTTGTTGTGTACTAGTGGTGTAGCTACTTCGGCCATCCCTTAACCTGTTTACAGATATGAACTGCCTGAAAAATGTTGGGGAAATGTCAGGGACCAACTAATTCTTTCATTCTCACATACAACCCCTCCAGTAAATCTGAAAGCAGCTTTAAACATTAAGAGCTACCTCAAATGACAAACAGAAATATAAAAGCTGGGTAGACATAACAGCAATAGGGTTTGGTCTATGTCACTTCATTGATTGCACTATAATTGCTGTAACTTACCAGTAGAATTTGAGATGCTCTTTAGTCATGCAGAGCAGGTGGCAGCAGCACAACACACACATACAGCAGGAATGAACCGCACATATTCATGTATAATCAAAGGCATGTTCACACTGACACATACATTTTACATGATGTGCTTCTCAGCATGTGGTTTTGCAAGTAGAAAACAAAAGAAGATCAGGCGTGTGTGTGTGTGTTTCAGAAGGCAGAGGGGCTTGAGAAGCTTATCCTTTCAGCTTGGCTGCTTCAGTGATAGAAACTGTGCAACATGAGGTTGGCACCCAAACGGCAAAAATCTGTTAGAGAACGACACACTGTACCATGATACTGTACAGTCCATTACCACACTGAAGGAAGTGAAAGAGCAGCTTAAGAAATGAAGGACACCAATCATGTGAACGTAATCATATGAGCAATAAAATGCTGATATCATTAATAGTCCACTCATTGGTGTTGTCTGTAGACTCAGCAAGATGTGCTCCTGAAGCGGAACCCTGAAGCTGCTGTCAGTACAACTGGAGAATCAGATGTCATTGCTGTTGTCATGAACCCACTGTCGTGGTTACATGTGGTTACAGAGTCTTAGCACTGTTCTGCTGTTTATTCAAAATGCATGAATATTGTTGTCAAATATTGTCAAAATTGCACCAAATTCAACCCTGCACTTCCTTGGGACCCCCAGTAACACACCAGCCTAGTTTGAAGTAGATGGAATGATGATTCGCAGGATAAGCAAATAACAGACATGTACATACAGACAGAAAGGTCCTTCGCTGCTTCCTTTCTTAAAGAACAGAACATGATGACCTCCTACAGGTCCTTGCAGAATCAGCATTTCATGATGCACCATTTCACCTCAGTAGAACTGTAACTCTAGATACAACAGAGCAACTACTGTTTCTGACACAATTCAAATATCTGCTCTAACTGTAGCAGGACACAGTTCTTCTCTTCCAAATCTTCCCAATCAGCAGTGATGTTGAAAAACAAGCACATTGAATTTCTAGTTCAAAATATTATCATCATACTGAAATTCTATATACATAAATGTTTCACCAAATCACACTCACTGTAGGAAAACAATTTTCAGTTTCTGACAAAAAGGTCAAGAGTAACTATAATATCCCTTCAATGCCTTTGTTTTATTCTTTTTTAGAAAGCATGTATGTTGTTGTTACTGCGCATGAGTAAATTATGGTTGTGTGCCTGTCGTTTTGTGCTTTGTGCATGTTCAAGGACTCTCAGAGTCGTTCGCAAAGGGTTTTTCTCTGGGTTACCTTCCTGCACCAGAATTCATGGTTGGATCAACAGCCAGCTACTGAAGCACTGTAGCAGCTGTATCATTCAATGTGAATTAGCTCTTTGATTGTTTTGGCTCTTCTACAAAGCTTCAAGTGACACAGTCAGAGGATCAGTCCACATGTAAGTCCAAAACCTAATTGAAAGGCTTTGGTTTGAAATCTAAAGTTCCACACTTTAACAAGGTGGAATTGAATCTGACAAAAGCTGCAGTATTATTGCATCTTAAACAGGGAAACTGTAATAGCATAATATCCCAAAAACAACAAAAAGAACAGAGCTCTACCCGAAGAATCGCATCATTTAGTTGGTATGTTTATTTTTTAATTGCATTTATGCTAATGTAAGTGAAATAAAATATGATGAAACAAATATGTTAGAGTTTCTCTTACCTCAGTGTTTATGTATTGCTTTGGTGGTTGTCTTGGGCCTAATCCCATTTCACCCCTTAGCCCTTCCCCTTCGTTTTTCACGTTCACGTGTAGGGGTAGACAGTCCTAAAACCTGTTGGAACGGAGGGGAGTAGGGCTTTATAGCAAAGGCTACTAGGTGTCTCTATCTGCTCTCAACTTCAGGAATGATTGATAGAGCCTTCACTGCAACACACAGGCTGTTTAGTCATACTGATTGCCCTGCCTGTGTGCTTCCCTAAATATGCGTGTACATGCATGTGTTTGTTTGCCGTGACTTTTTTTGTCTACAACAGGTAGGGAGCTTTATTGGTGTCTGTTCTGAAAAACGTGTGTGGATGTGTGTGTGCCCGCATTTCATGGCTGCATGATAGTCACGTATTGTCACAACTTGCTATCTTGTTTTCTGCTTTGCCATTTACTAACTCTTATGACATTTCAGAACTCAGCCACTCCCCCTGCTCTGCATCATCTCTTCCCATGGATTCAAATTCCCTGGCCTGCCCCACCCCCAGACTCACCTGCTTTCCATCAATTAATCAGTTCACCCAGTACCAGCCCATTTCCTGTGTTCTGTGCCAGATTGTCTAGTGTGTATTCCTAGCTTTCCAGTGTTATTTCTTGTTTCTCTGCTCTGCCTGATTCCTGTTCTGACCTGCCTTCTTGGACCCTGGATTCCCTTTTTGCCTGCTCCCTATTGGATTTGTTTGTTTGTTTGTCTGCCTGGTTTTGACCCCTGCTCGTTCATTAAACCTGAACTCTTGCTACATCTAAACTGCTCAAGTGTCGTGCTATTGGGTTCTCGTTTGCCATTTTGTGCAGCCTGACACGTATTTTCACATAGTTTCATGTTGCAACCCCCCCTCTTTGAAGATGCACTTGATTGAACCCGCGTATAGCAGCGGTGTTACTGAACTGAATTGCTCCTCTAATAACAAAGCATCCTGGCAGGGTTGCATACAGACCACTGCTAGCAGCTTGAAGCTGTGTGCTTTTGATTCATACATGAAATAATGCAGAGCATCCAAGCTTTTCAATTTCGATTGTCATCGATTCACCTGCATCAGCATAGATGTTATTTGGATATTATATGTTTGTCACTTTGGTAAATGCAAACAATAGCATTGGTTTATTTAAGATCTCAACAATGTTATTACAATGACATCCCCAGCGAAACTTTTTGTCTCGTCTGTTAACATCGACGACTACTGATGATGTAATAGCTTCTTGAAGGGTTGTCCCAATTCGTAGGGGAAGATTTCAACCACTACTCCTTGTGACTCTGTTTCAATGGGCAAGATAACCCTTGAAAACTAGGGGTAGGGCCAATGGGTGAAATGGGATTGGGCCTTGGTGTGAAAATGGAGGAGAAACACAAAGGAGGAAGATAAAGATGGAAAAAAAGAGAAACTGTCTCTCCAAGCATCAGTGCGAATATCTTTAAAGGAATTAAAACAAATGAGACTAATTTATCATTCTCAGCTTGGTCATGACTAAAATGCACAAAATTAATCTTTGTGCCACAGGGATTAACAGTGCGTCACTGCACCAGATGCTTCTATGATTACATGTTGTGTTCTGTTTCCTTATCATATGTAAAACAGAGCGGTAACCTTGCTGTAATGACCAAGTTTGGAGAGCTTCTCCTGCCTGACAACAGAGGAGAGGAGAATGAGAACATGGAGATGGAAGTTGAGGGGGTTCACATTAGTTTTGATTGCATGCCATTGTTGTGCATGCATGAGTGAAAATGTGTGCGAGAGGAGGCACCTCACAACAAAGAGTCAAGGACAAGACTCTGAGTAATGACAGAATATGTGATTACATTTGATAAATAAATGGATCATTGTGGGGAAATTGGGTTTCTTCAGTGGCAAATAGAGTATTATACTATATCCATCAGTGAATGGAATAGAAATAGGAGACGAGCAAATTAAAGTTATGGATTTGTTCTCAACTAATAATTCAAAATGTTATATTTGGTTCTGAAAGGGTCCCTCCCAAATGTGCAGAGTTCTACTAAGAAATTATTTTAGCATACAATTTGTTGTTCTTATCCTTTCACTATTATAAGTAACTCCATATAGTGTTAAGCAATGTGGTCATATTGTGATTTACAGCAGAGTACAGTATGGGTGCAACTCAGTGGTCTTTAAACTGAGGGATTCCCCCTGGAAGTGCCCAGAACCACAGCAAGAGGGGCACAGGGGGTAAAATTAGGATTTAAAGGTGTGATAAGTAATTTTTTACATTAAAATGTCTGATGCTCTTACATTGTCTCACACATTACCAGTAATTGTCTTAGTTATTTTTTGTTTTAGTCAAGGTATTGTGTTGTTAAATTTTGTTCATCATTGTCAAAATATTTTCTTATGTTCATGGTTTTCAATTACATATTTGAACTGGATGAAGGATTCTAGTCAATGGATGTCTCAATCTTAAATTAAAAGGGGAACAAACTGAGCAAATGTTCGCTGCTGCTCAACTCACAGCTCCTCTCTGATGTTGTGTGCCCATCCAACAGTGTTTAGCAAACACAGTGTTAATATTAAACTACCTAATTCAGTGTTTAAGGATAAGGATTTAATCACCTGGATTGGTTTAGAGGTAGGAGCCCTGTCTATAATTTGGCTCCCAGTAAAGAATCTCCTGAACTATGAACACAGATGGAATCTAAACCGGGAGAAGGTACATGCAATGATGGCAACAACTCCCTTGATGACGTCACCAAACTCTATCTTTGTTACTGTTTTTATTTACAGACCCCTATATGATCCCTGTACTTCAGGCCAGGGCTTGAATTGTGGGCGGAATTGCTGAGAAAACCAAGGAAGCTTAGTGTAGACAGTGAAGGTTTTTTTAGACTGAGAAATATTCAAGCATCGCTTTTCTACATGTTACTTGGTGTGAATAAAAAAAGGCAGTTAAACTACAACGGAAGTGCAGGGCAGGGCAGTGGCATTCTCTCTGTCATCACCCAGGAACAATGATAATTAATAACCAAGAGCTGCAGGTTTCAAGTGTTGTATGAAAAATTACTACTATGGAAATTAAGTAAAACTGAGAGGGAGTGTGTGTTTATGAATTTCATACTCAAATACAGTTCATGAAAACTCTTTCAGGACTAATTTGTTTTAGACACTGAAGATCCTTTGTGACAAATAACTTATTTGTTCATAAAGATCTATTTGAGTTTGATGTCAATCTCACCTGTTAGTTCATCACAGCAGTGCTGTTTTCCTCATCTACATCTGTCCCTTCTTTCTCCTTACCCTCATTTGCTACTTCAGCTACCACAGTAGAACTGGTTGAAGCCTGAAAACATTTAACACCAAGTAATTGGCTAGCTAATTGCACTGACTGGACTGGTTCGACAGCTTTCTCATGTGTGTTGTAGGTACTCCAATTTGTTAATACTGGTGTAGACTGCTTGCACTTCAGGATGAGCCTGTTTGAGTCTTTGAGTTATTTCAATGCTCATGTGGATTGAGGGAGAATCTGAGTTTAAGAATTACCATTAACGTTATCCAATTACATGAGCAGTCAATACTCACTAAGCAGCTATGCTAATTGTCTTCTCCGTGGAGAAAAGTTAATACAAGTCTTTCCTCCAGCACATGATCATGTTTTAATTCACAGAGAAGAAGGGCTTTTCACAGACACATGTTGTTTATGTGTTTGTGAAACAAAGAGAGGAACATCTGACTGGCAAAGGGTTTGGACCACATCATTCTCACAACAGCAAGGGTCGGGGGATCAGATGACAAGTTGAAATGTGTTGAAGCAGTCAGGATGAGAATCGACTCCTCCAAACCAAATCTGAGGCCATGGTTATCTGCCAAAGAATTTTGTATTCCTCTCTCTCTGTTGGGCATGACTTGCTGCCCAAGTGAAGGAGTTTCTCTGGGTCCTATTCATGAGTGAGGGAAGGATGGAGCAGAAGATGGACAGTCTGATGAGTCTAATTGTGTGAGTGTTTGTTGGTCTGGTAAAGGTATGAGGCAGCAATCTGATTCCTTGGAGTCTCATTTGGATTGAGTGAATTATCCAAACCGTGAGTCAGTCAGACCCCCATTGATACCTACAGACATCTCCCAGTTAGAGAGAGAGAGAGAGAGAAAAAAAAAGGACGTAAGAAAGGGAATGAGGAGAATACAGAAGGTGGATAGGGACACAGGAGAAACTAAATGAAAGTGAAATGGCACAGAGAAAAACACAGAGGCAGAGAATATAACATCAACAAGTAGTTGATAATGGACACATATTGTTGAGACAATGTAGACATACTGCCCATATTACTAACCATTATGTCAAAAAGTAACTCTGTAACTCTCTTTTTGGGAGGCAGATCAAGATTTGAGCATACTATGACGCAAATAACTACATAAAAATTACAACATAAATTAATAAAGACAATTGGTAAAGTAATAATTAAGGAGCTTTGGTGTGAACTATTCAAAAGATAATTTGATTATTTTGTACAATTTTGGCTGGTTACTTCCATTGTTTTGGCCATTATAGCTGTAAATAAAAGAACACAGAAAGAAACTTAAAATTAGAAATCATCCTTCGATGGGATCAAACAAGCGGGATGTCAACATATTGAGATTCTGATCCATGAGTACTCCGTTGTTACCATTACATTATTACATGAGCCAGTCAGTCTTCTTTTAATAATGCATAAGGGTTTAGATAAAATGCCCACAGTGTAGGATATTACCATCCCATCTCTATTCTGTCTTCCCAGAACGAAAATATTAAATATGATTGACATTATCAGACACTGAGTAAATGTAACATTCAGCTTTGGAGACTTTAAATTTACCCTCTGTGTAACTTTGACATTTAGAAATGCTGTTCTAATTTTAAATACAACAGGAAATTCAAACTCTTCCTGTTGCTCGTTTCCTTTGCCTCCCGCTCTCTCTTTCTCTCTCATAGCTCTTCTTTCCCCTCTGTCTCTCAGTATTACCATGCAGCCATGAGTCGAGAGGCTCTGATACTTGAGTGTGTGTCTGTGTGTGTGTGTTTGTGCAACTTTGTGCACAACCTGAGGGCTCAGAGTGGCATAAGTGCTCATTCAAGTCTGACATTGCAACTTTTTTATTGTATTGTTTGAGTCCCAAAGAAGAAAACAATTGTTATTTTGCAGCCATGAAATGCGGGCACACACACACCCACACACGTTTTTCGGAATAGACACCAATAAAGCTCCCTACCTGTTGTAGACAAAAAAAGTCACGGCTAACAAACACATGCATGTACACGCATATTTAGGGAAGCACACAGGCAGGGCAATCAGTATGACTAAACAGCCTGTGTGTTGCAGTGAAGGCTCTATCAATCATTCCTGAAGTTGAGAGCAGGTAGAGACCCCTAGTAGCCTTTGCAAATCTGTGTGTGTGCAGGTGTGTGCAGCAGTGTACAGTGCACACAGATAGTAAATAGTGGACGTTTGTGACGGAGTGCAAGAAGGTGGAGGGATTACTCATCCCCTGTGTGTGTGTGTGTGTGTCCATTTGCAGCCTCTTTCTCTAAGTAGACTCTCTGGACTATTTCTTCCCCTCATTGGCCTTTGGTCAAGTCACATAAGACAAACAGGATTTCAAGTTGAGCAGGTCTCTCCATATATTTCAATTTCACCTCACATATATGATTCATGAGTAGAGGACGTGGCACTGCTTTACCAGCTGTGGCTTCTCTTACTTTTCTCAATCAAAGATTAGAGGAAGCAGCTGACTGGCAGAGGTCTTGGAACACGCTCTTCCCCTCGCAGTTATCGGTTTGTATCCTTAGGGACCAAGAAATGAGAATGTCCATTATAAAGCAGCTAAATGGTGAGACTAACGAAGAAGTAATGGAAAAGCTTCCTTTCTTCCTGACATACTGAACTCATCAACTGCATGTGTGCTTTTATGCAGCCGTTAATCACCTTCTATCGGTGGAGAACGCTTGGTTTTCATTTTGGCACCCCTCATGAAGAAGCTCTGCTGCAGAACAGCAGCAGACACGCTGCCTGTGTGAACAGCAGACAACCGCTAAAGGCAGCGGAATTGCAGCGAGAGAGAAGCATTGATGTTACAGAGCTCTAGCTCTTATATAGTTTGGGGAGTGGGCTGTGCTAATGAGGGCCGCACTTTGTCATGGAAAACCAATAAAATGTATATAGTCCTTGTGCGGTAACTCTCTCAGACTCCCCTAAAAATCAGAAACAAGGAATGCTGTAAAACGGTCAAACTTCACAATTCAGTACTACATAGTTCCCATTCTTTTCAAATTTTTTCAATAATCATTTACCTGACAGGTATAGCATGTGTATTGGTCAAACGTTTGGGGTGACAGTTAAATGCCAATCAGGTTCACCACATATATCCAGAATAAACAGGACGGGAGGCTGATGATTCCAAAAAGACAATTTATTCAATTCTGACACATGATTTAAAAATACTGATCAAACAGTACAGGATCATGTGCAAAGTATGGAGTACTGGCATGTACTTGATATAAATAACAGATTAAATAGAGAGAAGTTAAAGGCTCAAGACCAAAATTAACAAAGCTAAATCATCATGTGTAAAACGAGCACAGCACACTTTAAGAATCCTAACACTGGTGTGATTGCACCAGTGGATTATCACTGCAAGCGATATTATACCATGAAGTAACAAAAGAGGGTCTGTAGTTTACAGAGCCAATAACTCACTAATATTCAAGCCATTACACCAGGATTGCACAGTACCCATCAACCATATAGCACGTTACCCATAGAACAAAATAAAACAAAGAAACCAGTAATGAAACAAATTAATCAGGAAGAAAACTAAATCTAAACAAGGCCAAATAATCTAAATGAAATCTTAATGTGGGAAAAAACAGTAACCGTGAATATTCTGCCTGAAGGCAGCCCTATGAAACAGTCATGTCGTATTAGGTCACACAATTATTAAACAAGGTTATCAAAATGTTTCAAAACATTAACAAAAATAAAACAAATCATTATGCCATACCTTCAATTCATTAAAATTAAGCAGAGACCCACACCGGTCCTTATTGTCTTGACGACAAGTACTAAAGCAGGAAAAGAGAATTACACTCAATGTCACAGACATATAATAGTATAGACTCTGGATATATGTCCGGCACATCACAAAATCTTGCTTGCGCGCGATTTTGAAAACAGGGCGCGGTTTTTCAAAACACTACACACAGTTAGCAGAACACCTCAGATCCGTTGCAAAATGAAACACTCTTGTAAAAACTATACACTAATTTATCAAAACCATATTTTGTTACCATATGAAACACACACATTTCATATGACTTAATTCTGTTTGAACCAGTTACACACTGCTGCTGCTAACCTAAAACACTTTTAGCAATTCTACTTCTCAGTGATTAGAGTACTGTAAGTGAAGTACACAGAGAAAGTGCAGATATACAATAAATTCACCAAACACTACACAAGACCAATGCTGCAGACTGATGAAAATATAATTTATTTCTCTCCATATACCCAAATCAGTCAACATGTCAACATAAAGAATCACAACAAAACAGTTTTCATGCTACTACAGTAGTGTGCATAACACTGTAAGCTCAGCAAATACCACACAGAAGATTCTGTATCCAGTACAGGTTACAATGACAGATTTCACTGTATATCTGCTAAGATTTGGCTGAACTCTTAGTCCAGCCTCCCTCAGCATCAATCCGTGGTTCACAACATGGTCAACTTGTGTTGCGCGAATTTCATTTGATAAATTTGGTCCTCTTCTTCTTTGAGCACGTTCTCCTCCTACTTCATGTCTTCCTCTTCCTCTTCCTCTAGCTCCACCACGGCCTCTACCTCTGGCACGGCCTCTTCCTCTTCCTCCTTCTCCTCCTCCATGGATTCCCCCTCTCACCCTCACTCTTCTTCTTCTGACTCCTTCCATTTTGGTTGAAGTCAGGTGAACCCATCTGCTGCATTTGTATAGTGCTTAAACCTGATTGCTGTGTCTACAATTAAGCAATCGTGTTTGCGCACCTGATGGCTGTCTTGAACCAGTTGTAATTTGACTGTCAGTGCTTTGGAATTGCAAGGAAGTGACATCATGATATACGTATGTGTCTAATGTATACAAGTGTGTTTAGTGTTTTGCAAATCACTGTGTGTATTGTTTTGCAAAAAGTGAGTCTGACATTGTGCTTATAGTGGTGCAAATCTGGGCCGATGTTTTTGCTCCTTGAGTGTAAGGTTTTGATAATTGTGTAATACTTTTGATTTTAGTGTTTAAGCAATCAAAAAAATTTAATAAAACTTAACGCAACAAACAATTGGCGTCCACACCTGCTTCGCCCACACTACACTTCCTTACAGGACCAGCAGTGGAGAGAGAGAAAGAGGGAGAGAGCTACTACCGGTGTCCCTAAATAATCTTTGCCCACTCCCTGCATCCTATAGACATTGCCGTCAGGTAAATTAGAGCTGTGATCTTATATCTACAATGACATATAAACTTAACTGTAACACTGCTAAAATGTTAAGAAACAAATAACTGATTTTGGTTTGCACAGTGTTTTAGTACACCATGAGTCAAAGATAAATGGTGGACAGAGTTTAAATGGACATGTGATCTTTTTGAGAAAATATCTCAACCATAACTTCAGTAGCTCTAGACCACTGGTCAGATTGTGGTTGTACAAGTGTATATGTGTACCCTTGTGGGTGTCTTCAGAAACACTCAATACTTAAACAAAAACTCATGGAACATGCTTTAATTTTTGCAAATATTTGAACTGTAATTACAATTTCCATTGACAACAGCCTTTATTTGGTGCAAATTTCCCCAAAGATTTCTTATCAGCATTTTTTCTTAAAGGGATAATTCACTGAAAAATGACAATTGTCAATATCTACTTGGTGTAAATGAGCTCATTTCGAGTTGAATATGAATGTCGGGGTTTGCGGACACTTGGATGACATCACATGAGCAGTATGGAGGCATGTTGTGTTTTTTCTGTTGTTTTATTACGTCTGAAGAAGGGGACACCATTGACTTCAATTGTATCGGATTCTGCTGCAACTCTGTTTACCCCTGAAACTCCAGAAGTGTGTTGTGGACTCAAACCCTTCACCCACCCCTCCATCAGCATAGTGGTGAGGAGATAATGAGTTAATTTTCATTTTTCAGGCACTATCCCTTTAAATACCAGCATGACAACTACAAATCCCTCTGCTCATAATCAGCATTGCATATATCAGAAATACCTCAGTGTTTGAGTTAAATTAAAAATGAAATTATTAGACGAGCTGAGGAGAATATAATGTGTGCAGGTTTTTTATCAAGAAGTCTTATCAAGTTTCAGAGTTTGAGGACAAAATGTCTTTCTGGAACTTCCCAGGGAGACTTTTCTTTGAAGGCATATTTTTCTACGAGACAGTTGCTGTTCACCTAATGTGTGATGCATCACCTCTCGGCTTTCAAGCGACAAATAATGTGTGAAACAGAGTGTGTGTTTGTGTGTCTTTTAAGCAAGCAGAACTTGCTTGAAAGCTGTACATATCTGACGTGCGTATTTAACAGCCACGAACAGATGTACAGGAAATGTGTGTTTCTTTCATACTGTTTGTGTGTTTTATCTTACCTTTTAACACGTTTTAAGTGACTTAAATAGCATGAGACATTGTGCTTACTTTTGAGTGCGTTCTGCTATGAATAGATAAACATTTCTGGTTCAAGGTAGCCTTGGTTAAAACTGCATTGGCATTAAGCTGAGAAGCTACTGTATGAATCATTTCCTCCAAATTGTGCTTATTGCAGAGGCAGCAGCACATCCAAAGCATCAAAAATGAAATCAGTCAGTCAGTCAATTATTGGAGATCTAGCTCCTACTATTATTTCATGCACAGTTACACATGCGGGGACATCCATGCAGCGTGACAAAAGGCAATTATCTGATCATAGATGCACATACAAGTACATTATATGAAGAGTGAAGGCACAAGAATGAGAGAAGGAAATCAGAAAGGTTAGAAAGATAAAGATTTTCTCATGGCAGAAATTAAAGAAGCAGAGACACTAAGTGATATAATATCAATCTCTTTCCTTCCCCTATTCATTTATCCACACAGACATGCCATTGTATGTAGAAGACATGACAAGCATAGACATGCTTGAGAAATAAAATAAGATGGATAAGAGGGAATATGTTAAGAGAGTGGAAAGGTAACTATAGAAATACAGTACATTCAAAAACAGTATGTGAATAAATGAAATACATACATGGATAGAGAGAGAGAGGCACAAAAGAAGAGGGTTCTTCACTGAAACATTTCATTACACAATGCACACTCAACTGCACACCCTGTACTTATATATATATATTTTTTTTTTACGAATATGTTGATCTTTGAACCAACTTTGAAAATCAACGAAAATGAAAAGTTCCTTGTTTAAGTTATTCTAGTTTTCTGTGAGTCTGCAACAGAAAATACCATGATGTTAAAATAATTTGGATTTCATAAGAAAAGACATTTAGACTAATAATCATGTATAATTTAAAGCAACTTGACCAATTTTCTAACTTAAGCTAAGAAGTTCCAAAAAGTTCAAACTATCATATGAAATTTTTTATCTTAGCCAAGGTGGAAAGGTTGGGGTATTGTTAACAACAAAATCTGACAAACTAAAATGGAAACAAATTTAGATCATGAATTGTATAAAGAACATGAATTTAAACACTAAAGTGTTTAGTCACTGAAGCTTCCCTTTCACTGCAGAGATATTCAGAATAATACATGACACACATCATGTATGATATTTCCAACAGTTTTAAGGTTAGACTAAACTCATGTCAATATTGCTCCCTCTTTTTCTGTATTGGTTTAAGCATGGAAACATGTATTTTTGGCTATGCAGCAACATACCTTTTTTTAATGGAACTTTTTTGACTTTACACTCCATCATAAACAGATCCCCGACAACCCTGTGTGTGTGTTTGTGGAATCAAAATGTCTTTGAACTGTAGCCTGCCTATCAAACCAGTCAGTGAGTCTTCCCCTCCCATTCACACAGATTTCCCTCCTTCCTGGAACAGGTCGGGCCAATCAAAATAATTTATCTAAAATAGGCTGGGCAAGATGGCTGCCAGTGTTGCTGTTATTGGCTGTAAGTCCATCGAATTGACGCATCGGCAACAGTTACAGTTTTTTCGATTGCATAAACACTAAAGTCAAAAGTATTGCACAATTATCAAAACCTTACACTCAAGGAGCAAAACATGGGCCCAGATCTGCACCACTATAAGCACAATGTCAGACTCACACTTTTTGCAAAACACTAAACACACTTGTATACATTAGACACAGAAGTATATCAAGATGTCACTTCCTTGCAATTCCAAAGCACTGACTGTCAAATGACCACCCCTATGAGCCAATTGGTTCAACACAGCCATCAGGTGCGCAAACACATGATTGCTTAATTGTAGACACACCAATCAGATTTAAGCACTATACACATGCAGCAGGTGAGTTTACCTGTCTTCAACCAAAATGGAAGGAGTCAGAAGAAGAAGAAGAGTGAGAGTGAGAGGGGGAATCCATGGAGGAGGAAGAGGAAGAGGAAGAGGTGGAGGAAGAGGAAGAGGAAGAGGAAGACCTGAAGCAGGAGGAGAACGTGCTCAAAGAAGAAGAAGAACAAATTTATCAAATGAAATTCGCGCAACACTAGTTGACCATGTCGTGAACCACGGATTGATGCTGAGGGAGGCTGGACTAAGAGTTCAGCCAAATCTTAGCAGATATACAGTGAAATCTGTCATTGTAACCTGTACTGGATACAGAATCTTCTGTTTGGTATTTGCTGAGCTTACAGTGTTATGCACACTACTGTAGTAGCATGAAAACTGGGACATGTTTTGTTGTGATTCTCCATGTTGACATGTTGACTGATTTGGGTATATGGAGAGAAATAAATTATATTTTCATCAGTCTGCAGCATTGGTCTTGTGTAGTGTTTGGTGAATTTATTGTATATCTGCACTTTCTCTGTGTACTTCACTTACAGTACTCTAATCACTGAGAAGTAGAATTGAATATCGTGCTTAGACAATCGAGAAAAACTGTGGTTTTCATTTAGAGAAAATAAGTAGTGTAATGGAAAACTTGCACATGACCTATAGTTGAACTGTTTACTCTTTCTGATTATTGTTCCTCTTCTGTTCTGACTGATACTGTGCATTTGGCTGATGTAAACTCAGAGTTCATGCCCTTACTTGATAATATGACCTGTTGTTGAACCCGACCTGTACAACCATGGCTCGGTCATCTTCCTGTTTCATGCAGAAGCGAGAGCAGACAGCTTCCTGTGTTGACCAGACAACGGGTGGCTTCAGTTTTCTTGCTATTACTCAGAATCAGCTGTCTCTCATGTTTCCTGAGTTATCAAAATGCAATGTTCACTATGCACATCTCACCTACGCATAGGTTCAACTATATCCTGCCCAGCAACAGAGTCCTATATAAGACACACACACACACTCACTCCTCGAACTCTCTTGTAGACTGCCTGCATGACTTGTTCCTTTGAAGCTTCAAATAAAAGACAAAACTCTGTTCATTCTGAGCCATCGTTTACTTTCTCACCAACTTGCATTTTGCACCGAAAATTCCAGCACAGTAGCCCCACTAACTGTACTGAAACTGAAAGATGGATATTCCTCATGATCCACTGCTTCCTGAACTGAAAGCACTGCTGTTCTAACAAAAACAGTGTTTGGAATTCTTCTTATTTTAAAAACTTTACTCATTGGATGTCAGAGATTTTGGTTTTAATAACGTCTAGGTTTGAAGGACCAGCATTACTTTTGAAATTGCTGAGCCTGATTCTGACTGATAGCTGCAACTATCAGTTACACACTTCTCACAGGTGATTGTACCTGACAACGTTACATGGTTCAAGTCAGTGTACCATTTGAAATTTGAAGCTACTATTCTTAAATAAAGAGAACTCAAGCAAAGACTACAAGACGAGTTGCAAATGTTGTGATGAATAGCAGGAACACAGAAGGGCAGATGAAAGTCATCTTGCAAGTCTGAGGATCCTGTAGTCTCACCTCAGGACATTCCTCAGGAAAAGACGGCTGAGAGAGGGCATATAATGACTGCGGATACAGAAAACACTGTTAGCAAAACTAAAAACTTACTGCAAAGCCCAAAGGAAGGCACTTTCAAAATCAAGTGTATTTGGATTTAACTCCACAATAAACTCCAGCTGGAAAAAAATCATTGTTTGAAAATTGTTTTAAGAACCCAATGAATCAGAGAACCATCACAGTGGTTATTTATTTATTTACATTGAGGGAGCACTAAATGATTATTGAACTTTAAAGGAATAGTTCACCCAAAAATGCTGCAATGCTTTTTACCCCAGAAACTCCAGAAGTGCTTTGTGGAAGGCAAACACTTCACCCACCCCTCCCATTAGCATAGTGGTGAGTAGATAATGAGTGAATTATCATTTTTGGGTGAACTATTCCTTCAATTGGCCATGATAGATTCTATCACCGAGTGAGAAAATAAAATGTGGGAAAAACCCATTGATCGCAAAAATAGCAGTAAGGCTTCCATTGCCTGCTGCTATTTATTTCTCTGTGAGATAAGTGAGAGTCTGTGTAAAATGTAGTAATGCCCAAACATGATCCTGTTGTCATCCAAGGATATCAGCAGAGATTACACTGCTGAATTAATTACAAATCCAAGAATAGTGTAGTAACAGGTGAAGCCATACATTTGACACTGCTTCCTGTAGTACAAAGATGATGTCACAAAGCAAACTGCTTTTTTCAATTAAATTTGGACTCCAGTAACCTTGGTGCTGCAGGTCTTATAATCATAACAGTAGTTAGTTATAATAATGCTAATGCTAATGCTATAATGGAACTGATGTTGTTGCAATGTTTAAGGTCTAAAATGTAGGTAAGTTTATGCCTGAATATGTTGCATCTTTGCACCTTCTCAGCCACTTACACCTTCTACTTCTAGATAACACGAGCACAGGAAGCATTATAAAATGGAACTAATCCTTGTTTTGGTCATTGGGAGGAATAAATGGTTTTGTATTTATATAGCGCTTTTCTAGTCTTGATGACCACTCAAAGCACTTTACAGTACAGTTTTACATTCACCCACTCACACACACATTCATACAGTGCATCTATTAGCAGCACTTTGTTGTTCTATGGGGGGCAATTCAGGGTTCAGCATCTTGCCCAAGGATACTTCGGCATGCAGATGGGGGAGACTGGGGATCAAACTGCCGACCTTCAGGTTGGAGGACAACCACTCTACCCCTCAGCCACAGCCGCCTGAGAAGAACTTCATAAAACTTCCCCAAAGCTGAGGGGAACTTTAATTATTTTGTGTGGGTTTTTTCACCTTGTACATTGCACATCATTTGAGCCACTTTTTTATATAAGATTACTGACATGAGCAGCTTTAAATTAAGAGGCTGAGAACAGGGGCAGTACCTTAGTTTGAATTGTCCTGAAAACCATTTATTAAAAGTGTGATAGATCTATATCTGCTTTGCTCTATACAAATACAGCTGACATTAAAACAGCCAGACCTCTTGCAGGTCTGAAATCCTGAAATGTGACATTTTAGATCGAGTAGCACAGATATGTGCTGTTTTTCCAAAGGTTACAGATAAAATGCAACCTTCACTTTGTCTCTGTGGGTAGCCTTACTCAAAAGAAGAAAAGAAGAAGACAGAAATTAGAAAGTCAGTCTGAATGTTGTTGTCTCCAAGTCCCAAACTTAGCTGCAGCAGAGGAGGAGGAATAGGAGGAGGAGGAGGAGGAGGAGCAGCGGCCCTCTTCTCGGCCATACGCCCTTGAGGACCATGTTATTTCCCTGGTTCTTGACGGGAAGGTCTGTCTTTCTATGAGTCTGGTGGTGTCGCCGTGGTCTTGTCCTCCTTCTTCTTCTTCAAAGGATGATGAATCTGCAGAAGCCTCACCCACTGGGTCGTAATCTTCATCACCGTCGTCTCCGTCTCTGTCTTCGTCTCCGTCTTCATCGCCGTCTCCGTCCTCTCTGTCTTCTTCTCAGTCTGCTTTTCAATCTGCTTCTTGGTCTGCTTCTCCATCTCCTTGTCCGTCTGCTTCTCGTTCTGGCTCTTTCGCGTCTTCTTCGGGTTCAGAGGATGGTTGCTGGGAGAATAGCTGTTGGAGAACCTGTTCTCTGGTGAAACGCTCCTGACGTGACATCGTGCCATGGTCTGGGAGGGGGGCACATGGAGAATGATGCACCGGCTTCTTCAAGGGTCTAATGTACCCCCCCTAGATTACAATTGGAATCAGGTGTGGGTCTAAATGACCCCCCAGGAGACACACCCACAATCATGGGTCAATCTGACCCAGGAACAACACAAGGGGTAATGCATGAAAGACAAAAAGCTGTGTGCAGTGTCCCATGTCAGATGTCTTGTGGTTGTTTCCTATCCTCCAAGTAAGATGTACATGCTGTCTCTGTTTATAAACATGTGTATAAAGTAGTTCAAACTAGCTCAGCATGAAGCAATTCACACTCTGATGCCTCAGTAACTTCAGTAACTGTCAGAGGGACCAAACTAGTACTTTCACTTTCACACTTTAATCTGAAAGTAAGGGCTTATGAAACACTTGGGTGACACCACAAGAGCAGTTTGGAGGCATTTTAAGGGGTTTTTTGTGTTGTTTTTTTATGTTTGAAGAATCGGTTACTATTTACTTCAACAAGTAGATGAGTGAATTTTCATTTTTTTGTGAACTATCTCTTTAAGTTAAGGATTTTAATATTTCTACCACCACTGACTAATACCACAGATGGAGGGAGGCCACTAAAAATATTCCTGATTCTCAGAGACAGTTTTATTATAGTTGAGGTGAAAGAAAAGTTTTCTTTACTAAATTTCTGGCTCCAGAGAGATGCATGCAAACTAGTTACTGAGCATAAAAAGGTATTTTTTTTTATGCAGTGTGTGTATTACTTAAAAATTACTTGTATTTGCATAATATGCCAACAGCAATCTGTGATTATTTATACAGCGCAATGAATTAAACATAATTTAATCAATTTAATCTTTGACAAGTAACAGAGGTAACTAAATACATGATACTGTTTAGAAACAACGACAACTAAAATACAACAACAATCTTTATATGAATGAAAATTCATTAAAATCCAAATTTAATTTTGCCAAAGACGCATGCGAGCTAGTTCAGGCAGCCAACTCGAGCTGCGCTGCTCCAATCATGTGACATACCTCACTCTCCACAATCATCTATAATACACACCCACCTTATCGGGTGGTTTATTTAAGCAGAGAGAAATTTCCTATCATCCCCTTTGCTCGCACTGCTGCTGCAATATTGCTACCAGCTGCTTCAGCCCCTCCACCACCCCATCATCCACCTGTAGGCTCCAACAGGGGGTTACGAGTATTTGCTCATCACTCCCATCATTCCTGTGTAATCATGTGGGGGAGTGATTAAGTTGGAGCCTAGACCCCAAACACTAAACCTATTCTACTGCTGCAATAAACGTTTGAATGTGAGTTGTCTGACTGAAATATATTTATGAATCTAAGTTGTTAGAAGAGGAAGTATTTTTCATTTTTATGTCAAAATTGTTCTCAACTGCATGTGGTGAAATCTACTGACTTAAATCAGACCTTGTTTCTTGGCAGGTTGCATTCTGCAGCTCAACCTTTCAAAGTTTTTGAGAGAAAACCTATGCACAATATGCTGACTTTCAGCAATGCTAAGGGCTCTGTGACGTCAGGGATGAACCTTGTCCCTGTTGGTCAAGACAAATGGCTTTGAAGAAAAACTGACTTTTACAAAGACACAGACATAGGCAACAGGTAGAGCCGACCAGAAAAATAAAGTACAGAAATTAATTGAATTCCCTGTTGAGTTATGTTCGTCATCCTCATTTCAGTTGGTCATTATCTTTTTATATTCCTGTTTCATTTCTGTGCCAATGTGTAGCCAATTCCACATGGGCGTAAATATACATTTCAAAGGCCATTATTAAGTGGTTTTAAATTAAGTAGGTTATTGCAGCACATGTTGAGAGGATGCAAGCAGTTACTGCACTGCAAGGGATGAATTCCTACAAGGGAGAAGACTCATGTATTAAATATTTTATGTTAAACTCTATATGTTGTCGTTCACAGTAGAAACTCCTGTCACTATTTATAATATATTCACCTGCCATGAAATTGATTCCCAGCTGCATGTGATTTTGGATGGCGATAGAGAGTTAAATGTAAAGTGAAAGAGCACAAACTCCACTCTTTCTCAGAGTCATCCTCTGGGGCAGATTTAACCTTGAATGATGTTTCAGAGTCTGTTCAACGTCTTGTTTTAGAAGATTAGTGAGAAATGTTGAGGCACCATCTGCGCTCTGAGAAAATCTGCCCAGATGGAGGCAGATAGAAGCTGGTGTCCAGTGGAGGACTTATACAAAGGATTGTGTCTGCACAGCTGGAGAGGTCCTGCAGAGAGACTAAAACTGTTTTGATTGTGCTGAGGTGGACAGTGGCTCCAGGCAGCACACACCTGGGATGTTGAGAAAAGATAGCTTAGAGTCTGCTGTGGGGGCCATGGAGTTGTAGCCCGCAGATGCTATTATGCCTGGAGGGGAGAGCTACAGGAGGTGAGAAATTCTGAGAATAATCCTTAGAACTGCACGTTGCCGTTTTAATTTTTTTTCCAAAAGATATTCTGATCACAAGATTCTGCATTAAATATGTTTCTTTTAGCAGAAATGGCAGGTGACTAGCAATTTAGGGAGAAGACAACATAGGGAAAGGTCATGCAACAATGAAGGCCAGCTGATTTCAAATTAAAAATCTTGTGCTTATGGACTGTGTAAATTAACTATTTAAGTTCTGGTCCTACTTGTTGCTTTGATATCCTGTGATGTAACCCATTACACTGCTGTTTCCAATACAGGCACTTGGCTTAGAGCTCCGCTGGACGTGCATGAGTTCAAATTCACTACAACAGCTTTGGTCACACTGACCAGAATATTCTAACACAGAGATTTTCAACTGAAATTCAGAGAGGTCCAAAAAGAGAATTTCTGAACTTTCTTTGACAACTTACAATACCATTAAGGTGAGTTAAGGTGTAAAGCTAGTAATGTATTCGACTGGTGGTGAAAAGAGAACTGAGCCCAAAAGTTTTAGATTTCTATAGAGAAGCTTTGGAAAAGAATACCACCATATATTCAAACAGCTAAGAGGTGGGCCTTCACTGGGTTGTTTGGCCTCACCCTGTGACGAGGGTCCAACATTACACTGATGCTGTAGTGTCTGTCGCCATTAAAAGTAATCAATCTTAAAAATACATATTCTAACATTAGGCCTTTAAACTTTTTGGCTGAGCAAGCCTATTCTTGGGATTTTGTCATCATGTACTGTCTAAGCTTGATCTGCATTTCTCTAAATCTCCTTTTTGTTTTGTTGGCAATCCAAACACCTCAATGATTTTTATTACCTCAGGGAGTCATATGGTGTACATGCTCGCGCCTGGACAGAGGTCCATTCAGTCTGAGGAACTAAAAACACCCAGGTGTGCAGTTTCACTGCAGTAAAGCACAATAGTGCATGTTAGATGGAGGAGGTTGACATGAGCACTTGGGCGAGGTTCCCGATGTGCCCTTATTTTATTAGGAGATCTTGGTAAGCACCTGTACTGGACATGCAGACAATTTGGAAGAAAGGTAACCCCATTGGAATATTTTCTTATTTATTTCTCTTATATTTTTTGAAGCTGCCAAAAACTTGCAGCATCATGGCACCAGCATGAGCACTCAGTTCACCTTAGTGGAAATGGGGTATTTGTGTCCCCTGGAGCCTCTTCCATCAGACCAGGCTTGTTCTCACGACCAGAATTGGATTCATAAAAACAAACTTGACAGGAACATTTGCGTATTTCCACGCAAACTCTGACCCATGCATCCGAACATTTTGGAGATGGGAAAGTGGCAATACAGACGTGAGGTGGTGAACTGAGGCCAGAATATTGATCCACTTCATAATTTACATTAAAACCAACAGCTTTAGTTGTGCTCGCACAACATATCTGTTCCACACAAACCTTTTAATTGAAAAATATATAAAACAACTTACAGCAAATATGTTCAGATTCCATTAAACAGCAGAGTTACAGAGCCAAGTCATTATTAGATTATTAGATTTAATATCTTCTGACACTGTGCGTGTATCATAAAATCACTGCAGTGAACGTGACTGTGCCATCAGTGCGCACAGTACACCATTTCAGGCTTTTGTGCGCACATACACTTTTAGTATAAATCCCACACACTGTTTTGTAAATGAGACCCCAGGCCTGTTGTAGGGCTCTGATGCATTCTGTGAAAATAGAGAGGGGGTGTAACAGAAAGAATGAAAAGATGCAGTGGAGAAGTCATCACTGGTCTGGTGTATCTGTTTTGATGTTCTAAACAGGTTCATGTTTTCTGTTGCCTGTACCCTAATTTGCAGTCATTAGTTGCACATGAATTAAACATCTGCACTTGTCTACTACTTATTCTTGTAAATGAGAAGGCTGCATTAGCATAACAGATGGCTTGATGCTTATGGTGCGAGTACACTTAAGAGGCAACGATCGCTGGCTCCCCATGTCTTTATCGTTTACTGCTCTGTTCCCCTCCCTCTCTCTCTCTCTACCTACCTCACCCAAATCTCACATCCTTTACACTTATATGATTCCTCAGTCCGAACAGATGAGCCAAAATCTGAAGCTATAATGGTCTCTTGGATTAGCGGGAGGAAAAAAAACTGTCATAAATACATCTCACCAAATGTCTCCGCCTGATGGTTTGGATGTCTCACTCATTTGTATAATTTGTGTGTCACACAGTCGAATCATTCAAGGTGGGTCCCAAATGTTATTTAGTGTGTTCCTAATAATTTTTTTATCAGCTCTGGGATGCTGTTATTCTAATTACTGATGTTGCTTTGTCCTCTAATAGTTTTATCTTTAAATACTCTTTTAACTCTTACCTTGGGTGTTCTCTAATTCCTGTGAATCCATGATTGATGAGGATATTTCTGATCATATTCCCATATTAATTAATTTAGTCACTTTAATGGTGGTTTACCTGAGATGTTCGGTGAGAGCAATCCCAACCAGATTTGGATTACATGTATTTTTGTCCCATCTAGTTACAAATAACTCTTCCAAGACACATATTCAGATGGAGTTGAAAGGGGCAGAAATGTGGTCTGTACCTGTAAAGAGCTTAGAGTCCATGTGTAACTCACTATAATACCTACTGTGATGGAAATTCAGATTCTTCTGCTCAGATGAGATGATATTTGCCGCTGCCAAGGAGGTTATGGTTGTGTTGATTGGTTTGTTTGGTTGTAAGCAAGGTTATTAAAAAAGAACTGAACAGATTACCACAAAACTGGGTGGAAGAATGCAGTATGGTTTGGGGAACAACTCATTCTCTTTTTGTGTGGATCGCAATCAGGGGACGGATCAGAGAATTTTTTTCACTTGCTCTAACATTGTGGTTTTGACTTTTACACTGGTTTCCCAGGACATGATGCATGGTTCTTGATAAAAAGCCAGATTTAGGGAACTGATATCTATGTGTTTGCAATTTGATGCAGCTTGATTGAATTTAAGGTGACTGTTGGGTTTTTAATACAACAAGTGCCCATGTCTACCTTCTCCATTTTTGTCTTTCTTGTTATCACATTAAACACATTAAAGACCTGTTGAAATAAGATGGTTTCTAATACCTGTTACTATCTGCTTTACCCCTCCTGTTTTATGCAATTAAGTGCTTACCACTCTCAGGCTTAATCCATATATCAAATTGATCTGATTACTCGAAGCTAATGTTATGTAACATGTAATTATTACAGCTGTATAGGATAACCTGCAGTTTTAAATGTACTCTACGTTGACAGCTGTGCGATACAGGTTTTTTATTACTTTCCTCCAGCTCAAAAAGTATATAAGTAAGTGTTTCTGCATTTGCACAAATAAAACAACCTTGATCTAAATTAAGATTTTATTTTTGGCCATAATGCCCACCCCTACCCCTCCTCCTCCTCTCCATTCTCTAGGTAGTATTTGGGGCTTGGTTATTACAATGTAGAAAAACATCCACATCTCAATATCCCATCCCAGACAGCCTCTCTCTTCTTCACATCATCTATCCCCAATATCCACTTCTTCCCTGATAACGTCTAACCTTGAATCAAATATTGTTGTGACATGGTTCATATATTTGTGAAGGTTTCTTAAACAATATTTTTCACTTGCACTGATACTCTTGTGATGCCATGCTCCTTGTACAGGAGGCTGATGAAAAGTCTGCGCTGTACACAGTATTCACGTTAAATTAACAATGCAGTTTTTATTTTAGGTTCCCCTGAACTAGGGATGAAGCTGAACATCACTGAAATTCTTCTGAAATAACGAAAATATACCAATACAATTTCCATTTTTAAAATACTGAAGATCTCTTTTAATGATCCAAACTCGGTCATCTTAAAGTGGACCAAAAAGGACTCAGTTCTTTCTGCATTCTCATTGACAATTCATTTGCATCTCAATGTATTCTCATTTTTCTATGTTATTGCACATGGCTGCTTTTTCATCAAATAATACAATTAGTCAGATTAATCTGAACTCGCTTGTTATTTAGAAAGTCAATAGTGATTTAGTTACACACTCTGCACTGGTCAACAAGTGACTCATGTAGACCTGGGGTCTCATTTATAAAACATTGTGTGGGATTCATACTAAAAGTTTACATGCGCACAAAAACCTGAAATGGCGTACACCAACAAAATTTCAGATTTATAAAACTGTGTGCACGCACACCTGAAAGTAATGTTCACTTTATAAATCGCAGTCCACCTGAAAACGTTCGTACTTGGATCTGCCTCATACTCCGCCCTCCACAAGCCCACTTTCAACCATAAATGGTCAATGCAAAGCACGTCATGAATATTAAATTGTGCTGCTGACCAATGGGTTTCCACCGTGAGTCATGACAGAGTCACGGTGTCAAGCGATGAGAAGACGAAGCGGAACTTTCTGACACTGACATCGAGGTGTTTGTTAGTGAGGTGGCGGTGAAGAGCGATTTTATGGGACAGCAGTGATGAAGCAGAAAATACACTGATACTCTGCTGCTGCTGTGGATAATACAATGTGTGCATCTGTCCTGATGCTGAAGCAGCGTCGGTACTAATGGTAACAATAATAAAGGTAATAATGCAGCAGTGGGAGCTACAAAATGAACATAACAGAAATCTTGAATTGATTATGTTCTGCATCGATGCTTCTCAGTTCACGTTCAGTTCAATACAATGGCATAACTTGAAAAGGAAACCTGGAGTGTTTTGTGTTCACATTGCAAAAGGTAAGCGAACAAAAAGCAGTCTTAGAGCAAAATGCACTCAGACCAGCTCATGCGATGCTGACTCATCGCTATGAGTTAGTTTGGAGGCCTGAAAGGTACACAGTGTGAAAACACCCTTAATCCAATATCATTACATCAGTTTCTCCCAAAAGTGTAACAAATAGCACAACTCCCGACAAAGAGAATCAAGAAATATCAGACAGACATTATAAATCATGCACAATGAGGTGAAAGTAGGTGTGTGGATACGTTTGAGGAGGTACATGACAAATAGCACCGGCCTGTTGAAGTGATTGATTCATGTAAATGCCATTGGAGAAGGTGAATGTGTATTTGTGTGTTGGTGTGTGTGTGAGGATGACATTACAGTTGTATAAAGCACAATGTCACAGGATAGAAACAAGCGCTCGAAGATCTAAGATGAGGCAATGAACCATAGAGCAAACTGGAACCCAAACACACACACAGCAATGCAAGACCAGTTGAGCAAATGTCACAGGAGAGCACACACGCGCTACAGCACTCAGGCATTACAGTACATATGAAGGGCATAGCCAGACAAGAGAGTAAATATCAAAAACATGTACACACACACAAACACATGCACACAGTCAGTCATGCCAGAAGAGTAAATATCAGCTGTAAAAAATAAAAGGCAAACAGGAAATCCTGAATCATCATTGCTTTCAAAGAGTAGCCTTTTATAGATAACATATATATACATTAAATAAATCAATTTTTTATCAATTTAATGCTGCTGATCAATATTAATTAAACGATAGTTCAAACAGTTATGTGATGATTAGATAATCATCACCTCGCTCTTCAGTTCTCCTCAACTCTATGGAGCACTTTGGTGTTGTTTTGATTGTAGAGGCCATTTAACCGTTTTTAGTGCAATTTCATCACTCAGCTCATCAACCTCCCACTCAGGGATAGGCAACCTTTACTATCAAAGGAGCCATTTTGCCCCCTCTTTCACCAAATAAAATTGGTCTGTAGCCGCAAAACATATTTGATAACACAGCTTATAAAGTTTTCTATATAGTTATACTATATATATATATATATACATATACTGTTTATATATAATAAATATATTTCTTTGCATTTATGAAATTATAGAATGACAATAAAGAAAACTGTTGACATTTTATTGCTATTTTTACCTGTTACAGCAAAGGAAAACACCAAATTCTTATGAAGAGGAGAACAAAATACACTGGCATGTGTAGGCCTACTTTGAAATAAATTAAACACAGAACTAAGCAGGCCTATTTGAGTCTGCCCCATATTTGAGGGAAATGTATAATATAAGAAGTAGCCCACTTTGAAATAAATACTTTGAAATAAATGTGACGTTCACGTGAAAACTGATTCGTTATGTTCCCCGTTTGCGAAAAATATGTGCAACATGCACAACACTGTACAGGGAGCCACTGCAGAGGGGCCGAAGAGCCGCATACGGCTCCAGAGCCGTGGGTTGCCGACCCCTGGTGTAGAGTCACTTTGGTCAGTGGGTGGAGCTTTTATATAGGTTGATCTCAAACTTAATCTGGAGCAGGTTAGCCATTCATCATAAATTACCATGGTGATTTACCCCGATAAGAAGTGAACAAGCTTCATAGGACTGAAAAAACTAAACCTGAAGTTAACCTGATAACCACGAATCCTGCTTGGTAGCACAGACCCTGGATCTGTATTGTGATACTGACTGTGTTTAGTAAAATACTGATGAAAGCAGTGTGGACTGATTCCAACCATCTACTGAGCTCACAGTCTCCAGTCGACAGCTTGAATGCTGCTTTAGATGAATTTTTCTTTGAAATTTTTTATTTTTAATTCCCTTTGCCAAGCAGGTATATTAGTGTTTTGTGTAAATGTGGTTGGATGCTTATTGCATATCAGTGGTTGTGTCATCTTGATGCACAAATAATCCTAATAAATTTTTTTGTTGTGTAGTGTAACCTACGTATTGGACCCGGTTTGTGTAAAGCGAGCTAAATTAGTCCACCAGGTGTCTTGTTGCACTCAGATGAGTAACAAGGACCATGGGACAAGGGCTCCTTCAGGGCCAGGCGACCTGTCGGAGATGGTCGCCAGTCTTATAAATATGTCTATTGATGCTGTGAGTGAGTTGAGTGGTTATGATTTACGCACATGTGACCAAAAGATTGAGGAACTGACTGCATATATCAATAACCCCACTGGTCCGCAACAGACAATACCCCAAGTTCTGGGTCTGTACAAACAGAGAGCCAAGCTGCAAACCCAAGAACATGCAGAGGAGCTCATGGCCATGCAGGCAGTATGTCGGGTGGAGCAAGTGTCAAATTCCCACTTGCAGCATGAAATTGAGGAGGCCCGAGAAGAACATGATCAGGCAATGCAGAAGTGCAAAACTCTGCACGTGCAGGTCCAAGTTCAAGATCAGGAAAAAAGGGGGGACAGTCAAAGAGGGCTGGCCTCCACCGAGCTGATGCCCTTGAGCACAGGGTCAGGAGCTGACGTCATTCCCGGTGGAGCCAGCGGAACGGAGACACTGGGAGAGCAGCTGCGAGCACAGCTGCGCAACCCTCAGGCAGAGGAAGCTTTGCTTTGGAGGGTCCAACACGCCCAGCAGATGGCCACTCCGGCCAATGTAACGTCAAGGGTGGAGCAAAAGGGAACCCCTGGGAGTGCAGTGACCTGGGACCACTATCAGGCAACTCCAAATGCCTGTCTAGTGGACACTGAGGATCCACTCCAACCAGGTGTAGCACATCCTTCACGGAGCCACCCTGCTCCAGACCATGACAATGGAAGAACTCCGCCCTGTTAGCAAGGAACATGGCTGGCTTTGAACCCCCATCTGCCACTCAGGCATATGCGCACTATGGCTCACGGTCGCATCCTGGTTGGTCCTCCACTCCCTGGTGCAGGGCAAGGAGATGGTAGCTGCGATGACCAATACCATGGTGGATACAAGTCGGAAGAGGGAATCCGCACCCGACAGCTGGAGTCCCTATCCAACCACGTCGAGCGCTTAGTCCCAAACAGCCAAGAGTCCAACATAGACGATTACCTTCGGGAGATCGAACGTTGCCTCTTGGACTTAACAAACCCATCATCCAGAGAGAAGCTGAAGCTGGTCTGGAAAACGACAACCAGGAGCGTCCATGCGTTCATGGAAACGTACCCCCCTGGTACCAGAGATCGCTACTCTGCACTCTGTCAGGCCCTGCGAGAAGAATACTCACTCTTCACCGACCAGGCCTCTGCCACCCTGGGTGCCTTTGCGGTTATGCAGAGGAGGAATGAACCTCCGAGGGAGTACTACAGATGCCTGACGGCAGCGTACTTCCAAGGGCGTAACGCCCCTGCGCTAGAAGAAGAAACTTTTTTCAAATCACTATTCCTGCATAACCGCAGGAGATGAGGAGGTACTCTCAGCTAGCCTGGGAGACGCGAACACGCCCAAGCAGAGGACCTGAACAGGACCCCAGGGTTCTGGGAATTCAAGTCCAACCAAATGTGGACCTGGTGCTAGAAGGTAACGAAATACCCCACACCAAGATGAACCCCAGAATAGGGAACCAGGGATGTCGACCCTTCCAACAGGGTGCCACACAAAACTAGAGGGGTGAGGATTCAAACCAGTCCCACAATCAGGGAAGACCTCGGTATCCAAATACTTCTCAACAGAGAGGTAGGGATTGGTCCGAACGGAAACCCCATCAATACCAGGAGTATAGATATGGTGACAGAAATCCTAAACATGGAATCCATCCTGGGATGGAGGACTTGATACGGAGATGTGTGGCTGAAGTGATAAGGAACCTTGAGGTACCTGTCCCTCCAGTCTCCCCTAAGAAGCTAGACACTGAACCCCATAGGCTAGACTAGAGCAGGCGCCCTCCTTCCCCACTCCCAAAGTTTACTTTGTCGATTGGAGAGGACCAGGCGCTACCAGAACATCTCCCTCTCGCCTCTGCACCTAAAGGTGGGGAGCAATCCCAACTCCAACAATAGCCGCATGCGTCAACTCATCCCGTCAGCAAGCACTAGTACTCACCTTCATTCCACGCTCCATAGTTGCATGCCTTACAGACTCTGTCAGTAATTGTTAGGAATGATATAACGTATGTTCATGGAGTGAAAGACCTAATGCAGGACCTCATGAGAGAAGTTAGCTCCACTGTTAACAGCCTGAGCGCCGGTAGGATCCCCACCTATTTGGCTTCCTTAGACCTCGTTGAGAGAATCTTGAAGTCCGCTACCACTACGGTTGTGCAGCCCTCCCAGGTACACTTGGCATTCAGTCTTGGCAGTGCAATTCCAATATCGGTAGATCCACAGAACCTAGAAATATGATTCATCAGAAATTTACCGATTATTGAACAACAGAATGTGTACCGGTTTTGGCAGGATAACACACATGTTCACCTCAAAACACCACCACTACTAAAATTTTCCTTCTGTTTTCCTCTTTCCCTTTTCCTTCATTTCACGTTTCGCATCAATTCATGGGTATGTTGACAATTACTGCCGATGGCATTGTGTGAAATTGAAATTGTGTGCCGTATTTAGAAATATTATATAGCTTCTCTGCCCAGATTTTGCCTCTGTCTGCCCAGACATTTATGCCTCTCTCTGCCCAGATTATGCCTCATGTCAAATGAACTAACATTAACTGCTTCAACCTCACTCAGGGATTACCTTTCCTGGATTATAACTGGACTCTCGACCCTAGAGTTTGCTCTGGAAACTGTGGCCAATGCCCCACTCTCATTGGGGGGATGTTGGGATCGAAGCCAGACAAAGGACAATGGAGAGGCCTGCATGGGACTTTTAAAGCCTGCCCTACAGTTGTTTCTGCCATGAGGTCGGAACACACCCAAGATTCCTTTGTGGACCCCCACGGTTGTTAACCGCCGCTGGAGTTTAAACTCTGGCCTTCCATTGGCTGAGAGCCAACAGACCCCACGGTCCCCCCTGGAGGGAGGCCGGACACCTCTCAGGTAATAAATAGGGCAGCACCCCTGCAACTCATTGCTTTTTCCTGTGCGCTGAAGATTGGACCAGAACCTCTCCCACTCCAGATGATCCAGCTGCTCAAAGGGAGCAACCATCCAGACGTTTGTACTTTCATTTTTACCTTAAGTTTACCATCTCTCTTTTTGTAAACTTCCCATTTTTTTTTACTTGATTTTTATTTTGAAAAGACCACGGCAGCGGTTCTCATCATGAATTCGGCCATACGACGTCACCAACGTCACTTTGTATGCCATCTTTACTCCCCCTCCTCTCTCTCTCTCACACATACACACACACACACACACACACATAGGCATTGCATGTGTGATATAAATCTTGATAAGTGCTTGTGTTGTGATCTTTGATATATTGGATTTTTGTTAGGATAGTAGTCATTGATTGATATTAATGTTATTATCCTTAATAAATTCTAGTGTAATTAAAGTACCGGTATTTTGTGATTATTTGTGCATATGTATGTGAATACAGCTGGATTATGATAGTCAGTGCTCGAACTTAAAACCTTCACAGTTCATTATATAATCATTAATAGTAAATATTGAGATTTCTAATTGAACTTTTTCAGATTATGAGACTGATCTTTACAGATTGATTGTTGGTCCTTGATACCAGGGTGGTGCCCCATCTTTTATAAATTATAACTACAAATTGTATTATTATTAATTGATAATTTTATTGTTTTTCATTAATAATTTCATTATTCTTAATTGATAATTTTATTGTTTTTCATTTATAATTTCATTATTCTTAATTGATAACTTTATAGTTTTTAATTAATAATTTAATTATTTTTACTAATCATATTTTATGATTATGAATAACTAGCCAACATCAAGTCTGCCTACTATTGCACAACAATAGAGATAAATGATTAAGTAAATAAAAGGTAAAAATTATAAGAACACAACATCACATAAAAGCAAGTCTATAAAAATGGGTTTTAAGAAGTGATTTAAAAGAAGTCACTGACTGCCTTATCTCCTCAGGGGGGCCGTTCCAAAGCTGAGGGGCCTGGTTTGGTTTTCAACCTGGACATTGGAACTGCAGGATCCACCTGAGGATCTACGGCTGCGTGCAGGAACATACGGGCTCAATAATTCTGTTATGTAGTTTGGGGCCAGATGCTTTAAAAGTGATGAGTAATATCTTAAAATCAATTCTAAAACAGACAAGGAGCCAATTGAGAGAAGTGAAGGTCAGGGAGATGAGATGTTGCTGTTTAATACCAGTGAGAAGCTGCTGCGTTCTGAACTAGTTGGAGGCAGGAGAGTGACTTTTGGCTTATTCCAGAGAGGAGGGAGTTACAATCGTCCAGTCTAGAGAAGACTAGTATAAAGTATAAAGGATTAAACCCCACTGTAAATTAAACCATGTGTGTCCATGTGTGAAAATAAAGGACTTTGACTAAACATCACTGTCGCTGTTTTCAGACCTGTGTAATGAAAATTTCGTGGAACATTTGTGGATGTGATGTTGCATGAGCAGACGTGTATGTGGAAGATTGACCAAATTGTTCGTCTAAAAGGGCAACTTTAGGTTTACGATTATTGCTCAGAGACTTTTTGCAAATGGTTGGGGTCTCCCTCCAGGGGTCTTCCACAGAGACATGAAGGCAGGTAATAAATACCTTTACATACCCAACTCTCATCTCTGTTCTTTGCTCATTTGTACATGTCATTCAGGTACTGTGAGTGTTTGACTTTGTGCTTGATTCACAAAAATTGCCACCACACCTGCATTGAAGTCTGAGTCAAGTTGTTCAGGACATTTTCTGGAACTTTTCCTTTCTGCCTCCTAATAAAGTTTCTGAGTGAGTCCATGTGAGAATAGAGCAGGTAAATGTCCAGAGGATTCACAGTGAGCGAGTGGACGTGATGACACAAACACGAGATGGACATGAAACTGGAAGAACACAAATATCTCAGGATGAAGAAGAGGTGCCGTACACAAAGACGTCAACTTGGAAACACGAGGAGATTCCATAGCTTTGGTGATAGGGCTGACGCCAGTGTGGATGAGCTGTAAACAACATCACTGATCTTTCCACAGAAGAATTTATACGTCATGTCCGGCCTCCTGCTGCTCCAACCGTTCTTCATATGTGAAAGTCAAACTCCAGAAAATGTCCAGACACTATTTTACAGAGTTCATGACTGAAAACAGCTTGAAAGTCCTAGTGTCCTCGGGGTTCAGTTGTTTGTAATATGTAACTTCACCCCTAGATGTCTCTAAATATCTTGCTGGACATGTTCAGGAGTCGTACATGTGAACAGTAGTCCACTTGTTCACATGTACGACACCTGGAGACATCACTAACTCCTTCACAGTGAACCTGTAACTTAACATAACGTAACCATGCTTATCATGGGTATATGTGTTTTGGCTCCACCCCTCGTCTGAATGTTCCCACATGTTCCTGTTGCTGTGAACGAGTCTGACCTGGACAATCTCCTCCTGCTGCTTCAGCTCCAGAAAATGTCCAACCCACTTTCTGACCATGTTCCACAGTTGATGTGTGAAAAGGACAAGCAGTTCTATGATCATGTTTTCTTGAAGTGGCGATGATCTGAGCAGCAGTTTGACCAGTTGAAAGTGGTGTAGGGAGCCTAAGTAACAAGTGTGTACAGGGCAGTACAGAGATCTAGTGGTGAAAAGATAAAGGCATGGATGACTCCGTGTAAGTCCTGAAACCATAGGAAGGGTTTCATGTTTGAAATGAGCCTAGAACACGAACGTAGCACACAGTTGTGTGGTCAGTCCACAGGACCACTCGGACAAATCCTGGTTAGCTTCCACAGAAACATTACATGTACACATTGTCCAGCAATGGATTGTTTATCCGTCAGTAAAACTTCAGTCACATTGAGCCTGACTCGGTACGCGCTCATTCTACAAACATCTCTCAGCTCAGTATCAGTGTTCACTGTCAGGAACACATGTTCTGCATTTTGACCTTAAAGCTCCAGTGTGGAAGATTCAGGTGAAAGGAGTGAGGGGTGTTCAGCTGCAACATGACAGATAGATAGATAGATAGATATACTTTATTTATCCCAAGCTGGGAAATTATAGTGCAGCAGCAGCATTACACAAAGTGACAAGTGACAAAAAAAATAAATAAAAATACTATACATAATAAAATATAAAGAAAAAGCAATAGTAAATACGATAAAAAATAAAATATATTGTACAGAGATATATACAGCAAGTTGGCAGTGTTGATATGTACAAAGTATGGAGAAGTGTGAGGTGACTGTAGATTGTAGATTATGCTTTAGCTTTTGTTGTACAGTGTGATGGAATGTGGCAGGAAAGTTTTCCTGTATCTGTCCCTTCGACAGCGGAGCTGTAGCAGCCTGTGGGAGAAGCTGCTCCGCTGTCTGTCCACTGTGTGGTGGAGAGGGTGCTGCTCATTGTCCATGATGGATAACAGTTTATTCAGTGTCCTCCTCTCCACCACAGTCTCGAGAGACTCCAGTCTCAGTCCAAGAACAGAGCCAGCCTTCTTGATGATCTTTTCAAGTCTGTTGGTGTCGCTGGCTCTGATGCTGCTGCCCCAACAAACAACAGCAAAGAAGATGGCACTGGCAACAACAGACTGGTAGAAGATCTCCAACATCTTGCTGCACACGTTGAAGGATCTCAGCTTCCTCAGGAAGTAGAGTCTGCTCATCCCCTTCTTGTACACAGCCTCTGTGTTAGATTTCCAGTCCAGTCTGTTGTCGATCACCACTCCGAGGTATTTGTAGTCCTCCACCTCCTCCACCACCTCCCCTCTGATCCTTAGTGGCTGTGAAGGCGTCTTCTTCTTCCTCCTGAAGTCGATCACCATCTCTGGTCTTGTTGGTGTTCAGCCTCAGATGGTTCTGTTCGGACCACTCTACAAATCTGTCTATCAGTGTCCTGTACTCCCCCTCCTCTCCATCTCCTATACACCCGACAACAGCTGAGTCATCAGAGAACTTCTGCAGGTGACATGACTCAGAGTTGTACTTAAAGTCGGTGGTGTATAAGGTAAAGAGGAAGGGAGAAAGCACAGTCCCCTGTGGAGCTCCTGTATCACTGACCACCAAATCAGACAGCCCACTGCCCAGACGGACAAACTGTGGCCGGCCTGTCAAGTAGTCAGTAATCCAGGAGATCACTGCGTCGTCAACACCCATCACCCGCAGCTTCTCACCCAGTAGCAGAGGCTGAATGGTGTTGAAAGCACTGGAGAAATCAAAGAATGTGATCCTCACTGTGCCTCTCCCACCATCCAGATGCATATGGGCTCGTTGCAGCAGGTAAATGACGGCGTCATCGACTCCTAAATGGGGCTGATAGGCAAACTGCAGGGGGTCCAGAAACGTCCTCACCTGTGGTCTCAGCTGGGCTAGGACCAGTCTCTCCAGGACTTTCATCACATGGGATGTGAGGGCAATTGGTCTGTAGTCCGCTGGTTCGGATGGCCTTGGCTTCTTGGGGACTGGAATCAGGCAGGACGTCTTCCACAGCTTTGGGATCTTCTCCTGACTCAGGCTCAGGTTGAACAGATGTCTCAGTACAGGAGACAGCTGGCTAGCACAGGTCTTCAGGATCCTAGGAGTGATGCCATCAGGGCCTGCTGCCTTTCGCTGGTTCAGTCTTTCCAGCTGCCTCTTTACCTGGCCTGTAGTCACCGTTGGGTGGTTGATGTTTGTGTCCTCAGTGGGGGGAGGTGAGGAGGGGGGGCAGATGGGGAGGTGATGTGCAGGGGAATGCTGAGGGGTGTTTCCAGCCATTTGGGACAGTGTAGGTGTGTGGGGGGCAGGGGGTGTCTGGGAGGTGGCAGGAGGTGAGCTAAACCTGTTAAAAAACTGGTTGAACTGGTTTGCTCTGTCCAGGCTCCCTGATGTCTGCCTGTCCTTCCCCTTCATCCCTGTGATGTGCTTCATTCCTGTCCACACATCCTTAACACTGTTCTGTTGGAGTTTGGCTTCCAGCTTCCTCCTGTAGTTCTCCTTGCTTGTCCTCAGCATATCTCGGAGTTCGTGCTGCACTCTCCTCTGCTCCTCTCTGTCTCCAGACCTAAAAGCCCTTTTCTTCTCGTTCAGAAGTACCTTCAGGTCGCTGGTGATCCAGGACATGTTGTTGGAGAAGCAGCAGTACGGTCCGGGCTGGCATGGTGGTGTCCTCACAGAATCTGATGTACTCAGTGATGCAAGTCAGTCATGTCATCAATGCCCTCCCCGTGTGGCTCACAGAGTACATCCCAGTCTGTCGACTCAAAACAGTCCTGCAGTGCTTCTGTGGCCTCATGTGTCCACTTCCTCACTGTCCTGGTGTGTTTAGGTTGTCTTCTCACCAGAGGGACATACCTGGGAGTCATCATGACCAGGTTGTGGTCTGATCTGCCGAGGGGGGGGGGGGGCTGTGACGTCATATGCATCACTGGCGTTGGCATAGAGAAGATCCAGCGTTTTATTGTCTCTGGTGGGGCAGTCAATATACTGGTGGAAGTTATTTAAAGTATTGTTCAGTGAGGCATGATTAGAATCACCTGTAATAACCATGAATGCATCCGGGTGTTCAGTCTGTAGTTTAGCGGCGGTGGAGCTGATGACTTCACAGGCTGCCGCTGCATCAGCTGACGGGGGGATGTAAACAGCGACAACAATGGTGGACGTGAACTCCCTCGGTAAATAATACGGGCGCATTCCCACAGCCAGCAGTTCAATGTCCGGGGTACAGAGACGTTCCTTCACCTTCACGTGTCCTGGGTTGCACCACCTCTCACTCACATACAGTGCAAGTCCGCCGCCCTTCTTCTTCTGACTTTTGGAAAAGTCTCTATCTCCTCGTATCAAACTGTAGCCTGGAACCTCAACGCTGCTGTCCGGGATGTGCGAGTGCAGCCATGTCTCACTGAAACAAAAGATGCTGCACTCACGGTATTCCCTCTGGGTCTTCACTAGCGCTGTCAGTTCGTCCGTTTTATTCCCCAGAGACCTCACGTTTCCCGTTATGATCGCTGGGACTGCTGGTTTGTGTCTCCTCCTTTTTTCCCTCCATTTGGCTCCAGACCTGCAACCCCGGCGTCTCCTCCGTAACTCCTGCGGGACCACAGGCCTGTGTCCCGGCAGCAGCACAGGTTTACACAGCGCAATCAGCTGCTCGCGGGTGTAAACAATGCTCCCACTACTGCCGGTGGAAAAGTTCCCAAATACAAAGGGCAGGAAAAATAACAGAAAAACACGTAAAAAAGTAACAAAATTAAGTCCAGCCATTGTCACAACTCTTATGAACAGGTTGTGACTGATCAGAAAAAACAGACAAAATTAACGAACCAACAAATAAACGAAAGTTTAAAAAACACGACGGGAGCTGCGGCCACAGGCTGCCGCCTCGCACAGCGCCAGGTGAATATATACACTTCACATATACACTTCACAACTAGATGTCACTACATTCTACACACTGAACCTTTAACAATAAAACAAGATGTCTAACCTCAGAGTCTCCAGTCGAAAGGTTGGACTCCGCACATAGAAAACCACACATCTCCTTCACTCAGATCCAGTTCTCTCAGATGAGAGGGGTTTGACCTCAGAGCTGAAGCCAGAGAAGAACAGCTGATCTCTGACAGTCTGCAGTCCTCCAACCTGAAATATGAATATTTGAATATGTCCTCCTGTTATTGTGGATCATCATCATGTCAACACAGACTCTCAACATGCTGCTGACCTCAGTCCAGTTTTTGACCTGAAGATAAATATCAGATCAGACATGTTATTATTATTCATTATTTCTCTGGGTGTTTGGTTACTGAGAAGGTTTGTGTAATTAAACACTGTTTAAAGTAGTGATGGCTCCTGACAGTCACTTCCTGTTTGTTTCTATACTTATCAACTGTCCAACGTGTGTCAATAAGAATGTGTCTTATTTTGAAAACATGAGGAGGACGAGTGCTCGGCCTCAGTCCACATGTTATTTACTGACACTTTTTTAGTGATCAGGAGCAAGTGAGTGCAGGTGAATGGAGTTGGGCTGATGAGGTGGACGTGACTGACAGGCTGGGTGAGTGACAGATGACTGACGGACAGTGAGCAGAGCAGAAATGTGACAATTTACATAAATAATGACTGAATAAGAATGAAAGTTGGAAAGGTGAACAAGGATTTAAGGACCTCAGAGTCTCCAGTCGACGGTTTGGACTCTCCAGTCCAGAAGACAGCAGCTTCACTCCTGAATCCTGCAGGTAGTTTCCACTCAGATCCAGTTTTCTCAGATGTGAGGGGTCTGAATTCAGAGCTGAGGCCACGACTTCACAATGAGTCTCTGAGAGTCCACAACCACAGAGTCTGTAATTAAAGAAAATATCAATTAGAATAAAATCAGAAAACACAACGATCATTTGACCCTCAGCCTGGTAAATCCCCTTTTTGCCTCATGAACATGTTAAAAACTCCTCAAGAGAATCCTTTCAAATTTGGTACAAGCGTTAATTTAGACTGACAGATGAAGTCATTAGATTCCGGTGGTCAAGGTCAAAGGTCAAGGTCACAAAACATGTTTCTGGCCTCTTGAACATGATATCTCAAGTCTGTCTTTAATTATATTCAAATATAAACTGACTAAATTTCAGTGGTCAAAGGTCAAAGGTTACAGTGACCTCATATTATTGTGAATGCAACATGCCAGGAACCTGCAGGGACTGACACTGCACTGGTTGGCGGTGGCGTACAAACGCAGGGTGGTAATTCACTTGGATTGAGTGATTGTCTCCTCACACTGAGCTACCTGTTAGCTCAGAAAAAACCTTTCCACATGTGTGTGTATATATATATATATATATATATATATATATATATATATATATATATATATATATATATATATATATAAGGTTATATAAAGTTAATGTTAGATTTTTTTTTATTTTTAAAACACACTATTGGCCAGCTGCCACTGTATATATATATATGGCTGTATATATGTGGTTCAGGGGCACTGGAAATGTTCAGTCGAGAAGATACGTGTATAGCAAAGTCAATTTGGCCAATCAACATTGTCGAAAATAATGCCCAAAGGGCGATTCTGCTAGCGCCCAAGTCCGGTCGCTCAGTGTCGGTGGTGGAGGAAGTTAGACGGTAATAGTGACATGACAGCAGCAGGTACGCATGAAACAGCATCGCAACCGAGATACGCACACCTGAGGATTTTCCCAGAACTGGTACAGCACAAAGGCTTGGCAACAGGAAGTAGCCATGTAAATGCAGTCTTTTGCTTTCCATGTTGACTTTTTTAAACTGCTGGAATAGAAACAGCACAGACTGTTACTGGAGTAAGAGATATGAAACATTTATCTGAGAAAATAAAGAAACATGAGTCTCTGAGGGCGCACATGGAAAATACAAGGAAGCTATAGCCATGTTAGGCACAGTTAGCATCACTGCGCAGCTGGATGAAGGACACTGAACACAATGAAGAGGTGGATAAGTTGACTCTGTCTAATTCTGCGTGTATTTTCTTTGTGTATAGTTTACCTTATAAGATATCCAGCAGTGTATGGCACTGCCTTTTATTTTGTCTTAATAGTGTTTGTTAATAGTACTGTATATGTTTCAGGAATGTGTACTTAGTAAACACTAGTAACCAGACTCAGTCTGTAGTTTAATGATGCATCCTCTACTTACTATCTGAGCACAAGGGCAATAACTGTTAATGATTTACATTATTTATCAATCGGCTGATTGTTATTATTTCTGTATTTTATTTTGATTTAGTTGAGTAAGTTTAGTTTTTTTAATTAGTTTGTACAGTATGCAATTTACTGTTAGCTATCTGTTTTTGTGTAAAAATGACTGACATTTTTAGTATTGGATTAAATGATTACCTAATATTTCACAAAGAACTGGTATCCTGCAGTTTGTGTTAAATCGTAGTGGGATGGTTACTGAGAACTGAGTCCCACCAAGAATATTTTTCACCAGCCGCCACAGTATATACTATATATACACAGGTGCATCTCAATAAATTAGACTATCATGGAAAAGTTCATTTATTTTGATATTTCAATTCAAAAAGTGAAACTCATATATTATATAGATTAATTAAACACAGAGTGAAATATTTCATAGAAGTATATCAAGATGTCACTTCCTTGCAATTCCAAAGCACTGACTGTCAAATGACCAGCCCTATGAGCCAATTGGTTAATTGTTGATTGCTTAATTGTGGACACACCAATCAGATTTAAGCACTATACACATGCAGCAGGTGGGTTCACCTGACTTCAACCAAAATGGAAGGAGTCAGAAGAAGAAGAAGAGTGAGGGTGAATCCACGGAGGAGGAGAAGGAGGAAGAGGAAGAGGCGGAGGCCGTGCTCGAGGTAGAGGCTGAGGAGGAGGAAGAGGAAATGACGCAGGAGGAGAACGTGCTCGAAGAAGAAGAGGACCAAATTCATCAAATGAAATTCGCGCAACACTAGTTGACCATGTCGTGAACCACGGATTGATGCTGAGGGAGGCTGGACTAAGAGTTCAGCCAAATCTTAGCAGATATACAGTGAAATCTGTCATTGTAACCTGTACTGGATACAGAATCTTCTGTGTGGTATTTGCTGAGCTTACAGTGTTATGCACACTACTGTAGTAGCATGAAAACTGTTTTGTTGTGATTCTCCATGTTGACATGTTGACTGATTTGGGTATATGGAGAGAAATAAATTATATTTTCATCAGTCTGCAGCATTGGTCTTGTGTAGTGTTTGGTGAATTTTTTTTTTCAAGGGCCCCCCTCCCCTTTGGGGCCCTGGGAAGTCAGTTCAACTTTCCCCCCACTACGACGCCACTGTATACGTTGAACACACATACACACACACACAAACACACACACACACACTCCAGCCAGTAGCCACTTATCCTTTAGCGGTCTCAGGGGCCTGGGGCCAATCTCAGCTGACACTGAATTTCAGTCTCCAATCAACCTAACTCCAATCTACATGTCTTTGGGTTTGGGGAGGAAGCTGGAGAACCCAGAGAAACCCCTGCAGACACAAGGAGAACATCCTCCTCAGAGAAAGGCTGCACTAACAGTGTTGACCACTGCAACACCATGTTGCCCAAAACAATGACAATCATTTACACCGTGTGTATTTGAAGAACGACTCATCGACACTGATTGAACATGTTATTGATCGTGTCTGGACTCACAGAGCCTTCCTGCAGTTCCTCACAGCTGGGATCAGTCTCCGTCGACCCTGGTTTGATGTGTTGAACTTCTCCAGGTCCAACTCATCCAGAACCTCCTCTGACATCTGCAGCATGTAGGCCAGAGCTGAGCAGTGGATTTCAGAGAGTTTCTCCTTTGATTTGTTCTTTGACGTCAGGAACTGTTGCATCTGCTGATGTACTGAGTGTGCTTCTGTCAGGAGAAATGTCATCACTCTGCATCTCCTTCAGGTTGTTGGTGACTCTCTGGATGATCTTTGGATTGTTCCCTGTCCGACCCAGCAGGCCTATTAAGACTCTCCGGATGATCTCTGGATTGTTCTCTGTCCGACGCAGCAGGTCTCCTAAGACTCTCTGGTTGGACTCCAGACTGAGGCCATGAAGGAAGCGAACAAACAGGTCCAGATGACCATTTTTACTGGTGAGGGATTTCTCCATAGTTCTCTTCAGGAGGTCATCAAGGGAGAAGGTGCTCCATGTTTTCCTACATGTTCCCAAGAAGTTGTTGAGTTCTTATGTGTTCCTCTTGGTGTAACAGTGGAACATGTAGACTGCAGCCAGAAACTCCTGAACAAAGCAGTAGACTGATACACTCACACACTCTCTTCTGAAGATCTCAGAATCAGAATCAGAATCAGAAGTACTTTATTGCCAAGTAGGTTTACACCTACCAGGAATTTTTCTTGGTGAAAAAGTGCATACAATGAACATAAAAACACGAAAACACACTCGAAAGTACTCGGCATTAGAATAAAAAACAATATATAAAATAAAATATATAAAGATAAAAAAAGTGAAGTAAAATGCTAAATGTGAAACAGGAGTGCAATGTAAATGTGCAATATGCAATGTGCAATGAACTGTAATGTGTGTTAATGTAACACAGACTTTAGGCGTGGGGGCGGGATAAGAGTCCAAGTCAGGTGGGGGTCCCGGGCCTTGTTGACAAGGGCAACTGCAGCCGGGAAGAAGCTGGTCTTATGGCGTGAGGTTTTGGTCTTGATGGACCGCAGCCTCCTGCCGGAGGGAAGTACCTCGAAGAGTTTGTGACCCGGGTGGGAAGGATCGGCCACAATCTTACCTGCCCGCCTCAGGGTCCTAGAGGCAAACAGGTCCTGTAGAGATGGCAGATTGCAGCCAATCACCTTCTCAGCAGAACGGATGATACGCTGCAGTCTGCCTTTGTCTTTGGCAGTGGCAGCAGCATACCAGATGGTGATGGAGGAGGTGAGGATGGACTCGATGATGCAGGTGTAGAAGTGCACCATCATTGTCTTTGGCAGGTTGAACTTCTTCAGCTGCCGCAGGAAGTACATCCTCTGTTGCGCTTTTTTGGTGAGGGAGCTGATGTTCAGCTCCCACTTGAGGTCCTGGGAGATGATGGTGCCCAGGAAGCGGAAGGACTCCGCAGTGTCGACTGGGGAGTCTCTCAGGGTGATGGGGGTGAGTGGGGCTGGGTTCCTTCTGAAGTCTACAACCATCTCCACTGTTTTCAGAGCATTGAGCTCCAGGTTGTTCTGACCACACCAGGTCACAAGATGGTCAATCTCCCACCTGTAGGCGGACTCATCCCCACCAGAGATGAGCCCAATGAGGGTGGTGTCGTCCGCGAACTTAAGGAGTTTGACGGACTGGTGACTGGAGGTGCAGCTGTTGGTGTACAGGGAGAAGAGTAGAGGGGAAAGAACACAGCCTTGAGGGGAACCGGTGCTTATGGTCCTGGAATCAGAGACATGCTTCCCCAGCCTCACGTGTTGCCTCCTGTCAGACAGGAAGTCTGTGATCCACCTGCAGGTGGAGTCAGGCACACTCAGCTGGGACAGCTTGTCCTGTAGCAGAGCCGGAATGATGGTGTTGAAAGCAGAGCTGAAGTCCACAAACAGGATCCTGGCGTAGGTTCCTGAGGAGTCCAGGTGCTGGAGGATGAAGTGAAGGGCCATGTTTACTGCATCGTCCACAGACCTATTGGCTCTGTAGGCAAACTGCAGGGGGTCCAGGAGAGGGTCAGTGATGGCTTTGAGGTGGAGCAGAACAAGGCGCTCAAATGCCTTCATCACCACAGAAGTCAGGGCGACAGGTCTGTAGTCATTGAGTCCAGTGATCTTTGTTTTTTTGGGGACAGGGATGATGGTGGAGGTCTTGAAGCAGGCTGGTACGTGGCATGTCTCCAGTGAGGTGTTAAAGATGGCTGTGAACACCGGAGACAGCTGATCAGCACAGTGTTTCAGGATAGATGGAGAGACAGAGTCTGGCCCGGCTGCTTTGCGGGGTTCTGTCTCCTGAAGAGTCTGTTTACGTCCCTCTCCAGGATGGAGAGAGTCGTCACTGTGGAAGTTCCTGAGGTGTAGTTGATGGGCTGGAGGGTGGAGGTGTCAGGACTGTCCCATTGTCTTTCAAAGCGACAGTAAAACTCGTTCAAGTCGTTGGCCAGGCGTGGGTCGTTAATGGAGTGGGGGGCTCTAGGCTTACAATTTGTAATCTGCCTAAGCCCTTTCCAGACAGAGGCAGAGTCATTGGCTGAGAACTGGTGTTGGAGTTTCTCAGAGTACAGACGTTTAGCTTCTCTCACCTCCTTGCTAAACCTATATTTCGACTCTATAAACCTGACTCTGTCCCCATTTCTGAACGCCTCTTCCTTCTCCAACCTTAACTTTTTGAGTTTGGCTGTGAACCAGGGTTTGTCATTGTTATAACACACCCTGGTGCGTGATGGAACACAGCTGTCCTCACAGAAGCTGATATAAGAAGTCACAGCATCTGTGTACTCATCCAGACTGATTGTAGCAGTCCTGAACACCTCCCAGTCTGTACAGTCCAAGCACGCCTGAAGATCCTCCACAGCTTCACTGGTCCACTGCTTTGAAGTCCTCACAACAGGTTTGCAGAGTTTTAGTTTCTGCCTGTATGCAGGAATCAAATGGACCATGACGTGGTCCGAGAGTCCCAGTGCAGCCCGGGGGACGGCGTGATAGGCACGGCTTACTGTGGTGTAACAGTGATCCAGAATGTTCTCCTCTCTGGTCGGGCATTTAATAAATTGTTTGTATTTGGGAAGTTCACGGGTGAGATTTCCTTTGTTAAAGTCGCCAAGGACAATAACTAAGGAGTCCGGGTTATTCCGTTCAACACACAGTATCTGGTCGGCGAGCATGCGTTGCACCTCTTGCACATTAGCCTACGGTGGAATGTAAACACCGACCAGAATGAATGAAACAAACTCACGGGGGGAGTAGAAGGGTTTGCATATGATGACAAAATATTCCAGGTCAGGAGAACAGTGTTGTTGAATTACTGTCACATCATTGCACCAGCCGTAGTTAGTGTAGAAGCAGATTCCTCCACCTTTCGTCTTGCCGGAGAGTTCCGTGTGGCGGTCCGCTCTGAAAAGTTGGAAGCCAGCCAACTGCAGCGCAGAGTCCGGTATCGATTCACACAGCCACGTCTCCGTGAAGCACAGAACGGAAGATGAGGAGAAGTCTCTGTTCTTTCCAACTAGTAGCTGGAGTTCGTCCAGCTTGTTGCACAGTGAACGCACGTTGGAGAGGAATATACCCGGAAGTGGTGTGCGAAGTCCCCGCCGGCGGAGACGCACCAGCGAACCGGCACGTTTACCTCGCCTCCGTCGCTTCACTGTATGTCCACATGTGAGGGCACCTTTGACCAGAATATCCAAAATTTCAACAGATGAGGCAATGAAAGTCGGAAATAAATTCTCTGTTAGATCTTAGTGCAGCATTCGACACAATTGACCATAACATTTTACTACAGAGACTAGAACAGTTAATTAGCATTAACGGAGCCGCCCTAAACTGGTTTAAATCCTATTTCTCTGATCGCTCCTAATTCGTGCAAATTAATGATGAGTCATCTGTGCGCACCAAAGTTAACCATGGTGTTCCACAGGGCTCTGTGCTCGGCCAAATTTTATTCTCATTATATATGCTTCCACTCGGAAACATTATCAGGACACACTCGGTAAATTTCCACTGCTATGCGGATGACACCCAGTTTATACTTGTCAATAAAAACTGAACAAAGTAATCAAATAACTAAACTCCAAGCATGTCTCAAGGACATAAAACCTGGATGACCCGCAATTTTCTCTTATTAAACTCAGATAAAACAGAGGTTCTAATACTTGGCCCTAAACACCTTAGAGATACATTATCTAACGATATAGCTGCACTAGACGACATTGCCCTTGCTTCCACTGAAACAGTCAGGAACTTGGGAGTGATCTTCAATCCTGATTTATCCTTTAATTCACACTTAAAACAAATTTCTAGGACCGCCTTTTTCCAATTGCGTAATATCTCCAAAATCAGACATGTCCTTTCTCAAAAGGATGCCGAAAAAGTAGTCCACGCCTTTGTTACATCCAGACTGGATTATTGTAATTCATTATTATCAGGCTCCAGCAGTAAGTCGTTAAAGACCCTGCAGCTTGTCCAAAATGCCGCAGCACGTGTCCTGACAAGAACAAAGAAAAGAGACCACATGTCTCCAGTATTAGCTTCGCTACACTGGCTTCCGGTTAAATCTAGAATAGAATTTAAAATTCTCCTCCTCACCTTCAAGGCCCTTAATAATATGGCACCATTATACCTTAAAGAGCTGATGGTACCTTATCAACCCACTAGAGCACTGCGCTCCCAGAATTCAGGCTTACTTGTCGTCCCTAAAGTCTCTAAAAGTAGAGTAGGAGCCAGAGCTTTCAGCTATCAAGCTCCTCTCCTGTGGAATCATCTCCCACTTTCAATTCGGGAGGCAGACACCACCTGTATGTTTAAGAGTAGGCTTAAAACCTTCCTTTTTGATAAAGCTTATTGTTAGAGCTGGTACAGACTTGTCTTGGACCTGCTCTTAGTTATGCTGCTATAGGTCTAGAAGGTCGGGGGACACATGACACACAGAGCTTCTCTTTCCAGCTTCTCATTCTTCTTCTCAATCGTTATCATATCAAAGTAATTCATGTCTCATCAATATATGTTCCTGACTTGACTTCTTCCCCGGAGTCCCTTTGCCTTATTGTCCGCAGATCCAGGGCCGCAGCTGTGGCCACATCATGGATTAGGATCTGTGGATTGCGTATCAGAGATCGTAATGGTGGATCCAGTATGGTGGATTCTGTATCGTGCTGGCTGATCGTGACAATAAAGGCGGATCCTTTATCGTTTTGGCATCGGAAAATGGTGGTGGACCACGACCAAGGTGGCAGCTGTTGATGGATCCTAATGGCGACAGTGAACAATGACATGTGGACTATAGTGGCATCCGATCTTGATGGTGGATCATGATCTTGCTGGCGGCTGACCATAGACTATGATTGCAGAAAGACTGCTTGATACATAGTATTTCTCAGATACTTGACCCTTATTGACATTAATCCACCAATTCACTGACCTTCAGTTATGCTTCAGAAAGGTCTACCCCTATCAGTACTGCTAAAACCTTGATGATGTTTCCCTTCACACTTGACATCTATTGCACTTCTGTCCGTCCTAGGAGAGGGATCCCTCACATGTGGCTCTCTCTGAGGTTTCTACGTTCTTTTTACCCTGTTAAAAGTTTTTTTTGTAGTTTTTCCTTACTCTTGTTGAGGGTTAAGGGCAGAGGATGTCACACCATGTTAAAGCTCTATGAGACAAACTGTGATTTGTGAATATGGGCTATACAAATAAAATTTGATTTGATTTGATGTTCATGAGCATTTCTGTGGTGAAAGAGCTCCCGGATCTTAGGCAGAACACTGAATTAACTAACAAAACAAGACAAAACATTGCGCACCAACACACCGAGGCAGCCGTCCGCGGCGCCATTTTGCGAAATTTCTAGTACAAACTCCTGAGTACACTGAGGCCTCTGTGACATTAAGACCACACTGCTCCAGGTCTTCTTGGTAGAACATGATGTTTCCTTCCTCCAGATGTTTAAGCGCCAGCCTTCCCAATTTCAGAAGAACATCCCTGTCAGCCTCCGTCAGCTGCTGTGGAGTCGTCTCATGTCCCTCACCGTACTTGTTGTTCTTCCTCTTTGTCTGAACCAGCAGGAAGTGTGAGTATAGGTCAGTCAGGGTCTTGGGCAGCTCTCCTCTCTGGTCTGTGGTCAACAAGTGCTCCAGAACTGTAGCACTGATCCAGCAGAAGACTGGGATTTGACACATGATGTGGAGGCTCCTGGACGTCTTGATGTGTGAGATGATTCTGCTACACAGCTCTTCTTCACTGAATCTCCTCCTGTAGTACTCCTCCTTCTGGGCGTCAGTAAAGCCTTGTACTTCTGTGACCCTGTCAACACATGTAGGAGGGATCTGATTGGCTGCTGCAGGTCGGGAGGTTATCCAGACGAGAGCCGATGGAAGCAGATTCCCCTGGATGAGGTTTGTCAGCAGCACCTTGACTGATGACCTCTGTGTGACAGACACAACCTTCCTGTGTTTGAAGTCCAGAGAAAGTCTGCTTTCATCCAGGCCGTCAAAGATGAACAGGAAGCGTCTCTGCCGGCGAGCGTGTCTGCCGTGAGCTTCTGTAATGTTGGATGGAAAACACAGAGTAGTGTGAGAAGTCAGTTCCTTCAGTCACATGTTCACATCTCCTCCTCAGACTGAGCTTATGTTCATTGAAAACCTCCTGCAGACCACGATCTACTGAAAGACAAGAAACAATGTCAGACACAAGAATCTGAGAATCTGCTGATTGTTTTCATCAGATACAGAAAAACTACCGAAAATAAGAGCTTTTTAACTTTGTGCTAAATGTTGATGCTGTATGAAGGAAACAAATAAAAAAACATGTGCTGTTGTCAGAAGTGAAGACATTACTAGACACTGTGGTATCATGCTAGGCAATAAGCAGGGTGTAGGGCAGTGCGTCACAACAGGACAGAGCAGGCAAAAGTGTTTTCAAAATAAAGAATCCGGTTTATTCACCAACAAAAAGTCTTTCAGGAAGCAAAACACAAGAGTTCTTCAAAGGCCAAACATATGCTCCATAAAGTTGCTCCTCACTTGTCTCCTACCAACTGTAGTTGCAAAATCAAAGTTCCCCAGACACCGAGCTAAGTTTGTGCCACGTACGATGCCCCCTGCTTGGTGTGTGTGTCCACTCCTTTGTTCTCTCTCTCTCCCACACCTCAATCAATCAATCAATCAATCAAATTTTATTTGTATAGCCCATATTCACAAATCACAATTTGTCTCATAGGGCTTTAACATGGTGTGACATCCTCTGCCCTTAACCCTCAACAAGAGTAAGGAAAAACTACTAAAAAACCCTTTTAACAGGGTAAAAAGAACGTAGAAACCTCAGAGAGAGCCACATGTGAGGGATCCCTCTCCCAGGACGGACAGAGGTGCAATAGATGTTAAGTGTAAAGGAGAACATCATCAAGGTTTTAGCAGCATTGATAAGGGTAAACATTTTGAAGCATAACTGAAGGTCAGTGAATTGGTGGATTAATGTCATTAATGGTCAAGTATCTGAGGAGAAATACTATGTATCAAGCAGTCCTGCTGCAATCATAGTCTATGGTCAGTAGCCAGCAAGATCATGATCCACCATCAAGATCGGATGTCACTATAGTCCACATGTCATTGTCCACTGCCGCCATTCGGATCCATCATCAGCTGCCACCTCGGTCGTGGTCCACCACCATTATCAGATGCCACAATAAAGGATCCGCCTTTATTATCACGATCAGCCAGCACGATACAGAATCCGCCATACTGGATCCACCATTACAATCTCTGATACGCGATCCACAAATCCTAATCCATGATGTGGCCACAGCTGCCGCCTTGGATCTGCGGACGATAAGGCAAAGGGACTCCGGGGAAGAAGTCAAGTCAGTAACATGTATTGACGGCATATGAATTACTTTGATGTGATAACGATTGAGAAGAGGAAGGAGAAGCTGGAAAGAGAAGCTCTATGTGTCATGTGTTCGCCGACCTTCTAGACCTATAGCAGCATAACTAAGAGCAGGTCCAAGACAAGCCTGTACCAGCTCTAACTATAAGCTTTATCCAAAAGGAAGGTTTTAAGCCTACTCTTAAACATACAGGTGGTGTCTGCCTCCTGAATTGAAAGTGGGAGATGATTCCATAGGAGAGGAGCTTGATAGCTGAAGCTCTGGCTCCTACTCTACTTTTAGAGACTTTAGGGACGACAAGTAAGCCTGAATTCTGGGAGCGCAGTGCTCTAGTGGGTTGATAAGGTACCAATAGCTCTTTAAGGTATAATGGTGCCATATTATTAAGGGCCTTGAAGGTGAGGAGGAGAATTTTAAATTCTATTCTAGATTTAACCGGAAGCCAGTGTAGCGAAGCTAATACTGGAGAAATGTGGTCTCTTTTCTTGGTTCTTGTCAGGACACGTGCTGCAGCATTTTGGACAAGCTGCAGGGTCTTTAACGACTTACTGCTGGAGCCTGATAATAATGAATTACAATAATCCAGTCTGGATGTAACAAAGGCGTGGACTAGTTTTTCTGCATCCTTTTGAGAAAGGACATGTCTGTTTTTCGAGATATTACGCATGTGGAAAAAGGTGGTCCTAGAAATTGATTTTAAGTGTGAATTAAAGGATAAATCAGGATCGAAGATCATTCCCAAGTTCCTGACTGTTTCATTGGAAGCAAGGGCAATGTCATCCAGCACAGCTATATCATTATCATCATTCTTTCTCAACCGTGGCATAGTTCCCCTCTCTTGGCAGCAACTTACGACTCAAATAAAGAACTGGATGTTCCTCACCCTCATGGATCTGGGACAGGACTGCACCCAGCCCCACCTCAGAGGCATCTGCCTGGACCACAAACTCCTTACTGAAGTTGGGAGCCATGAGGTCTGGTTTTGAACATAAGGCCCTCTTGAGATTGCCAAATGCTTCTTCTGCTCCCGGGGTCCACTTCACCATCCTTGAGTGCTTCTTTGTGGTCAGTTCTGTGAGTGGAGCAGCTATCCCAGCAAACTCAGGAATGAATCGTCTGTAATAATTTGCAAGGCCTAAAAATGATCTAACCTGCTTCTTTGTCAACGGTTTTGGCCACTTCTGAATGGCCGCAAGTTTTGCCTCCTGCGGCTTGCCGAGGCCTCGGCCGATGGTATACCCCAGGTAGTTTGTCTCACTGTAGGCCAGCTTGCATTTTTTTGGGTTCGCCGACAAGCCTGCTTCTCTTATGGACTCCAGGACCTTCTCCACCCGAGGTAAGTGACTATCCCAACCAGGACTCTGGATCACCACATCATCTGAATACACAGAATCATATTCTTTATGAGGTTTCAGTACCTGATCCATTAAGGTCTCAGGCGTTGGAAGCTCGCAGGTGCTCCGGCCAAACCGAAAGGCAACATCCGATACTGACAGAGACCTCCCGGAGTGGCGAAGGCTGTCTTTTCCTTTGACTCTGCTGCCAAAAGAACCTGCCAATAGCCTTTTGTAAAATCAAGAGTAGTTATGAACCGGGCATTACCCAGGCTTTCAATGAGCTCGTCAACACAAGGCATGGGGTAGGCATCAAATTCAGACACAGCATTCAGCTTTCTAAAGTCATTACAGAAACATACTGTGTTATCAGGCTTGGCCACAAGGACGATAGGGCTTGACCAGGCACTCTTTGACTCAATCACATTCAATTCCAACATCTTGCTTATCTCTTCCTCAATCACTTTTCTGCGGGCCTCTGGTACCCGATATGGCCTTTGGGCCTGCCTGGGTGCGTAATTCATGCTCCACCAGGTGTGTGCAGCCCGGGAGGGATGAGAAAGCATCTTGGTTGCGGTCTACCAGCTCCTTTGCTTGCTGTAGCTGGTGAGGGGAAAGTTCGGGGGCCAAAACGCACCGCTTCCTGGGCTAATTATTTTGGCTACCTTGGGGGACAGCCAGTCAACAATGTCTCTCTGTCCTGCCATTTCTTCAAGAGGTTAACATGTTATATTTGCTACCCTTTCCGCTTTCCGGGTTGTCGTACTTTATAATTAACTTCCCCCACCTTCTCCATGACTTTGTATGGTCCTTGCCAGGTGGCCAAGAATTTACATTCTACTGTGGGCACCAGAACTAAGACCCTGTCCCCTGGTTGGAACTCCCTGGGTTGGGCTGTTCGGTCATATACAGCCCTTTGATCTCTCTGTGCTTTCTCCATGTGCTCCTTCACAATGGGAAATATGGTGGCCATTCGGTTGCGCATTGCCGTCACATGTTCAATCATGGTCCTATGGGGACATGGTTGTTCCTCCCAGGTCTCTTTGGCTATGTCTAGCAGTCCCCTGGGTTTGTGGGAATACAGAAGGTCAAAGGGCGAAAACCCAGTCGAGGACTGTGGGACTTCCCTAACCGCAAACAGGAGGTAGGGGATGAGCTGATCCCAGTTTCTTCCATCTTGGCTGACTGCCTTCCTTAGCATGGCTTTAAGAGTTTTGTTGAACCTCTCCATTAATCCATCAGTCTGTGGATGGTATACAGAGGTTCGGAACTGTTTCACTCGCAGCAGGGCACACCACTGTCTCATGACCCGGGACATAAAGGGACTCCCTTGGTCAGTCAGTATTTCTTTTGGTAAATTGGGCCGTTCCAAACTGACCTTTCAGTGGTGGTTTCACTTTAACGTCCACGGGCTCATTGTCACTTGGCTCTGAGTCAGCCGTCTCTTCCGGTTCTGAATCCCCACCACTGGAGTTTGCTGCATGGGAATCACATGCCTTGGAAGGGTTGACCCATGACTTATTAACTTTTGTGACTGGAGACTTACGTTTCCGTGGTTCTCGCTTACACCTCTTTTCTGCCTCTTTCCACAGCATGGAGAAGGCTGGGCAATCTCAACCGATCAGGAAGGGGACGGGGAGGGACTTGATTACCCCCACTTCAACATTAAATGTGCCTTTGGTAGTTTTCAGCCTCACCCTGGCAGTTGGATATTCACGAGTGTCCCCATGTACACACATGACCGGGACGTGTTCACTTTGAGCAAGAGGTGATGCTTCCAGCACGGACTCCTGGACTAGTGTTCGGGCACTTCCCGAATCGAGCAAGGCTTCTACATCACATTGATTTACTGTTATGGGGCAGGTCGGTCTGTGGTCCACACTTTCCCCAAGGAGAGCAGCAAAGTTGGCTTGCAGACTGCTGGAGAACGCAGCTGTGGGCATTGGCTCGTCCGGCTTGTCACACTGCCACGAGATATGGCCTATTTGGCCACAGCAGGAAGCACTGATGAGGTTCTGGGTTTGAGGATCCCCGTTGCTGTTGAAACGGGTTAAGCACTCTTCTCTGTGAGCTAGCAGGGGAGCTACTCTGTTGAGCAACTCCAGGGCGAATTCCACTATGCTGAACAGGAGCCAGAGCTGTTGGTTCTTTCCGGGTGAGACAAAGCATATCCATGGATGCCTGATACTGTTCTACGGCTTCTACTAACTGCATGGTTGTTGTTAGCTTCTGCTGGCTGATAACCTTTTTAGCCTCAAACGGCAGGGCTCTTAGATATCGGTCCATGAGAAGGATCTCTACACTGGCTGCTGGGCTGTTTTTTCCAGGGTCCAGCCACCTGTTTGTTACTCGTGTCAACTCATGCATTTGTGACCGTGGGGTTGCCCCTGTTTGAAATGTCCACTCATGGAACCGTTGAGCCAAACTAAACTTGGTAAGGCCCTGGCGGCTCAGTATCTCTTCCCTTAATTTGTCATAGTCCTGCCCAACACTTGATTCAACATCCCGAAAGGCTTTAAGAGCCTCACCTGAAAGAAAAGGAGCCACCAACCCTACCATTGTGTCTTGTGAGTTGATTTGGCCTTACTTTTTGCAGCAAAGCCGTATTAATTTCCTGTTGAGCTCTCTGGCCCTTCACCAGCATCTGCAACAATTGCTCCATTTTGCTTTTGGGGATCAGCTGCGTGAAGTCCTGAAAAAAGCATTCTGGGAGATGTCTGGCCCAGCACTGGAGTGGTTTGCTTGTCTACCCAGAAGTTCTGTGTGTCTGTTAATAACAATGTCTCCTCATTTTCAACTGTAAAGTATGGTGTGCTGCAGGGATCAGTCCTGGGGCCTATTTTATTTTTTATTGAACATGCTTCTCCTTGGGAATATAATGCACAGGTGTCTCATTTCATTTTTATGCTGACGATACACAATTGTACTTGCCTGTAAAACACCCAGACCCAGGTATGTTGAGCTCACTCACTAACTTCTTCAACTGAACTCGAGCAAAACAGAGATTCTTGTCATCGGGTCCCAGCACATGAAAAACCAAATACTGCCATCTGCTGGTTCCCATTTGACAACACAAAGCCTGTGGCAGAGAATCTTAGAGTTTGGTCTGATGAAAAGCTACGTTTTGAGCAGCGCACCACTAAGCTTGTGCAATCTTGTTTCTATCACGTTTATCTCATCACGTATAGATTATTGTAACAGCCTTTTTACCTCCCTGAGCCAAAAATCTATTGATCCACTCCAGACCGTCCGGAACTCAGCTGCATCGCTGACATTTAAGAACTGAATCAGTACGCACGTTAAGATCCTGGGCCAGAGATCTGACTAAAAGCTAAGGGGAGGAGATCAGGTCAGCTGACTCACTGAACTCTTTTAAGTCCCTTTTTAAAATATACTTTTATCTGAGAGCCTTTCCGGAGTCTTAACTTTCTTTATAACTGTCTTTTATTTATTTTACCTGCTTTCTTCTAAACCTGATGTTCTATGAACTGTCTGTTTTGAACTTGTTGCTTTCATAAGGCACTTTGAAATATACATATTTGTGTATATATATTTATAAATGTATATATATATATATATATACATATATATATATATGTACCTGCAGGTATCTCTCTCTCTCTCTCTCTCCCTCTCTCTCTCCCTCTCTCTCTAGAGAGATCTCAATTTGCTTTCTTTCTCTTTCCTTTCTCTCTTTTCTGATTCCCTGACTTTTTGTTCCTGACATATTGAACATCACTTCTCCAGCTGTCAGTCACTCACTACCATTGCATGTAGCAAGGACTGAACCATTTGTAGCCTCCATTATTATGGGATACAAATTTCAGTCAACCACTCGATTTATTCAGCCAGTTTCAGCCATTAATTAATAATATACTTTAAAGGTACCAGCCCGAGGATGGAGTAGAGGCAGCCCAATGTCTCAGATTATGTAGAAGATGTACTATTGTACAAGTACAATACTACAGTGCCCTTATGTAATTTGTAAATACACCAATAAACATGCAAAGCCATAAACAAACATTGAATAAAAAAGTATTTTTGATAAATCAACTACATTAAAGTGAATTAATACAAGCTCATCAAGTGCATGTGTCCTGCAACACCCTGCCACTAAGAGAAGGAAACTCAACATCTAGTATTCGTGTTAATGTCATAAAGGCTGGAAACGAATTACAGAACTTCAGCTACACTGATAGCACATCAGTCAGCAGCTTTAAGAAGCACTCTGTATCTCCACTCAGATCTATGGCTTTGTGCCCAAATGAAAGTCAAACACAAGCTCTTCAAGTTTCCTTTTAAAACTTCAATATTTCCTTTAAAACTCACACAAAACCATTATAAAGTTAAAAAACTACATTTATAGTGTTGTCATATAGTATAGCTGTTTTAGATTTATGTTTTTAAATATATATATGTGTGTACCTGAATCTGCAGGTCGATGTTTCTCCTCAGCCAGTGAGTCCAGAGCTTTACGGGGATCGACAGTGAAGACTCTCGACAGGTTGGTGACCACTGCTGTAACATATGATTCTGAAAACACGTTCTGTTATTAAACACTTGATGAACAGATTTGATGAAGATTAAACATGAAACTGTGAGTTAACTCTGTTAATTAGTCATTTGAAGGCACTTTGTTCCACAGCTGCTGTTCACATCTGTCTCTGGGGATCCGATCACATGGAAACTACGTCTGTCACCAGGTGTGAATTGACAAACTTAGAGTCGTGTGATCAGCAGACAGCTGTTAACAGCAAGTGTGAGAGTGTGATGGTAAAACTTTCAGAAAGTTGTGTTCACACTCACCTGCTCACCTTTCTTCCTTCTGCTCATCCAAGGGCTCATCCCTGTTCTCATGCTCCTCCTCCATGTTGAACTAGTTCACTCTTGAAAACAACCAGTTCAAAGTCCAGTTCATACACATAAAAATGAAATGGTTCACGTTCATGGTTAATTTTTTATTGGGATGGTTGTTTAGGCTTTTTTTGGGGGGGTTTTGTCTGAACCACAGTGGACATAATTTTGTGTTTGTGCCGCCATCTTCAGTTCAGTGACTGATTTTCTTTAACTTTAATAGACTTTCTATTTTGCTCAATAATCTACTCAATAATTAACTTTTCAAACTAGGTTAGCTTATCCAGAGCTTGTAAACAGGACCAAGGTTTACGCAATACTAGCAACACCTTGTTAGCTTTACAGGCCATGTTAGCCAAGGTAGCAAGGTCAGAGCAGGTCACCAGGATCAAGGTTTAGCTTAAGTTAGCAACACATTATTAGCTTTCCAAGCTAAGTTAGCCAAGGTAGCTAAGTTAGTGCTGGTGATCAGGACCAAGGTTTACTTTATGTTAGCAGCAGATTATACATTTTAAAATCTAAGTTAGTTAATGTAGCAAAGTCAGAGTTGGTGATTGGGACCAAAGTATATCGTTTGATAATGTAAGGTAGTAGCCTTTATGCGCCACAGGGTTGTATTTAAAGACGTTTAAATTTGTGGCAAAATTGGTTGAAAAAAAAGAATTTGTCGAATCAACCAAAGATTTTGCGACCCCCGTGCAGTACCTCCGCTGACCCCCTAGGGGTTGCGGACCCCCTGTTGAATACCTCTGCTCTAGAGAATCCAGCCATTTGCACTGTTGGCCCCGCAGGGACACCGTAGCTCTGAGACTTACGGGCCATTTGCAAAGCAGCGTTTCTCAGTTTACTTTTGCTGTCCTGCAAGGTAAGCAGTGTTCACAACGGCTCTCAATATTATAATATATGTAAACTAAAACCACCCATGTTGTTAACCTGGTGGTATGTAGAAAGATGTTAGGTCACACTGCAGTGTTGTTTTTAATAGTGAGCAGACGTGTTTAGCCCTTGAATATTGTCTGCGATTTTGACTAGTTTGCTGTGCATTGGTCTGGCACTGTAAGTGCGTGAGATGTAGCAGTGGTCTGTACAGCTCAGGTGGTATTGTACTGTGACTGTCAATAATTTGTTGAGGTCTCTGCAGTTAATTTAAGTCCACAGTAACTTTTATTTTGGGCAACATATGTTGTAATTTTGTATATTCATTATGTTCTGTTACACTGAAATATGGTGTATGTTCTAAAAAGAGTTTACTTTTGCTGTCCTGCAAGGTGTTGGAGCAATAAATGGCTGAACAGGTCTCAATTTAGAGCCTGTGTGTCCGGTGCTTCCTTCTCCCCCCAAAATATGACAATAACCAGCTGATCTTTCTTCACAGAACATAAAACTTGTTTGAGGCACCACATCGTCTCAAAATCGTCACTCATATTCATCATATGAAAACTGATTTGTTAAGGTCACCGTTCGCAAAAAATATGCACGACATGCACAACACTGTATAGGGAGCCACTGCAGAGGGGCTGAAGAGCTGCATGCTATGGAGGACGATACATGACTTAAGTATAAATAAATAAATGTACAAATAAATACATAAATAAATGCATAAATAAATAAGGAAATGAATAAATACAGAAATAAATACAAAAATGTATAAATAAATGTCTTAAATATATATATTTTTCATCATAGAGTTTGATGTGTTTTGCGACTGAACTTGAGGATACATTCAAAGTTCTTGAAATTTTCCAGATTTACTGACCTTCCTGTATTAAAGTAATGATGGACTGTCGTTTCTCTTTACTTTGTTCAGTGGTTCTTGCCATAATATGGATTAGAACTGTAGTCGAATAGGCCTATTCACTGTAAATGGTAAATGGTTTTGTATTTATATAGCGCTTTTCTAGTCTTGATGACCACTCAAAGCTCTTTACAGTACAGTTTTACATTCACCCACTCACACAGTGCATCTATTAGCAGCACTTTGTTGTTCTATGAGGGTTCAGCATCTTGCCCAAGGACACTTCGGCATGCAGATGGGGAAGATTCGGGATCGAACTGCCGACCTTCAGGTTGGAGGACGACCACTCCACTGAGAAGGTGTGTCCAAACTTTTGACTGGTACTGAAAATGTGGGAATAAATGTGATAATAAATAAATAAATGTGGAAATAAATACATAAATGAATCAATGTCTTAAACTTATTTCCACATTTATTTATTTATTACCACTTTTATTTATTTCCACATTTATTTATTTCTGTATTTATGTGTCCATATATAAATGAGGTAGGAGGTCCCAACCTCAGTCTCGAGCAGGAGTGGTCAACTGAGCTACACACACACACACAGGCCTAGAACAGTGGAAACAGTGAAAACACAGAGTTTCTCTGTTCACATCTGCTCAATGATAAGCTGCTTCATGATCGTAGCAGAAGCTGCAGGTGGTTTGTACCGAGCTGGAGTTTCTGTTTCCTCCTCCTCTCTGCTCTCTCCTTGTGCTCAGTTCAACACGAGACGTGACGCTCACATTCAGGACACCAGTCAGCATTGAAAGGCAGAAGTAGTAGTACTGGATCATTACACTCCTGTGACCAATCCTGCATGAGACTGAGGTTAGGCCTGCCTTTCTCATTAGCATACGGACACAGAAATACAGAAATAAATAAATGTGGAAATATATTTAAGACATTTATTTATACATTTCTGTATTTATTTATTTCTGTATTAGAAATTGGTGGTGGACCACGACCAAGGTGGCAGCTGATGATGGATCCTAATGGCGACAATGAACAATGACTGTGGACTATAGTGGCATCCGATCTTGATGGTGGATCATGATCTTGCTGGCGGCTGACCAACGACTATGATTGCAGAAAGACTGCTTGACACATAGTATTTCTCAGATACTTGACCCTTATTGACATTAATCCACCAATTCACTGACCTTCAGTTATGCTTCAGAAAGGTCTACCCCTATCAGTACTGCTAAAACCTTGATGATGTTTCCCTTCACACTTGACATCTATTGCACTTCTGTCCGTCCTGGGAGAGGGATCCCTCACATGTGGCTCTCTCTGAGGTTTCTACCTTCTTTTTACCCTGTTAAAAGTTTTTTTTGTAGTTTTTCCTTACTCTTGTTGAGGGTTAAGGGCAGAGGATGTCACACCATGTTAAAGCCCTATGAGACAAACTGTGATTTGTGAATATGGGCTATACAAATAAAATTTGATTTGATTTGATTTGATATTAATTTATTTATGTCCTTATTTATTTATGTATTTATGTATACATTTATTTATTTATTTATACTTCATGTATCGTCCTCCATAGCATGCGGCTCCAGAGCCGCGGGTTGCCGACCTCTGCTCCCACTGTGATAGAGTGTGTTGTCCACTAACCAGAAGGATACTGAGCCCCAAAACTGTAGACAAGAAAAGGGAAGCTTAAAGAAGTTCTTTATGAGTGTGAACGGGTGAATGTGGCTGGTAAAGTAAAATGTGTTTTGTTGTTGATAAGAAGCACTATATAAATACAGTCAATTTACTATTTACACTACCCACTGTACAGTATCCACCCACAAGTGTAGAGACTAGTTGCTGAACACTGTGGAGCCAGATGTTTTTTCTCAGAATATGGTGGAGGCCAAAACAGAGCTTAAAGATGAGTGAATATTGAAGTTAACTTCAAACTCGCAAGGTCAGTCAGTGCAATGCATGATTAAAAGCAATGCATGTTTAAATAAAACACTAAAAGTATCAAAATGTGTACCAATTAAGGCAATTGTGTGTGATTTACTTGCAGTGTGTGTATCTGTTGTGTAGTGTTCTGCAGCACGTGTTTGATCATGTTTTCTGAATTTGTGTTGAGCTTTCAGGACCATTGTACTAAACACAATATACATTTTTCAGCTTTACCAATCCACAGCCAAAACTATACATCTAAATTCGAGACATAACCTACAGCATGTTGTGTGATTATGGGCTGTGTATGTGTATGAACCATGGTAAAGGTAACACAGCTACACACAATCAGCTCTACACACACCCATCAACTAACAGATCTGCTTTATGAATGTCATCATGAAGTCATTCAGTCCGTTGTTAGTCCAGTGGCTAATTCGCCAGAGCAAGAGGCAGCATGACTTTTATTGCTCTACATCAATAACCAAGATCGCAGGGTAAAAATATTACAATCAGACAGAGTCATCTTTTCTCAAATGACTGTTATTATTTGTTATTACCAAGTTGCACTAGTTGTTTGTGTTAGAGAGGTGCAATCACACAGTGAGTCAGAAACGAACACAAGAGAAAGGGTCATGTGCTGTTTGTTCCCTGTTGAGGTCCAATGATATGCTGTAATCTGCTGATGTTGCGAGTATATCCATACAAACTGCTAATACCAGAGCAGAGATTAAATCAGTATATAGAACATGCATTAATCTGATAACGGTTAAGCAGCCTTGCAATAAATGAAAGCAAATTCACACTTTGAAATATTTTGTTTACTTCCAGTTGTGATAAGCATTTGCAAACCTGTTTGACAACTTCAAAACTTTTTACAAAAAAGGAGCTTTAGTCAACATCTCTGCAATATGTGATAAGCCAGCTGCAGAATTGCAGAGTCAATCCAAGCACACAGTCAGGTCCTGGAGAGGCTGACCTGATGTACACACCACAAGGAGACTATCCTCTCAGTTGAGTGTGTCGCCTAATTGAACCTTCGCTGCATGAGAGGCATGGAGCTGGATTGTATTAAGGCAGCATGAAGCATGAAGGATAGATCTCTCATATCTGTGTTTTAATTGCCAGCTCTCTTTTATAATCAGATTAGCTGGAGAGAGCAGTGAAGAGGCAGATAAGACAAAGGAATAATTGAATTAGGGGCATTAGAGCAGGAGGGAGCAGGATAACAGAAGAGCCTGTTTGTCATAGAGGGAGAAATAAAACATCACAGCAGCTGGTTGCATGGAAAGTATTGGGGATCCAGAGGAAGAAAAAAAACATCAAGTGGGTGAGAGATGTTCACTAATAGCATCCCCTCTGATGACCACAGCGCACTGGCAGACTCATAGTCTTTCCAGGTTTGCTTGGCAGCATTGGCTGGAGTCTGAGCATCATTATTCTGTTCATTACAGGGTTATCGTTATGGCAACAGCACTGTCTGCTTCTTGAGAAAATAGTGGTTATCATTTTGCTGATAAAGGAACTGAGATATGGTCTGATCAGTAAGTAGAATAAAAGCTGCTCTGTGTTATCTGTTTGCATGCAGGCTGAGTGTCCAATACATTAAATAGGTGGTGCGGTGGCCTTGCTAAGAAACGGTCCACTGGAGGGACATGAACTCACATGGATCAGTGCATCTGCAGTATTTATGTTCGTACATCTGGAACTTGTGATCACACATAACTGATGTAGAAAATATCAGCCATCTTTTAATAGAGGGTCTCAACCCGTCAGTGGGTCACAGGAGGTTTACAGAGGAAAGTCAGTGAATAACTGGCGTGATGATAGCAGACAATCCTCTGAGTCATCACAGTCAAAGGTCACATTTTTGAGATAAGTGGCTTTTAAACTAGCCAGCCTTGAATTGGGTGCAATAATTTTACATACTAAAATAAATTCTACATTTATTTTGGCCTTTCATTGGCTCATTCAGACACAGCTGGCAGCTCATGCAGTGTTGCTGGCCTGATCATCAGCAACAACTTGTGTTAAGCAGTCTGCCCAAGGACACTTTGACATGTGGACAGGAAAAGGTGGGGATTTGAACTGAATTAGAGAATGCATTAAGCTGATCGAAATCCACATATGCTCCTCGAGGCATATTTAATTTAAAGTAATAACTGCAACATACACAACATATTGTAGATAACTTAAAAGCCCCTCCCCACACAAGATTGCAATGTCTGGGTTGAGGACTGGCAAGAAGCCATGCACATTAACAGGATGCAGCCATCTGCTGCAGTGATGAACCTGAGTGCATAGTAACTTGAAAATGAAAGCTGCACTTATCAATATTTTTATATTACATATGGATCAAATGACGATGCCCAGCACCAAACAGCAGACACATTTGGACAGCGGCTCGTGAATATGTAGCAGCAACAGTGTCAGATATTTCAGACAAAACAAAGAGCTAAAAAGAGAGTGATGATTGGACTTACACTTTTTCTGGTGACCGGAAACTTGACCCCCCACCCCCCCCCTTATTAAAATACTAATTTAGCTGAAATCACTTACTGCAAGTTATAGAAATAAGAAATCAAGTAAAAGTGTGTTGTCTACAAACATTCACAACTACTTGAACACGAGTCAATCCTGTAAAAATAGATGTGAAAAATAAATTTAACTGGCTAACACATCAGTTGCGATCAAAGTGTTATGTAATCAAAAATTGCAATCTAAGATCATTTTGGGAAACAATTCACAACTTAACTGATGAAGCTATAAAAACATTGGCAAAATATTTCAATACACTGGAACTTTTCTGATGTGATGCATTTTTCAGTAAGAAAACAACTGTCTAGCCAAAAGCATGCTGCCTGTTTCAGTTTGTTTTTTAAAGTCACGACCAAAGCTACTGTAGTCAGCTTGAAGACCCAAATCGACATCTTGTCAATTTCTCATTTGTACAGAGGTAGATGTAAACAATTAAATCGAAAAAAATGAAACTATATTCTTCAAGATAAAAGGCAGACAGACTTTCTACCTCACAGTATTTTTCCCAATGTAATGACATTTGTCCTCATGTTTAGGTCAAATTTTGTACTCATATTCTCCAAGGCATCAGTTTCCACAATTCTGATGGTAATGTACCTTGCAAGACCAAGAAATCCATGTCTTAACTCGACTCTCTGAAATCATACGGCCAGCAGAGAGAATGATGCACAGTGGCGCAGTTAAATTAGAAGATGACGGGTTGTATAATTGATTTCACGTCCAGTAATATAGATGTAGAATTAACTAAGAAATAAAAAAATATATATCATAGGGCAAAAGAATTTAAAAGGAGCAACAATAACAATGGATCTGTTCATGTAAAGCATCATTGGTTCATTATAGGTATTATACATCTACCTCCTTTTCCACAAATTTCAGTCTGTCTGTCAATATGTGGAATGCATATTTCATGAACTGTTCATCTAATTGGCTTCTTGCTTTGCATCTCTATTCTAAATGGCCTGATTAAGTGCAGTGCCGTGTTTGGTGCAATTAGGGTATGTGATATGTTCAAACAGAGTAAACAGTTGACTTTTTTTTGGGGTGGGGGGGGGTCGGAGGATGTGTTTTACATCCTCAGACCCAGTTACTGACCAATACTGTATGTAACTGCCGGTCTAAATCGTCGCCAGATAATTTTAATTTTTTCTGTTTTTATTTCACCATATTGGACATGTCACAGCAGCTGATCTCTGTCGTGGCAACAACATTCACAGTCACTTCTTCTTGCAAGTTGTCTTTGAAGTAAAATCATAACAAACATTTTGTTACACCAATGCTTATCGAGGTAAATTACAAGGCTTTTATTTTGAAAAGTTGTGAACTTGGGTCTGAAGATTGTGTCAATTACTTAACAGACGTCTTTAATAGTCAACATGCAATGTATGAAAAAATAACAGCAGGTTGGGAAACAGCCCATTCCAAACAGGCAGGTTTAGAACAGGGACTGCACTAGTTATTATATATTGTTTAATGGTTTCATTTGTTGGAAATATGTGGAGACCATTCAGAACAGAGGTGTTAAGAGCTCTGGGTTAGATACTGTACTTCAGACATCCTGATGCTCTTTCATTCGTCATAATGAAGTGTATCAATCTATTTGACAAAATCCTGTTGTACACTACAATTTATATTAGCAGAGCAAGCTCAAAGCAAATGACACTCTGGCATATCACCTTGATATGAGAAACCGTCTCCTGTTTAATCATCCAGCAGACACAAGGCAATCTGCATTCATTTTCTGGCCACAATATAAAATCTAATATTCACTTTTCTTTTCATTTCTGTTTTGGTCTCTGACAATTCCTGCAAAAATACCTCAGCTCAGCTTTGTTCACCAACTAATCACTTGACTTTACGTCTGATGTTTCATAGTGGGCAGGTTAAAGGTACAAAAGTGTTCCTCACAGATATCAACCTTAAGTCAACTGATCCATTGTTTGTATAAAACTATTTCTTGGTGCAGCTGAAATTTTGACACTTACCCCCTAAGACAAATGTAATCTATACATATTCACACATTGAAAATAATGAATGCAGACTTCTGAGCACATTAAAAGCAGAAGGTAGTAGACAGTAAGGGACTGCCACAACAACAAAAGAACAGAAGTAGACAAAGGCATGACAAAGGTCAAACTCAGTACAGTGTACTTAACCCACGGCACACTCCTGCACCCGCTGGGCCACTAGGGAGACCCCATCATTGTCAAGAGCTGCTTCAAAGAGAGCAGTCATCAAGACACAGAGACTGCCCATCGGCAAGCGCTGACATCGAGAAATCGAACACACCACAGCAGTGTGGGTAATCTCACGGCTAATGTCTAATATCTAATGGCCTCAATCAAAAGCCCCTGCTAAGATCCTCTCAGCACTGTGTTGATAAATCACTGACTTAATGAAAAATGGGCCTTATCACAGCGCAGAGCTGGTAGGCTGCGACACAGCCCCATTTGTTAAAGCACCTTCCTGTGGATTTGGTGTCGTCTTAGTTTACTTTCTACTTCTCTCTGTTTTCAATTCCTCCCTCTCTCTGTCATCTGTTTCAACCTCTTGCCGCTATGTTTAGCCTCTAATTTATTCACTAGCTTCCTGGGGTTTTATTCTTTCACAACATCTCCCTCCACCATCCCCATCTTCCATTCTCCAGCTTGCTGCATCCAGGTCTTTAATTTTATCTTTTCTTTTTCTTCTCTCCTCCCATGCTTTTCTTTCCCTCATGATTCGGTTGTTCCAGGGCCTCCCTCTCCCTGCCTCTGTTTGCCTCTCTGTCTAATTTGTATACCAGAGGTGTTGTGTTGTGTTCTGTGGTCTTGGTGGGTAGGCTGCCTGGTGAACAGAGCTGCTGTGAGGAGGTAATTAACCGCTGCTCATTTAGACAACAGGCTCAATCAGAGAGACAGAATGACTACATGTGGGCTGGAATGCCAATTGCAGAGTCCTCAAACACACACACACACAGACATGCATGAATGACTACTCAGACAACCTTCACTGGAAACAAATGAACAGATAATGTAAAGTCTACATTCATGCTGATAAATATAGATTTCACTGATTATGAGATGAGAAAATATGCCAGTGTACAAATCCTCTTTTTCAAATTTTAAAAACAAACAGCTCAGAGTTACATTTCATCAGTAATTCCAGACCAACCACATCATGTGGGTGTATATTAATTATAGTATAGTGCAGCATGTGCATCTATATAAAGTCACTAGTGACAGTTGTAGGCTATGGTTGGTTGACTGACTAAGAGCAGCTATGGCTCTGGAGGGGAACAGGGATGGGAGTAGCGCCTGCCGAGACCCCGACGCGGAAACACGAGTGGCGTCTGCCGGGACCCTCCGGCGCGGAACAGGAATGGGAGGAATCAGTGCCGGGACCCCCGACGCCAGAACTGGAGTGGCGTCTGCCGGGTCTGCCGGGAGACTGGAGGTGGCTGCGGCCCAGCCAGGACTGGAGGAGGCTGTGGCCCAACCAGGACGGGGGGAGGATGTTGTGTCTAACCGTGGTTATGTCCTGTCCTGATCTCCTGTGCTTTTTGTATCCCATGTCTCCTGAGCTCCTGTTCCCGGCACCTCTTGTAAGCTTCCCCCGTGCACTCTGTTTTTCAGTTTTTACCTTTTGAGATTCCTGCGTTTGCCATTTTTCTGCTAAAGACCTTTTTTCATTAAAAAATACTATTTTTGTTGCATCTGCATCCTGGGTCCAGCTCCCTCTCTGCCTTCGCCGTAATCCCTGACAAGCTGACTGTCTTCTTCCTGACGAATCCAACCCGGTTTGATTAAACCCCCATATAGCCGCAATGTTTCTGAACTTTACTGCTCCTTTAATAACAAAGCAGCCTGGCAGGGTTTTACAAAGACCACTGCTAGCAGTCTGAAGCTGTGTGCTTTTGATTTATACATGAAATAATGCCGAGCAACTTAGCTTTTCAGTTACCATTGGATGAATGGCAAATGTCATTGTGCTGTACCATTATTTACACAGTACAGAGGGAAAGCAGGAAACATGTCCGGGCATTACATTGGTAATTTCATTCATATGCATTAGCAAAGATGTTATTTGGATACATAGGTTTGTCAGTTTAGTCACAGCAAGAAACAGCATTGGTTTATTTAAGATCTCAACAATGTTATTACAATGACATCCCTATGCTCCATCTTTCAAGGGACTCCACAGGAAACCAGAAGGCTGATTAGATTCAGAGCAGACAATGAGCAGCCGTTTTTAAAATCGAAAAGTGCTGCAAAAGCTCTTTGGGAGTGACTAATGTGTTTAATGATTGCTTTACTGTTTTATAAAACTGACAAAAGTCAGTTTTATAAATTCTGTTAACATTCCTCTTTCTATTTGTTATGATACAGGTCCTTAATTAAAGAGCTAGACCTGGAGGGCCAAATGACTCCCCAAAAGGTTTCCAAAAACCGGCCTCATGGCAATTCTTTGAGGAAAATGCACGAGGTGATGGGTGCCCGGCCCTCAACCACCATCCTTTCGGGTTCAGTTAACTAAATATAGATAACTACGGACTTATTGGCCACTCCCCTTGGCCACATCTATTACTTATAGATGTGGCCAAGGGGAGTGGCCTCGGAAAGCTAAAAAATTATCTGGATTTGTTTGATCTTGTATTGTTTATTCATTTTCAAATAAAGATTGTCAATACAGAGGTTTCATAATGTCTCCAGCTGGATTTTTAAAACTGAATAAAGATAACTATGGACATGTTGAAGGAATAGGCGTGACTAACAAGGTCTTATTTCAGGAATAGATGTATAATGCTCTTCATATCCGATAAGGTTTTGTTGAAGGAATAGATGTATAATGCTGGGTACTTTGTTGCCTGTGTGTTCTGCGAGTTTCACCATGTGGTTTTCCAGCCTTTCCCTCTGTTCACAGAAAGAAGATTGGTTTTCAAGATCAAACTACCTATTTCATAAAAGCACATGAATCACATTGCGCCACAGAGATCCCCTTACCTTGGCCAGAAAGGGGAATGGGCTTGAACTGCTGTCCCCATTCATTTGGCTTTGTTTGATCTCGTATTGTTTATTCATTTACAACTAAAGCAGGTCCATAGAGAGATCTCTTCATGTCCTATAAGGTTTTGTTGAAGGAATAGATGTATAATGCTGGGTACTTTGTTGCCTGTGTGTTCTGCAAGTTTCACCGTATGGTTTTCCAACCATTCCCTCTGTTTACAGAAAGATTATTGGTTTTCAAGATCAAACTACCCATTTCATAAAAGGACATGCGTGTGGGCTTGAACCACCATCCTTTCGGTTAACAGCCTAACACGCTAACCAATTGCGCCACAGAGACCCCCTTACCTTGGCCAGAAAGGGGAATGGGCTTGAACTGCTGTCCCCATTCATTTGGCTTTGTTTGATCTCGTATTGTTTATTCATTTACAACTAAAGCAGGTCCATAGAGAGATCTCTTCATATCCTTCAAGGTTTTTTTGAAGGAATAGATGTATAATGCTGGGTACTTTGTTGCCTGTGTGTTCTGCGAGTTTCACCATGTGGTTTTCCAGCCTTTCCCTCTGTTCACAGAAAGAAGATTGGTTTTCAAGATCAAACTACCTATTTCATAAAAGGACATGCGTCCCTGGGTGGGCTTGAACCACCATCCTTTCGGTTAACAGCCGAACGCGCTAACCAATTGCGCCACAGAGACCCCCTTGTCCTGGTCAGAAAGGGGAGTGGCCTCATACTGCTACCCCCATTTATCTGGATTTGTTTGATCTCGTTTTGTTTATTCATTTACAAATAAAGATTGTCAATACAGAGGTTTCATAATGTCTCCAGCTGGATTTTTAAAACTGAATAAAGATAACTATGGACATGTTGAAGGAATAGGCGTGACTAACAAGGTCTTATTTCAGGAATAGATGTATAATGCTGTTTACTTTGTTGCCTGCTTGTTCTGTGAGATTTTGTGAGTTTCACCATATGGTTTTCCAGCCATTCCCTCTGTTCACAGAAAGAAGATTGTTTTTCAAGATCAAACTACCTATTTCATAAAAGCACATGAATCACATTGCGCCACAGAGATCCCCTTACCTTGGCCAGAAAGGGGAATGGGCTTGAACTGCTGTCCCCATTCATTTGGCTTTTTTTAATCTTGTATTGTTTATTCATTTACAACTAAAGCAGGTCCATAGAGAGATCTCTTCATATCCTATAAGGTTTTGTTGAAGGAATAGATGCATAATGCTGTGTACTTTGTTGCCTGTGTGTTCTGCAAGTTTCACCGTATGGTTTTCCAACCATTCCCTCTGTTTACAGAAAGATTATTGGTTTTCAAGATCAAACTACCCATTTCATAAAAGGACATGCGTCCCTGGGTGGGCTTGAACCACCACCCTTTCGGTTAACAGCCGAATGCGCTAACCAATTGCGCCACAGAGACCCCCTTATCCTAGTCAGAAAGGGGAGTGGCCTCATACAGCTACCCCCATTTATCTGGATTTGTTTATTCATTTACAACTAAATCTGGTCCATCGAGAGGTCTCCTCATATCCTTTATTAGCATTTATTTCGACTAATACGATCTTGTGGAAGGAATAGATGTATAATGCTTGGTACTTTGTTGCCTGTGTGTTCTGCAAGTTTTACCGTATGGTTTTCCAACCATTCCCTCTGTTTACAGAAAGATTATTGGTTTTCAAGATCAAACTACCCATTTCATAAAAGGACATGCTTCCCTGTGTGGGCTTGAACCACCATCCTTTCGGTTAACAGCCGAACGCGCTAACCAATTGCGCCACAGAGACCCCCTTGTCCTGGTCAGAAAGGGGAGTGGCCTCATACTGCTACCCCCATTTATCTGGATTTGTTTGATCTCGTTTTGTTTATTCATTTACAAATAAAGATTGTCAATACAGAGGTTTCATAATGTCTCCAGCTGGATTTTTAAAACTGAATAAAGATAACTATGGACATGTTGAAGGAATAGGCGTGACTAACAAGGTCTTATTTCAGGAATAGATGTATAATGCTGTTTACTTTGTTGCCTGCTTGTTCTGTGAGATTTTGTGAGTTTCACCATATGGTTTTCCAGCCATTCCCTCTGTTCACAGAAAGAAGATTGTTTTTCAAGATCAAACTACCTATTTCATAAAAGCACATGAATCACATTGCGCCACAGAGATCCCCTTACCTTGGCCAGAAAGGGGAATGGGCTTGAAATGCTGTCCCCATTCATTTGGCTTTTTTTAATCTTGTATTGTTTATTCATTTACAACTAAAGCAGGTCCATAGAGAGATCTCTTCATATCCTATAAGGTTTTGTTGAAGGAATAGATGCATAATGCTGTGTACTTTGTTGCCTGTGTGTTCTGCAAGTTTCACCGTATGGTTTTCCAACCATTCCCTCTGTTTACAGAAAGATTATTGGTTTTCAAGATCAAACTACCCATTTCATAAAAGGACATGCGTCCCTGGGTGGGCTTGAACCACCATCCTTTCGGTTAACAGCCGAACGCGCTAACCAATTGCGCCACAGAGACCCCCTTATCCTGGTCAGAAAGGGGAGTGGCCTCATACAGCTACCCCTATTTATCTGGATTTGTTTAATCTCGTTTTGTTTATTCATTGACAACTAAATCTGGTCCATAGAGAGGTCTCTTCATATCCTTTATTAGCATTTATTTCGACTAATACGATCTTGTGGAAGGAATAGATGTATAATGCTGGGTACTTTGTTGCCTGTGTGTTCTGCAAGTTTCACCGTATGGTTTTCCAACCATTCCCTCTGTTCACAGAAAGAAGATTGTTTTTCAAGATCAAACTACCTATTTCATAAAAGCACATGAATCACATTGCGCCACAGAGATCCCCTTACCTTGGCCAGAAAGGGGAATGGGCTTGAACTGCTGTACCCATTCATTTGGCTTTTTTTAATCTTGTATTGTTTATTCATTTACAACTAAAGCAGGTCCACAGAGAGATCTCTTCATATCCTATAAGGTTTTGTTGAAGGAATAGATGCATAATGCTGTGTACTTTGTTGCCTGTGTGTTCTGCAAGTTTCACCGTATGGTTTTCCAACCATTCCCTCTGTTCACAGAAAGAAGATTGGTTTTCAAGATCAAACTACCTATTTCATAAAAGGACATGCGTCCCTGGGTGGGCTTGAACCACCATCCTTTCGGTTAACAGCCGAACGCGCTAACCAATTGCGCCACAGAGACCCCCTTATCCTGGTCAGAAAGGGGAGTGGCCTCATACAGCTACCCCTATTTATCTGGATTTGTTTAATCTCGTTTTGTTTATTCATTGACAACTAAATCTGGTCCATAGAGAGGTCTCTTCATATCCTTTATTAGCATTTATTTCGACTAATACGATCTTGTGGAAGGAATAGATGTATAATGCTGGGTACTTTGTTGCCTGTGTGTTCTGCGAGTTTCACCGTATGGTTTTCCAACCATTCCCTCTGTTCACAGAAAGAAGATTGTTTTTCAAGATCAAACTACCTATTTCATAAAAGCACATGAATCACATTGCGCCACAGAGATCCCCTTACCTTGGCCAGAAAGGGGAATGGGCTTGAACTGCTGTACCCATTCATTTGGCTTTTTTTAATCTTGTATTGTTTATTCATTTACAACTAAAGCAGGTCCACAGAGAGATCTCTTCATATCCTATAAGGTTTTGTTGAAGGAATAGATGCATAATGCTGTGTACTTTGTTGCCTGTGTGTTCTGCAAGTTTCACCGTATGGTTTTCCAACCATTCCCTCTGTTCACAGAAAGAAGACTGGTTTTCAAGATCAAACTACCTATTTCATAAAAGGACATGCGTCCCTGGGTGGGCTTGAACCACCATCCTTTCGGTTAACAGCCGAACGCGCTAACCAATTGTGCCACAGAGACCCTCTTATCCTGGTCAGAAAGGGGAGTGGCCTCATACAGCTACCCCTATTTATCTGGATTTGTTTAATCTCGTTTTGTTTATTCATTGACAACTAAATCTGGTCCATAGAGAGGTCTCTTCATATCCTTTATTAGCATTTATTTCGACTAATACGATCTTGTGGAAGGAATAGATGTATAATGCTGGGTACTTTGTTGCCTGTGTGTGCTGCAAGTTTCACCGTATGGTTTTCCAACCATTCCCTCTGTTTACAGAAAGATTATTGTTTTTCAAGATCAAACTACCTATTTCATAAAAGCACATGAATCACATTGCGCCACAGAGATCCCCTTACCTTGGCCAGAAAGGGGAATGGGCTTGAACTGCTGTCCCCATTCATTTGGCTTTGTTTGATTTCGTATTGTTTATTCATTTACAACTAAAGCAGGTCCATAGAGAGATCTCTTCATGTCCTATAAGGTTTTGTTGAAGGAATAGATGTATAATGCTGGGTACTTTGTTGCCTGTGTGTTCTGCAAGTTTCACCGTATGGTTTTCCAACCATTCCCTCTGTTTACAGAAAGATTATTGGTTTTCAAGATCAAACTACCCATTTCATAAAAGGACATGCGTGTGGGCTTGAACCACCATCCTTTCGGTTAACAGCCTAACACGCTAACCAATTGCGCCACAGAGAGCCCCTTACCTTGGCCAGAAAGGGGAATGGGCTTGAACTGCTGTCCCCATTCATTTGGCTTTGTTTGATCTCGTATTGTTTATTCATTTACAACTAAAGCAGGTCCATAGAGAGATCTCTTCATATCCTTTAAGGTTTTTTTGAAGGAATAGATGTATAATGCTGGGTACTTTGTTGCCTGTGTGTTCTGCGAGTTTCACCATGTGGTTTTCCAGCCTTTCCCTCTGTTCACAGAAAGAAGATTGGTTTTCAAGATCAAACTACCTATTTCATAAAAGGTCATGCGTCCCTGGGTGGGCTTGAACCACCATCCTTTCGGTTAACAGCCGAACGCGCTAACCAATTGCGCCACAGAGACCCCCTTGTCCTGGTCAGAAAGGGGAGTGGCCTCATACAGCTACCCCCATTTATCTGGATTTGTTTGATCTCGTTTTGTTTATTCATTTACAAATAAAGACAGAGGTTTCATAATGTCTCCAGCTGGATTTTTAAAACTGAATAAAGATAACTATGGACATGTTGAAGGAATAGGCGTGACTAACAAGGTCTTATTTCAGGAATAGATGTATAATGCTGTTTACTTTGTTGCCTGCTTGTTCTGTGAGATTTTGTGAGTTTCACCATATGGTTTTCCAGCCATTCCCTCTGTTCACAGAAAGAAGATTGTTTTTCAAGATCAAACTACCTATTTCATAAAAGCACATGAATCACATTGCGCCACAGAGATCCCCTTACCTTGGCCAGAAAGGGGAATGGGCTTGAACTGCTGTCCCCATTCATTTGGCTTTTTTTAATCTTGTATTGTTTATTCATTTTCAACTAAAGCAGGTCCATAGAGAGATCTCTTCATATCCTATAAGGTTTTGTTGAAGGAATAGATGCATAATGCTGTGTACTTTGTTGCCTGTGTGTTCTGCAAGTTTCACCGTATGGTTTTCCAACCATTCCCTCTGTTTACAGAAAGATTATTGGTTTTCAAGATCAAACTACCCATTTCATAAAAGGACATGCGTCCCTGGGTGGGCTTGAACAACCACCCTTTCGGTTAACAGCCGAATGCGCTAACCAATTGCGCCAAAGAGACCCCCTTATCCTAGTCAGAAAGGGGAGTGGCCTCATACAGCTACCCCCATTTATCTGGATTTGTTTATTCATTTACAACTAAATCTGGTCCATAGAGAGGTCTCCTCATATCCTTTATTAGCATTTATTTCGACTAATACGATCTTGTGGAAGGAATAGATGTATAATGCTGGGTACTTTGTTGCCTGTGTGTTCTGCGAGTTTCACCATGTGGTTTTCCAGCCTTTCCCTCTGTTCACAGAAAGAAGATTGGTTTTCAAGATCAAACTACCTATTTCATAAAAGGACATGCGTCCCTGGGTGGGCTTGAACCACCATCCTTTCGGTTAACAGCCGAACGCGCTAACCAATTGTGCCACAGAGACCCTCTTATCCTGGTCAGAAAGGGGAGTGGCCTCATACAGCTACCCCTATTTATCTGGATTTGTTTAATCTCGTTTTGTTTATTCATTGACAACTAAATCTGGTCCATAGAGAGGTCTCTTCATATCCTTTATTAGCATTTATTTCGACTAATACGATCTTGTGGAAGGAATAGATGTATAATGCTGGGTACTTTGTTGCCTGTGTGTTCTGCAAGTTTTACCGTATGGTTTTCCAACCATTCCCTCTGTTTACAGAAAGATTATTGGTTTTCAAGATCAAAGTACCCATTTCATAAAAGGACATGCGTCCCTGGGTGGGCTTGAACCACCATCCTTTCGGTTAACAGCCGAACGCGCTAACCAATTGCGCCACAGAGACCCCCTTATCCTGGTCAGAAAGGGGAGTGGCCTCATACAGCTACCCCTATTTATCTGGATTTGTTTAATCTCGTTTTGTTTATTCATTGACAACTAAATCTGGTCCATAGAGAGGTCTCTTCATATCCTTTATTAGCATTTATTTCGACTAATACGATCTTGTGGAAGGAATAGATGTATAATGCTGGGTACTTTGTTGCCTGTGTGTTCTGCAAGTTTTACCGTATGGTTTTCCAACCATTCCCTCTGTTTACAGAAAGATTATTGGTTTTCAAGATCAAACTACCCATTTCAAATGGCGCCGGGCGGACGGCCCCTCGTTGTTTGGTGCGCAATGTTTTGTCTTTTTTTGTTAGTAATTCAGTGTTCTGCCTAAGATCCGGAGTCTTTCACCAGAGAAATGCTCATGAACCTCCGGGTGGTATCTCTCTATTGGTCACCATTACATTGATAATGGGCATCCTTTAGTTTGTGCTGTGTTATTTCATAAAGATGCTCAGAGTAAAGGCTCCTTCTGGAACACAGATGTCTGTAAGATTCCAAGAAGGATGAAAGGAGCTTTGGATTGTGCCAAAGTTAAGTTTGGACAAAATATGGAAACGCTTCACGAATTTGCGTGTCATCCTTTCGCAGGGGCCATGCTAATCTTCTCTGTATCGTATCCAATTTATATATGTACTGCCGGAGCAAGTACAGTAGCTTCACTGCAGTGGTGCTGTATATTCCCCTTCAGGTGAGTGGACACTTTCTTACGGTAAAAAAACGAAGGAGGCTAAAATTTGGTCACTCCCTGTAGGCAGCACGTTTTAGCATCACTGGCATCTTTTTAATGGTCACCAATACATTGATAATGGGCTATCCTTCCAGTTTGTGCTGTGTGAATTTCATAAAGATGCTCAGAGTAAAGCCTCCTTTCCTGGAACACAGATGACTGTAAGATTCCAAGAGAAGGATGAAAGTAGCTTGGATTGTGCCAAAGTTAAGTTTGGACCAAAATATGGAAACGCTTCACGAATTTGCGTGTCATCCTTTCGCAGGGGCCATGCTAATCTTCTCTGTATCGTATCCAATTTATTATATGTACTGCCGGAGCAAGTACAGTAGCGTCACTGCAGTGGTGCCTGTATATTCCCCCTTCAGGTGAGTGGACACTTTCCTACGGTAAAAAAAGGAAGGAGGCTAAACTTTGGTCACTCCCATTGTAGGCAGCACGTTTTAGCATCACTGGTATCTCTCTATTGGTCACCATTACATTGATAATGGCTGCATCCTTCTAGTTTGTGCTGTGTGAATTTCATAAAGATTCTCAGAGTAAAGGCTCCTTTCCTGGAACACAGATGTCTGTAAGATTCCAATAGAAGGATGAAAGGAGGTTTGGCTTGTGCCAAAGTTAAGTTTGGACCAAAATATGGAAACGCTTCACGAATTTGCGTGTCATCCTTTCGCAGGGGCCATGCTAATCTTCTCTGTATCGTATCCAATTTATTATATGTACTGCCGGAGCAAGTACAGTAGCGTCACTGCAGTGGTGCCTGTATATTCCCCCTCCAGGTGAGTGGACACTTTCCTACGGTAAAAAAAGGAAGGAGGCTAAAATTTGGTCACTCCCATTGTAGGCAGCACGTTTTATCTTCACTGGTATCTCTCTATTGGTCACCATTACATTGATAATGGCTGCATCCTTCTAGTTTGTGCTGTGTGAATTTCATAAAGATGCTCAGAGTAAAGGCTCCTTTCCTGGAACACAGATGTCTGTAAGATTCCAACAGAAGGATGAAAGGAGCTTTGGCTTGTGCCAAAGTTAAGTTTGGACCAAAATATGGAAACGCTTCACGAATTTGCGTGTCATCCTTTCGCAGGGGCCATGCTAATCTTCTCTGTATCGTATCCAATTTATTATATGTACTGCCGGAGCAAGTATAGTAGCTTCATTGCGGTGGTCTCCTTTCATTCCCCGTTCAGGTGAGCAGACCCTTTGCTGGGGTAGAAAATTAAAGCGGCTGAACTTTGGTCACACACATTGTAGGCAGCACGTTTTAGCATCACTGGTATCTCTCTATTGGTCACCATTACATTGATAATGGCTGCATCCTTCTAGTTTGTGCTGTGTGAATTTCATAAAGATGCTCAGAGTAAAGGCTCCTTTCCTGGAACACAGATGTCTGTAAGATTCCAATAGAAGGATGAAAGGAGCTTTGGCTTGTGCCAAAGTTAAGTTTGGACCAAAATATGGAAACGCTTCACGAATTTGCGTGTCATCCTTTCGCAGGGGCCATGCTAATCTTCTCTGTATCGTATCCAATTTATGATATGTACTGCCAGAGCAAGTACAGTAGCTTCACTGCAGTGGTGCCTGTATATTCCCCCTTCAGGTGAGCAGACCCTTTGCTGGGGTAGAAAATAAAAGCGGCTGAACTTTGGTCACTCCCATTGTAGGCAGCACGTTTTGGCATCACTGGCATCTCTCTACTGGTCACCATTACATTGATAATGGCTGCATCCTCCCAGTTTGTGCTGTGTGAATTTCATAAAGATGTTCAGAGTAAAGCCTCCTTTCGTGGAACACAGATGACTGGAAGAATCCAAGAGAATGCCAAAGTTAAGTTTGGACCAAAATATAGAAACGCTTCACGAATTTGCGTGTCATCCTTTCGCAGGGGCCATGCTAATCTTCTCTGTATCGTATCCAATTTATTATATGTACTGCCGGAGCAAGTATAGTAGCTTCACTGCGGTGGTCTCCTTTCATTCCCCGTTCAGGTGAGCAGACCCTTTTCTGGGGTAGAAAATTAAAGCGGCAGAACTTTGGTCACACACATTGTAGGCAGCACGTTTTAGCATCACTGGCATCTTTTTAACAGTAACCAATACATTGATATTGGATATATCCTTCCAGTTTGTGCTGTGTGAATTTCATAAAGATGCTCAGAGTAAAGCCTTCTTTCCTGGAACACAGATGACTGTAAGATTCCTAGAGAAGGATGAAAGTAGCTTTGACTTGTGCCAAAGTTAAGTTTGAACCAAAATATGGAAACGCTTCACGAATTTGCGTGTCATCCTTTCGCAGGGGCCATGCTAATCTTCTCTGTATCGTATCCAATTTATTATATGTACTGCCGGAGCAAGTACAGTAGCGTCACTGCAGTGGTGCCTGTATATTCCCCCTCCAGGTGAGTGGACACTTTCCTACGGTAAAAAAAGGAAGGAGGCTAAAATTTGGTCACTCCCATTGTAGGCAGCACGTTTTATCTTTACTGGTATCTCTCTATTGGTCACCATTACATTGATAATGGCTGCATCCTTCTAGTTTGTGCTGTGTGAATTTCATAAAGATGCTCAGAGTAAAGGCTCCTTTCCTGGAACACAGATGTCTGTAAGATTCCAACAGAAGGATGAAAGGAGCTTTGGCTTGTGCCAAAGTTAAGTTTGGACCAAAATATGGAAACGCTTCACGAATTTGCCTGTCATCCTTTCGCAGGGGCCATGCTAATCTTCTCTGTATCGTATCCAATTTATTATATGTACTGCCGGAGCAAGTACAGTAGCTTCACTGCAGTGGTGCCTGTATATTCCCCCTCCAGGTGAGTGGACACTTTCCTACGGTAAAAAAAGGAAGGAGGCTAAAATTTGGTCACTCCCATTGTAGGCAGCACGTTTTATCTTCACTGGTATCTCTCTATTGGTCATCATTACATTGATAATGGCTGCATCCTTCTAGTTTGTGCTGTGTGAATTTCATAAAGATGCTCAGAGTAAAGGCTCCTTTCCTGGAACACAGATGTCTGTAAGATTCCAACAGAAGGATGAAAGGAGCTTTGGCTTGTGCCAAAGTTAGGTTTGGACCAAAATATGGAAACGCTTCACGAATTTGCGTGTCATCCTTTCGCAGGGGCCATGCTAATCTTCTCTGTATCTTATCCAATTTATTATATGTACTGCCGGAGCAAGTACAGTAGCTTCACTGCAGTGGTGCCTGTATATTCCCCCTCCAGGTGAGTGGACACTTTCCTACGGTAAAAAAAGGAAGGAGGCTAAAATTTGGTCACTCCCATTGTAGGCAGCACGTTTTATCTTCACTGGTATCTCTCTATTGGTCACCATTACATTGATAATGGCTGCATCCTTCTAGTTTGTGCTGTGTGAATTTCATAAAGATGCTCAGAGTAAAGGCTCCTTTCCTGGAACACAGATGTCTGTAAGATTCCAACAGAAGGATGAAAGGAGCTTTGGCTTGTGCCAAAGTTAAGTTTGGACCAAAATATGGAAACGCTTCACGAATTTGCGTGTCATCCTTTCGCAGGGGCCATGCTAATCTTCTCTGTATCGTATCCAATTTATTATATGCACTACCGGAGCAAGTACAGTAGCTTCACTGCAGTGGTGCCTGTATAGTCCCCCTTCAGGTGAGCAGACCCTTTGCTGGGGTAGAAAATGAAAGCGGCTGAACTTTGGTCACACACATTGTAGGCAGCACGTTTTAGCATCACTGGCATCTTTTTAACGGTAACGAATAGATTGATAATGGTTACATCCTTCCAGTTTCTGCTGTATGAATTTCATAAAGATGCTCAGAGTAAAGCCTCCTTTCCTGGAACACAGATGACTGTAAGATTCCAAGAGAAGGATGAAAGTAGCATGGATTGTGCCAAAGTTAAGTTTGGACCAAAATATGGAAATGCTTCACGAATTTGCGTGTCATCCTTTCGCAGAGGCCATGCTAATATTCTCTGTATCGTATCCAATTTATGATATGTACTGCCGGAGCAAGTACAGTACCGTCACTGCAGTGGTGCCTGTATATTCCCCCTACAGGTGAGTGGACACTTTCCTACAGTAAAAAACGGAAGGAGGAAAAAATTTGGTCACTCCCATTGTAAGCAGCATGTTTTAGCATCACTGGCATCTTTTTAACGTTAACCAATACATTGATATTGGCTACATCCTTCCAGTTTGTGCTGTGTGAATTTCATAAAGATGCTCAGAGTAAAGCCTTCTTTCCTGGAACACAGATGACTGTAAGATTCCTAGAGAAGGATGAAAGTAGCTTTGACTTGTGCCAAAGTTAAGTTTGGACCAAAATATGGAAACGCTTCACGAATTTGCGTGTCATCCTTTCGCAGGGGCCATGCTAATCTTCTCTGTATCGTATCCAATTTATTATATGTACTGCCGGAGCAAGTACAGTAGCTTCACTGCAGTGGTGCCTGTATATTCCCCCTCCAGGTGAGTGGACACTTTCCTACGGTAAAAAAAGGAAGGAGGCTAAAATTTGGTCACTCCCATTGTAGGCAGCACGTTTTATCTTCACTGGTATCTCTCTATTGGTCACCATTACATTGATAATGGCTGCATCCTTCTAGTTTGTGCTGTGTGAATTTCATAAAGATGCTCAGAGTAAAGGCTCCTTTCCTGGAACACAGATGTCTGTAAGATTCCAACAGAAGGATGAAAGGAGCTTTGGCTTGTGCCAAAGTTAAGTTTGGACCAAAATATGGAAACGCTTCACGAATTTGCGTGTCATCCTTTCGCAGGGGCCATGCTAATCTTCTCTGTATCGTATCCAATTTATTATATGTACTGCCAGAGCAAGTACAGTAGCTACACTGCAGTGGTGCCTGTATATTCCCCCTTCAAGGGGGGCAGACCTTTTGCTGGGGTACAAAATGAAAGCGGCTGAACTTTGGTCACTCCCATTGTAGGCAGCACGTTTTGGCATCACTGGCATCTCTCTACTGGTCACCATTACATTGATAATGGCTGCATCCTCCCAGTTTGTGCTGTGTGAATTTCATAAAGATGCTCAGAGTAAAGCCTCCTTTCGTGGAACACAGATGACTGGAAGAATCCAAGAGAATGCCAAAGTTAAGTTTGGACCAAAATATAGAAACGCTTCACGAATTTGCGTGTCATCCTTTCGCAGGGGCCATGCTAATCTTCTCTGTATCGTATCCAATTTATTATATGTACTGCCGGAGCAAGTATAGTAGCTTCACTGCGGTGGTCTCCTTTCATTCCCCGTTCAGGTGAGCAGACCCTTTGCTGGGGTAGAAAATTAAAGCGGCTGAACTTTGGTCACACACATTGTAGGCAGCACGTTTTAGCATCACTGGCATCTTTTTAACGGTAACGAATAGATTGATAATGGTTACATCCTTCCAGTTTGTGCTGTATGAATTTCATAAAGATGCTCAGAGTAAAGCCTCCTTTCCTGGAACACAGATGACTGTAAGATTCCAAGAGAAGGATGAAAGTAGCATGGATTGTGCCAAAGTTAAGTTTGGACCAAAATATGGAAATGCTTCACGAATTTGCGTGTCATCCTTTCGCAGAGGCCATGCTAATATTCTCTGTATCGTATCCAATTTATGATATGTACTGCCGGAGCAAGTACAGTACCGTCACTGCAGTGGTGCCTGTATATTCCCCCTTCAGGTGAGTGGACACTTTCCTATTGTAAAAAAAGGAAGAAGGCTAAACTTTGGTCACTCCCATTGTAGGCAGCACGTTTTATCTTCACTGGTATCTCTCTATTGGTCACCATTACATTGATAATGGCTGCATCCTTCTAGTTTGTGCTGTGTGAATTTCATAAAGATGCTCAGAGTAAAGGCTCCTTTCCTGGAACACAGATGTCTGTAAGATTCCAACAGAAGGATGAAAGTAGCATGGATTGTGCCAAAGTTAAGTTTGGACCAAAATATGGAAATGCTTCACGAATTTGCGTGTCATCCTTTCGCAGAGGCCATGCTAATATTCTCTGTATCGTATCCAATTTATGATATGTACTGCCGGAGCAAGTACAGTACCGTCACTGCAGTGGTGCCTGTATATTCCCCCTTCAGGTGAGTGGACACTTTGCTGGGGTAGAAAATAAAAGCGGCTGAACTTTGGTCACTCCCATTGTAGGCAGCACGTTTTGGCATCACTGGCATCTCTCTACTGGTCACCATTACATTGATAATGGCTGCATCCTCCCAGTTTGTGCTGTGTGAATTTCATAAAGATGTTCAGAGTAAAGCCTCCTTTCGTGGAACACAGATGACTGGAAGAATCCAAGAGAATGCCAAAGTTAAGTTTGGACCAAAATATAGAAACGCTTCACGAATTTGCGTGTCATCCTTTCGCAGGGGCCATGCTAATCTTCTCTGTATCGTATCCAATTTATTATATGTACTGCCGGAGCAAGTACAGTAGCTTCACTGCAGTGGTGCTTGTATATTCCCCCTTCAGGTGAGTGGACACTTTCCTATTGTAAAAAAAGGAAGAAGGCTAAACTTTGGTCACTCCCATTGTAGGCAGCACGTTTTAGCATCACTGGTATCTCTCTATTGGTCACCATGACATTGATAATGGCTGCATCCTTTTAGTTTGTGCTGTGTTAATTTCATAAAGATGCTCAGAGTAAAGGCTCCTTTCCTGGAACACAGATGTCTGTAAGATTCCAATAGAAGGATGAAAGGAGCTTTGGCTTGTGCCAAAGTTAAGTTTGGACCAAAATATGGAAACGCTTCACGAATTTGCGTGTCATCCTTTCGCAGGGGCCATGCTAATCTTCTCTGTATCGTATCCAATTTATTATATGTACTGCCGGAGCAAGTACAGTAGCTTCACTGCAGTGGTGCCTGTATATTCCCCCTTCAGGTGAGCAGACCCTTTGCTGGGGTAGAAAATAAAAGCGGCTGAACTTTGGTCACTCCCATTGTAGGCAGCACGTTTTGGCATCACTGGCATCTCTCTACTGGTCACCATTACATTGATAATGGCTGCATCCTCCCAGTTTGTGCTGTGTGAATTTCATAAAGATGTTCAGAGTAAAGCCTCCTTTCGTGGAACACAGATGACTGGAAGAATCCAAGAGAATGCCAAAGTTAAGTTTGGACCAAAATATAGAAACGCTTCACGAATTTGCGTGTCATCCTTTCGCAGGGGCCATGCTAATCTTCTCTGTATCGTATCCAATTTATTATATGTACTGCCGGAGCAAGTATAGTAGCTTCACTGCGGTGGTCTCCTTTCATTCCCCGTTCAGGTGAGCAGACCCTTTTCTGGGGTAGAAAATTAAAGCGGCAGAACTTTGGTCACACACATTGTAGGCAGCACGTTTTAGCATCACTGGCATCTTTTTAACAGTAACGAATAGATTGATAATGGCTACATCCTTCCAGTTTCTGCTGTGTGAATTTCATAAAGATGCTCAGAGTAAAGCCTCCTTTCCTGGAACACAGATGACTGTAAGATTCCAAGAGAAGGATGAAAGTAGCATGGATTGTGCCAAAGTTAAGTATGGACCAAAATATGGAAACACTTCACGAATTTGCGTGTCATCCTTTCGCAGAGGCCATGCTAATCTTCTCTGTATCGTATCCAATTTATGATATGTACTGCCGGAGCAAGTACAGTACCGTCACTGCAGTGGTGCCTGTATATTCCCCCTACAGGTGAGTGGACACTTTCCTACAGTAAAAAACGGAAGGAGGAAAAAATTTGGTCACTCCCATTGTAAGCAGCATGTTTTATCTTCACTGGTATCTCTCTATTGGTCACCATTACATTGATAATGGCTGCATCCTTCTAGTTTGTGCTGTGTGAATTTCATAAAGATGCTCAGAGTAAAGGCTCCTTTCCTGGAACACAGATGTCTGTAAGATTCCAACAGAAGGCTGAAAGGAGCTTTGGCTTGTGCCAAAGTTAAGTTTGGACCAAAATATGGAAACGCTTCACGAATTTGCGTGTCATCCTTTCGCAGGGGCCATGCTAATCTTCTCTGTATCGTATCCAATTTATTATATGTACTGCCGGAGCAAGTACAGTAGCTTCACTGCAGTGGTGCCTGTATATTCCCCCTTCAGGTGAGCAGACCCTTTGCTGGGGTAGAAAATTAAAGCGGCTGAACTTTGGTCACTCCCATTGTAGGCAGCACGTTTTGGCATCACTGGCATCTCTCTACTGGTCACCATTACATTGATAATGGCTGCATCCTCCCAGTTTGTGCTGTGTGAATTTCATAAAGATGCTCAGAGTAAAGGCTCCTTTCCTGGAACACAGATGTCTGTAAGATTCCAACAGAAGGATGAAAGGAGCTTTGGCTTGTGCCAAAGTTAAGTTTGGACCAAAATATGGAAACACTTCACGAATTTGCGTGTCATCCTTTCGCAGGGGCCATGCTAATCTTCTCTGTATCGTATCCAATTTATTATATGTACTGCCGGAGCAAGTATAGTAGCTTCACTGCGGTGGTCTCCTTTCATTCCCCGTTCAGGTGAGCAGACCCTTTGCTGGGGTAGAAAATTAAAGCGGCTGAACTTTGGTCACACACATTGTAGGCAGCATGTTTTAGCATCACTGGCATCTTTTTAACGGTAACGAATAGATTGATAATGGCTACATCCATCCAGTTTCTGCTGTGTGAATTTCATAAAGATGCTCAGAGTAAAGCCTCCTTTCCTGGAACACAGATGACTGTAAGATTCCAAGAGAAGGATGAAAGTAGCATGGATTGTGCCAAAGTTAAGTTTGGACCAAAATATGGAAACGCTTCACGAATTTGCGTGTCATCCTTTCGCAGAGGCCATGCTAATCTTCTCTGTATCGTATCCAATTTATTATATGTACTGCCGGAGCAAGTACAGTACCTTCACTGCAGTGGTGCCTGTATATTCCCCCTTCAAGTGAGTGGACACTTTCCTACAGTAAAAAAAGGAAGGAGGCAAAAATTTGGTCACTCCCATTGTAGGCAGCATGTTTTAGCATCACTGGCATCTTTTTAACGTTAACCAATACATTGATATTGGCTACATCCTTCCAGTTTGTGCTGTGTGAATTTCATAAAGATGCTCAAAGTAAAGCCTTCTTTGCTGGAACACAGATGACTGTAAGATTCCTAGAGAAGGATGAAAGTAGCTTTGGCTTGTGCCAAAGTTAAGTTTGGACCAAAATATGGAAACGCTTCACGAATTTGCGTGTCATCCTTTCGCAGGTGCCATGCTAATCTTCTCTGTATCGTATCCAATTTATTATATGTACTGCCGGAGCAAGTACATTAGCTTCACTGCAGTGGTGCTTGTATATTCCCCCTTCAGGTGAGTGGACACTTTCCTATTGTAAAAAAAGGAAGAAGGCTAAACTTTGGTCACTCCCATTGTAGGCAGCACGTTTTAGCATCACTGGTATCTCTCTATTGGTCACCATGACAGTGATAATGGCTGCATCCTTTTAGTTTGTGCTGTGTGAATTTCATAAAGATGCTCAGAGTAAAGCCTCCTTTCGTGGAACACAGATGACTGGAAGAATCCAAGAGAAGGATGAAAGTAGCATGGATTGTGCCAAAGTTAAGTTTGGACCAGAATATGGAAACGCTTCACGAATTTGCGTGTCATCCTTTCGCAGGGGCCATGCTAATCTTCTCTGTATCGTATCCAATTTATTATATGTACTGCCGGAGCAAGTACAGTAGCTTCACTGCAGTGGTGCCTGTATATTCCCCCTTCAGGTGAGCAGACCCTTTGCTGGGGTAGAAAATGAAAGCGGCTGAACTTTGGTCACTCCCATTGTAGGCAGCACGTTTTGGCATCACTGGCATCTCTCTACTGGTCACCATTACATTGATAATGGCTGCATCCTCCCAGTTTGTGCTGTGTGAATTTCATAAAGATGCTCAGAGTAAAGCCTCCTTTCATGGAACACAGATGACTGGAAGAATCCAAGAGAAGGATGAAAGTAGCATGGATTGTGCCAAAGTTAAGTTTGGACCAAAATATGGAAACGCTTCACGAATTTGCGTGTCATCCTTTCGCAGGGGCCATGCTAATCTTCTCTGTATCGTATCCAATTTATTATATGTACTGCCGGAGCAAGTACAGTAGCTTCACTGCAGTGGTGCCTGTATATTCCCCCTCCAGGTGAGTGGACACTTTCCTACGGTAAAAAAAGGAAGGAGGCAAAAATTTGGTCACTCCCATTGTAGGCAGCATGTTTTAGCATCACTGGCATCTTTTTAACGTTAACCAATACATTGATATTGGCTACATCCTTCCAGTTTGTGCTGTGTGAATTTCATAAAGATGCTCAAAGTAAAGCCTTCTTTCCTGGAACACAGATGACTGTAAGATTCCTAGAGAAGGATGAAAGTAGCTTTGGCTTGTGCCAAAGTTAAGTTTGGACCAAAATATGGAAACGCTTCACGAATTTGCGTGTCATCCTTTCGCAGGGGCCATGCTAATCTTCTCTGTATCGTATCCAATTTATTATATGTACTGCCGGAGCAAGTACAGTAGCTTCACTGCAGTGGTGCCTGTATATTCCCCCTTCAGGTGAGCAGACCCTTTGCTGGGGTAGAAAATTAAAGCGGCTGAACTTTGGTCACTCCCATTGTAGGCAGCACGTTTTGGCATCACTGGTATCTCTCTATTGGTCACCATGACATTGATAATGGCTGCATCCTTCCAGTTTGTGCTGTGTGAATTTCATAAAGATGCTCAGAGTAAAGCCTTCTTTCCTGGAACACAGATGACTGTAAGATTCCTAGAGAAGGATGAAAGTAGCTTTGACTTGTGCCAAAGTTAAGTTTGGACCAAAATATGGAAACGCTTCATGAATTTGCGTGTCATCCTTTCGCAGGGGCCATGCTAATCTTCTCTGTATCGTATCCAATTTATTATATGTACTGCCGGAGCAAGTACAGTAGCTTCACTGCAGTGGTGCCTGTATATTCCCCCTCCAGGTGAGTGGACACTTTCCTACGGTAAAAAAAGGAAGGAGGCAAAAATTTGGTCACTCCCATTGTAGGCAGCATGTTTTAGCATCACTGGCATCTTTTTAACGTTAACCAATACATTGATATTGGCTACATCCTTCCAGTTTGTGCTGTGTGAATTTCATAAAGATGCTCAAAGTAAAGCCTTCTTTCCTGGAACACAGATGACTGTAAGATTCCTAGAGAAGGATGAAAGTAGCTTTGGCTTGTGCCAAAGTTAAGTTTGGACCAAAATATGGAAACCCTTCACGAATTTGCGTGTCATCCTTTCGCAAGGGCCATGCTAATCTTCTCTGTATCGTATCCAATTTATTATATGTACTGCCGGAGCAAGTACAGTAGCTTCACTGCAGTGGTGCCTGTATATTCCCCCTTCAGGTGAGCAGACCCTTTGCTGGGGTAGAAAATGAAAGCGGCTGAACTTTGGTCACTCCCATTGTAGGCAGCACGTTTTGGCATCACTGGCATCTCTCTACTGGTCACCATTACATTGATAATGGCTGCATCCTCCCAGTTTGTGCTGTGTGAATTTCATAAAGATGCTCAGAGTAAAGCCTCCTTTCGTGGAACACAGATGACTGTAAGATTCCCAGAGAAGGATGAAAGTAGCATGGATTGTGCCAAAGTTAAGTTTGGACCAAAATATGGAAATGCTTCACGAATTTGCGTGTCATCCTTTCGCAGAGGCCATGCTAATATTCTCTGTATCGTATCCAATTTATGATATGTACTGCCGGAGCAAGTACAGTACCGTCACTGCAGTGGTGCCTGTATATTCCCCCTTCAGGTGAGTGGACACTTTCCTATTGTAAAAAAAGGAAGAAGGCTAAACTTTGGTCACTCCCATTGTAGGCAGCACGTTTTAGCATCACTGGTATCTCTCTATTGGTCACCATGACATTGATAATGGCTGCATCCTTTTAGTTTGTGCTGTGTTAATTTCATAAAGATGCTCAGAGTAAAGGCTCCTTTCCTGGAACACAGATGTCTGTAAGATTCCAATAGAAGGATGAAAGGAGCTTTGGCTTGTGCCAAAGTTAAGTTTGGACCAAAATATGGAAACGCTTCACGAATTTGCGTGTCATCCTTTCGCAGGGGCCATGCTAATCTTCTCTGTATCGTATCTAATTTATTATATGTACTGCCGGAGCAAGTACAGTAGCTTCACTGCAGTGGTGCCTGTATATTCCCCCTTCAGGTGAGCAGACCCTTTGCTGGGGTAGAAAATAAAAGCGGCTGAACTTTGGTCACTCCCATTGTAGGCAGCACGTTTTGGCATCACTGGCATCTCTCTACTGGTCACCATTACATTGATAATGGCTGCATCCTCCCAGTTTGTGCTGTGTGAATTTCATAAAGATGTTCAGAGTAAAGCCTCCTTTCGTGGAACACAGATGACTGGAAGAATCCAAGAGAATGCCAAAGTTAAGTTTGGACCAATATATAGAAACGCTTCACGAATTTGCGTGTCATCCTTTCGCAGGGGCCATGCTAATCTTCTCTGTATCGTATCCAATTTATTATATGTACTGCCGGAGCAAGTATAGTAGCTTCACTGCGGTGGTCTCCTTTCATTCCCCGTTCAGGTGAGCAGACCCTTTTCTGGGGTAGAAAATTAAAGCGGCAGAACTTTGGTCACACACATTGTAGGCAGCACGTTTTAGCATCACTGGCATCTTTTTAACAGTAACGAATAGATTGATAATGGCTACATCCTTCCAGTTTCTGCTGTGTGAATTTCATAAAGATGCTCAGAGTAAAGCCTTCTTTCCTGGAACACAGATGACTGTAAGATTCCAAGAGAAGGATGAAAGTACCATGGATTGTGCCAAAGTTAAGTATGGACCAAAATATGGAAACGCTTCACGAATTTGCGTGTCATCCTTTCGCAGAGGCCATGCTAATCTTCTCTGTATCGTATCCAATTTATGATATGTACTGCCGGAGCAAGTACAGTAGCGTCACTGCAGTGGTGCCTGTATATTCCCCCTCCAGGTGAGTGGACACTTTCCTACGGTAAAAAAAGGAAGGAGGCTAAAATTTGGTCACTCCCATTGTAGGCAGCACGTTTTATCTTCACTGGTATCTCTCTATTGGTCACCATTACATTGATAATGGCTGCATCCTTCTAGTTTGTGCTGTGTGAATTTCATAAAGATGCTCAGAGTAAAGGCTCCTTTCCTGGAACACAGATGTCTGTAAGATTCCAACAGAAGGATGAAAGGAGCTTTGGCTTGTGCCAAAGTTAAGTTTGGACCAAAATATGGAAACGCTTCACGAATTTGCGTGTCATCCTTTCGCAGGGGCCATGCTAATCTTCTCTGTATCGCATCCAATTTATTATATGCACTACCGGAGCAAGTACAGTAGCTTCACTGCAGTGGTGCCTGTATATTCCCCCTTCAGGTGAGCAGACCCTTTGCTGGGGTAGAAAATGAAAGCGGCTGAACTTTGGTCACACACATTGTAGGCAGCACGTTTTAGCATCACTGGCATATTTTTAACGGTAACGAATAGATTGATAATGGTTACATCCTTCCAGTTTCTGCTGTATGAATTTCATAAAGATGCTCAGAGTAAAGCCTCCTTTCCTGGAACACAGATGACTGTAAGATTCCAATAGAAGGATGAAAGGAGCATGGATTGTGCCAAAGTTAAGTTTGGACCAAAATATGGAAATGCTTCACGAATTTGCGTGTCATCCTTTCGCAGAGGCCATGCTAATATTCTCTGTATCGTATCCAATTTATGATATGTACTGCCGGAGCAAGTACAGTACCGTCACTGCAGTGGTGCCTGTATATTCCCCCTACAGGTGAGTGGACACTTTCCTACAGTAAAAAACGGAAGGAGGAAAAAATTTGGTCACTCCCATTGTAAGCAGCATGTTTTAGCATCACTGGCATCTTTTTAACGTTAACCAATACATTGATATTGGCTACATCCTTCCAGTTTGTGCTGTGTGAATTTCATAAAGATGCTCAGAGTAAAGCCTTCTTTCCTGGAACACAGATGACTGTAAGATTCCTAGAGAAGGATGAAAGTAGCTTTGACTTGTGCCAAAGTTAAGTTTGGACCAAAATATGGAAACGCTTCACGAATTTGCGTGTCATCCTTTCGCAGGGGCCATGCTAATCTTCTCTGTATCGTATCCAATTTATTATATGTACTGCCGGAGCAAGTACAGTAGCTTCACTGCAGTGGTGCCTGTATATTCCCCCTCCAGGTGAGTGGACACTTTCCTACGGTAAAAAAAGGAAGGAGGCTAAAATTTGGTCACTCCCATTGTAGGCAGCACGTTTTATCTTCACTGGTATCTCTCTATTGGTCACCATTACATTGATAATGGCTGCATCCTTCTAGTTTGTGCTGTGTGAATTTCATAAAGATGCTCAGAGTAAAGGCTCCTTTCCTGGAACACAGATGTCTGTAAGATTCCAACAGAAGGATGAAAGGAGCTTTGGCTTGTGCCAAAGTTAAGTTTGGACCAAAATATGGAAACGCTTCACGAATTTGCGTGTCATCCTTTCGCAGGGGCCATGCTAATCTTCTCTGTATCGTATCCAATTTATTATATGTACTGCCAGAGCAAGTACAGTAGCTACACTGCAGTGGTGCCTGTATATTCCCCCTTCAAGGGGGGCAGACCTTTTGCTGGGGTACAAAATGAAAGCGGCTGAACTTTGGTCACTCCCATTGTAGGCAGCACGTTTTGGCATCACTGGCATCTCTCTACTGGTCACCATTACATTGATAATGGCTGCATCCTCCCAGTTTGTGCTGTGTGAATTTCATAAAGATGCTCAGAGTAAAGCCTCCTTTCGTGGAACACAGATGACTGGAAGAATCCAAGAGAATGCCAAAGTTAAGTTTGGACCAAAATATAGAAACGCTTCACGAATTTGCGTGTCATCCTTTCGCAGGGGCCATGCTAATCTTCTCTGTATCGTATCCAATTTATTATATGTACTGCCGGAGCAAGTATAGTAGCTTCACTGCGGTGGTCTCCTTTCATTCCCCGTTCAGGTGAGCAGACCCTTTGCTGGGGTAGAAAATTAAAGCGGCTGAACTTTGGTCACACACATTGTAGGCAGCACGTTTTAGCATCACTGGCATCTTTTTAACGGTAACGAATAGATTGATAATGGTTACATCCTTCCAGTTTGTGCTGTATGAATTTCATAAAGATGCTCAGAGTAAAGCCTCCTTTCCTGGAACACAGATGACTGTAAGATTCCAAGAGAAGGATGAAAGTAGCATGGATTGTGCCAAAGTTAAGTTTGGACCAAAATATGGAAATGCTTCACGAATTTGCGTGTCATCCTTTCGCAGAGGCCATGCTAATATTCTCTGTATCGTATCCAATTTATGATATGTACTGCCGGAGCAAGTACAGTACCGTCACTGCAGTGGTGCCTGTATATTCCCCCTTCAGGTGAGTGGACACTTTCCTATTGTAAAAAAAGGAAGAAGGCTAAACTTTGGTCACTCCCATTGTAGGCAGCACGTTTTATCTTCACTGGTATCTCTCTATTGGTCACCATTACATTGATAATGGCTGCATCCTTCTAGTTTGTGCTGTGTGAATTTCATAAAGATGCTCAGAGTAAAGGCTCCTTTCCTGGAACACAGATGTCTGTAAGATTCCAACAGAAGGATGAAAGTAGCATGGATTGTGCCAAAGTTAAGTTTGGACCAAAATATGGAAATGCTTCACGAATTTGCGTGTCATCCTTTCGCAGAGGCCATGCTAATATTCTCTGTATCGTATCCAATTTATGATATGTACTGCCGGAGCAAGTACAGTACCGTCACTGCAGTGGTGCCTGTATATTCCCCCTTCAGGTGAGTGGACACTTTGCTGGGGTAGAAAATAAAAGCGGCTGAACTTTGGTCACTCCCATTGTAGGCAGCACGTTTTGGCATCACTGGCATCTCTCTACTGGTCACCATTACATTGATAATGGCTGCATCCTCCCAGTTTGTGCTGTGTGAATTTCATAAAGATGTTCAGAGTAAAGCCTCCTTTCGTGGAACACAGATGACTGGAAGAATCCAAGAGAATGCCAAAGTTAAGTTTGGACCAAAATATAGAAACGCTTCACGAATTTGCGTGTCATCCTTTCGCAGGGGCCATGCTAATCTTCTCTGTATCGTATCCAATTTATTATATGTACTGCCGGAGCAAGTACAGTAGCTTCACTGCAGTGGTGCTTGTATATTCCCCCTTCAGGTGAGTGGACACTTTCCTATTGTAAAAAAAGGAAGAAGGCTAAACTTTGGTCACTCCCATTGTAGGCAGCACGTTTTAGCATCACTGGTATCTCTCTATTGGTCACCATGACATTGATAATGGCTGCATCCTTTTAGTTTGTGCTGTGTTAATTTCATAAAGATGCTCAGAGTAAAGGCTCCTTTCCTGGAACACAGATGTCTGTAAGATTCCAATAGAAGGATGAAAGGAGCTTTGGCTTGTGCCAAAGTTAAGTTTGGACCAAAATATGGAAACGCTTCACGAATTTGCGTGTCATCCTTTCGCAGGGGCCATGCTAATCTTCTCTGTATCGTATCCAATTTATTATATGTACTGCCGGAGCAAGTACAGTAGCTTCACTGCAGTGGTGCCTGTATATTCCCCCTTCAGGTGAGCAGACCCTTTGCTGGGGTAGAAAATAAAAGCGGCTGAACTTTGGTCACTCCCATTGTAGGCAGCACGTTTTGGCATCACTGGCATCTCTCTACTGGTCACCATTACATTGATAATGGCTGCATCCTCCCAGTTTGTGCTGTGTGAATTTCATAAAGATGTTCAGAGTAAAGCCTCCTTTCGTGGAACACAGATGACTGGAAGAATCCAAGAGAATGCCAAAGTTAAGTTTGGACCAAAATATAGAAACGCTTCACGAATTTGCGTGTCATCCTTTCGCAGGGGCCATGCTAATCTTCTCTGTATCGTATCCAATTTATTATATGTACTGCCGGAGCAAGTATAGTAGCTTCACTGCGGTGGTCTCCTTTCATTCCCCGTTCAGGTGAGCAGACCCTTTTCTGGGGTAGAAAATTAAAGCGGCAGAACTTTGGTCACACACATTGTAGGCAGCACGTTTTAGCATCACTGGCATCTTTTTAACAGTAACGAATAGATTGATAATGGCTACATCCTTCCAGTTTCTGCTGTGTGAATTTCATAAAGATGCTCAGAGTAAAGCCTCCTTTCCTGGAACACAGATGACTGTAAGATTCCAAGAGAAGGATGAAAGTAGCATGGATTGTGCCAAAGTTAAGTATGGACCAAAATATGGAAACGCTTCACGAATTTGCGTGTCATCCTTTCGCAGAGGCCATGCTAATCTTCTCTGTATCGTATCCAATTTATGATATGTACTGCCGGAGCAAGTACAGTACCGTCACTGCAGTGGTGCCTGTATATTCCCCCTACAGGTGAGTGGACACTTTCCTACAGTAAAAAACGGAAGGAGGAAAAAATTTGGTCACTCCCATTGTAAGCAGCATGTTTTATCTTCACTGGTATCTCTCTATTGGTCACCATTACATTGATAATGGCTGCATCCTTCTAGTTTGTGCTGTGTGAATTTCATAAAGATGCTCAGAGTAAAGGCTCCTTTCCTGGAACACAGATGTCTGTAAGATTCCAACAGAAGGCTGAAAGGAGCTTTGGCTTGTGCCAAAGTTAAGTTTGGACCAAAATATGGAAACGCTTCACGAATTTGCGTGTCATCCTTTCGCAGGGGCCATGCTAATCTTCTCTGTATCGTATCCAATTTATTATATGTACTGCCGGAGCAAGTACAGTAGCTTCACTGCAGTGGTGCCTGTATATTCCCCCTTCAGGTGAGCAGACCCTTTGCTGGGGTAGAAAATTAAAGCGGCTGAACTTTGGTCACTCCCATTGTAGGCAGCACGTTTTGGCATCACTGGCATCTCTCTACTGGTCACCATTACATTGATAATGGCTGCATCCTCCCAGTTTGTGCTGTGTGAATTTCATAAAGATGCTCAGAGTAAAGGCTCCTTTCCTGGAACACAGATGTCTGTAAGATTCCAACAGAAGGATGAAAGGAGCTTTGGCTTGTGCCAAAGTTAAGTTTGGACCAAAATATGGAAACACTTCACGAATTTGCGTGTCATCCTTTCGCAGGGGCCATGCTAATCTTCTCTGTATCGTATCCAATTTATTATATGTACTGCCGGAGCAAGTATAGTAGCTTCACTGCGGTGGTCTCCTTTCATTCCCCGTTCAGGTGAGCAGACCCTTTGCTGGGGTAGAAAATTAAAGCGGCTGAACTTTGGTCACACACATTGTAGGCAGCATGTTTTAGCATCACTGGCATCTTTTTAACGGTAACGAATAGATTGATAATGGCTACATCCATCCAGTTTCTGCTGTGTGAATTTCATAAAGATGCTCAGAGTAAAGCCTCCTTTCCTGGAACACAGATGACTGTAAGATTCCAAGAGAAGGATGAAAGTAGCATGGATTGTGCCAAAGTTAAGTTTGGACCAAAATATGGAAACGCTTCACGAATTTGCGTGTCATCCTTTCGCAGAGGCCATGCTAATCTTCTCTGTATCGTATCCAATTTATTATATGTACTGCCGGAGCAAGTACAGTACCTTCACTGCAGTGGTGCCTGTATATTCCCCCTTCAGGTGAGTGGACACTTTCCTACAGTAAAAAAAGGAAGGAGGCAAAAATTTGGTCACTCCCATTGTAGGCAGCATGTTTTAGCATCACTGGCATCTTTTTAACGTTAACCAATACATTGATATTGGCTACATCCTTCCAGTTTGTGCTGTGTGAATTTCATAAAGATGCTCAAAGTAAAGCCTTCTTTGCTGGAACACAGATGACTGTAAGATTCCTAGAGAAGGATGAAAGTAGCTTTGGCTTGTGCCAAAGTTAAGTTTGGACCAAAATATGGAAACGCTTCACGAATTTGCGTGTCATCCTTTCGCAGGTGCCATGCTAATCTTCTCTGTATCGTATCCAATTTATTATATGTACTGCCGGAGCAAGTACATTAGCTTCACTGCAGTGGTGCTTGTATATTCCCCCTTCAGGTGAGTGGACACTTTCCTATTGTAAAAAAAGGAAGAAGGCTTAACTTTGGTCACTCCCATTGTAGGCAGCACGTTTTAGCATCACTGGTATCTCTCTATTGGTCACCATGACAGTGATAATGGCTGCATCCTTTTAGTTTGTGCTGTGTGAATTTCATAAAGATGCTCAGAGTAAAGCCTCCTTTCGTGGAACACAGATGACTGGAAGAATCCAAGAGAAGGATGAAAGTAGCATGGATTGTGCCAAAGTTAAGTTTGGACCAAAATATGGAAACGCTTCACGAATTTGCGTGTCATCCTTTCGCAGGGGCCATGCTAATCTTCTCTGTATCGTATCCAATTTATTATATGTACTGCCGGAGCAAGTACAGTAGCTTCACTGCAGTGGTGCCTGTATATTCCCCCTTCAGGTGAGCAGACCCTTTGCTGGGGTAGAAAATTAAAGCGGCTGAACTTTGGTCACTCCCATTGTAGGCAGCACGTTTTGGCATCACTGGCATCTCTCTACTGGTCACCATTACATTGATAATGGCTGCATCCTCCCAGTTTGTGCTGTGTGAATTTCATAAAGATGCTCAGAGTAAAGCCTCCTTTCATGGAACACAGATGACTGGAAGAATCCAAGAGAAGGATGAAAGTAGCATGGATTGTGCCAAAGTTAAGTTTGGACCAAAATATGGAAACGCTTCACGAATTTGCGTGTCATCCTTTCGCAGGGGCCATGCTAATCTTCTCTGTATCGTATCCAATTTATTATATGTACTGCCGGAGCAAGTACAGTAGCTTCACTGCAGTGGTGCCTGTATATTCCCCCTCCAGGTGAGTGGACACTTTCCTACGGTAAAAAAAGGAAGGAGGCAAAAATTTGGTCACTCCCATTGTAGGCAGCATGTTTTAGCATCACTGGCATCTTTTTAACGTTAACCAATACATTGATATTGGCTACATCCTTCCAGTTTGTGCTGTGTGAATTTCATAAAGATGCTCAAAGTAAAGCCTTCTTTCCTGGAACACAGATGACTGTAAGATTCCTAGAGAAGGATGAAAGTAGCTTTGGCTTGTGCCAAAGTTAAGTTTGGACCAAAGTATGGAAACGCTTCACGAATTTGCGTGTCATCCTTTCGCAGGGGCCATGCTAATCTTCTCTGTATCGTATCCAATTTATTATATGTACTGCCGGAGCAAGTACAGTAGCTTCACTGCAGTGGTGCCTGTATATTCCCCCTTCAGGTGAGCAGACCCTTTGCTGGGGTAGAAAATTAAAGCGGCTGAACTTTGGTCACTCCCATTGTAGGCAGCACGTTTTGGCATCACTGGCATCTCTCTACTGGTCACCATTACATTGATAATGGCTGCATCCTCCCAGTTTGTGCTGTGTGAATTTCATAAAGATGCTCAGAGTAAAGCCTCCTTTCATGGAACACAGATGACTGGAAGAATCCAAGAGAAGGATGAAAGTAGCATGGATTGTGCCAAAGTTAAGTTTGGACCAAAATATGGAAACACTTCACGAATTTGCGTGTCATCCTTTCGCAGGGGCCATGCTAATCTTCTCTGTATCGTATCCAATTTATTATATGTACTGCCGGAGCAAGTACAGTAGCTTCACTGCAGTGGTGCCTGTATATTCCCCCTTCAGGTGAGCAGACCCTTTGCTGGGGTAGAAAATGAAAGCGGCTGAACTTTGGTCACTCCCATTGTAGGCAGCACGTTTTGGCATCACTGGCATCTCTCTACTGGTCACCATTACATTGATAATGGCTGCATCCTCCCAGTTTGTGCTGTGTGAATTTCATAAAGATGCTCAGAGTAAAGCCTCCTTTCGTGGAACACAGATGACTGTAAGATTCCCAGAGAAGGATGAAAGTAGCATGGATTGTGCCAAAGTTAAGTTTGGACCAAAATATGGAAATGCTTCACGAATTTGCGTGTCATCCTTTCGCAGAGGCCATGCTAATATTCTCTGTATCGTATCCAATTTATGATATGTACTGCCGGAGCAAGTACAGTACCGTCACTGCAGTGGTGCCTGTATATTCCCCCTTCAGGTGAGTGGACACTTTCCTATTGTAAAAAAAGGAAGAAGGCTAAACTTTGGTCACTCCCATTGTAGGCAGCACGTTTTAGCATCACTGGTATCTCTCTATTGGTCACCATGACATTGATAATGGCTGCATCCTTTTAGTTTGTGCTGTGTTAATTTCATAAAGATGCTCAGAGTAAAGGCTCCTTTCCTGGAACACAGATGTCTGTAAGATTCCAACAGAAGGATGAAAGGAGCTTTGGCTTGTGCCAAAGTTAAGTTTGGACCAAAATATGGAAACGCTTCACGAATTTGCGTGTCATCCTTTCGCAGGGGCCATGCTAATCTTCTCTGTATCGTATCCAATTTATTATATGTACTGCCAGAGACAGTAGCTTCACTGCAGGTGTGCCTGTATATTCCCCCTTCAGGTGAGCAGACCTTTTGCTGGGGTAGAAAATAAAAGCGGCTGAACTTTGGTCACTCCCATTGTAGGCAGCACGTTTTGGCATCACTGGCATCTCTCTACTGGTCACCATTACATTTATAATGGCTGCATCCTCCCAGTTTGTGCTGTGTGAATTTCATAAAGATGTTCAGAGTAAAGCCTCCTTTCGTGGAACACAGATGACTGGAAGAATCCAAGAGAATGCCAAAGTTAAGTTTGGACCAAAATATAGAAACGCTTCACGAATTTGCGTGTCATCCTTTCGCAGGGGCCATGCTAATCTTCTCTGTATCGTATCCAATTTATTATATGTACTGCCGGAGCAAGTATAGTAGCTTCATTGCGGTGGTCTCCTTTCATTCCCCGTTCAGGTGAGCAGACCCTTTGCTGGGGTAGAAAATTAAAGCGGCTGAACTTTGGTCACACACATTGTAGGCAGCACGTTTTAGCATCACTGGCATCTTTTTAACGGTAACGAATAGATTGATAATGTTTACATCCTTCCAGTTTCTGCTGTGTGAATTTCATAAAGATGCTCAAAGTAAAGCCTTCTTTCCTGGAACACAGATGACTGTAAGATTCCTAGAGAAGGATGAAAGTAGCTTTGGCTTGTGCCAAAGTTAAGTTTGGACCAAAATATGGAAACGCTTCACGAATTTGCGTGTCATCCTTTCGCAGGGGCCATGCTAATCTTCTCTGTATCGTATCCAATTTATTATATGTACTGCCGGAGCAAGTACAGTAGCTTCACTGCAGTGGTGCCTGTATATTCCCCCTCCAGGTGAGTGGACACTTTCCTATGGTAAAAAAAGGAAGGAGGCTAAAATTTGGTCACTCCCATTGTAGGCAGCACGTTTTATCTTCACTGGTATCTCTCTATTGGTCACCATTACATTGATAATGGCTGCATCCTTCTAGTTTGTGCTGTGTGAATTTCATAAAGATGCTCAGAGTAAAGGCTCCTTTCCTGGAACACAGATGTCTGTAAGATTCCAACAGAAGGATGAAAGGAGCTTTGGCTTGTGCCAAAGTTAAGTTTGGACCAAAATATGGAAACGCTTCACGAATTTGCGTGTCATCCTTTCGCAGGGGCCATGCTAGTCTTCTCTGTATCGTATCCAATTTATTATATGTACTGCCGGAGCAAGTACAGTAGCTTCACTGCAGTGGTGCCTGTATATTCCCCCTCCAGGTGAGTGGACACTTTCCTACAGTAAAAAAAGGAAGGAGGCAAAAATTTGGTCACTCCCATTGTAGGCAGCATGTTTTAGCATCACTGGTATCTCTCTATTGGTCACCATGACATTGATAATGGCTGCATCCTCCCAGTTTCTGCTGTATGAATTTCATAAAGATGCTCAGAGTAAAGCTTCCTTTCCTGGAACACAGATGACTGTAAGATTCCAAGAGAAGGATGAAAGTAGCATGGATTGTGCCAAAGTTAAGTTTGTACCAAAATATGGAAATGCTTCACGAATTTGCGTGTCATCCTTTCGCAGAGGCCATGCTAATATTCTCTGTATCATATCCAATTTATGATATGTACTGCCGGAGCAAGTACAGTACCGTCACTGCAGTGGTGCCTGTATATTCCCCCTTCAGGTGAGTGGACACTTTCCTATTGTAAAAAAAGGAAGAAGGCTAAACTTTGGTCACTCCCATTGTAGGCAGCACGTTTTAGCATCACTGGTATCTCTCTATTGGTCACCATGACATTGATAATGGCTGCATCCTTTTAGTTTGTGCTGTGTTAATTTCATAAAGATGCTCAGAGTAAAGGCTCCTTTCCTGGAACACAGATGTCTGTAAGATTCCAACAGAAGGATGAAAGGAGCTTTGGCTTGTGCCAAAGTTAAGTTTGGACCAAAATATGGAAACGCTTCACGAATTTGCGTGTCATCCTTTCGCAGGGGCCATACTAATCTTCTCTGTATCGTATCCAATTTATTATATGTACTGCCGGAGCAAGTGCATTAGCTTCACTGCAGTGGTGCTTGTATATTCCCCCTTCAGGTGAGTGGACACTTTCCTATTGTAAAAAAAGGAAGAAGGCTAAACTTTGGTCACTCCCATTGTAGGCAGCACGTTTTAGCATCACTGGTATCTCTCTATTGGTCACCATGACATTGATAATGGCTGCATCCTTCCAGTTTCTGCTGTATGAATTTCATAAAGATGCTCAGAGTAAAGGCTCCTTTCCTGGAACACAGATGACTGTAAGATTCCAAGAGAAGGATGAAAGTAGCATGGATTGTGCCAAAGTTAAGTTTGGACCAAAATATGGAAATGCTTCACGAATTTGCGTGTCATCCTTTCGCAGAGGCCATGCTAATATTCTCTGTATCGTATCCAATTTATGATATGTACTGCCGGAGCAAGTACAGTACCGTCACTGCAGTGGTGCCTGTATATTCCCCCTTCAGGTGAGTGGACACTTTCCTATTGTAAAAAAAGGAAGAAGGCTAAACTTTGGTCACTCCCATTGTAGGCAGCACGTTTTGGCATCACTGGCATCCCTCTACTGGTCACCATTACATTGATAATGGCTGCATCCTCCCAGTTTGTGCTGTGTGAATTTCGTAAAGATGCTCAGAGTAAAGGCTCCTTTCCTGGAACACAGATGTCTGTAAGATTCCAACAGAAGGATGAAAGGAGCTTTGGCTTGTGCCAAAGTTAAGTTTGGACCAAAATATGGAAACGCTTCAAGAATTTGCGCGTCATCCTTTCGCAGGGGCCATGCTAATCTTCTCTGTATCGTATCCAATTTATTATATGTACTGCCGGAGCAAGTACATTAGCTTCACTGCAGTGGTGCTTGTATATTCCCCCTTCAGGTAAGTGGACACTTTCCTATTGTAAAAAAAGGAAGAAGGCTAAACTTTGGTCACTCCCATTGTAGGCAGCACGTTTTAGCATCACTGGTATCTCTCTATTGGTCACCATGACATTGATAATGGCTGCATCCTTCCAGTTTGTGCTGTGTGAATTTCATAAAGATACTCAGAGTAAAGCCTCCATTCCTGGAACACAGATGACTGTAAGATTTCTCGAGAAGGATGAAAGTACCTTTGGCTTGTGCCAAAGTTAAGTTTGGACCAAAATATAGAAACGCTTTACGAATTTGCATGTCATCCTTTCCCAGGGGCTATGCTAATCTTCTCTATATAGTATCCAATTTATTATATGTACTGCCGGAGCAAGTATAGTAGCTTCACTGCGGTGGTCTCCTTACATTCCCCGTTCAGGTGAGCAGACCCTTTGCTGGGGTAGAAAATTAAAGCGGCTGAACTTTGGTCACACACATTGTAGGCAGCACGTTTTAGCATCACTGTTATCTTTTTAATGGTAACGAATACATTGATAATGGCTACATCCTTCCAGTTTCTGCTGTGTGAATTTCATAAAGATGCTCAGAGTAAAGCCTCCTTTCCTGGAACACAGATGACTGTAAGATTCCAAAAAAAGGATGAAAGTAGCATGGATTGTGCCAAAGTTAAGTTTGGACCAAAATATGGAAACGCTTCCCGAATTTGCGTGTCATCCTTTCGCAGAGGCCATGCTAATATTCTCTGTATCGTATCCAATTTATGATATGTACTGCCGGAGCAAGTACAGTACCTTCACTGCAGTGGTGCCTGTATATTCCCCCTACAGGTGAGTGGACACTTTCCTACAGTAAAAAACGGAAGGAGGAAAAAATTTGGTCACTCCCATTGTAGGCAGCATGTTTTAGCATCACTGGCATCTTTTTAACGTTAACCAATACATTGATATTGGCTACATCCTTCCAGTTTGTGCTGTGTGAATTTCATAAAGATGCTCAGAGTAAAGCCTTCTTTCCTGGAACACAGATGACTGTAAGATTCCTAGAGAAGGATGAAAGTAGCTTTGGCTTGTGCCAAAGTTAAGTTTGGACCAAAATATGGAAACGCTTCACGAATTTGCGTGTCATCCTTTCGCAGGGGCCATGCTAATCTTCTCTGTATCGTATCCAATTTATTATATGTACTGCCGGAGCAAGTACAGTAGCTTCACTGCAGTGGTGCCCGTATATTCCCCCTTCAGGTGAGCAGACCCTTTGCTGGGGTAGAAAATGAAAGCGGCTGAACTTTGGTCACTCCCATTGTAGGCAGCACGTTTTGGCATCACTGGCATCTCTCTACTGGTCACCATTACATTGATAATGGCTGCATCCTCCCAGTTTGTGCTGTGTGAATTTCATAAAGATGCTCAGAGTAAAGCCTCCTTTCGTGGAACACAGATGACTGGAAGAATCCAAGAGAAGGATGAAAGTAGCATGGATTGTGCCAAAGTTAAGTTTGGACCAAAATATGGAAACGCTTCATGAATTTGCGTGTCATCCTTTCGCAGGGGCCATGCCAATCTTCTCTGTATCGTATCCACTTTATTATATGGACTGCCGGAGCAAGAACATTAGCTTCACTGCAGTGGTGCTTGTATATTCTCCCTTCAGGTGAGTGGACACTTTCCTACGGTAAAAAAAGGAAGGAGGCTAAAATTTGGTCACTCCCATTGTAGGCAGCACGTTTTGGCATCACTGGCATCTCTCTACTGGTCACCATTACATTGATAATGGCTGCATCCTCCCAGTTTGTGCTGTGTGAATTTCATAAAGATGCTCAGAGTAAAGCCTCCTTTCGTGGAACACAGATGACTGGAAGAATCCAAGAGAAGGATGAAAGTAGCATGAATTGTGCCAAAGTTAAGTTTGGACCAAAATATGGAAACGCTTCATGAATTTGCGTGTCATCCTTTCGCAGGGGCCATGCTAATCTTCTCTGTATCGTATCCACTTTATTATATGTACTGCCGGAGCAAGAACCTTAGCTTCACTGCAGTGGTGCTTGTATATTCCCCCTCCAGGTGAGCAGACCCTTTGCTGGGGTAGAAAATGAAAGCGGCTGAACTTTGGTCACTCCCATTGTAGGCAGCACGTTTTGGCATCACTGGCATCTTTTTAACGGTAACCAACACATTGATAATGGCTGCATCCTTCTAGTTTGTGCTGTGTGAATTTCATAAAGATGCTCAGAGTAAAGCCTCCTTTCCTGGAACACAGATGTCTGTAAGATTCCAACAGAAGGATGAAAGGAGCTTTGGCTTGTGCCAAAGTTAAGTTTGGACCAAAATATGGAAACGCTTCACGAATTTGCGTGTCATCCTTTCGCAGGGGCCATGCTAATCTTCTCTGTATCGTATACAATTTATTATATGTACTGCCGGAGCAAGTACAGTAGCTTCACTGCAGTGGTGCCTGTATATTCCCCCTTCAGGTGAGCAGACCCTTTGCTGGGGTAGAAAATGAAAGCGGCTGAACTTTGGTCACTCCCATTGTAGGCAGCACGTTTTGGCATCACTGGCATCTCTCTACTGGTCACCATTACATTGATAATGGCTGCATCCTCCCAGTTTGTGCTGTGTGAATTTCATAAAGATGCTCAGAGTAAAGCCTCCTTTCATGGAACACAGATGACTGGAAGAATCCAAGAGAAGGATGAAAGTAGCATGGATTGTGCCAAAGTTAAGTTTGGACCAAAATATGGAAACGCTTCACGAATTTGCGTGTCATCCTTTCGCAGGGGCCATGCTAATCTTCTCTGTATCGTATCCAATTTATTATATGTACTGCCGGAGCAAGTACAGTAGCTTCACTGCAGTGGTGCTTGTATATTCCCCCTTCAGGTGAGTGGACACTTTCCTATGGTAAAAAAAGGAAGGAGGCTAAAATTTGGTCACTCCCATTGTAGGCAGCACGTTTTCGCATTACTGGCATCTCTTTACTGGTCACCATTACATTGATAATGGCTGCATCCTTTTAGTTTGTGCTGTGTGAATTTCATAAAGATGCTCAGAGTAAAGCCTCCTTTCCTGGAACACAGATAGTGAAACTGGTTCAACTTGGATTTCATCATCACCTTCATCAGAGCAAACGTTTTTTCTGACTAATATGTTGAGACTTATTCATTGGGTTCACACATTTTGACACAGATTTCCTACAGTACAAAGACCAAAGACGGGGCTAAAACAAAGAAAATATGAAAAATTCACTGTATAATGTTTCATTCTCTCAGTATGAATCTCTAATGCACCTGTGTGAATCTCCATTTTTCAGGAATCTTTCTATCCAACCATAAAAAGTGTCATCTCTGTTTTTATCTAGCCAAACATGGATTAAAGAGGTCTAGGATAATATATGTAGATCAAAACAGAAAAAATACAGAGCAAAAACTGAACCATTTTCACTGTCCACATGTGTCCAGATTTTTACTGGAGGTCTCACATGTCAAAGACAGTTCATGAACATTAATGTTTTCAGTTTGTCCTTCTGTCTTTCCATCCCATTCCTGTGAACGGGATATCTCAAGAATGCCCTCTAATTAGGTACAAATAGTCACTCGTACTTGTAATGGCAAATTCTGCATTTGTGTTATGTTTAATAGAAGAACAGATATGTATTTATAAGAAGTATGAACAAATGTGTTTCTATGAGTTAACTTACACTCTACGAGTGTTGACTAAGGAACATAGATGTTTATTGCTTCCCCCCTTTCTATGACACTGGGCAATTGGTGCACTGCAGGGGTCACCCAAGGTGTTAGAGTAGATGGGTGCAGGGATTTCTTTCATGTATACAGGACGGGGGTCTTTTGCCTCGTAAACTCTAAACTCTGCATTGGGACTTTTCATTGCAATTGAAGGCATAATGAAAATAAGGTCAAGTGTGTTGACCTTATTTCTGCTTGGCCTCACTCTTGCCAACAAATTTGCTGAGAAATCCAAGCTTCAGGATTAAACTTGTTGTAATTGACTTTGTGGTAAAACACAGATTCACATGTCAAACAGAAACAAGAATGACCTGCAGAAATTTGAAATACAAGAAAAATAAAAATTTCAGCCTACATCTTATCACTAATAGTGCTTTAAAAGGAATAAAACAATACTATATATAAGGCAAAATTACATTTGCATGAGTTTGTTTTCATTTCACCTTTTCCATTGGACAAAATGTTTTGTTATGTTTTCGTTTAGGCAGAGCTTCCTTGTTTCTCCGGAGAAGTTTCAAAAAAAGTCATTGAAACATCTGTTCCAAGTTATTCATTCCAGTGATGACCCGGTTCTCATTTGATTCTACGTTTTTTCATCATTAGAATCTCTAGTCTTCCCACTCTGCAGTTATCGCTATGTGGTTGCAGATTCCTCAACAAAATACTTGTGCAAAGTAACAGCTGTCCTCTTGTGGATTTATTTATCTTCATGTTAAGTCTGTGTTGTATGTATTTAAACATAGTTACTTACATTTTGTTTGATTGAGCAGGTGGACCCAAAAGAAGCAAATAAAGTTGTAAATCAAAAAGTGTCCTTTAATAAAAGGCAAAGGGTACTTACAGAAATGAAGGTTAAAAAAAACAAAGTCCAATAATCCACAAACAGAAAAAAGGCAAAACTGAAAAGACATAAAAAAACAGTAGGAAACAAGAAGACACTGGAAACATTGAGAAGATACTAGAGAGCAAAAAACCATGACAAACCATCACCTTGGGAAAGGCAAACGATGACGAACTGATCAAGATAAAGGGAAGCACAAAGACTTATATACTCAGGGAGGAAGGGGTAATAGGACACAGGTGAAACACAGGAGGAACAGGCAAAGACAGCACAGGTGTTAATAGTTTGTAAATTGCCCATCGCAAATCTATGGTACAAACACTGGAGCCTCTGGAGGGGTCACAGACACTGAGATTGGAGATGTCAGAGAACCAACTCTGGCAGACCTGGCAGATATTTTTCGTGCCCACATGGACCAGCAAGAGGTCTGTGATGAGTTGGAACAGTTTTAACTCCTGCAGATGGAAATACAGGTTCGTACTACCCCAGCCGCAGATATATATATATATATATATAGTACCCAAGGTTTGGGCTTACTGATATGTTCCCCCTTCTGCACTGCTTCAATAAGTGCTCCGTCAACTTTCTCGTTTTAGAACTTTGTCTTTGTGAGAAAGTATAGCGCAAGTATGTTATTTTCCATAATTAAACTGAACAGCCAGTTAAATTAGTTTCAAGAACAATGAGAGTCCACCTGGTAAATAACACCTCCAGCAGAACAGAAAGGAGGAATTCCCACTGTGACAAACATCCTTCATCAGTAGGTGAAAATGCTTCACGCTGCAGATCTAATGACCTGGTTGAATCGACTCCTGCAGCCAGGAAAGGCGAGAAAAACTTCCTCTAACGATCTCAGACTTTGAGACAAGTTATGCACTTGGTTGATTTTACCTTCATTAGTCCGCTTGCATAAGGCTGAGTCACATTTCCTTACTCCTTGCTCCTTGCTAATAGTACTTAATATTATTGCTAATATGAAGTACATGTGAAGTTCTCCCGTTAAGTTGGCCTCTCTGTGTTTATATTTTCTGTAAAGTGCTATCTTTTCTATTTTAAGGTCTCACTTTATAACTTGTGCAATGTAACTTGTGCCGGCTGAATTGTCCTCACTCAGTGTGTTTTTGTGGTGAGTGTATAGCTTCTTATCAGCAGGAAAAACACTTGTGTCTGTGGGGGCATGTGTGTGTGTGTGTGTGTGTTTGTGACTGTGTGCTGGGTGTGAAATATTGCATGAATATGAAAATTGCTCCCATAAATAGGCTTTACTTTAAGTTCTGTGCAACTTTAATTTGGACCCCACCACTCCACCCGTTACATATGAATCTCATCCTCACATCTCTCCGGAGGTCTCTCTGTGTGACGCTTGCTCTCTGTCACGCTCTCTATTTTTGTTTTTCTAAGTCTTGCCATCTCTCTTGTGTCTCCAAACTCTAAACTTTCTTTTTGCAACCGTAAATTAGTTGCAGAGAGGTCAGGAACGATGGAGAGAGAAAAAACGTTTTTGTAAGCGGCAGATGATCACATCCATGACACAAATATTTGACAGAACCAAGTTCAGTTGTGGCTGCAGACTTTTTATGAATTAAAGAAACTTTTCTGAAGTATATGATAAGAAGAATGAAAGAGACAAAGAGAGATAGAGACAGAGAAACTTCACAGGAATATCACAACACACTCTATTTCCTTTAAGGCAAAAGAAAGCACACAACAGTGATTTTTATATTACTATTTCATGAAGCTATTCCCCCATTTCCTGGGATTTTCAATAGGTCTTGTAATAAATGGAGTTTGACGTCAAAAACTGAACTGCTGTAAATTTATCATAAAAGAACAGTATTCAATATGTCATATCTGTTGTTTCTGGCGATTCTGTTTGGTAGAACACGATTCCACTGGCTTTGTGGAGCTAAAAACACAATGTCCTGAAGCCTTAATGGTTTAGAAAAGCAAAATGAACTCACAGACAAACTTTCACATCTTTGGATCCCACAGGTATATTTAACCCAAATGCCATCCTTTGCATGTGGTATTTTGAAAGTATACATAACAGACAATATTTAGGAAATTCTTAGTAAGCATCTAACTCCACAGAGACACAGTAATCAGGCAGATTGTTTAAGTGCATTGATTTGTGACAAAATGTCCTAACAAAAACAAACTGTGTTTTTTAAAAACCTATTGTGCTAACTGACAAGTAAAACGGCAAAACATAAAAGTCTCTCAAAAACTGTCAGGAATTGCCAAATAATTTAAAATAAGAAGTAAAGGGTTTAAATGATTATTAAACATTAGAGTAAAACTAATCCATCCATGTCATTGTTTGTTTCATCCAAGCAACTGCTGTGCTCTGCTTTAACACTTTTTTGTGGACTAAGTCTGCTGAAAAAAGAAACCAAATACCTTTCCCATGATGCACTTTGCCTTCCCAACCAGAAATGCAATTAATAGTCATAATCATTTCATCAGTGATGGATCTTGAAAATAGTGACTTCATATAAAACGGACACAGAATAGCACTTGTTGCATCCAGTCTTTGGGTTAAGATGGCAAAGAAAAACCACGAGCCACTAACAGCTCATGAGACTGACATTATCCTCGAAGACCACTGACCAAATTAGCATTTCTTACATTGAGGGGAAAAACAATAACGGAGCAGAAGAAAAAGATTTGGAAAAGAAAAGGCTCGCCTCCAAATACACACTATCACTCACTCCATACTAAAGGTCAGAGCTGCAATAGCACGGAAGAGATATAGGTGTTATCATCTTTGCTTAGTGTATGTTTATGTGTGTGTGTGGTTAGGAGCAGTGTTTTCATATTACTCACAATAGTCTCTTTTGTCTCTCCTTCACTCTTTTCTTTTGTTCTCAATCAGCCGTCTATCTCTCTCTGCAGGTAAAACCCCAGGGGTTTATCTGCATCTTTGCATCTGCAGCCTTCTACTCTCATCCTCTGCTCCTAACCCCAAAACACACACTCTCTTTCTGCCCATCTGTTACACCTTTTAAACAGAGCTGTTATTGCTCAACAATATTGGACCATAAATATAGCCTTTTCTTCAAAAATCTCATATCATGAGGTCACACATCTCTCACACACAAGCTGAGTGTGCATTTAAGTATAATTAACTGAGAGTTACCTGAAATCAAATTTAAAAAGGAGCAGAAAGGTGTTGATGCATTAAATTAAATTTAGGACAGAAGCAACTTCAGCTCCTTCTTTCTGTAAATATTAATTTGTATCCCTTAATGCTGATGACAGCTGTAGCCAGAGGCCTAATGTGTCAGGGTTGTTACTCCCATTCACGTTAACACGATCTCTAGGCCTTGCAGGAATTTCTTCTAATTTCTTTTTACTTGGATTCAAAAATGAACTGATTAGATTGATGTGGTCTAAGGTTGAAGGTCAAGGTCACTTGATTTCATAAAACACGTTTTTTGCATTAACTCAATGAATGTGCGTATTATGACTTAATACTTATTCATATTTTATTAGTCTTGGCAGCCATGGAAAGAGGCTCGAGGACTGGGAAGTGGACTGTGTGGCTGATGCTGGCAACTGGGAGTGAGAGGTCGTCCTCACGTCATCCTCAGCTCCTGCATCATCCAGCACCTAGACATTTTATTGTTTTGCCCAATTAATGAACTGTTGCAAGCAGCAATGCTATTTTCATTTAAATAAAATGTTGTTCTGATTGAATTGCACTTGTTAATTACACAAGAAATTGCCAATATCATCTAAACAATTATGAAATAAATTACCTGTGGGTGACGGTTCTTGGTGGATGTCATCACTTTCTGATATTCCCTGAACAAATTAGACTTAATGACTGTCCAATAATTCTGTTTTCTTATTTTTTTCTGGTCTGCGATTCGTTTTTTGGCATCAACTTTGATGTCAAACCATTTTTTTTAACTTGTGCCACCATCTGAACCTCAGGAGACATTTACCACCTCAGTTATTGCAGCCCAGGCTTCATTTTTAAATATCGTCACTCCGGCGGACACACTACAGAAGATTTGACTATTGTTGCTTCTAGTTTATTTCCATTTCTGCTGTTGGGAAATTCTTCTGCTTTTTACCTTTTTTGGCCATCTCTTTTAGCTTCTACTTCTCTGTTCAGCACAAATATTTATTCATAATACACCAATAAGGTTATATAGAGAAATAGGTGTGGCAGTAAGCTAATAATGTCAAGAATAATACTGATTCACAAATATACGCATAGTGGTGGCAAAATCGGCTGGTGCGCCTGTGTCATTAATCCAGCGGTGATTTTGTGCACTTATTTTGTGCGGAAAGTAAGAACATTTCTGTGCACATACTAGTGAATGAGGCCCATTGCTACTGGAAGTTACTGTTGAGTTTTTCCGACATTTTTTTTTAATTAGAGCAGTTCAAACAAACAAGTCCATGTATCTCCATTACATGGATTTGGCAATCAAGAGACTTGAAACTAGGTAAATAAGTACAAGTATTTTCACCTTGGAACCGCAATTTACCAGAAGCCCGCTCAAAAACTGATTCAGAAAGCCAAGATTCCCCACGTTAAATTGCAGGGGGGGGAGCTTTCAATTTTATGACAAGAAATATATCAGAAGAGAAGCCCGGTGTGGCTAATCACTGGTATATTTCCAGCTCTCGCAAAAGGCTAAGCCAGAGCTGGTGATCAGGACCAAGGTTTACAATGTCTAGTCTTAGACTAATGTTACCTATTACTGCTATGTTTTTAATATTGTAGAAAGCAATGCATAAAATACATTGACCTCTTCTTCCTATATTACTGTTTGCTGTTGTGTAGTGTATAGTAGCTCAACAAAGTAGAGGTCTTTGTGATTGATGAGCAGAGTTGCAGCTGCAGGCGAGAGGCTGAGTAGTGAGTGGAGATAGACTTTGGACTAATATGCATTTTCATAGGTAGAACAAAAGGTAGATGAGGCAAAGGTGCAGTTACATCCAGATGAGTATTTATGGGTTTAATCACTGCAAGGAGGGGAACGTAATAGTGGCATTTGAGAGAGACAATATCACTGATGTCTCACTGTATAATCATGCAGGTATCATCCACTCATGTTGCTCCCAGCAGCTGGTCTTATTTAACAATCCTGTCAATGAACCTCACGACAGTGAGGCTATTCAGCACCAGCATTGTGTCATCAAGCTTTTCTGGTAAAATGTTTATATCTGCTGTCCTCTGCTGTCATTGTTCCATTGTTTTCAGCAATCAAATACCAATTTTCATCTTATACCATTACAAGTTTAATGATACGCAGTGGTTTATATGACATATATGTCGTAATAGACTTTTATAAGATGCCATGGTGATTTCAGCAATTTTTTCACAGAATACTTTTAGATATTTCACGGTAGAGATTCACAGGTGTAAATAGGGCAGAGTAATTGCCCATCATTAGGATAGAATTAAGGATGTACCCTGAGCTCTTAAGAAAAAATTAATTAAAATTTTAATTAATTATTAAGTTAAGTATTTTAGTTTATGTGTAATTATATGTTTTGATTTTACAGTAATAATTTAATTAGCATTATCATCATTATTACAATTTACTTTTTTTGCAATTATTTTCATCATTGACATGTTGTGTGATGGCCGCACCAGCAACCACACACTGAAACTCAGTAACATGGTGGTAACCTTTCTTAATTCTTAATTTGCTTAGTTTGTTTCTATTTGCACACGCACCCACATTACAGATAAATAACTGGACACATAGATTTTGGTTTAATACTACATACTTAATTTATTAAATAATTGAACATAGATTTTGGTTTCATACTACATACTTAAATTTATATCTTTCTTTTCTCTGATAATTAATCAAGTTTTCTTTGAGTTACCAGTTCCTGGGGGTTGCTGCTGGAATCGTCTGGCCGTTCATCAAAAGGGAGGAGGGATAGGAAGAGGAAATCGTGTGGAGCCTAGTGAACCACAGACTGGTCAAGATGAGCAAATCTATGGTACAGACACTGGAGCCTCTGGAGGGGTCACAGACACTGAGATTGGAGATGTCAGAGAACCAACTCTGGCAGACCTGGCAGATATTTTTCGTGCCCACATGGACCAGCAAGAGGTCTGTGATGAGTTGGAACAACATCAGTTTTAACTCCTGCAGATGGAAATACAGGTTCGTACTACCCCAGCCGCAGAACTCATTCCAATCCTTGAGCTCTGGGGAAATCCTTGAATCAGAAGAATCTGATCCTCAGGCCCAAGCAGTCCTGTCCTCCAGCCAGTTCCTTATCAGGTCGTTTTCAGTTAGAAAAGGAGCCCAGATTAGAAAAGTTTACAGACAGTGATGAAATTTAACATTTTCTTTTAACTTTCGAAAGGATTGCCGCAGCATGTAGGTGGCTTAAGTCTGACTGAGTTTTTCACCTGATTCCATTGCTAACTGGTAAGGCCAGAGGTGCTTATGTATACATGGACATGGATAATGCTTTTCATTATGAAAGTGTAAAAGATGCTATTTTCAGAAAATATGATGTTAATCCTGAGGAACGTGATCCTTCAACAGCTGCAGAGGCTGCTTCACTGGCCGATGTGTTTGTAGCTGCCCGGCAAAGAGGACAACCATGGAGCTACACCACCTGGAAGGCTACAAAAGACAGTTGCAGGCCCATATCCTCTCAATACCACCGGGGAGCAATAGATGTGGGTAAGAACCCCATGAGGGAGAATCAGTCAGTAATTACACCAACAAAGCAGGTTAGCAAAGTTTCTATTTGTTACCTATGCAGACAGGAAGGTCACATAAAACCCATGTGCCCAAAGAACCCCCCCCCCCCAAGCTCCCTCATGTGTTTTTAGCTTGTAAATCTGACCTTAATCATAACAATGACTGATCCATGAAGTTCAAAATTAATGGGAAATTACCAAGAGCCCTAATTGATAGTGGCAGTGATCAGACCCTGGTGCGCAGGCAGTTTGTACCATCTAATGTTATCTGTACTCTTAAAAGCATCCCCATCTGCTGTGTGCATGGGGATGAGAAGCCTTATCCAACTGTTGACATTTATATTGAAATTCAAGGATAAACCTACCTTTTTAAACATTGGCGTTGCAGAATATCTTCCTTTCCCAGTGGTGCTGGGTAGTGACCTGCCAATCTTGTTTGATTTGCTACACAGACCTCAAAGTTGTAATGTTACAGTAACCAGAGGCCAAGCTAGTAGAGGAGCCCTCCAAAACCCTCAGTGCCCAGCCTTTTTATGATGCTGACCTAAACATCCAGCCTGAGAAGCCCCGAAAGTCACGCAAGCAAAGAAGGCAGGACAAATTTCAACTCACAGTTGTAACGCCATCAGATCAGGTACCTCCAGATTTGCCACTGGGCTTCAAGGTGCCTTCTAACATAGCCCATATGCAGCAAGATGACCCAAGCTTGGTCACAGTGTGGCAGAATCCTAGGAACAGTCCTGGAGAGGAGTATTTCCTGTGAAAGGGTATCATCTACCATCACCATGGACCAGCCAAGCAGCTAGTGGTTCCTAAGCCAGCCAGAGACATAGTAATTGTCTTAGGCCACTCTGTTCCCTGGGCTGGCCACTTAGGGAAACATAAGACCCTGGCTTGCATTAGACAACACTTTTACTGGCCTGGTTTGAAGACAGATGTTGTCCAGTTTTGTAGGACTTGCCCTCAGTGCCAGAAGACATTTGGAAAACGACCCTGGAGAGCTCCGCTTCAGCCTCTCCCTATTATTGGTATTCCCTTTGAACGACTTGGTATGGATGTTGTTGGGCCACAAGACTGGAAACTGCTTCATGCTGGTGATCACAGACTATGCTACCAAATATCCTGAGGTATTTCCCCTAAAAACTGTCAAAGTAAAGACTGGCATTGTCCCTAGTTAAGTTCTTCTTCAGAGTTTGTTTCCCCTGTGAGATTTTAACTGATCAGGGAACTATCTTCATGTCCACACTATTGAAACAGGTCTACCAAGTGCTTGGTATCAAGAGTGTGCAAACAACCCCTTACCATCCACAGACGGATGGATTGACTGAGCGGTTCAACCAGACCCTTAAAGAAATGCAACATAAGTTTGTCAACGACACAGGTTCGGATTGGGATCAATGGCTGCCCTACCTCCTTTTTGCATACAGGGAAGTACCCAAGGCTTCTACTGGGTTTTTTGTATGGTCATGAGGTGAGGGGACTTCTGACCTTGCTAAGAGAGGCCTGGGAAGGAGACCATGGGAGGGAGGGAGATGTTAATATCATCTCCTATGTTTTTCAGATGCAAGAGGCTACAAAAGATGACTGAACTTGCCCGGCAGCACATGGCGGAGGCCCAGAAGTAGCAAAAGGCTTGGTATGATAAGACAGCACAGCAGAGGACCTTTATCCCGGGTCAGAAGGTTCTAGTCATGTTGCCAACCAGTGACAGCAAGCTTCTCACAAAATGGCAAGGACCATTTGAGGTAGAGAAACAACTTGGATCCACCACCTACCAGGTTGCAGCCCCAGGGCGAACACGGTCCAGCAAGGTGCTCCATGTGAACCTCAAGGAGTGGGCTGAAAAGGCAGAGGTCTTGCTGATAAGAGCTGTGAAAGAGGAAGAAGACATGGATGATCAATACCTTCCCTCGCCAGCCCTCACTGATCTTGATCTTAGCCATCTGATCAGCAAAACCAGGTGAAACCTTTATGTAATCCTCGTATATTTCTAGAAAACCCAGGTCGCACGGACATGGTTGAACATGTGTTAAAAGATGAAGCTCCAGTGGAACGTATGAGTATAGGATTCCACAGTGGCTCCTGGGGTCCCTGAAGAAGGAAGTGGAACTGATGCTGGCTCTGGAGGTCAAAAGTGGTGCCAACCAGTAGTTTTGGTCCCAAAGAAGGATGGCACATTAAGGTTTTGTATTGATTTCAGATACCTTAATTCTGTTTCAAAGTTTGATTCATACTCAACACCACGTATTGATGACATGATTGAGCACCTGGTCAAAGCAAAATACCTGACCACCATTCCCATCCAGGGAGCTGACTGCCTTTCAGACTCCTTGGGGGCTCTTCCAGTTTACAGTCTTGCCTTTTGGGCTTCATGGTGCCCCTGTAACCTTTCAAAGGCTCATGGATCAGGTACTGAGTGGATGTGATGGCTCTCTTGTCTTCCTACTCGGTCCCTGACATGTTGATTGTATCAGACATGAGAGGGTCATGCCCAGAATTAGATTTTCTATAATGCCTTGGGGTTCAATGTTTTTATTTGTGAGTCAATGTTAAATAACAAAATGGTATAATTGAATGATCCCATGATTCACAGTCCCGGTATTGTGCACGCTGACGCACTATCACAATCATTCACATTTTCATGAAATATGTGGCTCTAAGCGCTGGAAGTAATTAAACACAGGGCTAGTTGGTAAGCTAATAGCTAACCAGCTAGGCTAGCACTATTTAGTCACAAGAGTTTTTTTGTTTCCTCTGTACTGTGTTTAGATCAACCTCTCTCTCAGCATTGTGCACCATTTCATTCAATTAGAGCCTCTATTTCTATGAACGTTTATTTTCAGAAGTTTGTTAAAACAAGACCACCATGGCGCCTAGATACACATTTGCTGTTGGATACAGACTTTATTAAATTTGTCTCTGAGCAATTAGAATTCTTTTTTCAGGTTAATAAAACTCCAGAAGTAACAGCATCTGGGTTGTGGGAAACAATGAAAGCTTTTATCAGGGGGGAGATCATTTCCTATAAGGCCCATCAGGGGAAATCTAGAAGAGAGAAGTTAGCCAAGCTATCCCAACGCATTACACTACTAGATTCTCTGGCAGTCTCAAAACTGCCAGAGACTTATAAGGAGCGAATTACTTTACAAGCTGAATATGATCTTGTCATGTCACAGTACACTACTGAACTTTTGCTACACTCAAGATCTAAATTTTATGAACAGGGAGATAAAACTAGTAAACTCTTGGCCCACCGGCTACGTCAAATTTCTGCATCTCAGTTAATTCCTCAAATTGAGACGGGTGTAACATCTGATCCTTTGGAAATTAATAAAACTTTTATGGAATTCTATAAATTACTATATTCATCTGATTGTCGTAATACCTCTGCGGATGTGATCTCCTTCTTTGATAGGTTTGACACTCCCACTTTGGATCGGGTTGTTGCTGAGGAACTGGAACGTCCTATCACAGCAATTGAACTTGAGGCGGCAGTTAAATCATTACAAAGTGGTAAAAGTCCGGGCCCAGATGGCTTTCCAGCCGAGTTTTATAAAACATTCTGGAAACAGCTGGCCCGCACCTATTAGAGATGCTCACTGAGTCTTACAGGTCAGGCACACTTCCCCACACCCTAAACCAGGCTTGCATTTCCTTGCTTTTAAAAAAAGGTAAAGACCCACTTTCATGCGGTTCATATCGTCCCATTAGCCTGTTGAATGCTGACTTTAAATTGTTGTCTAAGTTGCTAGCCAGACGCTTAGAAGTTGTCCTACCTTCAATTATATCTTTGGATCAAACTGGGTTTATTCGTAACAGACACTCTTTTTTTAATCTTAGACGGGTGTTTAATGTGGTTTGTAATCCTTCTCCAATCGCTCTCCCAGAAGCTCTGATAGCTCTGGATGCCGAGAAGGCGTTTGACAGGGTAGAGTGGGATTATCTTTTTTTTTATTTTAGGGAAATTTGGTTTTGGGGAAAAATTTGTTTCATGGGTCAGGTTATTATATGCTTCTCCTCAGGCTTTGGTCAGGACAAATGGCACCAATTCTGAATATTTTCAGTTACATCGTTCTACAAGGCAGGGTTGCCCTTTAAGTCCGCTCTTATTTGCCATTGTGATGGAGCCTTTAGCAATTGCTCTGCGGTCTCATCCTGATATATGTGGTATAGCCAGAAATGGTGTAGAGCTGAAGGTGGCGCTGTACGCGGATGATCTTTTGTTGTTTTTGTCTCATCTGTCACGTTCTATTCCTGCAGCCCTCTCAGTCCTAGACGAATTTGGTAGATTCTCAGGATATAAACTTAATCTGGGCAAAAGTGAAATGTTTACTGTTAATGGAGAGGTTAATGACGATTCACTTCAACTCCCAAATGTACCATTTAAGATTGTGAACTCTGGCTTTGTTTATCTCGGAGTACATGTTACCAAAACGTTGGCTAATCTCTATAGGAATAATTATCTCTCTCTGCTCACAAAAATTAAACAAGATTTTGAGCGATGGTCGCTACTTAATCTTTCCATAGCTGCCAGAATCAATGCAATTAAGATGAACATTTTCCCACGCTTTTTATATTTATTCCAATGCATTCCGATCTTCCTTCCTCTTTCATTCTTTCGTAAAGTAGACAGTCTTATTCTTGATTTTATTTGGAACAAGAAAACTCCTAGGTTGCATTTACAAGTCTTACAGAGGCCCAAGGCTCTGGGCGGAATGGTGTTGCCAAACTTCCTTTTCTATTATTGGGCAACAAACATTAGAAATTTGAACTATTGGGTTAATTATGAAGATATTGAGGTCCCTCCATCATGGTTGATCCTGGAAGCAAATTCTGTTCATCCGGTATCATTGAAAGCCTTACTGTACTCTCCCTTGCCTTTTTCTATTTCTGGTTATACTAACAATGTGATTGTGACCTCCAGTATTAAAATATGGACTCAATTTAGACGTCATTTTGGCCTGCAAACACTTTCTATTGGTGCTCCACTTGCATCTAATCCTACTTTTCCCCCATCGTTATTGGATAGCACTTTCTCTATATGGCCTAGGCTGGGCATAAAAACTCTTAGAGACCTGTATGTCGATTCTATTTTTGCTTCTTTTCAGCAATTGATAGATACATTTTTGCTTCCTAAAGGACATTTTTTTAGATACCTTCAAGTTCGAAATTTTGTCCGTAGCTCATTCCCACAATTCCCTGCTCTTCCTAGGTCTTCAGATCTCGAAACTTTTCTGAAGCCTCTGTCTTCATTAAAGGGGGCAATCTCTTCTATTTATTTAAATATTCATAACCTTCGTCAAGGCTCTTCTATCGTACTTAAAACAGTTTGGGAGACAGATCTTGGAGAGGTGATTTCAGATGATGTTTGGGAGGGGATTTTACGGAGGGTACATAAATCTTCAATCTGTGCTGGACACAGCTTTATGCAATGCCGAATCCTCCATAGAACTCACTACACTAAAGCTCGGCTTGCAAGAATATTTGATACAGTGTCTCCCCTATGCGACCGATGTCAACAAGCCACAGCAAATTATTCACATATGTTTTGGAGCTGTTCCTCTCTGGCTAGATTTTGGTCCGAGATCTTTAGTACTTTATCCAAGGTAATTGGAAGGGATGTGTCTCCCAATGCCTTAACTGCCCTGTTTGGGGTATGGCCTTTCCCACTTACTCTTTCCCCAGCTGATAAGGACTTGATAGCATTCACAACTCTGCTGGCCAGGAGGTTGATACTGCTAAAATGGAAATCTCCAGTCCCACCCACCTATACTCACTGGGTTAAGGAGGTGCTTTATTTTCTTAAATTAGAAAAAATTAGACTGACTCTGATTGGTAAGGCTGTTTCTTTTGAGAAGTCCTGGAATCCCTTTTTGTCTTATGTCAATAGCACAAGCTGTCGGATCGCTGTGAGCTAAGTACTGCCTTGCTGAACTTGTGTTTCTTTTATTTTATTTTCTTAATATTTTTTATTTTTTGTATTGATCGTATGTATCTATTTATTTATTCATTCATTTATTTTTAGTATTACTATTATATTGTTATTATTATTATTATGATTTATGTCATCTATTCTTTTATTAATGTATTTACTTGTTTATTTATTTATCCTTTCTCTCTCTTTTGTTTGTTTTTCTTTATTTTTCAACTATATGTGCTCATCTGTTAGGGCTAGGTGCCGGAGGGAGGGGGGTGTGGGGTTGGTATCTGTTCTGTGGTATGTTGAAATTACATCTGTAATTGTTATTGATGGAACAGTATTGTTTGTTTGTTAATTATGTAAAAAATTCAATAAACAGATTGTTAAAAAAAACAACAATTAGAGCTGAAAAGCTGAAAGCTCAAAATGAAAATGGATCCTTATTTCCTCCTGGATCCAGGACTCAAAATTGGGTCTTGTAGGTACTTTTGCTGGGTCCCCTCCTGACAAAGACACTGGTGTGTTTCAACAAGACCTGACCCAGGTGACTGCATTATATATTTTAAGCTTGGGTACTTCACTGAAAAGGTCTAAGCATTTGTGCTTTCAACAATTTATATGACCTGGGCTGTTACTGAGGGGAGATTGTGACAGTTCCGTACTAAGCTGGGACTCAGTTGCAAAAAGGAAGACGGGAGACAAAAAATAAAGTACAAAATAAAACTTTACTTCAAAGATCCAAGGGTCATACACAGGTAGGTAGTCAGGAAGGCAAACAAATCCATTCAAGTAAAAGGCACGAAATCCAAAGTCAATAATCCACGCAGTCAAAAACCAGGTAAGCAAATAAACAGAACCTAACACTGGAGCGCATGTACGCACAGAGGAGACAATGACAATCTGGAAGAGGGTGAGTGGAAACACAGGGTATAAATAGGGAAAGCTTAATTACAAAACAAGGTACAGGTGTGTGGGGAAACCAACAAGAAGTAACACAAGACACAAGGACCCAGATAACAAAATAAAACAGGAAGTGAAAACAAACAGACACAGACTGAACAGATATTACAGAGATATGTGGAAAGTGCAGCCTGGTAGTAGATATATGGCTGCTCCATTAGCAGTGCGCTTCAGCTAGCTTTAATGCTAAGAACAGCTATGAATCAGCACCATGCACAGTCTTACTGTGTACCTTAGTTTAAATGGATTTATCAAACATCAGAAATTATGTAAAAACAATAATTCCCGTCTTTCCATACAACAGGGACAAACTGAAAACATGTTTGAATCCAGCTTGAAACCAACCACCGCTGCTTCATACCACTTTGCATGTGAGTTGCTGGAGCTCATGTGTTTTCAAACAGGTTCCTGTTACTTCTTTCTCTGGGTGACTGAGACATATTGTCACTAAAGAAGTTCAGAAGTCAAATCAGGCACTTATTTTTTGTATTTCTCCATGTTCTTCTTTGCCCACAGCAATCTATATAGATTATTCAGCAATAGCAAACTTCATCACAGTTAGATGGGATTTTTATTAAAATGAAGCCAAATTTATCCATTAAAGTGGCTGTCAGTAGGCAGAATAATCCTTCTGAAGCTTTCAGATGTGCTGTTTCATAACTCCATGTATTTCCAGGCGAGGAAGCAGAATCATTGGCAAGTCATTTGGCTGAGACAAAGTAAAATAACGGAGCTTCAAAAGCTCTTCCTGTCTCTTTCTGTTACTCATTTATTCTCTATAACTGTTGATCCCCTACATGTCAATCTTCACATCCTGTGTCTGTGTACTCAAACCCAGATTGTCACCTCTATTTAATGGTCAAAAATACTTTTATCGACCTCTCTCTCTTATATTTTTTTCCTATTCCCCTCTCTGTCTAGCTTCTTGAGTCTTTCATACGGTAATGAGTAGATTTTCCAAAAAAAGGCTGGTATAATCTAACTCACAGTGCTTGTCCTCAGGAGTCCTGTGCTATCTGTCATCTCCCGTGTTATTTCCTCACCTCTGTTCAAAGGGATGCCACATTCATTCCCTTATTGATTTACAGTCGCCCATCTGATTGGTGCATTTTAATTACACAGGCAACAAGACCGTCTCCCCTCCCAACTCGCTCATAGTTTGACATTGCCTCTGTGCTTGGAGCCATGAGGTCACTTGGCGACACTCCATTTAAAGTGTTACATCTTACGATCATATGCGGTTTCAGTAAAGTGTTATATATGGCCAGTATGTTAACATTGTCGTGGAAATTTATCATGAGATTTGAAATAATGAGTTTCTCAGACCGGAGTTGCCTTAGAGTTTTAATTATTAGCTCTGCAGAGGGTTACACAGCCAGCAACATGGCTCAGAGTGCAACAACAAGAAAGTTAAAAAGGAGGGTTTTTATACAATGTGATAAATGGAGAAACAGAACAGAAAGCAGACAGGACTGTCTGCTGTCTGGCATCACTTTTACAAAAAGAGGAATCAAATCCAGCAAACAGTTGCACAAATAAAGGTCAACAGGAAGTGGAAGATGTATCAGCTAAGTGCACAGAAAACAGTCAAAACAGTAATAAGACATTGATCAGTGGAATTTTCCATTACATTCCTCCCTTTTTATCAAATTAAAATATGATCACTAACGAAAAATAATCAAGAAACATCACAACAAACATTAAATCATAGAATAATATTGACGAGTCTTCACCCCACGCACTTTGCATACGTACAGGGTCACATCCACCATGGAGAGGTTCTAAAACAAACACAATGCATGGCGATGAGGACACCATAGGTAACTGCTGCTGTTTTTGTGCAAAGAAAAAAAGTACATTCCTGTAATTGAGCAAGCATATAAAAAGAAAAATGGAAGGTGTAGGTGGAAATCAGGTTACACAACATTATCACACAAGTCTGTTGACGGAAGTGGAGATGACAACAATGCAAAGAGAATCTCATAAGGTGAAAGATTAGACCTGGTTCGTTTTCTCATCCTCATTTACATCAGCACCAGAGGCAGGAACTTTATCCATGTGAGACCTGTGTCTTCACAGCACTTTGCAAGTTTAGTTTTGAGTGTGCCGTTCTCTCATTCCACAGCTCCACCTCTGGCTTGGTGACCACACTTGCAGTTTGTTTTGAGGCAGGAAAGGCTTCAACCCATTTTGACCACATGTCGACCATCACTAAGCAGTGAGATTTACCTTCTGATGGTGATAGCTCTATGAAGTCCATCATCAGATGTTCAAAAGGTCGTACAGGTGGTGGAAGACATTGATGTTGTATCAGCTAAGTGCACAGAAAACAGTCAAAACAGTAATAAGACACTGATCAGTAGAATTTTCCATTACAACGTAATGAAAACAACGAGCTGAAGTCAGTTTTCATTGACCAGGATGTAAGCACCATACCCCTTAATGGGAGCATCTTTGTGACAGATGACAGTGTGACAACCCCTTCCACCCTCAGCCTGGACACTAGGTGTCCCTGTTCTCTTTTCCCCTGAGCTGTAGGTGGAGGTGACGTTAGTCGTAATCAGTGCACACCTCAGCCAGGTGTGCTCTGCCCTTTAAAAGGCTTCGCCACGTTCATCTTTCTCTCTCGCGCTCTCGGTGGGACGAGGTTGGCCCCTCCTGACTCCTGACTGCAGCATTCTTTTCTGTTTTGTTCATGGACACACGTTGTGTTGTTGATTATAGTTTAATTTGATAATAAACATCTGAAAGAGCAACAGTCCACTCATGTCATCTCCCTCCTTGTCACAATCTTTGAGCCGGGCTGTGACAACAGGTACAAATCTATGAGAGAGAAGACATTAAAGCAATGGTGTAAGGATGTAAGAAAAGCTTGGGTGAGCTTTCACCACAAGTTTGACTCTGCCTTTGTTTCTGCTACAGGGTATTTGCCTACACAGGATATGCAAGACACAGAGTGGCTCTTACAAAGTAGAAGTCAGTCACGGATTCTATACAAACCAACACTATCAATCACTATCTGAATACTATGTTTCAACACAAATTAGGATTAATAACAAGAATAATATGAGGTAACCTTCTTTTACTAACTTAAATCAGAGAGCAGAACACATTAAATAACTTAAGCTATAGTGTAAATGTGTTGTATTTGTGCAACATAACCATTACTTTTCATTTGTTTAAATGTTTGTTTTAAACTTAGCTGACCTTTTTTTCATTCAAGTTGTTGTTTTAACATATTCAGGAAAAACTAAATATATAGCAACATAACCTATTCCCTTAAAAAAGTTATATTGTTTTTATCACAGTTAAGTTAACTAACACACTTCAACTCTACAATAATCAAACTACAATAATCAAACTTGGATTGCTTACAAAATGGAAGTGTAATATTTCTTATTTCCCATAGAGAATATGTTATGTGATGCATGAATAGAATGGCCTCTGTCTTTTTTTTGTTTTATCTGATTTATCTGATCCCACAAAGTGCTTCAACCACACAGACAGTTGATGGACAAAAGGATGTTTTCATTACGGCAGTGAAAAGGACATCTCCAAAATGAAACCCATACTTTCACATCCAGACTTGGAAAAAGTAATACACATACTAGTTTTCTCTAGACTGGCCTACTGTAACTCCCACTTCTCAGGCATCTCTTGTATTTCCCTTTAGGTTTGCTTTCAAAGCACTTTGTAAACTCTGTTTTTAAAGGTGCTATATAAATAAAGTTATTTATTATTATCATTACAGTTGTTATATTCAAGTACCCCCAGGATACTATCTTATCCTGTTAAAGCTCAACCCTAAATCGAAGCTTAGACAGTGTTTCTTCTAATATGTCAAAACATAGGGTTTGCCATCCTTTGAAAAATCGACAAATACACACAATAGCAGTAATGGCCTCAACCATATCTGTCTGTCCAAAAAATGAGAGAGAACTTAAAGTATGTTAAAAAGGGTAATTTCTTGGTGTTTACAGAGATAAAACTTGGTATTTGGAGTAACCCTTAAAACCCGAAGCTGAAATGATTAAGGAAGGTTTCACTCTTTGTAGCATCAAAGTATAGTACAAGGTAGACATGTTTTGTGTTGTGTATTCTTTGTGTATGTTAGCTGGAGTATACCATTTGGAAAATACAATCAACTGCAGGTTATCAATTAGTATCTGATAACATGCCGGAATATTAAAACCATCTCAAGTGACATGGTTTTGGTTTTCACATGCACATGATAAATTATCAGGTGTATGCTGATAATAATACAAATCCTGATTAAATCCCTGTCTTGCTCCGACAATTAAACAATATTGTGTGTTTAATATTATGGCTGTAATAATTTATTCACATGGTACTAAAGGGAGCTAAATTAAATATTAAAGTTGCAAAGGTTAATCCTAACATTTTGTAAAACCTCAACAGTAATTTTTAAATCAGCCAATGAGAATTCTGACTGCTCATTTTGTCCAGTAAGAACTGTGTTAAATGACTGATTTATGTGGTCTCCAAACCAGAGTCAGAACACTGATTTTCCGTAACAAGATCATTTATTACTCACACAAAACAGTGAAAAGTGACAGTAAACTGAAGCAATTATTATTCAGGGTGAACCAAGGCCAAAACAACAAACCAAATAATCTATCTCCTCAAATAAAAGTGCTGGAAAAACCTACTGAAATAAACAAATAAACAAAAAGACATTGACTAGACCTAACTCCCTAAAACACAGCAAAACAGGAGAAACAAAGGCAGCTCTCCCCTACAACTTCAGTGTTATTTACAAAGATTACTAGAGTATGGGACCTAACTCTCACAAGGCAAACGCAGAGATGAATCAATATCACAAAAGATTTGGAAGCTGAGGACATAGCTGAGGCACTATTGTCAAGTTTCTGTTGAAACCCCAGACACTTTAACCTGCAGGATGTTGCGGAGGAACCAACCAGCAGCAGACAGCTCCTACAGTTGGGTAATACAAAGCTCCTCTCTTTAACAGAGCACACAGTCACACCAAAAAATACAGACACCCAGGTCATGAAAAGTGTCTTTACAACTAAAGCAATACAAAGATGCTCAAGTTTGCTTGTGTTATACAATCGGTTTCAGGGGACGTCTTGACATTGAGTTGCAGTGTAAACCATTTCTCAGAAGCTTACAGAATAACATGTATGGATGTATATATATGTTTTATATATTTATTTCATTCGTTGGTGATTAGCAACATCACCTCACAAGAAGGCAGCCCCAGAGACTTGTATCATAGCATTAGTCCCTATTCTGCGGAATTGTGCACATTCCCTGTTGTTGTGGGTTTTCCAGAGGTTGTGTGGTTTCCTTCCACCGTTGCAAAGCAGATCAGGGTTGACCTGAATCAACCCTGGGTGTGAATATGTTTTCTTTCTTTTTCTGTTCTGTCTGTGAATAGCTTGCTGACAATCGCACACTCTTCAGGGTGTTTCCCTGTGAATTGATGGATGGTTAAAAAAGTGTTTTGCTGATACATGTGCAATGAACTGTGCTGTATGAATACATGAATACATTACGACAGTAAATACATGCTACACAAAGTTCAAACAACACGTTTATGAGTTCAGTGTTGGCACAGCTTGATAGCTGTAGATGATTCTACCAGCTAATTCCACTAATGTCTAACCCTAACCCTAATGTCTGTCTGCATTGTATGTATGTAGAAGGCATAACTTGCAATCCATTCATCTTTTTGGCTTCACACTTGGCATGTGTGGGAAAAAGGAAATGCAGTGTTGAATTTGGTGCAATGCTTTCAATATTTATAAAAATGGAATAAACAAGCAAACATAAAATTACTGCATCGGCCCGCAACTGGTGACCATTAGGACAAAATACTTGCCTGATGGCAAAAGTACCTGGCTCACTATATTTCATTATTTTTATTTCACTATATTGAGCTGACACAGACATTCCCAGGTGTCCTGGATGCTGATCTCCATTATGGCAAAAACGTTCAGAGCATCACAACCTGTTTTGTTGCTGAATTGCTTTATATGAATTCCAGACCTTTTATTTTGAAAAGGTTTGAACTTGGGTCTGCAGATTGTTGATTGCTTAACAGACATCTGAAATACCCCACATGTAAAGTATGAAAAAAACACCAGTTAAGTAAATCATTCAAATGTATATAAAAACCACACATGTGAACAGTAATAAAACATATTCAGTTTAATTTTATGAAAAATATTGACCATAAACCTGGTGCAAAAGAACAGAATATGGTTAATCATGGGTCCCTTTTACAGTTTCAGAAAGAAAGCATTTTTACAATGGGCAGTGTACATTCTCTTGATTTTACAGGGCTACATTTGCTTACTTACAATATGAACTGAATTTTAGGCTTATAAAAATAGAAAATAAGATATTGTCAGGGATTACGGTGAAGGCAGAGAGGCAGATGGACCCAGGGTGCAGAGTTTAACAAAAAGAGTATTTTTAATGAAAAAAGGTAAAAACTGAAAAAAAAAACAAATGCAGGAATCTCAAAAAGGTAAAAAACTGAAGAAAACAAAAGCTCACTGGAGAAAACACAGGAGGCTTACACAGGAGATCAGGACAGGAGCTCAGGAGACACAGGATACAAAAAACACTGGAGACAGGACAGGACATAAAGACACTTAGACAACGATCCGACAAGGACAAAGGGAAGCACAGAGGCTTATATACACACACACAGGGAAGGAAACTAAACACTAGAAAATACCAGACCATGACAGATATGATCATAAGGTGGGAATGATGTCATTATGATGTCATTATGACATAGGATTATTACAATATAGAAAAGTTTGCATTGATGTGGACATTGAAGATTTAACAATTGTGTTTTTGTTATTTTTTATACTTATCTGTTTCACTAAGTACAAATAGGCTATGACTGTCAGGATGCGCAAAATGGCAAACGAGAACCCAGTAGCACAACACTTGAGCAATTTTAGGAGTAGCAAGAGTTCAGGTTTAATGGACAAGCAGGGGTCAAAAACCAGGCAGACAGTCAGAGATAGCAAACAAATCCGATAGGGAGCAGGCAAAAAGGGAATCCAGGGTCCAAGAAGGCAGGTCAGAGCGGAGATCAGGCAGAGTAGTGAAACAAGAGATACCGCGGGAAAGCTAGGAAAAACACGCTAGACAATATGGCACAGAACAATGGAAATGGGCCAGTATATATACTGGATGACTGATGACTGATGGAAAGTAGGTGAGTCTGGGGGTGGGGCAGGTCAGGAAATGGGATCTGTGGGAAGAGGTGAAGCAGAGCAGGGGGGAGTGGCTGAGTTCTGAAATTACATGATAATTAGTATATGGAAAACAAGATAGCAGAAAGAAAAACAGTATGAGCTGACTGAAATTGTGACAATGACTTAGGATGTTTAGCATTATGCTAACAAGTTATCAGCAAATTTGAAAAAAAAACATAAAATGGTACAAGAAAGTGGATTACACCAATTGACTTACAAAAAACTCAATTAAGATAAGATAGGTAATCATTTACATTTATATCTACATCATTCTGACATGATTGTTCTCTCTATGTGCAATGCCCTTGACATGCTGCTGTAACACAAACAATTTCCAATTTGGGATCAATAAAGCAGATCTATCTAACCTTTAAATATGTGAATTGAAAAACTGCTAAAAGTCATTGAAAAAAATGTCTCACAAATGAAAAAAGATAAAAAAGACAATCTCCCAAAATGAGTGCAGACTGTCCTCCCACGTACATCTCTCCTGTGTATATAGTTACGAACATGCTTTAGTATTTGTGTTACTCAGTGTGCACACCTACACAGGCTCTAAAAGTGTGTGTTCTAACGGGAAGTTAACATTTGTGCAGATGGTGTGTTGGTGTTTTGAAGGAGTCTACCATGCTGCTACTCTTGATAATCACCAAACATCAGTGATAATCCATCAATCATTAATTATTCATGAGAAAAGCTGGAGAAGACAAGTAATAGGACAGTAGAAGGTGTAGGGAGACATAGCAGTATGTGCTGCTAACACCTTTTTGTTTTACAGAAAAAGGGTAGTCGAGTAGTCGAGTCAATACAATGTTTACTAGGATATATAGACCATTCACAAAGTACCTTTTTCTACATTTAAACACATTCATGTAGTCCATCTTTATGCAGCAATTACTGCAGCAATGAGATTATAATTTGGGGTTCAGAATCTTGCCAAAGGACAGTTCAGCATGCAGAATGGGGAAGAGTTGACTTGATCTGCTGACCTTCTGGTTAGACAACTGCTCTATCCCCTGAGCCACAGTTTACTCCACAAATTGGTAGGTGTAACACTTACATGTAATTTGTTGATGCCACACTTAATGTTCCATCGCTAAGGAGGGTTCACCTTCTTCGGTGCTGGCTGCAGGCGTTCTGACATTAGCCTGAAGCTACTGTGTGTCTTCACATTAGATGTGTTTTGTATTTAACTAATAACTAAACTTTGGGCTCATCTATCCATCTACTGTACTTATCCATCTATATAGTTACTTGTTGAATATGCAACATGTGTAGAGGTTGCATTTATTTTATTTAAATTACCTTGAAAAACTATCTGACTTCATTGCTTTAAATATAATAAGAAGAAATCTAAAATACAATGGTTGCTTGCTTCCAATGAAGCAAACCAAGCAAAGAGCCCAATATTTTATAAGAAAGCCCTGTAAAATGCTAGAACATTCTATTATTCATCATTAATTGAAGAAAACAAGAGCAACCCTGTTGGGACATGGTTTTTGTGAAACCATACTTCGGCCTACATGTGCCGTCAAAAGCCTGAAGCTGCATTTCCTTTGTTCTGGAGAAAACCAGAGCAAAGAACTCAGTCTCCCAAGACCTTCCAGAATGTCACACAGAGGTGTGAAAATCCCAGAGGGACACAGGGTTTCGACTCCCGTTGGTCACTCTGGACCCCATGACCTGTGAGGTCACCGGGCCAATATAAAGTCAGGTCTCCCCCTCTTCTATCTCTTTCTACAATCCCTCCAATTTGTAGTTAGTACTTTTATGAGACTTAATCAATAAATTGGCTATCTTTTCCCTTCCTTTGAAGGGTGGTGCCCCGAGGTAACTTTAATCAATTAAAGTTATAATTTAATATTAATATTTTAAATATTAATATTCAATATTTTATTTTGAAAACCAAATTTATTGAATGCCGAAAGGCACACCATTTTATGGTATCAGGTTTGATGCATTATTGCACAACAACCCCATGTTCCTTTTCATTACTGTTGCCAGGCTCTCTGAAAGTCATAGCTCTACTAAACCAGCTAGTCCTTAACTGTTAAAAATAATGATCGGGCAGAGTGGTGGTGGCGATGAACTGGTGCCAGGGCTCGAAGAGACAGCACCAACAGGCTAAGTAGCAGCATCAGCGCTATAAGGAGCTGTGATATCCAGCTTCTCAGCATGGTCATCACTTGCATAGGACCAAAAAGTATAGTATCCAAGTGCATCTTACCCTCCTGGATTTCTTTGCACAGTCCTCTTGCTGAGACAGAGGCAGTTTGTGCCATCAGATGAGGAGATAAGAGGAACCATGGCTGCTTGAGCATGTCCTCAGATTATTTCTCTGTCTACTTGAGATCAAGGACTCTGATGAAAACAAATATTTGTATAGTTAAAATATTTAGGTGGAAAAAAGTTAAAAGGAAGGCTTAAAAGTATTATAAGAATGTGCCTCATTAAAACTGGATTAAACACATTGTATTGATATTTGAGTGAGAATTTGTTGATTTTGGTAGGAATCAAGAACAGAGGGAGCGGGCTGGCAAGATAAGAGAAATTTTATGGTTGCGAGTGTAAGCCACATTAAAAGAAGAAGTAAGTGGAGTAAAGGAGTGATTTGGAGGGTGCCAGTCAAATTATAATGTCGGAAATTAAATCAAACCTGAAAGGAGGAACTGCAAAATGTGTTCGTGGTTGCAGGTAAATCGAGAGGGAGTGAGGAAAGACAGTGAGACCAAGCTAATGAGATGTCCCAATTGTCAAAGATTTAGTCAGACAGCAAAGGCAAGCAATTGAAGAAGAAGATCTGGGGAAGATCATGAGCATGATAAATGTAACCATGAATTGCCAAAATGTTGTAACTGTGGAGAAAACCATAGTGTAACTTGTGAAGTAATGAAAAGGGAAAGAAAGGTACAGCAGGTGAGAGTTCAGAGCAAGATGACGTATTACATTTATAAGGGAAGATATATAATTTAGGAAGATCCAAGTGCTCTGGAGAACTTTGAGTGCTATGGGGAACCTTTTCTTGCTAAAGAACCTTTTTTTGCTGTTTATGGTTCTTTGGGGAACCTAATTCAAAAAAAGAGTTCTCCAAAACACACCTTACTCTAAGATTAATTCTAATGTTATATTTTACAATTATATTGTTTATAATAATTATCAGTGTGATTTATTGCCAGATTTGCTCAAACTGTGTAATTAACTATTCTGGAAGTTGAAACTACAACTGCAGATCACTGAGGAGTGTGAAGCTTTGACCAGCTGCATCAGTTAACATGGGAGGGTAAGTAATCATTTGAAAAACAAAATTGTATACATATTTATGAATTTAAATTAAAATTATCAACCAAACCATGTTTCATGGCATGTGTTATTGAGAATATCACCTTTGTCTTTACAATGTCTTTGCTTTTTTCAGGCCAGATTGTCAATGCTGCAGTACTCCTCCTACCATTAGCCTATAAAGGCAACGCACAACAGCTGTTTATTATTGCTAAGGTGAAGTATTCTGTCTCACGTTCTGTAATAATTTTGAGTTCTGTGTTTGTTGTTCGAATTATTCAAATATATATAACTATTAATACATTTATTCTAATTTAAGGTTTCAAATTCATGTTTTAAAATATATAGATGGTGTGCCTAACAATGCTTGTGTTTTCTAATTCATCAGAAACTGATCAATAATTTTTTTTGTATTTATGCATTTTTCCCCAGCCTCCTTGCCTAACAGTTGGGAAAGGTTTATTGTGCTTCCTTAAAAACATCTTGCTTATTGACAAATATATAAGACAGGTGAAATTGCAAAAAAAACAATAAGACTGAGAATCCTTAAAGTTAATACTATTTTATAGTACATATTAGGGTTGAGCCGAATACTCGGATGAAACGAGTATCCGGTAAGCATAATGTACTTTTTTACGAGCACGAGTACCAATCCGAGTAACGTGTCAATACTCCAGATGAATGAAAACCCTCATTGGATAGCTCTGTCCACACCATTCCTTGATAGGCCATCCACACACACAGCTCTTCCTCTACACCGAGCCCCAAAAAGGTTCACACATTCAACTTGTTTCCTCTGGGATCTATTTAGCAGTGGGGGCAGGCCGATTAGCTTAAACTTGTTTTATAACAACCTGTCTCATTTTCAGACAATGCAGTGTGTCAGACATTTTTTTATTATTGTATTTTACAGGATCCAGTATATCCGGCACCAACATGTGTTCTGAGTGACTGCATGAACCAATTCCCTCCTACAGAGCAGGCCATCACTGTGAAGATGGATGGTGTTTAGATGCTTCTTGCTGATGGCAGCTCCCTTGACCTGGCTTCAGCCTTTTTATTCTATCACATCTTCCATGTTGAGTATCCCAAAAACTTGAGAAAGACGAGGCCCTTTCTGGATGCCCTGTGGTGTCCTGGATGGTTGCTTAGATGTTCAACCATACTTGTTTAACTTGATGTTGCTTTTACATATATTGGAATGAAAAGCTAAAACTGTTATTCTGATCACCAACACAATGGGGAAAATTCTGTTGTCAAGGTAAGGTCTCTATCTTCATTGTGGGTTTGAACTACTAATTCAATAAAAATAAAACACTGGACTGAATTTCTTTTTCAATTTTATTTTTCAAATCATTTTCATTTCATCACTTATGACGTATTTCTAAGGGAAAACTTGATGGGTTTTCCTGAGGACCAAGAATTTGGTTGAAGCAAGTAGATTTCAAAATAATGAGTTTTAGTTTTCTAAAAAATACAATTGTAGATTTTCAACAAACTTTTTAATAAACTCTTGCTGAGTTATATCTATCTTCCTGATTATGTATGCATGTATGTATGTATGTATGGATGGATGGATAGATACTTTATTTTTTTTGTTGGTGGTCTGACAGAGGCGTTGATTGTACCTGCTGTGGTGATCGTATCTTGAAATGGTTTGCATCAATCGAATCACAAGAATCTTAGCTTCCCAAAGATATGTTGCATCAGTACCTAGCTATACGAAGCAGTCGTGTAAATAACAAAGTTTGACGCTTAACAATCTGACGGATTGTTAAGAGGTTAATGAGATATTGAGATCTATAGATTTGAAATTATGAATATTGCAACTCATTTTATGTGGATGCCGGCACACAGAGGAATAAAGGGTAATGAATGGAACTAGTATTTACAAGTGGTCTTACGACACAAAATCTCCCAAAACATTATAAACAATGTTGTGGTGAGGTTCTTTAAAAGCTTAACAAAAAAAGCATTTGATGCTGTATTCTTATCATCTGTCTGTTGATTTGGATTAAAAATATATATACTGTATATTCGAAGGAAAGTTACTTAAACGCACATAAGAGTAAGTAATTCTATAGATAAACTGGAATGGTGAGATGTTTAAGAGAAAATATGCTATATTAACTAAGTGTGAGAGATGAGTAAGCAGTTCAGTAAAAGTGCAAAAGAAAGAAGTGTAAGTCTTAAGAAGTGATGAAGTATGAAAGTGTATGAAAACTGAAGTGAGTTGAGTCTGACCGCTGTTTTTCTCCCAAGGGGTTCGGACATCACACTTTGATCTTCTCCTTTGGAGGAGAAGTAGTGATTTTGCATTGTTAATTGTGAAACCTAATGTCTAAAGGGCAAATTTGCATATTCCATCTCCACCATGAATAAACATTTGTTATATGAAAACCAAATGATAAAACAATGTGAGGCTGAAAGTGAATACCACTATAGGTAATCACTGAGGGATCAGTATTAAACAACATGAGTTATACAGTATAATTAACTATTATAACATTAATAAACATTACTAACATTCATAAATGCATGCAGCTATATGGCAATGGAAATAAACATAACATTAGTCCGTTTATATGCTAAATGTGGAGATGCTTGTTAGAATATCTCAGACTAAGACCCAAAACCTTTTCTCTTATTGGCCCATTCACTATTTTGTTGACTCTCAAACCTGACCTTTTCATGCAAAAAACCCACTTTAGACCCAGTCCTGATGTCAAGGATGACAAGGATTTTTAAATCAGTAATCCACCTACTTTCACCAATGAAAAGAGAAACAATCTAATAAGTGAAACAAGTGTTATCAACCTATTCAAAATTATCTACCATCATCTTGTATCGTGCATTGCCTTATAGCTTTGTGGTTCTCTTGCTTGGCTTTGCTTCCATGTGCAGTAGTAATTGAGAGAAGTTCAACTTTTCTGTGACAATGGTGTTATCTTGTGATCTGTGTCAGGGTGAGATAGTGGTTGCTGTGCATCCAGCTCTGTCAGTAAATGGCGTGTCGATGATTTGAGATAATGATATAGCTGGGAGTTGGATGTGGGTCGATGTTCCACCTCCTGCTATTTATTGCAGATTGCCCACAATAAGACTGGCCACCTTGGCATTACAAAGAAGTGTGATGGCATCCAAGTAATGGCATTTTTTACACCATGTTTTTAGCATAAATGTCCACTGTTATCCTCTTGCAGCAGTAACTAGGAGTAGGATAACAGTGGAAATTTTGTCTAAAAACATGGTGTCAAATTTTAATGTCTGGACTAACGGACACTTGATGACACCACAGGAGCAGTATTATTTTTTTCTGTTGTTTCTTTAGGTTTGAAGAAGTGTTCATCATTTACTTCAATTATATTGGATTTGGCTGCAATTATTTTTACTTTGAGTGTTTTATGGACTCAAACACTTAGATAATGAGAGAATTTATATTTTGGGGTGAAGTATCCCTTTACCCCTCAAACAGCCCATTAAAAGCGGGTCAGAAAGTGAGGAGTGAAGATGTCCTCACTTTCCTAAATTTCCTCACTCTGTAAATTGTAGGCTCAAAATGGTCTGAACAAAGATATCTAAGTACACACACACACACACACACACACAGGTGATTTATCCAACAGCCAAGAGTAACCTGAGAGTCAGGCAGATTATCACTCCAACCCTGAAAAACTTTACATTCCCTGCACACTGGTGGCTTCAGTTGGCAACGAGAGAAATAAGATTAAGTTAAAATTCTTGAGCTTACTCTTTGAAGTCACCTGACCTCAAACCAACAACATTCTCACGTACTGATTTAGACATAAGAGGTTTTACTGTGTAATGTGAACAATGACAAGTCTAATTGTCATCACTACATGATCATATATTCTATCATTCAGTAACTGTATATAAAGAATATTGCAGAATTTGATTTGATCAGTTGTCATAATCAAAAGGAAAACCGCCAACCCTACTGAGCCACAGCTGCCCAAGAAAATAGGCTCCATCAAGCAGATGAAATTTGAATAAAGTAAGTGGCAAGGTACAATGCAATTATAAAAGATCATCTCATATGGAGTAAATATGTACTGCTCTTATATAAGGCAGATAGCATGCTAGATAAAAATAGAGATCACATAATAGTTTATATAAATACAGAAATTATATTAAAACAAGCACTTTCTTGTACTTCCTAGACAATAAAATTAAATGGAAAATGAATTATAACACCATACATAATTATATATTGTAAAAAGTACTGTTAAGCGTACACCATTTTGTAAAGGTGAGTTTTAAGGCATGAATTAAAAGCTGGGTAATGGAGAAATCTGCTCCAGCGACGAGAGTCTGTATCTGAAAAAGTTACATTTTTAAATTGAGTTAATGGGACAGCTAAAATCAGCTGATCCAAGAGATCCGGTTTGGCTGCTAGTTAAAAGATCTTTTATGTATTCTGGAGCCAGATAAGATCAAACGTTAATGTCATGTGGGATTGTATTGTTTCTATACAATTATGCAAGAGACAGGTTGACAAAATACAGCTCACAAAAATGGTAGAATTCAACATTCATATGTAAACAACTAAAAACACACAAAGCTATTTACACTGATAACCACATTGCTCTGCAAATCGTCCCCCATTGGCCACCACTCACACAAATATCACACACACACAAACCATTTAGGAGCCACCTCTGTTCATTACAAAAAACATCATATCTTCTTTATCAATCACAGCTGATGACTACCACTGCTTTAACATAGCAGAACTGATGACTTGCACCCTGAGTGTCATCCTAAATCACGCCAACATATATTACGGGAATGGTGTTAAATACAGTGCCTGGAAATCATCTGCTGGGATCAGTGTCTAAAGCAACCACAAGCCCTCCATCTTTTTCAATTCTCTGAGTCCCGATGGAGTGAGAACACATATTTCAAAAGGATGTTTAATTGCCTGGTCTACAGAAATGTGATTCTGCAGCAAATTGCGCATACTTTCTAGTTTTCACATTTCCTTTTTTTTCAGTGTCTCTTCTGTACAAGAACAAGTATTTCGACATGGTCACTGCACTATGCAAATAGGCCAATTCTATAAAATCATACAGCCGCTGAGTTCTACAAAAATACTAATAAAATAACATGAAGATTGTATAAATGTAAATCAAGGAAGGTATTTTCTTTTCTTTATCTTTTTTTATTCTATGCTGTTTATTAACTGACAGAGTCACTACACTATTGGATCATTTTCAGACAAACAAGGAGTCCCAATCAATGGTACATTTTTAAATATGCTTTCAAAATAAAATAGAAGCTAACCAGCCATGTCTTGCAATGCATGTGCATTCGGTTTGCTCAAACATTTACTAGGTGACAACTGTTCAATTCATGTCATGTTGATTGCAGGAAGGTTTAAGCAACATTACATTTTTCAAGCAAATTAATATACTAATGGTCTGGCTCAAAACATGGTTGATCTATCTCTCAGATGTACGTTGCATTGATACAAATGTGTATCTTTACAACACAGATACAGGTACTGGACAAAATAATGAGCATTTTATGGGTTTTTAACCACAAAAATACATTTTATTATATAATAAGTATGAATCAATACACTTTGAACAAATGCAATACAAATTGTATTTCCACATCTAGGAAAATGTAATCTTATTTGAATTGTTTTCTTTTTCTCCTTTGTCCCCATTAGGAGCCACTCAAGTAAAGTTTCACTCGCATGCTAATAAGTACAAGATAGAGCAGGGGAGTTGTGGAGAGTTGTTTTGTTCGGATTGTGCTATGTTTAAAGTTGTCACCAGACCACAGTGGTGAGCCGCTCGCAACCTAAACAATGATCATGTTGTCTCCACAGGGAATATTGCGTAAATAGATGTGATATAAATGTAAGTATAAAAGCCATCGTACAACTAACTGAGCACATGGGGGGGTGAGAAGACTCACTGTGGGAGACTGATCAACTATTCTGACTCAAGTTAAGACTTTTTCCCATTAAAGATAAAGATAAAGATAGAAGAGGCAGATGTATTCAATTTTTAATAGATTTTACCCCAATATCAGTTATGTGCACTGGATTCAGCCTTCTCAGATTAAATCATAATGACTTTCATAAAGTGAACATAATGTAAATTATGGTGTGTCAATGTCTGAGTGACAATCCAGTTTTCTTTTTACATCTACTACAACGGGAGATCCAACCAAAAAATCCTACACAGACTGGGAGTTAGAAGGTCTATTGTCACCAGTCCCACCAGATCTGCTCTGTAAATAGACAACTTCCTGAAAATAAAACATAAAGGAAACAGTTGGTGTGACGTGCAGACACGCAGCTGGAAATGGATAAATAATAGCGGCTCTCATAAATTAAAGATGAGAGAGAACAAAGGCAATGTACTGCCATGAGAGTTTACAGAGCAGCACTAAAAGGAGCAAATGATGAATACAATTAAATCAAGTTATGCTTTCATTGATCATTTCTGCACTCTGTTTCTCTTACGACTCACCCAACTAAAGTCAGGTGAAAGCAGGTGACTGGTTTTAGAGCTGGAAGACTTTGGACTCCAGAAGTTAATAAATAAACTTAGAATTGCTCAGTTTAAATATGGGGATATAGGGTTAAAGATGATTTAGAATTATCTGTCTCATAATGGAAGTTTAGTTTCTCCAAAGGTAACAGCAATTTTGTGGATGGACATTTAATGCTTATTTTTACAGTTAGATTATTTACACTATTTTGAAAAGAGTTAATAAATATTGTTTTCTTTTTGTCTCCCTGAAGACATTCACCTGAAAGTACATCAAAGAACAGATGGGGCGAAAACAAAGAAAATAAATGTACCTGAAATAATGTGACCAACTGGCACTGGCTGAAGTGAAACTTCAGCTTAATAAACTACCAAAATCAAAAGACACAAAGAGCAAAGTAATGAAGATAAGAAATGAGAAAGATTCACAATAATGAGGTGCATCAGCATAACAAGTTTACAAAGCCACTGCCTTGGTCAGACATTTTCAAAAGATAGGCAAGAAAGAGAATGATTTTAGTTTATAATCATCAGATAGTATAAAGTCTGTATTTAGCTTATTATGTGTTAGGTACAGTTTGTTAATTGTTCTTATTTGGAAATTAATTTGTTTGCATTGATTACTGGATATTTTGGTCAAAATTAGTTCTTTGTCTGTTTATCAATCATACCTATTTAATTTGATTGTTAACTTGATTGAATAATTCCATTGAATATATATTGATTAACCGAATTGATTGTGATTTATTTTTCTTTGATGCTTTTTGTAGTTAGGTAAATAAGCTATCTAGGTTAACTCTCTTACCAGGAGATATTACAATTTGACAGGTGAAGAAGCCCTGTCTGGCGCCCAACTCTTTTATTTTTTCAATTTAGAAAACCTACGCTACAATGTGTTTGGTTATGAATCGATGGTGTTGGTGATGGTGTGGATCATGTCTGCGTGTTGCTCTGCTCATTTTAATCCTGACTGTGAGCTGTATTAGCAATTTCTGCATTTGTGTTATGTTTAATAGAAGAACAGATATATATTTAGAAGAAGTATGAACAAATGTGTTTCTATGAGTTAACTTAGAGTTACGGGTGTTGCTCAAAGAAAATAGATGTTTATGGCTTCCTCCCCTTTCTGTGATGCTGGGCAATTGGTACACTGCAGGGGTCACTCAAAGTGTCTGAGTAGATGGGTGCAGGGATCTCTTTCATGTATATGGTACAGGGGTCTTTTGTCTTGTAAACAAAGATAAGGGATCTCTGAGACAGATGGTCTCACGCCAGAAGTCACTCCAGGGGGCTGGGACAGAGATGGAGACAGTATGTCTGTCCACCCTGAGTTTACATCAAGGGAGTTGAGGAATACCTTTTGCTCCTCGCAGGGAGGGGCTTGTGATTGTATTGATTTTCCTATGATCTATGCTCATTGTTACACGTCACGCTAGGTGATGTGTGTGGTGAGTCCACCTGCAGGTGTTAGAATTAAACTTACCGAGAGACAATGTATGACTTTTGTGTATTAAATAAGAAAATTGCCATCACAGAGCGTAACGTCTCGTGTTGTACTGAGCACAAAATGTTGAGTCATTTTCATGATGTTTAAATGCAGCCTCATAAACTCTGGAGCGAATCAAACAAACACTAAGTTACTTCATGTACTGATCAGGTCTTGATAACTAGTGATGAGTGTTTATTAGTTCAAGTGAGCACTTAGGATTTGAATTCGTGGCATACAATACACTGTACTTAAACTTGTTCTTATACCTAACCTTTTATATATTACAGTATTCCCTTAGCTTTATAAGAAACTGTGACCTATGCCCTAGAAAGAATTCAATCAGCTGCCCCAGGTTCTAAAGGGCAGATAGAAAATGCGTATGCTTACGCACACAGAACATACAGCCGATAAAGCAGGAACACGATATTCGTCACTCCAATCTACAACAACACCGTCAAGGCTTGTTTTTAAAACACAAAACCAAAACACTGTCAGAAATGTGAAGATTTGCCCTGATGCTACAAAGGAGGGGAGAAACTGGGAGCGGCTCCTCATCATTCGATTCCAGTGCCAATAGGCTGGGGACTACGCCTGCGCACCAGCAAGGGAAAGCCAAGTCTAATACTACGGCGACTCCCCCTCGTTATTGACCAATGCAGTTTTACCTACTATTATAAGTAATGCACCCGCCGTCCGTTTGGGGCGACTCTTGACTACCCCGTGCTACTGATTTGGCCGGGGCTGTGCGTTGAGTGCCCATAGCTATGCTGTAATTTTCATTGCTTGTAAATAAATACTTGTTGAACCAAACCGAGACCCTTCTCATATCTTGTGATAAAAGAACATGACAGCGCACACTGGAGGAGGACACAAACTCCAGCTCGGTACAAACCAACTCCAGCTTCTGCTCTGATCATGACGCAGCGGCGCTGATCACTGAACAGCTGTGACCAGAGAAACTCTGCATTTCACTGTTCTTCTACAAAGTCACTGACCGGCTGCTTCACATGAACTAGCTCTAGTCTCACAAGTTAATTCCACACATTAATCATCCCTAGTATTTTCTAAATCTTTGGTGGTGTCACAGCAATAAAAAGCAGTTCAATTCTCAGAAAAACTGCTGAATTCTATGATAACATAATTTTTTGTGTCTTTACGGTAGAAAGAAGTGTATACATTTATGCATGGTGCAATAAAATAAACGATGTGCTGCAAATTACTTTGGCCTATTAACATCCTTCATTAATCATCTTATCACTGTATTTTAAGTGAAATTATCTAGGAGGCTGACACATCCTGCTCTCAGGTTAGAAGGCTCGGAGGAAGGGTCAGGTAAAGATAAAGTGCATATGACATTAGCACGCAAGCCATCTCTACTTTCTCTTTATGCTTCTGAACTGCTCTGTCTTGTCTTTTCATTTGTCCCTCTTTCCCCCCAACCCCTAGCTCCCTCTCTCTTCTGTCTCTCCTCCTCCCTCTCCCCTCCTCCCTGTCTGACAGTCAGTGAGGTGTGCAAAGTAATTTTTAGAGGCCATTTCCATGTCCTAGGAGAGGCTCTGAATTGTAGAATTTGCATTCATTGTGGCACAATAGAGTGAAACAGCTGAGAAAATCTAAGTTACTTGCTGAGAAAAGAAGATGATAGCCAAGTGTATTGTAGGAAATAGTGAAGTGCGATGAGGGCAGGAGAAGCAAACATGTTTTTACACAGCTGAAAATTAAGTATTTTCTTCCTAGGTTGATAAACATGAATTTAATGACTAAGTGCAATGAAGAAGATGATGATCCAAAGGAGATGGTTTTAAAGGCATGGGCGGTGTAATGGGTAATGTGTTTTCTTTTACTCTTTACTCCCACAGGTTGGAAAATGGCCACCATTATCTGTGTAGCCAAAAGAGACATTAAAACCAATACAGTAAAGTATATTGTTTCTAAGGCTCAATTAAGCATGCAGGAAGTTAAAGCATAGCTTTCTGGTCTATTATAGACCTGCTTTCTTTGTGGCTTTTACTTGGAATGGTTGTGTGTAAAGCAATTGTGACCTAGCTTCATAACCTATGCATTTCTATCGTGTAGATGATGTGCACCTTCTAAAATGGTTGTTACTCATCAGGGCCATCGCAGGTAGGAAGGTCCATGAAGAAATTATAACGGTCATCTATCTTTATCTGCTTGTTCTTTCTCTTACAAGTTTCCAGTAAGGATTGTTGATAGTAGAAGCAGCATTAAATGTTGGTGAAAGACCGATTTCTATTTTCATTGTGTAATTATCTCAACTACTGATGTATTGCTTGGTGAATCCAATGATCTTATCGGTAAACGTGATAAATTATTAGAATTCTGACATTGACTAACTCATTCCCTCTGTGACTGAAGTTCCCAATGTCATGCACAAAGTTTTCTGCAAAGAGAGTTGTTCACTAGGAGCCTCCAGGAAGAGCGGTCAGGGTCAAAGCATGGGCACCATCCAAGAAGGTACCACAAAGATAACAAGGGCGTTGATGCGGTACCTGTCAAAAATAAGTTTCTTGACTTAAAAAAAAAAAGACTGAGTGTCAGGTTAAAACCTATGTTTAGAAAAGATGTCCTTTAGGATCAGAAGGATTATGCCTGAGGAACATCAAACAAGTTAATCTAAGGAAACATTTACATTGATAAGTTGATGATGATTAATAATAGTTTATTTCAACTTGAAAATCAGGCTGACCCTAAATACTCTAGTTCGCTAGCTCTACTGGTAGGTAGACATAAGTCAATAACCCATTAGTTGTGTGTTCACTTGAAAACAAATTACTAATTAAAGACTTGAGGGTTCATGGTCACTTCTTACACAGTTTGTAGATGTAATAGATCACTGTGAACGTATAAGTGCTGCAACAACATCGAGTAAACAATATTTTACAGTTTAATAGAAGCAATTTTGCTGTTCAGTTAAAAACAAAACTCTGCTAGTGCATGAGTGGTGAATAGGCCTCACTATTGAACAATCACTACAGTGACTCAGTGAATCAGTTTGTGAAAATGAAAGCATGATTTGTGCCTGTGCATGTCTATCAGATACACTTATCATAAGGGTTAGAATAATAAAGAAAGCTGCCTGATCTGTACAATGAAACATGACAGATAGAATACACATATCAATGTCATTGGTAGACAGATGTGAAGGAGCTATACAGGGTATTTATTAAAAGTGGGAACACTATCAGAGACAGGTGGTATGTCTTCAGTGTTCAGTGTGTTGGATCTGAGGCCTAAATATTCCACCTTGGATGATCAGAGGGGTTGGCAAGAAGATAATGCATCATAGTTGAAGGCAGGAAATGTGCTTCTGGAGGATTTATAATACATGAGAACAGGTTTATAGGTAGATGGAAGGAGAAGTAGAATGTAATAATGACAAGACAAGGGATATTCAGACTAAAAACAGAGTTGGATTTTCAAAGAATCGCTATTAGACAAATCACTCAACCTGGTAGTTTAGTGCTGATACACTCATGGAAAAACACACTCAACAGGTATAATATTCAAATTTAGGACAAAAGATCAAAAGACAAAAAAGCGTTGTCGTATTTGTTAAATATGTATGTTTGATCATGAAGTTTATCTGACAGCGCATTTGTAAAAATTGGCAAGGCAAGTTTATATACACGGCACTATTTCTTGGTGTTGGTAAGCACGCATTCCGCAGCAATGTAGATTAGCTGCAGCAGTCTGGAAAGATAATGTTACAGTAGTTCTGTTGTAAAAAATTGCATGAACCGGTTTCTTGTTGTAGTAATAAATCAATAAATTCTTGCTATGCTTTTAGTAGCAGTAGTACCGTGGTGAAACTGTTATGTAAAGTTGTGTGATATATGTATAATTATGCTGTGAGAAGTTGTAATACTCAGTAATTTGACATCTACATGTTGAATGAAGAGGACAGAGAATGGGTCCCTGAGGAGCTCTACATGTGCTTTTCCTTCACTTAGATTCACAAGTACCATATTACACAAAGTAGTCCCTATCTACATTTGAACCAATTTAGCCCAATACCAAAATGCCCCAGTCTGATGAGAAGTAATTCATGGTCTACTATGTCAAATGCAAAACTGAGATCCAATAATACAAAAATGTCAATTTCTGATGCATCATTGCTCAGACTAATGTCATTTAAAACTTGGTCAAACTCCAAACTGAAAAACATTAGGTTAAGCATCAAACTGTAACAATAAAGTTGCTGAAAAACAGTCAAATGTTCAATTGTTCTCCCCTAAAAGAAAGAGCTATTCCTGTTAAGATTTGTGTTTAGCTTAGGTTGGACTTTGTGGTGCAACAAGCAGAGGCTCAGAGACAGTGAGAGTTCAAGTTGTTTTAATAGTAAGCACAGGGGGCTGATTCTAGCAAAGAGAGCATGAGAGGGGTTCCGGGGATTCTAGGTCCAATAGGTCCAAGAGATAGACTGAGAGTCCAGGGAGCGAGTGTGGTTTAGAAAAATAATAACAAGAGCTTCCCCAAAAAACACAAGCGATCACATAAGGTTTGGCCGAGGCCTTATTAGGATACAAATATTTAAAAGATATATGACAATAATGCAGCAGAGTAGTAGTAATTGAGCCGGAACTAAAAAATAAACTGAACCAAATGAGATTCCAGAAGTCATACCCTGCCACTAGCATCATCAGGGATGAGAGCAGAATATGGACACATCAAACCACACAAAAACATACAAAAAAACATCAACACACACACACACAGATTATAAACAAGGGAAGGTTAAGGATCCAGCCAGTTCTTAATGCCAGCATGCCACGGACAGCAGGGAAACTGTCCTTGCTTTGTTTGGATAGGCTCGAAGTTTTGGTGCCACACACTAACATCTCATCAATCTCTTTTATCTGCATCCTTTGCTTGAGTGAGATATCTCTGAGAAGCGAGGAGGGCCTGGCAATGATCCATGACATTGCCCTTGTTGTATAGCAGGTAGGAAAGAGCGATCTTGCAGCCCCATTACAAATACCAGCAGTGGAGTGCAGGAGGCCACAGGTTAAAGATAGTTCACCGAAAAATGAAAAGTCACTCATTATCTACTCACCACTATGCCGATGGAGGGGTGTGTGAAGTGTTTGAGTCCGCAAAACACTTCTGGAGTCTCAGGGGTAAACTTTGTTGCAGCAGAATCAAATACAATTGAAGTCATTCGTGATCTCTTCTTCAGACGTAATCAAACAACAGAAAAAACATAACATGCCTCCATACTGCTCGTGTGGTGTCATCTAAGTGTTCGCAAGCCCCGACATTCATATTTGACTCGAAACCAGGTCATTTACACCATGTTTTAGGCCTAAAAGTCCCCCGGAAGTGGCTTAGATAGTGGAAGTAGCAACACAATGCTGTGTCCGAGGGTCCGTGAATGCAACCTATAGGAAGATATCGGCTGACTTTTAGGTGTTAGTGGTGAGTAGATAATGAGTGAATTAACATTTTTCAGTGAACTATCCCTTTAAGTTGGGAGTGAAGCTATATACCATCACCCTTTTTCAATGTACCTAATCCATTCTTTAACAGATTTCTTGCTCCCAGAACAGGTTGAAATTGAAATCATTGAAACTCAGTTTTTGAGCCGTGCATTAGGAGGACAGCAACCTATGTAATACCAGACAAGCAGCTATAACACTTAAATAAAATAATATGTATCAAATATTTGTATTATATTGTTGGTTTTCACAAAAAAAGACAATACTTGACCTGAACAAAGACTAATAAATCATTTATTTTTGTTTTCCCATAATGTTACGCTACATTATATAGCAGTGCATTAATGTTACTGACGCTTTCTTTGTTTGGGTTTGTGTATGTGTAACTGGAAGATACATTTGATGTATAATTATGTATTATTTTACAAAGTGGGATGGGCAAAAAAGATAGGAATGAAAACAAACTAAACTAAATTGATGTATACATAACTTAATTTATGAAAATGTTGCTGTATACTTCAGATATTACTAATATGTAGCAATACAAAATGTAGTTTCTTATTCCAGGTGGCACTAATGCATGTACAGTTAAAACACACACAAACACACACACGTGTGTACTTCTATCTTAGTGAGGACACTCATTGGCGTATTGCATTCCCTAGCCCCTTACCCTGACCTTAACCATCACAACTAAATGCCCAACCCTAACCTAAACCTAATTCTACCCTAACCCTAAAACCAAGTCTTAACCCAAACAGTCTCTTAAAGGTGGGTCCGAAAGTGAGGACCGGCCAAAATGTCCTCACTCTGTAGGTTGTAGGCTAGAACTGGTCTTCACAAAAATATCTGTACAAGAGCACACACACACACACACACACACACACACACACACACACACACACACATGCAGAGAAAGCTTTCAATGTAAGGGTGATTTATCACAGGTGATGGCAGGAAATAGACCCTCACAGATAATTCACAGACTTATCAAAAAGAGTCAGGCTTAAAGATTGGCCTTGTCACAGAGTGATACATAGACCATGTCAGTGTGTGTAGATGTGCAAGTGCATGTCTGTGAATGTGTGTGTATGCATCTGGATGTTTTAAGTCTACACAATGATTTGTGTTTGTCACTGTGAGTGTGTCATAGTCAGTGGGGAGACTGTCCTCCTATAAAAAACAACAAAGGTTTGTTTGTGCAATCGGCTTATTAAGGCCCATAGTTGTGTTTTATTTTTAGGTGACCTCTCTGTAGTTATTAGGACGGAGCAAAGAGTGTGACGTAGTGTAATGAATGACAAAGTCTAGGTTAGGTTGGTTTGATGGGTGTGTCCACAATGCAAAGGACACACATACCATAACAACTATTCTGCATTGATTTGAGCTCTTTCTATGCTAATGTCTGGGCTGTGTGTGTGTGTGTTAATAAAATAAACAGTTTTTTCCTACTAAGAATCTCATTTAATCATATTCTTTCTCTGTCGCTTTGCTACTCAAGCATAAAGCTTATTATGTGCTAAAGTATATAAAGCAGACTGTTGGATTTATAACTGCTTTGAAATCTTGAGCCATTATTTGCAAACCATTGTTTTCTATACTGTATTGAAGATGTATTGAAGATTGATTCTGGGAGGGAAAACTGCTACCAAGTAAATATGAATGCATAATTTACATCAGATTTTATTGTGCATAGTCTATGCTGGATTGTGTGTATGTCTTGTAATGGAAAATTACCAACCATAATCAAAGTAGTTAACTTGACTGAGATGACATGTACTTCAGCGAGCTGTTCTTCCCTTGTCATCATGAAGCCTCCTGGTGAAAAAAAGCTCTTAAAAGATCCTCACTTCATTTTGAATGTGTCTTGTCTTTTGAGACCATGTAAGAAACAGACACTCCATCAAACTTAAATCTAGACTCTTATGATTCTTGTTCTTACATGCTTATTCACATATGGTATATGAATTCACTTCACTCTGGATTTTCTTTGTTGTTAAGTTCAAGTTCGGTCTCTGCTTTCAAAGTCTCACTTTTTAATCTCACAGAGTGATTAAAGGACTTGTGGCTGTAATGAGTCTTGCTATAACTTGGCCTCAGTTTGCATCATCAGTTACAGCATTTGGGGCAGTGAATAGACCCTTTCTAGGATGCGCAGAGAGATCGAACAAGTAAAATGATGTAATACAAGCATTTCAAACACTTCCAAGTAAAGTTGATAATCAGCAAGGTGTTCAACTGAAGGAAGAGTTAATGTCGGAATGAAAAATATGTAATTATCTGCAACTCTCAACACTGAAACTGCTGAATTCTTTTAACGTGCATTGTCTTTTTGTTTCAATTTCCAAAATAGACATAGACTACTGCAGCATGTTGCCACACAAGTCAATATCCTTTCTAGCTAATAGATATAGATATATAGAGTATAGTGGTGCAGCAGTGTGTTCACCTCTCACACAGAGCAGAGTTTTTGTATGATTTTATGGTGAACGGTAGGTTGGTAATCTGAGTCTGTGAGACAGCAAACTCCACTGTCTCAGTGCAGTGCATCGAGGATAGGATGGGATGGATTTATTCAAGATGGAGAGCAGTTTGTTCAGTGCCTTTTGCTCCTCACTGACTCAAATGCCCCCAGGTTCAGACCAGCCATGGCCTCATGAATGGGTTTATTGATCCTGCTGGCATCTCTTGGACAGATGCTGCCCCAGTAAAATAACAGGAAAAGAAATGTGATGGACTGAAACTTAATGAAAGACAAACTTTTATCCGGTGTCGTACTGATGTTTTGCAGTCTAGACAGGGATCTGTTTTAAAACAATCTGAGTGATGTTGGAATGAGTTAGATTAGCCAGACTGTACAAAAACAAGCTGTAGTCTATGAACATGGTGGTGTACAGAACTTAGGTTAAAGTTCTGTAATAATTTCATTGATATTCATAATTAGTCAATTTTATTCACCTTTCACCAAATAAATTGGTCAACACAGCTTAACGGATGTTTGACAGTTGTAATTTTTACCTCATGTTCACAGGAGTGCACTGCTGATGGGCCAAGGGAGCTTTTCAAAATGTTGTCAAGACATTTTTCATTTTTAAACCAGGTCTCCCATCATTACATACACAATGTCCAGTTTTTAGAGGAAATCCCAATTCCAGTGGTCCCATGCGATTCTTGGCTTTATTTACCATTGTACAGGACCTTTGTGGTGAAGAGGGACATGAGCCGTAAGGCAAAGCTTTACATTTTCTCCATCAGGTGGCTGGGCTCAATGCTGGAGATAGGGTGAGGAGTTCAGAAATCAGGAGGGAGCTTGGAGTAGAAATGCAGCTCCTTCACATCTGAGGGCGGTTCTATCAGGATATGTCCTGGATGCCTCACAACCCAAGAGTAGACCTAGAACTTGCTGGAGGGATTACATATCCTGGATGGATGCCCCCTGGAAGAGCTAGTAAGAGGGATTTTTGGGATACCCTACCTCTGCAACCTGAGCCCAGATAAACGGGAGACAAAGGATGGATGGATGGATGGATGGACGGATGATTATCCTTGATGTTGCTACATACAGCCTCAGCTGTGAGTAATGATGACCTTGTTCAAGAAAGGGGCCGCTACAAATCTGTGGGTGAAACTGAAACCCTCTTTTATGTCATTCATTTCACTGAGTGCCTGAAGTACTGCCAGGCAATATTATAATATATGTGCTTACATCCACATGTGATTTACTGGCACTGGAAGTCATACTTATGCATGTGTAGTTGAAAGCAGAGGTGAAGGTAGCACACATGCATATTTCTGTCTTTATGTGTACTTGCTTTAATGTAGAACCTTCCACCCATACATTATCTGAAGTCTCTCCCTGATCAAACCAGGCGTCAAATGGGATTTATACCGCACAGGTTGCCAGTAGCTGACACATGTGCAATGACAAGTGATCACAATTAGAGACAATTTATAGTTGTCAGTTAACACTAAGCTGCATGTCTGTGGGGAGGAAACAGACGGAGCCTTTTAGACCTACTTAAATTGACATGATCCCAAAAATCATCAACTTAACACACTAAATTCAAAATGGACAGGTATTATTTTACTCTTTTTTTTAAACAAACATTTGAGGCCTGCTATCCAAACTGATTACAATCCATATCCTGCTTTTCAATTCATGGCCCCCACCACATGCATACAAAAACAGACACACACACACACACACACACACACACACACACACACACACACAAACATAGTTTTCAAAGAGAAAAGAGGCAATGCAATGCTATGTCTTGTCCCTAAACCCTGAGCTCCAATCTGACTAGAGGGAAGTCAGATTTTTCTGCACAGGGTCTGCCTCTGACTTGTTCAAGGGAGCCCTAGCAGAAAACAGCAATCGTATTTATTCTATTCACTCAGGTTTCATTCCTCTCTTTGCTCCCTCTCCCATTCTCGGTTGACGTTTCACTCTGGTGGGGATGAGTCCGCCTACAGGTGGGAGATTGACCATCTTGTGACCTGGTGTGGTCAGAACAACCTGGAGCTCAATGCTCTGAAAACAGTGCACTTCCCTCCGGCAGGAGGCTGCAGTCCATCAGGACCAAAACCTCACGCCACAAGACCAGCTTCTTCCCGGCTGCAGTTGCCCTTGTCAACAAGGCCCGGGACCCCCACCTGACTTGGACTCTTATTCCGCCCCCACGCCTAAAGTCTGTGTTACATTAACACACATTACAGTACATTGCACATTGCATATTGCACATTTACATTGCACTCCTGTTTCACATTTAGCATTTTACTTCACTTTTTTTATCTTTATATATTTTATTTTATATATTGTTTTTTATTCTAATGCCGAGTACTTATTGTGTTTTTCGTGTTTTTATGTTCATTGTATGCACCTTTTCACCAAGAAAAATTCCAGGTAGGTGTAAACCTACTTGGCAATAAAATAATTCTGATTCTGATTCTGATTCTGACTTTAACCGTCCCTGTCTTCCTGTACAACTGTTACTTTCACATGTTTTCTTTCTCCTCATCAACATCTCCCTCACACATCTTATTTGCCTGTGTGTCACCACTTCTCTTAAAGTCCCTCTCGCTCCCTCTACTTTATTTTTTTACGTGACACTCACTTATGTCTTTCTCCCTCTTCTGTTTCCTCTCGCTGCACCACCTGCATATTTTTCTCCAACTCTCAGATCCGCTTAAGCTTCAACAATGGTAAACAATTATTTTGTTGCCTGATCCAATTAAACAACTTAAAGGTATCCTCTGCAGCGGCCTGATAGCCTTGCCTTTGTGTATTCTGCAAATCTCAGACATCTGTAAGCTACAATAGGAGATGGGCATTCTTCCATAAACTGGCCCCGCCTCCATCAACACCATGATGACAGACTGAGTTCCAGTTCTGTCTGAGGAGAGGGAACAGCACGTCCTTCATGTGTACAGACAGATTTCTGACAGTTATCTACTGAAATTGGAAACAGACATCACCTGAGTGTAATAGGACACATGGCATCCCTCTCAACCAGCTGAGCAGCTGTCAGTCAGCAGAGTAATGAATCAAGCTCATACTGCAGACATTCTCATCATTAAACACACGTATTCTTTAATATTGTTTTTATGTTTAGTTTGTTTGTGAAAACATGAAGAAAGAAACCAAAAGGAAACAATCTTCGACTCAATCAAATGTGTGTAAACCACAGATTTTCTTCTTACTCATGTCCAAAATTTATCAAACAAAATGCCCCTGGACAATTGGAGTCCAAGACATGAGCATGAATTGAAGCACGAGTTCCTTGTCAGGCCTCAATATCTCTTTTGTAAGGCTGCTGCTACTGTTGAATAACCAGAATGGGGTGTGTGATGGAAATCTGGAAATACAAGAGGCTGGAAACACCAAAGTTATCTACGTGTATTTTAATAGTGACTTTCTGCAGAAAGGATCAACACAGAGAGTCACAAGGATCTCAGAGTGAAGATGGAGAACAGTCAAATACAAGGATCTTATATAGGAGGACTAAGGGCTGTCCCTCAGAACCAGTTCAGACTGGTTCTGTCGGCGCAGGAGAGAGGGGTATCCAAACACAAACAACTGATTTACATGTGTTTCCTAAGGAGATAAGCAGACATCTATCCCGTACTTTAGAGACTAAATAAGTGGCAAAAGGGTCTGATAGTTTTCAGGTCAACAACAGTTGAGACCATAAAACAGCTCAGGTCATAAAGTATTTGGACAGTTTGTTTATATATGTAGATACAGGTCATAAAAGCCTTTAGACAGGTCTGCAAAAACTTACTTTCCAACTACAAAATAGTTTTCAACCCTACTTAGTTAATTTTTCCAATAGAGGTGTCAATGAGAGTAAGGTGAGGAGGCCTTAAACACACAGGTGCAGTGTAATAACTGCTGAATCCACACACACTGCAAATGTAAAAGTGAAAACACATCAAAATAAAAACTCTCATTGGCTGTCAGGTGTAGTTTGTCAAGGATGGATACAACTGTGGATACAACGCTGCAATCTGAATAACAAATCATACAAACAACAACATCCCACTTTACAGTCCTCAATTAAAGCACATTATTCTCATTTGATTTCTTACATAAAAAAGAAAAACCTCATATCAAGCAAATAGTGATGTAGGTTTTCTGTTATGGTAGAACAACCCACTTAGAAAAATTCATCAGATGCATCCACCTTCCCCGCAGTTACCTCCCAGTCCCCAACACTGTACAAACCACACACCATAACTAAAGCCATGATGAGAAGTGTAGTACATGAACCAGCCAGTCTGTTGAGCCTGGAGGCTCCCAAGTGGTATTTCCCAGCATATGGGTTCTGTTCGACATGTGGGAGAAGTGCTGAGAATGTACTATAGAGTTGAGTATACATGTTTGTTCAGGTTTGTATTACTGAATGGTCTCAAGAGTAAGCACATGCAGTTATGAGTAAGCCCCAAGCATAAAATATGCATCAGTCACAACCTGCAACCTAAACTTTACCACACAGCTCTCAAGTGAGATTCTAACACTGTTCAACATTGTAATGCTTTCATTATATGGCTGGTATTATGCTTTGGTAACACATTTCTCTTATTAAATCAGAATTTGGGGTGCAGCATATTTTTTTTAAGCAGGACATACCAGTATAAACGTGATTTGTATCTCACTGGCAACACTACAAGTAGAAAAGATCTCCTCATTAATTTCTGGCGAACTGTTTAAATAAATATACCTCCGGAGTCTCTAAATTGTACTTGGAATATTTAATATCTGGTACACCCCTTAATGTCAATAGTGTTTATTTGTTGTTTTATGCTCTTGAAAAATAACAAGGGTTTTTGTTTAAAATGTATGTGTGATGCATCAGTTCTCACCAATGACCATTAAAAACATTTGGGACATTCTACAAATCTATGTGCATGACTATTTACTGACTGAGGTTTAAAGTCAGGGAGGACACAGTAATGGAGCTTACTCCTGAAGTTTTTTTAATTGTAAGCTTAAAAACTACCAATGACAAAGAATCAAACCAAAACTATACATTAACAGTAAATGTAGCATATTTTCTCTGCTACTTAAACTAGTGCTCCTAATTATATTCTGAAGAACATGTTTCTTCTAATTTAGAGTTAAAAAGAGGGAAAGTGAAGAGGCAGCCTTTACTTCAGTCAGTTATTTTTCTCAATAATGCATGAAAGCTCAAAGTGATGCTGTAATATGTTACATTGGCTGATGTAACCTTGGGCTTCAAATGAGTTACAGATGAGCTGAGACAAGCGTAAAGATCTATGAAAAGGAATCTAGTTTCATGACCAAGTGGTTTGAGCAGTTTGATCCTCTCTAACGGAGGGAGATGTCTTCATAATGTCATGAGCTGCTTTGCTGACAATGAGCTGGAAGATGAAATGTTGAGAACACCCACTGTACTTTTGCAGGGGAAAAAACAACACATGTTCCTTTACGTCTGTGGCAGAACCCCGCAGATGACCCATCTTTACGAACTCAGCCTCCTGGTTACGAGGCGCTTCACTTCAAATGATGAAAGTTTGCCATTTCACCAAAAGCTAAAGGAATTAAAAACTGAACTCTAAGTAAAGTTAATTTTGTTTTTATTTTAGTTTCACTCAAAAATGAGTGTGAAGTCTTTGCTGCAAAGTCCTGAATCAGGTCCTTCATCAAATCCCACGTCAAGAAGAACAAGTTCCAATGTGAAAAGAAGTCCTAGGTCAAGACGATGATGATCCCTTTAAATTACTCCCAACCAGTAGAATGGGGCTACAGAAACAAACTGCAGCTAATGCTTTTCATTCTGTTACACCACTACCTTTTACTTCTGCACAACTAAATGCTGCTGTCCCTCCTGCAGTGTGATTGGCTGCTGATTAATTCAAGACTTAAGTAAATGAAGAGTTGATTGGCTGCACTTTTTTCTTTTAACACATAATGTTCATTCCTTACAAGTAGGTTGATGATATCAGGCAATTTTAAGTCAGGGGTCACTGGTTTTCAAGTCAAAATCGAGTCACGCATTGATTCAAATTCAAGGTGGATTTCCTCTTTTAGAATTGAATTGGCTCTAAGAATATATTCCAAACACACTCAGAAACATTAACCCAATTCATTTCAAGTGACCAAATTAATGACTAGAGGAAGCTTTTTTTTTTCTCGTATATAATTATTTATTCATTTAATATTCTATAAAGCCTAAACGTTTAGAACATAGTTAGCTTTTATCCAGCTACTTTAATTAAGTTATAATTCCACTGCTTTTATACTCTCTATTGTAAACAGCAGATTTGAATGGAAACTGTTGGGAAACAGTATTATGCTAATGAAACAATAAATAAAAAGCTAATTAGCTAAACAATACAACTAATATAAATATCAGATATGACCAAAAGGTTTTTAATTTCTCTCAACACTAGCCACTTTGTGTCTAACGTTTGTTCATACATTGTGTGTGTGTCTTTTTAACACAGGGTGTTAAATATAATATCAAACCTTTAAGATGATCATCCACCCATCTCAATATATGAAGTTGTTTCTGAGATACGCAACATAGTGTGAAAAAATAAACACACACACACAGATGGTGTGCTGCCACCAGGAAGAGATTAATGGGCTGTCTGTTCAAACTCACATTCAATTTTCTTTCTTTCTTTCTTTCTTCTCGCTCGTACTAACTCACACAAAAGGTGATGGTGCCTAAAGGAGAGGTGCACAGTTCAGAGTGTGCAGAGTGACAGCGGAGATTGGGTAAAGACCTGGGAGGCTGTTTGATCAAGTCTAAAGCAGCCTACCTGAAGATAATAAAGAGAAGAAAAGAAAATCATTGCAAGAGGGGAGAGGATGAAAAGGTTGATTAAAAGAAAACAGAGGATGTGCGTAGCAGGAGGAAGGACAAAGGAAGGAGAGGGTGAAAGGTATTCTCATTTAAATGTTTGTCTGTTCCTGTTGCTGGAAAAACAGAACAACTATTAAAAAGTGACCAAAGCCGGCAGTCCAATAAGAAGACACGTTAACCAGAGGGCACCTCAAGCCTTTTCCAACCTGCTGCTCTGTACTGATAACCCTTATTCTATAATCATGACGTCATTTGACAATATCACCATACACTTAAGTTAAAGATGATGGCTGTATTGCGTTTTCAGTTGTATTAAATTGCGATATGATCAATCAGTGAAAAATAAGGAAAAGAAAAATACAAAAAGTAACTGAAATGTAACTGAAAAGTGTAATGAAAAGAGTGTTAAGTTGGCATCACTGCTTGCAAACTCTTCTCTGAAAATGTAATCGAAATAGAAAAAGCAACAGCCAATGGGTAAAAATCCCAACATTCGACCAGTGCCCAATATTGTAACCACATCATTCAGCCGTCATGAACATTTGTAGATGTAGCACTGACTAATGTCCAGACCAGCCAAAAATCAAGAAAAAGAATAGTGGAAGACAAAAAGTTGTCATGGAGGGAGGCAAAAACTAAAAGTTTTTGAAAGAAAGAAAGCAAGGAGAAGGCGAGACGACAGTCTGACACAAACACATTATAAAAAAACACTGATGAAGACTGTGGTCAAGAGTGAAAGAAGTGAAAAGAAGTGGGGAAGGGAAGAAAGTAAGCAGTAAACAGGTAGATATAAATGCAAGGAAAGAAAGCATGTGGGTGAGGATGAGTACAAACAGGATGAGAGACGACTGAAACACAGAAAAGAACATTGGGGCCAGTTTCGTCACAGGACCCCTGAGAATTGAGATAAAAGCCGGTTAAGTAGCTTGCTGCAGATTAAATCTGGCAATGTCACCTTGGTTTTGCTGTCTCAAGTTTGACTGAGACAGGGAAGCGACTGCAACCTGCTTACGAAAGGGTTTCATCATCTCCATCATGGAGTTCAGTTAAGATCATCAAACATGCTTCACAACCACAGTGACACCAACTTTCACACACATAATGTGTTGCTTCTATTCATTCCACACATACAAATTTGAGTTCACTCCAAACTTGCCTTATTCATTTGTTCATTTGAGAGGACTGGATGCAAGGAAACCTAAATATCTCAGGGTGTCATTGTTCAGACTGAATGTAAAGCAAAATGCAGCCATTGCACCAACAAGTGACACTAGGGCTGTTTGAGTCTGTATCCAGGATTTGTCTTGAGCGTTCATCTATACTTTGGTATATACTCTCATCTGTGGATTCTCTATTTACTGTTTGACATGATTCTTGCATGGAGGGTGAGCGGACTGTGGCATAATTTGCAAAGTACTATGTTGTGGTCCATGTCACAATTTACACACCCATACCACGTCAATGCAACACACTTGTATTTTGAGTACTTCTCTTGTTCAGAATTAACACATTTTGCGTCACTTTCGCTCTGTGTTGTTTGGAACAACACAACAAAATACAAGATATGAGTATAATTTGAAATGACTTACATCATCACACATACAATTTCATACTGCCTACTCTTAGGTTTTCTTATACAGGTCATTACAGGATCATCATATTGTCTTCAGCAACTATATCCTATAATATAATCTCTTCTTAAATCTCAACGAATGTCATATTCGTGTTTCTTATATTACATCCCAGAACAATCACTTTCAATGAGGACATAGTTTTAAGGATTGTCTATTTCTCTTAATTTCAAGCAAAATATCTTTTCTGAGAAGGATGTTATATTCTTGGTATATTAGGTTTTTATATAATGTATTTTTTGCCTCTGTTTTCTCTCCACCACAAAAGTTTAATATGCCCAAAGGAATCATTAGCATCTTCTCTGGTGGTGAGACAGCGCACAATGTTTGAGTCAACTGCTGCAACAGTTTGGCTTGCTGAGTGTGTCATGTATAATATCTTCAAAGTGTGGCTGGTCTAATTATTGGTTCCCAGCCTGATCCAAATGTGTTTGTACCTCATCCAAATAGGCACAATATTGCAACAAAAAGTAGTTTAACAACTTTTTATGGACAAAAAAAAGCTGCAGTGGTTTCAGACACCACAGTTGTCCTTTGTGGAATTGTAGTCCATTGTAGAAACATCATGACCAAATCTTGCCAGTACATTGCAGGGAAACGTTTTCTTACTTCACTGATTGAGTTAAGTACAAGGCAAATGAAACATAAGCGCACGAAAAGGGGGACATTTAACTTTCAAAGTCAAGATAAAAGATATGTTAAATACTAGGTGGCAAAATATCCATCCATCCATTTTCTATACAACTTGTCCTTTGAGGGTTGCGGGGGAAGCTAGAGCCAATCCAGTGGGTTGCCAGCACATTACAGGGCTGACACACAGATACAACATTCACTCACCTTCACAAGGGAGTATCTAATAAACCTAACCCCAACCTGCATGTCTTTAAAATGTGGGAGGAAGCTGAAAGCCCAGGTGAGACAAAATATGAATCACAAGAAGAAGATTAATTATTGACGATAAAGAGAAGTTGAATAAACTTTTCTATTGACATGGGTACAGTATATGATTATGTGCAGCACTTGTGGCAGGTTAACATAGTATATGTGTGAGTTTCTTTTTGTGCTTTAAGTTCCTCCACTTGATACAAACATTGGTGTCTCTTCTTCACCAAGGTGCTTGTGTGCCTGGTTAACACTAGAGCCAACAACCTTTCTTTCTACAAGGCTTGTGTCGATCCAGAGTGGGAGGTAGAAAGCCAAGATGCTGACCATAGTCCAAAGTATTTGTGCTTTTGATTGTAAAGGGTACAGTGGAAACCGCTTATAGTGATCACGTTTTTCCAGGGCCAAAATGATCACTACAGGCAATTGATTACCATAACCAAATGTTGTAGCTTCTGTATGATAGTCCCAGAATTTGAGGTAAAGGTCACTTTTAGCATGCTGACCAGCTAGCACTGGCTGGCCAGCGCATCTCTTCACTTTCTGAGATCGAGTCACTGTAGCTTCAAGTCTGTCCAGAAGAAGAAGTGCTGCTCAGAGGTTCTATTATAGCCTCTTATCTTGTAAACGGTTTAAGCTTTCGGCAAGAGACCATTATCATCACCCACCCCCACAGTTGGAGGCAGAGAAAACTTAAAAATAGAACCTTTTAGACCATGACTGGATATACCGTACACTGACTGCATCTACATAGACTATATCCAAGGAGTCTTTTATTACCTTATTAACTGAGTGCAGTGCTTGCGTAGGAAATGGTTTCTAAATCATTATTCTTTCCCTGCAGTCACTGTTGTTGATCTCAGTGACATCTGTCACCACTATATCCATGTATTAGTAACATCTTTGATTTCTGAGATAAGAGGGAGACCGTTTCACACTTACATTAGAGTTTAATCATCTGCAACATAGAACATCATGTTTTCCCCAGTCTGCCTACTTCAGAACAGTTTATTAGAAATTACAAATACACAAAGACTGAGAGGGAGGAGAGAAGGTGTAAAGTTACAGGTTCTACACTCCTATGTATCAAAGTATCTCTATATAGACAATATGTGCATCTCAGTGTTAGGCCCTGCATCCCCTGAAGCAGTGGTCGCCAACCCATCGATCTACCAGTCGTTCTCGCAGTTTTCACTGTTGATCGCCAAACTCTCTGAACTCTGGCTGCGGTTGCGCCGCAGATCAGCTGTGTGTCGGTTGTCTGTTGTTCGCACGGCAGAGTGTCCGCTACTGGCAGCGGAGATGCTGGTTTATCTACTGCATTGTCTTCAAAACAAGTCGGTTTATGTACTAAACTAAACACCATGACACTACGGTATGAAGGCGCACATCTTAGAGTCGGTCATAATGATCAAAGTCCCATTAGAACAAATGAATGGAATTAGAAAGTGAAACGCTGGAGTGCTTTTTCTTTGAAATGGGTTCAGGAAGTGTTGAAATTATGTCACAAACATGCATTTTAAAATGTTAAAACCACTTTCTGCATGCGTTTCAAAATAAAAGCACTCCATTGTTTCTGTTGACGGAATCCATTCTTTTGTTTAAAAGGTTTTTTTATTTTGAAATATTTGCAGGAGCGGAAGACGCACCGCTAAATACTGTATAGTACTTGTATTTATTTGAGTACAAGGGACTACTTTCATACAAGGAAATTGTCATATTTATGGCCATATTCAAGGCAAAGTCTATGTAAAAACATTGTGCTGCAGTAGCAGCGCAGAACATATTGTTGAACTGAAGCTAAATATTGTGCACTAAACAGATGCTGTAAATATGAATTGATATTGATGTTGTGACGACCCCTTCCACCCTCACCTGAACACTAGGTGTCCCTGTTCTCTTTTCCCCTGAGCTGTAGGTGGAGGTGACGTTAGTCGTAATCAGTGCACACCTCAGCCAGGTGTGCTCTGCCCTTTAAAAGGCTTCGCCACGTTCATGCTCGCTCGCTCGACATGGGCTCAATAAGGTTGTTGATCATTGCCCTAAAGTGACTGTCATTGTTGTCCTGTCCCTGTTGATACAGAGGTTGTGAGATTTTGTTGTTGTTGTGTTTAATACAGTTAATAAGTTAACAAACTTAATAATCACACATGTAGACGATCACAGCAGGTTGGAAAGTAGACAGTATCAGTATTTAGGACACGCATGATAAAAATCCAATCTCAACATTTTATCAAGGTCCCATCACATCTCATCACATGTAACTTTATCTTGATCATAATCCCATTAACCAGATCCAATTTTGATGATTCTGTCCAAGTTTACTTATGGCAAATGGACTGTATTTTTAAAGCTCTTATTGAGTCTTATCAACCACTCAAAGCTCTTTGCAATGCAATTAACATTCACTAATTCATACAGTACTTTCTTACACACACCATCCATGCACAGCCATCAGGGGCAATTGGGGGTATACTGTGTTGCCCAAATACATTTTAGCTTTAGCTCCAGAGCAACAGCTGCCCATGTTTGCTGTTGATTCTACCTCAAATGTTAACCATTGTCAAGAAACCATCCATCCACAAATAAAATGAAGCTTATTTTGGTGTCTGCAACATCAACATTTAAGTATCTTTTAAGTGTCCCAATTGTGAGTCATTGCCTGGGAATGTATTTTTAGCGTCTCTTGTCGCAAAACCTTTGAAGTCAGCTATCATGTCGCCATCACCTTATAAACCATCTCGTCTAACTGAGATGGTAAGTCCCATAGTTGAGAAATCAAACCACTCTTTTATATCATACACACTAGTGTTACTTTCTAGTGGCCGCTTTCCCACCAGGAGATTTTAGGAGCTACCAAACGGGAGATGTCTGATTTCATTTAGCCAAGAGGTTGTACAATTTTATTAGTGGTCAAGAACTGACTGATTGTTCTTCATGGCTGATTGAGCTAATGTCACTCCAATTTCACTTGTATCATATAAGAATTATTTTTTTAGTTTTTAGGTCCTTATATGTTGAGTTTTAAAGTAGGGCCATATAATTTATTTGGCATTGTATTAACTGTACAATATGTATATTTGTCAATGTGATAAACAACAAACCAGGTTTTATAGTTAAGGCTTCCGTAAAGGTCAAACATTTGAAAACCTTAAACTCAGCATGATCCATCATTGATAATGTTCTGATTTTATATATGAAGTACATTAAGTGTGAAGAATGTCAGGTAACATTTCTTATTGAACTCATTTTAGTTAAATATTATTTTAGATTTAATCATATTTTTCTCAGAAAGCTATAAATTACACATATTTAAATTTTAACGAGTGCTTCTCACTGACAAAACACCCACAACTGGCAGTGTTGCTTTCAATTTTCTTTGTGGTGTCACACAGAAGTCATTTCAGGTAGCCATCTTTTTGTTGCTGAAGTAAAGTTTTTCCTGCTACACACCCACACATATACCCAGCCTAGATTCAAAAAAGTATTCTGCATTTGCAGGCTATTTGTCACCATCCTGCTTCAAAGTTGTTTTTGTCTGAATCTGAATTAAATAGTACTTAATGTAATGATCACTATTATTTGATACAATTAAAAAGAACAGAGAGATAGAATCTGTCATGATTCAGAAATGAACTATTGAGTTTGTCTTCTGGTCCCGTTTTTCTGTTTATGGACTTCTAAGTTTGTTTTTTTTACCTGGGTTTCTTTGTGTTTAGATCTGTGTTCTGTTCAGTTGTTTGGATTCTGAGTTTCCTGTAATTTTTGAAATTATGCTCCTTGTGTTTCCCTCGCTGAACTTCCAGTCTTTGTCCTGTTTTCCAGCTCTTGTGACTGTCTGGACCCGTTCCTAATGTGTTTCACCTGCGTTCAGTCATCCCTGCCTCCCTTGTGTACATAAGTGTCTATGCTTCCCTTTGTCTGTGTCAGTTCGCCTTGTGTCACACCAGCTGTGTGTTTCTAAATTTAGATTATTTGTATTGGTATTTTTCTGACCCTGCCTTTCTGCAAGAGCCATTGTTTTAATTAAATAACTTTTTGTCTTGTTACCTGAACTAGTCTCCTGCATTTGGGTCCATTTCCACACCTCACTGTTACAGAAACATAAGAGTGGGAGAAAAAGAGACTGAGCTTTCATGAAAACTACAGCTTGGTTGAAACCGCTGGAAATTAGGGCTGGGCAATCGTTTAATACTTTCCCCAATATGTGCATTGACGAACTGTCAAGTTTCCACTAAGTTCCATGCAGTATTACCCTGCGACATGTTCTCCCTCCTCACTCCCCTGCTGACCTGCACTCACTTTACACATTAACAATTAACACCACCACCAATCAGAAGTTATTAGGATATTGTTTGCTTGATTCGCTCTTGAGTTTATGACACACATATTAGCAAGGAAACACCTTTTGTAGAAATGCATAAAGAAGAAGAAAGACTAACTCTGACAAATACAGAAAATACAGTATGACCAGTTTCTCTAAACATGCAAGCAATATCAAGACACACTAATAGGAGAATATCAACTTCAGAGATCACAGATGAGAAAAAAGTCCCAATATCCGGTCAGATCAAGATCGGGGGAGGACAAAATAAGCATTCATTAATTGTAATTGAGGTAGAAGTTTGAAACTTAGCTGAGGGTAGCTTTTCCATCACTCAAATACCTCCGCATCGTGGGGCAGTCGCAGGCAGCTTTGGTGCGCCTTCGTCCTCTGCATTTACCCCACATGACTGTCAAAAAGCTTCACCTTCACTGCCACTGGCATTTAAGGCCCCATTTCTGAGTCAGGATTCTTTGGAAAAATAACATAAATAACTAATAAGAAGCTGTCATTTCTAGAAAATTTGTCACAAATTAAAATCACAGAAATGGTAACAGGGCTGAAAAGCAACAATGGCCTGAGAATGCAACACTACAGCTTCAATGTTATAATCAATAAAAATGTTAATGGATAATTCAAATATGAACATGGTCACAATTTTCCCTAAATTTGAGTAATGGTGTGGCTCAAGTCATCATATAGGCGTCAGTGACTGTATGTTGATGCTTCCTGCAGAAAAGGAATATTAAATATGTAGGAAAAACCTGCAGAATGCTGACAATTTCAAATCTGAGTCAAACTCCACAAAGCTCAGCAAAAGACGAAAAGTTGAGAGTTGTGAAGAGAAGCTTTACTGAAAGAGACAAAAGCATTTATTCCCAGTTCTGTCAGCACAAAAAGCATACAGGTCAAAAGTGGAAAGGAAAGGATAAAAAGGCTGACTGATGAGCGAGGTGAGATGGCTGGAATCCTCAGGATTGACTTTTGGGCTCATCAAGCCAAATGGGGTCTGTCACTTTCAGCTCACTTTCTTCTAACTTGTGGCACACTATCTGCTGTTCAGGTACCTGCAAGCAACCCAAACTACTCCATCTGACCTCTGCTACACTGTAAAACCGGATAAGTTGACAATACTCAAAATATTAGAACTTAAGTACATTCCCTAACATTTTTAATTTCAGCATGCTAAATCAAATTGAGCCAATGGTGCTTTTTCCTTTTTTTTTTTAGCAGTAACTAAGTGCATCGCTAACTGCACTGTATTTCTATGAAACAAGTAACCATAAAACATTCTTCCATTGCAGCACAATTACTTAAATAATATATAGGGGTTATTTGACAGTGCAAATAAAAGAAACTATTAACCAATAAATAAAAAAGGAACCCAAATAAAGTTAATTTCAATTCTCTTTTATTACTTAATCAGTAAACATAACTCAAACTTCAACTTAACTATCCTTAGCTTTGCAGCTTAGTCTCTGTGTGACTCTGAGTGTCTCAGTCCCGTGTGTCTTTCTGAGACAGCTCTGCTGCTGCCTTTTGTACCAGAGGATCAATCTGCTGAAAGCCCTCAGCTGCACTGAATAATCCTCTGGTACAGGTGGAGGTGCTCTGAGCCACCTATGTGCCCACAAACATTGGTAAAAGGAACATTATAAGCTTGTCAACAGACTCAGCATATGTCCATGGCATTAAAGTGCTTTAAGGAATAACAAACGACAACTCAACCTCCAACAACCTTTCAGTACAACTGCATTCATGCATGTGTATAATCACACTGCTTTTAAAAAGTCATTCTTCAGACTCAGTAGGCACGGTTTCAGTGGTGTGTTATCATCAAGCCACATCACTATCTTCTGTATGAAGATGAATGTTTTGATTAGATTTTGGGACAAACTATGTATATAGATAAAATCCATAAATCATGCCAAAACACAGACTGAGTGCATCTGTCAACCTGGGGAGATCACTGACAACAATTTCATCTTCCACCACAATCTTCACTGTATTGATGTGATGATTCTGTGTTTTGGTTTTTGGTTTTCTCTCTCTCTCCCCCTTCCTTTTCTGCTCTTTCCCTGCAGGTCGTGTGTGTGGCAGGGGGTGTGGCTGGCTTCCCCGATGCAGCAGACAAGGCACACCTGTTCTCACTCACTCATCAACCTCTCCATAAAGACCTGGTCTTGATTCTACTACTCCGCCAGATAATTCCGTCTTGTTCGGTAGCGCAATTCCTGTCTTTCCTCGTTTGGTATCTTGTATCTTCTGACCACTAATCTGTGTCTTTTCCCTTGTGCTACGCAGCCCTCCCGTGTGCCTTGCTGCTCTGCTGCGTTAGTGTTTTCCCGTGCCGTGTCCTCCTCGTTCCTGTTTGTTCCTGTGGACATCCCAGCCAGCCAGCACCCTGCCTCCACAGCCTGCCACCTCCTGGTATTTGCATATGTGTTTATTGCTTGGACAAAACATCCAATAAATTTGTCTAACTTTAAATTCTTTTATTAGCTTCAAGTAAACTGAGGGAGACATTTTTGTGTGGATTAAATTTCTTACCCTTGGGTAATTTCTAGAAAGATATTGCTTCATGTGGAGGAGGCATGATAACAGTCAACAATAAGTCTTTTTGACAAATCACTTTGTACGTTGGATTGAGATAGACAAAAAAAATCCAAATCTAGTATATTTGAATTGCTAAAATGCTGCAAGAGGTATTCAAGTTGGTTTTCCATAAAATGTGCGCCTTATATCAACATTGAATTGTTCCTTAAATAAAATGAAAATTAATTACACAAATGTAAAATTTTAGCACATCAAGCCAAATAGTTGTAACATCTTAATTTAAAAAAGCATTACAATTACATGATAACAAATCATGTTATTAGTTATTAATCGATAGTGTCAGTCGGATCATGAATCCGGATCGCTCTGGTCACTTTAACGCTGATGTCCTGACTGTGCGCTTCTCGTGTTGTGTGTAGCAGATAAACTACGTGCGCACATGTTTAAATATCAATCAAATTTTATTTGTATCGCCCATATTCACAAATCACAATTTGTCTCATACGGCTTTAACAAGGTGTGACATCCTCTGCTCTTAACCCTCAACAAGAGGAAGGAAAAACTACAAAAGAAACCTTTAAACAGGGTAAAAAGAATGTAGAAACCTCAGAGAGCCACATGTGAGGGATCCCTCTCCCAGGATGGACAGAAGTGCAATAGATGTCAAGTGTAAAGGAGAACATCAGCAAGATAAGGGTATTTGCAGCATTGATTAGAATAAACACTTTGTAGCATAACTGACGGTCAATGAATTGATGGATTATTCTCTGTAATGGTCAAGTATCTGAGGATAAATATTATATATCAAGCAGTCTTGTTGTAATCATAGTCCATGGTCAGCAGCCACCATGATCATGATCCACCATCAAGATCGGATGCCACTATAGTCCATATGTCATTCAGTCATTGTCCACTGCCGCCACCAGGATCCACCATCAGCTGCCACCTCAATCGTGGTCCACCTTCATTATCAGATGCCATCAAATTTTGAGCTTTCTCCGCCTCACAACAAAATTCCAGTACAGTGGAAACCACTTACTGTGATAATGTGAGTCCCAGGCAAAATTCATCACTATAAGCGATTGCTCACTATGAAAGAATTGTGTAGCTACTGTATGATAGTCCCAGAACCCCCCCCCCCCCACACACACACACACTGACTCCACTTATCTGCTATATTTAAACGATTTGTTTGAAGTTGACTCCACAATATCAACACTGACCATCACATAATAGTCTATACTTATCTTCAATGAGTCAAATCTTTCTTCATAGCTTCGCATTCATTCATAATTCAGCTTGTCTCTTGCGCTGAAATAGTAGATGCCCCAATCTGTAATGTCTGCACATTATAGAAGCAACATTATGCCAAGGGCAAAGTTGATCTTAAACTTACCTGGCAGTCATAAATCCTGAAGATTTTCCGCAGCGCTTCTGGTGTCTTGCCTGTTTTGGAGGGAAAAACACATTCATGTATATAGATCAATAAAGCATTTTGCATCAGTTAAATGTTACTAAATGTTAAACATAAGAGGAACACAGTTTTTACCTGCGACTCCACATGCAGGGCTGGCCATCTCTCCAAAAAGTCCATCCCCTGAGGATTTCCCTGGACAATGTCTATGCTACGAAGGGCAAAGATTGACTGCATTAGCTTCTCAAGCAAAACATGGTTTCTCTCTGTCTTGACAAGTTCTTGTATGATTTGAAGTCTCATTTGATCCAAAGAGGCCTGGTTCTCTCGGTGGGGAAACTTGGGTAGGTCGTTAACTTCAGCTTGTTTGGCTCGTTTAATGTTGAAATGGGGGGGTTCGCGATCTGGTTTGCCTCGGCTCCTCCTGCCTGTGTTGACCAGCACCTCGGCACACAAGGATCTAGCAAGCTTTGTATAATAATTCCACATTTTGAACTTCAAAGAGACCTTCCATCCATACCATCCAGTCTCACTTCCAAGTTCTCTGAGACAAGGATGAGCTGTAATCAGAGCTTCGGCTGTCTTACCCACTTCCCTGTCATTTGGGTATGGTTTGAAGCTATGCATCTGTTCAGCCATGTTTTCCAGGATGTTGCAGTTTTGGGACTTTGTTAGTTTCAGTGTCTTTCCAGATCTTTCAAAAGCAGCATTTCCTTCTTCAAGTGTATGCTCCATTTCATAAGAAAAAGAAGGCACAGGGAAAGAATCAAGCCAAGATGTCTGACGCTTTGTTAAAGGTACATGTGGGAGTATGTCTGTATCAGAACTTGCAGTTGAGGTGTCGTCACTTTCAGATTTCACGACTCAATGTGCCCTTCTCTGGCAACTCCTGAATGTCGGAAAGAATGGTAAGTTGTCCACCAAAGTTTGGATCCTCATACTGCAGGCTAAAGTCACAGTCCATTCTTGGTTTGAACTTCTCTTGCAATATGTTCTTGAGCTTTTCTACTGACTGTGGTCACTAAGTTAGTGTGAACTTATAGACAAAGGAGAAATTTCCAGGGAGCAGCCATCTTCTGTTTTACACACAAAAAAATCCATAGTTTGTGGGTCTCGATTTAACTGGACTTCATTATTAGATACAAAGGGCAATCTACTGTTCAGTGCAGTAATATAAATTGTTTGGTGTTGAGAGAAGTGTTCCATCTTTGTTATATGCACAGAGAGGTGATTTGCCATTGATCTTTGATACAGTGTGAACAGACAAAATCCCTGGTGTAAGTTCATAGGATCGCAGGTGTTCAATGTAGTATGATTTGTGTTCTCGGAAAAGAAAAGCAACTTGGTTGTTAACAAGGAGAATCTCTGCAGAGCTGAGGCAGTCCTCCCTCCTGTCCGACAGACACAAACAAGCTTACACCATAACTAATTCCATCTATGCTGACCTGCGATGTGCTGCTGTCTGTTATTTGTTCAATGTATACCTTTGCAACATCATGATGTCTGCTCATGAGGTTTGAAGAATGATGGGGCACTGAGATTGTATTCATACATGTGTTGTCTATTTGCAAGAGTTTTCAACACAGTCTTAAGGTTTTGTGTGTCATATTGAGAGGGGGATTCTGTCATGGTTTTGTCTTCCAAGTGTGATTTTTGCCTCTTTAATAAAGAGTGTTTTCGGTTTAATTATTATTACCACCTTGTGTTTCATGTTTATCCCTGTGTTTGTTTGTTTATGAGTTGTGTCTGTCTATCATGTTTACCCACTCCCTGTGTTCTGTTTCCTGTTTTATTTTGTAGTTTCTGCTCCCAGTGTTTTCTTTCTTCACTTTCTGTCTTTGTGATTGCCTGCACCAGTCCTCATGTGTTCCACCTGTGTTCAATTGACCCGGCATTCCCTGTGTGTGTATATAAGTCTCTGTGCTTCCCTTTGTCGGTTTGTTGTTGTAATCTTCTGTGCTTGTCGTAATGCTTTTCGTATGCCTTGTCTCCTGAGCTCCCGTCCTCTGCATCTTCATGTAAGCTTCCAGTGTTTTCCCCTGTGTGCTTTTTCAGTTTTGACTTTTTGAGATTCTCTTTTGAGATTTATCATTAAAAGGACACTTTTTGTTTGATACTCTGCTTCTGGGTCCAACTGCTTAACCAAACCTGACACATATACAACAAGCTTTACCCTCAAATCTCATTGTCCACATGTGGTCAAGAGGCCCAAAACAGCGTATGAGGTCAGGGTAATGTTCAATATAGTGATGTTTAGCTCTAAGTCTGAAATCAGGAAAAAACTGCACATACTTGATGGATTCATCTGTAAATATTCAGCAAAGCACCAACTCAACCACCTCTTTCAATTCCATCAGTACAGTCCATGCTCAGTTTCTCTCAGGAACTAGTTTACCAATAAACAAAGGGAGCAGTCTAAGCATTGTTGCATTTTCATGGCCATTGCCAATGGACTTACAGTTAAACTTTTGGAAATAGGCTGGGGTCTGTCAACCTTGTCTGTGTGCAGGTATGGAAATGTGACAATTTTTCTGTTTTAAAGGCTCAAGGGTAAAGTATTTACAACGGATCACCTCCTCAATACACAGGGCCAGCTCTACAGGCACACTGCCCTCAAAAAGATCATGGACATAGAGAATCTGCACATGTATTCAGCTCTGAAGCACTTAGTAAAGTCTGCATGGGCTGCTAGATTATCAGACACGACTGTGACCCAAACTGCCTTACCAATACACCATCTCATTCAAGAGTATGGATGTGTCACGACCCAGGTCAGAAGCTGTGACAAAATTAGAGGGAGAAGCTGAAGCCACAAATGAGTAAATTATTTAAATAAAATGATCTGACAAAGAACATAACACAAACTAAGAAGGTAATGATGACGTGTGTTCATCAGTGGAATCAGTAGTGCGGGTACGTGGATGCATGAGTGAAGCGTGTGTGTGATACAGGGAGGATAGAGGAGAACAAAGCAACAACTATGCATGGAAGTCAGATGAGTGAGAGATATCGTCAGCCAGGAAGACATGCTGTTATAGCAGAGTTAACACCAAGCCCAAGTTCTTCCAACTACCAGAGAGTCCGCCCAACAGTTACCTGCTGCATCACATCCAAGAGAATGAGTTCAATAAACAAGGCAGGGGCCGTCACAGGATGTCTCGTAACAGAGGACCAAGTGCTTTTTTATAGCCAAACTATTGAATGTAAGACCCTTTCCATAATTCTGCGAGCAGAATCAAATCTGTATTAACTGGGTAGAAAAGCAAAAACACTGAACGGATTTTACGTGATATGCCAAGTGAATTTGCTATTTCAAGGATCAATGTAGAAAATGAGTGGCAGCTTGAGCTCATCAGAGGAAGATAATAAATTATTCTCTGTCAGTATGTGTGAACAGTGTCTGGAAGATTTCAAGAATGGGAATGTGCAGATCCTGCGTGTGAATATGCAGAATCTGTAAGCGAGGGACATGATGTTGGGGCCGAAAGCCTTTTTATTTTCTAGTTCGACCAATCACGTTTGACCAGCTATTTGGTTGCCAGATAGCTTTCAAAAGAGATGAGCCAAAATGTAATCTGGACCTACAACACCCACAAAGTATTGCTGTTTGTGTTTTGTGTGGAGAAACATTTGCCTTGTGTTATTAAAGAAACTAGTTGAGCTGTAAAAGGTGTGAGGTGAATGGAAGACAGAGTCTTGGCCAGGATTCCCACTGTCCACACAAGAAGCACCCAGATACTTGCCACTGCCCCCAGAGGCTAACTCTTCTGTAGACAATAGCTGATTGGCTCTGAGATTGCCATACTTCCAACTTGAAGTGTAATTACCATTTATCATGTTCTTGAGGATGTAACGCAACTAGTTATACAAGTGCAGCATTGAATAAAATGCAAGGGGCTGTGCTTATGAGAGTGTGTTGTTCCATGTGCTGCTGAGATGTTGAAATTAAATCCATTAAGTTTGGTTAAAGTAATGGATCCAAGAATATTGTCATATAAAAAGGTGGGTCATAATAGTATAAGTCAGAAAATTAAAACTTTTCACAACATTTATGGGTTTAATAAACTAGGATTACCACAACGCCTCCACCATACAGTCAAACAAAATGGAAAGAGTCACAATCTTCCCCTCTTCTGTCTTGTTCTTAGTCTTCCACACCAATCCAAGAAACACCAACAGCCAATCATATTTGCTGTAGTTTACCAGTGCTCCTGGGGATTATACTGAATTTTTAACAATTCCCTGAGTTTTTATCAAACCTAGTCATAAAGACTGATAAAATTATTATTGTTGGTGACTTTAATATTCATGTTGACAATAATAAAGCTAGCCTTAGCATAGCATTTATTTCAATACTGGACTCAATTGGTTTCAGTCAGTGTGTACACCAACCTACTCATTGTTGTAACCACACACTTGACCTTGTATTATCATACAGTGTCAAAATTGAACATCTTACAGTAGTTCTGCGCAATCCAATTCTATCAGACCATAATTTAATAACCTTCAATTTTTCATTATCAGAATATATGCCACTAAAAATTAACTAATTTTCTAGATGTTTACCTGATAGTGCTGTAGCTAAATTTAAGGAAATAATTCCGATTACATTTGAAACCGTATTATCCGTCGATATAAACAACAAATTCATTAAAAACCCGAGCTCCACTGAGATTGACCATCTCTTCAATAGCTCTGTAGACTCATTATGATTAACATTAGACTCAATAGCGCCTCTAAAAAAGAAACCTGTGTCTTGGAATTATACCACAGAGCTAATTTACTATGTTTTATGAGTTAAAACAAGTATCAAGAAAACTAGAAAGGAAGTGGTGCTCCAGCAACCGTGTTGAATATGTCCTGGACTGGAAGAGTAGTTTTAAAGCATATAAGAAGGCCCTCCACAAAGCAAGAGCTGCCTACTATTCCAAACTAATAGAAGAGAATAAAAACGACGCCAGGTTTCTCTTCAGCACTGTAGCCAGGCTGACAGAGAGTCACACCTCCACCGAACCCAGTATTCGTCGATCCCTAAATAGCAATATCTTTATGACCTTCTTTGATGATAAAATTCTAACTATGTGAGTTTCTCCAGGAAAATAATATATATGAAGACTTTCAGTCAGGGTTCAGAGCTAATCATAGTACAGAGACAGCCTTGGCAAAAGTCACTAATGACCTAATAGCTTCAGATCAGGGATTTGTGTCTGTCCTTGTTCTGTTAGATCTTAGTGCAGCATTCAACACAATTGACCATAACATTTTACAACAGAGACTAGAACAGTTAATTAGCATTAAAGGAACCACCCTAAACTGGTTTAAATCCTATTTTTGTGATCGCTTCCAATTCGTGCAAATTAATGAGTCATCTGCGCACGCCAAATTTAACCACGGTGTTCCACAGGGCTCTGTGCTCGGCCCAATTTTATTCTCACTATATATGCTTCCACTAGGAAACATTATCAGGACACACTCTGTAAAAATCCACTGCTATGCGGATGACACCCAGTTATACTTGTTGAACAATGTAATCCATTAACTAAACTCCAAGCATGTCTCAAGGACATAAAAACCTGGATGACCCGCAATTTTCTCTTATTAAACTCCGATAAAACAGAGGTTCTAATACTTGGCCCTAAACACCTTAGAGATACATTATCTAACAATATAGCTGCACTAGACGACATTACCGTTGCTTCCAATGGAACAGTCAGGAACTTGGGAAAATCAGACATGTACTTTCTCAAAAAGATGCAGAAAAACTAGTCCATGCCTTTGTTACATCTAGACTGGATTATTGTAATTCATTATTATCAGGCTCCAGCAGTAAGTCGTTAAAGACTCTCCAGCTTGTCCAAAATGCTGCAGCACGTGTCCTGACAAGAACCAAGAAAAGAGACCACATTTCTCCAGTATTAGCTTCGCTACACTGGCTTCCGGTTAAATCTAGAATAGAATTTAAAATTCTCCTCCTCGCCTTCAAGGCCCTTAATAAAATGACACCATTATACCTTAAAGAGCTGTTAGTACCTTATCAACCAACTAGAGCACTGCACTCCCAGAATTCAGGCTTACTTGTCGTCTCTAAAAGTAGAGTAGGAGCCAGAGCTTTCAGCTATCAAGCTCCTCTCCTATGGAATCATCTCCCACTTTCAGTTCGGGAGGCAGACACCACCTGTACGTTTAAGAGTAGGCTTAAAACCTTCCTTTTTGATAAAGCTTATAGTTAGAGCTGGTACAGGCTTGTCTTGGACCTGCTCTTAGTTATGCTGCTATAGGTCTAGAAGGTCGGGGGACACATGACACACGGAGCTTCTCTTTCCAGCTTCTCCTTCCTCTTCTCAATCGTTATCACATCAAGGTAATTCATATCCCTTCAATACATGTTACTGACTTGACTTCTTCCCCGGAGTCCCTTTGCCTTATTGTCCGCAGATCCAGGGCCGCAGCTGTGGCCACATCATGGATTAGGATCTGTGGATCGCGTATCAGAGATCGTAATGGTGGATCCAGTATGGCGGATTCTGTATCATGCTGGCTGATCGTGATAATAATGGCGGATCCTTTATCGTGTTGGCATCTGATAATGGTGGTGGACCACGATCAAGGTGGCAGCTGATGATGGATCCTAATGGCAGCAGTGGACAATGACTGTGGACTATAGTGGCATCCGATCTTGATGGTGGATCATGATCTTGCTGGCTACTGACCATAGACTATGATTGCAGCAGGACTGCTTGATACATAGTATTTCTCCTCAGATACTTGACCATTACTGACAATAATACATCAATTCATTGACCTTCAGTTATGCTTCAAAAATTGTATTCTTATCAATGCTGCTAAAACCCTTATCTTGCTGATGTTCTCCTTTACACTTGACATCTATTGCACTTCTGTCCGTCCTGGGAGAGGGATCCCTCACATGTGGCTCTCTCTGAGGTTTCTACGTCCTTTTTACCCTGTTAAAAGGGTTTTTTAGTAGTTTTTCCTTTCTCTTGTTGATGGTTAAGGGCAGAGGATGTCACACCCTGTTAAAGCCCTTGTGATTTGTGAATATGGGCTATACAAATAAAACTTGATTGATTGTCTCGAATTATGCCGCTGAATATTTTTTTACTCTTGAACTGAAGATTAACGAAGCAAAGAGCTAAATCTGTTACTCGCACTCCAATTGTTTTCTAATCAGTTTTGTACTTGTCTCAAAAGCTAATTTAGTCCCTTCATAAATTAATGTCATGAACTTGGAAACCCCCAAATCTGCTGAAATGCACCCTGTACTTAACGAAACGCGGGGAGGTCAAATAGGAAATCCTTTTCTAATTCCATAAATTGTGTCTTTTTATAGATATGGGACACACACTGCAATGACCTCAGTCACTGTGAGTCCTATTCCAAATTAGCACCCTTTAATTATGTGTGACTGTGAGTCTGAGGGAAGATCGCTACATCCGTCCTGGCACAGACCTAAAATAACAATCCGAAGGGCGAGAGGGCAGATTTCATTTCCTTTGGTTTCTAATGGTGTGCTTTCTCATTCTTTAATGAGCACGTACCCCACTGTGGTGGGAGGGTGAGAGACAAGATTATGAAAACATAAAAATGAAATTGATTTCCCTGTTGGTAAAACTAAATGAAAGTTGTTATAATAACCACATACGGGAGAGAGAAATAAACAGAGAGGAAAAGACACAGATTACCAATTAAAATCTGTGAAAGGCAGCATAACAGCTGTTCAGGTGAGGGCAGCCTGGCAAACACACAAAATACCTTAACTGTACTGCACAACACAGAGGAATCCCATTAAAGACAGCAAGGACACATTCAGACGGTGCTCAGTCCGATGGGCAGGTGAGCCAAGTCACACTGGCAATGTGAAGAATACACAACATCACACACAGCCCATTCCTACACACTTCAGTGGGGAAAGACACAAACCCCAGCTGAAATTTTACTGGCTCTAACACCACACACCTGCAGTTCTCTTTGAAAAGCTGAAGTGATTTGTTTTCCCCGATGTTAATTCATTTTCCGTCCATGCCACAGCTGCTTGCTCTCCATCAGTGTGCAACAACATATTCAGAAAACAAACACACATTACACAGCATGATTTACATGATCCAGTCCAGTTCTATGTAATGCAAAACACACTCACAAAGAAAAATGAAGATTATTTTTTGTACACTTTAAGCAAATCTTTCGCCTCTGACATGCAAAGGCATTTGTTTCTCACACACTGTGTGCTTGGCTGGGCATTGTTGACAATAAAGTCTGTTTCTAGTTCTTTGGTAACATTTATTGCCTCAAGCAATCGACCCTAACTTGTGTCATCGATTAAGACAATTTGTTAAATCAGTTCGAAAATGTAAAAAAAAAATTGAAACTGGAGGTATAGAGTTAGCAAGAAGCCAGCTCATCAGACCTCTGCACCCAGCTACTCAGCTCTGCCTGAGGGTGGGGAACATTTTTCCTATCGAGGGCCATTTCATTTTAACAACATCCCTTGTGGGACATAAGTTACCGAACACATATCACTTCTGTACTATGGTAGCAGGAACTGTTCCTCATTTAGGCGAGGCGTCTGATGTCAGATGGTGGCTACTTACAGTCGGTTTGAACAACTTACTCAAACAAATCCACACCTTTGTCAGTGCTATGCATTTCTCCCTCATATTTAACTAGAAAATGAATAGTTGGTGGTATTTGTTATATAGATTGTCATAATTTGCTATAAAAAACACTTAAACTGTCTCAGTGTTTTTTCGATAAGTGCCATATCAATAATCTGCTCTGCTGTGGTTCTTTGATACAAACACAGACACTTTGGACCTGTTTTACGTTGTGTGGTTCCCAGCAGCTCCACTAGCAACTGGGCTCATTCACAACTTCTCCTTCTGAGTGAGGTTTCAGCTTCTTATCTATGAGCTCACTCACCATAAAAACATGTCTTAGTCTGAATGTGTTCTGTTCAAAGATTGTTGTTGGACACTAAACTCTGTAAAAAATCATCCATTCTATCCAAGTATTTTTCTCTGAAACTCCAGTTGACACATCCAGCAAACAAGGCATTACAGTTTTTCTCTAATCCATCTGACATGGGTGTAAGAGAGCAGATGTGCTTCTAGTTTATTTCATATGCTTGTGCTTATGGGCCACAATTTTTTGGCCTTCAAGGCTTTTCTTTGACTTTACACATGTAGAGACTCATCGAGTTATAAGAAGGGTCTAAATCGGAGAGACCTACAGAGCAGTACTGTGCCTGAACGTGCCCTGTTGCTGCTGCTCTGCTGCTTATATTCTGCTTTCACCAAACAGTGTGTGTAGGGTGCAACTTTTACTGATAAGAGGGATTACTTATACTCCCTCAGTATTTAACTGAATTAAAATTACTCTGGGAAAGAAAACCCTGTCTGCATGTTCTTGATGAATACATTCTACTTTTAATCAATAGTGTACTTTTTATAATGAAACAAGAGAAAATTATGTAAACCATGAAAATAATTAACACTCTAGCTGGCAGTAATAATTAAATCTGTGAGGTAAAATAACAACAAATAGATTTTTATTGATAGTGTTGGATCAAGGTTGTGTTAAAGTAAATACCAAGGTGGTGGTAAATACCACTACCATTTATCAAACAGGCCAACATCTTTAGGAGTCGATGAGTACCTGAAAAATACACTCTTTTAGCTTTTTGTGAGGCTAAACCATATAATTTATATGAGGTGCATGTTGACCCCACTAGACTTCTGTCCTTGGGTTGCATCCTCTGCTGAATGTTTGTTGAAAATATGTTTGGGAAGTGTAAGATATCTACTTGGAAAATTTGTTTTTGGATTGTTCTTAGAAAATATACTTGTTTGGTGGGGTGCGGGAAATGGGAGTATCAGGCTCAATCATGTATAATGTAAGAAAAATTATCAGATTTCCAAATTGTCCTTCTTGGTAAATGTACTCTCCCAGAATGCACCAAAGCAGAAATGTTTGTATCAGCCACACTACCAGAGAGGCAGGTAAACCCATACAAGGTGAACACATTACCATACTAACCCTACTGCTGAAAATTGAAAACAAAGTGTTGTTTAAATGTATACATGGTCTGTATTTATATAGCGTTTTTTAAGTCTTGATTGAGTGCATCTATGTGCAGCAATTTTCTCTATGAGAGGGGCAATTTTGGGGTTCAGTATCCTGCCCAAAGACACTTCTGCATTCGGAATGGGGAAGACTGGGATGGAACCGCCAACCTTCTGGTAAGGCTCTAACCCTGAACCACAGCCGCTATATAGAACATATCAGTTGTCAGGTATCGGTTATCAGGTATCAGTTGCTACAGTAGAAGACATCTCAGGATGGTTTCGATCCATTGACCTCAGGGTTGTGGGACCAGGTGGTAAACTTACTGAAAAGCCACCTGCCATACTAGAAGAAGTCACAATCAGAAAGCCCAACTTGTTATAACATCAGATGAGCTCTTTTTTTTGTTTCGATTTTAAATTGAGGTTCCTGCCCCCGTTTTTTCAATACGAAAAAAAATCAATTTCTAAACAGACTTATAAGTCGTCAAAAACATAACTCACAAAGCGAGACATAATAATATGTTCCTTGCATCCATTGCACCAGTGCGTTGAAAAATAGCCATGCTCACAATGATTGTGATGACTGTATTGTTGTACTATCCTTTTGGTCACCAAGGACAGTTTGATTTACTCACTAACTGGAATTTTGGGGTGTAAAACCCAACATGTTGAACAAGATCCAAAACCAAAGTTCATATCCAAGCTCCGGGGAAACTGTCTAAAAAGTATTTCTACTGTATATGTTTTAAAATCTTGCAAAACTAGACATAATACAGTGAACATCTGGATCAATATATCACTGATACCATCAGTCAAGAAACAAAACAGGTTGGTGGCCTGCTACATTTTGTTTTCTGTCAGCTAAAGTGAGAGAAAGGTGATGCTCAGCAGCAGGGGGATGACAGTGTGGGGTTACGTTGCACCAGGGAAAAGTTTGAAAAAGAAGATGCAATAAGGAAATGGATAAAAAAAGAGACCATGTTTTGTGTTTGTAAATTTATTCGAATGACAGAAATAAAACTCATTTAGCTACTTTGTTACCAAATTATTTGGTAGTTTTTTCAAACAGTCTGTATCCAGATGAGGTGCTCTGGTTCCAGCTACTAAAGAACAGGCCCACATTTAATTTCGCTGCTGAAGATAACACAAAGTAACAAAGAAGAGCACCGACTGTATTTGTGTGCATGTGTTGTGAGCCCTCCACCAGCAACAACTGAATTAAATAAGGATGCTGAAAAATGTGTGTGTGTATATATATATATGTATATATATTATAAAATATATTATTAAATATATATGTATACTCTTTAACATTTCACTGAGCAATATATTGTATAGCATATCATACAATGTAACATGGTCATTGATATTTGCAATGTACCAATGCAATAAAAGATGAGCAAATGTGGTCTTAAAGCTGTTAAGGTTGTAAACCCTGACAAACTGAGCTGTAAAGTCTGGCTCTTTAAACTAGAATTACTGAGTGAGATTAACTCAAGGAATCCAAACATTAAGTGATGAAACAGTCAGAGCAGTTCCTGACATCCACATTCAGTAGCTCTGGCCTTTGAAGTTCAACACTATGAAATTGAGATGTTTTCTAATAACAGACTGAGAAGAAGTGGAGTAAATAAAAAGAAAATAAGGTCAGTTTGACACTTGTAGACTTTGCTCTGTCATATAGTTACCATAAGCATAATAGCGAAAAGCTATGTGAAATTATTTCTGGCACATGTAAACAAAAAGTGCATAACCCTGTGACTGGGAATTATCTAGCGTTACTCAAAGCCACGGCAACTGCTCAACATTTTCTGCCTTCCCCTCTGTTGGTCCCTCCCTGTCAATCTCACTCTCTGTGCATAATAAGACAGTGGGTCATGGTTATATTCACAGTTCTGACCTAATAAGAATCCATCATGGGCTGAAAGACTTTTTTTATGTTCAACAAATAAGGAGATGTGCTTTTTGTACAGGTCTTAGTCTGTCTAAAGCAGGCATTAAAGTGGTCTTTAAAATTAGACATTATACACACACACTCTGGTACTAGCTTGAAATTTGAAGTGGCGTGGAAAAGTACAGTAATGAGAGTCTAAGAATTTTGCTGTTTAGCACTAAAGACAAAGTGCATCGGATCCTGGTGGGAGTGCCATTAGTTTTTCAGGCATTTGGTCATAAAGGAAGGTACAGGAGAAATTGAAGTGTCACTATTATGCTCTTTTGCTTTTTTTTTGTTGTGGGTCTATGTAGCTTTGTATGATTCATATTTCAGATTTGAAATTTCCTTATTTGTCTCATACTGCACCGCCTCATATTGTGCAGTTTATGAAAGAAACTGTAAAACTAAGTTACTAGTAAGACTAAGCGACACAATACAATTGATTTGAAATAGTAATTTCTCAAATCTATCCCTCAAATCTATTCATGGTGGAACCAAGATCTGATCAGCAGGGTTGCCCTATTCGGCAAGTATTAGGCCCATAACGTGTACATTGTTTGAAATGATGGTGGATTTATCTCACAATATAGAAAACTTCTAACATTGTATGTGTTGGAAATGTCATAAAATACCAGGATAAAGAAAAGCCTAAGATACTGGTAAAGTGCTAATCTGCTGTCATCAAATGACTGTCGTAAACCTGCATGGTTATTTATATGCTGGAGTACATTTTACAGTTTTGTGACAATGAGCTGTGCTTGTAGTGGATCACCACAGAAAGTAATCTAAGACGACATAGAAAAGAAACAAAGCAGCCATGAAGCAGACAATGAGCTGTTGTCTCACAGGGATGACTTTTGCATATATATCCCAATATTAGAAATTTTGGCCACATTTAATATAAACATCTCACACCGAAACCTTATGTAATTTATGACAGCAAATAGGTCCCCTTAATAAAGGTCACATGATGTCCATCCAGTCATGAGGACATTTCACTAAAATCAAAAAATAATATCAACCTCATTGTGGTAAAACAGGAAATGTTTGAATCCTTAAGTTATCATGAGCCTTGTTTATAACCTACACGTTTGAGCAGTGAATGTGGTGTGCAGAAATGACTTAACAGAATTTTTGGGATTCACCAATTATTTGTTATGAAACAATTCAGACCTATCATATGTCATGCAGATAGTCAGTATTTGTCCTTTGGATGCAAAATTAATATTGTGTTCGCCAAATTATCATTAGGAATTACATGTTTACCCAAATCACAATTTTTCTCATAGGGCTTTAACAAGGTGTGGCATCCTCTGCCATTAACCCTCAACAAGAGTAAGGAAAATCAACATAAAAACACAAAAAACTTTTAACAAGGTAAAAAGAATGTAGAAACTTCAGAGAGCCACATGTAATGGAGAAAATCAGCAAGATAAGGGTATTAGCAGCATTGATTAGAATAAACACTTTGTCGCATAATGGACAGTAAATTAATTGATGGATTATTGTCAGTAATGGTAAAGTATCTGAGTAGAAATATTGTATATCAAGCAGTCTTGTTGTAATCATAGTCCATGGTCAGCAGCCACCCCGATCATGATCCACCATCACGATCGGATTCCACCATAGTCCATAATCATTGTCCACTGCCACCATCAGGATCCACCATCAGCTGCCACCTCGATTGTGGTCCACCCCCATTATCAGATTCCAGCACGATACAGAATCCGCCATACTGGATCCACCATTACGATCTCTGATACGCGATCCACCATCATAATCCATGATGCGGCCCTGGATCTGCGGACGATAAGGCAAAGGGACTCCGGGAAAGAGGTCAAGTCAGTAAAATGTATTGATGAGATTGTCACGGTTTGTTCTAGTTTGATTTTTGCCACTTAAGAGTGTTTTCAGTTTAATCATTATTACTGCCTCTTGTCATGTTTATCCCTGTATGTTTGTCTAAGTTGTTTCGGTGTCCCTGTGTTCTGTTTTCCTGCTTTATTTTGTAGTCCTTCTTTTCATTAAAATTACACCTTTTGTTAATACTCTGCGTCTGGGTCCTACTGCTTCACCGTACCCTGATAGATATTAATTTCTTTGATGGGAGAAGAGGAAGGAGAAGCTGGGAAGAGAAGCTCTGTGTGTCATGTGTCCCCCGACATTCTAGACCTATAGCAGCATAATTAAGATCAGGTCTAAGACAAGCCTGGACCGGCTCTAACGGTGGGTTTACACCGGACGCGGTGCTGTTCACATCGGCTGCGATGCGCAACGCCGAGGGAGCTTCGCGCCCTGCGCCGATGGTTTTGGCTTCAAGTCTATTTTTTTCACTCACCGCGAGCGTATCACGCCAGGAAACAGACTGAAAAATGATAAAATATGCATCCCATACTTTGGATTCCCCTTCTGTTGTCCTGGACATTAAATTTCCCCGATTTTTCACCCCACATTATTAAATTTCCCCATCTGCCCATCCACTAAAAGCACACAAGTAGACAGACAGAAAGAGTGGGGGGGGGCTATGAAGACCATCGTCATTTACCCCCGAACCCCTACATTGAACGGGTTACATACAACAACGAGTGGAGAAAGCAGAATCGCGGGCTGACCGGCGCAGAGAAATGCGCGTCCGGTGTGAACAGCCAGGTGGCTGCGCGCTTGAGAATGGCATTGCACGGCTCTTCCGCGTCTGGTGTGAACCCGGCATAACTATAAGCTTTATCGTAAAGGAAGGTTTTAAGCCTACTCTTAGGACACATGCTGCAGCATTTTGGACAAGCTTCAGAGTCGTTAACGACTTACTGCAGGAGCCTGATAAGGAATTACAATAATCAAGTCTGGATGTAACTAGGTCTTGGACTAGTTTTTCTGCATCTTTTTGAGAAAGGACATGTCTGATTTTTTAGATGTTATGCAAGTGGAAGAAGGTGGTCCTAGAAATTAGTTAGTGAAAATTAAAGGACAAATCGGGATCGAAGATCACTCCCAAGTTCCTGACTGTTTCATTGGAAGCAAGGGCAATGTCGTTTAGCGCAGCTATATCATTAGATAATGTATCTCTAAGGTGTTTAGGGCCAAGTATTAGAACCTCTGTTTTATCTGAGTTTAATAAGACAATTGCGGGTCATCCAGGTTTTTAATGTCGTTGACACATGCTTGGACTTTAGTTAATTGACTACACTGTTCCGGTTTTATTGACAAGTATAACTGGGTGTCATCCGCATAGCAGTGGAAATTCACAGAGTGTGTCCTGATTATGTTTCCTAGTGGAAGCATATATAATGAGAATACAATTGGGCTGAGCAGAGCCCTGTGGAACACCGTGGTTAACTTTGGTGCGCACAGATGACTCATTAATTTGCACAAATTAGGAATTGATCTGAAAAATAGGATTTAAACCAGTTTAGGGCAGTTCCTTAAATGCTAATGAACTGTTCTAGTCTCTGTAATAAAATTTGATGGTCAATTGTGTCGAATGCTGCACTAAGATCTAACGGAACGAAGACGGACACAAATACCTGATCTGAAGCTATTAGAAGGTCATCAGTGACTTTTGCCAAGGCTGTCTCTGTGCCATGCTGATGATCATTTCAGGGGTGCTGATTATGCCTTTGAAAAAAGTGTGGCTCAAATAATCAATTCACCACAAGTATGAAGTTAAGAGTTTGTGAATTTGAACCTTGTACCTACTTCCGACACTCTGGAATCACACTGAAGTAGTAGAGCTAAAGAAAAAGTAAAAGTATCATCCAAGAGTCACCCTGTATGCACCATGGATGTTAGTATAAAGTTTCATGACAATCCATGCAATAGTTAGAGATATTGGTACAAACCAGGAGAGGCACTGCCATCAACTGCATGGATTTTAACATTTTAAAAAAGAAAAAAGACACTTTTTATGGAATCACAGAGACGTGTCAAAGAGTGAAGAATTGAAAATTGAATCTGTCTCTGTCAAAATGAACCAGATACATCCTCTTTGTTCCTCTGATGAATGAGAGTCTAGGCTCATACATGCATAGCAGCAAGACTTGCTGCTCTATACATCCCACGGTCAGCTCAGTTTTATAATTGAATTCCATCTACTCCATTCAATACAGAACAGCACTCAAAGTTATTCTCCTCGATTCTTCATACATACTGCTGGATGTGACAAGCTAATGGCTTCCAGTTGCCTATTTCATTTAAAAGAAACATATTCCAACTTTCAGAATACTGAGAATGAAATGAAGCTATTCGTGGCTCATCAAACCAAATCCATGTCTTGGCACGTTGCCTGTAGCTACCTGAGCATAGTAATTTAGGCATTGGCCATTGAAATGCTGCAGAAATGGAGTGGTTGCAGTCCCCAAGAGCCATCGTATTGATGCATTTAGCTGTTAAGTGAAGGGATACGGCACATATTTAAAATTGAAACACAGACACACTACATTTATCAAGTCAAATTATGAATCATAGTGTTCTCAGTTTATGTGCTGAACTGATAAAACCAGGCATATGGCCGGTGAGTGAATTGCGAAATTTTGTGTTTTTTTTAAGCATATGGATAGGTCCAGTTTACACTGTAGTAAATGGAATGGCACTCTTTCATAAGTGATGATCATTGTCATATTTAGTTTTGGTATTCAAATGGACAGTGTGTTGTTTGTATGTGTAGTCTGCTAGTAAGAACATATATACCCCTACATACAACAAACTAAAATATATATTTTACCTCTGTAAACTATATTGTATGATACAATATAGTCAAAATCTGACAGTGGAATAAAAACCTAGCAAAAACATAGGGATTCAATTGTCATTTTGTTGAATTATTGATTGAGATACAGTGCTGTCTTTATACAGGTCAAGAAAGTCGTTTCTAGTTTTGCTTCTAGAAAAGTGCTGCACTATCCCAGAACAGATGACTCCTGGTATACAAAGTCCATTCTTGACCAGAGTAGTGGTGTATAAAGTACTTGAAAGCCATACTTGAGTAAAAGTACAGATATCTTACCTGAAAGTGACTCCGGTAAAAGTTAAAGTCACCCGTAAGAAAATGACTTGGGTCAAAGTCTTAAAGTAGCACATATTAAATGTACTTAAGTATCAAAAGTAAAAGTACAAGTACCAAAATTATAAATGCAAAGTGCTTTTTATAGTCTATACAGACAAGTCACGCACTGCACCCCCCGACAGCAAACACGCCGCCAGGCCTGCGCTTCTCCCGAGGCAGGGGGCACAAGAGTGAGAGAGAGAGAGGTGTGCCGTGCGTAAAGGCGCGTGTTGCGCCAACCTCCGCTGCTCAAGTAACGAGCCAGTTTTGAGCATATAAGGAGTAGAAAATACAGAAATTTGTGTTCAAATGTAGCGAGTAAAAGTAAAAAGTCATCAGGAAAATAAATAAGTACAGATATGTGAAAAATCTACTTAAGTACAGTTACAAAGTAATTGTACTTCGTTACTTCCCACCACTGGACCAGAGGAATAGTAGTTTAACAAAACTGTCTTTCATCTGGATCTCAGTCTTCTTTAGCAAAGTAAATTTGACTGAACCAAGTATGAAATGTCAGTGATGACATGATGAGTAGTATCGTGTGTATGAGGGAGAGATGATAATGCCTGTCTCTGTTCAGAGATGGTCTTGAGAGAGATGAGATCTTTCTAATCCCATGACTCTTTGTCGATAACGTGGACACCTTTTAGTCAATGCTGGTCTTCAAGTCACAGACTGGTGCATCGTAAAGTATACCTAACAGACCATGCAGGAGTGAGACAAAAAAGAGTTCTATAAAGAATAAATATTGTCTTTGTACTTAATCATCGATAATTGGAAGAAAAAGGTCCCTTGTTCCCTGTACTGTTAAGCTTAAACCAGCAAAGTCATGTCAGTGATACAAAATAGCACAGTTAAATTACATGACATTGGTATAGCTTTTTTCAAAAGTCATCACTGAATTTGAAAAGAGAAGAGAACAGTAGGGAGCTGAGGGAACAATGAATATTTTGTCTAAAGCCTGAAATATGAATCACTTTAAAAGGCCCACAAGACACAAAGAAATAGCTTCAGCATGGACACACACATGCTCAAAGTACTGGTGGATGAAATGGCAAATCTGGGGTCTGTGTGCCTATCAAGGGTGGGGCGTAAAAAGGTGTGCAAGGCTGCTCCGAGGTTGTGATATAAAAATTTGGACATATCAGAAATCAAAATAACAGTTATTAGATAATCAAAAGCCTGTATCTAAATCTATTTACAGAGATAACTTTCTCGCAGCTAGCTGACAGGCTCATCCTTGTTTCTCCTGCAGTCAACAAAAAGGTGCCGATGACAATCAGTATCAAAAAGGAAAAGAAGGGGCTGTATCTTCAGAGTTACCCTAGCTTTGGTTTTATTGAAGGACAGGACTCAACCAGAAGCTTTTATGAAGCCGAGCAAAATGAGGGGATGCAAGGAAACAAAAACACCAACTTGGTGGAGGTCAAGGATTTTTTTTAAAGGAAAAAGCATTTGACACTTTCAAAAAGATCCATTCACATCAGAAAAGTATTGGAGGGAGCAGTCAGTCAATTTCACAGAGCCACAGAGGTGTCACTTGAATGTTCGCCAAGGCTAAAAAGCCTCAAAATATTGGAGAACAGGTAATCACAGTCAAACTGTGTGAAAATTTAAGAGAGGCTGTGGATAAAGTAAAAAAAGTGTCCCACTCTTGGACAGCACTGTCGAAGACAGAATCAATGTAATGGTCAAAGGCAGCTGCAAGAGGAGCTTAGGAGTATTCTCTTTGACATTCAACTGAAGGAAGTGACAACAGTATCAGATAAGTCAGTGCTCATTGTTTATGTGCTATTTATTGACAGTGATGAATTGAAACAACTTTTTTACATTTAGAAATCAAGCTAAGACAACAGGATGAGATAACAATTTCGTAAAACCTCAGTAACATCCTGGCAACATTTGGTTCTCACGTAAAAAAGTGCATGTGTTTTATGGATTTGAGTCGATGTTTTATGACATCAATCATGTCATGGCCAATATGCAAAAACGGATAGTTGATGCGTTTTGGATGAGTGACAAATCTAACGTACACATTGACTCAACAAGTAAATGCAGGTGCCTGAGTCTAACGTCATGGAGTCCAAAATACGCTCTTGTTGGTTTTGTGTGAAAACCAGAGTACAGAGTTGGAAAAATGTCAACAATTTGTGGTGGCACTGTGCGTACGTCTCTATAAACTGAGTTTACCTGACACATGAATATGCTTTGGGAGGAAAACAGGTCATGTTTTGATGATGTTTGTATCAAAGGAATTGTGGGTGATAGACGCCTACATTTCTATCCTCAATGTTCAAAGCAAATTTGGTATAAAAGAACCTTGAAAAAATGATGAGAACATGGTGTTGGATTGTCAAACAACACGCTGTTGCACCCTGACTGGTTAAACATGCAATTATAAGGGTGATTATTCCATTCAGCACAATGTAAGTCCGAGACAACCTTCAGCACCATTGTAACAAAAACAGGCTCGATGTCCACCAGCGGCTGGCACTAGCATCAAACTGGACATCCCACCTCTGTTCAGAAGTTTTGAAAGTCCAATAGATCAGTTTTTAATTGAACAGGATGACAGTGTAAAGAAAATATGAGGAAGAAGGGGAAAAAATTTGGGAACCACTGCTATTTCAGAAAAGACTGACAACTAGGCTCCTTACGTTCTACCCCACCTTCATCTCCCTTGCTAGGCTTTTCTATTTCCTTATCTCTTTCTCTCTATCACTTTGTATTTCACACACCTCACACATTCCCCCAGAGAGGGTTTAAAGGAAAACAAGAAAGGTTTTACACAGGTGATTCATAGAAAGCTTGATTTATTTGTTCTAAATCCAGTAACACAAGATAATAAAACATAGCTTAATAACCAAGCACACACGCTGTAATTAATTTAGACTCCTCATACACTGTCCTGCTCTTTCAAACACTCACAAGATCACATTAATTTATCCAAAAAATGTAAGAACTACCTGAAATGCAGATGTAAACTTAATATTTTAAATGTTAGATTTCCAGACAGAATTATTAATCCATTTTAGCCCTGGTCAGGGAGTCTTACAGAATGTGCTGCATCTTTGTGATAAGAGGTAGAGCTAGATGACCTTCGGCCAACAAATGCTGCAACTTTACACAGAATCTTAAAAGTTTGGAACGGGATGTTAACAGCAAAAATTATCACAAAATAGCGTCACACAAACAAGGACAGACTGTGAAGCATATGTGGGTGTTAAATGCTGCTAATGCAGTTGAAACCTACAAAATCCAGAAACTTTTGAAATCTTCATTCATCCCCCTCAGAAAAAACTTCTACAAAACAAAGTATTTTTGTACACTAACAAAAATATAGATCATCAGTCATGATGTCCTCAAATGGAGGTAACAAGAGTGATCCACGTAAAAATAATCTTATAAAACAAACAAGAAATAAATATCTAAAAGGGGGAAAAAAAGAATAGCGAAATATTTATGGGAGGTCCACAGACCTACCTTTGCCTTGACAGCGCTGATCATGTGTGCCATGTCTACTGGATTTACAATGCACCTCAAGATCCTTGCTCATGCAGCTTGGCTGTCAAATGTAGGAGCTGTTTTTTGTGATACGTGACTGCACAATAGAGCAGGTCACCAGGGCAGGCGCTGCAGTTTTTTAGTACAAGAGTTAAATCCGGAAGTTTAGAACTGTGTGAGCAGGTGCTTTTGAACCAGTTACACAAGTCAGTTATTCAATAAGATGTAATTAAAGTTAAGTGTGGTGTTACTTTGGTTTTATCTTCAACACAAAATGCCTTGTCAGGCAATCCTGATGTCCTTGCTACATTTCTCTCTAAGCACTGATTTGGTGATTTGCAATTGTAAAGCTTTACAATGAATGTATGTAGACTGGATATGACCTAAATGGGATTGGCACAATTAAGGTCTTTAGACATTTCCTCTGGAGAAAATATATTCATTAAATATAAAATATATATAATATAAAAAACCCCCAAAACAGGTCCCATGCGACAGCAAAGAATTATAAATAAATACTAATAAGTATAAATAATAGAGCTTAATGTTTGCAGAGCCATTAGAGACATGTTTTAAAGTGATATAACTATCGTATTCTATATAACACTGGTTATGATAAATATTAGTTAAAGCAACATCTAGTGACGTGAGAGGCCTTCTATACTGGCCTCTGCGACATAAACCATAATACAGTCTAGTGGATTATTGCTGAAGGAGAATACCATATAAGCTATGTTGAGAAAAAACAACCTCTGAGACCCACACACAAACATGCACTGATACAACAATAAGTCAATAAGATCCTATCAGACACCACAGCACACAAAGGATTGGGGACTAAGCAGGGAGTTACATACCAGAAAGTATTAGCGCATAATAAATATCTACATGTCCTGTTATAAAATCCCAGAGAGATGGAGAAGACACAACCAGAGATCTCTCTTTTAAAAGCTGTTAAGAACTTCTAGTGGCTCAAATGTAAACCATCATGTTTTAACAGGGACTGGGCTTTATGGAGGTTAGGTTAGGTTGTGGGTATTAATCAAAGATGTTGTCTTAATTTTCTAGTGTTTACTTTCTTTTTGCATGTATTTTCTTTAGTTGCAGTGTGTTGAGCCCTCAGGGCCAAGGCATCACAGTGTAATTTAGGTAATTGTCACCATGCATGTAGCTGCCGTGAGAAGATGGTATTTTCATTAGACACACAGGACAACATATCATCATGACAATGAAGGAGAGACAGACATTTATCACTTAAATGTTGCTATAACAACAGAGCTACATGCAGTGATTAAGTGGAGACATTTACAACCTCAACAATCATTACATGATTGTTATTGTTGGTTGTCATTATATAAAAAAGAAATGCATCATAAAACACTCCTAGAAGCTGTTATTGCTGGTGTAACATTTCTGAAAAATACGTCAAATATCTTGTTTTAGCTTCAGGGCAAGACTTGGCTTCTTTTCTTTGTTTTATATGATGTTAAAGGTAGAGTTGGTAACTTGTTTCTGAAAATCTTTTTTTCTTCTTTGTTGAAATCCTCCTCATGTCCCGATAGCTATCCATAAATTAAGTTGAAAAACAGAGGCAAAGTAGCTGGTGTCTGTGGTCCTCGCAGGACTGTAGTAAACAAATTAAATGATTAGTCACAGTACCTGTCTGTCACTAACTGATCTGCCTGCCTGTTGGCACCTTGCCCATAAAGATATGCACCGCTGAAGCAGAGATGATAGCCAGAAGTTAATGAGCAAGTCACAGAAAAGTCGGCTTTTTGCAGCCAGTGCTCTATCATATGGGCGTAGCTGATGGGAGGGGATGGAATGTATTGGTTGCAATTTTTCAAAAATGTAGCCTGTTCTTGCTAGCTAGTCCAGTATTACCAACTCTAGCTTTAAACTCAATGTATTTGGGTTTTGGAGAGTTGGTCTGACAAAGCAAGCAATGTAAGGATGTGAGGCTAAGAAAGTGGGTACAAGAAATAGGTTAATTGCTCCATTTCATCACAAAATGATTACTGAACTGCACTGAACATCACATATTGATGTTCTATAACTGCATCAAAATTTAACCAAAGTGACAGGTTCTTCAGAAATTTTCCTAATCTTTGATACAGGGAGGATTTCAATATTGTTGTTCTTAATTCTGTCATTCATCCGTCTCACTGCATCTCTAAAAGCGATCGACTGTTCAAAGCATAACACTGGCTGTGCTCTTGACTGCGGAGCTGGTGAAGGTTTAGATGTTGATTAATGGATCTGCTTGATATGATGCCCATTCATCCAAAAGCATGTTCCTGTGTTTCTCCAACACTGACTGACTGCTAAATTGTGTGAGACCGACTGAGGGTGCGATGTTTCTGTCTGCATTAGGATGTGGTTTTACTACTAAGTATTACTGAAATGAACTGAATGTACTGGTGTGTGAAATGTTTATAAGATGCGATCGGGTTTCAGAGCGTCAATAAATGTAAATTTTGCAGCTTCCTCTGCCGCCCGGGTCAGAATAATAATAAAACTAAAGGTGAAAATTAACATTATGGACCTCTCTCATACTCCCGTTTTATTCATCTGTCATCCATCTGTTAACCAATCACTCATTCAGAGGATTCCAGCTCTTATCTCTACCCATCATTGTCTCCATCAATCCATTTCTCACAAGGGAAAAATAAAACTTTGTGGCCTCTACTAATTTACTAACCCCTCCTCCCAACCCCATCGAACTGTCGCCGGTGTCTCTGTCTCATCCCTGAGGATAAGTTGAAAGCAGAGGATATATTCCCTTCTATCATGGAGGATTTAGAAGACCACCCAGAGTTAATGAGGGGTTTTAAAACATAAGAGAAAAAGCAGAGCAGACAATGATAGAAGAGCGTTATTTAAGGGGAGAGTAGAGAGAGAGAGTGTGTGTGGGTGTGGGTGTGTTGAAGAGTGATTGATGATTTTTTTGTGCATTGTGAGTTTTTAAGTGATTAGCTTCCACAGATTCTTCACAACAGTTTCATAGACACTGGTTTAGTCACATTAATTAAACCCTAATTATATTTATGTATGACCAACACCCATCTCCACTTACACTCAGTTAGCAGTTTATCTGGTACACCCAAGTGATGCAGTCTAATACAACCAAACTGCAATATATCTTCACTTCATGAAGCTTATTAAATTGTTTTAGGGAGGGGTTGAGTCAGCTGTATTTGGTGGTGCTGTTGAATAGTAGGTTACTGTGTTACATGGAGAGGGATTTCTATTATTTAGCTGAATGTCACTGTGAATGTCTTGATGGAAAAGTTATGAAAGGGGAATGAAAGGGAATTTAAAATGATATGAATCTGAAAAGTCCATCTAGAGTTAAATTAAACTAAACACTAAAACTACCATTCATTAAAGTGTGATTTTTGTATGATGTTTTTAATGTTAAAATCATATATTACTTAGTAAATAGCCACCATAGACACCCTGAATGTAATTGAACAATACATTTTCACATATCAATTTAATGTGTGAATAACCTTCAGGAAAGGGAGAACTCCATTCCAATAAATTGTCAAACAATATACAGCAGACAAGCTTATCAACTGGAGCTTGTATACTCTACTAACAGCCCTCTGTAACTATAGAAACAATCCAATGTATACGTTCATGTGTGAATGCAGAAACAAGAAGTGGAGGTTTACTGGCCCCATAGAATATATTTTAACAATGACAACATGACTGCTCCCGACTAAATAGAGTTAAAGTCATATTAACACTATTGAGGATGTAAAATGTTGTGGCAGGACAAGGAAAGACAGAGATGCAGGTACTGCTTACTGTTGTTTATTCCGCAGTTGGTAAGAACTGGCACATGTTCCCCATACGGGAAGTATATATAGCCACAGCTTTAACATTACCCATAAACCCACTGGGTGAGAGGACACACCCATGAGTGCACGCCACAATGTAACTAAATAATTAACTCTTTATAGAGTTGATTCTGATTTTAAAAACACTGTAGGGAGTCAATTTATAATCCCTAATCCCATTTACACACTCAGTGTGATATTATTCCTTTAAAAACTATAACTACATACAAGAAAGAAAGAAAGACTCAGCAATTCAAAGACGTTTGCAGTTAACATGAAACTGTATTTGTGTAAGCACACCACATAACACAGCATTGGCTTTACAGCTTTTCCTAACAGTCATCAAAAGCAAAATTCACACAATATGGCACTGTATGTTTTTTCATACATCTCATTAGAAAACTGTTTGTCATAGGGTCTGTAATAGATTAAATCCTCCAAAGAAATTACAGAAAATGAATCAGTTCTCTCCTTGACACAATATGCATTAAAGTGGTCATCAAAATAAAGTGTGTCAACTTTGCAAGTCAAAAACGAAGCTTGATCTTCATTTATAATGATATCTTTCCAAAAACAGGAATTTCTGTATCCGTTCTAATCAAAACAAACATTCCAATTTGATACTCGGTTCCATAGTTCTTCACCCAGTTAGTAGTTGACATGTCACAGTATGCATTTACATTAAACACTGCACTTAAAGTCTCACCACCCTCCAAGCTGTCAATCATTTCCTCCCGCACTGGACCAAACTCAAACCTCTGAAAATGGAAATTCTCCCAGGGATAAGCTAATTGTCTCTGGTGTTGTTTTACCAAGGTTTTTGTGATATTTTTGAAATTCTTAACTGATCTTTTGAAAAAATTATGTTTGGCGGAGTGGACCTATTTTTCGAATATTGACAAGGTACTGAAAGACAAGTTTCAGTTCGTATTGCACTACACCTTCAAGCAAATCGTGCATGATGTCAACCGCGTAGTTATCAGAGGTGTGGAAAAAGCATAACGTATTGAGCAAGCATGTCTTCTTGACACCAAATGTTGTAACCAAGATAGGATTTTCCTGCAGTGCTGCACAATGATCTGTATGGATCTCCTTTGTACGAAAAACCATGCTGGGGTCATCTTCCATGAAGACAGACTGTAAATCTTCCTTAGTAGTTAAACAAAATCTACAACAATATGTTGCGTTGAAAGACTCAACAAAACCAAACAGCCCGTGTAAACCTAGATTATCACCTGTTACTTGAACAACAGATCCTAGCAATGGCGAGTCAGAGAAAGGCACCTCTATTCCTTCAGTTTCGATGATTTTAACATCATCAATGAGAGGCTTTAGTATTGCATCAAATCCATATTTTTTCAGGTCTTGTGAATGAAATAGTGCCACAACATGAATATTCATCAATACAGAATTTCATTTTGGGGGGAGGTTTTTCAATATAAAGTAAATACAACCAAGTTTGTGTATACCCTTCTTTGAGCCTAAGGGATTTGCTGTCTCAAAATCGTCATTATAAAGTTGAATCTGTAGAGCATGTTTTTGCCGGGAAAACAAATCATTACTTTTAAAGTATGAACCATCACATATATCTTTATAAGTACCTTCTTCATGTTGTTTTGCCTGCAGAAAAATGTCACAAAGTTCACTGTTCTTAAACATAAACTTCAGGGTTCCCAATAAAGGTACATACACAAATTTATCCGTTACAGGTATCTGATTGTAAACTCTTGTCGTTCGATCTCTGCATACATCAAATCTGACCCCAAGAAGGTACTCAACAGGATCAACAATTTACCACTTTTCTTCAAAGAACCTCTGTCGTTTGGCTCCTGTATTAAAGAATGTAAAGGGATTTTCTAGTTGATCAAAACTGTTTTCCATCTTTTTTCCTAAATCCGTGCCGTGAATCTCTGAAGTGCAGTTGAGAACAGAATCTCTTGCTTGTCTATGAATATCATTTACAAGCTCTTCCATGGACCCTACCATTGCTTGGACAGTGCTCTCAGCAACACCTGATGCTTGTAACTGCGCTGCAACAGAACCACACATGTTTAACACATGCTGCTTGTCAACAGTAACCTGGGTGGTTACTGGAATGTCAGTACAGACTGCCTGAGAACTTGATGGCTCATCCCTTTCTCTTTGAGTGTCCACATTGTCCATAGTATTTGTTGAACCAGTGTCCCTGTGCAAACGGATGAGGTGTTTCTTTAACCCTGAATAAGTGCAAAATGATAAGGAACATTCCGGCTGACCACATTTCAAACGTAATGTCTTTCCCGGATACAAACCATGGTGAAATTTCAAATGCTGACATAGCAATGCAGAACTTTTGTAGTGTCCCTTACAAATAAAACAAATTAGCATTTTTAAATCAAACGACGTGTGTCACTTCAAATGTCAGTGTGCAGGAACCTTGCTCTGAGCTCTTTGACTCTGGGACATTCCTTGGCACTTCCCACATCTATGTTGAACACCGTGGTTTGGATGAACGTGTAGAAGCTGTTGAGGGATTCATGGTAGTTAACACTGAAGATGAAGTGTGCTTTGAAGAGTTCATCGAAGGCAGCCAGGGATGTCTAGGCTGTGCAAGGGATGGCCTTGTGGTCAACGATGACATAGAACCATTGAATATTGTTCTTCTGTTCACCAACGCACAGCAGGAAGGGTTGTCCTGTTTCCAAACGTGCAAGGAAGGTCTCAACACTGGTTCCAATCTGCAAAAACGTAGAGATATAGAGCACTATGAGCGTTCAAATAAAAGTGGTGTCAGTGTTATAACAACTGCATTAAAATAATAATGCCTACCCTCAGATATCTCACAACATGATTGACAGCTTGATATGAGCTAATTTTAGCATTCTTCTTGTGGCCTTTTGAGGTTGGAGGAAGTAGGTGAACCAACAGCAAAATGCTTGTCCCAACCTTGGGGCAAAGTAGATGAAAATATAACATTGTCATAATCATTTACAACTGAAAATACACTTAAATTATGATTATGCAACAGATTTGATTTAAAGGTCTCAGAAGCTTTTACGTAAACAAAATCTTTTAAAGAGGAAACACTCACCCAACTCATTTGAATTTTGTTGTGCAGACAAGAGGTCTTCAAGATGCTCATTAGAATTCTGGTTCTTGCAGTCTGCCAAGATCCTTGGTTGGAAGAAAGTTGGACATTTTGCCAAAAATCGCCCAGAAGCCTCCTCTCCAAACATCATGGTGAAGTCTTGATCAATCTACAGAAGAAACAGTTTGAGTCCTTGCAACCCCTCCCCAGACATAAGACCATCAACTTCCAATATTTGAAAGCTTGTGCAACTGAACCTGTGTGTCTAGAGTAATTGTTTACAAATAAGTTATTAAAAATTAGGTATGTCTTTCTTACCAAGCCTGGAGTATCAAGGAAACGCGGGAACACATCCAGGACTGTTGAGGAGCCTTGCTGGTCTCGAACCAGTGCTTGCCGGTACTGAAATGTTGCCTTCATCTTCTCTTTGACAACTGATCCATCAGCTGAATGCTTCATTAAGGATATTACCTCACAGCATTCCTCACCATTCAGTTGCTTGCAAGTCATTTATATTTGCTGTAGTTTACCGTGCTCCTGGGGCTTATACTGAATTTTTAACGGAATTCCCTGAGTTTTTATCAAACCTAGTCCTAAAGACCTTTAAAATTATTATTGTTTGTGACTTCAATATTCATGTTGACAATAATAAAGATAGCCTTAGTGTAGCATTCATTTTGATATTAGACTCAATTGGTTTCAGTCAGCGTGTACACCAACCTACTCATTGTTGTAACCACACACTTGACCTTATATTATTATACGGTGTCAAAATTGAACATCTTACAGTACTTCCGCGCAATCCAATTCTATCAGACCATAATTTATTAACCTTCGATTTTTCACTATCAGAATATATGCCACTAATAATAAACTAATTTTCTAGATGTTTACCTGATAGTGCTGTAGCTAAATTTAAGGAAATAATTACGATTACATTTAAACCCGTATTATCCGTCGATATAAACAACAAATTCATTAAAAACCCTAGCTCCACTGAGATTGACCATCTCGTCGATAGCTCTGTAGACTAATTACGATTAACATTAGACTTAATAGCGCCTCTAAAAAAGAAACATATAAAACATAGTAAATTAGCTCCGTGGTATAATTCCAAGACACATGAGTTAAAACAAGTATCAAGAAAACTAGAAAGCAAAACAAAAAAAAGAAAAAGAAAAGAAATCAACCCCAGGTTTCTCTTCAGCACTGTAGCCAGGCTGACAGAGAGTCACACCTCCACTGAACCCAGTATTCCTCGATCCCTAAATAGCAATATCTTTATAAATTTCTTTAATGATAAAATTCTAACTATTAGAAATCAAATCAAACATCTCCTGCCCTCAATTGGCACTAATACCCTACCAAGAACAGAAATCTCAGAAACGGTTAAGAATCCTAACAATTATTTAGACAGCTTCTCTCTGATCAGCCTTGATCAGCTGACCAAACTAATCTCATGTTCTAAACCAACAACTTGTATCTTAGATCCCATTCCTACAAAATTACTTAAAGCAATTCTGCCCCTAATTGATAGCACGTTACTAAACACAATAAATCTGTCATTATCATCAGGATATGTACCACAGTCTTTTAAAATAGCTGTAATCAAACCCCTTCTCAAAAAACCCACCCTAGATCCAGAGGTTTTAGCCAATTACAGACCAATATCTAACCTCCCCTTCCTGTCTAAAATCCTAGAAAAAGTTGTAGCCAATCAGGCTACAACTTTTTCTAGGAGCTGTGTAAATTTCTCCAGGAAAATAATATGTATGAAGAATTTCAGTCAGGGTTTAGAGCTAATCATAGCACAGAGACAGCCTTGGCAAAAGTCACTAATGACCTTCTAATAGCTTCAGATCAGGGATTTGTGTCTGTCCTCGTTCTGTTAGATCTTAGTGCAGCATTCAACACAATTGACCATAACATTTTACTACAGAGACTAGAACAGTTAATTAGCATTAAAGGAACCTCCCTAAAGTGGTTTAAATCCTATTTCTCTGATCGCTACCAATTCGTGCAAATTAATGATGAGTCATCTGTGCACACCAAAGTTAACCATGGTGTTCCACAGGGCTCTGTGCTCGGCACAATTTTATTGTCATTATATATGCTTCCACTCAGAAACATTATCAGGACACACTCGGTCAATTTCCACTGCTATGCGGATTACACCCAGTTATACTTGTCAATAAAACCTGAACAAAGTAATCAAATAACTAAACTCCAAGCATGTCTCAAGGACATAAAAACCTGGATGACCCGCAATTTTCTCTTATTAAACTCAGATAAAACAGAGGTTCTAATACTTGGCACTAAACACCTTAGAGATACATTATCTAATGATATAGCTGCGCTAGACGACATTGCCCTTGCTTCCAATGAAACAGTCAGGAACTTGGGAGTGATCTTCGATCCTGATTTATCCTTTAATTCACACTTAAAACTAATTTCTAGGACCGCCTTTTTCCACTTGCATAATATCTCCAAAATCAGACATGTCCTTTCTCAAAAGGATGCAGAAAAACTAGTCCATGCCTTTGTTACATCCAGACTGGATTATTGTAATTCATTACTATCAGGCTCCAGCAGTAAGTCGTTAAAGACTCTGCAGCTTGTCCAAAATGCTGCAGCACGTGTCCTGACAAGAACCAAGAAAAGAGACCACATTTCTCCAGTATTAGCTTTGCTACACTGGCTTCCGGTTAAATCTAGAATATAATTTAAATTCTCCTCCTCACCTTCAAGGTCCCTAATAATATGGCACCATTATACCTCAAAGAGCTGATGGTACCTTATCAACCCACTAGAGCACTGCGCTCCCAGAATTCAGGCTTAAAAGTAGAGTAGGAGCCAGAGCTTTCAGCTATCAAGCACCTCTCCTATGGAATCATCTCCTACTTTCAATTCGGGAGGCAGACACCACCTGTACATTTAAGAGTAGGCTTAAAACCTTCCTTTTTGATAAAGCTTATAGTTAGAGCTGGTACAGGCTTGTCTTGGACCTGCTCTTAGTTATGCTGCTATAGGTCTAGAAGGTCGGGGGACACATGACACACGGAGCTTCTCTTTCCAGCTTCTCCTTCCTCTTCTCAATCGTTATCACATCAAAGTAATTCATATCTCATCAATACATGTTACTGACTTGACTTCTTCCCCGGAGTCCCTTTGCCTTATCGTCCGCAGATCCAGGGCCGCAGCTGTGGCCACATCATGGATTAGGATCTGTGGATCGCGTATCAGAGATCATAATGGTGGATGAGTTGAGGGTGAGCTGGTTAAGTAACAGCTTACCTGCTGGTTAGTTAGCAGCACAGTTAGTTAGGTTACCTAAACAGCACACGTTAGAAAGTGATGATCTCGCTGGTTTCCCGCTTCGATTAAGGCAACCGTCACGGTCACTGCCACACCCAAAAGAGCCAGAGATAGACGTAAAGAGAGAGAGAGTAACACTGGCTATGTAGTGAAATCAACACTGTAGAGTTGATTTGAGAATCTGACATTTGACTCCCTCTTTCAACACCAACTCATTTTGAGGAATAACTACCTTGTAGTTGAATTACACCTAATGAGATTTGAAATGACTCAATATTTGAACTCCCAAGTCTAACACTGAAAATATAACACTTTTGATTTTGCTGTGCAGTGTCTTAATCCCCACTTGGTGGCTGGCTGCAGTGTAGGTCATAAATCCTGCCTCCTCCATGCTAGTGGGTGGGACATGGACCAAACTAAAAAGTCAAAGTAGGTGTCAATTAAAATGTTCACAAATGAAGATTTCTGTCATTTTAGAAAAAATGGAGGGAAATGAAAATTGAGAGCTGAGTCTGACTCGTGATTGGTCAAGCTTGTGTATCACAGGACCATTCCCTGATCGCTACTGTGCAGACTCTGGCTCGAAATGCATGGTGTTCGTATCTGGGTTATTTGAGCTTCATTTCTGGCTAGTGGGAGGGAGTGGGGTCATCCATCTTTATATACAGTCTACGCTAAGACTTGACTAGAGGACCACCCATTGGTGAGTTACGACTCTGATAACTCCCTATATGGTGAAATCCCCCAGTGATTCTTAAGAGCACTGACAAGACTGAACTCTGGGCAAAAGGTGATAAGGCGACGTCATTATAAATTGTAGGTCATAACCATTAATCCTTGCCTCACATCTGCCACTTTACAGCTTCAAGATGACTTGACAGATAGAGAACAAAGATCAGATGAGAGTAACTTCAGTAATTTACTATTAAAATGGATGACCTTTTCAGGCAGGCAGCAGCTTTGCACTAAATAAATGGCTGTGGTGTTTTTCTCATATACTGCACCTCTCATGTTGTGGTTTCAAAGCCTACAGAAGTACACTCAGACCACTCACCTTTGAAACCAGTATTAATGGCATTGTTTTGAGTAGGATGGCCACTGCTTTATATTCAAGGAAATATTCCACGCGTTTTAAATCACAGCTGACTGACAATGACTAATTTCCACTGCGGAGTGCCCTTTGCAAGCTCCTCACAGACTATATGGAGCTCAGCAGAGCAATGCGAGCTGAGCTTTAGAAGACGTGGAAAAGTCATTATTCTGCTTCCCACAGCAGATGAAAATCTGCCCCACAAGTGAGAGAGCGCCGACCTCCTTCTTTCTCTGATGTCCATCTCTCTACTGTCAAACAATGGAGATGCTTTGAGTGCGGCAGCATAAGTTATCCAAAAACTTTTTGTAAGAAAGACACTTAGTTCCATTTGTTTTTGAAACCACTTATCCTATTCAAGCATGCAGGCATCTGGAGCCTACCCCAGCATGTAGCATCCCCGGCTGAATGATGGTCTTACTCTCTTTTACTGATGGTTCACAACACTTTTATTGCCATCTCCATACATGCTGTGATAAGTGTGAACACACTGTAAGAGTTTAAGGAAAACAAAACAAATATTACTTCCCTTATGTACTTATAAACGACATGTATAGCCCTTTAAAGTTGTGATATTATCAACCAACTGTCTTTTAGATTGTCTTTCATAAGGCTCGACTTTAACTTGAATTTATACAAACATAAAATCCCTTGGAACTTAATAGCTATTTATCTTAACAAAATAACAAACTCTTAATAGAGGGCTGCATATAAACATATTCAACTTAAATTAAATTATTTGTCACTTTATAAACCACATCATATTATCATAAACATAACGAAAAATTATTAGTGTGAATGATACACAGTCTCAGTATGAGCATACTTTGCCCCACATATTGTACAATTAAACACACACACACACACACACACAAGTGGTAATGAGCGACCATTTTTACCCACGTGTTACAAAGCCAGGGCATGCTAATGTGTCGTTTACATGCTGACATTACGGTGAATACAACTTACACACAGTGATGTTGATAACTTACACACACTCACACAGTTGTCCTTACAACTGCAAAAGTACGTTTAGAATTCAGTCTATAATAATGACAATAAGAAACGAAATATCCACAAACCTTGTGCCCTTATCAGCTAGGTGCTAAACAACTAAAGGTATTGTTTTTCATTCATTTGCGAGGCCCACCTGCCATTTTATCGATCATCTTTTGTTTACCGGAACTACCTTTTCAAAATAAAAGTAAACTATTTCTCCTACTGTCAACACCATTTCAAAATAAATGCATCAAATACCAATAGTGCATCTGTTTGGACAAAATTAACACAGAATTCAGAAATATCTATCTATAATAATAGATACATTATAATGAAAAACAACATGTTATTTAGGTCATTTACACAGCATTCACTGGAACACAGCAGGGTAAGAGAAATACACAGCAAAATGGCAAAGGTGTAGCTGAGATTCCATTGATTGCTTTCCCAAACCATATCAAATATTTTCATGCTAAGGCCACAGCTGACTTTCTTGATCATACAGAAACATTTTGTATGAGTTAAAATAAAAAAGTATCTGATAGCACACAATATAAACATCAATAGATTTCTGGGTGATAATTCTAGATACAAAACATTTACAAAATGTTGAATAATATATATAAATATATAATTCATTATCTTACTTTTCAGGACGGTAGTTATGAGAGTGAGTGCCAGACCAAAGCTGGACTGTAAAAGTCCCATGTTCTACACTCTGGACTACAATGAAAGCATTGTTTGGACAGAAAGCCCCTTAGGACCCCACTCTTTTGTAGCAATTTGAGGCAAACAGAGATGATAAATGTGCCCTCAGCTACAAATAGAAATGAGTGTCTTTGGTCTGAACCCAGGCTGCGCCCATCCTCACATGTGCCTCTGTAGCTGTTAGTGCATTTTAGTCTCAGTTTTTTGGGGGTATTTAATATCAGTCATATTATGACTGGTTTCAGTGATTGTGGCCTTTCTCTCACTATACATGAACTATAGACAACCATCTATATTACAGTTGCTATGTTTTTATGATATATAATTTCCTGTTTTATTTTATAAACTCACCTTGTCCTCTCCTTTCAGATACCTTCACCTCCTGCCTTTGTTCCTTTCCTGCTACTCTGAGGCTGGGTCCGTAATCACTCACTAATCACTATATAGTGCACTATATAGTGAGTTTGCCATTTCATAGTGGTGTCCGTTTGTTTAGTGACGTTTTCTATTCCCTACATAGTACATTCATTGTTCAACCACAATGCATCATGGAGTACCCCCTGACCAGTGTAAAACAGTATCAGTATCAATGTTTCTCACAAAAGCATTAAGCTGTGCCTCTCCACTAACAGCTGTCCATTCATCCAGCTGGAGTGAAAAGGCTTCACCATTTTTTCACAACTTGATCAAAAATGTCTATTCCCATCGTATCTATTCTTTGGCAAACAGTCTCATTTGACAAAGGAACAGTTTTGAATTTAGCTGCTGCGCTTTTGTCCTGCATAATCTCGGCCTATGGAAGTAACAGGTCCTTAGCTATGGTGAATGGCTTTTTAGCTTTAGCGACGAGCAAAGACACTGCATAAAGAGCCTTCAAGTGCTTTGGCTTATGTTGTGGAGACTTTTCGCATCGTTTGTTGAGATGCTCTGGAGTCAGAAGGTTTTCTCTGGAAAAACAATATTTTGTTGGCTCTGTTTTGGTTTTCTTGTTCACTTCTTTCTCCTAGTTTTCAGCTGCATTGCTGCTATGTTTCCACCACAAATACATTTTTGTGGATTTTGTTATTCAGATTTGAAACTGGCTTACCATTCACAGTGAACAAACATTATCAAGAACGTGACTTGGGAAACGATAACATTGAAAACAGGAATATTGACTATAAAATGTGATTTATTGAATTTACATTTTTATTGAACTTATACTTATGACACTATGATGCCATTACCGGTGCAGAGAAAATGTGTCACAGTAGTGTGAATTTGTCATTACACTGCTTGACATTTTCAGGCCACCATTTCTTGAGGACTACAATAACAAAGTATATTGATGACCTCTATAGTCAATAGTTCTACATATTTCCCTATCATGGTGTGGTAACATTTTATTCCAGACTTAAATCATTTTTAAAAATTCATCTTTTTACACATATGTAACAAGTTAATTTTATGTCTTTAGTCTGTGATTGGGGGGAAATATACATCATATTTGCATTGAAATGAATTGTTGGAAATAAAATTGAGTAATGTAGATGTTACTCCCTTTTGAAAGTCTGTTGTGAAACTCCGTACTGTAACTCAGGACGTTACTCCTACATTGGCCAACTGTCCTGCTAAAACTTGAACAAACATGAGGATGGTGTAACTTACCGTTCAGAAACATCCTGTTGTGACCGAGAGATCGCCAATGCGCCAATACCAATACCTCAAATTAAATCCCAGAAAGGTGTAAAATATGGACCCTTTAAAAATTCAGCTTGAGGCACCTTGGATACACTATGCAGAGTGGCGCAGTTGAAGTGTGCTGGGCCCATAACCCAGAGGTCGATGGTTTCAAACCATCCTCTGCTAGTTTTGATATCTGACAAGGCACCATGCTATCTTCACTACTGCTACCATTTCCAGAAATGTTTTAACTGAAATGTATTCTCATAGTCCGCTTTAAAGAATGTCTTATGTTATTCCACTGGCACTACTACAGTTTTCTTTCTGTATACAATGCTTATTTTGATTTAACAGAACCATTTTGTTCATTGTTTTGGTGTGGCCAATGGGTGTGTGCGAATCTCAACATAGGAAAGATCGTTCACTTTGTCTCTATAATGTGTTTAATTCCTAATGTTAAGATTTTTAAAGTAACTTTAGAAGTATTTTGGATCAAGTCTTAGCTATATGACATGCAAGGGCACTGGGTTGGGTGTGGTCAGCTACAGTCACTGGCCAGAGGGGGGTGTTAGGCATAAAATAGCCTATTAGAATGGGGTAATCTGTTATTTCAAATATTATCAATTGACAACAACTAACCAACGCTCTTTTACAGCTACTCAAATGGAAGACAGTTGCACTCCCAAGACACTTGTACCAGTGTTCCTGGATGGCAGGGAGATTTCCAAGAGGATTTACCAACTGAACATCGTTCATGAAATTCTTGATTCCTGCAGAAGTGTATTGACCTGTAAGGCAGGATGTGGTGGGTTTCTAAAATTTAACACAGATTTTAATGAATTAATTGACAATGGCATTGATGGCAATGTCCAAACCTGGAAAAATATCACATTTTGTTCAAGTCAATGAAGCCAAATGATCTACCGAAGCACCTGGTATGTATGTTTTGATACATGTATGTTCTCCCCAAACCAATCAAAATACAACTTAAATATGAAATACCCAAATGCTGTTAAAACCTTGGATAATAATCTGAAAGTTGGTAGACAAACTGTCTTTAGGGAATTCTATTGTTTTCTATTCTGTAAACTATTTCAGCTTCCAAGAAACTAAACTGAGTTATGACATTATGAACCTGATACCTGTTGTGGGTCCAAAAATTAGAACTATTTATTTTTGTTCTTGCCATTTGGGTGTATCCAATCCATTATTTCTGAAAGATACTGACCATGCTAGATTTTGTTGTGGGAGGGGGGGGGGGACTCAATGAGTCACAGACCTTGCTTGAAAAGTGTTGAAATATGTCAGTCTTGAGGAAATGGGGTAGAGGCACAAATGAGATAATATGATTTTGTAGTGGAAAAATAACTAAGTGTGGTTGAAACCTATGTTGTGGTTGAAAAGTAAGTCTTATGACCTGTATCTAAATACATATACAACCTGTCCAAATACTTTATGACCTGAACTGTTTTATGGTCTGAACTGTGTATGACCTGAAAACTATAAGACCCTTTTTTATCACTTATTTACTCTCCAAAGGAAACATATGTAAATCAGTTTTCTGTGTTTTGATTCCTCTCTCAAACTGCGCCTACAGAACCAGTCTGAACTGGCTCAGAGAGACAGCCTTAGTTCTCCTTTATAAGATCCTTGCATTTGAATGTTCTTCATCTTCACTCTGAGATCCCTGTGACTCTCTGTGTTGATCCTTTCTGCAGAAAAGCCTCTATTAAAATACACAAAGACAAATTTGGTGTTCCAGCCTCTTGTATTTCCAGATTTCATCACAATTTATAACTCAAAATCTTATTATTTATTCAGATTAAAATACATTGTTGAACAATGGTTGGAAGAGAATGTACAAAGGCAAAAAGTATATTTATTAAAAATATAATTTGAGCATATTGTGTGCATCTGTGTGATTTTATGCTGTTGTTCTCCCTCCCTGCCTAAGGGTGGTGTTGTTCACCCTTTTCTGTTTATCTGTGTGGAGTTTCGGGTCACGGCTGGTGATTGGAGGGTAAGAATCCCTTTTGGTTTTTGCAATCTTTTCTCCTGTTTATGTTAGGGAGGCACTGTATTTTCTTTTCATTACTCTTGGTTGAAATATGTAAGGTAGCTGTTATAGATTGTTTGTTGTTTTGGCTGTGCTCTCTCTGACACCTATTTGACCTGATTCATAAAATAAATAATTTCTTTGGACTGTAATCTGCTGTGACACTGGTCATCCTTGGGAGTGGGGAAAGAGGGGAGTCAATTTTATGTTATGCTCAGGTTTCTTAAAGTAACAATATATGCTCTCATCTTAGCAGACATCTAGATACAATTACGTATGTATAATCAAGCTATTAATATATTATAGTATAGAGATAATGGATGAGTGTGATACTGTTGTACAGTTGTAAACAGATCTTTATTATTGACACTGTCTTCTGAATGCAGTCTGATGTGTGATATATTATGCAGGGTCGTATTGAATTTATTATATGTACTGCCGCTACAGCTTCACTGTGGTGGTCGCCTTTTATTCCCCCTTCAGGTGAGTGCTGCTGTATAAAAGAAGCGAGTGGTGCCTCATTGTTATTTTCCTCTGACAGCTACATTCTGGCCATAAGTCAAAGCATATCCTCTTTTAATTGAGAACATGCCTATCAGTACATTCATTTTATGATGATTAAAATGAGGAAATGTTTCCTCTGTAATCGAACAAAGTACCGGGGTCAAACTATTACCCTTGCTCTGGTTCATGGCGCCGGCCATTTGCCTCAGAGGTTTGAAGACGACGTACAGTTCCCTTTAAAATACAACAGGACAAAAAGTCATGTTTATGAAAAAACTTAACAAGAACAAATTCTTAAGTTTAAGCAGTTTGTACATATTTAAACATGCACTAGTTCATTGACCCACTCTAAACAACAGCCTGGAGTTTATTGTCTGTGGTAGACGGACGCTTCATTCATGAGGTTATGATTGGACGAGCCCTCTAACATGATGACGTTGACGACTGACATGGCATCTTCAGGAATGGGCATATTCAGTAAAACTTCACATATGACCTTTTCACTTTTGAAGCAGCGGTTATAACAGGTTTTTTTTTGTACTTTTTTCATTTTAACGTTTTTAATAGAAAACTGGGAAAGTTTAATAACTATAGGACAATTGAAGTCCAAATTATGAGGCAATTTTAGAAGAGTCAACAGCTTAGTATGCCATGGAGCTGAGTTTTTTCCAGTAATTTGGGAGGATAAATGTTTGGAACTTTGTCACGCGATGACACAGTTGATATGCTTTATGTGAAGCAAAGTCTTTTCGGTTTGGCCCCTGCTCATTTCTCCTGTGCTATGTTATTACTTTCAGCTCCCCGGACCTACTATCCTCTTGCTGTCCACTGGATTTCTTTGGACTATCCCTCCTTGCCTCATCACCTGACTCACCCATCCACACACCTGTTCCCAGCATTATCATCAACCCTACAGTCACCTGAGCTTCCTCATTCATCTCCCCACCTGCACCTCATCACACTTTACTATATATCCACCAGTTCACTTTCTTTGAGGACAAATATCAGTTTCCATCAGAAATAACACCTCGTCCTTGGCTCCACTGTTGGGTGGAGTGCCACAAGGTTCCATTCTTTATCCCATACTATTTTTACTCTACATGCTCCCATTAAGAAATGTCATCAGCCATTTTAATGGGATATCATACCATTCCTATGCCGATGACACCCAAATATACTTGTCTTTCAAGCCAGACAATGTCAGCCGCATGAGTGTCCTAACAGAGTGCCTATCCGCCATTAAGGAATGGGTGTTACTTCAGTTAAAGTCTAATAAAACTGAAATAATAATCTTCGGTCCCGACCAGCCAGCAGTCAGACCCCTATAATTTCTCGGCCCCCTGGCAGCCAATATTAAAACTACAGCTAAAACTCTAGGTGTTACATCCAATTCTCATCTGAACTTAAAACACACGTTAATCAAATCATTAAATCCTGCTACTTTCACCTATGAAACATTTCTAAAATCAAATCAGTTCTATCTCTCCCGGACTATTACATGCCTTTGTATTATCCCGTCTCGATTATTGCAACGCCCGGTATACATGCCTCAGCCAATCCGTAGTAACTTGTTTTAGGCTTGTTCAAAACACTGCTGCTCGTATTTTAACAAAAACAAACTGGAGGGCACATATCACGCCAATTCTTGCGTCCCTTCACTGGTTACCAGTTAAATTCAGGATTGCTTTTAAGATTCTTTTAATAACTTTTAAAGCTCAACATGGGCTGGCACCCACATACATTTCGCAGCTCTTGACTCCCTATGATCCGTAACCTGAGATCACCCAGCCTGTCCCTCTTGGCTGTCCCTAGGTCAAGGCTGGCTACTCAAGTTGAGGCTTTCTCGGTCAGGGCTCAGAGGCTCTGGAACTCCCTGTCTGATGAGATAAGGCTCGCCGACTCATTACAGATCTTTAAATCACAGTTAAAAACATATTTTTACAGGAAAGCATTTCTAACATGAAATTTGTATTTATTTTCATTTCAACAACCAGTCTTACAAAGTTCAAGTGTGATGTTCCTCACACTGCATGAAAAGAAGAATTTGTCAGTTAATGCCCCTGTAAATTTCTGTAGAAGTTCAGGTTAACTACTGTTAACAGGAATCTGCATGCAGCCCAGAAAACTGCCAGGAACTGCCGGGAATTGAAGTGGGGTTCCAGTTTCGGGCAGTTTTACAAGTATGAGAAGCTTGGCAGTTGACCCCCCTGCTCCTAGGTCTAGGGGAGGCTTTCACATGTAAATTTTAAGAAAACTTTAAGAAACTTAAGAAAATATCTCCTATAAATACATCAGGCTTAGTATAATTACAAAGTCCCAAAAATGTGTCCTTCCAAACTACCGGGAAAAACTCAGCACCATATTCACATATTCACTAAGCTGTTGACTCTGCTGAAATTGCTCATAATTTGGACTTCAATTGTCCTATTGTTGTTATTAAACTCTCGGTTTTCCATTAAAACACTGTGATGGAAATCTGGAAATACAAGAGGCTGGAACACCAAATTTATCTATGTGTATTTTAATAGAGACTTTATGCAGAAAGGATCAACACAGAGATTCACAGGGATCTCAGAGTGAAGATGGAGAACAGTCAAATGCAAGGATCTTATATAGGAGGACTAAGGCTGTTTGTCCAAGCCAGTTCAGACTGGTTCTGTAGGCACAGTTTAAGACAGGAATTAAAGCACAGGAATAAATGATTTGCATACATTTCCATTAGGTTCTTGGAGAGTCAATAAGTGATGGAAAGGTCATACAGGTTTCAGGTCATGGAGTCTTAGACAGGTATGCAAAAAGTTACTCTTATAAAATAGGTTTCAACCACACTTAGTTATTTTCCACTACACTACACTTTTTTTCACTACAACACTCAACACTTTTATCCAAAGTGACTTACAATAAGTGCATTCAACTGAGGATACAAACCCAGAACAGCAAGAATCATGTAAGTACATTAACACCAGTAAGAATAAACTGGTCATCAGTCACATACTTATCCTATATAAATGTAAAGTACAATTTAAAAACTGATAACCGCTGCTTCAAAAGTGAAAAGGTCACATGTGAAGTTTTACACTGAAAACATCACACTCAGCTGATGAATACGTCCATTCCTGAAGATGCCACGTCTGCCGTTAATGTCATCACGTTAGGGGGCTTGTCCAATCACAGCCTTATGAATGAAGCGGCTGTCTCCCGCAAACAAGAAACTTACTGGCTGTTGTTTTGCGTGGTTCGATAAATGACTCTGTTTTCGGTGTAAAAAACTTGCTGAAGTGAACACCACACTTTTTTCCCTGGAGGAGAGGATGACTGCGTTGGAAAGCAAAGCTGCAGGCCCAGTGTGGAGGAGTCGAAGCTGAAAAGACGGGCGTACAATCCCAAAATTACAGTAAGAGCTAAATTAAAGAGAGAAGCAATTGCTAACCGCTAAGCTAAGTAATGCGCAGAATTGAATAGCGTGTGATTAGCAAGAAAGTTGGTAAAAGAAGAAGAGGGCATCGAGTGCTTGAGCAGAAGTAGTGTATGTTTAAATATGTACGAACTGCTTAAACTTAAGAATTTGTTCTTGTTAAGTCTTTTCATATACGTGACTTTTTGTCCTGTTGCATTTTATAGGGAACTGTCTGTCGTCTTCACACCTCTGAGGTAAATGGCAGGTGCCACGAACCAGAGCACGGGTAAGATTAAGAAGAAGAACCGCGCTGTGCTGTATAAAATACATTGTCTAAGTTTACTTTATCTGATCCATTTCATCATTGTGTTTTCACAGCCTGACCCCCCCCCCCCCCCACCCACACACACACACACACACACACAACGAGTCACTGCACATTTGGCCGAAGCTCTTGCTGCAAGTCTTAATTTGCAGTGTGGAAATTGTATTGTTGTATTTAAGTAACTGTGTAGTTATTGTGTTATTTTACTGTGGATCTTCCAACGGTGATGTAGCGAGGCTATTTCCATGTATTAATAATATACTCATGTTACTCATGTTGTTTTCCAGCTGCCTGTACTATGATGTACTATGAGCCAGTATGAAGGAACTTCCTGTACATCCAACCAGACCTTGCAGCTCTTGCAGCAGCTTTGAGAAGTTCAGAAGTCGACAGAGAAGAAAGAGGGTAAGATTAGATTCATGAGATCATTTTTCGGTTACATGTATAGGTGTATGTATTCATTGAACTGTGCTGATTGTACTGATTGTGTTTACAGCTGATTGAAGCGGGACAGATGACATGGATCCATCCTTACACAGCCAGGAGCTCACTGACCTGTGTGCCACACTTCAAATAAGACTAGAAGCTACACTGAATCTCACAGCTACACACCACAGACAGTCTACATACTGGGGCAGATTCCCACATTCCCACGTATGACCCAGAGGCGGCAAAGAGACATTTCAAGCTTCACCTGATTAGTTTTTCACTTTCTAGGCCAGTTGTGTTTTTACAATATTTGTGCTGAATGTAAATAAAGCTTTGACTCAACATGTACCTTGTTAATGTTTTTTTTCCTCTACAATATGTTCAACATATAACATCAAGCATCACGTGAAAAAATGTATATGTCTTCAGTAACTGCAGTGCTTTTGGTCTAGGCTTACTAATGACACTGCCGGAACACACGACAGAACTACGGCATCTTTCCGTCGTTTTGTGGCCGGGGAAAAAGTCGACGCCGGCACAAAAAAGATAGACACAAATAACCAGAGTAAACAATATGCACATAAGCAAGAAGAGGAGGGGACCCAGGACGGAACCTTGAGGGACCCCAGTAGTGAGTGGACAAGACTCTGACACAGATCCTCTCAAAGTTACCTTGTAGGTATGGTCTTTGAGGTAGGATGTGAGCAGGGAGAGTGCAGAGCCCAAGACACCCAGATCCTGAAGTGAGGAAATAAAGATGTGGTGATTCACTGGGTCAAATGCAGCAGAAAGGTCCAGGGGAAAAAAAGGTAGTTTACCGTGCGTATGGGGCATAATCTGAATTTCTAATGGAATTTTGAGTTCTAATCAAGCCTAGTCCCACATGAATAAAACAAGCTCCATGAAAACTAGAAAGGAAGTGGCACGCCAACAATCATGTTGAAATTCACCTTGCCTGCAAAGATGGTCTGAAGGTATATAAGAAGGCCCGCTACAATTTAAAAGCTGCCTACTACTCCACATTAATAGAGGAAAATAAAAACAACCCTTGGTTTCTCTTCAGCACTGTAGCCAGTTAACAGATCCATTGAATCTAGTATTCCTCCAACCCTGAACAGCAATGTCTTTATGAGCTTTTTTAATGATAAAATTGTAAATATTCAAAATAAAATCCACCATCTCCTGCCCTCAATTGATGCTAAACAGGAACAGCTGAGAATCCTGTTATTTATTTACACAGCTTCTCTCCAATCAACCTTGATCAGCTGTCCTCAATAATCTCATCGTCTGTCTAAAATCCTCAAAAAGGTTGTAGCCAAATCAGCAGTCCCATACAAACTGCATAACTGAGCATCTTGGCCTGGAACCTGTGTGCTTGAAACTCTATCCTCTGCTAAATGCAAACAATATTTATCGGGCTGACTATGGGTATTTGAGGCTCAGACTACATCGGTAAGTTAGTCATGATTTCATAGATAATAATGAAACATAATTTGTATAGAACCTTTCATACAAATAATGCAGTTCTTTACATACAACATAGATACAAAATAAAAACAAGTTAAAATGTTTTTCAAATGAGAAGATTTTATAAAACTAAGATTATTAGTGAGTTCTTAGTTCTTTGTGTTTTTCTAATGTTTCCCGTGTTTTTTCAGTTTTCCCTTTTTAATCCCTTTTCTCTAGTTTTCCAGTGATTTTCTGTTTTGTGGATTTTTGTCAACCTAGCCATGATTAAAGGACACTTTTTGTTACACTTTTCTTGCTCTGCATTTTTGGGTCCTCCTTCTTCCACTAAACATGACACATAGTTCTTGATACTTCGCTGCCACTTCTTCAGGACTTGGCAGTCTTTCTCCTTGGCTATCTTGTCAAGCTTCTTTGATAAGCCTGGTTAAATTGTAAAGCTTGAGAGGGGGACAAATAGATAAATATAAAGACATGTAAACTCACAGATAACCACACAAAATAAATCCTATTTTGACAAAAAAAAACTAAACACACAGTACACACATCACCTTTTTCAAGATGCCAGATGTCCTAAACAGCTTGATGTCATTGTCCTTTTAAGTATTTCTGGACTTGTGGGTGGCGGTCATTATGACAGATTAAACATCAAGTGACTCCCTATTTGGAAATGTTTGCATCATTGCAGTTGGAGATTTATTTTCCAGTTGCCTCAAGTTAAAGAAAAAACCCTTTATGTGAATGATAAAGATGTAACTTTAAAAGTCTAGTCTGTTTAAGGTTGTGGAGTTGAACACTATCGTGAGACAAACAAATCCTGCATTTTCACAGATGTTGAACAGAGTGAAATCAATCAAAAAGCACTGCAATGCTGGAAAGTGACATTGAGATATTGCGAAACAAGTGAAGTCAGTGCAGCTTTACATATATTTGCCACAAATAAACAAGTGAATGAGTACAATACTGAGCAGCTCTTTAAGACTAGTCCAGAGTTTGTTGGGATATGTTCTCAGGATTTTGTAAACGGTAAGAAAACAGGCAAGCTTGAATTGATGATTGGACATCATGCAAGAACATCTAACACATGTGTGGATGAAAGGTTGCTTTTAGTAATGTTAGCTGTGTTTGTGGCACAGTTACATATACTGTCTTTACCAATGCCAGCAATATGTTACCTCAAACTATATGTTGAATTTAATGACAGTGAAGAGGGTGTTGCAATGGGCTCTATGGGTATTGAACCCAAAGAGGAAAGAGCAACTAACAAAGCTGGACAAGTTTACATGAATACTTGCCTGGGCTTGTATGGTACATAAAGTCAAGGAATTTCCCTCCCGGGAGGGGCCATTTGCTGCGCTGACTCGACCAGGCTTACTTCCTCCTCTGCAATGAGCGGGTGATGAGGCCTGTCCTGCAATATGGACTGGATCCCAGGCAGCTCCTCTTGAAAGCCTTCGTCGTCATCCTCCTCCTCCTCCTCCTCCTCCTCCTCCTCCTCATTGTCCCACTCCTCTTCCATCCTGTCCGCCGCGTCAGGATCACGGGCCATTGCTGCTGCAGAATGCCGTCGCCTGTCTGGGAGTACAGGTACTCCACCCCGATGAGCTCCCCTGAGTTACAGAGAAAAAAGAAAATGGGGTTTCTACATTTGGCCCGCAAAAGCCTCAGCGCATTACACCTATGTTACATATATACACATATGTATACCTGTGTACTCCCCAGGCTGCGTGAAGTTCTCCACCAGCGTCTTCCTGGAAGTGGAGGGTGTTGGCAGACGTGCCTGTGAGGGGACAGACAGAGGGAGGAGGACATCCATCAGTCAGTCACTCACGCACGCATGGAAGGAACATGCTGGCAACTCCTGAATTAGCCACTCCGTCTCCTCCGCGCCCCTGGTGTGTCGGCGGCAGTGACGGGCCAGCTCTCTGGACGGGGGATCCAGGTGGGACTGCTTGGCCTCTTCCAGGTGGGTCACGTGGGCCTCCCTGGCGTAGACGGAAATCAGCCAGGGCACGTTGAGGATGGGTTTCATGGGCGGCACCGTCACCAGCTGCGCAGCCACGCCAGGCACCTGGAGCTGTTCATGGACAGAGAGGTAGCGCAGGGTTCGCACCAACCAGTCTTTCGTGTGCTGCTCCACCAGAGCGATATGGAGGCGAGACGCACTGTTGCCCAAAGTGCGGGCCTTCATCATGCCTACCACCCTGGTGACTACCGTGACTACTGTCAGCTGAGAAACACACACACACAGGCTTTAACATTGCAGCTTACTTGTATGTGAGGACAGCTGGAAACTGCACCTGGTGAGCCAGGTCCAGCTGACTGATGATGTCTTGGGCCCATGCCGCGTACTTCCTCTTACAGGACCCGCCGCATTCCAGGTACTCCGTGCCCATGAAGTACCAGCCGTCGATGTCGAGCACATGACGGATGGTCTTGTAGAGCCCAACGCCGGTCAGTTGACACCCGCAGTTGGGGCACACGAGCCTGTAGGCCCACATCCTGTAGGGCACCAGCAAGCTGTGCCTCTGGTACAGCTTGCTGGTGAAGACGGGCTGCTTGCCCGTGCCGCTGGTGAACATAGCCCAGCCCAACCAGTCCTGCTGTTCCTCCGGCAGTGTCTGCCTCCAGCCCTTGGGCAGAAGCTGCATTGACAATCGCATCACATATCCACATTACACACAAGTCTGCACACATGTCCACACTTTTACCTGTGTGCCGGTGACCAGCAGTGGGGGATGGAGCTGATCACAGCCACGGAGGGTCCAGCCTGGGAAACTAAAATACACACTCAAGTTGTCACACTGATATAATATATATATAATATATAGTAACAATGATGTTTAAAGTCAAATACACTCACGCAGAGTGTCAACCTCCATGGCAGTGGCGAGGACGATGTAGGGGCCGCAGATGCCGCACCTGCGTTTGTGTAGAGGAGGACAAATGAATGTGCCTATTAACATTTGAACACACTACGCAGAGCCCTCTCGCGCAATGTGAGGAGGACCCCAGGCAGCTCCTCCCCAAAGCCCTCATCCAAGTCCTTCTCCTCCTCCTGATCCCATTCCTCTTCCATCCCGTCCGGCCCCTCAGGATCACGGGCCATTTCCTGCTGCAGGGGGGGGGGGTCCAGCCTGCAGCCTGCATTCAAAGCGGGCCTGTTAAAAGGCACTGCAAAGGGGCCCCTAGCTTGGGACCCCAACATGCTAGAGGTCTGACATTTTCAGCAGAGCTTCAGCTAGTGTAGCTAGTGTAGTGCTTGTGTAATTTGGTGGCCCTAGCTCAACCAGAAAGTATTTTTCCTCTTTTCCATATCAGAGGCTGCAAAGGATGTCAGACTTGTTAAGTGTAAGAGCCTGCATTTTTCCCCACACTCTCGCGGGGCAAACTGTTTTTCTACAGTGTCTGTGGACATGAGTGATAGGCTATGTGCCCTGAAGGTGAACGTGGTGTTTTCAAAGCTCTATGTACACTATGTGCACAATTATTAGGCAAGTTCTATTTTGAGGATTCATTTTATTATTGAACAACTACAGTGCTCTCGGTCAATCCAAAATGTTAATAAACCTCAAACCTGAATATTTAAGAAAGTAAAAAGTGAGGTTTGGGCTTTCTTAGGAGAATATCTAAGTGTGCATAATTATTGGGCAACTATTAGTGTGCAGAATTATGATGCAACCAAATGAAAAACGGAAATTCCCCCATCTCACTTGTTTATTTTCATCTGTTAAAGTGAGAATAATAAACAAACAACTCAAAATTTACAAATAAACATTTCTGACATTTAAAAAAAAAAGATCAGTGACCAATATAGCCACCCTTCTTTTCAATACCAGTAATAAGCCTTCCATTCATGATCTGTTGATGATCAACTTTTTGTGCAGCAGCAACCACAGCCTCCCAGACACTGTTCAGAGAGGTGTACTGTTTTCCTTCACCGTAAATCTCCCGTTTAAGAAGGGCCCACAAGTTCTCAATAGGGGTTAGGTCAGGTGAGGGAGGGGGCCATGTCATTATTCTTTCATCTTTAAGGCCTTTACTGGCTAGCCACGCAGTGGAGTACTTTGATGCATGCGATGGAGCATTGTCTGAGGACCTCTCTTGGACCCTCAACACCTCAACCCTGGTCAAGAAGGCACACCAGCGTCTCTTCTTCCTGAGGAGACTGAAGAAGGCCCATCTGTCTCCTCAGATTCTGGTAAATGTCTACCGCTGCACCATCGATAGCATCCTCACCAACTGCATTTCAGTGTGGTATGGCAGCTGCTCTGTTGCAGACTGGAAAACACTGCAGAGGGTGGTGAAAACTGCCCAACGCATCACCGGTTCCACACTCCCCACCATTGAGGCTGTCCAGAGCAAGAGATGTCTGTGGAGGGCATTCAGCATCGTCAAGGACAGCTCACACCCCAGCCACAGACTGTCCTCTTCTCCTCTGGGAGGCGCTACAGGGTCCTCCGTTCCCAGACCAGCAGGTTCAGGAACAGCTTTTTCCCTGCGGCTGTCACCCTGCTGAAGTCTGCACCACGGTGATAGCCCCCCCACACACACCTCCTCCAGTGACTGTACTTCCCTCCTCCACCCTGGCTTGGACTTGCCACACACCCTCCTCCAGCCACTGAACATTTGCACTCGACTGTTATTTTTTACTACTGTATTATCCCACCTATAGTGTATTCATATTTATATCTATTTATATACTTATCTTGCTCATAGTGTATTCATCATACTTATATCATACCATACCTTTTAACTTACTCTGTATACAATATTACTATACTGTTCATATTCCATATATATTCTTACTGTACATACCTTATTTATTTACATATTCCACATACTCTGCACTTTTACGTGGCGCGCACGGCTGCAGTGCGACGTTCACAGTGTTTGTTTCACAGCGTGAGAGTGTCACACCCAGGTTCCTAGCAGTCTGGGTAGGGGCTACCACGGAGTTGTCAAAGGTAATAGTCAGGTCATGGGTGGGAGAGCCTTGCCCTGGAAGGAAAAGCAGTTCGGTCTTGTCATGATAAATTTTAAGGTGGTGGGCAGACATCCACAGAGATGTCAGTCAGACAGGCAGAGATTCATGCTGCTACCTGTGTTTCAGATTGGGGAAAAAAGAGAGGAAAAGCCATGTGAGTGAATGACAGAGCCAAGAAAGTTGGTGTACAGAGAGAAGAGGAGGGGACCCTGAGGGACCCCAGTATTGTATGATACAGGGAATTTTGTTGCTTGATTTGTTGTTAACATCAATTACCTTTTAATTAAAGCACATGCGTCCCTGGGTGGGCTCGAACCACCACCCAAACGCGCTAACCTGATTGCGTCACAGAGACCAACTTATTTTGATGTGAAAGTGGAGTGGCCTCGGACTGCTACCCCTATTCAGATTTGTTGATTCTGGTGTTGTTTATTTTATTTACAACTATAGCTGGTGAATAGAGAGGTCTCTTCATGTCTCCAGCTGTAATTTTACACCAAATATAGATAACTATCCTGGGTGTTTTGTTGCTTGCTTGTTCTGTAAGTTTCATCAAGATTTTTAAGTAATATAATATAATCCATTTAACCGAAGTACAGGCAATTTTTGGGTGGGCTCTTACCATAATCCTTTCGGTAAACAACCAAACCAGCTGACCGATTTTATATACATAAATGCATCCCTGTATACGTGGGTTTTTGTTGGTGTAGCTTCTTGGTGGAACTAGTTTAAATACTTTGAGCAAAAGCCCTGTGACACAACTCTCTTTTAATTTTTAAGTAAAAGAGACTCAGCACTGTTTTGTCTATTTATGTGTAATTTATCACGTGGGAAAAATGAAGCTACTTATACCTTATTTTGAAAAGCAACTAGTGCTGTTGCTGTGAAATAAATGGAATGAAGTAAAAAGTTATAATAACCTGAACCAAGCTTGTGTTTGATTGTTAGCAGGTTTACACAAAAACTACTCAACCAGTTTCCATGAATTTGTGGAGGGGCAGGGTATGATCCAGAATACATAAAATGTCGGTCTGCATCTGGCTCAGGAAGCGGATTCAGGATTTTTTTGCTCACTTTCTTAAACATTATTAGATAGGTCGTTTTTCAAAAAGTTCATTGATTTCCAAGAGAAGAATTCATGGATCTTGATGAAAAAATAATCTGTCATGTTTAAGAGACCAATATTTATGTGTGCATATTTGGTGCAGATCCAATTCGTGAATTTAAAAGTGGTTTAATAAGGGGACATTTGGGCCTTGCCAGAGGTGTGTAGAATTATAAAGTATCTTGATATAAAAAAACTACTTGCATAGATATGTTTAGTTACCTTCCTAAGTGGAAGGTTAAATTAAGTTTAGGTGGGCATGTCCACGTAATTCTTATTACAGTTTGGCCTGGATGTGTAATGCTGCAGTGTTGGTAAGTAAATCTGATCTTAAACTTAGATTGTGGTGATGTCAGTCAAATGACTTAGCCTATCAAAGGCAAAGAATAACTGTATTACACACACTTGGACTGTTACAACAACACATTCGGATTCTCTCTTCATCTGCAGTATTTCCAGTGTTTCCCATTCAAATCTTAATTTAATATTTTCAGCAGCCTGCAAAAGGTCAAAGTCAATATGTCAAACATTCACTCTGCCCTGTCATCACATCAACACTCACAAACACATGGACCTTGACCTTCATGTTTCATACTGTTTCTCTCAAAAGGGCAATATTTGAGGGGCTCTATGCCTATGTTAACTTTGAAATCCCAGATGAAAGAACAAGATATTGGGATATTTTACTGACCAGTAATCGGGGAGATACTGTGTGACAATAGATTGATTATTGCTTTTTCAGTTTGAATGCTTGTTGTAAAATGAGTGCATCAAAGAAGATGTGTGTCCTTTACAGATTAATTCATAAGAAAACACACACACACAACACCATTCCCACTACACACTTTAATAATTATTCCGTCACTTGTTGTTTGCAAAGATAACAAAGATAATATGTGTGTGTTAGTGTGTGTGTGTGTGCATGACTGTCTACTCAAATGTGTCTTCAATCGTTTTGATATCAACTGAGATGTGCTTAGGGCCCCGCCGTGGTTATGACCTTCGCAATGCCCTGCTTTGTTACATAGTTGTAGTGACAAACCATAAGTATTTGTATGGGGTTGCTATATTTTCAAAATATAGTAAATATATTATATAAAAATATAAAACATATTTGTATATATTAAATAACATGGACATTTACTTATTTAAATCACTATCATGCTCTTTTCTTTAGGATCTGAAAATGTAGCATCTCTGCAGATGATTCTGTGATGTGAAACGTTTAACTTGCTTCCAGCTTTTCCATTTTGTGATCTCTGGTTTGTGGGTGTGTGCCCGTGTAAAAGTGTAGCAGACTGAGACAAGACAGATGGCTGGACCTTCCCACATAGCCAAAAGTAAAGCAACAGTGTCATTGCCAAGCGTTTATAAAAATCTCTCTCTTCCCTCTCTTGCACTTTCTCATACATGAACACACACACACACACACAACACACACACACACACACACACACACACACACACACACACACACACACACACAGCCAGTTAAATAAGAGAAAAGTGAGATGTTCGCAGAACACCTTTTGTAAAGCTATTAATAGCAAATACAACATGTGCAAAAATCTCTCACAAAACTCTTGAGTGGTTTTCATGTCACCTTTCTATCTGCTTCAGGGGCTGAAAAAATTGTTCCTCAGTTTTAAGACATGGAATAAAGGACAGTGACATAGGCAGAGTTGAAGATGCACTGAACACAGCAGTATGTCTCTCTAGTTGTTCCACTTCACTGACGTTGGAAAATAGGATTACCGACTGTACTGTACTAAACAATTGGTACAAAAGTTCTTTAAATATATACATTACATTACATGTCATTTAGATGACGCTTTTATCCAAAGCGACTTACAATTACAACTAGTGCATTCAGCATCTATGATATAAAAATGTAATCCCAAAATACAAACAGAACTACAGAGCTGTGTAACTACGTAAACTCTCAGCTAGTAAAGGACATGTGGCATCAAGGCATCCTCTGGAGTAGTTTTGTATCTGCGAAATAATGATCATGGTCATCTTCTCCTATCAATACTCAAGGTATATATATATACATATAAAGTATGTTTTGTGTGGGGAGTAAGAACTTCAATGTGATTGAAATGTGATGAATGTCATTTATGTGAAATGCAATCGAGTTTAACCAAACTACCTACAAATGTGGTTTGAATGCAGTATGAAGCAACTCATAATGTGTCATAATGACATATAACATGAGATGTAATAAAACCTCCATTTAATTTTTTATGATGCAATGAAAACATGAAGACACAATCAATATCCATTGCATAAAAAATCTGATTTGAATGCTTCTGATGTGTGTGGTTTTGTTGGTTGGTTGGTGGGTGTGTGTCTGTATGCATCATTAAAGCCAGTTAATGGCCATGTTTTGTTGACTGACAGAAAGTGCTGTTCATTATGGTGGAAAGGACAGTCAGATCTGTCTATAATTTTCATCACTTCATCTCTCTAATCTCCTTCCTTCTCTCTCTGTCTGTCTTTCTCGATCCCTCCATCTGAGTCTAGACATTTGTTTCAAGAAAAGGTTGAGGAAGTTAAATTGTCTCTCTCTTTTTGGCCCTTAATTTCTTTCTCTTTTGCTCTCAATTTCATCTCCATACGTCATATTTGTCTCCAATTTTCTACTTACATCCCTTATTTCTATTTTACATCTTCAACTCCTGGTCTTGCTTCTTCATTTTTCATTGCTTCTCCTACTCTTTAATATTTTCCATCACAAATTTGATTCAAGTCTTCAAGTATTGCGTGTTCAGTAAAAGTGCATTTTGTCAGAATGAACATTTGTTTCTGTGTCTCCATGTCCAGAACTATAGTCTGTCAGTGAAGGCACCACCTCAGCTGAAATCCCACATAAATGATACATAGACATCTTAATGGGTAAGTTGGGCAAAAGCACACTGCAAAGTACTTTCACACAAATCTTTCCACAGCAAGTAACAGGACAGACGTAAGCGAGTGTAATAGGCTGGAAATGCTATGCATTTAGTTTTTATTTTAACAGATACCCCCCTATTTTTTGAAAGACAACTGAACTATTCTAACAGTTTCAAATGACAATTATATTCCACGTCAGTAGGTGGGGCTGTTGGTACAGCAGTGGATCCTGAAGGGAGACCGTAAGCACAGGCTCAGCGCATGCCCAGCTCATAATAAATGAGTTGGGCATGAGCATTTTTTTTATTATTTTGGGTATAATGATAACAGAAAGCACTTTAACAAAACAGTGAGACTGAATGGACAATTGAGATGAATGATGTGTGAAGATCTAGCTGCTGGTCCAGATTTCCCCTAGGTCTGGCGCCGGTAACACGAGGAAGTGCGTATTTTGTGTGTGAGTGTGTGTGTGTGCATTGAGGTGGGGTGTCAATATTTCCGTTGCTGTCTTTACCTTAGCTAACCCTTAAATGAGGCTTCAGGTGATAAAACACTTGATTCTGCTTCTGAACCCAGGGACATTCAAATTTATTTACATTACATTACATTGATATATAAATATAGTTTCCATTGCTTCCATAGTGGATTAAGATTTCCCACCCAAATCCATGGGATCTATCTCATTCATATTGGTTGCCATGTTTGCTCTTTACTTCCTTTACATTGTTTCAGAGCTGTATTAAGTTAAAGATAATGCAAATATAACTACTTCACATCAAAAGAACTTAAACTGAATAAATGGGCTGCTTTTGGTTTGTGAATAAGCCAAAGATTACATCTGAAAAACAAACTTTATTTTCAGCTTTTTTTCAGATACGGAATAATGGATAATGTGACAAGTAAAGAGTAAAGACTAATAAAGTCAGAGAAGCGAGGAATGAATTTAGAGAGTAATGAAACAAGAAAGGAGAGGGATCCAGTTAAAAGGACAAATAGAGGAAAAGATTGAGACCCATTTTGCATGTTTGCAACGTGGAACTCCACACGTTATCATTGGCACAGCTACAATTGCCTACAAAATTATTATGGGCTTCAACTTTGTTAGGATGTCATTGTAATACCATTGTTGAGATCTTAAACCAATGCTATTGTTTGCAGTTACTAAAGTGACAACTTACTAAAGTGAATGACTTGAAGTGAATCAATGACATTTGAAATTGAAAAGCTAGTATGCAACCCTGCCAGGATGTTTTGTTATGAGGCGAGCAGTTAAGCTTAATAACATTGCGCTAACGCTAGCGCACTAATGCTAGAATGCTAACGCTAGCACGCTAGTGGGGAGAAATAGGATTGGGCCTAAATTGAACAGTCAGTGACAGCAATTTCCCATTATTGTAGCTAAGTCGTGTTTTGATTTGGCATTCATCTTGTCTACTTTATTGTGGGGAGGCAGTTGGCTGTGGAACTTGCTGATTTGGGTATTCACAGTCTAACAGAGGTAGTCCAGGGCTCAAACTACATGTGTGTTAAGCAAGAAGATCTCCTTGATTATTGTCCATTAATGGTGTACAAGCTGAATGGTACATCAGTGATTATATTTCACCATTCCCTCCCAAATATATACTGACATGTCAGTACTGGGGGAGGACATCAGACAAGCTGTGTTGGTGGTATTACCCAGCCTAACAGAGGACAAACTACAGTCCCTCCTGGACAAGTTGGCAAGCATTGGAGTGGAATCAAGATCTGACCTGCAGTTCATCAAAGAGGAGGATCTCCCTGCCAACATCACACCTATCCAGTGTCGGAGGCTTCTCAACGCTTGGCAAACTGAAGGTATGGCTTAGATTAATGTTTATAAAGCACTTAAAACAGAAAAGCTCATTTCCTAAAATTAAAATCTGTATATTGTGATCCACTATGCATGTTAATTTGCTAATTTATGTAGGCTAATGAATGCACAACAAATTATTTTATTCAAAGTTTGGGATTTCATTGTTTGTAGTGGATGACCTACTGTTTTTTCCTGCCGATCACTGATCAATCTGTGAGCCAAATCAGCTGATATACTGCAATAACATTTTTTGTTTTGTTGTAGCAGGTATAACTTTTGCAAGCAGATGTAAGTTTGAAATTATTATACTCCTCAACAGCTAAACTATTTTTTTTAATGTATTTTTTCTTGTAGGTGTTAGCAACAGCAGCTGACGTCGAAAGAACACTGACACTTCCTGACTTCCGAAACTAATTGTCTTCGGTAGTGTATACCGTTTTGTTTTTAATCTGTTGTTAAGCATTGCACAGACCGAGACTATATAAAGGACATGTTTTATAGTAACAGTTAAACATGTGGATGTTTATGTGGAAGGCAACAGAAATTATGTTAGATCATAAACTGCCTTTGTCTGCTGCCCTCTGCAGTTGTTCACGTAAGACAAAACTAACGAGCCCATTTAGTAAATCAGTAATTGTAATTTATAAAAACGGTATAAAAAGAGTGATAGGAATAGTTTGGATTTTTTGTTTGAAGGGATAGGCTTACCAACCAGCACTGACGTCATTGCATGGACATAACCCTGGGCATAGAGTCCTTCAATTGAAGATCTCATGACTAGCCAAACAACAGTGGCACCAAACTGGGACAACTACCAAACAACATTTGAAACCACAACAAACATGCCAAAAATGTGTTCAGTATTCCACAACAGAATATATATTAATTGAATATTTAAGGATTTGTCCTACCCTAGGTGCCCTGTGCAGTGGTATGATATGTAAAAAGGCTCCAGTGTGTATCCAGGCTGTTTCACAAACAAAACAACCAGAGGACCTGCAGCCTGAGGTTATGTTGATGCAACTATATCACTGCTGGTCAGCTCATGCAATCTTGTGAAGTTTTGCCAAGAGTGCTTGAGAACTAGTGCATGTATTAATATGTACAAACTACTTAAACTCAAGAGTTTGTTCTTGTTATGTTTTTCCATAAACGTGACTTTTTGTCCGGTTGTATTTTATAGGAAACTGCCAGTCTCTTCACACCTCTGAGGCAAATGGCCGGCGCCAGGAAGCAGAACGTGGGTAAGATTAAAGAAGAGACGCGCTGTGCTGTATAAAACACATTCTCCAGGTTTACTTTATCTGATCTATTTCATCATTGTGTTTTCACAGCCTGAGCCCCCCCTACACACACAACGAGGCAGTCACTGCACATTTGGCCGAGACTCTAGCTGCAAGTCCGGATTTGCAGTGTGGAAAATGACGCCATTGTCTGTAAGTAACTGTTTAGTAAATGTGTTTTTTTACTGTTGCTCTTCCAACGGTGATGTAGCGAGGCTATTTCCGTTTATTAATAAAATACTCATGTTACTCATGTTGTTTTCCAGCTGCCTGTACTATGAAGCACTAAGACGTACTATGAGCCAGTCTGAAGGAACTTCCTGTACATCCAACAGGACCTTGCAGCTCTTGCAGCAGCATTGAGAAGTTCAGTAGTCGACAGAGAAGAAAGAGGGTAAGATTAGATTCATTAGATAATTTTTCAGTTACATGTATAGGTGTATGTTGTCATTGAACTGTGCTGATTGTACTTCACTGTTCACTGGCTAGGCCAGTTGTGTTTGTACATTATTTGTGTTGTATGTAAATAAAGCTTTGACTCAACATATACCTTTTTAATTTTTTTTTCCCTCTACAATATGTTCAACATATAACATCAAGCATCATATGAATGAATGTATAGTCTTCAGTAACTGCAGTGCTTTTGGTAAAGGCTTACTAATAATTACTAATATATATTAATTAATAATAAATATATATTAACATTTTATTAGTATTTACATCTTATGCTGATGTATTAAGATTTCCAAACACACTGAAAAAAGGTCATCTTCTTTAGCTAGGTAGCTAAAAATGGTGACCTTCTTCTTAATACATTTCTACCTCAGGTCCTGGTTTCAGATTGGGCCTTTAAGCCGAGTATGTTGTCAGTTTTAATAATGTTTGACTATGTTGAAAATCTGGTCAATGTGAATTCCACTGGGTGGCTGGTGTCCAAAGATATATAATTTACGTTTAAGAGCTTTTCTGGTAAAAAAAGGACAACATTTTCTTAAAACATTGTGAAACTGTATTGAGTGTCAATAAAAGTTTTATTTAGTTGCAGCTCTGTCTCCGTTTTTATTTAACAAGTGAAGAGACTTTAGTGCAATGTAGATGAATTTTGAATAAACAGTATGCCTGGTCTCATTCAAAATACCTCACAATATGCATAATTTGCAAAAGTGCTAGAATTGTACAACATCATATTGTATTGTGAAGTATTAACAGCTATTTATTGGCAACTTTAGTTGCCAGGTAACTTCTGTAATTTGAATAGAATACAAGGTAATGTTGTAAACTAGATTATAATTAATTGCAGTTTTCTGTAAACAAAAAAACCCACAAGAAATTGCTGTAATTTAAATACAACAAAAAACTGTAAAAGGTATCCTGTAATATACTGTAATTCTTTTTACAGTCATTTTACAGTACTTTATTGGCAACTTTTTGCCAGGTAAGACGGAATCAGAACAAAAAACTTTATGACCAGCACAATTATTACGTATGAAGCTTATTCTGTAGATGTGTGTGAGTTCTTATCTTGCAGAGCCTCATTTGTTTGAACTGAAATAGTTTGAAATGACTTTAATCAAATGTAAGGTTATGACATATTTGACCAAACAAATGTTTGCACGAGTACCATTTTCGATTGCTGTTTTTCCATCACCAGTGCTTGCACATGCCTGTATTTATGTGCAAGAATAAGGGGACATTATTGAATTATGCTCCACTGGGTTTCAGGTGAAACCATTCCACACATTTGTCTAGCTTTCTATTTCTCTCTGTCGCTTCCTTGTGTCTCAATCTTTTCCTCCATTTGTCCTTTTCTCTGGATCCCTCTCCTTTCTGGTTTCATTACTCTCTAAATTCATTCCTCTCTTCTCTGACTTTATTTCTCTTTCTCTTTACTTTGACTAAGCTTGTCATGAAAAGGTCCACCATTACTCTCTCTTCTCTCCCTAAATATCCCCCCATCCCACACTCCATCACCTAGGAGGGCAGGAAGGATAGAGGCTGGAGAAGATAAGAATTGGAGAGGAGGATGAGGAATCTGAGGAGAGAGGAGGAGGGGAGGATGAAACATTGCCATGCAAACCAAAGACATTAATCTGCACAGAGCTAGCAGCTTTCTATATGATCTATGGTGAGTTAACATAATCATGCATGAAAACACCTCACACACACACACATACAGCAATGTATGAGAGCTTGTTTGTCATCACACAGTAATGACAAACATGTGCCAGTCGGCCGAGGGAGATGAACAGGACGATCTTGTTGGATTTCCTCAGATGTGTTTCGTGGTACATTTAGGCATAAATCTTTTGACATCTTGACACCTATCTGTTAAAGTTTTTCAATGCCTAACATGGGTTCAATAACTCTTTTACAAGTTATATTACACTTTTCAAGCAATGAGTTTCTCTACAGGTTTAAAACAAAAGAACCGGAGATACCGTGGTTTCGACTTGATTGACAGATGTAACATTGTTAAAGAAAAAATAGCAATGCTGTTCTTCAAAGATTAATATCAAATTATCTAACATATAACTTACATAGAACTAAATCAACCAGAGGACAAATCCGGCAGGGTTGGATTGTGAAAGATATTCAGCCCTGGACTTATCCATGTGGATCGTCCAGGAGGTGGGGGAAGTCCAATAACACTGGCATGGTGGCTCACCACTATTCATCCTGGTGTGCCAATTGGCTAGTGCAACACTGGTCATAAACAAAGTCTGAGGGTCACTAGATGATTTAAGGAATAGGGGAAAAAAGAGTTGTATTAAATTATCTGACTTTTCTCTAAATCTTTTTTTTGTTGTTGTTGTGCAATACTGCAAACGTCTTAAGGTTTCTCTTAGATTCACCAACTAGAAAAGAAGGACATTTTCATATCTGCTGGCAGAAAGACAGCTAAAGACTTTTGGAAGAGACAGCCATGTGATTTGATGAAGTCTGATGAGTGCTGCAGGTACATATCTGCTTCTGCAGAACTTCACAATGCATTTTAACTCACAATGATAACGGTAGATTTTGTCCCTGATTTTATTGATGGATCTTTTCAGAGCCTGTGCGGAGTGTAGGAATGAATACAGGGACAAATAACTCTTTAGATGTAATTGAGGACACAAAAAATAAATCTATGGAGGCTAATGGGAGGTTTCTGCCAAACTCACATTAGTGGACAAGCCTACGTTGACAGACAGGAGACAGAACAGCAGGGGCCCTACAGTGTTGCAGCGCTGACAAAAAGCAATGCAGGCATCAGTCTAAAAAGTTGAAAACAAAGTGTTCATTTCCAGCATTGATGAAAATGTCCCTTGACTCAAAGAGCTCTCCTCGCCTGGCCAAAATGAGAATGTCTAAGTTTATCGGCCTCCGTTATGAGCAAACTTGACATAAAGTGAAACGTTGTGAGGTTATACTTCTTATGGCCAGAGCAAAGAGCTAATAAGAGCTAGAAGAGGTTAATGTGTCAGTGTGTGCATGAGGAAGGCTGGATGGAGAAGGTGAGTTGAGGGTAAGAAACAATACAATGTTTTTTTGGTTAATGCAAAAATATTTAAATAATGTGTGTCGTAAACTTGAACTGCTCACACTAATTGGTCAAATACATTTTCTCGTAATTTAGTAGTGGTTCAGGAATAAAACTTTATGGCAATCCAGACTAAATTAGCCAGGTTCTTTACCTCTGAAAATAACTTTTCCTTTTGTTCAGGTCTAGACAAAGGCCATCCAAGCTTTGTTAGCAGGATTATGAGTATTTCTCCCACCAGAGCCTGAATCCCTTCCAAACAAAAGATGACATTGAGGCATCTGTAGATTGTTGTAAGAGACACTGGAAGTGAACAGATCACATATCACGTCACCTCTGCTACTCTGTGACGTTTTTCCCAATCGGTTTCTTTTAAGCAATTCACTGTTTTTAAGTGTCTTTCACACTTATTTGTTAATTATTTGGGCTTTTGAGCCTTAGCTTATGTGCATCACCGGTCGGCTCTGACAAGAGAATTAATGTAGAGATTAATATTAGATTTCTAATTTGCTGCTCTCTGTGTGAATCTGCTTTAAATATTGCAACGTTTTGTTGTAAGATTCTGACATTTCCAGGGAAACTGTCTCACTGTCTACTCTAGGGAGAGAAGATCCAGACAGACAGATGACTCAGTGGGTTTCTGTGAACAATTATTTGCCAATGTGTATTGAAAAGAGTCTAAATGTAGCCTCTGTTAGAGAACATTTAGCAGAGTGCATCCCACATTAGAGGATCACTTAAGATTTCTCATACTACTTTACAGCTGATTTGATATTGCACTATAAACATTTAGCGAGAGAGGTCACATGTGGTAAGGTGATTTTAAAAGTGAAATACACACTGCACAGTCCACCTAGGCTTCTCCCTATCTGTCTTATTCGCCTTGAGGGAGCTCAGCTCTTTAATTACTGGTAAATATTACTTGAACTTGTGAAGATGTAGAGCTCACTCCCTGTTTTTTCAATTTGTGTCTCTGCTTCCCTCTTTGCCTTTTATTGCCATTAAAGCTTCCTCTCCTATCGAATTTCTTTGGTGCTTGGTTTTAAAAATCATTATGCAAGACAATATATTTTGATCCTTATGTATTTAAAGAAAACACTACAAAGGCAGAAAACTTACAAAATGGAGAGATCAATTGCACTGTGACTCTGTTTGATTACTTGCTTTGCTGAGATCACGCTTTTTTTGGTTTTGGCTTTTACCACTTATTTTTGTTTCTGTGGAAACAGTAGTTTTCCTCACTGCTTGGTAATAAAAGCAATTTTCTGAGTCATGAGCAACAACTTCCTCCAAAAATGAAACCAAAATATCCAGGATACAGGTGCTGTCATCTTGCACCATTTTTCATTTGGAGTCAGAGTCCAAATGACTAATAGTCAGTGTCAGCTGTCAATCATGACATCTTACCCTGTTTTTACAAACTGAAATCAAACCCAATCAAAACTGAACACTTGAACATACAACAATGTCATGAATATTATCTTAAAAGTAAAGAAACCATCTTTATAAACAATGTATTTGACTTGACTTTTATTTAGACCATATCCAATTCACTAACATGGAGGAGGTGTGGTTTATGACCTATGCTGTAGCCAGCCTCTGGGGAGCAATCCAGATTTCTTTGGCTTCACTTTTGTGGAGCTGTTATGTTGTTCATATTTGTATACATTCATTGGTTATGAACAACACATTTAGAGTTGTTCATGTTGCTGCATGCTAACCACTGCACGACATCTGCCCATTCGTCATGTTATGAGTATTCTTAATCATCAATTATTATTGTTATGGGACACGATTAATGACAAACGTCTCATTTTCAACCCTCTGGTCTCCCAATGCGATATGCTACATATTAGCAAGTGCTAAAGGGCAAGTGAAGGATGTCAAACCATTACTGACAAACTTTCGAAAGCACTACTTTTAAGAGGTTCCACACTCAAACGTCTCATCCGCTTTTCCTCCTCTGAGTCATTTTCATTTCCTACTCATCCTGCTTATCCTGAACCTCTGCATCCAAACAAATACATTTCAACGAGCACATAGTTCCACCCACCCTGCAACATCCATCTGTCATGGGACAGAGACAGCATCTTGCCCCTCAGTACACAGATCGGCCACAACATTTACCTGTTCAGGTTTTAGGGGTGGTTGGTGTATTATCCAGGGTAGTATCACATAACTGCACTTTGTGTCTTCAGATTGTGGTGAAAATTTTAACGGATTTCTTCAACGGAAAACCTCTGGAAACACATCCCTCATATCCTTGCATATAGATCTTATCTGTGGTGGCCTTTTGACATACTTCTGGTGAGGGTCCTGAGGATGACTGATGAGAAGTAGGTGGTCAGGTGGCCTCCACTGTTTCACTTTGGATGCAGCAGCAGGGGAAGGAGCAACTGTTTTTTAAGTTGGCAAACTTGGAATTTTTGTTATTTGTTGTGCGCATAGAGTGCTCAATGCTCATGGGTTTGTAAGTAAAAAAAAGTACAGTTGCAGTGGTCAAACATTCAACGACATTTCACCTTGTTACAAAATAATATATAATTTTACAACTCAACCTTGAGAATGATTACGGTTTGCTCAAATATATTCTCCTCTGGAAAATAATTTTATCCAAATAATTTCAACGCACTGCTTCCTAGCAATCCTGAAAATGTTTCCATGCAACTTTAGTGACCAGATGATGTTTTCTAATGATGTAATGAGGATGTGTACCAAATACATTGATGCTTAACATGTCAGTAAAATGTTCACAGAGAATTACTTTGTTTTCCACCAGAATAACTGATCTCATACTACAGTATCCACTATTAGGGATGCCAGCATTATTTAACTTTATGATCAAATTTTAACACTGAGGTTAGTGAAAGATTCTCACACACACCACACACACACACACACACACACACACACACCACACTGGTTGTGAGTTTATTATGTCTGTCTATAATTAGCGGTGGGTTGGAGAGGAAACCGTCTTGCCTCTGTCTTTCATGTTATCAGATGACTGACCACCTGACAGTCACTATGATTTATCAGCCGGATATTACATTTCCATAATTCCACTCTGAATCTCTTTGCTGCTTTCTCTCACCTCATCATTTGTCTTTCTCTGTCTTCCTCATACTTCATTTCATTTTAATACTGGGTAATCACAAAGCTCTCTTTTCCCTGTCGGCTCACCACTGGGAGGTCAGAGGTCAATTTATAGTTGGTAGGGTCCAGTGCCTTGCATGAGAACACAATAGGGCTGATGCTCAAGGGTTATTGTGTTGTGCAATATATGTAAAATGTCATAGTTTGAGCTTTGGTGAAAAGGTTGTTCCTGGTTTCTGGGTTGTTTCTGGTGATCGACTGGTAACCATAAATACCAAGAGTACAAATTAACCTTTTTATATAAATTCTAAATATGTATGAATTATATTACAGTCATCGTATGACACTTATTAATTTGTATTTTATTTTTGGGAAAATTCAATGGGTTGAAATGTTAAATATAAATGTTTTAACATTAAGACAGAATAGATAATGAATGCATGTATCCTGTAACCTCTTTAGCTATTTGTTGGCCTCATTTGTGCTGATGTGAAAGACATGAACTGAGCTTCAGAGCAGGCTAAACATCAGGTGGAAAGCCAGCTGAAAAGGAGGGTTTCAATCAAAGAAATGAAAGTCAGATTTAGCTTTTGTGCTCTGAGCTATTTATATCAAATTTCTAACGCAAACTTAAAACCTACCTCTTCAGTCTTGCTTTTGACAAAGAATGGTCTTAGCCACTTTTATTTACGATATATTTTTAATCTCTACTTTTATTCAACTTTATTATTTTTATACTTTGTATTTTCTTTTATTTTAGTATCTTAACTTTGTTACTTTACACTTGTTTACCACTCTCACCATTTTCTTTCTATTTATTCATTTTATTATTTATTTAATCTCCATTTCAGTGTGTGTATTAGTCTCAAATTGTTATTATCATATTGTTAATCATAACTAACCTGCACAAAAGGTGCTATACAAAGTTTGGTTGACTAATTGAGGACATGACACAGCAGTTTGCAGAGTTTTGTTTATATATTGTAAAAGTGCAGATCAACACAATTACACTTACAGTAAATTCAGTTAAATCATTCATATAATATCATAATTCTTTGAAGCCTTCAAATAATATTTGGGAGGTTAATAAAGCATATTGGTTGAAAACAAAAACAAAAAAGACCTTCCAGAACTAACCATAATAATACAGTGCATAATTATTGTTTCTGTCTTTTCATTATAAGTTACCCTATAGATTCAATTTTCAGTCAAATAAAAGTCTAGACTGCACTTTATCAGAGGAAAAGCATCAGGTTCTGTAAAGTGCTTCAGGACCTCTCAGCAAGGGTCCATGTAGCGTTGGAGGCGCCTGATCACTGGTACCACAACCATCCAACAGTGTCACTTCACATGACTTTATACCAACAGCACTCTTTTGAAAGAAAAACACTAAAGCTCAGGTAGTGTTTGAAAAGCTGCATAACGTCATCAACAAACAGCTGACGGCTCCCCCAGACGACGTGATTATCATAGCAGGGACTTTAATCATACAGATCTCAAACTAGTCAAATGCCAAAATGTCATAAAAATGGTTTGTCAACCAGAGAAAATAACGATAACAATCATATAGCAATACAAAAAGATACATTACCTCATCTCTATGCATCATGCAAACAGATATCTTTTTTCACTCCTTCCAAAACAAATGCACATGCTGGGTTCACCAAGGTTTTTATGACAGGAGACAGAAAACAATGCCACTTTGGTCGACAGGTGTCAAAATCAACAAAAATGAAAAGTTCCTTCTAGGATTCCTTCTTATATTTTTCTTTTAAAACTTGATGAATGTCTGTATTTATATAGTGCTTTTCTAGTCTTGAGGACCACTCATAGCTAATATCATATAGCACATCTGTCAGCTTTATATTTAACCCATGTGGATTCATCTCCTCTGAAAGTACTTCAGTACTTCAGCATTTAGAAATGGATCGTAAAGACACAAAGACTGCAATCAAATAGGCTTTTAATTAAATGGAGGAGAAGCTCTAAAAATGAGTAGGCTACAATGTATTAAGCAGGCATTGTTAGAGATGCTGGCTGTCTATTAGCTAATTCAAAGAAGTGTGTGTGTGTGTGTGTTTGCGTGATTATAGCATTTTTGTGCATCCATATGTGCCTCTTAATGACAGTGTGTGCGTCAGTTTAAGGCTGGAGTCAGATTAATGAAGTGTGAAACTTGGAAGAGGCTAAATGCAGTGGTGTAAAGTAACGGAGTAGAAGTACTTCGTTACAGTACTTAAGTAGTTTTTTTGAGGATCTATACTTTCCTTGAGTATTTATATTCATCAGGACTTTTACTTTTACTCCACTACATTTAAAAGAAAAAATATATACTTTTACTCCGTTACATTTTCATTGAACACCTCGTTACTCGTTACAAATTAAAATCTGAATATAATTATAATTGTCTCTCATCGCGATGTGATGAGAGACACATCACGTCGGATCACGAGATCAGACGGTGTCTCGCGAGGATAACCTGAGGGCGGCACGGGAGATAAGCCGTTAGCCGTCAACCCGACTACACCGGAGTAAACCACCATGGCTACCTCATCCACCTCATCTATCGCTGATGCTGAAGACACGGCAGAAGAACCAAATCAACCACACCCGTGGCCGTATCTCGCGAACATGTTTGCCTTCGTGGGGATACAAGATACATCCTATCGAATGAAGTGCCTCTTGTGTCTACCGAGGGAGACGGAAATAATGGCGTTTCAAAACTCTCCGTCGAACCTCAAAAAACACATTCAGGTAAGTGAATTAAGTAATGGCAGCCAGAGTCATGTTATGTATTGTGCCAGGAATAGGTGCAAAAGTCTCGCTAGTAAAATATGGTTTGCCAACAGAACAGATACAGTTGAGCATTTTACTTAACATGCTTAACATGCGTGTCTACAAAGTAGACACGTGCATGCGCGTCCAGGTATGGTCCAAGTGTAGGCGTGCATACACAAATTGTTCTTTGGATTGCATGTAGCTCATAATTGTTATTGTTCACCACATTTACAGCTATTTGTAGAGTATATTCTTTCTGCTGAATCTATGTATATTCTGTATGTCCATTGTCTGAGTGCAGTTGCTAATTTATTCTCCCATTTATCTGGCTGCAACATATAGTTGCATATCCTACCTCAGTAACTTAGGAAAGATGCAATTCTATTTATATACAATGTAATATATTCATCGGCCGATATCATTGGTAATAACTGTTTACCCTACCCTACTAGCTTAGTGTCAAAATTTCTGCTGTGAAGGGATTTTAAAATGTATTAAAAATAACATTCATGTTTAAACAAACTGTAGGCTGCCTGTCATTGTAATAACTGCTGTGTGATGTCTTGAGCATCAAACTGATATTTTTCTCTTCTTTTTTTGATGTAGAGAAAGCATGCAAATCATAAAACCAAATACGAGGAGCTGACGGCACTGAAAAGAAAACGGGCTTTGGAAAATGGGACTTCCACCCTCAAACAGACTACATTGTGAATGCCAGATCCATCTCTCAAAGCTCAATAGACAACGCTGTGGTGAAGTTTGTTGTCAGAGGGCTCCAGCCATTTTCTACAGTGGAAAATCAAGCCTTTAAAGACTTTGTCACCGATCCAAAGCCTAATGCTAAATTCATCTCAAGGGCCACCCTGCGTTCGAGGATTGAAGCTGTCGCCAAGAAAATGAAAATATTGGTATCTGAGGCCATGAGGGCTGTGGATCACATCGCCACCACTACAGACTGCTGGTCAGTCAGAAGAAGGAGCTTTATTGGTGTGACTGCCCACTGGGTGGACCCTGACAGCCTAACCAGACAATCAGCAGCCCTGGCCTGTAGACATTTAAGAGGTTCCCATACCTTTGATGTTTTGGCCACCGCACTCAATGACATCCATTCAGAATATGGAATCAGGAACAAAATTGTGAGAACAACCACCGACAACGGTTCCAACTTCCTAAAGGCTTTCAAAGTTTTCGGGGAGGAGACAAACAACAATGAAGTCTGTGGTGATGCAGAACCAGGGGAGGAAGAAGAGAATGAGGGTGAGGAAGGAGTGGAGTTTGCTGAAGTGTCAGAGATTCTAAATCAGAATGATGGCTTGGAATTTGAGCTCCCAAAGCATCAACGCTGTGCCTGTCATCTGCTCAATTTGGTCTCTACAGTAGATGCTGAAAAAGCAACTGCCAACGATGCATACAAAAAACTGCATCGCTCAGCATTCAGCAAGTGTCATGGACTGTGGAATAAATGTGGGCGATCCACTCTAGCAGCTGAAGCAGTGGAAGACCTCTGCTCCATCCAGCTGCTACGCCCAAATGCCACCCGGTGGAACTCACTGTTTATGGCTGTGGAAAGGCTGCTCAAGATTCTGAAAGACAAGGGAGAGACAGCTTTGAGAGCTGTCTGCACAGAATTGAAGGTTCCAATGTAAATTGGGATTATGTGTTGTGTGAATTTGAATTTATAGTAATACTTATGTCATGGCTTTGGTGAATGTCCCTGGTTTGTTACCTATTACAGCAACACCTACATTTATATATCGTTCTTGACCCTTTAGAAAAAATCCGGCATAAGTAGTGATCCCTAAAGGGAAATTACTTATCCACTTTTGACCCATCATTACAAATCCTGTTCAGCTTTCAACAACCTATCTACTACTGCACTCCAGTAGTGGTAAAAATATTTTATTGCCCCAATAAACTGAACCACAATAGGAACCGGTAGACAACCCCAGAATTGGCTACATGATTTACTTTAAAACCTTAGCCTAAAACCTTATAGATTAATAAGATATTGATTATTTGGATAAAATATTTATGCACCGTGGTAAAACACTGATGTTTAGTTTTTTCCAAACAGGTTCAATCCAGTTGAACTCACTTTCCTAACTGAGTATGTCACCACCATGAGCCCAGTCGCCCAGGCCATCAACATTCTTCAGGCCGAAACGAATGTCCAGATGGGATGGCTGCTTCCGACTATTACCCTGTTGAGTTCAAAACTGGAGAAAGCCAAGTTCCATCTAAAGTACTGCAAGCCGTTGGTTGAAGCCTTACAAGTGGGAATAAACAACCGCTTTGGCCACATGTCAACAGACCCTGAATTGGTTGCCGCTGCTATTCTCCTCCCTAAATTTAGAACTGCATGGACAAATGATATTGCTACAATCAGAATGGGTAAGACAAATGAAGATGATAGATGTTGACATTTGTACACAAAAATAATATGTGAATGTACATGAAATCAGGGTTAATGGTATTTCAGCTGTACTAATTCTATTTTGACCCTCCCTGTATTTCAGGAATGGACTACATCAAGGAGCAGATGGCGGATTCCTTCCTTGTCAGGAGAAGCCACCAGATCCAGCTCATCTGATGAGGGAGACTTCTTCTCTTCGCTGAAGAGCTCTCACGTTACTCAAGACAGCTCCAAGCAACTAGATGGATACCTGGCCCTTACAGCAGATCAGATGGATGTACTGAAGACGTTCCCTGCTGTCTGCAAGTTGTCTGTTAAGCTGAACACACCTCTGCCTGCCTCTGCAGCCTGTGAACGACTGTTTAGCTTTGCAGGACTTGTCTTCAGCCCTCGAAGAGCTCGGCTGGATTCGCGCAATTTTGAGAATCAACTTCTGCTGAAGATGAACCACAAGTTTGTTGACTTTTAATAAAGCACTATGCAACCACACAACCCAAACCTCTACCAAAGTTTAACCACTGCATTGAGTTTTTAGGTCTGCTTATTTCAAAAGAAAATTGTAAACTTTGGTATAGGTTTGGGTTGTGTAGTTGCATGGTGAAACGGGTCTCAAAATCAGACCTTATCAATCACTGTAAATATAAACAAAAAGGAAATTTTATGCAGTGTCAGTTCATGTTCTACAAGTGTCGCTTTAAGACCTGTTATATGGCATGGTTGTCATGGCACGGTAACAATGCAACCCGACATTTTTTGTTTAAAGTGGTTAAAGTTCTTTTTTTAGAAACTGAGAAATGTTGTCTAATATTTATTTTAAGTTTCATCACTTCCAATTTCACTTGTTCATGTATGAGTTCTATATTATTTTATAAATAATAATTGAAATCAGTTGAAATAAAGCCTGAATAGAACAATTTCGGTTGTTTTGTTTCTGTGTAGGCCTACTATAAAAAGCACTTTACATTTTTAATTTTGATACTTGTACTTTTACTTTTGATACTTAAGTACATTTCAACACCAGATACTTTAGATACTTAAGTACATTTAATATGAGCTACTTTAAGACTTTTACTCAAGTCATTTTCTGACAGGTGACTTTTACTTTTACCGAAGTCACTTTCAGGGAAGATATCTGTACTTTTACTCAAGTATGGCTTTCAAGTACTTTGTACACCACTGGCTAAATGAACACACACTGTTTACAATTTCCTGTGGCAAGTCATATTGCACCGTGCTTTATTAGACAATATGATGACTTCAGGCCTGAAAACTGTCTCTCAATAACTGTCAATTAAATAGTGAAGCAAGAGAGAGAGCAAGGAGCTATCTATGCCATGTTCACTGTGCAGTTTCTTTCTCCATCTCAGATCTTACACTAACAAAATTGCAATCTTGCCCTTTCACAATGATGCTATCATATATTTTTTTACAATATGATGAGCAATATATGATGACAAAGTGAAGTCATGATGATGTTCCCACCATTTGATCAAAAAATTGTTTTCGATCTATATAAGCTTTAGGTCATATCTTTAGATCCTGAAGAATGTCCCTGTAACACAAAGTGTATTAGATATGCAGAGAGCAATGGAAAACCACTAGGAGCAACTCTGCAAAATCAACATGCATACCAAGACATCATGTGACCAGAGGCGCCGCTTGTGAACAAGAGGGCAGGCAAATGGTTGGGGCCCCAGGCCATGAGGGGGCCCCGGAGGGCTGACAGACTTTACTCCACATCAATCTGGAAGTGAGAAAAAGGAAGAGAAAATTAGATGATGAGGAAAAAAGAAAGCAACAAGTGAAGCAGACAATGACAATTAACTATAACAGTGTAACTGAATGCTGTTATTACCATTGACTATTGAATATTATTTGAAGTTATTTTTTATAATGGATATTTATTTATTGTGCCAACTTATGTCTGCCAATGTAAACACTGGCTCTTTTTCATTTTTTATTGTTCTTTATAATTATATTTAGGAAATAATTAATGTTCTTTGTTTTTGTTTGTTTTTTAAAATCTACTTATGTAAGTGAAAAATCTGAAATTAAAAAAAGTGTTTACACTTCCTACCCTTCCTTGGTGTACGATTATTTATAACATAATGTTGAGGAACACTGTTTGAGGGGGCCCCTGGGAAATTTTGCTTAAGGCCCCAATAGACTCAGACCAGTGTGTTGAGGATCTAAAGCTGGGTTGACACACTCAGATGTAGACAGGGTAACTAAAACTGAATGACATGAAACACAAAATACCTGAACAGTGACCAGTTAGTTACCTGATGTTCATGCAGAGAATACAATATCGAGAAATGGATATTGAGAAAAGGCTCATTTTGAGCCCAATAGGCTACTTCTGTCGAAGCCCTAATTCATTCAACTGCAGGCAAAATGAGTGAGGCTTGTTAAACTGGGAGTATTTGTTTGGCAGGAGCTCCCTTTCTCAGTGATTCAGAGGTTAGTCTCTCTCGCTCTGTGCCCAGATACATGGTGCATGCTGATGTAAGTGCATATGCTGAGTGAGACTGGGATTGAACATGTGTGTGAAGCAATGTGTGTTGCAGACCATGTTCACCCACACTTGCCAACTGGTTGTCTGGGTTTCATTCAAACCTACTGAGGAAACATCTTGCTCCAGAGAATTGGCTTCCACCCACAACACACTGCTCACAACTTCCTGAAATTGCTCGAGAAACATTGCATTGGTCTTGTGACAAGCATCAGCATGCAAAAATTGAAACTGGACACAACAATTAGATGGTATGAATCCAAAGGCACTTGGTGAAAAATATGTAATATTCATATTGAAGGACTTCGAAGATATTGGAATGTTATGTCAAATTATTCAACAAGATACTAGGTATATAGGTTAGAAAACAAATGGACCAGAGCCTGACTGAGGAAAAAAGACAAACTACTGTCTTAGCCATTTAAAGTATATATCTGACAACCCCAATGTCCTTCGTATAAAAGACAAAATTACATTAGGGCCATACGACACAATGTTTGAAATGTTTAAAAATGAATACATTGACAAAGTAATTATTACGTATGTCTCTCCTTTTTGAACCACATCAAAATTATATTTAAATTATATAATTATCTTTAATGGACCTCGCAAAGAAGATATCAATATAGAAAATATCTAAGACATAAACTCATACAATAGGAGTTTATTAAAGCCTTAAGAAGCAAACATTATGATAAATATAAATAAAATATAATATATTCCAAAAAAATTACCAAAGCTCAAACTGTGACAACTTGTCATGTTTATGGTACTCTCAAAAGCAGACCAAGATTACTTGGTCTGCTTTTGTACATCAATCAATCAAATTATATTTGTATAGCCCATATTCACAAATCACAATTTGTCAAAGGGCTTAACAAGGTGTGATATCCCAAGAGTAAGTAAAAACTACTACAAAAAAACATTTTAATGGGGGAAAAAGAACCATAGAAACCTCAGAGAGAGCCACATGTGAGGGATCCCTCTCCCAGGACGGACAGAAGTGCAATAGATGCCACATGTAATGGAGAACATTGAGTATTTACAACATATAAATAGCAGCGAGGTGACATTATGGATATTCAGACTATAATTCCATTATTGGAGACCTGACTTGTAACAAACTAACAGTTTTTATTTGAGGAAATGTAATCATTGTGTTGTTCTCATTGTGTTATACAAAGGCAGAGTGCAGTATGTGCACTGCTTGGCTATTATGTAGATTTTATGGCAATGATTTTTAGATTAAATTATCAACCTAAAGTTAAGTTTTCCACTTTTCAATGCTCATTTGAAGTTGGATTGTATTCTTCCTCAAATTTAGATTATAAGACATCTCACTGTGTTTTCACATAATTCTCATTTGAAGCCAAAATATAAGGTAACAATACAGAACAGATATAAAACCTGAAAATGATAAGACTTAATTAGACCCAGTCTTTGCTTTAACTTCATTCTTTCTTCCCCTGCTGCGTCTCAGTTACTGCTACATAGAATCATATTGACGAAGTGGGTTTGTATGCACTAAATCATGCAAGACACTGAACCCTAATTTGCCTCTGACGGCTGTACAGGAAGTGTATGAATGGTGTGTGATAGCATCATGAACGTGTGTGAGAGGGTGAAGTGTAAAGTGCTTTGAGTCGACACTAACTCTAGAAAAATGGCTGCTCAAATACAGTCCATTTATCATTTAATAAGTGGCAGATCTTTAGAGCACTACCCAGCGTACATCCCCTATTAAATGATGTCCTGCAGGAGTATGTGCTGTGCTCTACACAGTCTTTTAACAAAAAGAGCCATTAGGAGTTCCATATGGGTGTAAAAGCTGAATATCGTGAAGACACTAAACAAAGTTTATTAAATCAGGCTGATGGAAAAGTATGTTTTCATACTACCAATGGGATTTTAATAGAATTGGCAACACATCTGCCTATTAGTGTCACTTACAGTCAAGAAGATATCACACTTCTTAATTATTATTATTATTATTATTATTATTAGCAGCAGCAGCAGCAGCAGCATCTATTATTACATTTCCCTCTCTCCCTCCTTTCCACCCTCCTGTCCCCCATTTGCTCTGCCCACCCAAACCAGTCAGGGCTAATGGCAGTCCACACTGAGTCAGGTTCTGCTAGAGGGTTTCTCCTCAAGGGCTTTTTTTGTTGTGGGAATTGTTGGGTTTTTCTATAATCTTTATAAAATCTCAACCCTATTATGTAAAGTGCCTTGAGATAATGTAGATATTGTATGTTGTGATTTTGCACATTCGAATTTTACTGAATTAAAATTACGAGGAATGTATGTGACAAAGTAGCCATGTGGGTTAACTACCACAATTACTACCATGCAGATTTAATATGGAGTCCATACAGATTGAAGCCTTGTAGATGACTGACCCACACCACTGACCACTTCATGGTTTATTTGAGTTTGATCACCATAATCTGTTCAAGCACTAATCTTTGTAAGTAATTTTTGAGTAGGTCTGGGGCGACCCAGACCTGTTATAAGATTGTGATGGAGTGTTTTGATTTTAACCTACACAGCTTTTTCCATCTTTATTTTGACAGCTTAATGTAGATTGATATATTCCTATATACTCTTTCACCAATTATATTTTGAAGAGATAAGAGACTGTAAAAGGAAGACTAGCAGTTCAAACTGGGCTATTTTTTGTTGTTGAATAATGCCTCTCAGTGCATATTTAGTTTTTGTCATGATTTGTTTGTATTTAAGAGAAGATTATTAAATAAATACAAATGCCACAAGTTTTTTTATTTTATTTTTGATAAATTGATTATTATATTAATCAAGTAATAAAAAATAATTGTTAGATTAATTGATTAATGGAAAAAATAATTGTTAGATAAATAAATAATCAATAGGTGCAAGAATTTACATTTCCTCCTATCAATCCTACAGACTTCAGTCATGCTTGCTTTTAATGACAACAGGAAAGGGGTTAGGGTTAGGGGGCTTTAACTATGTGATGACTTGATCCTACCTAGCATTCGATTCAAAACCAAACCTTGGAAATCCACCAACCCTGAGGTTAGGATCCTCTACAAGGTAAGGAGGGATTGTCACCTAAAAGCTGCATTAACTCATGGATATCTACAGAATACTTATATTTTGTTCATTTCTGAACTGAAATCAAAGCTTTTTTTCTAAACAAATAATATTCATGACTTTTTTAAGACTGAATGAGCCAGGACAGCAGCTTTAAAACGGTGTGCTTCGCCAATTGGGCAAGGCAAGCTTGTGTTGGATAACCTGGGAGCAGTAGCAGCTGTGAAATTCTAGTGTCCAGATGGCCAGTCTGCCTCTGGGTCACATTTCATTTAAACAATCAAGTTGCCTCTTTGGAAATCCAAGCAATTCTCACTGAAGAACCAACCATATGTCACCTTAAAATATTGTATCCAACCAGATGTACTGGGTTGTAACACCTTTTGGTGCTTATGTTAATAAGACAGAAAGGAACATCCTTATGTATCAAATAACGTGTGTCTCTTTGACTTAGGCACATTTAGAATTTGTGCAACTTTCAATAGCAAAGTGTAAAATTGGTCTTTACAACCTTGGGCTGTTTTTATATTTGATGTTGTACTGACCTTTAGATTGCCGACTGTAATCACATTACATATTAATTTAGCTGACGCTTTTACACAAAGCGACATACAAATGTGCCATCAACCATGAGGGTATAAACCCAGAACAACAAGAATCAAGTAAGTACAATTTTCTTCAACAGAGCCAAACTACAATGTGCTACATGTAAGTGCCATATAAGTGCAACTATTTTTATTTTTTTATCCAAGCGGAAGATGGGGGAGCTTGTTCCACCATTTAGGAGCCAGGACAGCAAACAGTTGTGATTTTGTTGAGTGGTTAGCTCGCAGTGAAGGAGCAAGTGTGAGTAAATATCAACAAACTCAGCTTTTCAAACATTTGAAGGTACACCATTTTGCCAGCATGGTAAAGAAAATATTGTATATTTGTGTTCATATTGATGTTGTGTTGGAAACATGGGCGGTTGAGGCTCAGGATGTAGAATGGGTTCACGAACCAGAACTGGTTCGTTCCCAGTCTTCGTCATTCCATATGCCAAAGTTCCCTCGGGCAAATTGCACCTGACAACTGTGTATGATGGAGAAACTGCTGCACATAGATGCACTGTATAAATGTATGTGTGAATGGGTCGATGGCAAACCTGTACTGTAAAGCCCTTTGAGGGGTCATCAAGTCAAGAGAAGTGCTATATAAATCCAGGCCATTTAATAAAAAAATATATATTTATCCCTGTAGCTCAACTCCTGTTACACCTAGATGTCACAAAGCCAGTAGGTCATTTTATTTATTTATTGTACCAGCTGTGTCAAGTAAAGCACATAAATATTAGACTTCTGAATATGAATGAGTATATTCAGTAAAAATGAATTTGTGGGCAGACAAAGTATAAGCCACTCCAATCTGCTCCCGCTTACGTGATTACCTGGTTGATTAGAAGAGAAGCAGAATCAAATGGCTCAATTACACCTTTAACTGCTTTATAACAATTTTGTGCAACATGGAAACAGCCCGCTATAATAATCCTGCATCATTTATCCTGCTAGTCATTCACATTGGCACTGAACTGCGATCACATCCTATATTTCTTAAGGCTACAGTGGCAAGCTGAACTGACTGGATGTCCTAAGTGGAATTGAACACCTTGGGCTCAGACGAGTGAGAGCTCATTCACCAAACACCACTCAATAATACAAATGACAGTTCAGGTCAGTCTGAGTTTCTCTATGGACGTAAGGGACTAAGTGCAGTTGTGACCTTTTGTGAAGTAAATCATAGTTGAACCTGCATATAGCAGCAATGTTACTGTACTGCTCCACTAATAACAAAGCATTTCGGTAGGGTTGCATACTGACCACTGCTAGCAGCATGAAGCTGTGTGCTTTTGATTTATACGTTAAAAATGCATCGAAGCTTTTCAGTTTCAAATGTCATTGATTCCCCTGCTTTAGCATAGATGTTATTAGGTTATTAATGGTTTTGTAGTGGACACATGAAACCTGCCCACTTGGACCTAACTCAACCTACTGAGGTAGCTAAGCCTCCACAGCGGGGGCGCCCTCCTGCTCACCCCCGGGCCACCGCACAGCCCTTCGTGTTCCTCCAGTTAAACCCCCAACTTCATCCTTGGCTCATGTTTTACGGAGCCGTGCAGGTCGGGTGATACGAGCCCTGATGCATTAACTTGGTGTGAATTCTGGGGGGACGTATGTTGTGGACACATGATAAGACAGAATTCACCAAACACCGTTACATTGGTTTACACTAATTGATTGCACTACGTGGTTTGCACACTTACACACCCTGTAAGGAGCGGTGGGGTTACCAATGTAACAAGGGCACTGGGAGTGGTTAAAAGCGGATGTGTGGTACCGGAGGTACCGGAATTGCTCTGCATGGTTGATATGTTTGTAAAAAAAAACACATGCTGAGAGGTGCACAAACTGACGAGAGATCTCCGGACTACTTCATTCCCTCGACTCCTACAGTTTGTCACTTTAGTAACTGCAAACAATAACATTGGTTTATTTAAGATCTCAACAATGTTTTTACAATGACATCCCCAGCAAAAAATGTTGTCTCGTCTCTTAACATCAACGATTGCTGATGATGTAATGGCTTCTTGAAGGGCTGTCCCAATTCGTAGGAGAAGATTTCAACAACTACCCCTTGTGACTCCGTTTCAATGGGCTAGATAACCCTTGAAAACAATGTTATTGTTGCTGTTATTCTCCCTTTGTTGTCATATATAATTGTATCTACATGACTGTAACTATGAATTGAATGAAAAATTAACAAAACCCCAAACAAATTCCCAGGTGTAAACTGGGTGTCTTTGTCTCTGTAATTATTTTGTGTCTATTTGTTGTTTACTTGGTTTCTCTGTAATCATTTAATAAGTGTCACACGAGGTGAGGACAAAAGACACTCGAGGACGGATCTAAAACAGGTTTAGAGAAAAAAAATAACAAAATGTACAAGAACACAAAACACATAACTCAGACAGAGATGTGACAGTTACGCTTTGTGTACATACAGTATCTTTCAGTGAAAAGATATGATTACATAGATATGATGGGAGTGTATCTTATAACCCCCCGTTGGAGCCAACGGGTGGATGCTGGGGTGGTGGAGGGGCTGAAGCTACTAGCAGTAATTCTGAGGCAGCAGCAGGGCAAGCAAAGGGAGTGATTTTCTCTGCTTAAATAGACCGCCTTATAGGATGGGTGTGTATTAAAGATGATTGTGGAGAGTGAGGTGTGTCACATGATGTCTGTCACATGATTGAAGAAGCACAGCTGGAGTTGTCTACCTGAACTGGCTTGCAAGCATTGCTCCATTAAATGAGAAGAAACAGCACTCTTTTAGTCAAATTCCCTGTATCATCATACATACTTCTCCCATGAAACAGATTCTGATTCCTCAAATCCGTCCTTCAACCACATTCCAATGTTGATTGTTGGATTCAGATTCAGTGACTGCAGTCAGCTGAAGTACACTGAACTCTTTGCCCTGTTCTTGAGACAGCTTTTTCTTTCCTGCATGGTGCAATATCATGCTGGAGGTCGCCATTGTAATCTGGTAAACTGTGGCCTTAAGAGGATGCACATGGTCAGCTCCTAAATTATGTTATTCATGTTATGTAAATCTGTCCTGTGTTGCTTAGCCTGTGCCCACTCCAGCCTCAGATTTCTGTTGCTGGCTGAAAGGAGTGGAGCAGGATGTGGTCATTAACCAAACCATCTCAATATTGGATGTTTTACAGTCTGTTCACGCAAGTACACATTCTTTTTCATGTTTGATGTGAATTTGAACTGATGCTCCAGACCTGTATCTGCAGGATTTTATGCTTTGCACTTCTTCCACATGATTTGCTGACTGGATAATGGCATAATTTAGAAGGCATGCAAATCGGTGAAGGTTCTCAGTCATTCAGGTCATGGTACCTTCAGGAGTTTGTACATAGGCAACTAGAATCGGTTGTCTTTCTTGAAGACATTTCACCTCTCATCCAAGTGGCTTCTTCAGTTCTAACTGACTAGTGGAAGGCATTGAACTTATGTGGATATTGAGAGTCATTATATTAAACTTGAAACCTCCCACTAGTCTATATAAAATAGGCTAACAGTTATAAAATGTTTGTGTATAAAATGGATTCATATTGGGTTTAAATCAATTCAAATTTCTTCCTCCGGCTGTTGATTCAAATCAAGCTAAAGGTCAAATCTAATGTAGCTTAGATGAAGCGTGAGATTGACAGCTGGATTGGGGCGATGTTGGAATGCAGGCGCTGTACCAGACCATATAGGTGATGAATGGGCAAAGCTCTTGATTTACCAGTTGATCTTCATTACAACCCTCACCTCACCTCATGAGTTTTTGGTTGTTACAAAAAGAGCAAGATCATGGAGCTTTTTTCCTATCTTTATTCAAGAGCATGGTCTTTTAATGCATGACTTGTTGAATTTATGTTCAGATTGTGTATGACTTTCCATCAAAACCCTGCCCTTGCACTCAAATAGCCCCTGTTGCACTTACATTTGCTCTGCTTCTGCTCAAACTGTGTGCTTGCACTCAGATATATTCTTGCTCACACAGATTTCCTGTGCTCCAAGCTTTGGCCCTTCTCCGCACTCAGGCTGCTTTCTGCACACTTGTGAATCGTCTGCGGATTTGTCCTCTGCACTTGGATTTTTTTGTGGAACAACCCTATCAAAATTACCCAACCAATTTAACAGTGTTTCCCACGTAATTATTTCAATCCATGGAGATAAGGGGGTGAGAGAAAGAACTGCATTGCAACTGTAGCTGAAACTATGAGGTCTGATTGTCTGTGTGGACAGTAAAAACATTATGGACCATAGTGCAAGCTCATGATGTTGTGACAGCATGAGAAAACACAAATGGACTGCAAATAGTGATGCACACACCAAGTTACAGATCTCTTATGTTATTATGAGAAGTAAAACAAATATTTTGGTTCATTATGAAACTGTGGTGGGACAGAAATTTGTCTGCCACAATCTAGATAATTAATGTGAAACACTGATGTATTTTCTAGTATGTTGAAATAATGTCAAGAAGATTTTCACACTTACAAATATACATACAACACAAGACACATCTCTTTGGTTGCTGTCTGCTGGTTCCCGGGGGCCCCGCACCCCAGCGCGCTACTGCTGATAAAGAGGAGAGAGTCATTAGTTGAACTGGAACACCTGAGAACAATCAGACTCTCTCCCTGTCACCGATCCCAGAACCCCATCCCCATTCCCTCTCTCCTGCAGCCAACACTGACCACGCCCCACTACCACAATACACAATGCTTGTTTGAACCCATCCTGGCCCTACTAGACTAGGACCCTGGACTGAGTTCTGGCTAGATTCTCCGTCCTGACACTCAGCCAGTTATTCTCAGCATTAAAAAGGAGTGTTTAAAACAACCTTATAGTTCAAGATAGTTCCTTCCCTCTATTTAACAGTGACAGTCGTTTGTTTTTGTTAATTTCCTTTGCAGAGGAGCCTCATGCCGTGATAGGCATTGTTAATGATTAATTTAAGAGGGTTTGAGCAGTCAGAGACATTACCTTGCACAACAAGTTTTTTTTATAGAAAGTGACATCTAAAGAAGGGACAGACAGAGACAGGTCATTATGCTCAATTAGGGTCCCATTTTAACCAAAGAGCTATCTGAAGAGACGATTACAGCTGGCGTTTTGACAGGCATTCTCAGATATGTCCTCTGCTAATTGCTAATAAAAGTTTGAGTAATGCTGCAATTAAAGTCAGAGGAAATATGATCCAGAGCGTGCAGTACATTTACTGTTTTGGTATTGACTTCAGTGGTGAATACACTTTCTGATCAATTGACTTATACGATAAAATAACTTTGTGTTTGTGTGCAGTGTTGATATGGTAATAAATGAACTGCATCTTTTGCACAAGTTTTAGAACACCTCCATTTCCAGTTCATTTGGGCAGGTCAATTCCAGTAAATGACTTTAAATGCTAGGTGAAAAGGAAAGTGGTTTATTTTAAGTTCACCACCAAAATATGTTAATATGTTAATTTAAAAACGAAAAGCCCTTTATTTGGGGTGAAGTAAAGGTTTAACTAGCAGCCTTCCTGTCAGTCACCCAAGGAAAAGGTAAATGTTGCATGCACACATACACACTGACGGGGAAGGGCCAAGAATACAATTTAATCCAGTGTTAATCCAGACGTGTGCCAGTATCTCTCCTCTGCAACCTTTAAATTCAGGAGCACGAAGCTAATCCTGGCCTTTCACTGTCAGGGAATAAGATATAGTACAACAGCCCACATGTCTAAAGATGTGTTCAACAAGCACTGTGCAGTGAACTCTTCCACCTGATGTCCAACTGAACAACCTGGAAGAGCTGAGCTTCCAAAGACGCTTTGAAAGCTTAAATAGCTTGTCTTGAATGATCATCAAAGCCTCAGTTTTGCTGTCCAGGTCTCACTATGTTGTCAGTGTCATAACAAACACTTTTTCCTGGTTAACTGGATTTTTAGGTTCAAACTGTAATTCCCTAAAAGCTTCCTTAACTAGGATTTGGGATGAATTAAATATGATTTATGCAGCCTTTTCGTATGGATGACATAAATGCATTAGCGGCTTGACTGTTATACAATACAAGGATGAATAAGAAACGCTTTACATTCGGAGTAGAGAAATTCATTAGTATTGTTTTGTACCACAGAGCATTGCTACCATTCAATGTGTGCGTGTGTGTTTTTGAAATATTTCAAAATATACCTGCAATAAAGGCTATGATTAACACCCATAAGGTATTATTAAGGTACAACATACTGGCATTCATTTAGAGGCCATAGTATTGAATTGACTAAAATGCAATCACCCTTTTAAGATTAACTACAGGACAAGCAGAGCAATTATGTAGCTCTAATGTGTTAATTCATCAGAATAAAAACAAGTCTGCCTTCATCAATTTTTACAAATAACATACTACATTTAATACACTAGGGGTTTACAATCTGATAAACGTTTTCCCTTTAGCACATCTTCAACTGGTGGTACACTCAGCATTGCTCTGATGTTGTTGTCAAAAATAGATGTTGGTCTTGCTTGAATTGGTTTATTGGTAGTTACAGGCTAACAACAGCTTCTGTTCACTTTCCCAAATAACTCACCTTCCATTTGCCACAATCAGATATGAAAGTAATTGAAAGTTTTCCTCTAGCCACAACACTCACAGCAGTTGAGCCCACAGATGCAGGATTTTTCTTATACAGATTTTAAGGGTGGAAAATGGTCACATATCAATATATGGGGTGATATGTCTTTGACATGAATTTATATATTCTAGGGATGAAGGTTGTTTGTCCATTTATGGTAAGATAATGGTTTTGCTCTGTGTTGTATTATTTCTCTTGTTTCTTTGGCTTGTAGCTAAATATGGTACAAAACCCTTAAAACCCCAACCCCAAAAATGCCATTTCTCTTTGTTAGAGAAGACAAATTTGATGTATTTTCATGATTTCTAAATTAACCCTAGCATCTTTTTCTGCAATATTTCATATAAACACATATTGGACAGCATGTATGCCGATAATGATAGGTAAGTCAGAGTATCAGCCAATGAAATAGCTTGCCGGTTTTTCCGACAGCCTCAACACAGCAGCACCATAATACACTGGCTATCTTTCAGTGTCCTTTTAAATAAAACTTAACTTGAAACTTGTTTTATTTAAATACTTGATGATTTGAAATTAGAGATTGAGACGACAAACTCATTTGAAGAGAAGTCCTCTGCTGGTCATGAGAGAATACAACAGAGAATACAGGCACTTGCGAATTGGCTTCACTTTCCAGATCCGTAGTCTATGTCCATTTTTATATTCAAACCAACTAATGCAGACCTTGTGCAGCTGCATTACTCCAGTTATAGACTTATAAAGTTGACAGCTAAAGTGTTTACACATCTAGCAGACACAGAGCAACACTAAAATGTATTTGATACCATGTTGTTGACACCTCGAATCCAACATTCACTCGGCTCTTAGCTGCGTCAAACATTATAATTATCTGTGGGTTGACCCCTGTCACATCAAATTTAGTCATTTGATCAGCAGAAATACAACATTTATCGTCCTCTTGATTAATCACCTGTGTAACTGCTTACAAAGCATTCTGGGTATTGATGCAGCATGAATCTTTGTTGACTGTGAATATTATTGATGCATAGGAGATGATTAAGCGCCTGGTAACAGGAGAAAAAAATAAATCAGACTTGGTGGAAATGCAGAATATTTATGAGAGTGGCAATGTCTTCTTGACTAACTCTTTTCAATGTGTCCTCTATGGTTTGCATTGTGTATACATCAGGGCACACAGCTCACACACATATCAATATATGTGAACTACATTCTTGAATCATCCCCCTGACCAGAGCTTCTGCACACTTCAAATACATTTAATAGAAAATGTAAATGTGTCCCCTTCCACAAATATGCAGGAGCAGGGTTTATGAAATATACAGAAGCCATCCACCAGGTGGCTTCACTTTTTGGGAACTTTATGTACAGCCATGGTACTGACACATGACATGACAGGAAACTACAATATATGTCTGGCAATACTATATCTGATGAATTTACAACAGTATTTGTAAATTGGTTGGGCTCATTTTTTTCAGTGACCACATTAAAATCAAATGTGCATTTGGATCTACAAGTGCAAATTTTGTCAACAGTGTATATGGCTTGTAACATGGCTTCACCCTTTGTCCATATGGAAATATCTCTGGCTTGATTTTTGTAACCACCAATTGTCTTAGTGTTTGTATCACAGCACACCACAGAGTTTGTTCTATGTACAGTAGCCTTGAGCTACAAGCCTGCAGCAGAAATAACGAGCAGCCTATGCAGGTCTGGTAACCTTGCTTCTTTCTCCACAACTCCTTGTTTTCATTTCTCTTATTTACAATCCTAAACTACAACCTTCGCCGACTCAAATGTTTTGAGAAACTATCTAATTTCATGACCAGTCACAAAAGGCTTAATTGAAGACTTTTCGTCACACAGTTCCCCTTTAAAGTTGTAGTGGTTTGTGAATGAAATAGAGAAAAAATAACAGCTCCAACTAATCACAGCTGATTAAAAATCATTTTCCGCCATTTTCAAGGAGAATCCTTACAAGAGTGATTAAATACATCCCTCGGTGTTCTTGTCACTTAATTTAATTAGTTTAAAACTCCACTTCTACACTAGTAATAGCAAAAGAAGGAGGAGTTGTAGCTGTAGCACGACAGTAGCATAATTATGAAATTGTAATGGTGGTGCTTGGTGGTTCGTTTCGCTTCCAGTGGCTCTTCACCAAAAGGGTTAATGGTAGTTCTGGCATTAGAAGCAGGAATAGTGCTAATGGGGATAAATGTTCTAAAAGTGACAGTACCAGCAGTACAAGCTGTGTGTCACCTGTTTCCTGCTGTTTGAACTGAAATGACCTCATGGCAACTCCAAGAGTGAGATCCTCCTTTTTTTTCTTCATCTTCCTCTCATTCCCTTTTCCAGTCAGTCACTCAATAACCAGCTCTCCCTAGGTGACCTTCTCTCACTTTGCCCCCCTCCCCTCTCTCTCCTTCCATCACACTCTTCTCTAATACTCTGTCAGACAGAAAAGAGCCTGCTGGAAATGAGAGTGAAAAGGCATGTGTGCGCATTAGCTGGGGTTTGTGAGTGCACATTGTTTGCATGACTATGATGAAGAAAAGCGGTAGGACGGCTGTGAAAAAAAGGCCGGAGTAAAACAAAGTGAAGGGAAAGTCAGACAGAGGGGAGCGGGGAAAACAAAGAGGGAGGATTAGGAAATGATTGCTTGAATCACAGGTTACAGATTGATGTCTTGTCAGATGCTGCTGCTAACTTGTCAGTGTGTGTGTGTGTGTGTGTGTTCTACTTTTTTCCTGATCATTTTGTAATTTTTTCTCTGGAGGAGCATCTGTGCTTATGCTGTCTGAATGCAGTCTTGCAGCACTATCTGTTTATTCTTTCCATCCATTCATTATCTATACCAAGTATCCTTTGGGGGGAGTTGGAGCCAATCCCAGTGGAAATTGGGTGAAAGGCAGGGTACAGATCACCCACCGCTTCTAAGGGCCAACATACAGAGCCAAACAGCCATTGACATTCAACCGGGATCCAAACCAGGAACCCTCTTGCTGTGAGACAATAGCTAATCAGTGCACCACCGTGCCGCCCCTGTTTATCAGTTCCTACTACGGTAATTTGGAATTTCTTTTCTGACATTATAGGTTTTAGAGTAGCTGAGTGACTCATGTTGAAAATAACGTAGTGCAGTTGTCAGCAGATTAGGCAAAAACACACATTTTGAGAGTCTGAAATCTCACCCTACTTTTGCACACCTTATTTTCCTACTTTGCTCCAAATAGTGGAGGTTCTGGTTAAGGGAGAAGGATCTTTAGCTTTGTTCTTTCATATTTTCCGCTGAACTGCAAATGTATGGCAGCCAGACAGACCCCAGTCATTGGGGGAGTGCATTAGAGCATGCTGCATGGTAGCTGGCCAGTCACAACCAGGTTTCAACTTTGTTTCAAGTTCCAAATTTCCAAACATTTTATCCTTTACTCAAACTCCCAAAAGAAAAGAAAAACTTTCAAAAGCTGCTTATGTTTTCTTTCATTCCAAATATACTAGAATGGGAAAAAATACTAAAACTTACTTGGTTTTACTGGTGGTTTTCAATCCTGGTCATCCAGATTTTCTATTACGTCATTATGAGAGTGTGCCCACAACCCAACTGGAATATTCCAGTTCTCCAATAAAGCCCATCATCATTTTGGCCCCTTCCAATGTAAGGTCAGCCAAGGTTTTGACGAGTGTCTCTGGCCATATTTCAGTACCGGCTCTGAATGGCTCTAAATTTATGTGCTATTGCATACAGCTTTTCTCTATCTCTGTCACCCCCCCCCCCCCCCATCCCTCTTTTCTCCCCTCATACCACTCCACAGACACCCTTGATTTTGTCTCTTCTCTCTATTCTCTATTGTGGAGCATATGGATTCCGTCCATATATATGGAGTGCTCAGTAGTGTCCTCTCCCTCTCAGTGGTAACATATATGTCCCTTATGAACATATTGCACCTCTTCTGGCAGGACCTATATATTGTGTGTGTGTGTGTGTGTGTGTGTGTGTGTGTGTGTGTGTGTGTGTGTGTGTGTGTGTGTGTTGTCCATTACTCTGAAAGCTTCCCTCTCTCTGATTCACTGTGGTTCTAATGACATTTAACCTGCCAGGCCATTTTGAAAATGGGCCCTGGCCGCAAGAACATCTGATGTATGGTCCCATCTGTGTGTCATGCACACCGCCACATACATTCTGGTACAGACATATGCAGTGCAATACACTTAAACACAAATGCATGCAAATGCACATAGTCATGATCTTGTGTGCAACATTGCCCTTACAGCTTTTATCATTAATTCCAGCTTCAATCTGCCATGGGGTGAGGGCAGTTCATTCATTAGTTTCTCTTCCTAACAATATTAGCTGTATTTCACCTCCGACATTATCTGCCCTGTAGATCTGCTATGCCCAACTGCATTCATAATCAACCCCCCAGCTGCAGTACTGATAACTTCTAAATATAATACACTCCAGCAAAGCGTAGCTTTCATCACCCCAGTGCATTTCTGACAATTGACTTTTTTTTTTACATTTTCCATGGATTGCAATCCTCATATTTGCAAAAGATCAAGGGCTCCATTTGAACTATCTGAGGATAGTCTGAAGCACTGATAGTTTAACAGCACATCTAGAGTATGTGCTAATATCTCAATTAAATACAGTTTCTGCTTCTCTGGCCTTCTTTCGATGATACCAGATGCTTGTCTCTGTTGCTTCTTGCTTCAGGGAAGAGTTGTTCATGTTCACAGTTATTGATTTAGCTGTCCGTAGCATATAAGTGATTGAATTAAACATCAAACGTGAGTGGTATTACCATTTAAGCTGGAGAGTGAGGTTATAGGTTTCACACTATCTCTCAGTATAATAGTGAAATCTAACAGGATTGAGTCATTTTGTCATCACAAAGTGCAAATTGAAGCTCTCACAGTTTTAATTAGTCAGACTTTGTACACAAGCAAATTAGGATGAACTACACACACACACACACACACACACAGATACAGATAGAGAAGTGAATGTAAACCGAACCAGTCCTGAATCTGCTTTCAACAAGTATCTTTATCAAAGGAATGCATCATCACAGCTCTCTGAACTCTCAGAAAATTTTTAAAATCAAGGGAGACTTTTCACATTATCTTCCTCTGTCTGTGCACACACACACACACAACACACAGTTCTGTCATTCCCTGAAAACATTTCTAAAGACTTGGGTTCTTTCTCAAAAAGGTTTCAAAGAGCTTCTCTTTGAATTTCTGATGTCCGGGGAAAAGCTCTGGAAGTTTCAAATCACAACCAGAAAACTTCAAACACTGACACACGTGCACACACACACACACTCGCACAGACACAAACACACACACACACACACACACATTTGGACATAGCCTACACATCCAACCCACACAATTATTCCCTCTTAGATATGACATCATCTTGGTTCACAGCCAAAACATCTATTTTTGGCTGTGAAATGAGTATATCAGGTGTTACCACATGTGAAATTCATATCTAAACATGTTTTGCACATGGGAAGTTTGGTTTTGGAACATTTTGGTGGCAAAATGTGTGAAGCACCTGTAAATACCCTTGTAAAACCCATGTGATTACCACATGTGCTACCATGATTTCCTTACATACAATTCATGTGGTTTTACTGTATGGGACAGTCTGTCTTCTCACAGCTCACAGTATAAAACTGTTTTTTGTTGTAAACATTGAATAGGAAAGTGGGTTCCAAAAATGTATTTTATATATAGATGTATATCTATATATACATCTATATATAGATATATATTGAGAGAGAGAGAGATGCATAGACCTTTATGGACAGAGCAGACAATCTGTATATCTATAACAATATATCAGTGGCCTCAGTAAGATAGCACCACAGTCACAGTAGGACTTATTAAATAAAACCATAGGATGTTTTTAGTACAAGAATACAAATATGATGAGATCATATAAATGCAGCACTCCAGTGATTTTACTATAAATATAAAAATTAGTTTTCATGCCATGTTGAGCACTACTCCACCTGTGGAAACACTTTTATAATATCTTCTGTGGATCTGTGGAGGAGTTTTGTCCTCCACAGTCTGAGAAAGTCTGGGAAAATAACCTTGATGGTGTCAGCAGGGGCCAAGATTAGAGACTTCAAATTTACAACAGAAAACACAAGTCAAAGCTTTTGAGTTGATTTATAGGATGAGGGCGAGGGATGTGAGCTGGAGACACCATCAAGCTTATGTATTATAGGATCCAGTGTTTTGTAACTTCACCCCTTTGGGGGATTATAAGGTGCATTCAGACAGAACACAATAAATGTTTGCAAAAGCAAATTCCGTGCAGCTTTGACCACTGGACTGTTTCTATCGTCTATGTCTGTTAAGTCAAACTACCAATTAGCAAACCAGTAATTTTTTTTTTCCTGTTCCCCATTTTACATATTCTTTTGTATAATGCCTATTCGTTAAGCCTAAATTGTGCAATTTGGTAGTTTCATGGTGGATTTGTAAGTGGGATGGGATCACAATTGATTGTACGTTTCAGATGGGCATGGTATGGTTGTGGTCTTATCATATGCAACCCTATATCCCTCTTTAAATGTGGTCATGACACATTGTTTGGCAATCCAGCAGAGAGCTTTTGTCCGACATGTCAAGCAGGAGTAATGCAGCTCAAAAACACTGGTAAAGGCACTTAATGTCTTTGTGAAGTATAATTCACTTCTAGATCCACATGAGGATATGACCACCATCTAGTTTTTTGGTGCATCATACAATGATCCATACTCATTAGTACAATGACAGTATAGAATTAATGATTTCAACTGTTTCATTCAATCTAGATCATGCATGGATGCATGATGGAGCTGGTAAAAACATTACCAGCTCCATCCTCATATTTAAACATAATCATTATCCTGCTATGATCCACCAATAAATCAGAATTTTTAAAATAAGACTATTTGATTTGGAGATCCTAAAAAAAACCCAAACATCATGTTGGTGATCACAGCAGCATTTATTTTATTAAAGTGCAGATCCACAGGTAGTGCAGTATGTTAGCAGAAAGAAGTCTGCTGCTGAGTAACTGTTGCCACAGTTACTCACTGATTTGGATGGAGACACTGGGGAAGGCAGAAGGAGCAGATGGTCCAGAGGGATTTATTAGCAGAGAGAGAAGTTTTAACTGATATTTCATGAGAGGGTTTGACCTGTTTTCCAAGTGTTGGTATCCAAAACATCTTGACTGGCAGTAGACACTAGGGAAATTCATAAAAATGTTTAATAGTTGGCCTTATCACCAATCAAATTGATTTGTCAACTGGTTTAAAATGTAAAATAAAATTATACAAAACAGGAGAAGACAGAGTTGCATGATCCAGGGGAATTTTATGGATGTGATTTCACAAATGCAAAGCGAAATTGTGGGTCAAAATTCACCAAAGTTGAATTCCATGTGAAGCCACACTGTGCCACAGGAAGCGAATATTTCATTTATGTACAGTGAATGGAAGGGGTTGGTTCGCCGCTGCTCAATTTATGCATTCTGCCCTAAAGTGACGTAGATGAAGCAAATGTTCGCAGTTTCCCTGCTCTGAGCAGGTGGGATCACCAAGCAAAACTCTTGGCACCAGAAGTGTAATGTGTTGCTGGATTCAAGTCACCACACCCTTTCCTGCACTTGTCGCATGGCCAATCAGCCCACCATACCAAACTGATGCAGTCGGGAGACTCAGTCAACGACAGGAAAATAGTTCACAATAGTTTCACTCCATCATATACTGTAGTACAATTGTTTGACTGATGAGTCTATAACAGGGAAGATCATACCATGCTATGTATGTATGTCTGTGCTTGCTTGTGTGTTTGAGAGAGAAAAGGAGGCATGTGTTTGCAGATCTCCCCTAAGACTCTCTTGACTTTATTAGGGCCAAGTGATTATGCCATAGAAATCCCATAATTAAACCCCAAAACACACCCACAGGGACCAAGGCATTGCAAATGCATTTTTGAGTGGAAACAAACATAGACAGAGTTTGAAATTGTTTCTGTGTGTGTGTGTGTGTGTGTGTGTGTGTGTGTGTGTGTGTGTGTGTGTGTGTGTGTGTGTGTGTGTGTGTGTGTGTGTGTGTGTGTGTGTGTGTGTGTTCGTCCCTTGTGTGCTAGTTATGGCTGCCTTCCAATGGCAAGCGCTCTCATTTAGTCCTGAGGGGCACATACACTTTCACTCTGTTTATACCAGCAGGACGATGGAGCCAGAGCTTCCAGCTCCATCAAACACATGGTCTACACATGAAACCAAGGGGGGATTGACACCTTGTTTGCTCAGGCCTTACTCTGTGGAAAGCAAGGATCTATTGTTAGTCAGCCAGGTATTCATTCATTCACATTCTTCTCCGACCACCCTCGGGCCCTCACACACATACTTACCCAAATAGGAAATTTCAGTTACCGCTCATCTGTCTGGCTTCTTTGAAACAATGCACAATTTAATTGCTAAATATAAAAAAAAAAAAACTAAACTTGATTAAAATGTATATTAATAAATCAATACTAATAATAAATTAATATTTTAGCCTTCAGGAAGTACCATATACTCACAAAGCACTTTATTAGGAACAAATGTATACTTATCTACTCATACAATTATCCAACCAGTCAATCATGTGGCTGGAGAGCAACGTATAGAACCGCAGATACAGGCCAGGAGCTTCAGTTAATGTTCAATTCAAACATTAGAATGGAGAAGACAAAAAAAGTGATTTCAGTTACATTATTGTTGGTGCCAGTCTGATTTGACTGAAACTGCAGTTTGAAACTGCTGAGATGTTCGTTTTTTAACTGAGGAAAACTAAAAACATTCAGTGAGCAGCTGTTCTGCAGACGGAAACACCTTGTTGATGAAAGAGGTCAAAGGACAATGGCTGGACTGTATGAACCTAGTGACACAGGCTCGCCAAAAGCACACAACTGATGACGACTGTGAAATCACATTCTGCTCTGATGAAGCTGGATTTCTGCTAAGGCTGCAGAGGGTAGGGTCAGAATTTGACATTTGGCATTAATCTATGGACCCAACCTGCCCTGTGTCAACAGTCCAGGCTGCTGCTGGTGGTGTAATGGTGTGAGGAATGAGTATTGTTGCAGATAATGTCCATCCCTTTATAGCAACAGTTTTCCATCTTCTATTGGCTGCATATCAGAAAGCAAAGGTCATCCCAAACTGGTTTTGTGAACATGATAGTGAGTTCAGTGAACTTCAGTGAACGCCACAGTCCCATGTGAATCAAGTAGAACAGCATTTGGATCTGATAGAACAGGAGATTGGCAGCATGAATGTGAAGCTGAGATGATGTGATGCAGTCATGTCAACATGGAGCAGAATCTCAAAGGAATGTTTCCAGCTTGAGAATCAGTGCCAAACGAATTAATGCTGAGCAAAAGGAGGTCCTACACATTACCATAGGACAGTATTGTTACGGTGTTCCTGATAATGTGTACACTGAGTTTGTTATTTTTCTTTGTAATAAATAGATAATTCAATGGCCAACTCTATGAAATAATTAACTTTTTAAAATGTGAATTATAACTCTTATACAAACTTGAAAGCTAGTGTGCAGCTGTTTCATTCTAATCCTTGCAAGAGCTCTGTGCAACACTGAAGATGACCCAGCATTTAAAAATTGATAAACTGTCACCTCCAACTATTCATAAACCTTTGAGAAAGTAGTTGTCAAAAAGGCTGAATTGAGCAGTGGAATAAACAGAGCACCAGTAGAGCAACATTAAACTCCACGGTGAATATAAGACACCAAGAACACTATCGCTGTATCTGAAATCACCTTGTCTGCGTGCAGTGCAGTACTGTGTGGGACAAATCAGTAAGGGTCTCTTAGAAAAGATCCAGGAAGTGTTTGTGGGGTGTTCTTTAACCAGACGCTCATTTAAAAAAGCCAGTTAGATGTTGTCCTTAAAGTATTTTAACTTCCAAAACAGAATAACACATTTAAAAACACATATCTTCTTTTTGCAATTGTTGAAGTTTCGCTTTTGGATAACGATATTAGTGAATTAGTGACAGATGTGTCAGATCTTTCACTTAAACGCTATCTGGCTTATTAATCAGCAAGGAAACATGAGCTGTTTCCCAAGTCAGGGGCTCAGTGGGTCACGTTGCCTGCACAGGCGAAACCAAAAGTAGACCTTCAGGTCTACGGAGGTTTTACGCTTCATCACCTAAGTGCAATGAATTCTGGGATAGGTTGGACTGAGATGGATCTATCCGTTGGAACTTTGTTTCTCGGGGATGGAACGATGCATTCGGCTGCCATATTTGAAGGAGCCTTTGAATTGAGACTGTCTAGTCTAGCTGTGACGCAATCGCCTTTGTCTTATAATTTTTACATGCTATCAAATAAAAAATTACAATTTCAGCGTCAATAATTTCACATTTCTGGTTGTGTAACTGTTCCAGATTTTCGAGTGTAATTTTAACATCTGGTCTGTCCCATAAAATGCTGGTGTGCTTACATGCACAGTGCCAAAATGGCAGCCAGTAAAAGCCTTTTTCCATTGAAGGTAAATTAGGCTGTGTGGTAATAAAAGCAGCCTGTAACAGAGGCTTTTAGTGGACCTTTATTAAAGCTGTCAAACACCCAGGAGAAGAGATGAGTAAAGGAGAGGACAAGGGAAGAGAAGATGAATATGCATAAAGAGGAGGGGAGTGGAAGAAAGGAGGTAAAGAGAGGACAAGGGCAGAGAGGTGAAGATAATTAGTAAAGTATGGGAAGGGAGGAAAAGGAGGAAAAGAGGATATGGCCAAGGAAGAGATATCACCAGAGAGTGGAAAATAAAGCACAAAGGAAAAAGATAGCATGATGAAGGTAAAGAAAGTAACAAATTGGGGGATGAGAAAGGAAAGGATGAAGAAAGCCAGGGAGGCTTCCTCCCAGGGAGGGAGGAGGACACAGACAAGAATACAAAAATATTGAGCTAGCTCCACTGAGATTGACCATCTCGTCGATAGCTCTGTAGACTCATTACGATTAACATTAGACTCAATAGCGCCTCTAAAAAAGAAACATAAAACATAGTAAATTAGCTCCGTGGTATAATTCCAAGACACATGAGTTAAAACAAGTATCAAAAAAACTAGAAAGGAAGTGGCGCTCCAGCAACCGTGTTGAATATCTCCTACATTGGAAGAGTAGTGTTAAAGCATATAAGAAGGCCCTCCACAAAGCAAGAGCTGCCTACTATTCCAAACTAATAGAAGAGAATAAAAACAACGCCAGGTTTCTCTTCAGCACTGTAGCCAGGCTGACAGAGAGTTACACCTCCACCGAACCCAGTATTCCTCGATCCCTAAATAGCAATATCTTTATGAATTTCTTTAATGATAAAATTCTAACTATTAGAAATCAAATCAAACATCTCCTGCCCTCAATTGGCACTAATACCCTACCAAGAACAGAAATCTCAGAAACAGCTAAGAATCCCACCAATTATTTAGACAGCTTCTCTCTGATCACCCTTGATCAGCTGACCAAACTAATCTCATGTTCTAAACCAACAACTTGTATCTTAGATCCTATTCCTACAAAATCACTTAAAGAAATTCTGCCCCTAATTGATAGCACGTTACTGAACACAATAAATCTGTCATAATCATCAGGATATGTACCACAGTCTTTTAAATTAGCTGTAATCAAACCCCTTCTCAAAAAACCCACCCTAGACCCAGAGGTTTAGGCAATTACAGACCAATATCTAACCTCCCCTTTCTGTCTAAAATCCTAGAAAAAGTTGTAGCCAATCAGCTGCGTGAGTTTCTCCAGGAAAATAATATATATGAAGACTTTCAGTCAGGGTTTAGAGCTAATCATAGCACAGAGACAGCCTTGGCAAAAGTCACTAATGACCTTCTAATAGCTTCAGATCAGGGATTTGTGTCTGTCCTCGTTCTGTTAGATTTTAGTGCAGCATTCAACACAATTGACCACAACATTTTACTACAGAGACTAGAACAGTTAATTAGCATTAAAGGAACCGCCCTAAACTGGTTTAAATCCTATTTCTCTGATCGCTCCCAATTCGTGCAAATTAATGATGAGTCATCTGTGCGCACCAAAGTTAACCATGGGGTTCCACAGGGCTCTGTGCTCGGCCCAATTTTATTGTAATTTTATATGCTTCCACTCGGAAACATTATCAGGACACACTCGGTAAATTTCCACTGCTATGCGGATGACACCCAGTTATACTTGTCAATAAAACCTGAACAAAGTAATCAAATAACTTAACTCCAAGCATGTCTCAAGGACATAAAAACCTGGATGACCCGCAATTTTCTCTTATTAAACTCAGATAAAACAGAGGTTCTAATACTTGGCCCTAAACACCTTAGAGATACATTATCTAACGATATAGCTGCACTAGACGACATTGCCCTTGCTTCCAATGAAACTTGGGAGTGATCTTCGATCCTGATTTATCCTTTAATTCACACTTAAAACTAATTTCTAGGACCGCCTTTTTCCACTTGCGTAATATCTCCAAAATCAGACATGTCCTTTCTCAAAAGGATGCAGAAAAACTAGTCCATGCCTTTGTTACATCCAGACTGGATAATTGTAATTCATTACTATCAGGCTCCAGCAGTAAGTCGTTAAAGATAGCTTGTCCAAAATGCTGCAGCACGTGTCCTGACAAGAACCAAGAAAAGAGACCACATTTCTCCAGTATTAGCTTCGCTACACTGGCTTCCGGTTAAATCTAGAATAGAATTTAAAATTCTCCTCCTCACCTTCAAGGCCCTTAATAATATGGCACCATTATACCTTAAAGAGCTGATAGTACCTTATCAACCCACTAGAGCACTGCGCTCCCAGAATTCAGGCTTACTTGTCGTCCCTAAAGTCTCTAAAAGTAGAGTAGGAGCCAGAGCTTTCAGCTATCAAGCTCCTCTCCTGTGGAATCATCTCCCACTTTCAATTCAGGAGGCAGACACCACCTGTACGTTTAAGAGTAGGCTTAAAACCTTCCTTTTTGATAAAGCTTATAGTTAGAGCTGGTACAGGCTTGTCTTGGACCTGCTCTTAGTTATGCTGCTATAGGTCTAGAAGGTCGGGGGACACATGACACACGGAGCTTCTCTTTCCAGCTTCTCATTCCTCTTCTCAATCGTTATCACATCAAAGTAATTCATATGCCTTCAATACATGTTACTGACTTGACTTCTTCCCCGGAGTCCCTTTGCCTTATTGTCCGCAGATCCAGGGCCGCAGCTATGGCCACATCATGGATTAGGATCTGTGGATTGCGTATCAGAGATCGTAATGGTGGATCCAGTATGGTGGATTCTGTATCGTGCTGGCTGATCGTGACAATAAAGGCGGATCCTTTATCGTTTTGCCATCGGAAAATGGTGCTGGACCACGACCAAGGTGGCAGCTGATGATGGATCCTAATGGCGACAATGAACAATGACTGTGGACTATAGTGGCATCCGATCTTGATGGTGGATCATGATCTTGCTGGCTGCTGACCATAGACTATGATTGCAGAAAGACTGCTTGACACATAGTATTTCTCAGATACTTGACCCTTATTGACATTAATCCACCAATTCACTGACCTTCAGTTATGCTTCAGAAAGGTCTACCCCTATCAGTACTGCTAAAACCTTGATGATGTTTCCCTTCACACTTGACATCTATTGCACTTCTGTCCGTCCTGGGAGAGGGATCCCTCACATGTGGCTCTCTCTGAGGTTTCTACGTTCTTTTTACCCTGTTAAAAGGTTTTTTGTAGTTTTTCCTTACTCTTGTTGAGGGTTAAGGGCAGAGGATGTCACACCATGTTAAAGCCCTATGAGACAAACTGTGATTTGTGAATATGGGCTATACAAATAAAATTTGATTGATTGATTGATCATATACATCAAATCCCATACAAAATGAAATTATTGACACACTGGCAAACATGGTGCTCGGAGAGATAAAAAAAAAATATGAAAATGCTGATGCTGTGGGTTTTTGCCTCAAGAGTGATGGGAGCAGGGACAGGTGTAATGTCGAAAACCTGTCAGTTATGATTAGGTTTGTCAGTGCTTCCCTACCCGAGGAGCATCTCATTGGGTTGCTTGACCTCGACCAACTAGATGCACAGTACATAACCTCTGAGATCCTGAAGTGCCTCTCTGATGCTGGTTACAGTGCTGACAACATTCTGAGCCAGTGTTATGATGGAGCTTCAGTGATGAGTGGGGTGAGAGGAGGTGTTCAAGCTCTGCTCCAACAGAAGCTGGGAAAGTATATACCCTACATTCACTGCTACAACCACCAACTGCACCTGGTAGTTGTGCATGCCATGCAGAGCGAACAATGTACTAAAAGATTTTTTGATCTGTCTTCTTCCTTGTACAACTTTTTTCAGCACCACTACATCACTAGAAAATGATGCTCCTAATCTTAGGAGGCTAATTCAAATCCGATGGACTAGCCACTATGAGGTGACACGTTGCATTACTGAGAATGAAGATCAAATAATCACTGTTCTGTCTGAGGTGGCAACGGATGATGATGCTGCAGTGGATCTGTGCACTGAAGCATCAGGCCTGCTCTGTCAGATTAAGAGGCAGCACTTCTTTAAAATTGGCAAGTTTCTGGTGCAAGTGCTTGGTCTACTGAAACCAGCAAATGCCATACTACAGTCTCAGTCTGTGGATATGTGCAGAGCCTCAAACGAGGTTGGTACAGCACTGGATTCTTTGAGGGCCATGAGGGATCACAGCGATGAGTGGGGAGAGGGAGATCACACAGCAGCTGGGGATGACATTCCAGCAAAGAGAATGAGAACAATGAATAGGCACCTCAGTGACAGTGTTGTAATTACAACAGTGGGCCACACAGACACAGATGACAGTGTTCCCCCCCATAAGACACTTAAAAGAGCTCTACTAAACATTCTGGACCGGGCAATTACCGAGTTGGAGACAAGATTCTGCCAGAAGAATTTGGAGCTGATGAAGGCCACGTCCAGCCTTGTGCCTACATCTGGCACATTCCTCCATGGAGCTCTGTTGCATCCTTTGGTTGAGCTGTCTGGCACTGATGCAGGATGTCTGAATAATGAAATCCTGGTGGCAAAGCCCATGTTGCTTAAGGAATGCCCCAATGAACCAGATCTGTCTACAGTGTGCAAAACCCTACAGCACTACAAGGCAGCATTTTCCTTGTTGTACAAGTTATACATTACAGCACTGGTCATTGGGGTTTCTTCAGCTGCATGTGAGAGCTCTTTCTCCACACTGTTCCGTGTCTTAACCCCCTTTCGCAGAACTATGCTGCATCACAGAAAGAGGAACCTGGTTATCTTGGCCCATGAAAAGTCAATTACATACAAGCTGGACATGGACGAATTTGTGAGGTAGTTTGCCAAGGGAAACAGGAGGCTGACGTTGACCTAGAGACCTAGGAGAACTTAACTAAAATTAGTGGCCAGCAAAAATGCTGTAGTTAGCCAACGTTGTTTGTTTTTTCTAGGCTAATAGCCTTTGTTTTATTTCTTTAATTTTTATTTAAAAAACTAAACAAAAACATCCTCCTAAGGGTGTTATAAAAATAAAAAAATACAAAAAAATACAAAAACATCCTCCTGAGGGTATTATAAAAATAAAAAAATACAAAAAAATACAAAAAAAATACAAAAACATCCTCCTGAGGGATTGCCACCTTATCGTGGTCAGGAGGTTTGAGTGCCTCAGTGACCCTAAGAGCTATACCAACAGAAGCTAGTCTTCATAGGGACACCCAAGTTGGGCAGGTCTTAGGGTAGAGGCCTGACAAAGTGCAGTCAGTTTAGGTTGAGGGTAGGACATACAACTAACAACCCAAGTTCATATATGGTTAGTCTAACAACAATAACTACAATGAAATAAGTGTGCCAAGCATTTGAGACCACAGTACTTTACAAGGCACTTGTTCAGTGTACCCGCATCCTAGTGAGTGAATTTGTCAATTAGACATGGTAAAAGGTGCTGGAGCACAATGCCCCCTCAAGATTTGTGGCTGCCCCCTCATACATGCCTGTCTAGACCCGGCCCTGGTTATGCTGCTATAGGTCTAGAAGGTCGGGGGACACATGACACACAGAGCTTCTCTTTCCAGCTTCTCCTTCCTATTCTCAATCGTTATCACATCAAAGTAATTCATGTCTCATCAATACATGTTACTGACTTGACTTCTTCCCCGGAGTCCCTTTGCCTTATCGTCTGCAGATCCAAGGCCGCAGCTGTGGCCACATCATGGATTAGGATCTGTGGATCGCGTATCAGAGATCGTAATGGTGGATCCAGTATGGCGGATTCTGTATCGTGCTGGCTGATCGTGATAATAAAGGCAGATCCTTTATCGTGTTGGCATCGGAAAATGGTGGTGGACCACGACCAAGGTGGCAGCTGATGATGGATCCTAATGGCGGCGGCATCTGATGATGGATCCTAATGGCGACAGTGAACAATGACTGTGGACTATAGTGGCATCCGATCTTGATGGTGGATCATGATCTTGCTGGCTGCTGACCATAGACTATGATTGCAGCAGGACTGCTTGATACATAGTATTTCTCAGATACTTGACCATTAATGACATTAATCCACCAATTCAATGACCTTCAGTTATGCTTCAAAAAGGTCTACCCTTATCAATGCTGCTAAAACCTTGATGATGTTTCCCTTCACACTTGACATCTATTGCACTTCTGTCCGTCCTGGGAGAGGGATCCCTCACATGTGGCTCTCTCTGAGGTTTCTACGTTCTTTTTACCCTGTTAAAAGGTTTTTTAGTAGTTTTTCCTTACTCTTGTTGAGGGTTAAGGGCAGAGGATGTCACACCATGTTAAAGCCCTATGAGACAAATTGTGATTTGTGAATGTGGGCTATACAAATAAAATTTGATTGATTGATGGATTGATGTCTGCAGAGCTAATAATTAAAACTCAAAGACAACTCCGGTCTGAGAAACTCATTATTTCACATCTCGTGATAAATTTCCACAACAATACATACTGATATTTACATCTAAGAGGCCAAAATAGGACCAAGATATTTGATGCTGACACATCAGTGAATTATAATTGCTTATTGCAAACATTTTTGCAATATCTAAAACAAATTGCCTGTATTACATTTCTTTACGTGTACAGATAAAACAAAGCTTTGGAAGTGCTGGTAAGGAATATTTTGGATCCAAGCAGCAGTTATCTGTTTCCAACATTAGCATATTAAAGCCACTGTAGAGAAAACAAAGAAATACAAGAATGGCCTTTAGTACACCGCATACCTCTGCCAAGGGATACAGTCCTCTTAAATCAGAAGCGCATTCCACACACATAAATATCAGTTTGTGAAATCTGTAAAAAATTTCCTATAATGTTAAAGAAAGTGAAAAATAATTCCTGGGTCCAAATCTGCACAAAAATTGAATGGGTTCTTCCCTGACCCAAACTAAATGGTTAACCCTTATCTAAACATAAACCTAATTATAACTCTGACCTTGAAAAAGTGAGGACCGGTCATAATTTCCTTACCTTCCAAAAATCACTCTGTAAGGTCTACCATAGAGGTACAGGAACACACACAAGGGATAGTTGGCCTATGTTCACATGGCCAATTAAGCTGGCAAGCTCTTTATGCCTTAACTAATCTCTCTCTCTCTCTCTCTCTCTCTCTCTCTCTCTCTCTCTCTCTCTCTCTCTCTCTCTCTGTCTCACACACACACACAGGCATGTTTTCCAAAACAAACTCCTTCCCTCTGCGTGTGTCTTCAGCTCTCACACTCTATGACGGGGACAGATGTGTGGCTGATGTGTGACGTGTGTGGCTGATAGAGAAAGGTAGACTCACTCGCTCCCCTGAAAGAGCTCAATGAAGATTAATAGAATCACGTAATTAAGACACAGACCCAAACACACACAGACACATACACGCAGACACAGACACACACAGTCTTTGATTAACATTCAGGCTCTTGAGCACTCTTTAGAGCAGTGGTTCTCAAACTTTTTTCAGTGATGTACCCCCTGTGAAATATTTTTACCCCTAACCAGCGCAAAGTATTTTTGGTTGAAAAAAAGATGTAATACACAGTGCTGTGCCATCAGTGTCTGATTTATTAAACACTTATATTTTATTGAATATTTATTAAATAACAATTTTTAAAGGATTTTTGAATGGATGCTAATTTTAAATATATTTTAAAAAATCTCACAAAACCCCTGGAGTACCTTCATGTACCCCCAGGGGTACTAGTACCCCCATTTGAGAACTACTGCTTTAGAGAGTGTTTGTACCAGATGTCTGCAGAACAGAGGAGATTTAAGCTATGTTTGACAAGAACATTATTGGGTGTCGTCATTATCAAACTTCACTCTGTCGCCTCTGAAGCTCTGTGTGTGTGTGCGGATGTGTGTTAGTGTATGTCACTCTGAATTATGACATATTTGGGGACACATTTTGGATTTGAACCAGTTGATTAAGAACAGCTTGTCCCCCAAGAGTGAAGCCAAAACCATTCGATTACCCCCTGGTGGCTGTTGTATGGGTCATAAGCCACAACTCTTCCATGTTAGTAAAGGGACATGGGCCAAATGAAAAAAGAAGCCTTTTTGATGTTCTTGTTAGAGTCAGAACCAGTAAAACCTAGCACCTATGGGTAATTATGAGTTCATTGATATCAAGCAAACTATGCAAACTGCCACGTCCTATACATTAACAAAAGCATGTCCCACTTCTTTCTCTATAAAGAAAACATCCTAGATCTTGGTTCTAAAGTTTGTTTAAATGAATGAAACCTGCAGCTGTGTGAACCCACTGTGGTCACTGGTTCCTCAGAATAACACTAAGAGGATTTGACATCCACAGTTCCGGCAGCTGTGTGGAATACTTTCATCTATATCAATGAACACAAAGTTGATTTTCATGGCCCTAAACAATATATTTTCTGTTTTGTTTGACTTATATTGGCAATTTATTGTTTTATCTAACTTTTTCATCAGGTTTTATTTATTTTTATTGGTCCTAAATTGCCAATTACATAAATTTCAGTTAGTGTAAGTTGAACAATAAATTAGACAGAATAATATGAAGTGAAGTAGGAAACAGACAGAATGAAGCTATCATTTCTTTCTTCTCTGTGTTTGCGTGCATGTGTGTGTTTGTGTGTAAGAGAGACAAAAAGAGTATGTCCCAGGTTAAGAAGTTAAGGCCAACTGTTTCACTAAGGTGTACGACGTACTAACCTTGCAGGTCTAACCAACAATGTTTTTTAAGATGTGTCAGATGGAACGTGTGTGTGTGTGTGTGTGTGTGTGTGTGTGTGTGTGTGTGTGTGTGTGTGTTTGTCCCACCAAGCCTCCAGCTTTGAAAAGTTCCAAGAGAAAAACAAGAAAGAAAACACAGAAGTAAGAAGCTGGGGGACAAAATGACTCAAGAGAAATTAAGACAGTCATATGTATAAGCAAAGGCAGAAGGAGAGCAAAACAGACGGAGGCCAAGAGAAGCACAATTTCAAACAGTATCAGCTCTATATAAGATAAAGACTGATGCCACTTTGCTTCTGGTGGTGCTCCCCTGATGCAACAAAAGCCAGTGGCTGACTCAAATTAACATCTCCTCTGACTCGGTGTCCCCACAAGCACACATCAAGGTGCTGAATTGCAAACAGGACCAGAGCAACAGTGCAAATCAATGCCGCCAGGCCCTCAAGTGTATGTGTGTGTGTGTGTATGGTTAAAAGCACCCTCACCATTTATATAAAAAGCATTAATTACAATCATGGTTAAAACTGGTCTTACTAAAGCACTACTGACACTGTTAGTAAATATTATTATAATAATCATTAAAAACACAAACATGGTTTTACACATAAACAGTACAAGACTGGTGTGGTCTTCAGGAAATGAAAAGTCAGTTTTTACAATAAGCTATTATAAAAAGGAAAAATACGGTATCAAAAGGATATTTAGCTGATATTTAACTGATGATGAACGAGGAAGTTGTCTTATCTTTTAGTTTTGTGTGACACCGCTTAAAACCTCTGTTTGAAGTTTCTGCCATAAAGTCTGCTTCTACTTTATTTTCTCTAATTATTTGCTGCAGACCGAGGAGCAGAAAGATGAAAGAGGTAAATGGAGTCAGTGTGTGTTTGAGGAAAAGAGGCAGCTGCTTTATTTTCTCAAACAATTTTATGTTAATGGCCTGAACACAGAACAACATATTGGTAAGCTCGGGCTTCCATTATAATGTCTATTTTGTATCAAATGAAACATTCCTCTATCAGATTTAGTCTACATGTGCTTTTACAAGTGATGTAATTTTATCGATTATATACATATTTTGTAAAACAGATCAATACTGAGTTACTGATGCAGCTGAGTTACTAAAATGCAGCCGTACTGATCAGATTTGACCTGTTGGCTCATATCAGCAAATTTAAGTCAAAAATGTAAAAGATACAGCACATGTAAAAGTGTTTCTTTGAGCTGTACAACTGAATTGTATACATTTTCTTTTAATATCACATTTGCTGCCAAAATCTACATTTCAGTCAGACAACTCACAATCAGATGTTTATTGCAACAGTAGAACAGGTTAGTGTTTGGCATCTAGGCTCCGACTAGAGAGTATGTGGGCGTGTCTAAGTTGTGCCTCCCAGCACTACCTTCTGAAGGCATATTTTGAATTTCCAGGGAGAGACACTTCCGCCTCTCAAACACTTTAATTTTAATGACATTACCTTATGGTTTCTGTCAAAGCCTTCTAAAACAAACGGTATGATTATCTCTCTAATTGTTTTCTCCAACAAAAGGGAATCCTGTTTTGGGGGGTATAATAAATGTGTAGATGCCAGGAGAGCAGGTAGCAGGACAGTGTGCTGCATTTCAGATTCCCTATTCACTGTTGGCTCTGGCCTTTGGAACATCACCACAAGACGGCTTTGTGGAGCTATGTCTCACTGCAGCATGAATGCATAGAGAAAGCTGGATAGCCGCTCAAGTGAATTTGTCCTAGTGAACTGGTCTTGCAAACAAATTATTGACACCACATGCTGAATCACAGGTAATGGTCAATTTTAATCTTAATATTCTGTACTTTTAACTGTAAGGGCATTTGGGAGGAGAAAATAAATTTGCTACATTGGCCTATATGGGTTAAAAGTGATTCCCCTTATTGGCACCAAATCCTACTCATCAAAATCAGACCATTTTTTCCTTCACCATTGATAATTCCTTAGTTTCTCCCTCCCCTCAGGTTAAGAGTCTGAATCATCCTTGACATCACACTATCTTTCCAAGCTCAAATCAATACTTCCATCTACGTAACATGAATCGCCTCCTCCCATCCCTCACACCCAACAGCTGTTTGCTTGCTTTCTTTAGATGAATATGGGGAGAAGTGTGTTAGGTGTAGGTTGTTGAATGATACAATGAAACTAAACCAACTCTGTGCCTTTAATTGTCAAAGCAGACATTGCATGGTCTCAGTCAATGACTGCCAGGAAGATGTAAACATAACTAATTTTAATCATTTAAACAAATGACTCATGCTGTTGTTTTTCTAGAGAACGCCCCCATGAAAGTAAAATTGTTGCACTGGATGATAAAAACAACAAATGTCATTCATTACAGAACAAAATAATAGGCACACACTTGCTTGAGGCGGATCTATGTTTTGTCAATGAATTAATTCTGCAATTAAAAATGAAGAACACAACCATTTTTCCAGAGTTTCCCCTAAATATCAGATGTCAAAACCACTTCAATAAGTATTAGTTGGTGTAAAATGCATCTCATTGTTACACCCTACAGTATGAAATTTGGGCAACATTTGCCGACATTTAAAAACAATAACAAATTACATAATACTAATCAGTTACTCTTTTTCAGATGCTGCTCCTGCATCCTAAAGAGGTTTAGAGCCACTTCAACAGTGGGAAACACATTTACGTAATTCTCATTTTATTTTTGGTGGCATTTCAAGAGTTTGCTGAAACTTCCCCTGGCAGCTGGATGGAAACACAGATAGTCACAGAGACAGGATACTCACTGTGTTTCATTTTTAACCTTGCCTTGTTCATTTAGCACTCGGATGCGTTAGTCTTTATTCCATCTCTTCCCTGTCACAGCCTGTCCTCACAGTTTCTGTCAAGGCCGGGCTCATCACTGGGACTGAGAGCTGAAATGTGAATCATATAAAAAATAAAGTTTCTCCTGGCATGGGCTGAAGACAGGGGCAAAATGGGGACAGCAGGCAGAAATATTACTGTCGTCACAGTGGGGAAAGTATCTAGATGTTTTTGAGAATGAGGGAAAGAAAGTTGTTCTCTAACTGATGCTGTAGATTCTTTGCAATTTAAACTGGGGTCCAGAGGAAATTCATGCAAGTTTGATAAAAAGACTGATTCAGCAACAATGGCTTGTGATGTGTCATTTCCTCATGAAAATATAATATACACAACAATATAATCTTAAATGGAGGTTATTCTCACGTTGTTCGTGGAGAGGTCAGGACAGGACACTGAAGCATGATGAATTCTTGAACCCAGAAGCTGTGTTTGAAGTTTAGCCTCTTTACACCACTGTATCATAGATGAAAGTGAAATTGAAATCCCTGAGTATCTTCATCTTCGTAGATCACATACATGGTTCTGGCCATTACTGCCCTGGCTCTGACTGATGTTTAATTTGTGCTTCTTTTTAGAGGAATATTATCATAGATTGTCACTTTCACTTGCAAATCAAAACATCAATAACTTTCCCTGCAAACCACCAAAACAATCTTTTTTAAAAATGACATTAAATGGCTTGTCTTTTTAAGTAATAAATTATGTATAATGTAGTCATGTATTACTGCAGCTAAAGCAGTTATTTTTATTTTATATGTACTGCCCTCAAGAACCTGAAAGGGCAGAAATAAGTCACTGAAGGGGAGTCATGTTAATGTAAATGACCTTGTTAATCTGTAGTTTTACTAACTCAGAATTTCTCTCATCTGGATTATGGCAGCTGGCCAGTGAGAGAATATTGAGGCGCTGTGAGGATTAAGCCCAATTTCAGCCCTTAATGGTCGCCTCTGATTTATTAAAAAAATGGACCCAGTTTCTGTCTGGCAACTCACAATACTCAGTCAGGTGGATGAAGGGGGATGCCATAACTATCCCCCTTAATAGCCAATTCTGCCATCCCCCCTCAGCCACCCCCCCCCCAAAGAGATGTCTGCATGCAGAGTTTTTGTGTGTGCAGGTGAGCGCTCTATAGTTAATAATGATAACTAAATCACAGGATCCACAGTTTATTCTTAAAACGCTGTCCCTGCAAGATTTTCATCCATGGGACCAAAAGCAAAACAGAGGGTGGTCGCAGCAGAGACATGGTCAGAGGCAAAAAGTTAATATCGGCCAGAAAGGAACAGGAGGACAGTGCTCTCTATCTATCATCTGGAGACACCCTCCCAAGTTCGGTGAATATTGATACAGGCATTGTTGCTTTTTGACTTATTTTGTGTAAATTACATTGACAAACCCCACTGCAACAGCAAAATATGACAACTAACGTGAATTGACAGATTTAAGGCTTTCCAATGACAGAACTGACCAGAGGTTTTGGTCATTTTTATTCCCACAGTGTGAGGATGTGAGCTGTAAGCATGAGTTCTGCACCTATGGTCTCTGCTACATACAAAGAACTCAACTAACTAACTTTTCTTATACCAGCCTGGGAACCAGCCTTTTCATGGCTACTTGTCATATCTTATTTTTCTGTCCATTTGCATTCTGCTTCCTCTTCTTCTTCCTCTCCTGTCTCCTGTGTTCTCCCCTTCACTTTAAATAAAGTCCTTCTCTTATCTTCTCTCATATTTACTCAAGAGTTGCTTCCTCTCCTTTCATCATCTTCATCCTGCAGGAGCTTCATCATGTGATGGAAATCTGGGCTGGAAACACCAAAGTTATCTACATGTATTTTAATAGGGACTTTCTGCAGAAAGGATCAACACAGAGTCACAAGGATCTCAGAGTAAAGATGAAGAACAGTCAAATGCAAGGATCTTATATAGGAGGACTAAGGCTATCTCTCAGAACCAGTTCAGACTGTTTCTGTAGGCAGGTTGAGAGAGGAATCTAAACACAGACAACTGATTGACATATGTTTCCTTTGGAGATAAGCAGACATACATTCAGTTCTTTGGAGAGTAAATAAGTGATAAAAAGGGTCTGACAGTTTTCAAGTCAACACAGTTCAGACCATAAAACAGTTCAGGTCATAAGGTATTTGGACAGGTTTTATATGTATGTAGATACAGGTCATAAAGGTATTTAGACAGGTCTGCAAAAACTCACTTTCCAACTACAAAATAGTTTTCAACCACACTTAGTTAATTTTTCTACTACTACTCCTACTCTACTTTTAGACGACAAGTAAGCCTGAATTCTGGGAGCGCAGTGCTCTAGTGGGTTGATAAGGTACCATCAGCTCTTTGAGGTATAATGGTGCCATATTATTAGGGACCTTGAAGGTGAGGAGGAGAATTTTTAATTCTATTCTAGATTTAACCGGAAGCCAGTGTAGCGAAGCTAATACTGGAGAAATGTGGTCTCTTTTCTTGGTTCTTGTCAGGACACATGCTGCGGCATTTTGGACAAGCTGCAGAGTCTTTAACGACTTACTGCTGGAGCCTGATAATAATGAATTACAATTATCCAGTCTGGATGTAACAAAGGCATGGACTAGTTTTTCTGCATCCTTTTGAGAAAGGACATGTCTGATTTTGGAGATATTACGCAAGTGGAAAAAGGCGGTCCTAGTGTGAATTAAAGGATAAATCAGAATCGAAGATCACTCCCAAGTTCCTGACTGTTTCATTGGAAGCAAGGGCAATGTCGTCTACCGCAGCTATATCATTAGATAATGTATCTCTTTATTGACAAGTATAACTGGGTGTCATCCGCATAGCAGTGGAAATTGACTGAGTGTGTCCTGATAATGTTTCCGAGTGGAAGCATATATAATGACAATAAAATTGGGCCGAGCACAGAGCCCTGTGGAACACCATGGTTAACTTTGGTGCGCACAAATGACTCATCATTAATTTGCACGAATTGGGAGCGATCACAGAAATAGGATTTAAACCAGTTTAGGGTGGTTCCTTTAATGCTAATTAACTGTTCCAGTCTCTGTAGTAAAATGTTATGGTCAATTGTGTTGAATGCTGCACTAAAATCTAACAGAACGAGGACAGACACAAATCCCTGATCTGAAGCTATTGGAAGGTCATTAGTGACTTTTACCTAGGCTGTCTCTGTGCTATGATTGGCTCTAAACCCTGACTGAAAGTCTTCATATATATTATTTTCCTGGAGAAACTCACGCAGCTGATTGGCTACAACTTTTTCTAGGATTTTAGACAGGAAGGGGAGGTTAGATATTTGTCTGTAATTGGCTAAAACCTCTGGGTCTAGGGTGGGTTTTTTGAGAAGGGGTTTGATTACAGCTATTTTAAAAGACTGTGGTACATATCCTGATGATAATGACAGATTTATTGTGTTCAGTAACGTGCTATCAATTAGGGGCAGAATTTCTGTAAGTAATTTTGTAGGAATGGGATCTAAGATACAAGTTGTTGGTTTAGAACATGAGATTAGTTTGGTCAGCTGATCAAGGGTGATCAGAGAGAAGCTGTCTAAATAATTGGTGGGATTCTTAGCTGTTTCTGAGATTTCTGTTCTTGGTAGGGTATTAGTGCCAAATGAGGGCAGGAGATGTTTGATTTGATTTTTAATAGTTAGAATTTTATCATTAAAGAAATTCATAAAGATATTGCTATTTAGGGATCGAGGAATACTGGGTTCGGTGGAGGTGTGACTCTCTGTCAGCCTGGCTACAGTGCTGAAGAGAAACCTGGCGTTGTTTTTATTCTCTTCTATTAGTTTCAAATAGTAGGCAGCTCTTGCTTTGTGGAGGGCCTTCTTATATGCTTTAACACTACTCTTCCAATCTAGGAGATATTCAACATGGTTGCTGGAGCGCCACTTCCTTTCTAGTTTTCTTGATAATTGTTTTAACTTATGTGTTTTGGAATTATACCACGGAGCTAATTTACTATGTTTTATATGTTTCTTTTTTAGAGGCGTTATTGAGTCTAATGTTAATTGTAATGAGTCTACAGAGCTATCGACGAGATGGTCAATCTCAGTGGAGCTAAGGTTTTTAATGAATTTGTTGTTTATATTGACGGATAATACGGGTTTAAATGTAATCAGAATTATTTCCTTAAATTTAGCTACAGCACTATCAGGTAAACATCTAGAAAATTTGTTTATTATTAGTGGCATATATTCTGATAGTGAAAAATCGAAGGTTATTAAATTATGGTCTGATAGAATTGCATTGCGTGGAAGTACCATTAGATGTTCAATTTTGACACCGTATGATAATATAAGGTCAAGTGTGTGGTTACAACAATGAGTAGGTTGGTGTATACACTGACTGAAACCAATTGAGTCTAATATCAAAATAAATGCTACGCTAAGGCTATCTTTATTATTGTCAACATGAATATTAAAGTCACCAACAATAACAAATTTATCGGTCTTTAGGACTAGGTTTGATAAAAACTCAGGGAATTCCGTTAAAAATTAAGTATAATCCCCAGGAGCACGGTAAACTACAGCAAATATGATTGGCTGTTGGTGTTTCTTAGATTGGCGTGGAAGACTAAGAACAAGACTTTCAAATGAGTTGTAGCTTAGTTTAGGTTTAGGATTAATTGATAGACTGGAGTTAAAAATAGCAGCAACTCCACCTCCTCGACCAAAGTCTCTGGGAACGTGTGAATTTACATGACTGGGGGGAGTAGATTAATTTAGGCTGACATATTCATCAGGATGCAGCCACGTCTCAGTGAGGGACAATAAATCTATTTTTGAATCTGAGACTAGTTAATTAACTAAAATAGCCTTTGATGATAATGATCTTATGTTTAAAAGACCACATTTAAAAGTCTTTGTTTCCTGAGTTGTTGCAGAGGTTGTGTTAATTGGTATTAGATTTGTATTCTGTTATTGTTTGATTTAAATAATTTAATGGGACGGTGGACAGACACAATCTCTATGGGTTTGTGGTTGTGTGACTGATCCAGAGGGAGCGCAGAATAGTGTTTAGCACTGCAGCTCTGCTTCCTGGTCCCAACTCTGGGTTGTCATTTAATAGACTGGGTAATATTCCTAGATAAGAGAGATGCCCCATCCCAAGTGGGATGAACGCCGTCTCTCCTAACAAGACCAGGTTTCCTTCAAAAAGTTTGCCAATTATCTACAAATCATTTACAGGACACCACCTCGACAGCCAGCAGTTAAAAGACAACATGCGGCTAAACATGTCATCACCTGTTGTGTTAGGGAGAGGGCCAGAGAAAATTACTGTGTCCAACATCGTTTTTGCAAAAGCACACACCAACTCAACATTAACTTTAGTGACTTCCGACATGCGAAGCCGGGAGTCGTTGCTGCTGACGTGAATTACGATCTTACTGTATTTACGTTTTGTTTTAGCCAGCAGCTTTAGTTTAGACTCTGGCCCCTGGGATGCAATTGACTATGGTCGCTGGTGTCACTAACCTCACGTTTCTCAGAACCGAGTCGCCAATGACCAGAGTTTGCTTCTCAGTGGGTGCATCGCTGAGTGGAGAAAATCTATTTGAAACATGAGCTGGTGGGTTTTTAATCGTGGGCTTTTTAAGGGTAGCACTATGCCCCCTCCGGACAGTCACCCAGCCGCCCTGGGCTCCCGGCTGGACGGGACAAGTCGAGGGACTGCTAGCTAAGCTAGGTGCTAAGCTAGGTGGCTCTGCGGCGGCTAGCAGGGGCTGGCTAACTACAGTTAACGAGGTTCTAAGCAGCGGAGCCAAGCTTCTAAGTCGCTAAGCCTCGCCTCCATCGCTACCAACACACTACATTTATTACATGTACCACTACTGTTAAAGGAGGCAGAGGAGTAAGTAAACATGAGACACTCGGAGCAAGAGAGAGCAGGGGAGCAAGAGGGAGAGAGAGAAGCCATCGCTGCTATATTAGACTACGAGGGTGAGCTCAAACAGAAGAATCCAGTGACACGCTGATGTAAGGACACAGAATCACTAAGCACCAAAGAGTAGGAGTTGGTATGTGTTGATGTTTTAACTATATACTTAGCCGTAGTAATATAGAGAAAATAGCTGTGTTAGCAGAGGAGCTAGTTCAGAGACAGCGACCACCACAAGCGGCAGGAAGACAGGAAATGACGCGACTCGCTTACCGTAGTACATAGAATAGAGCAACTGAGGAAAACTCTATCATACATCATATATTTGATGTGAAGCTTGTTTTATTAATTATTGATGATTATCAACATGGCTCAGAGTGCAACCACGAGTAGTGAAAAAGGAAGGGTTTTATACAATGTGATAAACAGGAAACAAGACAGAAAGCAGACAGGAAATGTCTGCTGTCTGGCATCACTTCTACAGAAAGAGGAATCAAGCCCAGCACCCAGTTGCACAGATAAAGGTCAACAGGAGGTGAAATTACCAAGTAAGGGCATGAACTTTGATGTTGCATCCGCTAAGTCCACAGAAAACAGTCAAAACAGCAGTAAGACATTCATCACAGTAGTAAGACATTGATCAGTGGAATTTTCCATTACAGTATAAGTGTGCAGTGTGAACACAACAATTCTAACCTTAAAATGCCAAAATGAAAAATACCAAATTAAAATCACCCCAAGGTTCAAAATATGATTGATGTGAAACTTAATTCTGTCAACTTTGGGGCAGATTTTTTGGGGCACATAAAAACTTATTTAAAATTAGGGTTGGATGAACTAGTTGAAGAAGTTACTATATGATCCAAAGAACCTTGAGAACTGCACTTCACCCACATGGATCTTAACCCCAGAATGATTCCACTTATAGTTTACTGAGTGTCATTGACTCATCATCATTTTATTAGTGTGCTCTCAATGAAAGGCAGAGGCAGCAGCTATTCCGCAGCCACTGGTGCTGAGATCTCTCCGTACAAATAGACTGGTGTTGTCAGTGGGACGTGAAAGTGGCACTGCTGTGACTGATCAAAATACTCTGCGGACATCTGCACCGGTCCTGACACTCACGAGCACACTCGGCAGGTGGATGACGCCACAGTGAGCTGAGTGTCTCCCCATGCAGGGGAGGTACAGAAAATATATTTGGCCTGCTGCTCCCATGCCTTACCTTACCATTCTCTGTGTATCTCTCTCTCACACACACACACACATACACACACACACACACCACAGGTTTTATATCACAAAGAGCAATATGCATTGTTGTGTACATGAGAAGATAGTCAGATAGATGTGTGTGGATGAAATGGTCTGTTTATAATGTATCCACGGGCCAGTATATGTGCATTAGAGATAGATGGTAGACAGCAGAGGGTGAGGTTATCCAGTGTGTACGATGAGGCATCGTGTAATAATCACCAGCAATTTTTGAGAGAATTACATCGCCTGAGCATACTATGATAGGACGTGTATACATGTGTGTGTTATATTGAAGTATGTGCTCAGAATACAGTTTGTGATTCACCTCAGCTCACAATCCTTACATGCTTTAACACAGCCCAGTGATTGTGTGGACTAAACCCCTCAAGCAACACTATGATCCCAGTGGTTAAATTAAATCTTTGACATTTTAAAATTCCGGCATATCCAGTCAAATAATCTGGTTATATTTATTCATCAGGACATAAATGTATTCTATGGGGAAAATATGTGCATATATACTCCGGAGAATACATGTATGACCTCTATCTTTCCAACATTTTATTTCATTTGAATGTTGCTACAGACTCATTATTCAGTCTCACCAAAGGGGAAAGAAATCCTCAGATTCAATTACCCTCTTGATCATTAATACATGTACCTAAAAGCCTCCCATTATTTTTAAGAGCACTGACATTGAAGCCATTTTGTTTACAGCTGGTCCAAAAATGAACAATGATTGTTTTCCCGAGGTATTTTTGCGAGTTTGACGAAAATAAAGTTTAGTAAGAAATTCCCAAAAGCTCACACTCTAATGATGCGTTCAAACCAAACACAAAGCAAATTTTTGTGTTGTGTTACTTGTTGTGCAAGTTTGGGCACAGGAACATTTGACTGCCATTTCCAGTGCTGCCTGAGGCTGACCGGAGGCTGGTTAGATGACCTGCTACCTCGGGTCGGTGCCAGGACCTGTCACAGGAGAATTTCACTCTCAACACTAATTGGGTTTCGCGACATTGCTAAAGCAAATATTTCAAATCGAGCGAGTGAGCTGTGTGACATTTAAACAAGAAATTTTGAGGAATCAGTTCATACAGAGCCTCATCTTGACCTATAGGCCTGAGCACAGATTTATCCATGGTTGTAACACAGGTTTCAACTTTTAAGGTCAAGACGGTTTCATGCACAAATTGTGGAGATGTTTCAAGGTATTTCTAAGACTTCTAAGACTGTCCTGGGAAATTGATGCTGAGCTTCTAATCTGAGTCTAGTAAAGACAAGGACAAAGTTCTGTCTTCTCAATTAGGTGACATACTCTGAGCATGAGAGACACAGAGACAATTGTATTTTACTGTTACATTTTTAATGGTGTCATTTTAACCACTACAGTACCTTAGAACTTCTGTGAGTGTTCATTGGAGAGGAAGCTGGTCATGTTCTATGAGCTGTATGTGTTATTCCTACACTACCATCTGCTGGGGAGACATTTTTTTTATCATCTCACACGTCCTCATCCTAATGTATCAATGGATCCTGGTGCTTCTGCAGTTTCACCATGTATTAGGCAATATGACATTACATGGGTTGGTGTTATTATGGCGTTTTTCCAAGCTTGCCAACGTGTTCCTGTGAACTGTAATATGTTGGGCACTTGTTGTGTCAGTGACACTTTGCAGCTTTTCCTTTCAGAATAAACAACAGCCACAGGTTCAACAGGGGGCACGCTGCTTGGAGCACAGAGCGATGAGACACCTGTCCTGTGTGTCGCCTGCTTTTCCACCTGGCTTAAGGATGAGTCTCACAGTCAGATGGAGTAAAATCCTTAGGTTCATTAACACATGAACATTTAAAAGTACAGTTTGTTGCTACATTTGTTTATATCTGGCTATTTGTTCTGCTGGTTCTGAAACTACCAAAACACCCTTTTAACAGGGGAAGGAAAATGGAGAGACCTCAGAGAGAGCCACATGTGAGGGATCCCTCTCTCAGGACGGACAGAAGTTCAACAGATGCAGCGTGTAACTGAGAACATCAGAAAAATAATAGTATTTACAACATGGATTAGAAGAAACAGTTTGTAACATATTGGTAGAGTATGTGAGTAGGCATATTGTAGATCAAGCAGTTTTGTTGTAATCATAGTCCATGATCAGCTGCCACCACCAAGACAAGCCTGGACCAACTCTCACTATAAGCTTTATCATAAAGGAAGGTTTTAAACCTACTCTTAAATGTACAGAGGGTGTCTGCCTCCCAAACTGAAACTGGGAGATGATTCCACAGGAGAGGAGCTTGATAGCTGAAGTCTCTGGCTCCTACTCTGCTTTTAGAGACTTTAGGGACGAAAAGTAAGCTTGAATTCTGGGAGCGCAGTGCTCTAGTGGGGTGATATGGTACTATGAGCTCTTTAAGGTATAATGGTGCCATATTAGTACATCAGATATATGATACAGAGGTAATTTAGGCATGGTCCTTCCCATTTCATATCCAGTAATCTACAGTTTTTTGTACAATATGGGATTTTTATTTTTTATGGATCAATTTAGAGAATAAATTTACATTGTAAACCAGGATTGATTTTGGCCACATCTTTGGTGTTTTCCTTGCAGTTCTGTTCAAGTTTTATATAATGAACGTTACCAGGATTCCAAAACTCTAAAAGGAAAAGGAATTGTGCTATCTTTCGTTTTATTTTTTACACCTATAGTGTCAATAACAGGACTCTTGCCTCTTCTCTGGATGAATATTGAAAAAAAAAGGAGAGTGGTATTCTGATGAGTGGTATTCTGAAAGCCAACACTGGCGTTGTCAAAGTTTATGATCACCTCTTACAAAATCACATTCTGGACTCATCGACCCCTGTAATTAAACACCACAGATTAGGATAGTCTGAGCATATATATTCTGTTTTCTCACATCTTCAATAACGCAAAGGTAACATAACACTTTTCGTATCTCTGAAAGTAAGAAGATGAAATAAAGTCAGGTTAGATGTTTAAGGGACAGATACACTCTCCCATTGCATCCTGCCAACCTCTACAATCACTGTTTATTTAAAAGCCTCTTATGCTGAGAGAAAACCTGGAAGCCAAAAGAAGTCAAAGAGGTGAGTACAGGGAAAGCTACAGAGAAAAAAACTAATGATTGCTCAGCCTTCAACAGAATGAGTCATGAAAAAGACAGAGAAAGAATCAGACTTAAAAAAAATTATGAGAAACATTTTTAGAGGACGCAGAAAGAAGAAAGAAAAAGAAAGGACAGATAATAAATGTTAAACAGAGGAAAATAATCTAAACAGGTACAAGTCGACATATGGAGAGAGAGAACCAGAGAATGATAGAAAGCAGATCCGGCCTGACTGTACGGTCCAGTGGTTGACTGCTGCTGACAAGAGGAAGGGAAGAAGAGGACAGGATTTTCCACTCTCTGAGAAACAACAGATACATAAAAGTAAATTAATAAAGCCACGGGCCATCTGTTCCTTTTCTGACCTGCTGTCCTAGTCTGAGGTTTGAAGCCTCAGTCACGAACAGTTTCATGTTGCCCCCTGCTGAAACGATGTTGCCTCGTTTCCATGATTTACCAAACTGAAATCCATTTCATCATCTTGAATCTGCTGAATTTCTTTCAGGACTGTGCTGTGACTCCCTAAAACACATCATGGTCTAGTCCCACAACCCCTGTGGTTCCTTCCCATGTCCCATGGCCATCGCAGCTCTTCACACACCAGGGTCGGTAACACCCTTTGACCTCCCTGCTCAGGGGCGTTGCAGCAGCAGAGGTGGCTCAGAGAAAGGCTGATCCCCAGCTGCGGCAATTTTGAGAGAACCCTCTTAAATTCTGTGATCTGTTACTGTATGTGCAGGAGTTTGCAATGACACCATTGTAGGAAACCCCCCATCAAGGTTTTCTGCCAAAACTGTAATTCGGTAAATTAAATTTTTTTTCCTAGAGGGCCCTTGTGTCACCCTCTTCAAACTGAATTACATCCATTCACAGGCTCTCAAAAATAATCTGTTTCCATCTTCATTAAATCTCATCTCATAGCACGTTTAACAGATGTAAGGGCTCTATAACACCATTAAATGTGAGGATTTATTGATTTATGACTTTAATAAACCAGCAACATCCAGCAGGTCTTTGTTTACTAGCCAATACTGACAGGCTAACCTGCTAGCCCCTGGCCTAGGTAAATGGTAGCTGATAGACATGTAGGTGCAACTTAAATATTTCTTTATCTCTACTGAGAGGGTCACAATCAATGTGAGTTATATATAAAGCCCCAAAACAGATGTTAACTAGCTTTTTCACAACCAAAAACAGATGTTATGGAGTCCACAATACAGAATAAAGCAGTACAATGTTTACCTGTGTCTGTATGGGGTCAAAGGTAATGGGTTTAAAATTACCCCAACATGGCGTGAAAATTAGCTTTTTGTACTTTGGAAGATTGCAGTTGGTTTATATAGAAGATGATGACTATACAAATCACAGACAGATCAGATATTATCCCTCAATTATCTCATCCATCAATCCTGTTCTTCTCCCTCTCTCCATCCTGCAATCAAACTGTGGATTTGCACACCCGACATCATCCAATCTCAGCCATAATCGTTCTTTAATCATCACAACAATACCTTCCCAGCTGCTCTGTGCGTGTATGTGATTGTCTGTTGTTGAGTGTTGAGATGAAATAAACAAGTCCTCCTCTGTTCATCCCTCAGTCTAACAGGTTGCTCCTCACTATCCTTTTGGTGTTATTTCATGTCACATCTCTCTCCTGCAGTGACCATTTTACATTCCTGTCAGCATTTGTTGGGGTTAATTAAAAATAGGATGCCAGGTGGTGCAAGTGACCGAAAGTTATTGGTTCTGGTCTAAACAGGCATATGTTGGTATGTTAATGGACCCCAGATGGAATGAGACATTTTGCCCTGAAAACAAACAAAACATTTGCGAGAGGCACCAGTATTGATTTGTCAGAGCAAATGTATTTTTTCTCTCTTTTAAAGAGACTTAATTATTAGTAGGCTGGGCTTTAAATGGAGTTGAGGATGATAGAAAGATTTATGAGAGCCTGTGGGAAAAGTCTGTTAAATATTGGGAAAAGCACTGAAGAATTACGTACTGAGAATTCACTAACAGCCTTAATGGGTTGAGAAGCTTAATCTAAGAAACAGAAGATTGTGTGTGTAATGTAAATGGATATATTAAGTATACAGACCAGTTTAATCAAGTTGAAGGCTTTAATTAATCATTGATTTCACATGGTGAGTCCAACTTCATTCACAGCCGTGAGGTGTGGATAAAACAGAGGAGTGGGAAGAAACATTTTAACTTTCAAAGATGGAGGACAGGCTAGAAGGAGGCACAACTGGGCTTTTCAAAATAGTTTTGAAGGGCAGGCATTGGTGTGTGTTTGGTGCTGATGTCAACAAAAGCCCACAGATAACTACAGTTTGGAAAACCTAAAACAGAAAATGTTTACTATTTTTAATGTTTATTGAAGGTTTTGCTGTGCAGAATGGAAGCTTATGTTGCATAATACATTAATAATGTATAAAGACTATGTATTAACATGCAAAGAAACAAACCAGCCAACATAAACTGGGACACAAAAATATGACAGAGTTACATTGTGAAATGCAAAAAACATTGATTTGCATGTAAAAATAATTTGCACTTAATCACACCCATTAAATCAAAAGTGATTCACAAATGCCTCAGCACAACAGTGCAGGCGTTAGTGGTTAGCAGGTGATGTTTACTTTAATGAGCCACAATCAAATCAGTCTGTTGTCTCACAACAGAAACAGAAAATGAGAATGAAAGCAGCTCTCTGTGTTATGAATTCAGTAATGAGTGGGTGATGGTGGAGGTCAGGAGAGGACAGAACAGAGTTTTAACCAGCTGAGACTGTCTGCTGCACTGCTTAACACATGTTGGCTGTCATCAACAGTTACTTTGATTTCTGAACTGAAGAGGAGCGTGAATAAATTTAACAATCCTCCCAGTGTCAAATCAGTGGGGTTGAAGACCTTTACCAAAATGTTACAGAAATGTCGTTAAACAGCATTTCCACATTTAGCTGGCTTAGCAAACAAGTTAGGTTGCATTTGCTCACGTTAAATGCGATATAACTGTAGTAATAGTAAGTAATTTACAAATTTACTTTCTAGATTCTAATTTTGAGATATATATATATTTTTTTCCTTAATAAGAGAAAAAAGCGTTCAGAGGGAGGGGCATGACTTGTAACCAAGGTTGGCTGACCTTAAGTCATACTGTGGACCCCTAGGTTAATCATAGACTGTATTTAAAGATGGACAACATCTCTACTTTCCAAAAATTAAGCCAAAATATACTAATGCTGCTAGAGAGTCTGCAAAGTAGTGATCAGGGGATGGAGCCTTCTTTTCCTCCTGCTGTCATTTCTATCACATAAATATATCTGATGATAAATGGTATGTATATGAAACAAAATTAAAGGAACCACATCAGCAGCTGCAGGAAGGAAGAAGCTGCTGGTGTGTCTCCATGTTGTAGAGAGGACAGAAATATGCAGCCCGAGCTGCACTGTAGTGTGCATCACGTTTCTGCTGCTGTTTTTGATATCCCTGTTGTGGCTGCAGAGCTCATTTTGTGGAGCATAGTGAGACCAGACAGGCTGAGTGGACTGGTTAAATTTTGCATTGAGAATGAACAGGCAGAGAAGATGAACTAAGAGCAGCTGGTGGAAGATTCACAATTCACAAATCACTTGCAGCCTTCAACAACCAGTGCCTTTAGTAGTGTGCTGTTTAGTGTGGGCACGGCATTATGTGAAAGACTTTCACTATTACTGTGTCAGATATTTCAGTTAGTGCACTTTCATGTACAATGGGTAGACAGTGTCATCACAGGCGTAGAGTGTGAATTCTGACAGAGTAGGATTGTCCCAAATCAGACATGGTCGCTGAGTCACTCACCGGAAATGGAAATTACAACAACTCACCACGATTGTTGCCCGTCAAAATGAGGGCTACTTTGCATCAAGGCAGCTTTGCGATACTCTATGCAGCCATTGGTGTCGTAATTTGTAAATATGTTGTTCCACTACATAACCATGATTTAGACCATTGAAGGTGTCCATTGTTTTACACTCAACTTGTTGACCACTTTAAGAGCACCATTCAGATACTTGCGGGGCATGTTGCCACACTTGAAAAACACAAAGGACAGATAGCATATTTGTTTATTTTCTCATCTTTACAATCTGGTATATATAGCCTAAACCCTACATAAAGTAATGACAGTACTTTTACATAAACACAATTCCCAGTTCTCTTTCCACCTCTGCTCAGTACTTATGCAGTCACATAGTTAATTTGTATCCTTCTGGTGGCACAAAATGAAAGTTATACTTGGTTTAACATCTAATAAAACATTTGTAATTTAAGGGGGACCTACACACTGGAAGTAGTTCTTATTGTCTTCACCACCAAGTCATTATCTGCAGAATCATATAGGCTCCATCATGAGTTGCTTGATATGGATGGTTTACACCGATTTTTGTTTTGGTCTCAGTTGTTCACCAAATAGTTCCAGAATTGAAAAATTTTGTTCAAGAGAAAGTTACACATTTAGTACGTATGGAGCATGTGGATGTCAGCTGTTCACGTGTCCTTTTCCATGTCCTAGAGTGTGACCAGAGATCGATGGTTTACCTCTGCTTCCAGTTTTAGTGCTATAAGCTGGGTTTATCACATCCAGAAATTAGATTGAAATCCTCTTAAAGGTGCATTTTTCTTCTTTTTCTTTGTCTTTTTCTTCAGAGAAAAAACTAGACACCTCCTTAGATTTGTATTCATTGTTCTTATATCACTGGGTTTGTTTTCACTTCTATCAATTCCTGAACTTTTCTTTCTCTTCTCCTAAACCCCCAATTTTTTTCTCTCATGTCCTCTCAGTCCCCACTTGTTATCTTTTCCTCTCTTGTCTCTCTCCTTTTCTCCCCTTTACATCTTGCTCCCCACTTTTCCCACCAGCATTTCCCACTTTTTGCATGGAGTTGAACATGAACAGGCAGAGATGGGCAAAAATACATCAATATGTATTTTGATACAAAATACAAAATACCCCTCAAATAAATGTATTAAAATAAAATACAAAATACTGGTGCCAGAAATTGTAACAAAATATAGGAAATACTTTTTTCTCACAATTTGGTATAGCAGAGCATTCAGGTTTGGGCTATATAATGTACACAAAGCTCTGGTGAACCCCACAAACAGGAAGAACAGTCACAGAATGTCAGTGTAACTAAGCAATGCTATTAAAAGACAACAACTTGATTGAAATAATAAAACTAAGAATACTTAAATAATATGCCTTTTAAATAAAATAAATTGGATATTTAATGTTTTTTTTTTTTTTTTTTAAACAAATGGACATCTACTGTCATAGCCTGGCTAACTGTGAACTATATTATCTGCCAGTAATTGATATGGCATTATGACATTCACATTGAGAAGATACAGCAAAACTTGTAATACAGTGCAAGATTAGATGGTCAGACGTCTCTTGATAAGGTTAGCATGAACATACAAGCTCCCAATCTCCCTCTTCCTATAGCTAGCTACTCGACTGATAAGTTAACTTGCTAAACACTGGCTATGCACTAGCCTAGACAGCATGCTAGCGTCATTAGCATGTTAGCATCGATCGCTAGCTTGATATTATAACCATCACCATGTATATACAATAGGCTATGTAGCCAGACCCAGACATAAATTATACATCAAGCTAGTTGACATCTGCCACACTCAGATAAAATATTTACCTTGACAGACAATCCGTTGAACTTGAAGATCTGAAGACTGAACTTGTGAACTGTTTTTTGATTCATGGAGAAAGTATTTTGAGTATTTTAAATACAAAATTACTCCACTCTAAAGTATTTTGTTACAAATTACTTTCGATTTTTTTATCGGCCCTATCAAATACAAATTACAAAATACTCAAAAGTAATTGAAATATGTATTTCAAATACAAGTAATAGAAATACTGCCCATCTCTGGGAACAGGGAGGTGGGGTGGGTAGATCCATCCTCCTCAGGGTCTCCTCTCTCGTACTTAATCTCAAACCGTACGATCTCCCTCTTTACCCTAGTTCTTAGTTTCTTGCTTGTTTTCCCACAATCGCTTTTTCTCATTTTCTCACTCATTTTGCCTGCGATATACATTTCTCTCACATGTCTCTTTCAATATGTTGTTTTTTTAAGCAGTGTTGTCTTCCCGCTCCTCCCCCATGTAATTTTTTTTCCCTTGTCTCTCTCACGTTCTGTTCATCTTCCTCCCTCTCTCTATCTTTCCCTCTGATCATGGCATTGCCTGTGTGCTGTAAACTGTGTGGATCTTCAAAAGAGAAACAGTAACTCCACTTTTCTCCCGATGGCAATGTCTTTCTTGCTAAGGTGCCAAGGATGTTGGAGGGAAAGACTTGTGAAGCATGGAAACAAGACAGATGAAAAGTAAAAAAAAGAAAGAAAGATGAAAAGACAAAGACACAGATTAAAGACAAAACTCAGACAGAAGAAAAAAAGAGAGAGGAAAACCAGAATGCGAGCAAAAGTAATCAGAAATTCTCTCTTGTGACAATGTGTTTGAGGATCACAGCAGGAGTGATGCTCAAATGTCAGAGTGGCGATTGGATGAAGTTATCGCTCTTGTAGAATCCAACTCAATAAGTTATATAAAAACGGAATCTACCTTTAATAGAAGGGCATCTGGAGTTTATCATGACATAATCATGCAATTGGACTGAATGTGTTGCTCGGCCTCTCTGCCACTCACTGAACAAAGGTATGCCTTTCACTCACTGTCTTGAAGTTGCTACTGTTGTCGCTGTGTTTTGAAAAAAAGTTCCAAAAACATCAAAAAATCTAGCCACATTATTTCTGCAGCATTGAGGGACACCAATATTCTGATGTTAACCCGATTAAAAGTCTGACTAAGACTCTGCCATATAAACAGAATTTTCAGATGAATTTAACCTGGCCATTTCCATTACCTAGATGTAGCATTCATCTTATTCCCAAGTGCTATTGTAGTTTTCATAGCATTTTAGGATTTCAACACACGACAGAAACCAACTGCTTGACGACACATGCCCTGGCTGTGGACAGGATGGAAAACCTAAAAGGACTTGTGGTTTTTGCAAAATTAGAAAGAAAACACCCACCAATATCAAACTATTTCAGGTAGGAATGGCATAATCTATTAGCAACTAATATAAACATGATGATTGAAATAATGTCTTACTTTACCTTACATTACATTTCATTTAGCTGACTGCTTTTATCCAAAATGAATTGCAAGAGGTGAATTCCACCATGAGGGTACAAACCCAAAGCAACAAGAATCAAGTAAGTTCAATTCGCTAAAAAACTACAAGTGTAAGTGGCATATAAGTGCACCTAAACTTAATTTTTTTTTTTTTTAACAAGGGTGTAGTTGAAAGAGATGTGTCTTTACACTGCGGCAGAAGATGTGTAGACTTTCTGCAGTCCTTGGAGCTCGCTCCACCATTTAGGAGCCAGGAGAGCAAACAGTCATGATATTGTTGAGTGGCTAGTGAGGGAGCAGCAAGTCCATTGGCAGATGCAGAGCAATAGTCAGAATAATGGTGTCCATATAAATGTAGTCACTGATGACCATCATTTGAAACAGTAAATTCACATTTGATTTCTGGTTAGAGGGGCAATATGTTCCATTAACACAGAAAGCCAGAAATACAATAGTTTTTCCTTTTCCCCTTCAACAAAAAAGGAAAAACGAACAAAAGTAAACTGTGAGGTGAGTGAGAAGTACAAAAAAATCCATTTAACTTGTACTTGCACTTACTTAGCCTCTCATGCTTGGTTCCTCTGTCCGCAAGCCCAGGCATTTGAATTAAGCACAGGAAATTCAAATAAAATCCACATAATCTCTTTGACTTCCTTTATTTGTGCCTGAGTATTTAGAATCTAATATGTCCCCTGTCTCTCTTGGATTCAGGCTTTAATGCAGCGCTCCAAAGTCTGAATTTAGGAGGTTTGAACTTGGCTGAGAAGTTGGCAGAAGCCACATTGTTCTTTTCCACAGCCTCGCTGCTGTGAGGTGAGTGTCAGAGACAGAGCTGCTCATTAGCAGCAGAGTCAGTGGCCATGCACGACAGGCTGGATTATGGTATGGGACTGGAGGGAGAGCAATAAGGAGGTGTTAGCTGGCAGGGGCAGGATGAGTGACAAACTGTGAAGTGAGAGTAAACAACTCCACTCCACAAAAAGTACATATGTAGTATGTAAAAAGCACTGTATACTCTATCTGTCATTTCTACATGAAGTACAAGTATATAGTTACATCTTTTCTTGTCTTCTTTCTGTCTTCTCCTTTTGCAAGAGCAACACAATGTGGCTATTTTAAAATTTCTAAATATATTCTGGACAAATAGCCATACCTCAATAATGGGTATGATGCCTAACTACAGAAAATGAGGCATTAATTTTAAAAATTCCGTGAATATCCTGTAAAATAAATTCATATACAGTTCATTATGTATTTCATATCATTATAAATAAAAGCAACGTTTGTTTACTTTTAAATAACAATGCATTTTTATGGAGGGTTTGACTACTTGACAAGTCGACTACTAGACAACCACTAGTCAACACTGTGTATCGCTGTGGACAAGTCATTCATCTGTGGTTTTGACTCAATGTAGTAATACAGCATCAGTCATGATGCATCTACTGCAGATATGCAACAGGGGGGAACAGAAGCTGAAACCTCATTCAGAAGGAGAATTAGTGAAAGAGCCTGGTTTACAATGCGGAGAAAGAAACCAGACAAAGTAAAATTGTGCATTGTGTGCAAAAGCCTAAAAAAGCCTACTCTGCGTTATTTAATGTGGAAGCAGCTGATGTACCTGAAAACCACAACATAAAGTCATTGAGCAGAAACCAGTTAGGAGCTGTAAGGGTCAAAAAGAACATTTACTCGAAAACAGTCGATGGAACAAGCACCTGTGGGCAGAACTGAAACCAAGCTCCAGGACTGTCAATTCACCTGGAGCCCCATAGCACGTCACCCAGGGATCAAAATCTGAATGCATTGTTTGAGCACACATTATCAGTAAGGGGGAGAAAGCAAAGGAGAGAGAGTGTTTTTCTCAATAGGGAATATGTGTGAAGAAGTGAAATTAGCGTCATTCATGTCACAATCTCAAATAGAAATATTTGAACTTAAGCAAAAGATTCACATGATGTTAAATCCAATCAATGTTGCGAATGAAACTCATTGGTCAATGATCCTGACACGGACCCAAACTAGCAGGAAATGAAACCGGCCACTAGCCGTCGGGTAGCTCTGAAAACGGCAGTCATTCTGGAGAATATGGTGAAGGTGCCTCTGGATGCCCATTTTGACCCACAGACTGACAGCGCTTCTCCGGTGTTTCCACAACAGGTACAATGAAACAATTGTGTTATTTCAGCCAGTAGCTCGTACTTTAACATCTGAGAGATCAGAAAGATGTGCAACCTCACTGCTAAAGTCACAAAACACTCACAGTGTACGTACAGACAGCATCTGAGAATCTTTGAGATTTAATGTAATAGTTGAAATTGTGTAACATATACTGTACATACGGTACCTGTGTAAATACCTTTGTCGCTTACCAAATACTCCCCCCTGTGTGAAATAGAGAAACAACATTTTAAATGTAACCCTGTGATAGTTAATGGGAGTTAACAGCTGCTCTGTGCACACATGAATACACAGTGACACAACAGAGGGTAAACCAGTGGTTGTAAATGCTGTAAATCAGATTTACTCTCCTTCACCCTCCCCTGGGCAAAACTCACAAGAACATGACAATAACATAAAAAAATTGAGCTTCCCATTAAAACTGACTTTATTACTTATTCATTTTTAGTTATAGCTATTGCACTCAGATGTGTGACTTTACAGCCAAAGAGCACAGGGTCTCCCGTATCCTTCATATGAACAGACAGCTGAGGTGCAACCTTCACTCTTTCTCCTCCTCGTCCCTCCTTTGCTTATCTCTACACCCACACTATTTTCCTATCCCTCTCAAGGCCTCTCCCTCCACCCACTTCTCCTCTCTTTTCTTTCTTTCTCTCTATCTCTCTCGCTGCTCATCCTGGACACCGAAGTAAGGTCCTTGGTTGCAGATTGCCCACCTTTCCTCCTACACACACTCGCTTGCCTTCCTCAGACCCCACGCACACACACACGCACACCCTTTCAAGTCTCCTTTTAGGTCACCAGAGAGCATTAATATGAAACATGTGTCATTATTGCTTTCACAGTGCACGTTCAGAGTCATCTGCCTGCCACTCAAAAGCAGAGCATGATAAATTGGTTCTTTACTGAAAACAATTAACTGTTGGATGTAGGCACATGGTGGGAGAAGGAAAAAATTAACCAACAAATAGGGAAGAAGGCAGGAGCTGAGTCTTGAATCTTTTTTTTCTCACCCTAAACCAGTGAAATCCGCAAATCATGTCTATACATAACAATGAGTCCTAATTCAAGCACTTTCACTTTGCTGTAGGTTTTATTTTCTTATGCAATGGATTCAAATGCCTTTTTCATCTTGACAACTGTCATACAATAAAACAAGCTTAGCTGTATAAACGCATCATCTTACTGGCATAGACCTTGCCTTTCTTTCATAAACAGCAAATTTCAATTATGAGTATGGATTCAATTACTTATTAGGATGAATTCATTGCAGACTAGTCTGCATTTTGCTTCTTGCATCAATCTCCTCAATAAATCAATCAATCAATCAAAGTTTACTTGAATAGCCTATATTTGCAAATCAGTCTACATAGTACCACTTTAATAACATTTTTCTGGATGTTTTTCTGTACTTTTATTGGCTGTTCCAACAAATCTATAATCTTCAACTGCATAAAATCTATTTTACTCCCACAAATGTCCAATAAATCCTTGTGTTTCAATCACACCACAATTTGAATGTAGACATAGAAACCAGACTGACTCTGTCTACAAGCTGGCAATAGATCTAGCTCCAGCTTCCAGATTGAAATTGCACCTTTACAGTATCATATTCCTGCTGGGGTTAATTTGTTTTTTGACACAGAGGTTGGACATAAAGATAATGTTCATGAAAACCTTTCCCCAAAATCTGTGCCATGTTATTTGCCTTTGTAGGAACTTTTATGTTCGACTGTTATGTGACTGTTATACTGTCAACTGTATATCTTGCTATTCCATAGGCTTTTCTTTCTCTTTTTTTTCCAGAAGCTTCACATTTAATACATTTTTTTTTACTTTATATCTGACTGTAACAAATACCCCTGATACAAACATTTCTATACTTAGTTTTGGTTCTTTTAACTTATAAATCTGTTAATTGGAGGTTGCATAAGAATGAAATACAGAACTGTTTATCACAGGTGTTGAGAGATTCATCCTTCACAGCCTCTGTGATTCACAGCTCCTTATTAAAACTCTACAGACTCAAAGGGAATCCCTTTCAATCCAATGACAACGATGAATAACATTTTTTTGTGCGTGGGATTATGTTGTCTGTGTGTGTGTCTGTTCCTGTGTGGTCACAGTGAGTGTTCTTTTGTGTCGATCTCAAAGTGTGTATAGTTGAAAGTGTGTTATGTGACTGAGTGTCACATAGAGATCTGTCAGCTCTCCACTGTAAAATGGAAATGTCCTTCACCATGGAAACAGACGGACACTTCTATTTTCCCTGTGTTTCAAATTTTCACTGCAGTACAGTATGGAAAGGCAATGTGAGCAAAGGGTTAATCTGCCTGTGTGTGATCTTTCCTCCATCTTCAATCACATGCTCTTAGACATTCTGCAATTTGGTAAGTCAGCACCAGTGCACACTCTTTTGTGGATGATTTTATAGTCCATTTCCACTGTTGTGAACGTGATGTAACCTCTGTGTTGTTTTTTTCATTTGCCATCCCTCACCTGTCCACCAAGTGCCCATGGTGGTGCCCATAGTGTACCTGAGGATCATTACCATGTCAGCAGTGGTGTATAAAGTACTTGAAAGCCATACTTGAGTAAAAGTACAGATATCTTACCTGAAAGTAAAAGTCACCCGTAAGATAATTACTTGAGTAAAAGTCTTAAAGTAGCTCCTATTAAATGTACTTAAGTATCAAAAGTATCTGGTGTTGAAATGTACTTAAGTATCAAAAGTAAAAGTATCAAACTTAAAAATGTGCTTTTTATAGTAGGCCTCTACAGACACAAAACAACCCAAAATTGTTCTCTTCAGGATTTATTTCAACTGACTGAAAAATTATAACAAAAATATACATATAATGTATACTCTTACAAATTTTGAACCCCAGATGCTGAGGTTCAAATAGTAATGGACTAGTGCATCTGAACTTCTAGGGACAAGAAAGAACCAACACAACAGATAACTCAGCAAAAGGAAAAGTTCTAGGCACACATAATAGGATAGTTTTCCTCTTTTGTTAACAACCTGCACAGTGCTAGTACAGAGAAGAAAAATCACTGGACACAGTTTTGCTGCCAAATTTTTGACCGAATAATAAAGACTGAACTGAACCGAGCTGCTGCATGAGCACCTGGATCATTCTAAAAGGAATAAATGGATGGGGAATGTGCTCGCGATGATTAAGTCCCTGCCCTTTGTACACACATCGCTACTACCCATTGGATGGTTTAGTGAGGTCCTCGGATCGGCCCTGCAAGAGTTGGTCACGGCCCTGGCGAAGCGCCGAGAAGTCGATCAAACTTGACTCTCTAGAGGAAGTCAAACTCTTAACTAAGTTTCTGAAGGTGAACCTGCAGAGGGATCATTACCGGTACAGCCTGCTCGACCCTGGTCAACCAAGGCAGCCCGACCAACCTCCGGACGCTTAGGGTCTCGCGCTGCCCCCCCAACGGCAAACACGCTGCCGGGCCTGCACATCTCCCGAGGCAGAGGGCACGCGAGAGAGAGGTGTGCCGTGCGTAACGGCACGCGTTGCTCCAACCTCCACTGCCCAGTTTTGAGGTAATGAGCCTCTTGTCTTCCTGGTTTTGGGGTAATGAGCCTCTTTTGTGTATGTTGCTCAATTTACTGAACAACACACACATGCACGATACAGCACATGCACAGTAGTCATTCACCTGCTGTACACATGCACATGCACACAAACACAAGCTCGCTCAGGCCATATATTCACACAAATGCCATTAAGTTAATTAACTAATATATCTTGCCAGGCTCTGGCCCCATCTATCACAGTGGATATAAAGTTACTCACAGGAGACAAGAGACAATGGCCTGTAACAACAAAGAGTTTCCAACAATCGTATCTTGTTTCTAAGAGGAGGTAAAGAAAGAAAATTAGAGGGTGGAAAGGGACAGAATCAAATGGATAACAGACACACACACACACACACACACAAATGACTGATTATTGTGTCAATACTGGCTTCAAAGTGCAGTCCCGTGCCTACATCATGGTTTGCTGTAGTAGACTGTGATAGTTTTACACAGTGTATAACACTTAGTTCAGAGCAAAAACTGTTTTTACAGCTTGCAAGATACAAAGCAACAGTCCAGCTATTTCCACATCCCTTATTGATTGCATTAATGTATTATTTTTGAAGTTGTGTCATTCTACTGTAATGGAAAAAAAGTTATTCTATTGTATTCAATGATTGGATTGTTGTTAATTAAATCATGTTTAATTATAATACTCATACCAATACTTTTACTTAAGATGTCCAGAGTGCAAAAGTCACATGGATATATTTAGAAATGTTACTGTAGTAATGGCATATTCAAATGGCTAACTTCTGCAATAGTGTTATCGAAAAATGTTGAACATTTACTTTGTTTTCTATTCAGTTGGTAAGTGGTGGACTTCACATGACAATTTTGTGTCAAAGGTTGAGTTGATTTTTCTTCAGGATACTAGGAAAAAGAATGAGAGTGATTAGCAGCAATTATGAGTCTTCCTAAAACATTGTAATCATTACAAAATGTTGTGGAAGCTATAGGGGAGAGGGAGACTCACTGAATCCAGCCAGCTTATAAAATGATGTACCAGGAACAGCTCTGTGTATGTGTGTGTGTGTATAAAAAAGACATTTCTTCATCTCTCTTTTCCTCCTGTCCAACCACTCACTGTTATTTCTTAATGAGTTACCTCAGTAGTTGAAAATAATGGTTTTAAATTAAAGTGGTGTTCCAGCCAATGACCGGTGACTTCACTATGAAGTAATGACAAGATCAGCAGCAACCGGAAGAAAATAGTATCAATCTTCTCATTTCATTTCAATAAAGAAAATGTAAATCCAAAATCTTGAGCTAGTCATGTGGGTCAAAGAAACATGAATTAGTTGTTTCTATGCCTCAATACTCAGCTATAGGGACATTCTGAGTATAGTTTGCCTGTATTTTGGGAGGACAAAATACAGGCAAACTATACTCAGAATGTCCCTCAGCACCATATTCACATGTCCATGGCGTACTAAGCTGTTGACTCCAATAATTTGGACTTCAATTGTCCTATTGTTATTAAACTTTCATTAAAACACTCAACACTTTTATCCAAAGCGACTTACAATAAGTGCATTCAACTATGAGGGTACAAACACAGAACAGCAAGAATCATGTAATTACATTAACTTTACACCAAAAAGAATAAACTGGTCCTCAGTCTCATCCCATATAAATGTAAAGTGCAATTCAAAAACTGTTATAACCGGTGCTTCAAAAGTGAAATGGTCATATGGAAAGTTTTACACTGAAAACATCACTCGTCACACATCCATTCTTGAAGATGCCACATCAGTCATTAACGTCATCACATTAGAGGGCTCGTCCAATCACAGCCTCGTGAATGAAGCGTCTGTCTCCCGCAAACAATAAACTCCTGGCTGTTGTTTTGCATGGTTCGATGAATGACTCTGTTTTCAGTGTAAAAAAACTTGCTGAAGTCAACACCACACTGTTTTCCCTGGAGGAGAGGATGACTGCATTGGAAAGCAAAGCCGCGGGCCCAGTGTGGACGAGTAGAAGCGAAGAAGATGGGTGCACAATCCCCAAATTACGGTAAGAGCTAAGCTACAGAGAGAAGCCATCTTAGCTAACTGCTAAGCTAACTAATGCGCAGATCTAAAAAGCATGTAAACAATTGTGGGATAAGCGAGAAAGTTGCTAAAAGAAGAAGAGAGCATCGAGTTCTTGAGCAGAACGAGTGAATGTTTAAATATGTACAATCTGCTTAAACTTAAGAGTTTGTTCTCGTTCATTTTTTCATAAACGGAACTTTTTGTCCTGTTGTATTTTATAGGGAACTGTCCGTTGTCTTCACACGTCTGAGGCAAATGGCCGGCGCCACGAACCGGAGCAAGGCCTAGATTAAAGAAGAGACGTGCTGTGCTGTATAAAATACATTCTCCAGGTTAACTTTATCTGATCCATTTCATCATTGTGTTTTCACAGCCTGAGCTCCCCCCCCCCCCACAACGAGGCAATCACTGCACATTTGGCCGAGACTCTAGCTGCAAGTTCTGATTTGCAGTGTGGAAAATGACGCCATTGTATGTAGGATCTTCCTGTACATCCAATCAGGTCCGTGCAGCTCTTGCAGCAGCATTGAGAAGTTCAGGAGTCGACAGAGAAGAAAGAGGGTTAGATTAGATTCATTAGATCATTATTCAGTTACATGTATAGGTGTATGTTGTCATTGAACTGTGCTGATTGTGTTTACAGCTGACATGGATCCATCCGTCCACAGCCAGGAGCTCACCGACCTGTGCGCCACACTTCAAATAAGACTAGAAGTTACACTGAATCTCACAGCTACACACCATAGAAGTCTACACACTGGAGCAGATTGGGACCAATAGCAACAGATCTACCAGCCAATCATGAGTGACTTTTCGTTTCAAAGGTCTGTGGTTTCATTCAATGGGGAAGTGAGATCAGCTCCCCATCGGCACTCCCCCCTCAGTGTGGCTGAGGAGCAGGTGTCTCTAAATTCTGAAATACCCATTAGCACCAGCTGCAGTTGCCATTAAGAAAGCAGTTTAAAGGCCCAAATCAGAAATTTTGTTGTGAATAAAACATGTCACTGTAGCTGCTAAATTTATCCAACACTGACCCAGAATCTGAAAGTAAATTCATCTCTAAACAATGTGACCTTTTGCTTTTATTCGCAGTGCACATAACTGAGTTTTGAGCTCAGTGAGGAATTAAAATACATGTTTCTAACAGAAATGCATCTAGAGTCAAACTCTTCAAGCCTGTATGATCTTTTAAAGATGAGCCTGCGAAGCCAGAACTCGATAAAAGTGCAGCAAAGTCCTGATAATCTTTGTTTGTGCTGTTATTCCAAACTACTACCCCTGCTAAGAACTTTAAAAAATAAGCAGATTCAAACAATTCAAAGAATGGGTGTGAAGAAAGACCAAAATCAGATATTACAAGTATTGTAATGATATTCATTCAATGCAGGTCCGTCTGCTGTATGTATGATGGGATTAGATTCCATAGTTTATCTTTATATGAAAATGTACTTGTGATGCGAATTCTTACACACAGTACAATAGCCTTTAATTTATTCCCTGCACACAGATATATGAAGAGTAGCTGTGCTTTACTGTAGCAAGCAGCAGATGATATCCCTTAAGTGCACATTATATTACAGCAGTCATCCAGGCCAGCAGGCATTCAATCCTGTGAGAGCTAGGATATGAAATTAGTATGTAATATGATTAGAAAGGATGTTATACAATATAATTCAATTTGATGGATTCGGGAAGACAGGGGGTAGGCTCTTTTCTTCTCCGTGCTTTTCCATGGCATGATGGGATCAGGTTTTTCTATTAATGCTATACTGATGACAGGTTTACAATGCTGCCTGCTGATGCTCAAACTCAACTGAAGGCAAGAGATAAGAGCTTCAACCTGCTACGTCCTGCTCCATCCCTGCTCGGGTCTCTCACGCTCTTTCTTTCTCTCTAGCCCCTAGTTTGAAAGTGGATTTGTAGGCAAGCGATAAGAAGATGAGTGAGCGCAGTCACTTTTATTTCTCCCCCCTTCCTCATTCTAAGGCTCTTATATTCACCTACAATCTTAAACTATCTCATTCAGTCAGCAACATTATGTTATATCCTCTGCTCTCAGTCATTTGGTTTCACAGCCTCTCATCCTCTAGCTTCTGACACTTAACTGGGAGACAGGAGATAAGAGGACCAGCTTTATTCCTGCTGCTACATCCTAGATCATTCACTTCATCGGATGTATCCATCTTTTACTGTCTTTTGCTTTCCTGTTAAAAATTGGATGAAGATAGACAATGTGTCTCTTCACCCCTGGGACCTCCATGAAAAAATTAACTTAAGATACATTTTCCAGAGCTGACTCACTATGTAGATTAAAAAAAATCTTTCTTGATCACATGTTTTAGTTTACAGCACATCAACACTGGCATCGGCTGTTATCACCAAGAACTCTCTTAACAGGGACATTGTCTTCTACATATACGGCTATGTAATATGCTTAACTAAAGCTTAAGCGTCCCTGGGTGGGACCGAACCACCATCCTTTCGGTTAACAACCAAAAGCGCTGACCGATTGAGCCACAGAGACTTTGCTAGCTAATGTTGATCTTCAATACCCACACACCCCGATTGTTATTCATAACCCTTAACCCTATACGGTTATGGAGGAACTGGAGCCCATCCCAGTTGGCATTGGGTGAGAAGCGTGTTACCCTGGACAGGATGCCAGACAAGAGTTGAGCTTGATTGTATAGTTCTAATATTATTTATTACTTCACAGAGGTAGCATGGGAAACCACAGGTGATAACTTACCTATGCAGTACTATGCAAGTTTCAAAGATATCCAAGCAACAAAAATAATAAGGAAACATTAATTGTTATGTGTTATTGTTATTACAATGAATTCCTTACGTCCCGTAGTGTAGGTATGAATATCTGGCTCATTTGGTCCATATGTCCTTGAGCAAGGCACTGAGCCTGAGTTATTTCTGAACCTTATTTGTACAGTATATGAAAAACAGAAATGTAATTCTGTCACAAAGGTGGCATACATTAATATATTCTGTGGCATCCCAGTTCATCTTCTCCAGTTCTGAGCCAGTGCCCATATTCATCCATTATTCCAGAGATGATTAATGATAAACAGCCCGAGCTTCACATAAAAATTTGAAGAAAAAGACATCAATTAAAAGCAAAATCATTTTTGATGTATAATTACATGCAACAGTAACTAAAAACTAAGTTTTCACACCAGATAAACAGATGCTTTTGTATATCTCCAAAGAAAAGTAGAGCATCCCTATAATATTGCCACTGTTGTGAAGCAGAAAAAGAGTGAAAGACGGTTGATTTGTTGAAGTGACGGGGAGCTGGCTGGAGAAAGTGTTTTCTGTTTAGGAGCAGCACACATACAGAAGTGGCCAGTTGTAGGCAGGTGGGCAGTGTCTGGGCAAGGTAACAAACAACCACTCCACTGCTGCAATGCTGCCAGCTTTCACTAACCAGCCTCTGCCTGCAAAAACACACTCTTCAGAGCAGTGAGGGTTGTGGCGAGGCCCCCCTGCTGTGTTCTGAATTGCTCCAGTGCGACAGCAAACACTGCCACTGCTGGAACTCAGCAGCTTTGGCTTTTACTCTTTATATTTATATTGTGCATGTGGACAAGCCCAGATAAGTGACTGATGGGGAGTGAGCAGGATAAGAGATGTGGGTACAGTGGCTAATGTTGTTAGATGTAATCTAAATATTGTGTAACTGACATTACTATGTCATCATCATAAGTGTGTTTCTCATTTGCTCATGATATTACTACAACATTTTCACAATAGAGTTTTAGTATTTTCTATAATCATGTAATTGCTACTGGTGGCCTCAGCTTTTTAGCTAGAGCAACACAGACTAGCTTTAAGCATGATGACGTTAGTTAGTTTGATCAGCCACTTTAGTCCAGAGCATATTACAAACAATTACTGCCCAGGTTCCCTTTATAGTTATATCCCTTATGATTTTGTTGACCAATCATTATTTCATTTTCATCACTTTAACTTTAGTCATACGCAATTATATTATCTTACTTTAAACCCAATTGGATTTTCGTCAGTCTTGTTTCAGATCATTCAATGATTACATTTTCTCCCCAGGCTCCAAAATCAGAGCAAAAAAAGTTGTCATTTGTTACACATTTTGTTTGACACACTGCATCAACATTGACATTTTAGTACTCTGATAAACTACAGCCATCCCAACACTAAGATGTCTCTTTCGACTGTCTCTCGAAATGTCTCTTTTGACTGTAAAGAAGTTTATTCAAAAGCGGGAGCGTTCTACTAAGCATGGAGGCAGGTATGGGGCAGACGTAGCTGTAACAGAGCAAAAGAAACAGCTGCCCACCTAGGAGTGAACCCCCATGCCTCCTTGGCAAATTATGAACCATTTTGCCCTTTCACGACAACATGTGTGCATTGTTACTTCACATAAATCACTTCTACAGATGATTCATGAATAATTCTTCGAGTGCATGAATATAACATGCCTCCTGAATGCTCTTTTCCTATTGTAAATATTTTATTCTAAGGCATGATAAGGCTTTGCTCTTTGACATTCTATCCTCAGTGAGATGTTTATATTGTAAGCGTAGATCTCATGATGACATTTTACTTTTATTTAGAAATCTTCAATAACTTTGACAGAGAGGGCTTTGTTTTCAGTCAAACAGCATGTCTCTCACACTGGAATGAAAATCCTGTCAGAGAGCTTTTGTGTATTATGGATACATTGTTTTGCTTCTCTAGAATAAATATACAATATACAGCATCATTGATGACACAACACAAAGTTCACCGATGGTTGTTTTGGCTCAACTTCCCCATTAATTACAAATTTACCCGTTGTTGGACTAATAAACGATTATCTTATCTTAAGTTAATTTAAGTCCTGAGAACGTTTAACATTAACACTACAGCATGCACTGTTGAGTAATACTGTGGCCGCACACTTAACTGTGGTGGTGAGGTGTTGTTCACACTTTTTGCCGGCAGGTCACCTATCTCCAAGGTGTTGCCTTTTCACAACTCAGTGTTCTGATTCTGTCATTTGTTAATCAAAGGATCTCACAAAAACACAACTCGTGTGTCTGTGTATTAGGGACTGGAGCAATGATGTTGGTAGCGTAGCTTAGCTTAAAGACTGGAAGCAGGTGAAACAGCTAGCTTAGTTCCCTCAAAATTAAAGATGCCTCTGCACCACCATAATTAACTCATTGTATCCTATTTGTATATTATGTACTCTACCAGTATTATAACATTTGTTTGTGTTCCAAGAGTTATTTGCAGGTAAAATGTTGGCTTTTATCTTCAATTAGATTTGGACTAACAGGTAAGCTGACTAAATTTGCCTACTTCCAGCCTAATGCTAAGCTAGGCTAGGCATCCTGATTCCAGTTATGTAGGGTGGGCCACAAAGACAACCATAGCATATTTTAGAAGGGGTGTGGGCATTTTCTAATTGGTACTTAACTCTGCTCGTAGTTAAGTTATGGCTCCAAACTCTGTAATCTATTGGCAATGATATAGCAGTTCTTGTATCTTGTAGCAACAGAACTAACAGGACAGTGAGGAGCCTGTTAATACAGCAAAGTCTGTACACACCCACACAGGTCTGAGAAGAGGTCTGAACAGAAAACCCCTGTGTGGGTGGACTGTAGCTGTGTTGGGGCTTTAAAGAGCTGAGCTTCAGCTTTAAACATTTTTCAGTTCCACATCTATGAATCACATCCACATTGACGACTCCTAGTGTAATTTGTCCTTCATGAGGTAAAGCAGAAAGTAAGGGTCCAGAGGTCAGGGTGTTGAACAACTGGGTAACTCAGCTCTCCAATCTCATACTGGAGAGAGGAGTTTGCATCCTGTCACATATTAGTCAGTCTTTGCCTTTTATTTACGGTTTTATCAAAACTTTTTCCAACCATAACTATGTGTTGTTGTAGCTTAGCAGTTATCATATTTATTTGTCAGATGTAAGCGATGTCACTGCGTATAATTTGAGGTTTTGCAGAATAACCCAGTAACCTAGTCCTTCCTCAGCGTCAATCTGTGGTTCACAACATGGTCAAATAGTGTTGCGCGAATTTCATTTGATAAATTTGGTCTTCTTCTTCTTTGAGCACGTTCTCCTCCTGCTTCATGTCTTCTTCTTCCTCTTCCTCTTCCTCGAAGTTCCTCTACCTCTACCTCCACCTTGGCCTCTACCTCTGGCACGGCCTCAGCCTTTTTCTTTTCCTCCTTCTCCTCCTCTGTGGATTCCCCCTTTCACCCTCACTCTTCTTCTTCTTCTGACTCCTTCCATTTTGGTTGAAGACAGGTGAACCCACCTGCTGCATTTTTATAGTGCTTAAACCTGATTGGTGTGTCTACAATTTAGCAATCATGTGTAGGAAGTGACATCTTGATATACTTCTGTGTCTAATGTATACACGTGTGTTTAGTGTTTTGCAAATCACTGTGTGTATTATTTTGCAAAAAGTGTGAGTCTGACATTGTGCTTATAGTGGTGCAAATTTGGGCCGATGATTTGCTTGTCGTGGAAATTTATCATGAGATTTCAAATAATGAGTTTCTCAGACCGGAGTTGCCTTAGAGTTTTAATTATTAGCTCTGCAGAGGGTTACACAGCCAGCAACATGGCTCAGAGTGCAACAACAAGAAAGTTAAAAAGGAGGGTTTTTATACAATGTGATAAATGGAGAAACAGAACAGAAAGCAGACAGGACCGTCTGCTGTCTGGCATCACTGTTATAAAAAGAGGAATCAAATCCAGCACACAGTTGCACAAATAAAGGTCAACAGGAGGTGGAAGACATTGATGTTGTATCAGATAAGTGCTCAGAAAACAGTCAAAACAGTAGAAGACATTCTTCACAGTAGTAAGACATTGATCAGTGGAATTTTCCATTACATGCTCCTTGAGTGTAAGGTTTTGATAATTGTGTAATACTTTTGATTTTAGTTTTTATGCAATCGAAAAACACTGTATTACTGTGTTTAGGGCTGCAGATCATCATTCAGACTTTGCCATGTCTGCTGGGGAACTCAGTCCACAGAAACCTGAATCCACAGCTGCTGCAAAAAGAGCTGTTCACCGGTTTATTTAAAAGTTTGGTGAAGCTTGACCCAGTACGCAGAACCTTGAAATGGAGAATCAGTCCCTACTGGCATCAGTAGGTTGATCAAATATTGATTACACTCCACTACTTTGGCAATGACAAATTAGGATTTACTGTTTTACCTTTTAATCTGTAACCAATTATTTGTTTTTATTTGTTTTAATATTAGTTATATAGTTTTATTATATTTTGGCATGCCAGTCCTGAAAACATATTTGCAGGAACTAATGAATGTAGCTAGCGACTTCATCAACCCAGCGAAGGTCATTGGACATTGTTGTCTTTTCAGGATTCCCAGAGAAGCTTATCTGTACATGTCCAGCAGATATGACACCTCTCTCTTTCTTTCTCCTTAGTGACTGAATAAAAGACCTATAAAAGAATTTAATTTACTATCTCTTCCCATCCTCCCCCTGTATCTACCTTTACCTGCATATAAAGCTGAGGAGAGACTTAGCCCCTGTCCTCTCCAAACTGGGTTCCTCTTCTCCCTCAGTTTATCATTGTTCAGAGGACTTAATAAAGCAGGTGAATACATCAAACAGGGTTTTAACTGTCTTACAAAGGAGATTTCCCCCTTACGCAGGTGTTCAGGCTCTACGAGCACAGCACCTCTCTGAAGAGCTGACTAGAATCAATAGATTTAGCTTTTGAAATGTGAGTATACAAGCAAAGTTTTTGAACAATGGACCATCCATCATATAACTGCATGACTCAGGATCTACATGATGCTGACTAATAATGAAAGACACTTATGGCATACTGGCTTTGATCTTGATAATTGCCTAATTGTACATGTGTACATAGGTGTGTTTATTTATGCCATGATATATACATACTATATATATACATATATATATATATATAGACTGTGATCTACACCATCGCAAAGTGGTTAGAAGTCTGTTGGACTGCCTCAAATTGTTTTCTTTTGGCATTTACATGCTTAATATGTGTGTGTATAGTGTAAGTTTTGCTGCTGACAAAATAAATATAATAAAAAGAAAGTGTTAATTTAATCTTAATAAAATATTCACAAATTTTAACAGTCCTGGTGAAAATAGTGGGGTTGAACATAAAAGCACAGATTTACATTTCTGTTTCAAGCTTTTTTTTACCAAAAGAAACTAGAGGTTTGAAGGGAAAGTTCACCCAAAAACTTAAATGCACTCATTATCTACTCACCACTATAGAGGGGTGGGTGAAGTGTTTGAGTCCACTTTTGGAGTCTCAGGGGTAAACAGTGTTGCAGCCAAATTTAATACAATTAAAGGAAATGGAACCCTTCTTCAGAAGTAAAAAAACAATGGATAAAAAACATGACATTCCTTTATAGTTCAAATTTTTCAGTGAACTATCCCTTTAACAAGGTGCGACAACCTGTCCTTAACCCTCAACAAGAGTTTGGAAGAACACTATTAAGAGGGGAATTTATAACCTTGGAGACCTTGATATTACTGTAAATGGAGTCCATTCTGATGATTATTATAACAAAATGAAGTTGTGGCTTGGAGAACAAGTGGTGTGATGTTGATGTAACAGGAGCAAGGAATGGGCAAATATTTCGGCTAGATTTCAAGTTTCTGTTCAGAGGGCATAATACCCTCATATCTTAATAATGTCTTTGCATTTATTTTTACTCCTGGAAAATTCCTGAACATTTTTCATTTGGTGTCTTTACACTACATGATAAAAAGAGCTGTAAATTATAGAAGAGGACAGGCTTTGACACCTGTATAAACCACCATTTTATAGTTCATTGGCAGCTGTAGCAGAGTGAAAAGGTTATCTTGCTAAATTTGACTGATTCACTAGATATATTACTGATTCCAAATACAGTAATAAAACACAAATTGAACCAAAAAGGTTTCTGCAGCATACCACTGAAATGCTTAAAGCTTAGAAAGAAATGAATGTAGGATGAAGCTGGGATAAAAGTGAGGGGAGAAGGGGGCCAGATCAGCCCACAGCTAAAGTCCTATCCATCTCCCCTCATGTGGGCTATTTTTACCTCTCCCTTTAATCCCTTGCTCTTTGATGATGCTCAATATTTTATTTTATTTTTTTAATCTTTTTTTTAGAGGTGACAGACTGAAGGACCCTAGTCATATGCACACACACACACACACACACACACACACACACACACACACACGCACACACACTGGGAAATGGATTCACACAAGTGCAAATACACAAAGAAAAGGCATTAATGCAAACACACACTCCTACAGTTGCAGTCTATTTGTGTCCAAGTGTGTGGATATGTGAGGCCTAGTCTTTTAAGTATCCAAGTGTCATCACTTTATATTTATCAATGCACACACGCTTTATTATTTGTGTGTGTGTGTGATTCTTTGATCAGGGCGAGCGGAGTTAGCACTAAGCTTGCTCCTGTCTGTCACAGAGGCTAATCATGGGCTTTATGGAGCAAGTGGGGATATGAGTTTGATTTTATATATAAAACGAGTCACACACACACACACAGACAAAAAGACAGATGAACAGCCACATATTACATTATGGATTACAAGTTTTCTTGCTTTGGATAGAGTGTGCCGCAAGGAAAATAATGGTTACTTATTTAATCTGTGTCATACTAATCAGTATCTGTGGACTAATTCTTGGAAGTTTAGAGATGTAATTGGCCAACAATGACAGCAGAGGGCTTACTTTATGTGAAATGCATGAAACTTTCAGGATATATGTTTGCAGAGTTTGATGTTGTGGGATGAGAAAACGGCTGTAAAAATGAAGGTGTGAGGGCATCAGTGGGGTAGGAATGGAATATAAAAGAACTAAAAGCAATAACATGCTTGGATACGTGCCAGTGAATCTACAGTATGTGCTCCGATTAAAGTCAGCTGTGTTGAGCTAATAAAATTTTGATGGACCTCTGCACACAGAGATCCCTGCATGTTAATGGAACAGTAGCCTTGTGTTAGTCAATGTGCCTGGTGGAATTGTCAAAACATTCACCAAGCTAAAGTGATATTCCACACTGTGTATATATATATACATATATATATTTACCATATTTACCATATTTACAGAACTTTGAAAGCATCTCAGAAATGAAATGATATAGGTAAAATTACATCATTATACATTTTTTTGACAGTCATTATCTGACACCTATTAGCCATTTCTTTCTGATATTGAGATACATAATTCTGTTAAGACTTCTAAGTAAGACTTCTAAAACTAATATGACAAAAAAATATGCAGCATTTGTCCGTTTTGATTTTTTTCATAGACAACATTTTCATGCTACCCAAACTAAGTTGAGGTGTGTAGATGAAAAGTCCACTTTGATGTAAAAGTGGAAATGGAATTTCACCAACATTTACCTCCGTTAACTTAAAGGACACATGATCAAAGTTTTTTTTCAACAACATGCTGGATCAACTCCACCATCAAAATTGTCCTTGTTGCTCTAACAGTCAAACATCAGCAACTCTTCTAACATATGACAAGGAGTAACGACACACTTTACTATGAAATGCAAACAGAGGTTTTCTTGTGCAATCGAGTACAAATAGCAGTAAGATTCAAACACATACCCTGTGAGAGTATAGAGCTTTATTCCAGAACAAGCTATCAGCCAAGTTAAGGGCTTCAACTCTTGGGTCTATTCTGTCACATTTTCAACTTCAAAAGCCAAAGCAAGTTATTGGGTGAACATGGGAGTTGACAAAGTAATCCTTCAGCAGAGGATGGTTTCAATCCATCGACCTCTAGGTGATGGGCCCAGCACGCTTCCACTGCGCCACTCTGCTCTTTTCAATTGAAATAATTTCATATGAACATAGTCTATGGTTTCAATAGGTTTTCTTAGCAGTTAAAACAACTAGACTTGGAGGAAGAGATTGACAAACGTGAAACAATGTGCCACAGTGGGAAGGTGGACATCTCAGCTCTTACCTTGTTTGAAAATAGGAGTGGACAGAGAACAATACCTCCAGTATACCTCATTGAACATTCCATATGCTTACATTATTCAACAACAAGAGTTCTTCTTATATTAGAATAAGTTGCAAGTAGCACAGTCAACAAAGTCACCTGGCAGAGGTGGGATTTGAACACAAGCCTCCTGAGAGACTGGAGCCTTAATCAAGCACCTTTGACAACTGGGTCACACTACCGTTGGAAACTAGTTTTTACCCAAACGAAGTGGAGCCGTTTAGATGAAAAGTCCACTCTGTCCACAATTGGACAATCAAATCGAAAACACACATGGAAGAACATTTGAAACTTCAAACACATTCCCTGTGGGAGTATAGAGCTTCAATCAAGATCAAAAGACCAGAAAACTATCAGCCAAGTTAAGGGCTTCAACTCTTTGGTCTATTCTGTCACATTTTCAACTGCAAAAACCAAAGCAAGTCACTTAAAGCAGGAGGTGACATCATGGTCAGAGTGTAAGGACAAGGGAGACATAGAGGTGAACATGGGAGTTGATAAAGAATTCCTTTAGCAGAGGATGGTTTCGATCCATCGACCTCTGGGTTATGGGCCCAGCAAGCTTCTGCTGCGCCACTCTGCTCTTTTTCATTGCTATAATTTCATATGAACATAGTCTATGGTTTCAATAGGTTTTCTGAGCGGTAAAAACAACTTGACTTGGAGGAACAGATTGGCAAATGTGAATAAATGTGCCACAGTGGGAAGGTGCACATCTTAGCTCTTACCTTGTTTGAAAATGGGAGTGGAGACAGAGAAAACTAACTCATTGGACATTCCATATGCTACAAAGCTCATCTGGCTTTTGCAGAATTCAACAACAACAGTTCTTCTTATTTTAGAATAAGTTGCAAGTAGCCAACACAGTCACCTGGCAGTGGTGGGATTTGAACCCACGCCTCTTGAGAGACTGGAGCCTTAATCCAGCGCCTTTGACCACTCGGCCACACTACCGTTGAAAACTAGTTTTTACCCAAACGAAGCGGAGCCGTTTAGATGAAAAGTCCACTCTGTCGACAATTGGACAATCAAATCGAAAACACACATGGAAGAACATTTGAAACTTCAAACACATTCCCTGTGGGAGTATAGAGCTTCAATCAAGATCAAAAGACCAGAAAACTATCAGCCAAGTTAAGGGCTTCAACTCTTTGGTCTATTCTGTCACATTTTCAACTGCAAAAAGCAAAGCAAGTGACTTTCATCAGAAGGTGATTTCATGGTCAGATGGTCAGGAAAAGGGTGAACATGGGAGTTGATAAAGAACTCCTGTAGCAGAGGATGGTTTCGATCCATCGACCTCTGGGTTATGGGCCCAGCACGCTTCCGCTGCGCCACTCTGCTCTTTTTCATTGACATAATTTAACATGAACATAGTCTATGTTTTCAGTAGGTTTTCTGAGCAGTTAAAACAACTTGACTTGGAGGAACAGATTGGCAAATGTGAAACAATGTGCTACAGTGGGAAGCTGCACATCTTACCTCTTACCTTGTTTTAAAATGGGAGTGGAGACAGAGAAAACTAACTTCTAGATACTTCATTGGACATTCCATATGCTACAAAGCTCATCTGGCTTTTGCAGAATTCAACAACAACAGTTCTTCTTATGGTAGAATAAGTTGCAAGTAGCCAACACAGTCACCTGGCAGTGGTGGGATTTGAACCCACGCCTCCTGAGAGACTGGAGCCTTATTCCAACAACTTTGACCACTCGGCCACACTACCATTGAAAACTAGCTTTTACCCAAACGAAGCGGAGCCGTTTAGATGAAAAGTCCACTCTGTCGACAATTGGACAATCAAATCGAAAACACACATGGAAGAACATTTGAAACTTCAAACACATTCCCTGTGGGAGTATAGAGCTTCAATCAAGATCAAAAGACCAGAAAACTATCAGCCAAGTTAAGGGCTTCAACTCTTTGGTCTATTCTGTCACATTTTCAACTGCAAAAAGCAAAGCAAGTGACTTTCAGCAGGAGGTGATTTTATGGTCAGGAAAAGGGTGAACATGGGAGTTGATAAAGAATTCCTTTAGCAGAGGATGGTTTCGATCCATCGACCTCTGGGTTATGGGCCCAGCACGCTTCCGCTGCGCCACTCTGCTCTTTTTCATTGACATAATTTCACATGAACATAGTCTATGTTTTCAATAGGTTTTCTGAGCAGTTAAAACAACTTGACTTGGAGGAAAAGATTGGCAAATGTGAAACAATGTGCTACAGTGGGAAGGTGCACATCTTACCTCTTACCTTGTTTGAAAATGGGAGTGGAGACAGAGAAAACTACTGCTTTATACCTTCATTGGACATTCCATATGCTACAAAGCTCATCTGGCTTTTGCAGAATTCAACAACAACAGTTCTTCTTATGTTAGAATAAGTTTCAAGTAGCCAACACAGTCACCTGGCAGTGGTGTGATTTGAACCCACGCCTCCTGAGAGACTGGAGCCTTAACCCTGCGCCTTTGACCACTCGGCCACACTACCGTTGAAAACTAGTTTTTACCCAAACGAAGCAGAGCCGTTTTGATGAAAAGTCCACTCTGTCGACAATTGGACAATCAAATCGAAAACACACATGGAAGAACATTTGAAACTTCAAACACATTCCCTGTGGGAGTATAGAGCTTCAATCAAGATCAAAAGACCAGAAAACTATCAGCCAAGTTAAGGGCTTCAACTCTTTGGTCTATTCTGTCACATTTTCAACTGCAAAAAGCAAAGCAAGTGACTTTCAGCAGGAGGTGATTTCATGGTCAGAGGGTCAGGACAAGGGTGAACATGGGAGTTGATAAAACATTCCTTTAGCAGAGGATGGATTCAATCCATCGACCTCTGGGTTATGGGCCTAGCACACTTCTGCTGCGCCACTCTGCTCTTTTTCATTGACATAATTTCATATGAACATAGTCTATGGTTTCAATAGGTTTTCTGAGCAGTTAAAACAACTTGACTTGGAGGAAAAGATTGGCAAATGTGAAACAATGTGCTACAGTGGGAAGCTGCACATCTTACCTCTTACCTTGTTTGAAAATGGGAGTGGAGACAGAGAAAACTAACTCCTTTATACTTCATTGGACATTCCATATGCTACAAAGCTCATCTGGCTTTTGCAGAATTCAACAACAACAGTTCTTCTTATGTTAGAATAAGTTTCAAGTAGCCAACACAGTCACCTGGCAGTGGTGGGATTTGAACCCACGCCTCCTGAGAGACTGGAGCCTTAATCCAGCGCCTTTGACCACTCGGCCACACTACCGTTGAAAACTAGTTTTTACCCAAACGAAGCAGAGCCGTTTTGATGAAAAGTCCACTCTGTCGACAATTGGACAATCAAATCGAAAACACACATGGAAGAACATTTGAAACTTCAAACACATTCCCTGTGGGAGTATAGAGCTTCAATCAAGATCAAAAGACCAGAAAACTATCAGCCAAGTTAAGGGCTTCAACTCTTTGGTCTATTCTGTCACATTTTCAACTGCAAAAAGCAAAGCAAGTGACTTTCAGCAGGAGGTGATTTTATGGTCAGGAAAAGGGTGAACATGGGAGTTGATAAAGAATTCCTTTAGCAGAGGATGGTTTCGATCCATCGACCTCTGGGTTATGGGCCCAGCACGCTTCCGCTGCGCCACTCTGCTCTTTTTCATTGACATAATTTCACATGAACATAGTCTATGGTTTCAATAGGTTTTCTGAGCAGTTAAAACAACTTGACTTGGAGGAAAAGATTGGCAAATGTGAAACAATGTGCTACAGTGGGAAGGTGCACATCTTACCTCTTACCTTGTTTGAAAATGGGAGTGGAGACAGAGAAAACTAACTGCCTTTATACCTTCATTGGACATTCCATATACTACAAATCTCATCTGGCTTTTGCAGAATTCAACAACAACAGTTCTTCTTATGTTAGAATAAGTTGCAAGTAGCCAACACTAGTCACCTGGCAGTGGTGGGATTTGAACCCACGCCTCCTGAGAGACTGGAGCCTTAATCCAGCGCCTTTGACCACTCGGCCACACTACCGTTGAAAACTAGTTTTTACCCAAACGAAGCGGAGCCGTTTAGATGAAAAGTCCACTCTGTCGACAATTGGACAATCAAATCGAAAACACACATGGAAGAACATTTGAAACTTCAAACACATTCCCTGTGGGAGTATAGAGCTTCAATCAAGATCAAAAGACCAGAAAACTATCAGCCAAGTTAAGGGCTTCAACTCTTTGGTCTATTCTGTCACATTTTCAACTGCAAAAAGCAAAGCAAGTGACTTTCATCAGAAGGTGATTTCATGGTCAGATGGTCAGGAAAAGGGTGAACATGGGAGTTGATAAAGAATTCCTGTAGCAGAGGATGGTTTCGATCCATCGACCTCTGGGTTATGGGCCCAGCACGCTTCCGCTGCGCAACTCTGCTCTTTTTCATTGACATAATTTAACATGAACATAGTCTATGTTTTCAGTAGGTTTTCTGAGCAGTTAAAACAACTTGACTTGGAGGAACAGATTGGCAAATGTGAAACAATGTGCTACAGTGGGAAGCTGCACATCTTACCTCTTACCTTGTTTTAAAATGGGAGTGGAGACAGAGAAAACTAACTTCTTGATACTTCATTGGACATTCCATATGCTACAAAGCTCATCTGGCTTTTGCAGAATTCAACAACAACAGTTCTTCTTATGGTAGAATAAGTTGCAAGTAGCCAACACAGTCACCTGGCAGTGGTGGGATTTGAACCCACGCCTCCTGAGAGACTGGAGCCTTATTCCAACAACTTTGACCACTCGGCCACACTACCATTGAAAACTAGCTTTTTACCCAAACGAAGCGGAGCCGTTTAGATGAAAAGTCCACTCTGTCGACAATTGGACAATCAAATCGAAAACACACATGGAAGAACATTTGAAACTTCAAACACATTCCCTGTGGGAGTATAGAGCTTCAATCAAGATCAAAAGACCAGAAAACTATCAGCCAAGTTAAGGGCTTCAACTCTTTGGTCTATTCTGTCACATTTTCAACTGCAAAAAGCAAAGCAAGTGACTTTCAGCAGGAGGTGATTTTATGGTCAGGAAAAGGGTGAACATGGGAGTTGATAAAGAATTCCTTTAGCAGAGGATGGTTTCGATCCATCGACCTCTGGGTTATGGGCCCAGCACGCTTCCGCTGCGCCACTCTGCTCTTTTTCATTGACATAATTTCACATGAACATAGTCTATGTTTTCAATAGGTTTTCTGAGCAGTTAAAACAACTTGACTTGGAGGAAAAGATTGGCAAATGTGAAACAATGTGCTACAGTGGGAAGGTGCACATCTTACCTCTTACCTTGTTTGAAAATGGGAGTGGAGACAGAGAACACTTACTGCTTTATACCTTCATTGGACATTCCATATACTACAAATCTCATCTGGCTTTTGCAGAATTCAACAACAACAGTTCTTCTTATGTTAGTATAAATTTCAAGTAGCCAACACAGTCACCTGGCAGTGGTGTGATTTGAACCCACGCCTCCTGAGAGACTGGAGCCTTAATCCTGCGCCTTTGACCACTCGGCCACACTACCGTTGAAAGCTAGTTTTTACCCAAACGAAGCAGAGCCGTTTTAGATGAAAAGTCCACTTCTGTCGACAATTGGACAATCAAATCGAAAACACACATGGAAGAACATTTGAAACTTCAAACACATTCCCTGTGGGAGTATAGAGCTTCAATCAAGATCAAAAGACCAGAAAACTATCAGCCAAGTTAAGGGCTTCAACTCTTTGGTCTATTCTGTCACATTTTCAACTGCAAAAAGCAAAGCAAGTGACTTTCAGCAGGAGGTGATTTCATGGTCAGAGGGTCAGGACAAGGGTGAACATGGGAGTTGATAAAACATTCCTTTAGCAGAGGATGGATTCAATCCATCGACCTCTGGGTTATGGGCCTAGCACACTTCTGCTGCGCCACTCTGCTCTTTTTCATTGACATAATTTCATATGAACATAGTCTATGGTTTCAATAGGTTTTCTGAGCAGTTAAAACAACTTGACTTGGAGGAAAAGATTGGCAAATGTGAAACAATGTGCTACAGTGGGAAGCTGCACATCTTACCTCTTACCTTGTTTGAAAATGGGAGTGGAGACAGAGAAAACTAACTCCTTTATACTTCATTGGACATTCCATATGCTACAAAGCTCATCTGGCTTTTGCAGAATTCAACAACAACAGTTCTTCTTATGTTAGAATAAGTTTCAAGTAGCCAACACAGTCACCTGGCAGTGGTGGGATTTGAACCCACGCCTCCTGAGAGACTGGAGCCTTAACCCTGCGCCTTTGACCACTCGGCCACACTACCGTTGAAAACTAGTTTTTACCCAAACGAAGCAGAGCCGTTTTGATGAAAAGTCCACTCTGTCGACAATTGGACAATCAAATCGAAAACACACATGGAAGAACATTTGAAACTTCAAACACATTCCCTGTGGGAGTATAGAGCTTCAATCAAGATCAAAAGACCAGAAAACTATCAGCCAAGTTAAGGGCTTCAACTCTTTGGTCTATTCTGTCACATTTTCAACTGCAAAAAGCAAAGCAAGTGACTTTCAGCAGGAGGTGATTTTATGGTCAGGAAAAGGGTGAACATGGGAGTTGATAAAGAATTCCTTTAGCAGAGGATGGTTTCGATCCATCGACCTCTGGGTTATGGGCCCAGCACGCTTCCGCTGCGCCACTCTGCTCTTTTTCATTGACATAATTTCACATGAACATAGTCTATGGTTTCAATAGGTTTTCTGAGCAGTTAAAACAACTTGACTTGGAGGAAAAGATTGGCAAATGTGAAACAATGTGCTACAGTGGGAAGGTGCACATCTTACCTCTTACCTTGTTTGAAAATGGGAGTGGAGACAGAGAACACTTACTGCTTTATACCTCTTTGGACATTCCATATACTACAAATCTCATCTGGCTTTTGCAGAATTCAACAACAACAGTTCTTCTTATGTTAGAATAAGTTTCAAGTAGCCAACATAGTCACCTGGCAGTGGTGTGATTTGAACCCACGCCTCCTGAGAGACTGGAGCCTTAATCCAGCGCCTTTGACCACTCGGCCACACTACCGTTGAAAACTAGTTTTTACCCAAACGAAGCGGAGCCGTTTAGATGAAAAGTCCACTCTGTCGACAATTGGACAATCAAATCGAAAACACACATGGAAGAACATTTGAAACTTCAAACACATTCCCTGTGGGAGTATAGAGCTTCAATCAAGATCAAAAGACCAGAAAACTATCAGCCAAGTTAAGGGCTTCAACTCTTTGGTCTATTCTGTCACATTTTCAACTGCAAAAAGCAAAGCAAGTGACTTTCATCAGAAGGTGATTTCATGGTCAGATGGTCAGGAAAAGGGTGAACATGGGAGTTGATAAAGAACTCCTGTAGCAGAGGATGGTTTCGATCCATCGACCTCTGGGTTATGGGCCCAGCACGCTTCCGCTGCGCCACTCTGCTCTTTTTCATTGACATAATTTCACATGAACATAGTCTATGTTTTCAATAGGTTTTCTGAGCAGTTAAAACAACTTGACTTGGAGGAACAGATTGGCAAATGTGAAACAATGTGCCACAGTGGGAAGGTGCACATCTTACCTCTTACCTTGTTTGAAAATGGGAGTGGAGACAGAGAAAACTAACTCCTTTATACTTCATTGGACATTCCATATGCTACAAAGCTCATCTGGCTTTTGCAGAATTCAACAACAACAGTTCTTCTTATGGTAGAATAAGTTGCAAGTAGCCAACACAGTCACCTGGCAGTGGTGGGATTTGAACCCACGCCTCCTGAGAGACTGGAGCCTTAATCCAGCGCCTTTGACCACTCGGCCACACTACCGTTGAAAACTAGTTTTTACCCAAACGAAGCGGAGCCGTTTAGATGAAAAGTCCACTCTGTCGACAATTGGACAATCAAATCGAAAACACACATGGAAGAACATTTGAAACTTCAAACACATTCCCTGTGGGAGTATAGAGCTTCAATCAAGATCAAAAGACCAGAAAACTATCAGCCAAGTTAAGGGCTTCAACTCTTTGGTCTATTCTGTCACATTTTCAACTGCAAAAAGCAAAGCAAGTGACTTTCAGCAGGAGGTGATTTTATGGTCAGGAAAAGGGTGAACATGGGAGTTGATAAAGAATTCCTTTAGCAGAGGATGGTTTCGATCCATCGACCTCTGGGTTATGGGCCCAGCACGCTTCCGCTGCGCCACTCTGCTCTTTTTCATTGACATAATTTCACATGAACATAGTCTATGTTTTCAATAGGTTTTCTGAGCAGTTAAAACAACTTGACTTGGAGGAAAAGATTGGCAAATGTGAAACAATGTGCTACAGTGGGAAGGTGCACATCTTACCTCTTACCTTGTTTGAAAATGGGAGTGGAGACAGAGAACACTTACTGCTTTATACCTCTTTGGACATTCCATATACTACAAATCTCATCTGGCTTTTGCAGAATTCAACAACAACAGTTCTTCTTATGTTAGTATAAATTTCAAGTAGCCAACACAGTCACCTGGCAGTGGTGTGATTTGAACCCACGCCTCCTGAGAGACTGGAGCCTTAATCCTGCGCCTTTGACCACTCGGCCACACTACCGTTGAAAGCTAGTTTTTACCCAAACGAAGCAGAGCCGTTTTGATGAAAAGTCCACTCTGTCGACAATTGGACAATCAAATCGAAAACACACATGGAAGAACATTTGAAACTTCAAACACATTCCCTGTGGGAGTATAGAGCTTCAATCAAGATCAAAAGACCAGAAAACTATCAGCCAAGTTAAGGGCTTCAACTCTTTGGTCTATTCTGTCACATTTTCAACTGCAAAAAGCAAAGCAAGTGACTTTCAGCAGGAGGTGATTTCATGGTCAGAGGGTCAGGACAAGGGTGAACATGGGAGTTGATAAAACATTCCTTTAGCAGAGGATGGATTCAATCCATCGACCTCTGGGTTATGGGCCTAGCACACTTCTGCTGCGCCACTCTGCTCTTTTTCATTGACATAATTTCATATGAACATAGTCTATGGTTTCAATAGGTTTTCTGAGCAGTTAAAACAACTTGACTTGGAGGAAAAGATTGGCAAATGTGAAACAATGTGCTACAGTGGGAAGGCTGCACATCTTACCTCTTACCTTGTTTGAAAATGGGAGTGGAGACAGAGAAAACTAACTCCTTTATACTTCATTGGACATTCCATATGCTACAAAGCTCATCTGGCTTTTGCAGAATTCAACAACAACAGTTCTTCTTATGTTAGAATAAGTTTCAAGTAGCCAACACAGTCACCTGGCAGTGGTGGGATTTGAACCCACGCCTCCTGAGAGACTGGAGCCTTAACCCTGCGCCTTTGACCACTCGGCCACACTACCGTTGAAAACTAGTTTTTACCCAAACGAAGCAGAGCCGTTTAGATGAAAAGTCCACTCTGTCGACAATTGGACAATCAAATCGAAAACACACATGGAAGAACATTTGAAACTTCAAACACATTCCCTGTGGGAGTATAGAGCTTCAATCAAGATCAAAAGACCAGAAAACTATCAGCCAAGTTAAGGGCTTCAACTCTTTGGTCTATTCTGTCACATTTTCAACTGCAAAAAGCAAAGCAAGTGACTTTCAGCAGGAGGTGATTTTATGGTCAGGAAAAGGGTGAACATGGGAGTTGATAAAGAATTCCTTTAGCAGAGGATGGTTTCGATCCATCGACCTCTGGGTTATGGGCCCAGCACGCTTCCGCTGCGCCACTCTGCTCTTTTTCATTGACATAATTTCACATGAACATAGTCTATGGTTTCAATAGGTTTTCTGAGCAGTTAAAACAACTTGACTTGGAGGAAAAGATTGGCAAATGTGAAACAATGTGCTACAGTGGGAAGGTGCACATCTTACCTCTTACCTTGTTTGAAAATGGGAGTGGAGACAGAGAACACTTACTGCTTTATACCTCTTTGGACATTCCATATACTACAAATCTCATCTGGCTTTTGCAGAATTCAACAACAACAGTTCTTCTTATGTTAGAATAAGTTTCAAGTAGCCAACATAGTCACCTGGCAGTGGTGTGATTTGAACCCACGCCTCCTGAGAGACTGGAGCCTTAATCCTGCGCCTTTGACCACTCGGCCACACTACCGTTGAAAGCTAGTTTTTACCCAAACGAAGCAGAGCCGTTTTGATGAAAAGTCCACTCTGTCGACAATTGGACAATCAAATCGAAAACACACATGGAAGAACATTTGAAACTTCAAACACATTCCCTGTGGGAGTATAGAGCTTCAATCAAGATCAAAAGACCAGAAAACTATCAGCCAAGTTAAGGGCTTCAACTCTTTGGTCTATTCTGTCACATTTTCAACTGCAAAAAGCAAAGCAAGTGACTTTCAGCAGGAGGTGATTTCATGGTCAGAGGGTCAGGACAAGGGTGAACATGGGAGTTGATAAAACATTCCTTTAGCAGAGGATGGATTCAATCCATCGACCTCTGGGTTATGGGCCTAGCACACTTCTGCTGCGCCACTCTGCTCTTTTTCATTGACATAATTTCATATGAACATAGTCTATGGTTTCAATAGGTTTTCTGAGCAGTTAAAACAACTTGACTTGGAGGAAAAGATTGGCAAATGTGAAACAATGTGCTACAGTGGGAAGCTGCACATCTTACCTCTTACCTTGTTTGAAAATGGGAGTGGAGACAGAGAAAACTAACTCCTTTATACTTCATTGGACATTCCATATGCTACAAAGCTCATCTGGCTTTTGCAGAATTCAACAACAACAGTTCTTCTTATGTTAGAATAAGTTGCAAGTAGCCAACACAGTCACCTGGCAGTGGTGGGATTTGAACCCACGCCTCCTGAGAGACTGGAGCCTTAATCCCTGCGCCTTTGACCACTCGGCCACACTACCGTTGAAAACTAGTTTTTACCCAAACGAAGCAGGAGCCGTTTAGATGAAAAGTCCACTTCTGTCGACAATTGGACAATCAAATCGAAAACACACATGGAAGAACATTTGAAACTTCAAACACATTCCCTGTGGGAGTATAGAGCTTCAATCAAGATCAAAAGACCAGAAAACTATCAGCCAAGTTAAGGGCTTCAACTCTTTGGTCTATTCTGTCACATTTTCAACTGCAAAAAGCAAAGCAAGTGACTTTCAGCAGGAGGTGATTTTATGGTCAGGAAAAGGGTGAACATGGGAGTTGATAAAGAATTCCTTTAGCAGAGGATGGTTTCGATCCATCGACCTCTGGGTTATGGGCCCAGCACGCTTCCGCTGCGCCACTCTGCTCTTTTTCATTGACATAATTTCACATGAACATAGTCTATGGTTTCAATAGGTTTTCTGAGCAGTTAAAACAACTTGACTTGGAGGAAAAGATTGGCAAATGTGAAACAATGTGCTACAGTGGGAAGGTGCACATCTTACCTCTTACCTTGTTTGAAAATGGGAGTGGAGACAGAGAAAACTAACTCCTTTATACTTCATTGGACATTCCATATGCTACAAAGCTCATCTGGCTTTTGCAGAATTCAACAACAACAGTTCTTCTTATGTTAGAATAAGTTTCAAGTAGCCAACACAGTCACCTGGCAGTGGTGGGATTTGAACCCACGCCTCCTGAGAGACTGGAGCCTTAATCCAGCGCCTTTGACCACTCGGCCACACTACCGTTGAAAACTAGTTTTTACCCAAACGAAGCGGAGCCGTTTAGATGAAAAGTCCATTCTGTCGACAATTGGACAATCAAATCGAAAACACACATGGAAGAACATTTGAAACTTCAAACACATTCCCTGTGGGAGTATAGAGCTTCAATCAAGATCAAAAGACCAGAAAACTATCAGCCAAGTTAAGGGCTTCAACTCTTTGGTCTATTCTGTCACATTTTCAACTGCAAAAAGCAAAGCAAGTGACTTTCAGCAGGAGGTGATTTCATGGTCAGAGGGTCAGGACAAGGGTGAACATGGGAGTTGATAAAACATTCCTTTAGCAGAGGATGGTTTCAATCCATCGACCTCTGGGTTATGGGCCTAGCACACTTCTGCTGCGCCACTCTGCTCTTTTTCATTGACATAATTTCATATGAACATAGTCTATGGTTTCAATAGGTTTTCTGAGCAGTTAAAACAACTTGACTTGGAGGAAAAGATTGGCAAATGTGAAACAATGTGCTACAGTGGGAAGGTGCACATCTTAGCTCTTACCTTGTTTGAAAATGGGAGTGGAGACAGAGAAAACTAACTCCTTTATACTTCATTGGACATTCCATATGCTACAAAGCTCATCTGGCTTTTGCAGAATTCAACAACAACAGTTCTTCTTAGGTTAGAATAAGTTGCAAGTAGCCAACACAGTCACCTGGCAGTGGTGGGATTTGAACCCACGCCTCCTGAGAGACTGGAGCCTTAATCCAGCGCCTTTGACCACTCGGCCACACTACCGTTGAAAACTAGTTTTTACCCAAACGAAGCGGAGCCGTTTAGATGAAAAGTCCACTTCTGTCGACAATTGGACAATCAAATCGAAAACACACATGGAAGAACATTTGAAACTTCAAACACATTCCCTGTGGGAGTATAGAGCTTCAATCAAGATCAAAAGACCAGAAAACTATCAGCCAAGTTAAGGGCTTCAACTCTTTGGTCTATTCTGTCACATTTTCAACTGCAAAAAGCAAAGCAAGTGACTTTCAGCAGGAGGTGATTTCATGGTCAGAGGGTCAGGAAAAGGGTGAACATGGGAGTTGATAAAGAATTCCTTTAGCAGAGGATGGTTTCGATCCATCGACCTCTGGGTTATGGGCCCAGCACGCTTCCGCTGCGCCACTCTGCTCTTTTTCATTGACATAATTTCACATGAACATAGTCTATGGTTTCAATAGGTTTTCTGAGCAGTTAAAACAACTTGACTTGGAGGAAAAGATTGGCAAATGTGAAACAATGTGCTACAGTGGGAAGGTGCACATCTTACCTCTTACCTTGTTTGAAAATGGGAGTGGAGACAGAGAAAACTAACTCCTTTATACTTCATTGGACATTCCATATGCTACAAAGCTCATCTGGCTTTTGCAGAATTCAACAACAACAGTTCTTCTTATGTTAGAATAAGTTGCAAGTAGCCAACACAGTCACCTGGCAGTGGTGGGATTTGAACCCACGCCTCCTGAGAGACTGGAGCCTTAATCCATGCGCCTTTGACCACTCGGCCACACTACCGTTGAAAACTAGTTTTTACCCAAACGAAGCGGAGCCGTTTAGATGAAAAGTCCACTCTGTCGTTAATTGGACAATCAAATCGAAAACACACATGGAAGAACATTTGAAACTTCAAACACATTCCCTGTGGGAGTATAGAGCTTCAATCAAGATCAAAAGACCAGAAAACTATCAGCCAAGTTAAGGGCTTCAACTCTTTGGTCTATTCTGTCACATTTTCAACTGCAAAAAGCAAAGCAAGTGACTTTCAGCAGGAGGTGATTTCATGGTCAGAGGGTCAGGAAAAGGGTGAACATGGGAGTTGATAAAGAATTCCTTTAGCAGAGGATGGTTTGGATCCATCGACCTCTGGGTTATGGGCCTAGCACACTTCTGCTGCGCCACTCTGCTCTTTTTCATTGACATAATTTCATATGAACATAGTCTATGGTTTCAATAGGTTTTCTGAGCAGTTAAAACAACTTGACTTGGAGGAAAAGATTGGCAAATGTGAAACAATGTGCTACAGTGGGAAGGTGCACATCTTAGCTCTTACCTTGTTTGAAAATGGGAGTGGAGACAGAGAAAACTAACTCCTTTATACTTCATTGGACATTCCATATGCTACAAAGCTCATCTGGCTTTTGCAGAATTCAACAACAACAGTTCTTCTTATGTTAGAATAAGTTGCAAGTAGCCAACACAGTCACCTGGCAGTGGTGGGATTTGAACCCACGCCTCCTGAGAGACTGGAGCCTTAATCCAGCGCCTTTGACCACTCGGCCACACTACCGTTGAAAACTAGTTTTTACCCAAACGAAGCGGAGCCGTTTAGATGAAAAGTCCACTCTGTCGACAATTGGACAATCAAATCGAAAACACACATGGAAGAACATTTGAAACTTCAAACACATTCCCTGTGGGAGTATAGAGCTTCAATCAAGATCAAAAGACCAGAAAACTATCAGCCAAGTTAAGGGCTTCAACTCTTTGGTCTATTCTGTCACATTTTCAACTGCAAAAAGCAAAGCAAGTGACTTTCAGCAGGAGGTGATTTCATGGTCAGAGGGTCAGGAAAGGGTGAACATGGGAGTTGATAAAGAATTCCTTTAGCAGAGGATGGTTTCGATCCATCGACCTCTGGGTTATGGGCCCAGCACGCTTCCGCTGCGCCACTCTGCTCTTTTTCATTGACATAATTTCACATGAACATAGTCTATGGTTTCAATAGGTTTTCTGAGCAGTTAAAACAACTTGACTTGGAGGAAAAGATTGGCAAATGTGAAACAATGTGCTACAGTGGGAAGGTGCACATCTTACCTCTTACCTTGTTTGAAAATGGGAGTGGAGACAGAGAAAACTAACTCCTTTATACTTCATTGGACATTCCATATGCTACAAAGCTCATCTGGCTTTTGCAGAATTCAACAACAACAGTTCTTCTTATGTTAGAATAAGTTGCAAGTAGCCAACACAGTCACCTGGCAGTGGTGGGATTTGAACCCACGCCTCCTGAGAGACTGGAGCCTTAATCCAGCGCCTTTGACCACTCGGCCACACTACCGTTGAAAACTAGTTTTTACCCAAACGAAGCGGAGCCGTTTAGATGAAAAGTCCATTCTGTCGACAATTGGACAATCAAATCGAAAACACACATGGAAGAACATTTGAAACTTCAAACACATTCCCTGTGGGAGTATAGAGCTTCAATCAAGATCAAAAGACCAGAAAACTATCAGCCAAGTTAAGGGCTTCAACTCTTTGGTCTATTCTGTCACATTTTCAACTGCAAAAAGCAAAGCAAGTGACTTTCAGCAGGAGGTGATTTCATGGTCAGAGGGTCAGGAAAAGGGTGAACATGGGAGTTGATAAAGAATTCCTTTAGCAGAGGATGGTTTCGATCCATCGACCTCTGGGTTATGGGCCCTAGCACGCTTCCGCTGCGCCACTCTGCTCTTTTTCATTGACATAATTTCACTATGAACATAGTCTATGTTTTCAATAGGTTTTCTGAGCAGTTAAAACAACTTGACTTGGAGGAACAGATTGGCAAATGTGAAACAATGTGCCACAGTGGGAAGGTGCACATCTTACCTCTTACCTTGTTTGAAAATGGGAGTGGAGACAGAGAAAACTAACTCCTTTATACTTCATTGGACATTCCATATGCTACAAAGCTCATCTGGCTTTTGCAGAATTCAACAACAACAGTTCTTCTTATGTTAGAATAAGTTGCAAGTAGCCAACACAGTCACCTGGCAGTGGTGGGATTTGAACCCACGCCTCCTGAGAGACTGGAGCCTTAATCCAGCGCCTTTGACCACTCGGCCACACTACCGTTGAAAACTAGTTTTTACCCAAACGAAGCGGAGCCGTTTAGATGAAAAGTCCACTCTGTCGACAATTGGACAATCAAATCGAAAACACACATGGAAGAACATTTGAAACTTCAAACACATTCCCTGTGGGAGTATAGAGCTTCAATCAAGATCAAAAGACCAGAAAACTATCAGCCAAGTTAAGGGCTTCAACTCTTTGGTCTATTCTGTCACATTTTCAACTGCAAAAAGCAAAGCAAGTGACTTTCAGCAGGAGGTGATTTCATGGTCAGAGGGTCAGGACAAGGGTGAACATGGGAGTTGATAAAACATTCCTTTAGCAGAGGATGGTTTCGATCCATCGACCTCTGGGTTATGGGCCTAGCACACTTCTGCTGCGCCACTCTGCTCTTTTTCATTGACATAATTTCATATGAACATAGTCTATGGTTTCAATAGGTTTTCTGAGCAGTTAAAACAACTTGACTTGGAGGAAAAGATTGGCAAATGTGAAACAATGTGCTACAGTGGGAAGGTGCACATCTTACCTCTTACCTTGTTTGAAAATGGGAGTGGAGACAGAGAAAACTAACTCCTTTATACTTCATTGGACATTCCATATGCTACAAAGCTCATCTGGCTTTTGCAGAATTCAACAACAACAGTTCTTCTTATGTTAGAATAAGTTGCAAGTAGCCAACACAGTCACCTGGCAGTGGTGGGATTTGAACCCACGCCTCCTGAGAGACTGGAGCCTTAATCCAGCGCCTTTGACCACTCGGCCACACTACCGTTGAAAACTAGTTTTTACCCAAACGAAGCGGAGCCGTTTAGATGAAAAGTCCACTCTGTCGACAATTGGACAATCAAATCGAAAACACACATGGAAGAACATTTGAAACTTCAAACACATTCCCTGTGGGAGTATAGAGCTTCAATCAAGATCAAAAGACCAGAAAACTATCAGCCAAGTTAAGGGCTTCAACTCTTTGGTCTATTCTGTCACATTTTCAACTGCAAAAAGCAAAGCAAGTGACTTTCAGCAGGAGGTGATTTCATGGTCAGGGTCAGGAAAAGGGTGAACATGGGAGTTGATAAAGAATTCCTTTAGCAGAGGATGGTTTCGATCCATCGACCTCTGGGTTATGGGCCCAGCACGCTTCCGCTGCGCCACTCTGCTCTTTTTCATTGACATAATTTCACATGAACATAGTCTATGTTTTCAATAGGTTTTCTGAGCAGTTAAAACAACTTGACTTGGAGGAACAGATTGGCAAATGTGAAACAATGTGCTACAGTGGGAAGGTGCACATCTTACCTCTTACCTTGTTTGAAAATGGGAGTGGAGACAGAGAAAACTAACTCCTTTATACTTCATTGGACATTCCATATGCTACAAAGCTCATCTGGCTTTTGCAGAATTCAACAACAACAGTTCTTCTTATGTTAGAATAAGTTGCAAGTAGCCAACACAGTCACCTGGCAGTGGTGGGATTTGAACCCACGCCTCCTGAGAGACTGGAGCCTTAATCCAGCGCCTTTGACCACTCGGCCACACTACCGTTGAAAACTAGTTTTTACCCAAACGAAGCGGAGCCGTTTAGATGAAAAGTCCACTCTGTCGACAATTGGACAATCAAATCGAAAACACACATGGAAGAACATTTGAAACTTCAAACACATTCCCTGTGGGAGTATAGAGCTTCAATCAAGATCAAAAGACCAGAAAACTATCAGCCAAGTTAAGGGCTTCAACTCTTTGGTCTATTCTGTCACATTTTCAACTGCAAAAAGCAAAGCAAGTGACTTTCAGCAGGAGGTGATTTCATGGTCAGAGGGTCAGGAAAAGGGTGAACATGGGAGTTGATAAAGAATTCCTTTAGCAGAGGATGGTTTCGATCCATCGACCTCTGGGTTATGGGCCCAGCACGCTTCCGCTGCGCCACTCTGCTCTTTTTCATTGACATAATTTCACTATGAACATAGTCTATGGTTTCAATAGGTTTTCTGAGCAGTTAAAACAACTTGACTTGGAGGAAAAGATTGGCAAATGTGAAACAATGTGCTACAGTGGGAAGGTGCACATCTTACCTCTTACCTTGTTTGAAAATGGGAGTGGAGACAGAGAAAACTAACTCCTTTATACTTCATTGGACATTCCATATGCTACAAAGCTCATCTGGCTTTTGCAGAATTCAACAACAACAGTTCTTCTTATGTTAGAATAAGTTGCAAGTAGCCAACACAGTCACCTGGCAGTGGTGGGATTTGAACCCACGCCTCCTGAGAGACTGGAGCCTTAATCCAGCGCCTTTGACCACTCGGCCACACTACCGTTGAAAACTAGTTTTTACCCAAACGAAGCGGAGCCGTTTAGATGAAAAGTCCACTTCTGTCGACAATTGGACAATCAAATCGAAAACACACATGGAAGAACATTTGAAACTTCAAACACATTCCCTGTGGGAGTATAGAGCTTCAATCAAGATCAAAAGACCAGAAAACTATCAGCCAAGTTAAGGGCTTCAACTCTTTGGTCTATTCTGTCACATTTTCAACTGCAAAAAGCAAAGCAAGTGACTTTCAGCAGGAGGTGATTTCATGGTCAGAGGGTCAGGAAAAGGGTGAACATGGGAGTTGATAAAGAATTCCTTTAGCAGAGGATGGTTTCGATCCATCGACCTCTGGGTTATGGGCCCAGCACGCTTCCGCTGCGCCACTCTGCTCTTTTTCATTGACATAATTTCACATGAACATAGTCTATGGTTTCAATAGGTTTTCTGAGCAGTTAAAACAACTTGACTTGGAGGAAAAGATTGGCAAATGTGAAACAATGTGCTACAGTGGGAAGGTGCACATCTTACCTCTTACCTTGTTTGAAAATGGGAGTGGAGACAGAGAAAACTAACTCCTTTATACTTCATTGGACATTCCATATGCTACAAAGCTCATCTGGCTTTTGCAGAATTCAACAACAACAGTTCTTCTTATGTTAGAATAAGTTGCAAGTAGCCAACACAGTCACCTGGCAGTGGTGGGATTTGAACCCACGCCTCCTGAGAGACTGGAGCCTTAATCCAGCGCCTTTGACCACTCGGCCACACTACCGTTGAAAACTAGTTTTTACCCAAACGAAGCGGAGCCGTTTAGATGAAAAGTCCACTCTGTCGACAATTGGACAATCAAATCGAAAACACACATGGAAGAACATTTGAAACTTCAAACACATTCCCTGTGGGAGTATAGAGCTTCAATCAAGATCAAAAGACCAGAAAACTATCAGCCAAGTTAAGGGCTTCAACTCTTTGGTCTATTCTGTCACATTTTCAACTGCAAAAAGCAAAGCAAGTGACTTTCAGCAGGAGGTGATTTCATGGTCAGAGGGTCAGGACAAGGGTGAACATGGGAGTTGATAAAGAATTCCTTTAGCAGAGGATGGTTTCGATCCATCGACCTCTGGGTTATGGGCCCTAGCACAGCTTCCTGCTGCGCCACTCTGCTCTTTTTCATTGACATAATTTCATATGAACATAGTCTATGGTTTCAATAGGTTTTCTGAGCAGTTAAAACAACTTGACTTGGAGGAAAAGATTGGCAAATGTGAAACAATGTGCTACAGTGGGAAGGTGCACATCTTACCTCTTACCTTGTTTGAAAATGGGAGTGGAGACAGAGAAAACTAACTCCTTTATACTTCATTGGACATTCCATATGCTACAAAGCTCATCTGGCTTTTGCAGAATTCAACAACAACAGTTCTTCTTATGTTAGAATAAGTTGCAAGTAGCCAACACAGTCACCTGGCAGTGGTGGGATTTGAACCCACGCCTCCTGAGAGACTGGAGCCTTAATCCAGCGCCTTTGACCACTCGGCCACACTACCGTTGAAAACTAGTTTTTACCCAAACGAAGCGGAGCCGTTTAGATGAAAAGTCCACTTCTGTCGACAATTGGACAATCAAATCGAAAACACACATGGAAGAACATTTGAAACTTCAAACACATTCCCTGTGGGAGTATAGAGCTTCAATCAAGATCAAAAGACCAGAAAACTATCAGCCAAGTTAAGGGCTTCAACTCTTTGGTCTATTCTGTCACATTTTCAACTGCAAAAAGCAAAGCAAGTGACTTTCAGCAGGAGGTGATTTCATGGTCAGAGGGTCAGGAAAAGGGTGAACATGGGAGTTGATAAAGAATTCCTTTAGCAGAGGATGGTTTCGATCCATCGACCTCTGGGTTATGGGCCCAGCACGCTTCCGCTGCGCCACTCTGCTCTTTTTCATTGACATAATTTCACATGAACATAGTCTATGGTTTCAATAGGTTTTCTGAGCAGTTAAAACAACTTGACTTGGAGGAAAAGATTGGCAAATGTGAAACAATGTGCTACAGTGGGAAGGTGCACATCTTACCTCTTACCTTGTTTGAAAATGGGAGTGGAGACAGAGAAAACTAACTCCTTTATACTTCATTGGACATTCCATATGCTACAAAGCTCATCTGGCTTTTGCAGAATTCAACAACAACAGTTCTTCTTATGTTAGAATAAGTTGCAAGTAGCCAACACAGTCACCTGGCAGTGGTGGGATTTGAACCCACGCCTCCTGAGAGACTGGAGCCTTAATCCAGCGCCTTTGACCACTCGGCCACACTACCGTTGAAAACTAGTTTTTACCCAAACGAAGCGGAGCCGTTTAGATGAAAAGTCCATTCTGTCGACAATTGGACAATCAAATCGAAAACACACATGGAAGAACATTTGAAACTTCAAACACATTCCCTGTGGGAGTATAGAGCTTCAATCAAGATCAAAAGACCAGAAAACTATCAGCCAAGTTAAGGGCTTCAACTCTTTGGTCTATTCTGTCACATTTTCAACTGCAAAAAGCAAAGCAAGTGACTTTCAGCAGGAGGTGATTTCATGGTCAGAGGGTCAGGAAAAGGGTGAACATGGGAGTTGATAAAGAATTCCTTTAGCAGAGGATGGTTTCGATCCATCGACCTCTGGGTTATGGGCCCAGCACGCTTCCGCTGCGCCACTCTGCTCTTTTTCATTGACATAATTTCACTATGAACATAGTCTATGTTTTCAATAGGTTTTCTGAGCAGTTAAAACAACTTGACTTGGAAGAAAAGATTGGCAAATGTGAAACAATGTGCTACAGTGGGAAGGTGCACATCTTACCTCTTACCTTGTTTGAAAATGGGAGTGGAGACAGAGAAAACTAACTCCTTTATACTTCATTGGACATTCCATATGCTACAAAGCTCATCTGGCTTTTGCAGAATTCAACAACAACAGTTCTTCTTATGTTAGAATAAGTTGCAAGTAGCCAACACAGTCACCTGGCAGTGGTGGGATTTGAACCCACGCCTCCTGAGAGACTGGAGCCTTAATCCAGCGCCTTTGACCACTCGGCCACACTACCGTTGAAAACTAGTTTTTACCCAAACGAAGCGGAGCCGTTTAGATGAAAAGTCCATTCTGTCGACAATTGGACAATCAAATCGAAAACACACATGGAAGAACATTTGAAACTTCAAACACATTCCCTGTGGGAGTATAGAGCTTCAATCAAGATCAAAAGACCAGAAAACTATCAGCCAAGTTAAGGGCTTCAACTCTTTGGTCTATTCTGTCACATTTTCAACTGCAAAAAGCAAAGCAAGTGACTTTCAGCAGGAGGTGATTTCATGGTCAGAGGGTCAGGAAAAGGGTGAACATGGGAGTTGATAAAGAATTCCTTTAGCAGAGGATGGTTTCGATCCATCGACCTCTGGGTTATGGGCCCAGCACGCTTCCGCTGCGCCACTCTGCTCTTTTTCATTGACATAATTTCACTATGAACATAGTCTATGTTTTCAATAGGTTTTCTGAGCAGTTAAAACAACTTGACTTGGAGGAAAAGATTGGCAAATGTGAAACAATGTGCTACAGTGGGAAGGTGCACATCTTACCTCTTACCTTGTTTGAAAATGGGAGTGGAGACAGAGAAAACTAACTCCTTTATACTTCATTGGACATTCCATATGCTACAAAGCTCATCTGGCTTTTGCAGAATTCAACAACAACAGTTCTTCTTATGTTAGAATAAGTTGCAAGTAGCCAACACAGTCACCTGGCAGTGGTGGGATTTGAACCCACGCCTCCTGAGAGACTGGAGCCTTAATCCAGCGCCTTTGACCACTCGGCCACACTACCGTTGAAAACTAGTTTTTACCCAAACGAAGCGGAGCCGTTTAGATGAAAAGTCCATTCTGTCGACAATTGGACAATCAAATCGAAAACACACATGGAAGAACATTTGAAACTTCAAACACATTCCCTGTGGGAGTATAGAGCTTCAATCAAGATCAAAAGACCAGAAAACTATCAGCCAAGTTAAGGGCTTCAACTCTTTGGTCTATTCTGTCACATTTTCAACTGCAAAAAGCAAAGCAAGTGACTTTCAGCAGGAGGTGATTTCATGGTCAGAGGGTCAGGAAAAGGGTGAACATGGGAGTTGATAAAGAATTCCTTTAGCAGAGGATGGTTTCGATCCATCGACCTCTGGGTTATGGGCCCTAGCACGCTTCCGCTGCGCCACTCTGCTCTTTTTCATTGACATAATTTCATATGAACATAGTCTATGTTTTCAATAGGTTTTCTGAGCAGTTAAAACAACTTGACTTGGAGGAAAAGATTGGCAAATGTGAAACAATGTGCTACAGTGGGAAGGTGCACATCTTACCTCTTACCTTGTTTGAAAATGGGAGTGGAGACAGAGAAAACTAACTCCTTTATACTTCATTGGACATTCCATATGCTACAAAGCTCATCTGGCTTTTGCAGAATTCAACAACAACAGTTCTTCTTATGTTAGAATAAGTTGCAAGTAGCCAACACAGTCACCTGGCAGTGGTGGGATTTGAACCCACGCCTCCTGAGAGACTGGAGCCTTAATCCAGCGCCTTTGACCACTCGGCCACACTACCGTTGAAAACTAGTTTTTACCCAAACGAAGCGGAGCCGTTTAGATGAAAAGTCCACTTCTGTCGACAATTGGACAATCAAATCGAAAACACACATGGAAGAACATTTGAAACTTCAAACACATTCCCTGTGGGAGTATAGAGCTTCAATCAAGATCAAAAGACCAGAAAACTATCAGCCAAGTTAAGGGCTTCAACTCTTTGGTCTATTCTGTCACATTTTCAACTGCAAAAAGCAAAGCAAGTGACTTTCAGCAGGAGGTGATTTCATGGTCAGAGGGTCAGGAAAAGGGTGAACATGGGAGTTGATAAAGAATTCCTTTAGCAGAGGATGGTTTCGATCCATCGACCTCTGGGTTATGGGCCCAGCACGCTTCCGCTGCGCCACTCTGCTCTTTTTCATTGACATAATTTCACATGAACATAGTCTATGTTTTCAATAGGTTTTCTGAGCAGTTAAAACAACTTGACTTGGAGGAAAAGATTGGCAAATGTGAAACAATGTGCTACAGTGGGAAGGTGCACATCTTACCTCTTACCTTGTTTGAAAATGGGAGTGGAGACAGAGAAAACTAACTCCTTTATACTTCATTGGACATTCCATATGCTACAAAGCTCATCTGGCTTTTGCAGAATTCAACAACAACAGTTCTTCTTATGTTAGAATAAGTTGCAAGTAGCCAACACAGTCACCTGGCAGTGGTGGGATTTGAACCCACGCCTCCTGAGAGACTGGAGCCTTAATCCAGCGCCTTTGACCACTCGGCCACACTACCGTTGAAAACTAGTTTTTACCCAAACGAAGCGGAGCCGTTTAGATGAAAAGTCCACTTCTGTCGACAATTGGACAATCAAATCGAAAACACACATGGAAGAACATTTGAAACTTCAAACACATTCCCTGTGGGAGTATAGAGCTTCAATCAAGATCAAAAGACCAGAAAACTATCAGCCAAGTTAAGGGCTTCAACTCTTTGGTCTATTCTGTCACATTTTCAACTGCAAAAAGCAAAGCAAGTGACTTTCAGCAGGAGGTGATTTCATGGTCAGAGGGTCAGGAAAAGGGTGAACATGGGAGTTGATAAAGAATTCCTTTAGCAGAGGATGGTTTCGATCCATCGACCTCTGGGTTATGGGCCCAGCACGCTTCCGCTGCGCCACTCTGCTCTTTTTCATTGACATAATTTCACATGAACATAGTCTATGGTTTCAATAGGTTTTCTGAGCAGTTAAAACAACTTGACTTGGAGGAAAAGATTGGCAAATGTGAAACAATGTGCTACAGTGGGAAGGTGCACATCTTAGCTCTTACCTTGTTTGAAAATGGGAGTGGAGACAGAGAAAACTAACTCCTTTATACTTCATTGGACATTCCATATGCTACAAAGCTCATCTGGCTTTGGCAGAATTCAACAACAACAGTTCTTCTTATGGTAGAATAAGTTGCAAGTAGCCAACACAGTCAACTGGCAGTGGTGGGATTTGAACCCACGCCTCCTGAGAGACTGGAGCCTTAATCCAGCGCCTTTGACCACTCGGCCACACTACCGTTGAAAACTAGTTTTTACCCAAACGAAGCGGAGCCGTTTAGATGAAAAGTCCATTCTGTCGACAATTGGACAATCAAATCGAAAACACACATGGAAGAACATTTGAAACTTCAAACACATTCCCTGTGGGAGTATAGAGCTTCAATCAAGATCAAAAGACCAGAAAACTATCAGCCAAGTTAAGGGCTTCAACTCTTTGGTCTATTCTGTCACATTTTCAACTGCAAAAAGCAAAGCAAGTGACTTTCAGCAGGAGGTGATTTCATGGTCAGAGGGTCAGGAAAAGGGTGAACATGGGAGTTGATAAAGAATTCCTTTAGCAGAGGATGGTTTGGATCCATCGACCTCTGGGTTATGGGCCTAGCACACTTCTGCTGCGCCACTCTGCTCTTTTTCATTGACATAATTTCATATGAACATAGTCTATGGTTTCAATAGGTTTTCTGAGCAGTTAAAACAACTTGACTTGGAGGAAAAGATTGGCAAATGTGAAACAATGTGCTACAGTGGGAAGGTGCACATCTTAGCTCTTACCTTGTTTGAAAATGGGAGTGGAGACAGAGAAAACTAACTCCTTTATACTTCATTGGACATTCCATATGCTACAAAGCTCATCTGGCTTTTGCAGAATTCAACAACAACAGTTCTTCTTATGTTAGAATAAGTTGCAAGTAGCCAACACAGTCACCTGGCAGTGGTGGGATTTGAACCCACGCCTCCTGAGAGACTGGAGCCTTAATCCAGCGCCTTTGACCACTCGGCCACACTACCGTTGAAAACTAGTTTTTACCCAAACGAAGCGGAGCCGTTTAGATGAAAAGTCCATTCTGTCGACAATTGGACAATCAAATCGAAAACACACATGGAAGAACATTTGAAACTTCAAACACATTCCCTGTGGGAGTATAGAGCTTCAATCAAGATCAAAAGACCAGAAAACTATCAGCCAAGTTAAGGGCTTCAACTCTTTGGTCTATTCTGTCACATTTTCAACTGCAAAAAGCAAAGCAAGTGACTTTCAGCAGGAGGTGATTTCATGGTCAGAGGGTCAGGAAAAGGGTGAACATGGGAGTTGATAAAGAATTCCTTTAGCAGAGGATGGTTTGGATCCATCGACCTCTGGGTTATGGGCCCAGCACGCTTCCGCTGCGCCACTCTGCTCTTTTTCATTGATATAATTTCACATGAACATAGTCTATGTTTTCAATAGGTTTTCTGAGCAGTTAAAACAACTTGACTTGGAAGAAAAGATTGGCAAATGTGAAACAATGTGCTACAGTGGGAAGGTGCACATCTTACCTCTTACCTTGTTTGAAAATGGGAGTGGAGACAGAGAAAACTAACTCCTTTATACTTCATTGGACATTCCATATGCTACAAAGCTCATCTGGCTTTTGCAGAATTCAACAGCAACAGTTCTTCTTATGTTAGAATAAGTTGCAAGTAGCCAACACAGTCACCTGGCAGTGGTGGGATTTGAACCCACGCCTCCTGAGAGACTGGAGCCTTAATCCAGCGCCTTTGACCACTCGGCCACACTACCGTTGAAAACTAGTTTTTACCCAAACGAAGCGGAGCCGTTTAGATGAAAAGTCCATTCTGTCGACAATTGGACAATCAAATCGAAAACACACATGGAAGAACATTTGAAACTTCAAACACATTCCCTGTGGGAGTATAGAGCTTCAATCAAGATCAAAAGACCAGAAAACTATCAGCCAAGTTAAGGGCTTCAACTCTTTGGTCTATTCTGTCACATTTTCAACTGCAAAAAGCAAAGCAAGTGACTTTCAGCAGGAGGTGATTTCATGGTCAGAGGGTCAGGAAAAGGGTGAACATGGGAGTTGATAAAGAATTCCTTTAGCAGAGGATGGTTTCGATCCATCGACCTCTGGGTTATGGGCCCAGCACGCTTCCGCTGCGCCACTCTGCTCTTTTTCATTGATATAATTTCACATGAACATAGTCTATGTTTTCAATAGGTTTTCTGAGCAGTTAAAACAACTTGACTTGGAAGAAAAGATTGGCAAATGTGAAACAATGTGCTACAGTGGGAAGGTGCACATCTTACCTCTTACCTTGTTTGAAAATGGGAGTGGAGACAGAGAAAACTAACTCCTTTATACTTCATTGGACATTCCATATGCTACAAAGCTCATCTGGCTTTTGCAGAATTCAACAACAACAGTTCTTCTTATGTTAGAATAAGTTGCAAGTAGCCAACACAGTCACCTGGCAGTGGTGGGATTTGAACCCACGCCTCCTGAGAGACTGGAGCCTTAATCCAGCACCTTTGACCACTCGGCCACACTACCGTTGAAAACTAGTTTTTACCCAAACGAAGCGGAGCCGTTTAGATGAAAAGTCAATTCTGTCGACAATTGGACAATCAAGTCGAAAAAACACATGGAAGAACATTTGAAACTTCAAACACATTCCCTGTGGGAGTATAGAGCTTCAATCAAGATCAAAAGACCAGAAAACTATCAGCCAAGTTAAGGGCTTCAACTCTTTGGTCTATTCTGTCACATTTTCAACTGCAAAAAGCAAAGCAAGTGACTTTCAGCAGGAGGTGATTTTATGGTCAGGAAAAGGGTGAACATGGGAGTTGATAAAGAATTCCTTTAGCAGAGGATGGTTTCGATCCATCGACCTCTGGGTTATGGGCCCAGCACGCTTCCGCTGCGCCACTCTGCTCTTTTTCATTGACATAATTTCACATGAACATAGTCTATGGTTTCAATAGGTTTTCTGAGCAGTTAAAACAACTTGACTTGGAGGAAAAGATTGGCAAATGTGAAACAATGTGCTACAGTGGGAAGGTGCACATCTTGGCTCTTACCTTGTTTGAAAATGGGAGTGGAGACAGAGAACCCTAACTGCTTTATACCTCATTGAACATTCCATATGCTACAAAGCTCATCTGGCTTTTGCAGAATTCAACAACAACAGTTCTTCTTATGTTAGAGTAAGTTGCAAGTAGCCAACACAGTCACATGGCAGTGGTGGGATTTGAACCCACGCCTCCTGAGAGACTGGAGCCTTAATCCAGCGCCTTTGACCACTCGGCCACACTACCGTTGAAAACTAGTTTTTACCCAAACGAAGCGGAGCCGTTTAGATGAAAAGTCCACTCTGTCGACAATTGGACAATCAAATCGAAAACACACATGGAAGAACATTTGAAACTTCAAACACATTCCCTGTGGGAGTATAGAGCTTCAATCAAGATCAAAAGACCAGAAAACTATCAGCCAAGTTAAGGGCTTCAACTCTTTGGTCTATTCTGTCACATTTTCAACTGCAAAAAGCAAAGCAAGTGACTTTCAGCAGGAGGTGATTTCATGGTCAGAGGGTCAGGAAAAGGGTGAACATGGGAGTTGATAAAGAATTCCTTTAGCAGAGGATGGTTTCGATCCATCGACCTCTGGGTTATGGGCCCAGCACGCTTCCGCTGCGCCACTCTGCTCTTTTTCATTGACATAATTTCACATGAACATAGTCTATGTTTTCAATAGGTTTTCTGAGCAGTTAAAACAACTTGACTTGGAGGAACAGATTGGCAAATGTGAAACAATGTGCCACAGTGGGAAGGTGCACATCTTACCTCTTACCTTGTTTGAAAATGGGAGTAGAGACAGAGAACACTAACTGCTTTATACCTCATTGGACATTCCATATGCTACAAAGCTCAGCTGGCTTTTGCTGAATTCAACAACAAGAGTTCTTTTATATTAGAATAAATTGCAAGTAGCCAACACAGTCACCTGGCAGTGTTGGGATTTGAATCCACGCCTCCTGAGAGACTGGAGCCTTAATCCAGCGCCTTTGACCACTCGGCCACACTACCGTTGTAAACTAGTTTTTACCCAAACGAAGCAGAGCCGTTTTGATGAAAAGTCCACTCTGTCGACAATTGGACAATCAAATCGAAAACACACATGGAAGAACATTTGAAACTTCAAACACATTCCCTGTGGGAGTATAGAGCTTTAATCAAGATCTAAAGACCAGAAAACTATCATCCAAGTTAAGGGCTTCAACTCTTTGGTCTATTCTGTCACATTTTCAACTGCAAAAAGCAAAGCAAGTGACTTTCAGCAGGAGGTGATTTCATGGTCAGGAAAAGGGTGAACATGGGAGTTGATAAAGAATTCCTTTAGCAGAGGATGGTTTCGATCCATCGACCTCTGGGTTATGGGCCCAGCACGCTTCCGCTGCGCCACTCTGCTCTTTTTCATTGACATAATTTCACTATGAACATAGTCTATGTTTTCAATAGGTTTTCTGAGCAGTTAAAACAACTTGACTTGGAAGAAAAGATTGGCAAATGTGAAACAATGTGCTACAGTGGGAAGGTGCACATCTTACCTCTTACCTTGTTTGAAAATGGGAGTGGAGACAGAGAAAACTAACTCCTTTATACTTCATTGGACATTCCATATGCTACAAAGCTCATCTGGCTTTTGCAGAATTCAACAACAACAGTTCTTCTTATGTTAGAATAAGTTGCAAGTAGCCAACACAGTCACCTGGCAGTGGTGGGATTTGAACCCACGCCTCCTGAGAGACTGGAGCCTTAATCCAGCGCCTTTGACCACTCGGCCACACTACCGTTGAAAACTAGTTTTTACCCAAACTAAGCGGAGCCGTTTAGATGAAAAGTCCATTCTGTCGACAATTGGACAATCTAATCGAAAACACACAGGGAAGATCATTTGAAACTTCAAACACATTCCCTGTGGGAGTATAGAGCTTCAATCAAGATCAAAAGACCAGAAAACTATCAGCCAAGTTAAGGGCTTCAACTCTTTGGTCTATTCTGTCACATTTTCAACTGCAAAAAGCAAAGCAAGTGACTTTCAGCAGGAGGTGATTTCATGGTCAGAGGGTCAGGAAAAGGGTGAACATGGGAGTTGATAAAGAATTCCTTTAGCAGAGGATGGTTTCGATCCATCGACCTCTGGGTTATGGGACCTGCACGCTTCCGTTGCACCACTCTGCTCTTTTTCATTGACAAAATTTCATATGAACATAGTCTATGTTTTCAATAGGTTTTCTGAGCAGTTAAAACAACTTGACTTGGAAGAAAAGATTGGCAAATGTGAAACAATGTGCTACAGTGGGAAGGTGCACATCTTACCTCTTACCTTGTTTGAAAATGGGAGTGGAGACAGAGAAAACTAACTCCTTTATACTTCATTGGACATTCCATATGCTACAAAGCTCATCTGGCTTTTGCAGAATTCAACAACAACAGTTCTTCTTATGTTAGAATAAGTTGCAAGTAGCCAACACAGTCACCTGGCAGTGGTGGGATTTGAACCCACGCCTCCTGAGAGACTGGAGCCTTAATCCAGCGCCTTTGACCACTCGGCCACACTACCGTTGAAAACTAGTTTTTACCCAAACGAAGCGGAGCCGTTTAGATGAAAAGTCCATTCTGTCGACAATTGGACAATCAAATCGAAAACACACATGGAAGATCATTTGAAACTTCAAACACATTCCCTGTGGGAGTATAGAGCTTCAATCAAGATCAAAAGACCAGAAAACTATCAGCCAAGTTAAGGGCTTCAACTCTTTGGTCTATTCTGTCACATTTTCAACTGCAAAAAGCAAAGCAAGTGACTTTCAGCAGGAGGTGATTTCATGGTCAGAGGGTCAGGAAAAGGGTGAACATGGGAGTTGATAAAGAATTCCTTTAGCAGAGGATGGTTTCGATCCATCGACCTCTGGGTTATGGGACCTGCACGCTTCCGTTGCACCACTCTGCTCTTTTTCATTGACAAAATTTCATATGAACATAGTCTATGTTTTCAATAGGTTTTCTGAGCAGTTAAAACAACTTGACTTGGAAGAAAAGATTGGCAAATGTGAAACAATGTGCTACAGTGGGAAGGTGCACATCTTACCTCTTACCTTGTTTGAAAATGGGAGTGGAGACAGAGGAAACTAACTCCTTTATACTTCATTGGACATTCCATATGCTACAAAGCTCATCTGGCTTTTGCAGAATTCAACAACAACAGTTCTTCTTATGTTAGAATAAGTTGCAAGTAGCCAACACAGTCACAGGGCAGTGGCAGGATTTGAACCCACGCCTCCTGAGAGACTGGAGCCTTAATCCAGCGCCTTTGACCACTCGGCCACACTACTGTTGAAAACTAGTTTTTACCCAAACGAAGCGGAGCCGTTTAGATGAAAAGTCCACTCTGTCGACAATTGGACAATCAAATCGAAAACACACATGGAAGAACATTTGAAACTTCAAACATATTCCCTGTGGGAGTATAGAGCTTCAATCAAGATCAAAAGACCAGAAAACTATCAGCCAAGTTAAGGGCTTCAACTCTTTGGTCTATTCTGTCACATTTTCAACTGCAAAAAGCAAAGCAAGTGACTTTCAGCAGGAGGTGATTTCATGGTCAGAGGGTCAGGAAAAGGGTGAACATGGGAGTTGATAAAGAATTCCTTTAGCAGAGGATGGTTTCGATCCATCGACCTCTGGGTTATGGGCCCAGCACGCTTCCGCTGCGCCACTCTGCTCTTTTCTATTGACATAATTTCACATGAACATAGTCTATGGTTTCAATAGGTTTTCTGAGCAGTTAAAACAACTTGACTTGGAGGAAAAGATTGGCAAATGTGAAACAATGTGCTACAGTGGGAAGGTGCACATCTTGGCTCTTACCTTGTTTGAAAATGGGAGTGGAGACAGAGAACCCTAACTGCTTTATACCTCATTGAACATTCCATATGCTACAAAGCTCATCTGGCTTTTGCAGAATTCAACAACAACAGTTCTTCTTATGTTAGAATAAGTTGCAAGTAGCCAACACAGTCACCTGGCAGTGGTGGGATTTGAACCCACGCCTCCTGAGAGACTGGAGCCTTAATCCAGCGCCTTTGACCACTCGGCCACACTACCGTTGAAAACTAGTTTTTACCCAAACGAAGCGGAGCCGTTTAGATGAAAAGTCCACTCTGTCGACAATTGGACAATCAAATCGAAAACACACATGGAAGAACATTTGAAACTTCAAACACATTCCCTGTGGGAGTATAGAGCTTCAATCAAGATCAAAAGACCAGAAAACTATCAGCCAAGTTAAGGGCTTCAACTCTTTGGTCTATTCTGTCACATTTTCAACTGCAAAAAGCAAAGCAAGTGACTTTCAGCAGGAGGTGATTTCATGGTCAGAGGGTCAGGAAAAGGGTGAACATGGGAGTTGATAAAGAATTCCTTTAGCAGAGGATGGTTTGGATCCATCGACCTCTGGGTTATGGGCCCAGCACGCTTCCGTTGCACCACTCTGCTCTTTTTCATTGACAAAATTTCATATGAACATAGTCTATGTTTTCAATAGGTTTTCTGAGCAGTTAAAACAACTTGACTTGGAAGAAAAGATTGGCAAATGTGAAACAATGTGCTACAGTGGGAAGGTGCACATCTTACCTCTTACCTTGTTTGAAAATGGGAGTGGAGACAGAGAAAACTAACTCCTTTATACTTCATTGGACATTCCATATGCTACAAAGCTCATCTGGCTTTTGCAGAATTCAACAACAACAGTTCTTCTTATGTTAGAATAAGTTGCAAGTAGCCAACACAGTCACCTGGCAGTGGTGGGATTTGAACCCACGCCTCCTGAGAGACTGGAGCCTTAATCCAGCACCTTTGACCACTCGGCCACACTACCATTGAAAACTAGTTTTTACCCAAACGAAGCGGAGCCGTTTAGATGAAAAGTCAATTCTGTCGACAATTGGACAATCAAGTCGAAAAAACACATGGAAGAACATTTGAAACTTCAAACACATTCCCTGTGGGAGTATAGAGCTTCAATCAAGATCAAAAGACCAGAAAACTATCAGCCAAGTTAAGGGCTTCAACTCTTTGGTCTATTCTGTCACATTTTCAACTGCAAAAAGCAAAGCAAGTGACTTTCAGCAGGAGGTGATTTTATGGTCAGGAAAAGGGTGAACATGGGAGTTGATAAAGAATTCCTTTAGCAGAGGATTGTTTCTATCCATCGACCTCTGGGTTATGGGCCCAGCACGCTTCCGCTGCGCCACTCTGCTCTTTTTTATTAACATAATTTCACATGAACATAGTCTATGGTTTCAATAGGTTTTCTGAGCAGATAAAACAACTTGACTTGGAGGAACAGATTGGCAAATGTGAAACAATGTGCCACAGTGGGAAGGTGCACATCTTAGCTCTCACCTTGTTTGAAAATGGGAGTGGAGACAGAGAACACTAAGTCCTTTATACCTCATTGGACATTCCATATGCTACAAAGCTCAGCTGGCTTTTGCAGAATTCAACAACAAGAGTTCTTCTTGTATTAGAATAAGTTGCAAGTAGCCAACACAGTCACCTGTTAGTGGTGGGATTTGAACCCACGCCTCCTGAGAGACTGGAGCCTTAATCCAGCGCCTTTGACCACTCGGCCACATTACCGTTGTAAACTAGCTTTTACCCGAACGAAGCGGAGCCGTTTAGATGAAAAGTCCACTCTGTCGACAATTGGACAATCAAATCGAAAACACACATGGAAGAACATTTGAAACTTCAAACACATTCCCTGTGGGAGAATAGAGCTGTTATCAAGATCAAAAGACCAGAAAACTATCAGCCAAGTTAAGGGCTTCAACTCTTTGGTCTATTCTGTCAAATTTTCAACTGCAAAAAGCAAAGCAAGTGACTTTCAGCAGGAGGTGATTTCATGGTCAGAGTGTAAGGACAAGGGAGACATAGAGGTGAACATGGGAGTTGATAAAGAATTCCTTTAGCAGAGGACGGTTTCGAACCATCGACCTCTGGGCCCAGCACTATTCCGCTGCGCCACTCTGCTCTTTTTAATTAACATAATTTCACATGAACATAGTCTATGGTTTCAATAGGTTTTCTGAGCAGTTAAAACAACTTGACTTGGAGGAACAGATTGGCAAATGTGAAACAATGTGCCACAGTGGGAAGGTGCACATCTTAGCTCTTACCTTGTTTGAAAATGGGAGTAGAGACAGAGAACACTAACTGCTTTATACCTCATTGGACATTCCATATGCTACAAAGCTCAGCTGGCTTTTGCTGAATTCAACAACAAGAGTTCTTCTTATATTAGAATAAATTGCAAGTAGCCAACACAGTCACCTGGCAGTGTTGGGATTTGAATCCACGCCTCCTGAGAGACTGGAGCCTTAATCCAGCGCCTTTGACCACTCGGCCACACTACCGTTGTAAACTAGTTTTTACCCAAACGAAGCAGAGCCGTTTTGATGAAAAGTCCACTCTGTCGACAATTGGACAATCAAATCGAAAACACACATGGAAGAACATTTGAAACTTCAAACACATTCCCTGTGGGAGTATAGAGCTTTAATCAAGATCAAAAGACCAGAAAACTATCATCCAAGTTAAGGGCTTCAACTCTTTGGTCTATTCTGTCACATTTTCAATTGCAAAAAGCAAAGCAAGTGACTTTCAGCAGGAGGTGATTTCATGGTCAGGAAAAGGGTGAACATGGGAGTTGATAAAGAATTCCTTTAGCAGAGGATGGTTTCGATCCATCGACCTCTGGGTTATGGGCCCAGCACGCTTCCGCTGCGCCACTCTGCTCTTTTTCATTGACATAATTTCACATGAACATAGTCTATGGTTTCAATAGGTTTTCTGAGCAGTTAAAACAACTTGACTTGGAGGAACAGATTGGCAAATGTGAAACAATGTGCCACAGTGGGAAGGTGCACATCTTAGCTCTTACCTTGTTTGAAAATGGGAGTAGAGACAGAGAACACTAACTGCTTTATACCTCATTGGACATTCCATATGCTACAAAGCTCAGCTGGCTTTTGCTGAATTCAACAACAAGAGTTCTTTTTATATTAGAATAAATTGCAAGTAGCCAACACAGTCACCTGGCAGTGTTGGGATTTGAATCCACGCCTCCTGAGAGACTGGAGCCTTAATCCAGCGCCTTTGACCACTCGGCCACACTACCGTGGAAAAGTAGTTTTTACCCAAACGAAGCAGAGCCGTTTTGATGAAAAGTCCACTCTGTCGACAATTGGACAATCAAATCGAAAACACACATGGAAGAACATTTGAAACTTCAAACACATTCCCTGTGGGAGTATAGAGCTTTAATCAAGATCAAAAGACCAGAAAACTATCATCCAAGTTAAGGGCTTCAACTCTTTGGTCTATTCTGTCACATTTTCAATTGCAAAAAGCAAAGCAAGTGACTTTCAGCAGGAGGTGATTTCATGGTCAGGAAAAGGGTGAACATGGGAGTTGATAAAGAATTCCTTTAGAAGAGGATGGTTTCGATCCATCGACCTCTGGGTTATGGTCCCAGCACGCTTCCGCTGCACCACTCTGCTCTTTTTCATTGACATAATTTCACATGAACAAGTCTATGGTTTCAATAGGTTTTGTGAGAAGTTAAAACAACTTGACTTGGAGGAAAAGATCATAAAAGATTATATTAGAATAAGTTGCAAGTAGCGAACACAGTCACCTGGCAGTGGTGGGATTTGAACCCACGCCTCCTGAGAGACTGGAGCCTTAATCCAGCTGCCGCCGGATCGTCCGGGGGAAATGTTGGAAATTTTGGAGGATTTCTGACCCGTTAGCCAATCACGTTCGCGTCTCCAACTTTCAGCGGTCAATTGCAGTGGCGGATTTTTCCCCCCGCTCCAACATTTCCAACATTTGACCAATCACAAGGTAGAAATGTTGGAAATGTTGGAGTCAGCCTCTTGGGCGGAGCTCCCTCCGGTGCGCAAGAAAGGGGCGGGTCTAGAAGACGTGCTGACACCAGAGTACCTGCGCCGGAGGTTACGCTAGCTTTACGTTAGCACGTTACGCCGCTAAAGTTACCAAGTCATTCATTTGAAACTACTGAAGTTACACATCAAAATGGTAAGAATTTACACTTTTAATAGAGTTGCATGACTTGCCCTTAAGTATAGAAGTCATTCCACCTGTATTGTCATGTAGTCATATCCATCTATTTAGCTAAATGCATTAAAATAAACTCTGTTATCTGACGGGGATTTCACTGGTTGTAATCGACGGACATTTGTTAATGTTATTTATTTAAGTGGGTTCTACGGTTTAGGCTAGTTACATATAAGTAATTTCCACTGTTGTTATGTTGTCATTGACATTTATTTAGTTTTGTACGTTATAAACTGGCTTTCTTTTTCTTGTGTCGGCCGAAGGGTGGGGGGTTGGGGGGCTGGGGTTGGGGGTGGGGGGCTTGGGTTTTACAGTATGAATACAGCTTACTCTCAGTATTTATACATGTTCTCATAAACATTTATTTAGCTACCTTTGATAACATAATTTTAGTTTCCATCTGTTTAATAATACCCTTATGCCACAACTGGGTTTTTCATAGGATTATTACAATATTACAAGACTGATGGTCTGGCTCTCCTCTTCCACCTGTTGTTTTCATGTATTTACAATTTAAAATGTATTAAAAAAGTTCATGCATTTCGGTCACCAAAGGCAACATCTTCAAAATCACACAAGGGAATGGCAGACCCAGAGTGGATGTCACGGCTGAGGAAGTTTGCCAACACTGGGTCCTGGCCTGCAGAGGAAGGAAACAGGCCAGCTCCCAGGCAGAAGAAGTGGTACCAGCTTTATCAAAAGGTATATGTACATAAATGGCACTAATTTGCATTGTTATATACTATCACAATAAAAGTAACCTAAGCTGTATGAACCTAATTCAATTCATCTATTATTTTTAGATTGAGAAATGTCCAGCAATGGCACATTCACATCAGTCTTTGTTTGGTCATGTGAGACAGTGTACATGTGGATTCCACACTCAGAAGGTAACCCTTGTCAATATAAGTAATATATGTATATGTATATATATATGTATATATACACAACACTAATGTATGTACTCATGACACAACAGCCAACCACAGCAAGTACTGCCCAGGGTCCCACAGGGCAACAGGCAGTAGCAGTGGCTCCTGTCCTTCCAGGCACTGTGGGGCAACAGGCAGCAGCAGTGGGTCCCACCCTCCCAGGCACTGTGGGGCAGAAACAAAGTACAGCAGGCAGTGAGAGCCCAAAGCAGCGACCCCTGTTGAATTTGTCAATGGTATTTGGAGATTTATTAACATTCACTGTATGATTGTTTTACAATATAACCCTCTCGTGACACAGCCTTTTGCTCTATTGCCTTTCAGTTTACAAAGCCTAGATTTGGTGGCTCCCATGTCATGGCTGCAAAGCCAAATCTTAGTGCTACCAGGAGAGTAACACAGGTAAATAAAGATCAAATTGCAACTGTTTAAATTGTGTTTTTAATACAAATCACTTAGACTGAATGCTTTACAGACCCAAGCCACCAGCCATCCCACAAGTTCTCCGGCCAGCATTGCTATCTTAGTAAGTATTTTACATATAGGTTTTCTATTAACAGTATTAAAAACCATTCATATCTAAAATAAAATTTGAAACCTCAATAATATTGTTTCATGTAGAGCGGCTGTTTGAACTAATAATAAGGTTTGATTGTGTTGTAAATGTATATTCCTTGCTGTGTATTTACAGGCTCCAGACCCTCAGACACATACTCAGGCTTCGGTGCCTGGCCTCAGTACCACAGCAGTGTGTGCCCCTGTGTCAGTGAGTCATTTAACATTTAATTTCATACTGTGGAGCATAAGCAGCGTCTTTAATCATAATAAAATATGTTGATGCATTGTTTTGTTATTGCACAGACTGCTGACTCCAGGACAGAGCTGCCCCGTTTGTGGTCAGAAGGCTTGCCACCTGAAGACCACAAATGGAATGTGAAGTCTCTGTTCAAGATGGGGCCAAAAGGAAAACTAGAGCTTCAAGACAATCTGAGGCTCTGGTACTTTCCACCACAGCCTAACCGTCTTTACCATAAGGCTCCGGCTCCAGACCGCTTTTTTGCCCATTCGATTCTGGTCTGGATGCCCTACAAGCTGTGGAAGGTGAAGGTGGTCTGTCCAAACCTTGCCTGTGGACAGCACCAACTAACAGGAGCGGGTCTGCACAAGAGGGCACGCCGAGTCCTGGACGTGGACAGGATGTACAATATGGTGACAGAGACACTAACCTGCACCAAATGTAGATCCAGCCACGTGTCCTGGAGTCAGACTGTCCTGACCCAACTGGACTTGGCACGCAAGTCACAATTTCGGGTCCTCCTCACACAAAAGTGAGTAACGTCTCTTTACTCTCTTGCCTTTTCAAGTAGAAATGCAGTATGTAAAATACACTTACTGATATATCTGTCTATGATCAAGGTTTGCGTGTGACATCCGGGTGATCCGACTTCTGCGGGAGAGAGGCCTGGGTAACAGCCCAACGCAGCTTTTAAAGCAGCTGAAGGAGAACCACACAGAGGAGTGGTTGCATCGTGCAGCGAGGTACACCACAGAGTGTGTGGACTTCCTCCAGCGACCCGCACTGCTGCCCCTGTCATTCCCTGAGCCTCCAGAGCCTGCTGTGGTGCCGAGCTGTAAGTGGCTCCTGTCAGTTTACAGCCAGGACATTTTGACGAGGCTGGAGGACATCAAGGCCAGGATTACATCCACATATGGCACTGTCCTCAAGATGGATTCCACCAAAAAGGTTAAAGAATCTTTTTCTTTAAAATCTGCTAATTATATTAAGATTAAGAAGTAATTTATTAGTCCCGCAATGGGGAAATTTGCAATGTTACAGCAGCAGAAAGACATCAAATAAGTAGCATGCAGTACTTGGGTGAGGGATATAAAGAAGTATATAGAAATATAGTACAGTGAATATTGCACCGTTGAGAAGTGTTAAAGTGACAGCCCACAGTGGGGTTGCATGTAGTTTTCCTAGGAGCAGAGCTGGTTGTATAATCTTATACATATATTATTAACTACTGCCTGTATTTCTGAATCATGTTCACAGAGGTCCTCTAAATTGTGTGTGCTTCAGATCATCAAGAAGCTTGCTGGAACAGCCAAAGGGACAGCGCACTGGCTAACCTCTGTGGGTAATGAGTACGGTCAGGTACTCATCAGTGTGCTGACCGCTCAGGAGGGAGCTGGCCTGGACTTGATGGCAGCGGACCTGGTGAAGAGGTACCAGCAGGCTGGTGTGGACCCCCCTGTTGCCCTATATGTGGACTGTGGCTGCTGCACAGAGGCAGGAGAGACCAAGCTGAAGTCCAGATTCAGCGGGTGGCCAGACATTATTATCAGGCTGGATATCTGGCACTTCATGCGCAGACTTGCCCTGGGATGCACAACAGATGCTCATCAGCTGTACCCAGGATTTATGTCACGCCTTTCAGCGAGCATATTTGAGTGGGATGCAGCTGATTTAGCTATGTTGCGAGAAGAAAAAAGGCAGCAGCTTCGGTCCCAGGGTCTGCCCTCCCTTACTGATGGCGAGATCAATAAACAACTGTCCAGGGAGGAGATGGCTCTCCACTGTCGGAGGAGGACCCGTGGTGAGGAGCGCACCATTCACCTGCTGGAGGAGCTGCTGGGGATGCTGATGGGCAGCAGAGGTAACGACTCCCTTGGTGTTCCCCTGTTTGACAGCAAGAGGATGGAGCACATCTGGCATGTCCAGAGAAAGCACGTCAAGTGCATCCAGGACCCACCAGGTGTTGCTCTATACACCAAAACAGGGGAGCTCATAAAGGGAGGTGTGCGGTTACCTGTGTACAGATGTGCCAGAGGCTCTACATCACTGGAGTCTTTTCATCTACACCTCAACCGCTTCATACCAGGTTTGTGTCTGTCAGACATTTAAGTTTATTTGCTGTATAAATCCAAGAATATTTCATAGTTTGATATTTAATATGTATTTAATGTGTTCTTTTAGGGACCAGTGCCAACAGATGGGATCTGGTCAGCTCGCTGTCAATATAAGGCCAAAGGGACCAGTGAAGAGGCAGTTATATGCCACCCCACCAGCACCAGCACCAGGACCCATCATCACCCCAGCTTCACCTCACATCCTCACACCATCCGGACTGGTTCAGGTAGTCTTTCCTGTGCCAGTAGTTCAGGGCAGCTATCTACAAACAAGTGCGCCTACCAGCACAGTGGAAGCTGGCCCCAACCCTAAAAGGCCATATAAGCGAACTGTGACTGCCAATACATGTAAGAAGTGTGGCCAGTTCCGCACTGCTGACACTGGACACAGCCAGTACCGTGGGAAGGTCTATTGCCCTCAATTTGAAGCCTTATCAAAAGACAGATGGTTGGAGGAAATGAGGAAAAAGATGTAAATAGTTCATATTTGTAAATAATAGTTTTATTGTAAATAGTTTTTTTAAATGTTTGTATTTAACTCTGGGGACTACTGTGTTACTTAATTCCATATGCCCTGTTTTTTATCTTGAGTCTGTTTAAATTCAAGTTTCTATAATTCTATAATATTTCTATGAACAAATAAAACTGGTTTACAGCAATGTATGAGTGGGTGTTTTTAATGACATTTAGCAGCACAACAACAACGACATCAATAAGAATAAGAATGGTGATTATTATAAGGATGAAGTAGATGACAACATTCAATAATAGAAACATGGTATGTGATTTACAAGTTGATATGGGAGGTTGTCTCTGATGTACAGTAGAAGAAATGTCCTAATGAAGGTCAGGAATGGAAAGATCCCCAGCTTCCTCCACTCATGTCACGTGATGAGTCCTGTGGAGTGGGAGGTAGTGCAGGTAGGTGTTATTACACAATAAGCTATTCTCTATGATGAATGAGCACGCACCTGCGCATTCCCGGAGTCCAGGGTTCGAGTCCCATTCGCGGATGTCCCAAACTATCAAAAGTGTTATATTTGTGTCTAGGCAGCTAGAAATACATTTATCTAATAGAAATAGATATAAAACCCCACATTGCTCCTTTCTTTTTCCATCTTTCCCCTTTTCCTCCCTTTTCTCCCTTTTTCTCTTCTTCCCCTTTCTTCCCCCTTTCTTCCCCTTCCTTCCCCCTTCTCCCCCTTCTTTGACGGACTATTGTTCCCCAGCTTAAATCCAGCGCCTTCGACCACTCGGCCACACTACCTTTTAGACTTTTTTTTATCTAAACGAAGCGGAGGCGTTTAGATCAAAAGTCCACTCTGTCGACAATTGGACATTCAAATAAAAGGACACATGGAAGAACATTTGAAACTTCAAACACATACCCTGTGGGAGTATAGAGCTATAATCAAGATAAAAAGACCACAAAACTACCAGCCAAGTTAAGGGCTTCAACTTTTTGGTCTATTCTGTCACATTTTCAACTTTAAAAATGAAAGCAAGTCACATTTGGTTGGAGGTGAGTTCATGCTCAGAGGGCAAGCACAAGGTAGACATAGAGGTGAACATGGGAGTTGATAAAGAATTCCTTTAGCAGTGGATGGTTTTGATTCATTGACCTCTGCGTTATGGGCCCAGCACGCTTCCACTGGCCCACTGTGTTCTTATTCATTGAAATAATTTCATGTGAACATAGTCTATGGTTTCAAAAGAATTTCTTAGCAGTTAAATCAACTGGACTTGGAGATAGAGATTTGCAAATGTGAAACAATGTGCCACAGTAGGAAGGTGCACATCTTAGATCTTACCTTGTTTGAAAACCAGAGTGGAGAAAAAGAACATGACCTCATTGGACATTCCACAAAGATCCACTGGCTTTTGCAGTATTCAACAACAAGAGCTCTTCTTATTGTAGAATATGCTGCAAATAACCCAAATATACAAGTAACAGTGAATTGGTAGTGGTGGGATTTGAACACACGCCTCCTGAGAGACTGGAGCCTAAATCCAGCGCCTTCGACCACTTGGCCACACTACCTTTTAGACTTTTTTTTATCTAAACGAAGCGGAGGCGTTTAGATCAAAAGTCCACTCTGTCGACAATTGGACATTCAAATAAAAGGACACATGGAAGAACATTTGAAACTTCAAACACATACCCTGTGGGAGTATAGAGCTATAATCAAGATAAAAAGACCACAAAACTACGAGCCAAGTTAAGGGCTTCAACTTTTTGGTCTATTCTGTCACATTTTCAACTTTAAAAATGAAAGCAAGTCACATTTGGTAGGAGGTGAGTTCATGCTCAGAGGGCAAGCACAAGGTAGACATAGAGCTGAACATGGGAGTTGATAAAGAATTCCTTTAGCAGTGGATGGTTTTGATTCATTGACCTCTGCGTTATGGGCCCAGCACGCCTCCACTGGCCCACTCTGTTCTTATTCATTGAAATAATTTCATGTGAACATAGTCTATGGTTTCAATAGAATTTCTTCGCAGTTAAATCAACTGGACTTGGAGATAGAGATTGGCAAATGTGAAACAATGTGCCACAGTAGGAAGGTGCACATCTTAGATCTTACCTTGTTTGAAAACCAGAGTGGAGAAAAAGAACATGACCTCATTGGACATTCCACAAAGATCCACTGGCTTTTGCAGTATTCAACAACAAGAGCTCTTCTTAGTGTAGAATATGCTGCAAATAACCCAAACATACAAGTAACAGTGAATTGGTAGTGGTGGGATTTGAACCCACGCCTCCTGAGAGACTGGAGCCTAAATCCAGCGCCTTCGACCACTCGGCCACACTACCTTTTAGACTTTTTTTTATCTAAACGAAGCGGAGGCGTTTAGATCAAAAGTCCACTCTGTCGACAATTGGACATTCAAATAAAAGGACACATGGAAGAACATTTGAAACTTCAAACACATACCCTGTGGGAGTATAGAGCTATAATCAAGATAAAAAGACCACAAAACTACGAGCCAAGTTAAGGGCTTCAAGTTTTTGGTCTATTCTGTCACATTTTCAACTTTAAAAATGAAAGCAAGTCACATTTGGCTAGGAGGTGAGTTCATGCTCAGAGGGCAAGCACAAGGTAGACATAGAGCTGAACATGGGAGTTGATAAAGAATTCCTTTAGCAGTGGATGGTTTTGATTCATTGACCTCTGCGTTATGGGCCCAGCACGCCTCCACTGGCCCACTCTGTTCTTATTCATTGAAATAATTTCATGTGAACATAGTCTATGGTTTCAATAGAATTTCTTCGCAGTTAAATCAAGTGGACTTGGAGGTAGAGATGGGCACATATTAGATCTTACCTTGTTTGAAAACCAGAGTGGAGAAAAAGAACACTCCTTTATGTATACCTCATTGGACATTCCACAAAGATCCACTGGCTTTTGCAGTATTCAACAACAAGAGCTCTTCTTATAGTAGAATATGCTGCAAATAACCCGAATATACAAGTAACAGTGAATTGTTATTGGTGGGATTTGAACCCACGCCTCCTGAGAGACTGGAGCCTAAATCCAGCGCCTTCGACCACTCGGCCACACTACCTTTTAGACTTTTTTTTATCTAAACGAAGCGGAGGCGTTTAGATCAAAAGTCCACTCTGTCGACAATTGGACATTCAAATAAAAGGACACATGGAAGAACATTTGAAACTTTAAACACATACCCTGTGGGAGTATAGAGCTATAATCAAGATAAAAAGACCACAAAACTACCAGCCAAGTTAAGGGCTTCAACTTTTTGGTCTATTCTGTCACATTTTCAACTTTAAAAATGAAAGCAAGTCACATTTGGTAGGAGGTGAGTTCATGCTCAGAGGGCAAGCACAAGGTAGACATAGAGCTGAACATGGGAGTTGATAAAGAATTCCTTTAGCAGTGGATGGTTTTGATTCATTGACCTCTGCGTTATGGGCCCAGCACGCCTCCACTGGCCCACTCTGTTCTTATTCATTGAAATAATTTCATGTGAACATAGTCTATGGTTTCAATAGAATTTCTTCGCAGTTAAATCAACCGGACTTGGAGATAGAGATTGGCAAATGTGAAACAATGTGCCACAGTAGGAAGGTGCACATCTTAGATCTTACCTTGTTTGAAAACCAGAGTGGAGAAAAAGAACATGACCTCATTGGACATTCCACAAAGATCCACTGGCTTTTGCAGTATTCAACAACAAGAGCTCTTCTTAGTGTAGAATATGCTGCAAATAACCCAAACATACAAGTAACAGTGAATTGTTATTGGTCGGATTTGAACCCACGCCTCCTGAGAGACTGGAGCCTAAATCCAGCGCCTTCGACCACTCGGCCACACTACCTTTTAGACTTTTTTTTATCTAAACGAAGCGGAGGCGTTTAGATCAAAAGTCCACTCTGTCGACAATTGGACATTCAAATAAAAGGACACATGGAAGAACATTTGAAACTTCAAACACATACCCTGTGGGAGTATAGAGCTATAATCAAGATAAAAAGACCACAAAACTAACAGCCAAGTTAAGGGCTTCAACTTTTTGGTCTATTCTGTCACATTTTCAACTTTAAAAATGAAAGCAAGTCACATTTGGTAGGAGGTGAGTTCATGCTCAGAGGGCAAGCACAAGGTGGTGAACATGGGAGTTGATAAAGAATTCCTTTAGCAGTGGATGGTTTTGATTCATTGACCTCTGCGTTATGGGCCCAGCACGCTTCCACTGGCCCACTGTGTTCTTATTCATTGAAATAATTTCATGTGAACATAGTCTATGGTTTCAATAGGATTTCTTAGCAGTTAAATCAACTGGACTTGGAGATAGAGATTGGCAAATGTGAAACAATGTGCCACAGTAGGAAGGTGCACATCTTAGATCTTAACTTGTTTGAAAACCAGAGTGGAGAAAAAGAACACTCCCTCCTGTATACCTCATTGGACATTCCACATGCTACAAAGATCCGCTGGCTTTTGCAGTATTCAACAACAAGAGCTCTTCTTATAGTAAAAAATGCTGCAAATAGCAGACAAGTAACAGTGAATTGATAGGGGTGGGATTTGAACCCACGCCTCCTGAGAGATTGGAGCCTAAATCCAGCGCCTTCGACCACTCAACCACACTACCTTTTAGATCTTTCTTTATCTAACCGAAGTGGAGGCGTTTAGATCAAAAGTCCACTCTGTCGACAATTGGACATTCCAATAAAAGGACACATGGAAGAACATTTGAAACTTCAAACACATACCCTGTGGGAGTATAGAGCTATAATCAAGATAAAAAGACCACAAAACTACCAGCCAAGTTAAGGGCTTCAACTTTTTGGTCTATTCTGTCACATTTTCAACTTTAAAAATCAAAGCAAGTCACATTTGGTAGGAGGTGAGTTCATGCTCAGAGGGCAAGCACAAGGTAGACATAGAGGTGAACATGGGAGTTGATAAAGAATTTCTTTAGCAGTGGATGGTTTTGATTCATTGACCTCTGCGTTATGGGCCCAGCATGCCTCCACTGGCCCACTCTGTTCTTATTCATTGAAATAATTTCATGTGAACATAGTCTATGGTTTCAATAGAATTTCTTAGCAGTTAAATCAACTGGACTTGGAGATAGAGATTGGCAAATGTGAAACAATGTGCCACAGTAGGAAGGTGCACATCTTAGATCTTACCTTGTTTGAAAACCAGAGTGGAGAAAAAGAAGATGACCTCATTGGACATTCCACAAAGATCCACTGGCTTTTGCAGTATTCAACAACAAGAGCTCTTCTTATTGTAGAATATGCTGCAAATAACCCGAATATACAAGTAACAGTGAATTGTTATTGGTGGGATTTGAACCCACGCCTCCTGAGAGACTGGAGCCTATATCCAGCACCTTCGACCACTCGGCCACACTACCTTTCCGTCTTTTTATTATCTAAACGAAGTGGAGGCGTTTAGATCAAAAGTCCACTCTGTCGACAATTGGACAATCAAATAAAAGGACACATGGAAGAACATTTGAAACTTCAAACACATACCCTGTGGGAGTATAGAGCTTTAATCGAGAAAAAAAGACCACAAAACTACCAGCCAAGTTAAGGGCTTCAAGTTTTTGGTCTATTCTGTCACATTTTCAACTTTAAAAATCAAAGCAAGTCACATTTGGCAGGAGGTGAGTTCATGCTCAGAGGGCAAGGACAAGGTAGACATAGAGGTGAACATGGGAGTTGATAAAGAATTCCTTTAGCAGTGGATGGTTTTGATTCATTGACCTCTGCGTTATGGGCCCAGCACGCCTCCACTGGCCCACTCTGTTCTTATTCATTGAAATAATTTCATGTGAACATAGTCTATGGTTTCAATAGAATTTCTTCGCAGTTAAATCAAGTGGACTTGGAGGTAGAGATGGGCACATCTTAGATCTTACCTTGTTTGAAAACCAGAGTGGAGAAAAAGAACACTCCCTCATGTATACCTCATTGGACATTCCACATGCTCCAAAGATCCGCTGGCTTTTGCAGTATTCAACAACAAGAGCTCTTCTTATTGTAGAATATGCTGCAAATAACCCAAATATACAAGTAACAGTGAATTGGTAGTGGTGGGATTTGAACCCACACCTCCTGAGAGACTGGAGCCTAAATCCAGCGCCTTCGACCACTCGGCCACACTACCTTTTAGACTATTTTTTATCTAAACGAAGCGGAGGCGTTTAGATCAAAAGTCCACTCTGTCGACAATTGGACATTCAAATAAAAGGACACATGGAAGAACATTTGAAACTTCAAACACATACCCTGTGGGAGTATAGAGCTATAATCAAGATAAAAAGACCACAAAACTACGAGCCAAGTTAAGGGCTTCAACTTTTTGGTCTATTCTGTCACATTTTCAACTTTAAAAATGAAAGCAAGTCACATTTGGTAGGAGGTGAGTTCATGCTCAGAGGGCAAGGACAAAGTAGACATAGAGGTGAACATGGGAGTTGATAAAGAATTCCTTTAGCAGTGGATGGTTTTGATTCATTGACCTCTGCGTTATGGGCCCAGCACGCCTCCACTGGCCCACTCTGTTCTTATTCATTGAAATAATTTCATGTGAACATAGTCTATGGTTTCAATAGAATTTCTTCGCAGTTAAATCAAGTGGACTTGGAGGTAGAGATGGGCACATATTAGATCTTACCTTGTTTGAAAACCAGAGTGGAGAAAAAGAACACTCCTTTATGTATACCTCATTGGACATTCCACAAAGATCCACTGGCTTTTGCAGTATTCAACAACAAGAGCTCTTCTTATAGTAGAATATGGCCACACTCGGCCACACTACCTTTTAGTCTTTTTTTTTATCTAAACGAAGCGGAGGCGTTTAGATCAAAATCCACTCTGTCGACAATTGGACAATCAAATAAAAGGACACATGGAAGAACATTTGAAACTTCAAACACATACCCTGTGGGAGTATAGAGCTTTAATCGAGAAAAAAAGACCACAAAACTACCAGCCAAGTTAAGGGCTTCAAGTTTTTGGTCTATTCTGTCACATTTTCAACTTTAAAAATCAAAGCAAGTCACATTTGGCAGGAGGTGAGTTCATGCTCAGAGGGCAAGGACAAGGTAGACATAGAGGTGAACATGGGAGTTGATAAAGAATTCCTTTAGCAGTGGATGGTTTTGATTCATTGACCTCTGCGTTATGGGCCCAGCACGCTTCCACTGGCCCACTGTGTTCTTATTCATTGAAATAATTTCATGTGAACATAGTCTATGGTTTCAATAGGATTTCTTAGCAGTTAAATCAACTGGACTTGGAGATAGAGATTGGCAAATGTGAAACAATGTGCCACAGTAGGAAGGTGCACATCTTAGATCTTACCTTGTTTGAAAACCAGAGTGGAGAAAAAGAACATGACCTCATTGGACATTCCACAAAGATCCACTGGCTTTTGCAGTATTCAACAAAAAGAGCTCTTCTTATAGTAAAAAATGCTGCAAATAACACACTTACACAAGTAACAGTGACTTGATAGTGGTGGGATTTGAACCCACGCCTCCTGAGAGACTGGAGCCTAAATCCAGCGCCTTCGACCACTCGGCCACACTACCTTTCCGTCTTTTTTTTATCTAAACGAAGCGGAGGCGTTTAGATCAAAAGTCCACTCTGTCGACAATTGGACAATCAAATAAAAGGACACATGGAAGAACATTTGAAACTTCAAACACATACCCTGTGGGAGTATAGAGCTATAATCAAGATAAAAAGACCACAAAACTACGAGCCAAGTTAAGGGCTTCAACTTTTTGGTCTATTCTGTCACATTTTCAACTTTAAAAATGAAAGCAAGTCACATTTGGTAGGAGGTGAGTTCATGCTCAGAGGGCAAGCACAAGGTAGACATAGAGCTGAACATGGGAGTTGATAAAGAATTCCTTTAGCAGTGGATGGTTTTGATTCATTGACCTCTGCGTTATGGGCCCAGCACGCCTCCACTGGCCCACTCTGTTCTTATTCATTGAAATAATTTCATGTGAACATAGTCTATGGTTTCAATAGAATTTCTTCGCAGTTAAATCAAGTGGACTTGGAGGTAGAGATGGGCACATATTAGATCTTACCTTGTTTGAAAACCAGAGTGGAGAAAAAGAAGACTCCTTTATGTATACCTCATTGGACATTCCACAAAGATCCACTGGCTTTTGCAGTATTCAACAACAAGAGCTCTTCTTATAGTAGAATATGCTGCAAATAACCCGAATATACAAGTAACAGTGAATTGTTATTGGTGGGATTTGAACCCACGCCTCCTGAGAGACTGGAGCCTAAATCCAGCGCCTTCGACCACTCGGCCACACTACCTTTTAGACTTTTTTTTATCTAAACGAAGCGGAGGCGTTTAGATCAAAAGTCCACTCTGTCGACAATTGGACATTCAAATAAAAGGACACATGGAAGAACATTTGAAACTTCAAACACATACCCTGTGGGAGTATAGAGCTATAATCAAGATAAAAAGACCACAAAACTACCAGCCAAGTTAAGGGCTTCAAGTTTTTGGTCTATTCTGTCACATTTTCAACTTTAAAAATGAAAGCAAGTCACATTTGGTAGGAGGTGAGTTCATGCTCAGAGGGCAAGCACAAGGTGGTGAACATGGGAGTTGATAAAGAATTCCTTTAGCAGTGGATGGTTTTGATTCATTGACCTCTGCGTTATGGGCCCAGCACGCTTCCACTGGCCCACTGTGTTCTTATTCATTGAAATAATTTCATGTGAACATAGTCTATGGTTTCAATAGGATTTCTTAGCAGTTAAATCAACTGGACTTGGAGATAGAGATTGGCAAATGTGAAACAATGTGCCACAGTAGGAAGGTGCACATCTTAGATCTTAACTTGTTTGAAAACCAGAGTGGAGAAAAAGAACACTCCCTCCTGTATACCTCATTGGACATTCCACATGCTACAAAGATCCGCTGGCTTTTGCAGTATTCAACAACAAGAGCTCTTCTTATAGTAAAAAATGCTGCAAATAGCAGACAAGTAAAAGTGAATTGATAGGGGTGGGATTTGAACCCACGCCTCCTGAGAGATTGGAGCCTAAATCCAGCGCCTTCGACCACTCAACCACACTACCTTTTAGATCTTTCTTTATCTAACCGAAGTGGAGGCGTTTAGATCAAAAGTCCACTCTGTCGACAATTGGACATTCCAATAAAAGGACACATGGAAGAACATTTGAAACTTCAAACACATACCCTGTGGGAGTATAGAGCTATAATCAAGATAAAAAGACCACAAAACTACCAGCCAAGTTAAGGGCTTCAACTTTTTGGTCTATTCTGTCACATTTTCAACTTTAAAAATCAAAGCAAGTCACATTTGGTAGGAGGTGAGTTCATGCTCAGAGGGCAAGCACAAGGTAGACATAGAGGTGAACATGGGAGTTGATAAAGAATTCCTTTAGCAGTGGATGGTTTTGATTCATTGACCTCTGCGTTATGGGCCCAGCATGCCTCCACTGGCCCACTCTGTTCTTATTCATTGAAATAATTTCATGTGAACATAGTCTATGGTTTCAATGGAATTTCTTAGCAGTTAAATCAACTGGACTTGGAGATAGAGATTGGCAAATGTGAAACAATGTGCCACAGTAGGAAGGTGCACATCTTAGATCTTACCTTGTTTGAAAACCAGAGTGGAGAAAAAGAAGATGACCTCATTGGACATTCCACAAAGATCCACTGGCTTTTGCAGTATTCAACAACAAGAGCTCTTCTTATTGTAGAATATGCTGCAAATAACACACTTATACAAGTAACAGTGACTTGATAGTGGTGGGATTTGAACCCACGCCTCCTGAGAGACTGGAGCCTAAATCCAGCGCCTTCGACCACTCGGCCACAATACCTTTCCATCTTTTTTTTATCTAAACGAAGTGGAGGCGTTTAGATCAAAAGTCCACTCTGTCGACAATTGGACAATCAAATAAAAGGACACATGGAAGAACATTTGAAACTTCAAACACATACCCTGTGGGAGTATAGAGCTTTAATCGAGAGAAAAAAAGACCACAAAACTACCAGCCAAGTTAAGGGCTTCAAGTTTTTGGTCTATTCTGTCACATTTTCAACTTTAAAAATCAAAGCAAGTCACATTTGGCAGGAGGTGAGTTCATGCTCAGAGGGCAAGGACAAGGTAGACATAGAGGTGAACATGGGAGTTGATAAAGAATTCCTTTAGCAGTGGATGGTTTTGATTCATTGACCTCTGCGTTATGGGCCCAGCACGCTTCCACTGGCCCACTGTGTTCTTATTCATTGAAATAATTTCATGTGAACATAGTCTATGGTTTCAATAGGATTTCTTAGCAGTTAAATCAACTGGACTTGGAGATAGAGATTGGCAAATGTGAAACAATGTGCCACAGTAGGAAGATGCACATCTTAGATCTTACCTTGTTTGAAAACCAGAGTGGAGAAAAAGAACATGACCTCATTGGACATTCCACAAAGATCCACTGGCTTTTGCAGTATTCAACAACAAGAGCTCTTCTTATAGTAGAATATGCTGCAAATAACCCGAATATACAAGTAACAGTGAATTGGTAGTGGTGGGATTTGAACCCACGCCTCCTGAGAGACTGGAGCCTAAATCCAGCGCCTTCGACAACTCGGCCACACTACCTTTTAGTCTTTTTTTTTATCTAAACGAAGCGGAGGCGTTTAGATCAAAATCCACTCTGTCGACAATTGGACAATCAAATAAAAGGACACATGGAAGAACATTTGAAACTTCAAACACATACCCTGTGGGAGTATAGAGCTTTAATCGAGAAAAAAAGACCACAAAACTACCAGCCAAGTTAAGGGCTTCAAGTTTTTGGTCTATTCTGTCACATTTTCAACTTTAAAAATCAAAGCAAGTCACATTTGGTAGGAGGTGAGTTCATGCTCAGAGGGCAAGCACAAGGTAGACATAGAGGTGAACATGGGAGTTGATAAAGAATTCCTTTAGCAGTGGATGGTTTTGATTCATTGACCTCTGCGTTATGGGCCCAGCACGCCTCCACTGGCCCACTCTGTTCTTATTCATTGAAATAATTTCATGTGAACATAGTCTATGGTTTCAATAGAATTTCTTCGCAGTTAAATCAAGTGGACTTGGAGGTAGAGATGGGCACATATTAGATCTTACCTTGTTTGAAAACCAGAGTGGAGAAAAAGAACACTCCCTCATGTATACCTCATTGGACATTCCACATGCTCCAAAGATCCGCTGGCTTTTAGCAGTATTCAACAACAAGAGCTCTTCTTATAGTAGAATATGCTGCAAATAACCCACTTATACAAGTAACAGTGACTTGATAGTGGTGGGATTTGAACCCACGCCTCCTGAGAGACTGGAGCCTAAATCCAGCGCCTTTGACCACTCGGCCACACTACCTTTCCTTCTTTTTTTATTTAAACGAAGCGGAGGCGTTTAGATCAAAAGTCCACTCTGTCGACAATTGGACAATCAAATAAAAGGACACATGGAAGAACATTTGAAACTTCAAACACATACCCTGTGGGAGTATAGAGCTTTAATCGAGAGAAAAAAAGACCACAAAACTACCAGCCAAGTTAAGGGCTTCAACGTTTTGGTCTATTCTGTCACATTTTCAACTTTAAAAATCAAAGCAAGTCACATTTGGCAGGAGGTGAGTTCATGCTCAGAGGGCAAGGACAAGGTAGACATAGAGGTGAACATGGGAGTTGATAAAGAATTCCTTTAGCAGTGGATGGTTTTGATTCATTGACCTCTGCGTTATGGGCCCAGCACGCTTCCACTGGCCCACTGTGTTCTTATTCATTGAAATAATTTCATGTGAACATAGTCTATGGTTTCAATAGGATTTCTTAGCAGTTAAATCAACTGGACTTGGAGATAGAGATTGGCAAATGTGAAACAATGTGACACAGTAGGAAGGTGCACATCTTAGATCTTACCTTGTTTGAAAACCAGAGTGGAGAAAAAGAACATGACCTCATTGGACATTCCACAAAGATCCACTGGCTTTTGCAGTATTCAACAAAAAGAGCTCTTCTTATCGTAAAAAATGCTGCAAATAACACACTTACACAAGTAACAGTGACTTGATAGTGGTGGGATTTGAACCCACGCCTCCTGAGAGACTGGAGCCTAAATCCAGCGCCTTCGACCACTCGGCCACACTACCATTCCGTCTTTTTATTATCTAAACGAAGTGGAGGCGTTTAGATCAAAAGTCCACTCTGTCGACAATTGGACAATCAAATAAAAGGACACATGGAAGAACATTTGAAACTTCAAACACATACCCTGTGGGAGTATAGAGCTATAATCAAGATAAAAAGACCACAAAACTACCGAGCCAAGTTAAGGGCTTCAAGTTTTTGGTCTATTCTGTCACATTTTCAACTTTAAAAATGAAAGCAAGTCACATTTGGTAGGAGGTGAGTTCATGCTCAGAGGGCAAGCACAAGGTAGACATAGAGGTGAACATGGGAGTTGATAAAGAATTCCTTTAGCAGTGGATGGTTTTGATTCATTGACCTCTGCGTTATGGGCCCAGCACGCCTCCACTGGCCCACTCTGTTCTTATTCATTGAAATAATTTCATGTGAACATAGTCTATGGTTTCAATAGAATTTCTTCGCAGTTAAATCAAGTGGACTTGGAGGTAGAGATGGGCACATATTAGATCTTACCTTGTTTGAAAACCAGAGTGGAGAAAAAGAACACTCCTTATGTATACCTCATTGGACATTCCACAAAGATCCACTGGCTTTTGCAGTATTCAACAACAAGAGCTCTTCTTATAGTAGAATATGCTGCAAATAACCCGAATATACAAGTAACAGTGAATTGTTATTGGTGGGATTTGAACCCACGCCTCCTGAGAGACTGGAGCCTAAATCCAGCGCCTTCGACCACTCGGCCACACTACCTTTTAGACTTTTTTTTATCTAAACGAAGCGGAGGCGTTTAGATCAAAAGTCCACTCTGTCGACAATTGGACATTCAAATAAAAGGACACATGGAAGAACATTTGAAACTTTAAACACATACCCTGTGGGAGTATAGAGCTATAATCAAGATAAAAAGACCACAAAACTACCAGCCAAGTTAAGGGCTTCAACTTTTTGGTCTATTCTGTCACATTTTCAACTTTAAAAATGAAAGCAAGTCACATTTGGTAGGAGGTGAGTTCATGCTCAGAGGGCAAGGACAAGGTAGACATAGAGGTGAACATGGGAGTTGATAAAGAATTCCTTTAGCAGTGGATGGTTTTGATTCATTGACCTCTGCGTTATGGGCCCAGCACGCTTCCACTGGCCCACTGTGTTCTTATTCATTGAAATAATTTCATGTGAACATAGTCTATGGTTTCAATAGGATTTCTTAGCAGTTAAATCAACTGGACTTGGAGATAGAGATTGGCAAATGTGAAACAATGTGCCACAGTAGGAAGGTGCACATCTTAGATCTTACCTTGTTTGAAAACCAGAGTGGAGAAAAAGAACATGACCTCATTGGACATTCCACAAAGATCCACTGGCTTTTGCAGTATTCAACAACAAGAGCTCTTCTTATTGTAGAATATGCTGCAAATAACCCAAACATACAAGTAACAGTGAATTGGTAGTGGTGGGATTTGAACCCACGCCTCCTGAGAGACTGGAGCCTAAATCCAGCGCCTTCGACCACTCGGCCACACTACCTTTTAGATCTTTTTTTTATCTAAACGAAGCGGAGGCGTTTAGATCAAAAGTCCACTCTGTCGACAATTGGACAATCAAATAAAAGGACACATGGAAGAACATTTGAAACTTCAAACACATACCCTGTGGGAGTATAGAGCTATAATCAAGATAAAAAGACCACAAAACTACCAGCCAAGTTAAGGGCTTCAACTTTTTGGTCTATTCTGTCACATTTTCAACTTTAAAAATCAAAGCAAGTCACATTTGGTAGGAGGTGAGTTCATGCTCAGAGGGCAAGCACAAGGTAGACATAGAGGTGAACATGGGAGTTGATAAAGAATTCCTTTAGCAGTGGATGGTTTTGATTCATTGACCTCTGCGTTATGGGCCCAGCATGCCTCCACTGGCCCACTCTGTTCTTATTCATTGAAATAATTTCATGTGAACATAGTCTATGGTTTCAATAGAATTTCTTAGCAGTTAAATCAACTGGACTTGGAGATAGAGATTGGCAAATGTGAAACAATGTGCCACAGTAGGAAGGTGCACATCTTAGATCTTACCTTGTTTGAAAACCAGAGTGGAGAAAAAGAAGATGACCTCATTGGACATTCCACAAAGATCCACTGGCTTTTGCAGTATTCAACAACAAGAGCTCTTCTTATTGTAGAATATGCTGCAAATAACCCAATATACAAGTAACAGTGAATTGTAGTGGTGGGATTTGAACCCACGCCTCCTGAGAGACTGGAGCCTAAATCCAGCGCCTTCGACCACTCGGCCACACTACCTTTCCATCTTTTTTTTATCTAAACGAAGCGGAGGCGTTTAGATCAAAAGTCCACTCTGTCGACAATTGGACAATCAAATAAAAGGACACATGGAAGAACATTTGAAACTTCAAACACATACCCTGTGGGAGTATAGAGCTTTAATCGAGAGAAAAAAGACCACAAAACTACCAGCCAAGTTAAGGGCTTCAACGTTTTGGTCTATTCTGTCACATTTTCAACTTTAAAAATCAAAGCAAGTCACATTTGGCAGGAGGTGAGTTCATGCTCAGAGGGCAAGGACAAGGTAGACATAGAGGTGAACATGGGAGTTGATAAAGAATTCCTTTAGCAGTGGATGGTTTTGATTCATTGACCTCTGCGTTATGGGCCCAGCACGCCTCCACTGGCCCACTGCTGTTCTTATTCATTGAAATAATTTCATGTGAACATAGTCTATGGTTTCAATAGGAATTTCTTCGCAGTTAAATCAACTGGACTTGGAGATAGAGATTGGCAAATGTGAAACAATGTGCCACAGTAGGAAGGTGCACATCTTAGATCTTACCTTGTTTGAAAACCAGAGTGGAGAAAAAGAACATGACCTCATTGGACATTCCACAAAGATCCACTGGCTTTTGCAGTATTCAACAACAAGAGCTCTTCTTAGTAGTAGAATATGCTGCAAATAACCCAACATACAAGTAACAGTGAATTGGTAGTGGTGGGATTTGAACCCACGCCTCCTGAGAGACTGGAGCCTAAATCCAGCGCCTTCGACCACTCGGCCACACTACCTTTTAGACTTTTTTTTATCTAAACGAAGCGGAGGCGTTTAGATCAAAAGTCCACTCTGTCGACAATTGGACATTCAAATAAAAGGACACATGGAAGAACATTTGAAACTTCAAACACATACCCTGTGGGAGTATAGAGCTATAATCAAGATAAAAAGACCACAAAACTACGAGCCAAGTTAAGGGCTTCAAGTTTTTGGTCTATTCTGTCACATTTTCAACTTTAAAAATGAAAGCAAGTCACATTTGGTAGGAGGTGAGTTCATGCTCAGAGGGCAAGCACAAGGTAGACATAGAGGTGAACATGGGAGTTGATAAAGAATTCCTTTAGCAGTGGATGGTTTTGATTCATTGACCTCTGCGTTATGGGCCCAGCACGCCTCCACTGGCCCACTCTGTTCTTATTCATTGAAATAATTTCATGTGAACATAGTCTATGGTTTCAATAGAATTTCTTCGCAGTTAAATCAAGTGGACTTGGAGGTAGAGATGGGCACATATTAGATCTTACCTTGTTTGAAAACCAGAGTGGAGAAAAAGAACACTCCTTTATGTATACCTCATTGGACATTCCACAAAGATCCACTGGCTTTTGCAGTATTCAACAACAAGAGCTCTTCTTATAGTAGAATATGCTGCAAATAACCCGAATATACATTTGGCAGGAGGTGAGTTCATGCTCAGAGGGCAAGGACAAGGTAGACATAGAGGTGAACATGGGAGTTGATAAAGAATTCCTTTAGCAGTGGATGGTTTTGATTCATTGACCTCTGCGTTATGGGCCCAGCACGCCTCCACTGGCCCACTCTGTTCTTATTCATTGAAATAATTTCATGTGAACATAGTCTATGGTTTCAATAGAATTTCTTCGCAGTTAAATCAAGTGGACTTGGAGGTAGAGATGGGCACATCTTAGATCTTACCTTGTTTGAAAACCAGAGTGGAGAAAAAGAACACTCCCTCATGTATACCTCATTGGACATTCCACATGCTCCAAAGATCCGCTGGCTTTTGCAGTATTCAACAACAAGAGCTCTTCTTATTGTAGAATATGCTGCAAATAACCCAAATATACAAGTAACAGTGAATTGGTAGTGGTGGGATTTGAACACACGCCTCCTGAGAGACTGGAGCCTAAATCCAGCGCCTTCGACCACTCGGCCACACTACCTTTTAGACTTTTTTTTATCTAAATGAAGCGGAGGCGTTTAGATCAAAAGTCCACTCTGTCGACAATTGGACATTCAAATAAAAGGACACATGGAAGAACATTTGAAACTTCAAACACATACCCTGTGGGAGTATAGAGCTATAATCAAGATAAAAAGACCACAAAACTACGAGCCAAGTTAAGGGCTTCAACTTTTTGGTCTATTCTGTCACATTTTCAACTTTAAAAATGAAAGCAAGTCACATTTGGTAGGAGGTGAGTTCATGCTCAGAGGGCAAGCACAAGGTAGACATAGAGCTGAACATGGGAGTTGATAAAGAATTCCTTTAGCAGTGGATGGTTTTGATTCATTGACCTCTGCGTTATGGGCCCAGCACGCCTCCACTGGCCCACTCTGTTCTTATTCATTGAAATAATTTCATGTGAACATAGTCTATGGTTTCAATAGAATTTCTTCGCAGTTAAATCAAGTGGACTTGGAGGTAGAGATGGGCACATATTAGATCTTACCTTGTTTGAAAACCAGAGTGGAGAAAAAGAACACTCCTTTATGTATACCTCATTGGACATTCCACAAAGATCCACTGGCTTTTGCAGTATTCAACAACAAGAGCTCTTCTTATAGTAGAATATGCTGCAAATAACCCGAATATACAAGTAACAGTGAATTGTTATTGGTGGGATTTGAACCCACGCCTCCTGAGAGACTGGAGCCTAAATCCAGCGCCTTCGACCACTCGGCCACACTACCTTTTAGACTTTTTTTTATCTAAACGAAGCGGAGGCGTTTAGATCAAAAGTCCACTCTGTCGACAATTGGACATTCAAATAAAAGGACACATGGAAGAACATTTGAAACTTCAAACACATACCCTGTGGGAGTATAGAGCTATAATCAAGATAAAAAGACCACAAAACTACCAGCCAAGTTAAGGGCTTCAACTTTTTGGTCTATTCTGTCACATTTTCAACTTTAAAAATGAAAGCAAGTCACATTTGGTAGGAGGTGAGTTCATGCTCAGAGGGCAAGCACAAGGTGGTGAACATGGGAGTTGATAAAGAATTCCTTTAGCAGTGGATGGTTTTGATTCATTGACCTCTGCGTTATGGGCCCAGCACGCTTCCACTGGCCCACTGTGTTCTTATTCATTGAAATAATTTCATGTGAACATAGTCTATGGTTTCAATAGGATTTCTTAGCAGTTAAATCAACTGGACTTGGAGATAGAGATTGGCAAATGTGAAACAATGTGCCACAGTAGGAAGGTGCACATCTTAGATCTTAACTTGTTTGAAAACCAGAGTGGAGAAAAAGAACACTCCCTCCTGTATACCTCATTGGACATTCCACATGCTACAAAGATCCGCTGGCTTTTGCAGTATTCAACAACAAGAGCTCTTCTTATAGTAAAAATGCTGCAAATAGCAGACAAGTAACAGTGAATTGATAGGGGTGGGATTTGAACCCACGCCTCCTGAGAGATTGGAGCCTAAATCCAGCGCCTTCGACCACTCAACCACACTACCTTTTAGATCTTTCTTTATCTAACCGAAGTGGAGGCGTTTAGATCAAAAGTCCACTCTGTCGACAATTGGACATTCCAATAAAAGGACACATGGAAGAACATTTGAAACTTCAAACACATACCCTGTGGGAGTATAGAGCTATAATCAAGATAAAAAGACCACAAAACTACCAGCCAAGTTAAGGGCTTCAACTTTTTGGTCTATTCTGTCACATTTTCAACTTTAAAAATCAAAGCAAGTCACATTTGGTAGGAGGTGAGTTCATGCTCAGAGGGCAAGCACAAGGTAGACATAGAGGTGAACATGGGAGTTGATAAAGAATTCCTTTAGCAGTGGATGGTTTTGATTCATTGACCTCTGCGTTATGGGCCCAGCATGCCTCCACTGGCCCACTCTGTTCTTATTCATTGAAATAATTTCATGTGAACATAGTCTATGGTTTCAATAGAATTTCTTAGCAGTTAAATCAACTGGACTTGGAGATAGAGATTGGCAAATGTGAAACAATGTGCCACAGTAGGAAGGTGCACATCTTAGATCTTACCTTGTTTGAAAACCAGAGTGGAGAAAAAGAAGATGACCTCATTGGACATTCCACAAAGATCCACTGGCTTTTGCAGTATTCAACAACAAGAGCTCTTCTTATTGTAGAATATGCTGCAAATAACCCGAATATACAAGTAACAGTGAATTGTTATTGGTGGGATTTGAACCCACGCCTCCTGAGAGACTGGAGCCTATATCCAGCACCTTCGACCACTCGGCCACACTACCTTTCCATCTTTTTATTATCTAAACGAAGTGGAGGCGTTTAGATCAAAAGTCCACTCTGTCGACAATTGGACAATCAAATAAAAGGACACATGGAAGAACATTTGAAACTTCAAACACATACCCTGTGGGAGTATAGAGCTTTAATCGAGAAAAAAAGACCACAAAACTACCAGCCAAGTTAAGGGCTTCAAGTTTTTGGTCTATTCTGTCACATTTTCAACTTTAAAAATCAAAGCAAGTCACATTTGGCAGGAGGTGAGTTCATGCTCAGAGGGCAAGGACAAGGTAGACATAGAGGTGAACATGGGAGTTGATAAAGAATTCCTTTAGCAGTGGATGGTTTTGATTCATTGACCTCTGCGTTATGGGCCCAGCACGCCTCCACTGGCCCACTCTGTTCTTATTCATTGAAATAATTTCATGTGAACATAGTCTATGGTTTCAATAGAATTTCTTCGCAGTTAAATCAAGTGGACTTGGAGGTAGAGATGGGCACATCTTAGATCTTACCTTGTTTGAAAACCAGAGTGGAGAAAAAGAACACTCCCTCATGTATACCTCATTGGACATTCCACATGCTCCAAAGATCCGCTGGCTTTAGCAGTATTCAACAAAAGAGCTCTTCTTATAGTAAAAATGCTGCAAATAACACACTTATACAAGTAACAGTGACTTGATAGTGGTGGGATTTGAACCCACGCCTCCTGAGAGACTGGAGCCTAAATCCAGCGCCTTTGACCACTCGGCCACACTACCTTTCCTTCTTTTTTTTATCTAAACGAAGCGGAGGCGTTTAGATCAAAAGTCCACTCTGTCGACAATTGGACAATCAAATAAAAGGACACATGGAAGAACATTTGAAACTTCAAACACATACCCTGTGGGAGTATAGAGCTTTAATCGAGAGAAAAAAGACCACAAAACTACCAGCCAAGTTAAGGGCTTCAACGTTTTGGTCTATTCTGTCACATTTTCAACTTTAAAAATCAAAGCAAGTCACATTTGGTAGGAGGTGAGTTCATGCTCAGAGGGCAAGGACAAGGTAGACATAGAGGTGAACATGGGAGTTGATAAAGAATTCCTTTAGCAGTGGATGGTTTTGATTCATTGACCTCTGCGTTATGGGCCCAGCACGCTTCCACTGGCCCACTGTGTTCTTATTCATTGAAATAATGTCATGTGAACATAGTCTATGGTTTCAATAGGATTTCTTAGCAGTTAAATCAACTGGACTTGGAGATAGAGATTGGCAAATGTGAAACAATGTGCCACAGTAGGAAGGTGCACATCTTAGATCTTACCTTGTTTGAAAACCAGAGTGGAGAAAAAGAACATGACCTCATTGGACATTCCACAAAGATCCACTGGCTTTTGCAGTATTCAACAAAAAGAGCTCTTCTTATAGTAAAAAATGCTGCAAATAACACACTTACACAAGTAACAGTGACTTGATAGTGGTGGGATTTGAACCTACGCCTCCTGAGAGACTGGAGCCTAAATCCAGCGCCTTCGACCACTCGGCCACACTACCTTTCCATCTTTTTTTTATCTAAACGAAGCGGAGGCGTTTAGATCAAAAGTCCACTCTGTCGACAATTGGACAATCAAATAAAAGGACACATGGAAGAACATTTGAAACTTCAAACACATACCCTGTGGGAGTATAGAGCTATAATCAAGATAAAAAGACCACAAAACTACGAGCCAAGTTAAGGGCTTCAAGTTTTTGGTCTATTCTGTCACATTTTCAACTTTAAAAATGAAAGCAAGTCACATTTGGTAGGAGGTGAGTTCATGCTCAGAGGGCAAGCACAAGGTAGACATAGAGCTGAACATGGGAGTTGATAAAGAATTCCTTTAGCAGTGGATGGTTTTGATTCATTGACCTCTGCGTTATGGGCCCAGCACGCCTCCACTGGCCCACTCTGTTCTTATTCATTGAAATAATTTCATGTGAACATAGTCTATGGTTTCAATAGAATTTCTTCGCAGTTAAATCAAGTGGACTTGGAGGTAGAGATGGGCACATATTAGATCTTACCTTGTTTGAAAACCAGAGTGGAGAAAAAGAACACTCCTTTATGTATACCTCATTGGACATTCCACAAAGATCCACTGGCTTTTGCAGTATTCAACAACAAGAGCTCTTCTTATAGTAGAATATGCTGCAAATAACCCGAATATACAAGTAACAGTGAATTGTTATTGGTGGGATTTGAACCCACGCCTCCTGAGAGACTGGAGCCTAAATCCAGCGCCTTCGACCACTCGGCCACACTACCTTTTAGACTTTTTTTTATCTAAACGAAGCGGAGGCGTTTAGATCAAAAGTCCACTCTGTCGACAATTGGACATTCAAATAAAAGGACACATGGAAGAACATTTGAAACTTCAAACACATACCCTGTGGGAGTATAGAGCTATAATCAAGATAAAAAGACCACAAAACTACCGAGCCAAGTTAAGGGCTTCAAGTTTTTGGTCTATTCTGTCACATTTTCAACTTTAAAAATGAAAGCAAGTCACATTTGGTAGGAGGTGAGTTCATGCTCAGAGGGCAAGCACAAGGTGGTGAACATGGGAGTTGATAAAGAATTCCTTTAGCAGTGGATGGTTTTGATTCATTGACCTCTGCGTTATGGGCCCAGCACGCTTCCACTGGCCCACTGTGTTCTTATTCATTGAAATAATTTCATGTGAACATAGTCTATGGTTTCAATAGGATTTCTTAGCAGTTAAATCAACTGGACTTGGAGATAGAGATTGGCAAATGTGAAACAATGTGCCACAGTAGGAAGGTGCACATCTTAGATCTTAACTTGTTTGAAAACCAGAGTGGAGAAAAAGAACACTCCCTCCTGTATACCTCATTGGACATTCCACATGCTACAAAGATCCGCTGGCTTTTGCAGTATTCAACAACAAGAGCTCTTCTTATAGTAAAAAATGCTGCAAATAGCAGACAAGTAACAGTGAATTGATAGGGGTGGGATTTGAACCCACGCCTCCTGAGAGATTGGAGCCTAAATCCAGCGCCTTCGACCACTCAAGCCACACTACCTTTTAGATCTTTCTTTATCTAACCGAAGCTGGAGGCGTTTAGATCAAAAGTCCACTCTGTCGACAATTGGACATTCCAATAAAAGGACACATGGAAGAACATTTGAAACTTCAAACACATACCCTGTGGGAGTATAGAGCTATAATCAAGATAAAAAGACCACAAAACTACCAGCCAAGTTAAGGGCTTCAACTTTTTGGTCTATTCTGTCACATTTTCAACTTTAAAAATCAAAGCAAGTCACATTTGGTAGGAGGTGAGTTCATGCTCAGAGGGCAAGCACAAGGTAGACATAGAGGTGAACATGGGAGTTGATAAAGAATTCCTTTAGCAGTGGATGGTTTTGATTCATTGACCTCTGCGTTATGGGCCCAGCATGCCTCCACTGGCCCACTCTGTTCTTATTCATTGAAATAATTTCATGTGAACATAGTCTATGGTTTCAATGGAATTTCTTAGCAGTTAAATCAACTGGACTTGGAGATAGAGATTGGCAAATGTGAAACAATGTGCCACAGTAGGAAGGTGCACATCTTAGATCTTACCTTGTTTGAAAACCAGAGTGGAGAAAAAGAACATGACCTCATTGGACATTCCACAAAGATCCACTGGCTTTTGCAGTATTCAACAACAAGAGCTCTTCTTATTGTAGAATATGCTGCAAATAACCCAAATATACAAGTAACAGTGAATTGGTAGTGGTGGGATTTGAACCCACGCCTCCTGAGAGACTGGAGCCTATATCCAGCACCTTCGACCACTCGGCCACACTACCTTTCCGTCTTTTTATTATCTAAACGAAGTGGAGGCGTTTAGATCAAAAGTCCACTCTGTCGACAATTGGACAATCAAATAAAAGGACACATGGAAGAACATTTGAAACTTCAAACACATACCCTGTGGGAGTATAGAGCTTTAATCGAGAAAAAAAGACCACAAAACTACCAGCCAAGTTAAGGGCTTCAAGTTTTTGGTCTATTCTGTCACATTTTCAACTTTAAAAATCAAAGCAAGTCACATTTGGCAGGAGGTGAGTTCATGCTCAGAGGGCAAGGACAAGGTAGACATAGAGGTGAACATGGGAGTTGATAAAGAATTCCTTTAGCAGTGGATGGTTTTGATTCATTGACCTCTGCGTTATGGGCCCAGCACGCCTCCACTGGCCCACTCTGTTCTTATTCATTGAAATAATTTCATGTGAACATAGTCTATGGTTTCAATAGAATTTCTTCGCAGTTAAATCAAGTGGACTTGGAGGTAGAGATGGGCACATCTTAGATCTTACCTTGTTTGAAAACCAGAGTGGAGAAAAAGAACACTCCCTCATGTATACCTCATTGGACATTCCACATGCTCCAAAGATCCGCTGGCTTTTGCAGTATTCAACAAAAAGAGCTCTTCTTATAGTAAAAAATGCTGCAAATAACACACTTATACAAGTAACAGTGACTTGATAGTGGTGGGATTTGAACCCACGCCTCCTGAGAGACTGGAGCCTAAATCCAGCGCCTTCGACCACTCGGCCACACTACCTTTCCGTCTTTTTTTTATCTAAACGAAGCGGAGGCGTTTAGATCAAAAGTCCACTCTGTCGACAATTGGACAATCAAATAAAAGGACACATGGAAGAACATTTGAAACTTCAAACACATACCCTGTGGGAGTATAGAGCTTTAATCGAGAGAAAAAAAGACCACAAAACTACCAGCCAAGTTAAGGGCTTCAACGTTTTGGTCTATTCTGTCACATTTTCAACTTTAAAAATCAAAGCAAGTCACATTTGGCAGGAGGTGAGTTCATGCTCAGAGGGCAAGGACAAGGTAGACATAGAGGTGAACATGGGAGTTGATAAAGAATTCCTTTAGCAGTGGATGGTTTTGATTCATTGACCTCTGCGTTATGGGCCCAGCACGCTTCCACTGGCCCACTGTGTTCTTATTCATTGAAATAATTTCATGTGAACATAGTCTATGGTTTCAATAGGATTTCTTAGCAGTTAAATCAACTGGACTTGGAGATAGAGATTGGCAAATGTGAAACAATGTGCCACAGTAGGAAGGTGCACATCTTAGATCTTACCTTGTTTGAAAACCAGAGTGGAGAAAAAGAACATGACCTCATTGGACATTCCACAAAGATCCACTGGCTTTTGCAGTATTCAACAACAAGAGCTCTTCTTATAGTAGAATATGCTGCAAATAACCCAAATATACAAGTAACAGTGAATTGGTAGTGGTGGGATTTGAACCCACGCCTCCTGAGAGACTGGAGCCTAAATCCAGCGCCTTCGACAACTCGGCCACACTACCTTTTAGTCTTTTTTTTATCTAAACGAAGCGGAGGCGTTTAGATCAAAAGTCCACTCTGTCGACAATTGGACAATCAAATAAAAGGACACATGGAAGAACATTTGAAACTTCAAACACATACCCTGTGGGAGTATAGAGCTTTAATCGAGAGAAAAAAAGACCACAAAACTACCAGCCAAGTTAAGGGCTTCAAGTTTTTGGTCTATTCTGTCACATTTTCAACTTTAAAAATCAAAGCAAGTCACATTTGGCAGGAGGTGAGTTCATGCTCAGAGGGCAAGGACAAGGTAGACATAGAGGTGAACATGGGAGTTGATAAAGAATTCCTTTAGCAGTGGATGGTTTTGATTCATTGACCTCTGCGTTATGGGCCCAGCACGCCTCCACTGGCCCACTCTTTTCTTATTCATTGAAATAATTTCATGTGAACATAGTCTATGGTTTCAATAGAATTTCTTCGCAGTTAAATCAAGTGGACTTGGAGGTAGAGATGGGCACATCTTAGATCTTACCTTGTTTGAAAACCAGAGTGGAGAAAAAGAACACTCCCTCATGTATACCTCATTGGACATTCCACATGCTCCAAAGATCCGCTGGCTTTAGCAGTATTCAACAAAAAGAGCTCTTCTTATAGTAAAAAATGCTGCAAATAACACACTTATACAAGTAACAGTGACTTGATAGTGGTGGGATTTGAACCCACGCCTCCTGAGAGACTGGAGCCTAAATCCAGCGCCTTTGACCACTCGGCCACACTACCTTTCCTTCTTTTTTTATCTAAACGAAGCGGAGGCGTTTAGATCAAAAGTCCACTCTGTCGACAATTGGACAATCAAATAAAAGGACACATGGAAGAACATTTGAAACTTCAAACACATACCCTGTGGGAGTATAGAGCTTAATCGAGAGAAAAAAGACCACAAAACTACCAGCCAAGTTAAGGGCTTCAACGTTTTGGTCTATTCTGTCACATTTTCAACTTTAAAAATCAAAGCAAGTCACATTTGGTCAGGAGGTGAGTTCATGCTCAGAGGGCAAGGACAAGGTAGACATAGAGGTGAACATGGGAGTTGATAAAGAATTCCTTTAGCAGTGGATGGTTTTGATTCATTGACCTCTGCGTTATGGGCCCAGCACGCTTCCACTGGCCCACTGTGTTCTTATTCATTGAAATAATTTCATGTGAACATAGTCTATGGTTTCAATAGGATTTCTTAGCAGTTAAATCAACTGGACTTGGAGATAGAGATTGGCAAATGTGAAACAATGTGCCACAGTAGGAAGGTGCACATCTTAGATCTTACCTTGTTTGAAAACCAGAGTGGAGAAAAAGAACATGACCTCATTGGACATTCCACAAAGATCCACTGGCTTTTGCAGTATTCAACAAAAAGAGCTCTTCTTATAGTAAAAAATGCTGCAAATAACACGCTTACACAAGTAACAGTGACTTGATAGTGGTGGGATTTGAAGCCACGCCTCCTGAGAGACTGGAGCCTAAATCCAGCGCCTTTGACCACTCGGCCACACTACCTTTCCTTCTTTTTTTTATCTAAACGAAGCGGAGGCGTTTAGATCAAAAGTCCACTCTGTCGACAATTGGACATTCAAATAAAAGGACACATGGAAGAACATTTGAAACTTCAAACACATACCCTGTGGGAGTATAGAGCTATAATCAAGATAAAAAGACCACAAAACTACGAGCCAAGTTAAGGGCTTCAACTTTTTGGTCTATTCTGTCACATTTTCAACTTTAAAAATGAAAGCAAGTCACATTTGGTAGGAGGTGAGTTCATGCTCAGAGGGCAAGCACAAGGTAGACATAGAGGTGAACATGGGAGTTGATAAAGAATTCCTTTAGCAGTGGATGGTTTTGATTCATTGACCTCTGCGTTATGGGCCCAGCACGCCTCCACTGGCCCACTCTGTTCTTATTCATTGAAATAATTTCATGTGAACATAGTCTATGGTTTCAATAGAATTTCTTCGCAGTTAAATCAAGTGGACTTGGAGGTAGAGATGGGCACATATTAGATCTTACCTTGTTTGAAAACCAGAGTGGAGAAAAAGAACACCCCTTTATGTATACCTCATTGGACATTCCACAAAGATCCACTGGCTTTTGCAGTATTCAACAACAAGAGCTCTTCTTATAGTAGAATATGCTGCAAATAACCCGAATATACAAGTAACAGTGAATTGTTATTGGTGGGATTTGAACCCACGCCTCCTGAGAGACTGGAGCCTAAATCCAGCCCCTTCGACCACTCGGCCACACTACCTTTTAGACTTCATTTTATCTAAACGAAGCGGAGGCGTTTAGATCAAAAGTCCACTCTGTCGACAATTGGACATTCAAATAAAAGGACACATGGAAGAACATTTGAAACTTCAAACACATACCCTGTGGGAGTATAGAGCTATAATCAAGATAAAAAGACCACAAAACTACCAGCCAAGTTAAGGGCTTCAAGTTTTTGGTCTATTCTGTCACATTTTCAACTTTAAAAATGAAAGCAAGTCACATTTGGTAGGAGGTGAGTTCATGCTCAGAGGGCAAGCACAAGGTGGTGAACATGGGAGTTGATAAAGAATTCCTTTAGCAGTGGATGGTTTTGATTCATTGACCTCTGCGTTATGGGCCCAGCACGCTTCCACTGGCCCACTGTGTTCTTATTCATTGAAAAAATTTCATGTGAACATAGTCTATGGTTTCAATAGGATTTCTTAGCAGTTAAATCAACTGGACTTGGAGATAGAGATTGGCAAATGTGAAACAATGTGCCACAGTAGGAAGGTGCACATCTTAGATCTTAACTTGTTTGAAAACCAGAGTGGAGAAAAAGAACACTCCCTCCTGTGTACCTCATTGGACATTCCACATGCTACAAAGATCCGCTGGCTTTTGCAGTATTCAACAACAAGAGCTCTTCTTATAGTAAAAAATGCTGCAAATAGCAGACAAGTAACAGTGAATTGATAGGGGTGGGATTTGAACCCACGCCTCCTGAGAGATTGGAGCCTAAATCCAGCGCCTTCGACCACTCAACCACACTACCTTTTAGATCTTTCTTTATCTAACCGAAGTGGAGGCGTTTAGATCAAAAGTCCACTCTGTCGACAATTGGACATTCCAATAAAAGGACACATGGAAGAACATTTGAAACTTCAAACACATACCCTGTGGGAGTATAGAGCTATAATCAAGATAAAAAGACCACAAAACTACCAGCCAAGTTAAGGGCTTCAACTTTTTGGTCTATTCTGTCACATTTTCAACTTTAAAAATCAAAGCAAGTCACATTTGGTAGGAGGTGAGTTCATGCTCAGAGGGCAAGCACAAGGTAGACATAGAGGTGAACATGGGAGTTGATAAAGAATTCCTTTAGCAGTGGATGGTTTTGATTCATTGACCTCTGCGTTATGGGCCCAGCATGCCTCCACTGGCCCACTCTGTTCTTATTCATTGAAATAATTTCATGTGAACATAGTCTATGGTTTCAATAGAATTTCTTAGCAGTTAAATCAACTGGACTTGGAGATAGAGATTGGCAAATGTGAAACAATGTGCCACAGTAGGAAGGTGCACATCTTAGATCTTACCTTGTTTGAAAACCAGAGTGGAGAAAAAGAAGATGACCTCATTGGACATTCCACAAAGATCCACTGGCTTTTGCAGTATTCAACAACAAGAGCTCTTCTTATTGTAGAATATGCTGCAAATAACCCAAATATACAAGTAACAGTGAATTGGTAGTGGTGGGATTTGAACCCACGCCTCCTGAGAGACTGGAGCCTATATCCAGCACCTTCGACCACTCGGCCACACTACCTTTCCGTCTTTTTATTATCTAAACGAAGTGGAGGCGTTTAGATCAAAAGTCCACTCTGTCGACAATTGGACAATCAAATAAAAGGACACATGGAAGAACATTTGAAACTTCAAACACATACCCTGTGGGAGTATAGAGCTTTAATCGAGAAAAAAAGACCACAAAACTACCAGCCAAGTTAAGGGCTTCAACTTTTTGGTCTATTCTGTCACATTTTCAACTTTAAAAATCAAAGCAAGTCACATTTGGCAGGAGGTGAGTTCATGCTCAGAGGGCAAGGACAAGGTAGACATAGAGGTGAACATGGGAGTTGATAAAGAATTCCTTTAGCAGTGGATGGTTTTGATTCATTGACCTCTGCGTTATGGGCCCAGCACGCCTCCACTGGCCCACTGTTCTTATTCATTGAAATAATTTCATGTGAACATAGTCTATGGTTTCAATAGAATTTCTTCGCAGTTAAATCAACTGGACTTGGAGATAGAGATTGGCAAATGTGAAACAATGTGCCACAGTAGGAAGGTGCACATCTTAGATCTTACCTTGTTTGAAAACCAGAGTGGAGAAAAAGAACATGACCTCATTGGACATTGCACAAAGATCCACTGGCTTTTGCAGTATTCAACAACAAGAGCTCTTCTTATTGTAGAATATGCTGCAAATAACCCAAATATACAAGTAACAGTGAATTGGTAGTGGTGGGATTTGAACCCACGCCTCCTGAGAGACTGGAGCCTAAATCCAGCGCCTTCGACCACTCGGCCACACTACCTTTTAGACTTTTTTTTATCTAAACGAAGCGGAGGCGTTTAGATCAAAAGTCCACTCTGTCGACAATTGGACATTCAAATAAAAGGACACATGGAAGAACATTTGAAACTTCAAACACATACCCTGTGGGAGTATAGAGCTATAATCAAGATAAAAAGACCACAAAACTACGAGCCAAGTTAAGGGCTTCAACGTTTTGGTCTATTCTGTCACATTTTCAACTTTAAAAATCGAAGCAAGTCACATTTGGCAGGAGGTGAGTTCATGCTCAGAGGGCAAGGACAAGGTAGACATAGAGGTGAACATGGGAGTTGATAAAGAATTCCTTTAGCAGTGGATGGTTTTGATTCATTGACCTCTGCGTTATGGGCCCAGCACGCCTCCACTGGCCCACTCTGTTCTTATTCATTGAAATAATTTCATGTGAACATAGTCTATGGTTTCAATAGAATTTCTTAGCAGTTAAATCAACTGGACTTGGAGATAGAGATTGGCAAATGTGAAACAATGTGCCACAGTAGGAAGGTGCACATCTTAGATCTTACCTTGTTTGAAAACCAGAGTGGAGAAAAAGAACATGACCTCATTGGACATTCCACAAAGATCCACTGGCTTTTGCAGTATTCAACAACAAGAGCTCTTCTTATAGTAGAATATGCTGCAAATAACCCAAATATACAAGTAACAGTGAATTGGTAGTGGTGGGATTTGAACCCACGCCTCCTGAGAGACTGGAGCCTAAATCCAGCGCCTTCGACAACTCGGCCACACTACCTTTTAGTCTTTTTTTTTATCTAAACGAAGCGGAGGCGTTTAGATCAAAATCCACTCTGTCGACAATTGGACAATCAAATAAAAGGACACATGGAAGAACATTTGAAACTTCAAACACATACCCTGTGGGAGTATAGAGCTTTAATCGAGAAAAAAAGACCACAAAACTACCAGCCAAGTTAAGGGCTTCAAATTTTTGGTCTATTCTGTCACATTTTCAACTTTAAAAATCAAAGCAAGTCACATTTGGCAGGAGGTGAGTTCATGCTCAGAGGGCAAGGACAAGGTAGACATAGAGGTGAACATGGGAGTTGATAAAGAATTCCTTTAGCAGTGGATGGTTTTGATTCATTGACCTCTGCGTTATGGGCCCAGCACGCCTCCACTGGCCCACTCTTTTCTTATTCATTGAAATAATTTCATGTGAACATAGTCTATGGTTTCAATAGAATTTCTTCGCAGTTAAATCAAGTGGACTTGGAGGTAGAGATGGGCACATCTTAGATCTTACCTTGTTTGAAAACCAGAGTGGAGAAAAAGAACACTCCCTCATGTATACCTCATTGGACATTCCACATGCTCCAAAGATCCGCTGGCTTTAGCAGTATTCAACAAAAAGAGCTCTTCTTATAGTAAAAAATGCTGCAAATAACACACTTATACAAGTAACAGTGACTTGATAGTGGTGGGATTTGAACCCACGCCTCCTGAGAGACTGGAGCCTAAATCCAGCGCCTTTGACCACTCGGCCACACTACCTTTCCTTCTTTTTTTTATCTAAACGAAGCGGAGGCGTTTAGATCAAAAGTCCACTCTGTCGACAATTGGACAATCAAATAAAAGGACACATGGAAGAACATTTGAAACTTCAAACACATACCCTGTGGGAGTATAGAGCTTTAATCGAGAGAAAAAAAGACCACAAAACTACCAGCCAAGTTAAGGGCTTCAACGTTTTGGTCTATTCTGTCACATTTTCAACTTTAAAAATCAAAGCAAGTCACATTTGGCAGGAGGTGAGTTCATGCTCAGAGGGCAAGGACAAGGTAGACATAGAGGTGAACATGGGAGTTGATAAAGAATTCCTTTAGCAGTGGATGGTTTTGATTCATTGACCTCTGCGTTATGGGCCCAGCACGCTTCCACTGGCCCACTGTGTTCTTATTCATTGAAATAATTTCATGTGAACATAGTCTATGGTTTCAATAGGATTTCTTAGCAGTTAAATCAACTGGACTTGGAGATAGAGATTGGCAAATGTGAAACAATGTGCCACAGTAGGAAGGTGCACATCTTAGATCTTACCTTGTTTGAAAACCAGAGTGGAGAAAAAGAACATGACCTCATTGGACATTCCACAAAGATCCACTGGCTTTTGCAGTATTCAACAAAAAGAGCTCTTCTTATAGTAAAAAATGCTGCAAATAACACGCTTACACAAGTAACAGTGACTTGATAGTGGTGGGATTTGAAGCCACGCCTCCTGAGAGACTGGAGCCTAAATCCAGCGCCTTTGACCACTCGGCCACACTACCTTTCCTTCTTTTTTTTATCTAAACGAAGCGGAGGCGTTTAGATCAAAAGTCCACTCTGTCGACAATTGGACATTCAAATAAAAGGACACATGGAAGAACATTTGAAACTTCAAACACATACCCTGTGGGAGTATAGAGCTATAATCAAGATAAAAAGACCACAAAACTACGAGCCAAGTTAAGGGCTTCAACTTTTTGGTCTATTCTGTCACATTTTCAACTTTAAAAATGAAAGCAAGTCACATTTGGTAGGAGGTGAGTTCATGCTCAGAGGGCAAGCACAAGGTAGACATAGAGGTGAACATGGGAGTTGATAAAGAATTCCTTTAGCAGTGGATGGTTTTGATTCATTGACCTCTGCGTTATGGGCCCAGCACGCCTCCACTGGCCCACTCTGTTCTTATTCATTGAAATAATTTCATGTGAACATAGTCTATGGTTTCAATAGAATTTCTTCGCAGTTAAATCAAGTGGACTTGGAGGTAGAGATGGGCACATATTAGATCTTACCTTGTTTGAAAACCAGAGTGGAGAAAAAGAACACCCCTTTATGTATACCTCATTGGACATTCCACAAAGATCCACTGGCTTTTGCAGTATTCAACAACAAGAGCTCTTCTTATAGTAGAATATGCTGCAAATAACCCGAATATACAAGTAACAGTGAATTGTTATTGGTGGGATTTGAACCCACGCCTCCTGAGAGACTGGAGCCTAAATCCAGCCCCTTCGACCACTCGGCCACACTACCTTTTAGACTTCATTTTATCTAAACGAAGCGGAGGCGTTTAGATCAAAAGTCCACTCTGTCGACAATTGGACATTCAAATAAAAGGACACATGGAAGAACATTTGAAACTTCAAACACATACCCTGTGGGAGTATAGAGCTATAATCAAGATAAAAAGACCACAAAACTACCAGCCAAGTTAAGGGCTTCAAGTTTTTGGTCTATTCTGTCACATTTTCAACTTTAAAAATGAAAGCAAGTCACATTTGGTAGGAGGTGAGTTCATGCTCAGAGGGCAAGCACAAGGTGGTGAACATGGGAGTTGATAAAGAATTCCTTTAGCAGTGGATGGTTTTGATTCATTGACCTCTGCGTTATGGGCCCAGCACGCTTCCACTGGCCCACTGTGTTCTTATTCATTGAAAAAATTTCATGTGAACATAGTCTATGGTTTCAATAGGATTTCTTAGCAGTTAAATCAACTGGACTTGGAGATAGAGATTGGCAAATGTGAAACAATGTGCCACAGTAGGAAGGTGCACATCTTAGATCTTAACTTGTTTGAAAACCAGAGTGGAGAAAAAGAACACTCCCTCCTGTATACCTCATTGGACATTCCACATGCTACAAAGATCCGCTGGCTTTTGCAGTATTCAACAACAAGAGCTCTTCTTATAGTAAAAAATGCTGCAAATAGCAGACAAGTAACAGTGAATTGATAGGGGTGGGATTTGAACCCACGCCTCCTGAGAGATTGGAGCCTAAATCCAGCGCCTTCGACCACTCAACCACACTACCTTTTAGATCTTTCTTTATCTAACCGAAGTGGAGGCGTTTAGATCAAAAGTCCACTCTGTCGACAATTGGACATTCCAATAAAAGGACACATGGAAGAACATTTGAAACTTCAAACACATACCCTGTGGGAGTATAGAGCTATAATCAAGATAAAAAGACCACAAAACTACCAGCCAAGTTAAGGGCTTCAACTTTTTGGTCTATTCTGTCACATTTTCAACTTTAAAAATCAAAGCAAGTCACATTTGGTAGGAGGTGAGTTCATGCTCAGAGGGCAAGCACAAGGTAGACATAGAGGTGAACATGGGAGTTGATAAAGAATTCCTTTAGCAGTGGATGGTTTTGATTCATTGACCTCTGCGTTATGGGCCCAGCATGCCTCCACTGGCCCACTCTGTTCTTATTCATTGAAATAATTTCATGTGAACATAGTCTATGGTTTCAATAGAATTTCTTAGCAGTTAAATCAACTGGACTTGGAGATAGAGATTGGCAAATGTGAAACAATGTGCCACAGTAGGAAGGTGCACATCTTAGATCTTACCTTGTTTGAAAACCAGAGTGGAGAAAAAGAAGATGACCTCATTGGACATTCCACAAAGATCCACTGGCTTTTGCAGTATTCAACAACAAGAGCTCTTCTTATTGTAGAATATGCTGCAAATAACCCAAATATACAAGTAACAGTGAATTGGTAGTGGTGGGATTTGAACCCACGCCTCCTGAGAGACTGGAGCCTATATCCAGCACCTTCGACCACTCGGCCACACTACCTTTCCGTCTTTTTATTATCTAAACGAAGTGGAGGCGTTTAGATCAAAAGTCCACTCTGTCGACAATTGGACAATCAAATAAAAGGACACATGGAAGAACATTTGAAACTTCAAACACATACCCTGTGGGAGTATAGAGCTTTAATCGAGAAAAAAAGACCACAAAACTACCAGCCAAGTTAAGGGCTTCAAGTTTTTGGTCTATTCTGTCACATTTTCAACTTTAAAAATCAAAGCAAGTCACATTTGGCAGGAGGTGAGTTCATGCTCAGAGGGCAAGGACAAGGTAGACATAGAGGTGAACATGGGAGTTGATAAAGAATTCCTTTAGCAGTGGATGGTTTTGATTCATTGACCTCTGCGTTATGGGCCCAGCACGCCTCCACTGGCCCACTGTTCTTATTCATTGAAATAATTTCATGTGAACATAGTCTATGGTTTCAATAGAATTTCTTCGCAGTTAAATCAACTGGACTTGGAGATAGAGATTGGCAAATGTGAAACAATGTGCCACAGTAGGAAGGTGCACATCTTAGATCTTACCTTGTTTGAAAACCAGAGTGGAGAAAAAGAACATGACCTCATTGGACATTGCACAAAGATCCACTGGCTTTTGCAGTATTCAACAACAAGAGCTCTTCTTATTGTAGAATATGCTGCAAATAACCCAAATATACAAGTAACAGTGAATTGGTAGTGGTGGGATTTGAACCCACGCCTCCTGAGAGACTGGAGCCTAAATCCAGCGCCTTCGACCACTCGGCCACACTACCTTTTAGACTTTTTTTTATCTAAACGAAGCGGAGGCGTTTAGATCAAAAGTCCACTCTGTCGACAATTGGACATTCAAATAAAAGGACACATGGAAGAACATTTGAAACTTCAAACACATACCCTGTGGGAGTATAGAGCTATAATCAAGATAAAAAGACCACAAAACTACGAGCCAAGTTAAGGGCTTCAACGTTTTGGTCTATTCTGTCACATTTTCAACTTTAAAAATCGAAGCAAGTCACATTTGGCAGGAGGTGAGTTCATGCTCAGAGGGCAAGGACAAGGTAGACATAGAGGTGAACATGGGAGTTGATAAAGAATTCCTTTAGCAGTGGATGGTTTTGATTCATTGACCTCTGCGTTATGGGCCCAGCACGCCTCCACTGGCCCACTCTGTTCTTATTCATTGAAATAATTTCATGTGAACATAGTCTATGGTTTCAATAGAATTTCTTAGCAGTTAAATCAACTGGACTTGGAGATAGAGATTGGCAAATGTGAAACAATGTGCCACAGTAGGAAGGTGCACATCTTAGATCTTACCTTGTTTGAAAACCAGAGTGGAGAAAAAGAACATGACCTCATTGGACATTCCACAAAGATCCACTGGCTTTTGCAGTATTCAACAAAAAGAGCTCTTCTTATAGTAAAAAATGCTGCAAATAACACACTTACACAAGTAACAGTGACTTGATAGTGGTGGGATTTGAACCCACGCCTCCTGAGAGACTGGAGCCTAAATCCAGCGCCTTCGACCACTCGGCCACACTACCTTTCCGTCTTTTTTTTATCTAAACGAAGCGGAGGCGTTTAGATCAAAAGTCCACTCTGTCGACAATTGGACAATCAAATAAAAGGACACATGGAAGAACATTTGAAACTTCAAACACATACCCTGTGGGAGTATAGAGCTTTAATCGAGAAAAAAAGACCACAAAACTACCAGCCAAGTTAAGGGCTTCAAGTTTTTGGTCTATTCTGTCACATTTTCAACTTTAAAAATCAAAGCAAGTCACATTTGGCAGGAGGTGAGTTCATGCTCAGAGGGCAAGGACAAAGTAGACATAGAGGTGAACATGGGAGTTGATAAAGAATTCCTTTAGCAGTGGATGGTTTTGATTCATTGACCTCTGCGTTATGGGCCCAGCACGCTTCCACTGGCCCACTGTGTTCTTATTCATTGAAATAATTTCATGTGAACATAGTCTATGGTTTCAATAGGATTTCTTAGCAGTTAAATCAACTGGACTTGGAGATAGAGATTGGCAAATGTGAAACAATGTGCCACAGTAGGAAGGTGCACATCTTAGATCTTACCTTGTTTGAAAACCAGAGTGGAGAAAAAGAACATGACCTCATTGGACATTCCACAAAGATCCACTGGCTTTTGCAGTATTCAACAACAAGAGCACTTCTTATTGTAGAATATGCTGCAAATAACCCAAATATACAAGTAACAATGAATTGGTAGTGGTGGGATTTGAACCCACGCCTCCTGAGAGACTGGAGCCTAAATCCAGCGCCTTCGACAATCCACCTCATTGGACATTCCACATGCTACAAAGATCCGCTAGCTTTTGCGACTGAGAGACTGGAGGCTAAATCCAGCGCCTTCGACCACTCTGCCACACTACCTTTTGGTTTTGCTTTTACCCAAACGAAGCGGAGGCGAAAAGACAATGTGCCACAGTAGGAAGGTGCACATCTTAGCTCTTACCTTGTTTGAAAACCAGACTAGACCAGAATTCAACTCTTGGGTCTATTCTGTCACATTTTCACATTTGAATATGAATTAGAGGCTAACACTGGCTTGTTTAGAATGAATGAATGGATGAATGAATGATGTTAGTGGGAACTCACAGCACGAGTATATTGTGCAGAATGTCAGATTGCATAGTAGTCTGCTGCCTCCTTTTACTCCACTACATTTAAAAGAAAAAATATATACTTTTACTCCGTTACATTTTCATTGAACACCTCGTTACTCGTTACAAATTAAAATCTGAATATAATTATAATTGTCTCTCATCGCGATGTGATGAGAGACACATCACGTCGGATCACGAGATCCGACGGTGTCTCGCGAGGATAACCTGAGGGCGGCACGGGAGATAAGCCGTTAGCCGTCAACCCGACTACACCGGAGTAAACCACCATGGCTACCTCATCCACCTCATCTATCGCTGATGCTGAAGACACGGCAGAAGAACCAAATCAACCACACCCGTGGCCGTATCTCGCGAACATGTTTGCCTTCGTGGGGATACAAGATACATCCTATCGAATGAAGTGCCTCTTGTGTCTACCGAGGGAGACGGAAATAATAGCGTTTCAAAACTCTCCGTCGAACCTCAAAAAACACATTCAGGTAAGTGAATTAAGTAATGGCAGCCAGAGTCATGTTATGTATTGTGCCAGGAATAGGTGCAAAAGTCTCGCTAGTAAAATATGGTTTGCCAACAGAACAGATACAGTTGAGCATTTTACTTAACATGCTTAACATGCGTGTCTACAAAGTAGACACGTGCATGCGCGTCCAGGTATGGTCCAAGTGTAGGCGTGCATACACAAATTGTTCTTTGGATTGCATGTAGCTCATAATTGTTATTGTTCACCACATTTACAGCTATTTGTAGAGTATATTCTTTCTGCTGAATCTATGTATATTCTGTATGTCCATTGTCTGAGTGCAGTTGCTAATTTATTCTCCCATTTATCTGGCTGCAACATATAGTTGCATATCCTACCTCAGTAACTTAGGAAAGATGCAATTCTATTTATATACAATGTAATATATTCATCGGCCGATATCATTGGTAATAACTGTTTACCCTACCCTACTAGCTTAGTGTCAAAATTTCTGCTGTGAAGGGATTTTAAAATGTATTAAAAATAACATTCATGTTTAAACAAACTGTAGGCTGCCTGTCATTGTAATAACTGCTGTGTGATGTCTTGAGCATCAAACTGATATTTTTCTCTTCTTTTTTTGATGTAGAGAAAGCATGCAAATCATAAAACCAAATACGAGGAGCTGACAGCACTGAAAAGAAAACGGGCTTTGGAAAATGGGACTTCCACCCTCAAACAGACTACATTGTGAATGCCAGATCCATCTCTCAAAGCTCAATAGACAACGCTGTGGTGAAGTTTGTTGTCAGAGGGCTCCAGCCATTTTCTACAGTGGAAAATCAAGCCTTTAAAGACTTTGTCACCGATCTACAGCCTAATGCTAAATTCATCTCAAGGGCCACCCTGCGTTCGAGGATTGAAGCTGTCGCCAAGAAAATGAAAATATTGGTATCTGAGGCCATGAGGGCTGTGGATCACATCGCCACCACTACAGACTGCTGGTCAGTCAGAAGAAGGAGCTTTATTGGTGTGACTGCCCACTGGGTGGACCCTGACAGCCTAACCAGACAATCAGCAGCCCTGGCCTGTAGACATTTAAGAGGTTCCCATACCTTTGATGTTTTGGCCACCGCACTCAATGACATCCATTCAGAATATGGAATCAGGAACAAAATTGTGAGAACAACCACCGACAACGGTTCCAACTTCCTAAAGGCTTTCAAAGTTTTCGGGGAGGAGACAAACAACAATGAAGTCTGTGGTGATGCAGAACCAGGGGAGGAAGAAGAGAATGAGGGTGAGGAAGGAGTGGAGTTTGCTGAAGTGTCAGAGATTCTAAATCAGAATGATGGCTTGGAATTTGAGCTCCCAAAGCATCAACGCTGTGCCTGTCATCTGCTCAATTTGGTCTCTACAGTAGATGCTGAAAAAGCAACTGCCAACGATGCATACAAAAAACTGCATCGCTCAGCATTCAGCAAGTGTCATGGACTGTGGAATAAATGTGGGCGATCCACTCTAGCAGCTGAAGCAGTGGAAGACCTCTGCTCCATCCAGCTGCTACGCCCAAATGCCACCCGGTGGAACTCACTGTTTATGGCTGTGGAAAGGCTGCTCAAGATTCTGAAAGACAAGGGAGAGACAGCTTTGAGAGCTGTCTGCACAGAATTGAAGGTTCCAATGTAAATTGGGATTATGTGTTGTGTGAATTTGAATTTATAGTAATACTTATGTCATGGCTTTGGTGAATGTCCCTGGTTTGTTACCTATTACAGCAACACCTACATTTATATATCGTTCTTGACCCTTTAGAAAAAATCCGGCATAAGTAGTGATCCCTAAGGGGAAATTACTTATCCACTTTTGACCCATCATTACAAATCCTGTTCAGCTTTCACAACCTATCTACTACTGCACTCCAGTAGTGGTAAAAATATTTTATTGCCCCAATAAACTGAACCACAATAGGAACCGGTAGACAACCCCAGAATTGGCTACATGATTTACTTTAAAACCTTAGCCTAAAACCTTATAGATTAATAAGATATTGATTATTTGGATAAAATATTTATGCACCGTGGTAAAACACTGATGTTTAGTTTTTTCCAAACAGGTTCAATCCAGTTGAACTCACTTTCCTAACTGAGTATGTCACCACCATGAGCCCAGTCGCCCAGGCCATCAACATTCTTCAGGCCGAAACGAATGTCCAGATGGGATGGCTGCTTCCGACTATTACCCTGTTGAGTTCAAAACTGGAGAAAGTCCAAGTTCCATCTAAAGTACTGCAAGCCGTTGGTTGAAGCCTTACAAGTGGGAATAAACAACCGCTTTGGCCACATGTCAACAGACCCTGAATTGGTTGCCGCTGCTATTCTCCTCCCTAAATTTAGAACTGCATGGACAAATGATATTGCTACAATCAGAATGGGTAAGACAAATGAAGATGATAGATGTTGACATTTGTACACAAAAATAATATGTGAATGTACATGAAATCAGGGTTAATGGTATTTCAGCTGTACTAATTCTATTTTGACCCTCCCTGTATTTCAGGAATGGACTACATCAAGGAGCAGATGGCGGATTCCTTCCTTGTCAGGAGAAGCCACCAGATCCAGCTCATCTGATGAGGGAGACTTCTTCTCTTCGCTGAAGAGCTCTCACGTTACTCAAGACAGCTCCAAGCAACTAGATGGATACCTGGCCCTTACAGCAGATCAGATGGATGTACTGAAGACGTTCCCTGCTGTCTGCAAGTTGTCTGTTAAGCTGAACACACCTCTGCCTGCCTCTGCAGCCTGTGAATGACTGTTTAGCTTTGCAGGACTTGTCTTCAGCCCTCGAAGAGCTCGGCTGGATTCGCGCAATTTTGAGAATCAACTTCTGCTGAAGATGAACCACAAGTTTGTTGATTTTTAATAAAGCACTATGCAACCACACAACCCAAACCTCTACCAAAGTTTAACCACTGCATTGAGTTTTTAGGTCTGCTTATTTCAAAAGTAAATTGTAAACTTTGGTATAGGTTTGGGTTGTGTAGTTGCATGGTGAAACGGGTCTCAAAATCAGAACTTATCAATCACTGTAAATATAAACAAAAAGGAAATTTTATGCAGTGTCAGTTCATGTTCTACAAGTGTCGCTTTAAGACGTGTTATATGGCATGGTTGTCATGGCACGGTAACAATGCAACCCGACATTTTTTGTTTAAAGTGGTTAAAGTTCTTTTTTTAGAAACTGAGAAATGTTGTCTAATATTTATTTTAAGTTTCATCACTTCCAATTTCACTTGTTCATGTATGAGTTCTATATTATTTTATAAATAATAATTGAAATCAGTTGAAATAAAGCCTGAATAGAACAATTTCGGTTGTTTTGTTTCTGTGTAGGCCTACTATAAAAAGCACTTTACATTTTTCATTTTGATACTTGTACTTTTACTTTTGATACTTAAGTACATTTCAACACCAGATACTTTAGATACTTAAGTACATTTAATATGAGCTACTTTAAGACTTTTACTCAAGTCATTTTCTGACAGGTGACTTTTACTTTTACCGAAGTCACTTTCAGGGAAGATATCTGTACTTTTACTCAAGTATGGCTTTCAAGTACTTTGTACACCACTGGATTTACTGTATGCTGCATTTTGCATCACACATATGGCTCTATGGGATTTTATCAGAAAGAGAGAGAGAGAGAGAGAGAGAAATAAATAAAGTGTTAAAGGATAAAGTGTTATACACTGACCTTGTAGAGGTGAAGTAACATTGGTTGGTATTTTGGCATTCAACGGTGCCACAGAGGCAGTCATTTGTTGGTGTGTGTGTGTGTGTGTGTGTGTGTGTGTGTGTGTGTGTGTGTGTGTGTGTGTGTGTGATGTAGTGATGAGAGAGAGAGAGAGAGAGAGAGAGAGAGAGAGAGAGAAAGAGAGAGAGAGCGACAGAGAGAGAAACTGCTGTTGTTGTCCCTCAGGGTGGACACAGCAGATGGGCGAGTAAACACACATACAGAGAGAGACAAATTCACAGATTGTGTTTATGATGAAACTGTGATAATAAAACATCTTTAAAGGAACTTGAAGCTGTGAGTGCAGTAAATATAAATATGGCAGCATTTTACAGTGCAGTGATTTGCTCCAGAACATTTTCACATGGCAGGTGTAATAATGTTTCATCTTTACTAGATTCATTCATTCATTAGTTTGATTAACAGAAGTGATCTTGGAGGAGACATGACTTGCATTGCATTTTACACTCTATACCACTTTAATGGAAGGCAGTGGATTGTTTCACAGCACATCAAGCACATCACTTGTGATAAGCAGTGACCTGCTTGGGGAGGACCAGGGCAGGCAGGACGCCTGCAGGGGAGATCTGTATCAGCTGGGCCATAGGTTCTCCCATTCACAACAGCATGATACCTCCAGGCTGTACACTTCATATACAATAGCACATATCTGGATAGAAAAATACCTGTGCAGTCATTTTATAAACCAGCATGTCTGCCTTGTCAGAGACAAAAACCAGCATGCCCATGGAGGATGATATGATTGGGATGAGAAGATGCCTCTGACTGGATTTCAGTTTTCTCCACTGACCTCCTCACCATCTGGTAAACCTTTAGTGTTTTTAGTTTGTTCTTTATTCTATTCTATTTCTTAATAAATCACTGAACTCCATCCTCTGGTTTTTATTTGTGTCTGCATTTGTATCTTCAATCCCGCTTCCCTGCAAATGAACAACCCCTCATTAGGTGTCCACGAATTGTGATGTTTGTATAAATGTATATCCAAACATGGCATCTTAACTAAATTGTGTGATGACATTGTATAATTCTATTAAATATTCCTGTGGGCGTTATCTTACAATTGTATTTACCATGTTCAGTCATATTTAGAATGAAGCACTGCATTGAATTACTACAATTACAAAGAAAACTACATGTTGAACAGCAGTTTCAGTAAAACCACAATCACACGAATTCCATTCAAAAGATAGAATAGATTCAAACTTAATCTGGGAGCAACCCCTTACTGTGAACTTCTACTGTAATTGTAAACCCTCCAAACACTGTCTGCCAATATATAAAACAAATTCACTAAACTGATGAATGATGCTCACACACACACACAAATAGCCAATTACAATACCGTAAATTCCGGCATATAAGCCGCTACTTTTTTTCACACGCTTTGAGACTGCGGCTTTTACAACGATGCGGCTAATTGATGGATTTTCATAGGCTAACTAGCTTGTTAGCCTATGAGCAAGTATTTGCAGCCCCTCGACATTAGTGTGAACCGTTCATTTAAGGTGGCACTCCGAGTTCAGTGGGAGGCTTGGATGACGAGCAGCGAGAAATCCTTTACAAAAACTGTCCGCATGCGAAGAGCAACTTTTTCTCAGGTCTGCTAGTGGATCCTAACAGCGTGGAGCAGTGTCAAAGAATCCACCATCACCAACGGGTTCTGAAAGGCTGGACTGCTGCGTGATGAGGAAGACAGCGCAAGCTCAAGGGCGGATTTGCCTCGGGAGGAAAGTGACATTGAGAGCGCAAACGAAAGAGAGACTGAGTGCAACGAAGCAATTCTGAGGCTGTTTAATTCCGACACTGAAGAAGAGGACTTCAATGGTTTTAGTGCACAAGAGGACGATGGCGAAAGTGATCAATTACTTTTGCTGGTAGGTTCCTGTATTTTTGCCGAGAAAATGTGTGACGAAGTAATTACATACCTTCAGGCTGTTCAATTCCGATACTGAAGAAGACAACTTTAGTACTGTTAAAAGCACTGTTCTGAAAAAAAGCATTTGCGGTATGTATGTAGTTGTGGATGTTACCGGCATTTATTTAATTAAAAGTTTAAAAAAATCTTTCCTGTAACATCTTGCCGTGTTAATATCTCATGTTTCAACAGGGACACCTGCGGCTTATAGACAAGTGCGGCTTATTTATGTACAATTTCTTTTTTCTTTTAAAAATTAGCAGGTGCGGCCTATATATAGGTGCGCTCTATAGTCCGGAATTTATGGTACATAGAATGAAGCGGTGTAATCAGTGAAACATAGCCCACCTTTAAAGCCAGAAACACACACACACACACATGGATAAACAAGAGACCATGTTTAATTCATAGCTGCAGCTGAGTATAACTTGATCTTGTTTGTGGGGGCGGTAAAGATAACACATGCATGTATACACACAGTCTCTCTCTCTCTCTCTCTCTCTCTCTCTCTCTCTCTCTCTCTCTCTCTCTCTTGAATGCAGTCAAACACATGAAGAGAGAATTCTCTCCTTCTTGGGGAGCTGGGATAAAACAGCTTAGACAAAAAGGGAAATGTTAGATGATGATTTAATTAGATTACACTGGAGAGGGACGAGGTTTGACCGTCAGAATGCCAGAACCTCCAGTATGACACAGATAAAGATGAGCCGCAGACTGAAACCAGCTTTAAGTGGGCCAAAGTGGCTTGAGCCCATTTAAGATCATATTGTGAGGAGGGTTATTTTTGCTGTTGTCTCTGCTGCTAGTGTTTATTAATTATCTTGAAATGGCTCCTATTCGTGCCAAGCTTTTAAGAAGCCATGCCATCATTATCTTCAGTGTGTCAGCTTCAAAGATGAACTTAAAATAAAGATAAAGGAGAAACAGGAATTAGCGTCTCAACATTGGTTTAGGTTTGTATCACTGACAATCAGACCTGAAGCTGATAACAACCTGTATTTACTGTGTCATTTGTCCCAGGAGCGAATGTTGATTGTGAAATCCATTCCTACTGCAGACAAAAAACAGATGTTAGTGAGGATTCTTTGACCAGTGGGAAAGGGGTTATAGAACATATTTGTAATTTTGTTCCCTTTCGGGGCTGTTAGACACAGAATTCAGAGGTGTGTTTGTGCACCTGTGTGTGTAAGGGCCAGTCATGTACAGTACACAAACACAAGGAGTGCGAGCGGCAGTACAATGGGAAGCAGGGGGATGGAGAGTGTCCTGAGGGGACGGGGGAGATTTAGGACGTACCTGTATACAGATTTCCGGCAACAACTCTGACCTTTTCTACCCCAAGAATGGCAATTACTGGCAAAAGATATATTCCCTCTACTCATACATATAGTTACTATATTATTCACCCTGTTAATTCATGTCACACCTTCCAAAACACAGTCCCAAAGCACTTTAGAGTTCTCAGCACTTTATTTAGAACAACAAAATAAGGCAAGACATATAGAAGGAGCCCAAATGTATTCAATATTATAGCTATAAACAGGAATTTGAACTAATTAAAAACAACAAGTATATTTCAGTTTCTCTCTTTATTTAATGACTGTGTCCATCAGCAGCTTGTGTCCTCAAGCAAGAATGTCAATCTATTCCCTCCTGAAAAAACTGTGCGTATAGAAGCACCAATAAGTGTCAAATTACTTGAGAAAAAAGATCAAATATATTTCAACAAATTCCCCAGCTCCCCTGGTGAGGAGGTGGCCATCATTGGAATTATTCCCATTGGACATGATCATAAATCCCAGTTTTCAGAGAGACTGTGTTAACTGAGTGGATAATTAATATCACAGTTTTTACTGTGAATGCAGCCTTGTAAATTTGTCTAATTGCCTGTCAAAATGTCACTGATGATCATTAGAGACTATTTGCTGTGTTGAATTTCAGTCAGAGAGCTGAGAATGCATATTGATAAAAAATGTTGATATTATATGTTAGTGTGTGCGTTCATCACCATCACCTCTTCATCACGACCAGTATTCTCTCACCTCCACCCCCTCAAACAGCAGTGAAAACTGTCGCCTGGATTCCTCCATAGATTTACAATTTAGACCAAGTGCCAAGTCCCCTGTCGGGGAAAGAATTAGAAATAAGCCACTGCACTGCACCGGCACAGCATGGACACTCTTAGAGAGCAAAAAAAACTGTTAATGCGATGCAGAATCATTAAAGAGGGAAAAAAAACACTGAATCATTAAAGAGATCATTAGAATATAATAGGTACAGTCGGGCAAGAAGACAGAAGATTTAACAACTAATTAAAATGTCAATTTAAAAAATAAAAAATGTCTCCTTCCTTGTTTACTTCTTTAAAAGAGGACTCCCACAAGAAGTTGGACTAATTAATCTAGATTTACTTTGTAGAGGCCAAAGTCACTTAAATTGTATTGAATTACTCACTTGTGTGTTAATATGTGGGAGGTGGTATCTCCACGGATCTAATACTATTAGATTAGAAAAAAACAAATAGTGTTGTTTGCACTGTCACAAATATGTTTCCAAATGTGCATATTATAATTCCAGTGTTTAAGAAGAGCTCTGTTAGAATACTGTTTTCAGAAATTAGCTTTATGAGAAGCTTGGCATCAAACTCTGTTCTGTGTATAGAGCATAGAGAACAGAACCAACACATCTAAAGCTCTGTGGGGTTTAGAGACTATGATCCTGCACAAAGTTACTTTGTCCAATGGTACCGTGCCAAGAAGAAGTAACATACTACTTATCTTCGTTTTTGGCGTAAACTGCTAATGAAGGTTGTGCAGTATGATGCAAAGATCAAGAAGACCTACAAAATGGATTATGTCTTGAGATTCCAAATGAAGCAGCAGTTAAACTAAAATGGTTACTAAGGAAAATAATATATTAATATAATTTCTCTATCTGCTGATGTAGATCATGTTATATAATTGAAAGTTCCAGGACAAATACTAATTGTATCCTGAGATTATATTTTTCCTTCATCTGCAAAATATGTTATAACATTTGCTGTTTGTGCTCAGTTAGTAACCTCTAGAGGTGTTTGTGAGTATAGTTTTCTTTTACTTTGAAGACACAAAGTTACTCCTGATTCCTGTCATTTTTTTGCCAAGCAAAGCTAAACACGTTGTGGCTTCAACTATACTCTTAAAGACACTAGTTACAGTAATATGTATTACATATGGGTATATATATCATAGTAAATGTACACATTTAAATTTAATATTTTGGCTGGTTAGACCTGGCTGTGTGGGGTAAGGTCAGGATAACTCCTACCTCAGTTTAGCTTTGTTGCACATCTTAGGGAAAGTCACATTAAACTTAAATCATTCGTATTGTTTTGTGAAGTCTAGTGAGCCCATGTAATTCAAGCATAAGCCCACCAATGTTTTTCCTAAATAATTCTTGAGGTAATCCATGATATGGATTTTATAGAGCGGTTTTGTTGTGATCACTGTCACAGAGGTTCTTCATGGGATATAATCAGAGGCAAGAAGGAACAGGTTTCACATGATGACACGTCATAGTGCGCAGGTGGACTCATAACATAGACTCGTAACATTCATCATGGCTGCTGTCCATGCAACAGGGCCGATAGCAGGGTCCCTCTGTTGTTCCTGATGACTCACTGATTTGGACCCTGATTAATGTTGTTAACTACTGTACATCCACAGTAAAGTCAAAATGTCTGCTGTTTAAAGGAATACCTATTTAGTGTGACGGCTAAATAGTCTGTTAGCCAGAAACACAGTCGTTGCAGCGTACATTTCAAAATGGATCATTCAAATTCACATCCTGGCTTGTTTGCATTGTGCTTTGCTTCAGGGCACTTGGGCAGCCGCTGAAGGATCATCGTGCATGTACTGATTTTCTTGTCTGGCATTTGAGCTAAATTACTTTTCAAAAAACTAATTAGTGGCCTTCCACTGAATGCTCTATTTTTAGATTCCTTCTTTTTTAACATGCAGCAACTTGAGCTGAATGTAGGCTCGTAGCCACCAGCTCCTGTGGTTGTGGTCATGTCCATGGATTTGACACCATTGCTCTCCTGTGGCGGCTTTGTGTAAGTGCGGCTGGTGAGGCAACAGGTATCCCTGTGAGCTTGTAAACTGCTGCGTAGAACAAAGCCTGTGGATCATCCCCATGTCATTGGGCTGAGGCGAGCGAGCTGAAGCGATGAGGCCTCTCCTGCTCTGTTTTCTCTGTTAATTCAAATAGAAGATTTGCCCCTCTATTTGCTTCACTGTGTTTTGTCTTTCTTTTCACAATTCTTTCCTTTTTGCAAATGCATGCCCCTGAGTAACAGTCTTATAAGGGGACCCCAAAAAAATGCAAAGCAACTAAATTGGAAGTTTTGAGTCGCAGAGATGGAAAATATATAATGGACAAAAGATTCCATCCACTGTCAGGTGCAACAGCAACTATTGAATTCTTTAAGAGATCTTTCTAAGTCTTGTATTTCAATAAACTGGTGTTTTTCTGTCAGTTGAGAAAGGCAAACTGTCGGTATGTTACTCAAGCCAGGTCTGGACAGAAATTGTGTCATTGAAGTTTCTCACTGGTATGTGAGACTTAACAAATCTGTTTCACTTGTGAACCTGAATACAGATTTAGGGATTCATTTTTATTATTTTACATATAAGAATATGTAGAGTGATAGTGACTCTGCTCTCACATTTGGAAATAGTTTTGCTTAAACAATGGCCTCATAGGCTACACTGTAGCAGAGCTATAAACACAGCTACTATAAGAGCAGTGATTAAAAATAGTGCATGTTACTTGAATTGCCAGGTGGGTTTGTGTTGTTGCCTGATGTTGTCACTAAAGTATTGTTTTATGTCATCATATGCACAGTTAATTTTAAAATGAAAAAATTATAAATGACTGATATGATGAGATGTTAAACACATAGGTTAAGTGTGTGTGTGTGTGTGTGTGTGTGTGTATTTATGTGTTTTCTGCTTCTCTCTGAGTCACCAAATTATTTTATGTTTTTCTGTCTCCTGCAGCCAAAACTCTGAACAGTGGGGAATATGTGACTCAGCCACAGAGAGCACATGTATTTATCTGTATAATTACCGCTGTCTCTTCTTCTCTGTCTGTCTCTCTGGGTGTTTCCTTTCATCACATCCATCATGCAGCCCTCCTCCCTCTCTCCTCTCATCCTGTCTGCAATCTGAAATTCTTTCTTTGTCCCTTCTTTCTCTTATTTCCCTCACTTTTCCCTCTAACTTCACTCTTTCATTCTTATAACTCTAAGTGACTATTTGCAAGTTGCATTCAGACGACAGCAGGATCTGCCCCTTTTGACTCTGATTGGTCAACAGTCCAACCTTCTGTCCACCCATTAATGTTTGTTCGTCCGCATGTGTGCCTTTAAAAGCCCATCATCCACAGTTCATAATCTCTCTTCCTCTGGCTCACTTTCTTCTTCTCTGTTATCTCTCACTCTTTCTGCCAGCTAGCCGTCTGTACAATGAGATAGATATCAAATCTAATTCAAGCATTAACTAGCATTGAAACAAGCATTAACTAGTTCCCAGTAGAAGGGCTTGACTCTAATCCACAGGCCAGTTTGTTCAGTGCTGCAGGCAACAAAGAGAAACACTCTTTCAGAGAAAGTTGGCCTGTTCATTGTTCACCTCATATCGTACCAAAACCAACAAAGTTTGTCTTTTGTTATATCCTGTCTCATGAGGAAATATTGTTCTGGCATCATCCCATTTGAATATCAACTGATCATCTGATCTTTTAGGTCTTTTATCAAGCAAGAACACCAACCATTCGATGGTTTGTAGATGTTGAGGTCTGTTGTTTCTATTATTGATAACATTGTTAAGCCTAGTTTATACTCCTTGTTAATACTCCTTGTATAAACTAGGCTGTGAGACAATGGGATCAGAACATCCCTTTCATACTCCGTGTGGCATCATCTGCTGGTAGCACACCCTCTGACCTTTTTAGGCACACACCGCATCTAGCACAACATGGATATAGCTCCAGGAGGAAGCAAGCTGGTGCAAAATCTGTGGTGTTTGTTTCTTCTCCTTCTTTGCCTTTTTCCAGTGATGTTTTCCAGTTGTTTTATTTGTCTGAGCAGCGACACCCAAAGAAGACTGTGACGAGTAGAAAAGGCATGTCGATGTCACAGTTGGGGCATGCAACGACCAATCCATCAAGCAGGGCTGCAGATAGATGTCAATATCTTTAGGTTTTGCACAGATGCAACTGACAAAACAATTAAAAAATCTCAAGTGTCTATTATTGTGCAAATGTCACCTTTTCTTGAACGAAAAACAACAGCTGTACTTTTTCTTTTGCTATTTCAGTGGGTTTATATACAGTTTATATACAGTAACTTTAGAAGCAGGAGAATTTTATCTAAACCAAAAATTAAAGATTCAGTTGCTACTCAGTTTAGAGGGTTACAGTTTACACTTTAGATTATTTGGCTTACCATCACTGATGTCTTCAATTCAACAGCACCAACATCATCATAAAGTTGATTCAATGCCTCTATAAAACTGAAACAATTAAACAACATAACCCTCATGAAATGAGTATTCTGAGACACTCCCCTTCCGTCTTTGCCAGGCTAATGATGATCTGTTTCACCTCATATGTCTCAGTGGGGATTGAGCATCGACTTGTAACACATGACATGCAGAGAGAATTTTCTAATAAAGTTAGACTTGAAAAATCCAACTGAGCCGAAAGCTTTATGGAAAATAAACTGCCCAAACAGAACAAATTCACAACACCTTGTTGGAACTTGTCAGCTTTGGGTCATGTCAAGAATAAGATACGTGGTTTTAACTGGATGACAACAAATGTATAACAGGTGACATTAACCTTTGCACAACACATCTTCGTCAGTCAACTTGCTGCACAAATGTCATTGAAATTATGCGGGTTTTTAAAAAACATCCTGACAGCATCAAGGGCAATTGAGTAATGGATACAACAGGATCATATGAATAGAACTTAGCAGAAGAGATATTTTCACAGTAGCCATCACACTTGTGTACTCGTGTTCAGAGAGGATAACTTAATATATAATGAGCCTCAACTCTGGGAATTACATCCTTTCCCTGTGTTGTCAGGCATCCAGAAGTCCCCAGTTTCAGAAACATTTTGACAGGATTATTTTCCATGCAAAGGCTTTGTACACTGACCCAGTGTAGAGGAACACTCCTCCCTTTCCCCTGACACATTCCAGTGACTGCGCAGGATCCTGCATTTTCCTACTCTGTCTCAAACTCACACTTACTGCAGATTGTGCACAGTGTAAACCTTAATTAAAAGAGATAAAAACTTGAGGGCTAAATTCAATAAATATGATCACAACATCAAGGTAGTGTAATTAGGTGTAGATACACAAGGTAATCTTATAATTGTGAGGTGGACCAGTGCATCTAAGAGCAGTGTTACTGACTTTTGTGTAAAATTAATCCTTTCATATACAACTAACTAACAGTAGTGACTGAATGAGTAAAATGACACTAAAACCTATATTTTACAGCAAATGTTGATGGTTGACCAGGATATGTGAAAGCATTTCTGCTGACCAGGGCTTATGAGAGAAATGTTGCAGAGCATCTGGCAGAAGTGAGAGTACAGGATGTTGTCTTGGGTCTTGAGGAGTTGTAGCATTTATTTACTGACAAACAGTCTGAACTGCACATACATTGCACTGCTAACTTCTAACTCTCCACTTCTGTCGCCATCACACACTCACTCTTTCTCTCTCTCTCTCGCCCACTCGCCACACACTGAACTCTCCCTTAAAGCAGCTGCACTTCTTGTGTCACAATATTCTGTCTGAAACCTCTAACACGTACTGAACATCTTCCACACATCATAAATCACAGTGTTACTGTGCTACTGCTGTCTCTTAACAGTTGAGAAGAAAACACTGCTGAAGAAATGCTCTGATGAGCAAGTACAGTTTCCACAATGTGCACGAGTATAATAATGTTTGACACCTGATCTCAGATCAATAAGAATCCCACCAGCAAAAACGATGAGAAGCATCGGCTGGCGGCTGTTTATAAAGATGGATGACATAACAGCAGCTGCAGTATAGGTCATAAATACTTCCTCCTCCATGTTAGCAGATAGAACATGGACCAAACTAAATAGTCAAAATACATGTCAAATACATTTTTTGCAAAGATGGTTTCTGTCATCGTAGGTAGTTCTTATAATGACGATGTTTGCTCAAGTGCAAAATTTTTTCTGTAAGTTTAGTTTTTAATTACTTATGACATACAACAATTTGGTCGAGCATGTGTATCGATGGGACCTGTTAGGACTGTAATTCGTGGCATACAATACACTGTACTTAAACTTGTTCTTATACCTAAGCTTTTTTTATATTATAGCCTACCTCCCTTAGCTTTATTCAACATCACACATACATGAATGCACTGTGCTCATAAGAAACTGTGACCTACGCCTTAGAAAGAATTCAAGCAACTGCTCCAGGTTCTGAAGGGCAGATAAGAAAGGCATTGTTTTGTCTGGAAAATGCGCATGCTTAGACACACATTTCATACAGCCGTCCAATGTCAAGGCTTGTTATTAAAACACAAAACCAAACACTGTCAGAATGTGAGGATGATCCCCACAACTGTCAAAGGAGGGGCAAAACTGGGAGCGGCTCCTCATCATTGGCGGATTCCAGTGCCAAGAGGCTGGGACCATGCCCCTCGCACCAGCAAGGGAAAGCCAAAGTCTTAAACCACGGTGACTCCCCCTCGTTATTGACCAATGAGGTTCTACCTACTATTATAAGTACGGCACCCGCCGTCCGTTCGGCGCGACTCTTGACTACCCCGTGCTACTAGATGTACCACTTTGCATTCGTGTATGTGTGACTGAGGGACTGAGCCCTTCATCTGAGATCAGATGTAAGATGTATTGCCTCCACTTCTAAGTGATTCATTTTTAGTATTAACAGACCAACAGAGGTATGGATTTGAGTCACATGACTTGGGCTTGACTTGTTCCCACCTCTGCAGGCCAGGGGTTAAAAGGTCAAACACTAGTTTCCTTGTGTACATTATTTGTGTTTAGCTAATAATGAAGCTGTGAAGACGCCAGAGAGTTTTACAACAATCCTGTTTTTCTAAACTTGGGAAAATAAGAGAAATATCTGTATTACCCACAGGTGATGAGTTAATTGCAGAACAGCTGGTTATCAGCAACTTAGCATATTAGCTTGATGTATTCACTGCAGATCAGGTTGTTGGAGGGTCTGTTCAGTGCTGATTAAGAATAATTGTGTTAATGTTTCATAGCTAGGGCAAATAGATAGGGCAGCTCATAGTTTGTCCCCAATATGCCATGTTGGATTAAAAAAACATTCCCACTTAATATTTGTTGTCATGATCAAAGAGGAAGACATTCAACCTGTGTCTCCAAATCTTTGTCCAATCTAGAGACTGAATGTGCAAGAGGCACAGTTTTACTTAAGTGTGATTGATAGTGGTGCTTTTTGTGATCAGATCATTTAACTGTAATGATCCTCATGGGCAAATTTAGTTACAGCAGCAGATGGAACAAATATGGTAAATGACACAGAATCTAATGCATGTAATAATTTCAGCAATACAGTACTATACAATAATTGAGTAAAGCTAGCTGAGGGTAAATAGCAGATTCAGTGTGCAAAGTCAAATATAAAGCAGGACACTTGTCTCTCTGGGGCCAAATGATTTGGTTGGATACCACAAAGATGCATGTGCCCGGAGTAAGATGTCCTCCAGTGTACTTCCAGCCAGCCAGACGACTTACTGAATGAAATTGCCTTACACTCCCTCCATTTCAGTTCTCACCTTCAATTAATCTATCAAAATAAAAGCCTATAAAATGTTTTGTGTGGACAAATCATACCTTTTTGAAGTGACGAATAACACAATGTCTGATTGCAGATGCAGGGAAATAGTACCACCTGCGTGTCGTCAGATAATTTGCCTTTGAGGTGCTATGTGTGAGTTTTGGAGGTGGGGCTAGTCACTTGCCAAGATCTACAACCACCTTTGTGTTTACATTAGAAGAGGTTATAATGTGTCTTCTGAGCTGAGCTACTGGGACCGAAAGGATGCTTCAGTCAACATCAGACAGAGATGAAATGGGTCGGGGCTAGCTGGTAAGCATGCTGACTTCAGTAGAAGCAAAGAAGTGATACAAATTTAAGTAAGAGTCTGGCTTAGTCCAAGGACATGCAGATTGGGTTTAGGCTAATTGGAGACTCTAAATTGTAATAGTTTTCAGGTGTTTGTTCACTGACGGTGTACCCCACTTCACGCCCAATGTCATTGGGTATTGGCTCCAGCTCTACAAAAGGAAAAAGCAGCAAAGTCACTTGAGTGCATACCTCCTCAAAGGACCAAAATTTCCCATATGAAACCACATTTAAATTAAAAAAATTTGGATTTCCATTTGGATCTTCGCCAAAGTAAATCCACAAGAAAGTGAAAAAAAAATCCTGGATCCAGCCGCTGATCTGGATCTTTACTAAAAATGTAATGGGTTCTTTCCAGACCCATACCACATCTTTCCACCAAGGTTCATGGTAATCCATCTAACGCAGATGAAAACATAACCCAAGCATTTTCTATGAAAATTTAATTCTAACATAAAATATATAAAAAGAAAATATAGGAATATGACACATAAAGATTTCTCTTTATTTACACTTTAAAGAGGTAGCCATGCTGCTGCATTTGATTTCATGGTAATTGTGATGTTGATAATGGTCCAGGTCCAGTCGTGGATCAGGAAATTCCCGACTGATCACACTCCCAGCCTGATCTTATGGTAATTTTGTTCTAGGAATATTGTTATTATAAGGGTCTGTCAGGTTGGAGTGAAAATCTGAATTATTAAGTCTGGTTCGATATCTCTACTGGAGAAACAAGCATGTACAATCAAAGACGGTGAATATATGGAGGACATGAGCCTTGAGGGCAAGACCTGGAAAGCAAAGATACACACAGCAGCCCTGGTTACTTAGCTCCAAAGATGTAAATGTGAAAGTAAGTCTTTCGCTGTATATGAACATTGCCTAACATGTTCTACACATTAATAAAGCTGTCAAGGTAAACTGGACAATTTAGGAAACACTTTTCTTTCCAGTCTTGACAATATCTGGCAAATAAAGCAGACATTGTACTATTGCGGCTATTAACAAGCTGGCAGGTTTCTTTCATCTCAGGCTGTTATTGCCATTATCTCCTGTTGTTCAAATTGATTTGTATTATGGATATATCTCCTATAAACTGCTCCTCACTCAGGTGTGCAGCACCTCATCAAGACAATGTGATTAAATAACTTATAAATAACCGGGAAATACATGAAGGTGGCCTTCACTGAAACTAGATCACATTGTACATTGTTTAATGCACATCAGAATTAATGTCCAGCCATTTTTGCATTTAATACATCAAACATGTTAAGTGAAACACAATGGTACCTTCACAGAGAGAAAGACTGACAGGTCTAATTCAATCATCAAACCATTGATTAGAGCTGAGGATGGCAAGCACTGAATGAAGGACTCATATTAGCAACTTGCCCTCAAAATAAGATTCACATATTTTCAGTAATACATACACAAGTTGTATAGTTGAAGCAGCACATTAGCAGCAGCCTCAGTGCTTTGTCTCTGTCACAGGATGCGTTCAGGAAGCATGAAACTATGGAGCAGTTCCTGAACCACACTGTGATACAGGTAGTTAGGATGCTCTCAGTGGTGCAGGTTGACAAGGATCCTCAGAGACAGGTTGACCTTTTCCTAGACTCTGCAGGATGTAGAAGTGCTGATGTGCTGTCTTGACCAGGATGGAGAGGTTGGGCGGCGGGAAATGGAATTTTAAGAATGCTGAGCAGACCAACCAATTACTGGACAGCTGATTTCTGACATGTTTCCAGTGACCTTGCAGTGCTATCACAAATCGTAGATGACCTTGAGGTTTGATAAGTTTTGCTTATGTAATCGGTATGGGTGGCATCATTCCTGGACTAAAATCAGCAGAGAAGAACTCCTTTATCTCATGGTCTTTGTATGACATTGTGTTGTTTTGAAGATAAACAGAAATGAGAATGAAGCCTCTTCTTATCAGCAGACTGTTGGGTGTTTGCGGTAATCCAATCAGATTTTGCCATGATCTTAATCGACAATTATGTGATGGCTGCCAAAATTTGGATCTGTTCTTCTTTCTCTCACTGTCAGTTGTCATCAATGTGTTTCGCTGGGACCTTCCTCCTCCCCAGTCACCTCCAGTCCCCATATCCAGTGTCTCATTCAGATCTTCAACATTCTCTAGATCCCATCAACTAGTGTCCAGACCCCGGGGGTGGGTGGGTTCCTTCTATGCATCCCTATGCATGCGTCCTTATTTATCCGACTCATGAAAGGAGGTGGGCCCAAAATGAGAAAGACAGCCATGTAAATGTACAGTGAGAATCTGTGATTGTATATATTTTAAATATTTACTCATGTTAAGCCCAGAGAGGTGTATGAGTGTTTTTTTGCCTTTTGAAAACATTGGTGTTTATGTTAAAATCATATAAGGCTGTGTTTTTTAGTTGGAGGGTTAGGGTTAGGTTTATATAGATTTAAATAAAATGTACACATTGGAGCAGCTACATTACACATTTCCACTTAATCCCTTCACATATAAAATGTAGCTGTCGTGAGTATTGAAAAGGATTTATGAAAACATTAAGGCTTTTTATTTTTTCTTCATTAGAGCCCGAGCACCGAACAGTAGGAGACAGTGGGAGGCCCTATTGAAATTGTAAGGATTATTTCTTTTTTTTTTTTCAGGCAAATGAATTGGCTTTTTGAGGGCTTTAACATGCTCAACTTCTTACCAAACTTTGGAAAAATTAGAAAGTGGTGAAAATGTACATATTCTGGAGTAATTTTAAATGGGCGTGGCAAAATGGCTCAACAGTGCCCCCTGGAACACAGCTCCTGAGTTCACATTGACCGATCTTCACAAAAATCGATACACAGGTGTATCATGACCAGACAAACAAAAAAGTCTCAAGGGGCATTATGAAAAACGAAACAGGAAGCCCGCCATTTTGCATTTAGTGACCATTTTGGCCATTTTTCACATTTTTACTTTGACGAACTTGTCCCAGGGCTTTCATCAGATCAACCTCAAAGATCGATTTTTCGTCACACGGTGTGACCGTGGCACGTGGCGTGGCGTCAAGGTTTGATTACACGCCATCAAAACACAAGGTTCTGTATCTCGGACATACATGGACCATGAATCCTTTGATGCTGAGCCATCAACAAACAACTCCACTCCTGCATTATCAGCATCAAAGGATTCAACAACAAATTAAAGCCCTCAAATTCTCACCAAAGCATGTGCTTGGGCCAGTTATTATTATTATTATAATAATAATATTTTTTTATTAATTATTATTTATATTTTCATTTCTGTTGGTGTCATTATTTTATGTGATTATATTTACACTTTGTTTTTCCACTTCTTGTGTTCCAAACGCCTTCTTTGGCACCAACTAAACGTAACATGTTGCACATTTAGGACGCCTGCTTGGTTCACTTTGGCACTGATTTTAAAAAGTTTTACTTCATCTCAGTGGGATTTTCACAACCAAGTAGCACATTTTTCGTATTGTAAGTTTTAATTCTAATTGATTTGTACAGCACCAAATCACAACGTACATTATCTCAAGGCACTTTACATATTAAGGTCAAGACCTTGAATATAACAGAGAAACCTAACAATTTCCAAAATGAACAATCACTATGGTGACAGTAAAACTAAGTAAATGTACTTAAAGTATTCAAGGTAAAGTGCAGCTCATTCTCTCCTCTGTCTACTGTACATTGTTTAACACAATGCTAGTCCACACTGTCATATATCTCTTTTAAATGAAGTCATGGACGGGGTTTATTTCACAACTGAGTCTTGGTGGTGGCCTCTTCCAATTCCATTTGACATGAATCTTCCCCCACAAGTGCTACTGCTGCAGGAGGCATGGTCTAATCTTACCAGCCTGGTTGGATTTCTGGGATGAAATGTGAGTCTAATTCTTTAGACATTATTCAGAAATCATTTAAAAACCTGTGGTTATTTGTTGCCCCTTTGCAAACCTGTGAGTGAGAAAACAAAGGATTTGTTTGTAAAGTGTAAATAACAGTTTTAATGATGAGGGTCAGATTCTTAGATGGATGTAGAGACAAGGAGACAGGCGGAGGGGGTGCATGCATGGATGGATAAATATTAAAAGGATGACTCATGAGACCTTGTTTTTCTTGTTTAAGCTAGGATGAGCAGATGAGTGAAAGGCGTCAATAGTTAAGTATGTAACCCAGTGTAAAACACACAAATTATTTTCACATATTAGTTTTTGAATAGATTTAACAGCCAAAACACAGTATATCATTTACCCAGCCGCTTTTAACTTTGGTGAGAGCTCAGCTGTTACACTTATGCTGAGCTAGGCTAACCACCTCTTGGCTATACCTCTCTATATATAAAGCCCACACATGAGAATGGTACCAAGCTTTTTATCCAATCACCTGTCATGACTCAAGACAGTGGCACAGTAACATTCACCCTATCTTCTCAAAACAGGCTGCTGAACTGCTGTGTCTGGAGAGCTGTTAAAACCATAAACGGTATATAAAGGTGGGAAACACATCTGCACTTCCTCCCTCTATCCAGAAATTAAGCCAATATATTTGGAGCCAAAGTCTGTGCATAAGAAATTGGGGGATGAAACGCATTTTTATAGCATCAGATAACTAATTAAAACCAAACTTACTAGTATGATTGATTGTAATGTGCTATACAAGTATATTAGAATGGGGTGAAACATCATGATTGACAGCTGAGACAGACTTAAGTTTTGTTGAGTCTGTGTATTGGCGTGATCTTGAAACCACGACGGCATTCCACGATCACTGCTGTGCAAACTCTTGTATCAAAAGTTCAAGATAGCTGCACACATATCCAGGATAATTTAGCTTAATTGTTGTACAATGGGAGGAAGTGCACCATGTTGCCCATCTTTATTTACAGTCTATATTTGAAAAACATAACATGCTTTGGGTGGGGAGGGGCATCCAGCATGCTATCATGATCGAAGGACTTTCAAAGGACGTCTTATGTTGAGCAGTACCCTATTTTTGGAAAAAAGATTTTCTTTGTTCCAATGAGTAAATACATAGATTTTTAATACTAAGACAGATTGATTTGATTAATTGATTGATTAATTTCACTGTTTTAAATGTTGGTGTGACTGAGCCTCATCTCTTGGATAGAAAATGAATGATTCAATTTTTGTTGTGATCAGACCAGGAACTGGACCCAAATGCATGACCCAGAAAACCCCAGGATAAATGATACTGAGTTGTACAAGTGCTGGTTCTGGGCCAGGAGTCTACTGGGGTGGTTGCTGTGTTTGGTGAGGCATGCCACATGGCTTGGCTGGGCAAGCTGTGGTGTTGGTAAGCACTCTCCGAGGGATCAGCTGGTGACTGGCTGATAAAAGGTAGCTGGGTTACGAGCTGAACAGAATCACTGATAAGCAAATCTTCCATGACAAATGATGATCAGGCATGCAACAGGCAGACAGGATTCAAGCCGGGCGGACAGGCAGGCAAACTAACCAGGTGGCATCTAGTACCTACAGCAGGCAAAAAACACAGATATGAGTGAGCAGAATAACAGCAAAGACAGGATACAAAAATACTGGCGCCTAAACTGAGATACTATTGCGTTGTCAGACAATATAAATTGGCGACGAGTGGAGTGAAAACCAGGGTTCTGAAGTAGATGATAAGTGGGATCAGCTGCAGGTGTGCCACGGACCTGTACAGGAGAAACCACGCCCTAACCAGACCAATCACACACGCTCACACATACCAAACATGCCAAACCAATCAGAAGACATTCACACATTCATACACACTGACACAGAGGATGGAGGAGCTGCCAGACTGCAGATCATGACAATTTTCTCAAATGTGTCCTTACAGTCTAAAATGATTCCTTTAAGTTGCTTATTTGCTACATTATCTTAAATGTCACGGGCTGGCTACCATAAAAAAGCATTTAGTTAACTTGTGTTCCACTAGTGTCTGTAACTCATAAGGTTCTCTCATAAAAGGTATTTTTCATTAGTTTTTCTGAAAAGCTGAAGTAGTCAAACATACCCACTGAGTTTAATTACTGGTGTGTTGTCAAAGCTTGAGGCTGAGTGATGATGATGATGTTGTGTGCTTATCTGTGCTGTTCAGTACAGTTGTTGACAAATGTCTCTATTCCCACACAACCAATACAGGACTTACTATTTATGTCAGCTTTTACAATCAAATACAGAATTTTCAAGCAAGTAACGGCCCAAGAGACATTTTACCTTACCTAGTGATAGCTGAGGGCATTAATCATTCGTGTTTTCCAGCCCGGTTTTCTAAGCGTGTTTGGGAATTTGAACTGGCAACTTCCCAATTACAAGGTTTCTTCTCTTTCTTCACAGGCAGCTGTGGCTGAAGGGTAGAGTGGTCGTCCTCCAACCTGAAGGTCAGCAGTTCGATCCCCAGTCTTCCCCATCTGCATGCTGAAGTGTCCTTGGGCAAGATGCTGAACCCTCATAGAACAACAAAGTGCTGCTAATAGATGCGCTGTATGAATGTGTGTGTGAGTGGGTGAATGTAAAATTGTACTGTAAAGAGCTTTGAGCAGTCATCAAGACTAGAAAAGTGCTATATAAAAAAAACATTTACCATTCTCTTACACTTGGAGGACTACACTAGCTTTTTGGGGAATATGCTCCATTGGTCAACTTAACTTAAGAGGTGATAAGAGGATATTGTCTTAAAGATGGTTCCATCAGTGGCACAAAATATTGTGTATATGAAACACTATATGTAGCACGGCAGTTTGGAAAAGTGGATCTAACTGTTGTCGGACAAGGTGAAATTTTTTCAGAAAAAACTGGGTCACTCCTAAAGCTATTGTCTGTAAATTATAAAATATATTCAACTAAGTGATCCCATATCAGCAGTTGATCCCAGACCATCTGAGAGAAAACCACGAACCCGGATAATTTAGGAAAGTGATGACAGCCTTTGGTTTGTGGACTATGATTTCAAAGTTTTTGCTTTTTGCTCCTTTGGCATCATGTTTTTTTTAAACTAGAAGTAGTAGTAGAGGCAGGCGATAGTGTTGTTTCTGTATGATTCGTATCATGGTCTTGGTTTTATTTTTACTAACACCGTTTGTACATGTTGCCACAAAATCAGAAGAGTGTACCATCATTCTCTGTACACGTTGCAGTGGACTCTATGTTGGCTCATAAAACTGGCTTCGCCCGTGAAGATCCAGGTCTTGGTCATTCAGCAAATAAAAACAATGCAGGAGAAACTGGGCATCATTTGGTCGTGTTCTTTGAAAGTGGACAGATGCCAGGGCATTCACAAACAATTGAGTGGAGAGATGTTTTGATGTGTTTTGTTTTTTCTTTGAAATGTCTCTTTAAAACTCACAGCTAATGTCACAGATGTATTTAGATACTGATTTGACCCAGAAAATGGATGACAAGGGCAGAGGCCAAATTCATAACTTCTTCCATAGTTGCCGTCTTATAGCTTTAATTGGAGCTGCAACGCGTTCTGTTGTGTGTGTGTGTGTGTGTGTGTGTGTGTGTGTCTACAGAGATTATTATAATTGGACTTTAAGTAAGAAAATAAAAAATAAAAGAGCAGCAGCGCAGATGTTTCCCACAGCGTAATGACCCCCCTGCTACCCATTTATAACAATAACAGGAGCACTCATGCACACACACAAACACACACACACTCACGTTAACATAATTTTGTAAATTAAAAGTCACATTATTTGTCTCCCTTTAGTTTCTGTATGACTGCAGCACGTCATATAAGCAAACATGTTCGTATGCCCACAGAAACGTCTGCCCACACACTCACAGCCATAACGTCCATTCATACGTTTCTCCACTCTCTGTTTTACATGATTCACACAACTTAAAGAAATCAGCTGAGACCGTCCCTGTTGTGCAACTACACATGACGATAAATATGATTATGGTCATACGCAGCTGTTCTTATGTGCATCTGTTATTTGTGTGTGTATGTGTTTGTGTATGTGTGTGTGTGTGTGTGTGTCAGACTTTAAGCAGAGTTTTAAGACAAATGCAGCACTTTTTTCAAAAGTTCTGTGAGTTCACCTGTCATCCCTAAATGCATTTATTCGCTTACTTTAGAGTCCCAGGGCTAAAATGGATTGTAAGCAAAGCAGAAGACGCCAATTATTTCTATACAGTATCTTTGCATAACTATGTAGCTTTAGGAAAACTGCTCATAGAGTTTTTTTAGATGTTAATGCTACTATCAGGCAGAAATCAGGAAGCTTTCAGTGTAAATAAACATAAGGAGCGAGCTTAGTCCTGAAGTATAATCAATTTGTTAAATGTTTTGGTGTCTGTGTGTTTTGTCTTTCTTTTTGTTTAGCGTAACAAATAAAATATTGACACTGTATCACACTGCTTATTAAACAAGGAAGCTCAGAATTCTTTACTCTGCATCTAACAGATATGAGCCCAGATCAGTGCTTTCTGCGCCTTGCGTTTGCACTTTAAAGAAATCCCTAAATGATTTCAGCATTACTCGCCTCAGTGATTACAGGGTAACTCTGGTGGAAAGGCGTGGGAGTCTTTTTGTCTGAGTGCCTTTTGCACCTGCAATCATTTGGCTGGAATAAATCTGCTTCTGCTCTGGCTCAGTGCTTACTTATTCTTCAGATGGAGGAAAAAGTCAGGATAGATCAGTGTCCCCACTGACACCTTCATGTCAGTGTGAAGGTGCAGTAGGTCAGCTCCGGTCGCCCACCTGTGTAGGAGATGAGAGGATGTGTTCCTCACAGTTTGAACGCACTGTTATTGGACTTTTTGGAACGAATTGGTGTAGTTGATGAAGTAGAAATATAATACTCGAAGAAGATAAATTGAGATGAGAACAATAATGGTCTTTTACACCAGCTATAATTTCTAATTGTATTCAAGCACATGCACAACAGAGCAGCATGACACAATAATTGGATACAAAGTAAAGTTAATATGTATTTTAGTAATTTGGCTAGATCAGGAAAATCACTGTCATGGTCTTCTAATAATAAATATGAAAATAGAGTTATTGCTGTTTGTTTAGGGATTTTTGTGAGGACCTGACATTTCCAAAAGTGCAGGAAGCAACTCTGTGTTTGTGACTATGAGGGAGGGCAGCAGCTTTTCCCATGAAGTTGAGAATTTCTTTGCAGCTGCATTCTGACTTTATGAGGGTTCAGACTTTTTAACATACAGATCATCATGTGGCCATGGCAAACTCAGAAACTACAGCAAGGGAAATGGTTTAGGAGCCGAATGTACAGCATCTGACTTGACTGAATAATTCACTTCTTCACCAAAGAACAGACTGATCAAAAAAGACAAACAGTATCGGAGTAAGATCAGCTTCCAAAGTCTGACGATCTTAAAATACTAAGTTTGCTTTAATGTAAAAGCTGCTGTTTAGCTATCTGATGAGATTACAGTGAAGCAGTCATGTGGTGTACAGGCTGGTAGAATCTGACGTAGAATAAAAACAAAGAAAACTAGTGTTACTGGACTGGCTGTCTGAAAGCACCAGAGACTTGCCTTTTAACCTGGCCTTCACATAGACATCCAGTTGTGTTGTAAACGTAATTATTCATGTACTTGTCAATGAAAACTGTGTCCTTCAGGGTGTACACTGTGGTGTGGTTTAAGCTGCAATTTTCTGTCCAAACCTGACCAAGCCCGAGGTCAGGTTGCCCAAGACAAACCAGCCGAGCCTGACCCAAAACTGACATTTTCCCCGATTACAGGCACGTTGATGGGCTTGGGTCGGGTATCGCCACTTAGTGGTCATGTCTGACTGTGTGCCTGTGAGGTCAGAATATTTGAAGGGGTGTCTGTATCAGGAAATGCTAACATTTTAACAAGCTTACAATAACAATGCAATAATTTTAGTTTATTTAGCAGGTACATGCAAGTTTCAGTTTGTTATTTTGTAAACATTTACAAAGTAGTTATCATCCTCTGGGGGGCATTAATGTCTGTATTAAACTTCATGACAATCCACTTAATCATTGTTGAGATATCTGTGACAGGACTGGTCCAGAGTGATGGATGAACTGACCAACTGAGAGTGTGTCCGTCCCTCAGGCCGTCACCATCCCTAGAGCCTTTCCATTAGCATGGCTTAAAACCCTGTGTGGCTCTTTGAGATGGGATTTGCCCTAAATGAGAGGCTAAGCATTTATTAAAATGGTCTCAGCTGGTTGAACACTTTGGAGGACAATCCTCCTGATGGCTGCAGACGCCTCCTCAGTGACCTTGCTTTTATCCATTTGGCATTAGTGGGAAGTGAATGGTTTAATGAGCATGAAAAACAAAGAGGAGTCATGACCATGTGTGTAAACAGTTTCCAAACCATTTTTGGACCCACAGGAGAATCAGAGAAGTGCTTTCCACCATCGTCATCAAAGCAAGTAGGGACATTTTAAAGCTCCACACACGTTGGATTGAAGTCGTTTAAAAAGTTGTCCTGATGGGTTTGGGCAGTAAATACCTAATTATAGTCTATGATGTTTGCTTTAGCTAGATATTGTTTGAGAACATCATATCTCTCAAACACATTTTCCTTTTAGGCTTGCTCTATCGTTCTCCATTATGTTTCTGTTCCTCTATCCACCTTTCCTTATACTGTACTTTTTCTGTTGTGACAGTCTGCTCACCAAGCTGCTCACCAGACAACAAAAGGCACACTGAAAATCAAAGGTAGGATAATTAAGAAACAATTCTAAACAAATACTAAAGGAGTTCAGTTCAATACTCTTGTGCTGCTGTGGTGTCCTTGAGAAAACACAGAATCCCTGAATACCTTCACAGAATTGTCTGGCTGAATTCTGACCTCCCAGTGAACTAACATTTCTGAAGTGAGATCAGTGGAGAATTGTTCCTTTTCTTACCCGGTGAGAAAAGAGAAGAGCCATACGGTAGGGAAGAAAGACAGTCAGTGATGTACTAAAACACAAGATGATGCTTTGTGGTAAGGTCAGGTGTTTTTACGGAGCTCACGAGAGGGGGAGCTGGGTGATGTTGCCTCAATCCATGAATGTAAAGTGGGTAAAGGAGACAAAAAGCATACATTATTGGCCTCTTGGCAGTGTTGCTATGGGATGGCAATATCTGTCAGTTGACACAACTATTGGATTGATTCAGTGTGTCAAGTTTATTGAAGTGGGTATAAACAGGGGTGTACTGGGAAAGAAAGCCCTGGACTTATAAAGAGTTCAGTTCATTTGTTGATTACACGTCTACACTACATATAACACACAGCATGTTCTCATGTCTACCAGGAATTCCAGGCAGACAAAGTGGTGTTATAGACAGAGCTTGGTTAAAATAAGCTTCATACACACCAGACTGAGCCATACATACAGTCTCTGAGCAACACCATACAAGCACCCCCACACTCTGAAATCCATGCATGCATCCTATGGGAAGCCTCTAAACTTAAAACTTTATTGCAGTTATAGTCACTGTTTGTGAAACAAAATCAGTGAAGTAAAAGTTCTATCACAAAACTATATTGTTATATATCATTGTGGATTTTAAAGCTAGGGTTAACCCTCTCGTCAACGCTACACCCCCAAAACACATGGACTATAATGACTACTGTGCGGGGGCCTGCCACGTATAGTTGTAATTCACTGACAGCCATTTTTTGTCCACTGTCTTAGTGCTGAATTGTACTTTCCCTATCAATAGTTCTGAACTGTTTAATTAGTTTCAAATGACAGGCAGGCTACACTCAACATAATTTTACTCTGAAATATCTACACATTAGGAAGTATAGTATGTAATATCAGTACAATACAGTAAGCAGTAGTACCCTGACAGCATATTTTGAATCAGAACTGTTGCACTATTGCTTCAAGAATGTTAATATACTTCTTATTGAAAATAAGCAGATGAAGATGAAATCAAGTAAAACAAGGTTTTTACTTAAAAGCCACATACAACAAACAGGACTTAACACAATTTAAATTCAGAAATTGCTCCATTAAACAATGAATATATAAAATATCTATTTATTTATCTATTTAATAATTCCAGAAAACTTTGTGTCTGTCTGTAACATATATGTCGAGGACTTCTCAACCTGGCTTGAGTATATGGTGGAACCCAGGCCACAGTCCCAGAGATTGAAGCTCTGTCCTTATCCACACTTTCTGATGAAAATAACAGGTCCAACTTTTTATATCCTGATCTGGTGTCTGAGCCGGTGGGGGCTAAAGAGCAGAAGGCTTAGCTGAGGGAATAAGGATGAAAAGAACAAAACCATAATTGGTCACATGTTGTTGTTTAGACATGTAGTTTGTATAATAGATGAAAACATTTCGAGGGAAGATTAACATCTTCGGAGAACCTATGAAAACATCTTACTGTCTTGTGTAAAGAAAACATTAAAATCCATCCAGATGGATTTTGCATAGTGCACATGTGTCAATCTCAAGGCCCGCGGGCCAAATGTGGCCCGCCACCTTATTTTATGTGGCCCGCGAGAGCTGGTGCATTATTGTCTTAAAATAAGTTCACTGTATGCTGCTTAAAAGCGCACGTTGACCGTAAACTACATCTCCCAAAATGCATTTCGATGTAGTCATGAAAACAGTGAACTTTATTCGGGCGCGTGGCCTGAATCACCGGCAGTTCCAGCTGCTCTTGCAGAAGATGGGCTCGGATCACGGAGATGTAAAAATTGCTTTTTTCATGCAGAGCAAAAGAAAACCGTTGCCTGAACTATCCGATCCAAACTGGCTGTGTGACTTTGCTATGTTGTGCGACATAACCGAGCATCTCGCTCATCTGAATGAGAAACTCCAGGGACGTAAACAAGTCATCACACAGATGTCCGACATGATCACAGCTTTCCAGCGTAAACTCGACCTATGGAAGTGCCAGGTGGAACAGGACAATCTCGCCCACTTTCCTGTTTGTCAAAGCATCTCAGCCTCCATTCCTGGTGCTTTTTCATGTTCTCGGTTGGCTACCAAACTGAACCGGTTAATATGTGAGTTTGATCTGCGCTTCTCTGACTTTAAAGCGCAGCAATCTGGTTTTGACATCTTTACCAGTCCTTTCACCACCGACGTCTGTAGTGCGCCCCATCACCTTCAGATGGAGTTAATTGAGCTTCAAAGTGACAGTGGCCTGAGAGCAAAGTTCCAGGATGCTGCAATCAAGGACTTTTACCTGTCTCCTGCCCCCTGATTTGATGCCACAGCTCCGACTTCATGCTGCTCCTGTTTTGTCCATGTTTGGGAGCACCTATCTGTGCGAACAGATGTTTTCAATAATGAATTTAAACAAGACCAAGCACAGATCAACCTGATGACAACCTGCACGCTGTTTTGCGGATTGCCTCAGCACAAGACCTAAAACCAGACATTGACACCCTGACCAAGGGAAAACGGTGTCACACATCCTACCAGAAAAAAATAGGTAAGCATTTTCAAAAATCCTTTTTTTGCCACTTGGTTTTTACTTGTATTTAATAAATGCGTTTTATTTACCATGACTAAGAACAGTAGAATGTGTACAAATTAATGATTGTGCTTGCATTTTGTTTTGTGTCTGTTATTTCCAGAACATGATCTATGAATGAGGATGTGTGAGATGGCGTCTCAGGATGAGGAGGGATCTACTTGTGTGTGTTCAAGGACAGGCAGCATTACCTCATTGTTTTGTAAAATGCTGCTTCTGTCATATGTTGGTTGAGCCATAGTCCAACCCCCCTTGACTTGAATACATAATAAATACAGAAACAGTTATCTAACAATATAATAAGTTGTAGTTTCATTTATTTTAAATTACATTGCATTTTGTTACATTCATAATGTTAATCTGGCCCTTAGAGGCCAACCATTATGCTGATGTGGCCCTTGGTGAAAATGAGTTTGACACCCCTGGCATAGTGACATATGCATTAATATAATAATATGCCAGTAATATAAGATACAGATACAGAATCAGAAAAGCACGTGGGGAGGTATGTTGGTTATTGACACACAGGTACGATATGATTGGTTGTTGTTATTACAGTCAAGAAGGGTGTACTGTGATGTTACCAAATTCAATGCAGTAAATGTTCCCCCACACCCTGAGTGTCTATGTGTCCTGTGGTCCTGAGAAGATGTCTGCAAAGGGCTGCTGTGCACGAGACAATTTTCAACTCTTGACCAATTTTAAAAATGTGGGAGACCTCAGCCATAACAGATTCAACCAATTTCTAATCTTCAGAACAAACACACTGGACGATTTGGCCAGAATAAGTCCCGATAATCGTCTTCTTCTTTTTCCTCTGCAGTTTTTTATAGCGGTTTGCAAATTTACTTTTAGGTGCATTACCGCCCACCTTCTGAACTGGAGTGTGAAACACTTGCATGATTGAACATGACTTTAGAAGAAAAACAAACATGGAGGAGGACCGACGTCATGTGTCTGTTAAACTATGGATGATATCACGGCTGAGAAGGCAAATACATTTTGCAGCGCAAGCTGGAGGTGAATTTTACCTCTCTCTATCTCTGACTAGTTTCTGTTGGAGCCGATTATCTAAAATATCAAACATGTATATCTGTCCATCTATGGCTCAGCGGGAGAAGTTTGCTTTAAAAATATGTTTATGCTGCCAAGCATGCAGCTCATATAGGGCTGGTTGTTTTTCTACCTACACAATAAGTTTCTCCATGTCTGTTGTGACATCTACAAACCCAAAGAAAAAGACATGCTATCAACTGGGAGGGGATGACTCTAGGTACAGTAGCTGGGCTGTGCCAACTCAGGGTACAAGTCTGAATAAAACACTGCTTTCCTGGAGTGTTGACGGCCATCAAAGCTGGAAAATAGGACAGAGGCACCTCCCTGCCAGTGTGTGGGTTTACATAGAAAATAATAGGCCTGGCTGTTTTGACGTGCATCAAATAACACATTCTTTGTCAATAATAAGTGTGTTGTGGTACAGAATGTGAATTGCTGAGCTTTTCCAATGGTATTTTGTTTGTGGGAAACAAGTCTGAAAACAAGATTTTCCCTGTGACTTGCCAAAGTAAACTCCAGTAGACCTGGATGCAGACTGAATTTGTATCTCAGAGTATAAATCAATCCTCCCTGGCTGTTTGTGATGGACTTGAAGTTCAGTTACACACCATCTGTGCTCTAATTATCAAATGGTTTGTTTAAGCATCCATGTGGACTTTTGGTACCCTGAAGTCATTTCTCGCTTTTTGCTTTATTAATTGATATGTCAGTTGGTTTGGCTCCATCAATGAATTGGCCATCCAGTTTTTAACATTTTCAGCCAAATAAAAAAACTTGAATGGAGAAATAATTGCATTGTTTTTGCAAGCTTTGAGTGAGGTTTATATAGTATAGTGTTTAGGGCACAATGACCAACATTGTTTTTATAGTTTAAGACAATATTTTGGGGATAGGGGGCCTACAGAGGCAAGCAAGAATCCATCTTGGCAGGATCCAAGTCACTCACTTGTGGCTGAACTACAGTCGTACAGCCCAATCAGCGTCCTAACAGGGAGGAACTACTGGCAGCAACAGGCTTGTCTTAAGTCAAGTTCACGCTATAAAAGTTATAAAGTTGCCAGATCATTGTGCAGTTCACTCTACAGGACTCGCTGTGTTGTGATCATTGTCATTCCGAGTTCATACTACATGACTGACTGGCGATAGGGGTCACACACTTCACTTTCAGTCCCCCCCTCTATTATGTCGGTTCTTCAAACAATGTTTTGGTCATTGGTCATGTTCTTGCTCTTGTTTTGATCCTGCTCACAAAATGACATCAAGCTGGGGGAGGTGAAACGCTTTAATGGACATCCCAGTTGTAGGGAAATGACAGCTCATGGTAGTTTTTCTCAACTTTCTTAACAATGTAATAACTTTTTTATAACTTAGGAAAAAAACATTTGATAGTTAAACACTTATATTTTTAACTTTGGGTGGCTCATACTCAAACTCAACCTACTACTAAATACATTTCTATTGTACATCTCATAAACGCAATAAGCAATAATCAGGGGGCACGTGACTTTAACAGTTACTTTCACCTCGTCCTGCACTCTGATTGACTATAGCTGTCACAGATTCATCTAGATGTTTAGCCTGCTAGAAATCAAATCAGAGGCTGCGACACATCTGTGACCCTTTCAAAGGTTCACACGTATCAATTGGTGACTGGTGATGGGATGCCGATTTGGCTGTCAGTGACTTCTAAAACCTTTTGCTGAGCAGAAAATCATGTGGTGTGAATTTGATAATCTGCCATTTCATGTTCATAGTGTGTTTTGTAAGACGGTTTTGTCAGTTAATTTACCACCGATATGTAAATTGTTCATTTGAGATCTTCTTTTTCATCCTTTTTTCGAAATAATGTGAATTTATAGGAGCAGTCTCCTCTTGCCATTTTTTGTCCACCCATATTTTTCTGCAGGGAGAAATACTGAATTGACCAGTTATACATCTGTATCCCCTGGTGAGAATTGACTTTGGTCCTCCAAGCACTCTCCAAAGAGACTCCATTAATCTGATTTCTCAGCTGCTCACAGTCAAGACAGAGATGCTGCTGCTGGCAATGACATCCGAAAAGATTTTGATGGAGCTGTGCACCCATCCACTCCAGTCGTTTTTTGTAAAGTGAGATTTTGGCGCCAAGCTACACGCAGACAATCCAATCATTTACTCCTGTGAACATCAATGCTACTTTCAGGTCCAAGATGATTCAGCTGGATGCATCCAAATGCTCCAGGCAGTGAGGAGGCATTGGATGGTCAGAGTGTGTGTGTGTGTGTGTGTGTGTGTTTATTGGCATGCTGTGAATGGCAAACAGCACTCGCAGCAGTTTGCTTGTCTGCCATGGAGACGAACCAAATCAAAAACAGGCCCAGTCCATGGTTTTGTGATGGTATTTCACAGGTTTATGTGTCAGCAGGCAGATACACCTCTGCTAGTCACACAAGGTTACTCTTAACATCAGCAGCCCTGCTTGTTTTCTGAGGAATGAAAGAGACAAGTGAAATGTTATTCCCAGTCATCATTATTTCTGCTTTTACACAAGTAAGACCAATCATGTGTCAGTTATTCTTTAAACCTTAAACTATGAAGTCATGTTAGACCTATTCACAGTAACACCATACTGTTATGCAGCTGTGGCTGATGGTCAAGAGCAGATTTCCTCCAACCAGAAGGTTAGCAGCTCGAATCCAAGCCCATACCAGAGAGTCCTTGGGCGAGATGCTGAATTATATTTGTACCAAACGTAAAGGAATACAGTTGAAATTCAGCTCTGAAATTGAACAAAGGTTTGACACATAAAAAAAGGTCCAAAATTTAAGCAGGAGAACACTGGACCATACATTGCACATGACGCAACTCAATAGCATATTAAGTTAGAGCCTCCATGGCTTTCAAACTTTACACATAGTTTGTAACACTTTCTGTTATAAATACGGCAAGCTCTCCCCAAAGCTACTATAGACATTGAACTATTGTCAAAGAGTTAATTGTGTGCCTTGCTACAAAGGACTGAGAGGGCCTTATTGGAGACTAAAGAGAATTGACATTGCAAGGACAATGTCATAATATCACAAGACTAAAGTCATATTATTATGAGAATGATAATAATAATAGTGCCGAGGGGTGGGTGAAGTGTACTACGGAACCTCTGCGATGATAATCTTGCAGTCGACCACTACCAATCATTTCTCTCTACTGTCTCGAAGAGTCTGTGTTTTTCACTATTCGAATAGACACAGTCTTGCACAATGTGTTCAGTCCTTACTTAATAACAACTTTATTCTAGTAATACTATATAATATAGCAACTTATTTCTTGTAATATTACAACTTTATTCCTTTTTTCACTCCATTGAACCTGTCAAATATGTACTTGTGTAAATTCTGTGAAGCTTCTGTCAGAATTTTTGCAGTGAATGTAAAAAATTCTTGTAATTTAATGTAAGGGGTTTTGCAAGTTCACACATGATCATTGTTCTGTCTGGCGATGGAAATGTTTATCCACTGACAATCAGTGTTATTTTTATTATTATTTATTGACTTATTATTTTAGATATTCAATTTATATAAATGCTTTCAGGGTGAGGGCTGGCCAATGGGTTTCAGAAATGTAATGGGGAGGCACTGAAGCACAGCCCAGAACTGTGGCACGCCACATAACTTTGGAGGATTAAAACCATAGAATATTTCACATTAATTATCACTGTGGCTCACTACTACAACTTAACAAGGCAAAAGCACAAAACAATTTATAGGAGACCAATTCAAAACAAGGGACACTGGTGAACCCACTTCATCATTCCGAGAAGCAGCATTAAACTCTGTGTTTTTCTACACACCAAAAATATTATATTTCAACAGCAAGTAGATTTCTTATCTGATTTTTATTTTAAATGGTATTTTGTAACTCTGGTTATTAAGTAATGTTCTTCAATATGCTGCAAAAAAAGGGTACAATATTAGGGTACAATTGACACAAAAACAAAGAAAAACCTAGTTTTTGTCCATTTAAAACCAAGGACAGGCAAAGTGCTAATATAAAAAAAATTATTTAAATTCAAGTTTCCCTTTTTCCTGTGAACCAAGAACAGGCCAAGTGCTGATACTAAAAATAAATTAAAAATCAAGTATACATTTTTTCTGTTAACAAAAGGACAGGGAAAGTATCAGCAATAAAAACATCAACAAACGAAACTAGTCTTCTTTGGACTGCATAATTGTGATTAAAAAAGACGTTTGTCAGGCAATAGGATAACATTAAGCTTTTAAACTCGATAAAAAAAAGTTTCAAACTATTCTATTCTAGAATCCTGCGCACAGGTATATATGTTTATATAGCAAGCTAGATAACAGGCTATCTTAGTGAGGTGAGTCTGCATCGTCTACGTTACGATGTCAAATGTGTCTCCTCTTCAAATGCGCATTTCCTGCTTCCATGCAAAGCAAGGAAATATTACAAATATTGCAGGTAGTTTTTTTTCGTGCTATGTTAAGGGTGAAGTTCTCCCATACTTTTGACTTTCTGGTATGCGATGCTGTTGCAACGGACACCGCCATTGGTCCATGTTTTGTCGCTATTGCACATGCGCGACTTTCAGAGATAGGAAGGGAGCGAGATGGCTCACTCCTCAGCTACTTCCATCGACGTTTAGTTCAGCTGCATGGCATGAAAAACACGTGCTATGACGTAACCAACGAATCATCCACGATTAAATTCGTCAGCGACTATTTTTGTCATAGATTTTTGTCGACGACGTTGATTAATCATTGCACCCCTACTGGCCACAGAAGGCCCATCTAATGTTGGCTGGTTTAGGGTAAACATCCTCAAATATAATGAGGAGCAGGACAGAGCTACAATTCTAAACAAGCTTTGTAGTTTCCAGGTGTGTCGTTGTGTTAAAACCTGCTTTTCTGACAGTGAGAATGCTGTGCAGTGAAAGTCATAAACTAGGCTTTCTTTAAACATGTGGAAAACTCCAGATGGGCCTTCTGTGGCTAGTGGTTATGATCAGGTAATATCATAACCACTGTTTGGTTATAATATATTATCCCCTGTTTGGGGATGGGTTTAGTGGGAAATATACAGAATATTGAAGTTACAAAATAACTTTTTATCTTAAAAAAAAAAATTGGATCAGCAATCTACTTGTCAGGGTTGGGTTAAGCAAGTGGACCCAGGATGCAGAGTTTTAAACAAAAAGTGTCCTTTTAATAGGTAAAATGGCCAACAGAAAAAACAACAAACAGAGGAATCTCAAAAAACTCTAAACTGAAAAACAACTAAGAGCACACACAGGAAAACACCAGGAACTTACTACAACAGAGAGGATGCAGAGGACGCGAGCACAGGAGATGAGGCATAGACGACAGGCATTACGACAATGAACCGACAAGGACAAAGGGAAGCACAGAGACTTATATACACACAGGGAAGGCCGGGGCAATTGAACACAGGTGGAACACATGAGGACTGGTGCAGACAATCACAAAGACAGTAAGTGAAGAAAGAAAACACACGGAGCAGAGACAAAATAAAACAGGAAACAGAACACAGGGAGTGGGAAAACATGAGACACAGAAACAACTCATATACAAACATAAACAAGGATATACATGAAACACAAGGAGGTAATAATTAAACTGAAAACACTCTCAAAAGACAAAACCATGACACTACTTGCTGCTGAAATATCATATTTTAAGGTGTTTAGTAAAACACAGAGTTTAAAGCAGCTCCTGCTGGAGTGATGAAGTGGGTTCTCCAGTGTCCCTTGTTTTTGGTTTGTCTCCGATATATTGTTTCATGCTTTTGCCTTGTCCAAACTTGTAGTAGTGAGCCACAGTAATAATGAATGTCTGATTGTTCTGTGGTTTTAATCCCCCAAAGTTATGTAGCGTACCACAGTTCTAGGCTGTGGCTTCAGTGCCTCCCCACACATGGATGAACCGCTGATTGCACTTCAACTTTCAGATGGATTAAATCTAATCTAATCACAGGCACAATGAAGGGGAAAGAGCAGGGGGAAGTTTTTACAGTGCTCTGAAAAGTTGAGATTCAACTGACAATTTGTCTGAGCTCATCACAGAGACTCTGTTGTTGGATGAATGATATGTTAATATTACAGCTGTTTGTGTCAGTGCTGTACATGATTACCTTGTAATGTGATAAATGACAAGTGATCCCTTGATCATATTGCCAGGGTTTGCGAAGAGAGCAGGTGGACCCAAATAGTAGGAGCGAGGCAGGAGGCAGATCCAATTTAAAAAAACTGAATTTATTCCAAAAAACACAAAACAAGAAGCAGGCCCAGGAAGAAACAAAGGCAAAACTCAAACTGTCCAATAAAAGAAAGCAAGGCAGGAGACACTGGAGACAAAACTGACTAAGACCATGACTAAACAGCAACTCGACAAAGACAGAACTGAGGACTTGACTTAAATACAAACTGAACTGATGACAAACTAGTGACAGGTGGCACGGGACAAACAAGTGAAACAAATCAAGGCAACAAAACTCGAGGGAAACACACAAAGTCATTGACAGAATTTCAAAAATAAAACAGGAAACACAGAATGGAACACAAATCTAAACAGAGAACGAAAACAAGGAAACACAGGTAAAAGTTGAATTACAGTCCAACAAAATCCAAAACTCTTCATCCAAGAGTTTAGAACCTAACAGAATCATGACACATATGCTTGTTGTTGATGTTCTAATATTAGTAATGAATGTCACATTTTGTGTTTTAATACAACCCAGGGATTTGGCCGTTATCAACATGTTTGCAAGCATGTCTCACAATTCACCATATTTACACGGTGACCATTTCCCTCTGACTTCACGCTTAGGGTGGGAATCATTATCGTCGGGGTCACTTCCCAACTGATTAGCAAATGAAAAGACAGTGGATTGTTGCAATTTTCAGGGACATTGCACCATGTTTCAAGACAAAACAACATATTTGATAGCTCATTAGCTCTAGACAACAGCTTGTGTTAGCATTCCAGCACTTCCTAACATACTTCCAGGGTTAAATAAATGGGCCCATTAATATTTCAGAAATAAAGGATATAATATAATAATAAAAAATAATAACATGTAACAATTCATCAAAATGTCTAAAAAAGATGAGACCTATGATTTATACTTTATTGACTTGTGTATTTACATCATCCATAATGTTTCCAAGGATGTTGAAACCCAGATAAATCCCCAATTTTATTCAAGGTGAAAGAACGGGTCATTTGGTTGCCCTTTAATTGTTTTACCCTTATGATGAAGAAAAAACACTGCCAGCTGGTTAGCCAACGTTTTCCTTCCACTGATTGCATTGGCTACTGTTAATGGATCATTATTATTCATTGCCGTTTGTTGCGTAAAGTGAATACAATTTTCTTACCTCATCCATGAGCATAATTTGCGCCTGAGTCACATCAGGTAGATTTTCATCAACAAATGTGGTGAAGACATCAATTCCCATGATCCCATGCTACTTTATAACGTCATCAATGTAGGTCTTTTGTTATTGTTTTGATTAAGAGATCCCCTGGTGGCCAAAGTTACATATTGTGTGTTTAAAACACTTCCCCAACCTATCATGTGAGTAATGTTAGCTGTGAAGTGGTTGAATGCTGTTAGCTGTTGTCTAATCATAATTAATGAGCTATAAAATACCTGGATCACAGCAGTAAAACATTATCCAGTAGCATTTCAATATCCCACCATGAGCGTAATGTCAAAGGAAAATGGCTGCTGTATGAAGAAGGGGTGGAATCAGGAAAACATCACAAACAATCAGGAAACAACACAAACAAGGTCAGAAAAACATTCATCACAGAACAATAGGCCCACCCTCAGCCATTCTTGTTCTGGGCACACACACTAAACTGAACCTTGGCTAGTTAGTAGACTGCTGGTGTTTTCCAGCAGAGGAGCCCCCCACACAGACGCGCTCACAGCGTCAACGTTGGACATTTCCAACAAAGTGTGTTTCAATGAAGTTTCCAATGAAGAGTGTTCTCTCTTCAGAGGCAGCCAGCAATCACCTGGACCTCTTCAGACTGACACACAAGATGCATTAATGCTTATGTGCACATTCAGATACAGAAACAGGCAAACAAGCACTTTACACTTCTACTTGGTGCTTCATCTAATGAAAGACTGCAGAAGAAGAGACTGTTCATCAAGCTGTAAAGTATGTATTTTCTATTAAGGTAAACATGCATCCTCCTTATCAACCTACAAACATATAACATCTTCTCATATCAATTGCCAGACTTAAGGGCCTGCACAGCAGTTTTTATGCATCTTATATATGCTCATGTTACGTTTGGATTTAGTTCCATATCCATTTTGCACATAGCCTCCCAACCTGAGTATGAACCAATCAGCATGCTTGACGCACAGGTTTCTCTCCATGAGTTCACAGAGTAGTTTGTATGTAGAAGCATATGTCCAGCCTTCATTCTGCAAAAGGAAAATTATTAAGTCATTCCCCACAGTTGTAGCCTGTTGGTTAGGGTTAGCAAGCAGCTTCGAAGAGAGGTCATTTGATTTTAAAGACATAATTAATTTTCATCCGGTGAAGTTAATAAGCTTTTCATCCTCTGACCATGACTTTGATGACTTGCATCTAAAGTAGTTTTTGTTGACTGTCAGTTTTTCTTCTGAATGAATTTGTAAGCTATTGTGTGTGTTTATGTTTGAATATGAAAATGGAATTAACTAAATTCTCACAACAAATACCCAGAATTGAGGCAGCAGAGCCAACTGACTACAAATCAAAGTTAGTTTTTTTGTGTACTTAAATCATTGTGAGGACCAGTTTAGAGTTTAGTTTTTTTTAAATAAAGTTAGTTTAAACAGCTTTTTGGTCAGAGTTTGGAGTGAGGACATTTTGGCTGTTCACAGTTTTACAGAACTGATGGTTAAGACTTGATTTTAGGGTCACGGTTAGAATTAGGTTCAGGTTATGGAGTGGGGTGAGGTGCTTAGTTGTGATGGTTTTGGTGAAGCGTAACAAGCTAAAGAATACAATATGGTAGTGTCTGTACAAGTATGATTGTGTGTGTGTGTGTAGTTTCTCTCCTCTAAATCTACCATCTAATCTCCCAGAAGAGATTCTCATTAGAATTAATAACTCAAAGTCAAAAGTTATCAATTATTCACAGTTTACATCCTTCTCTACACACACATACACACACAAACACACACACACACACTTGTTGGGCACACGCCAACTGCATCTTTGGGACAGAAATCTAAGGAGTCACGATGCTCCCCACCCGGGTTGACTTCTAAAACCAAATAGCAATAAGAGCTGTATGTTCCACATCCATTAAATCATCCCATTTAAGCAACCTTTGCTTTCAATGCCATTAATTTCCTTGTAACTGAGTGTCTCATGGATCACAAGTCAACTGAGTATATAAGTACATAAATGTATAGGACTACTATGTAACTTGTGTCTTGCAGGTGAGCGGTATGAGGTGTACTCTGCCACCCGCAAGATTCACTGATGTATGATTAGGCTAAAACATTGTAAGAAGGAAAAATGGTGAGCCCCAAATCTGTATTTTCTCACTGTTTACATTTGCCTGAACTCCTGATGTGTGTAACTCATACACTGACCCTAGCCCTCTAACCCTAACTGAGTATACAGATGGATGGCACGTCTCCACTTCTACACAGAAATGAAGCCGGGTCGCGATCAGAGGATGCAATATGTAACAAAGTGAATATCCCATCACCCAAAGAAACCTTTTTTCTCTTTTTTCAGTCAAGGCCATCACGAATCAACAGCAGGAAATTTCAGCCTATTTTTTTAACTGCATTCTCTTTTTCTGTGGAAACTAAATAAGTTGCTCCTGCAGTCTCAAAGCAGTTAGGTATATGCTATTAAAACCATTTTTCCTGTTAAATGTCTCTTTTACCAAACTGCTGAGCAGCTCTGACAGGTTCAGCTATGACTCATTACAATTACCAACCATCAGCCTATAAGAGCTGCTGCAGGCTCTCTCACTTGTGAGATAGAGCTGTCTGTGTCGGAGGCTGTTTATCATTTTTTATGTCTTCTAAAAGACATATCCCCATCTAGATAAAGAGAAAGAAGGAGTCACCACACACACAGATGGCCTTCCTCTCTGTAATCCACTACCTTGTGTCAGATGAGTGATGCTCTCCTCTACTTTCTATGTCTTTGTCAGTATTTGACATACTTGAAAACCTCGTTCAGCATTTAAAAAAATTTCTACATGGTCAACATAGAGAAAACAATTAGATGGCTTACAAATGTCAAAAAGTTTTCCGGAGCAGATGTGGCTTGTATCCCTGAGGGAGCAGCTGGTGGTACAGGAGTGTGCCAAGTGTCTGGCAGCTGGTGTGTGTGGGGTGTGTGTATGTACTCTAAAGTAGAGCCATGATCTATATGATGGTCACATTGAATCTAGGTAAAGAAACAGGAGCATACACACACATAACAGTCATTATGTGGTGGCTGTGGCTGAGGGGTAGAGTGGTTGTCCTCCAACCAGAAGGTCAGCCGTTCAATACCCAGTCTTCCCCATCTACATGCTGAAGTATCCTTGGGCAAGATGCTGAACCCTGAATTGCCCCTCATAGAACAACAAAAGTGCTGCTAATAGATGCACTGTATGAATGGGTGAATATAAAACTGTACTGTAAAGAGCTTTGAGTGGTCATCAAGACTAGAAAACTGCTATATAAATACAAAACCATTTACCATTATATTCCAGTCAGCTTTTCCCCCCCAATACAACATACATTAAGTGTGTTTAACACAGTTTATAAACAAGGGTTAGATTCTGCTGAAAATTGTAATTGTGTGTTGGTGAGTGACAGTCATTCAAACTTTTAAAGTATTGAGACTAAACATGATTTAATTTATGGGTTTTACATATGGTGCTAATATAATATTGACTCTGTTCACTACATCCACTGTTCCATTATGATGCCAGCTTCAAAAGCCCAACCTAAAATAGGTAAATATATGATGCTACCTTTTTGGGTGTTGTCTTTGTAATTTTGCAAAATCTGCAAACTTTATTTTTCATTCTTGTTCACACCCAGGGCATTTAGTCACTGCTGTATGTTGATTTCGCAAGATGCAGTGAAACCTCCAAAACAAGCATAATGCAACTAAAATGTCTACATAATGAGACTAACTCCATTAAACTTAATTTTATTCCTTTTTATTACAAGTAAGACTTAAATTGGGTTCTGTTACATGGCAGTATCTCATTCAGACTATTATCCTAATCAGGTTAACAGCAGAATATTGGTGAACCTGATCAGTGTCAAGGTGTATTCTCAAAGAGCATGTGGTCATCCAATGGTGGAAGGTCAGCAGTAACTCTGCTACCTTCACTCAAGAGTGTTCATTGCACAACTGTGGGGACACCACAGAGAAAAAGATGAGTGACTACAAGGTTCTAAGTGTGACGGTTCAGTCAGGCGTCCAGAGGCTGAGAATCACAATGGTTGTTCAACACGGCGATGCTGACAAACAAAGCATTGCTGCAAACTCTTGGCACAATTCCCATTGAAAAATACGATCTCCATGTGATTTGTGTACCTTGTTCAAAGAGACAGCAGTGTGTTGCGAATCAAAGCCACAATTATGTTTTTATTGGGGGTGAGCTATTCTCTTCAATTTATGAAAACCTCTGCACCAACTATCTCAGCTACTTTATGTCCTCTATATCTATGTTGTGGCAGCAGATACAGACGTAATCTGTGCTATGTAGTGTCTGTTGAATCAACTTGATTTGATATAATGTTGTTAATCCAAACCTTCGTACAATTTGCCCCTGATTCACACCTATGGCAACATATGGCCTCTTGTCCGATTGAAGAGAGCAGTCTCGAGTCCTGTGTCTCGCTCAAAGATGTTGACATAAAGAGTCGGGATTGGAACCAACAACCCTCCTCCAACTTGTTTTATCGGTTGAAAACCTAAAGATGTTTAATTTACAATGATGTAAAACACAGAAAAGCAGCAAATTATCTCATTTAAGAGCTGTTACCAGAAAATGTTTAAAAAGCAGATGTATGCATAACCTCTCCTGTATTTAGGCCAGGTGCAAGATAACAGTAGGAATAGTGTCACTATTCTTTGTTGCAAGCTCATTTCATGGATTTGGTTTGATAGAGGATGATAAAAACGTATTAAATGGATATCTAGTCCATTGAATTTGGCAAGCACTGTAATGTAATGGGCTAAATTGCTGCAGAGTTCCGACTGAGGTCGAATGAGCAGATAACATTTTCTTTAGTGTGCTTATCACCTCAATGAGTTCTTTGAAGCAAATCTGCCAGGTACCTTGGCTGAGTGCTGTGTTTCACCATCAAATGCGGTGTTATCCATATTAGTGATAAGAGCTTATTAGTTTAGGAACACAGAGCAATGCATGCTGGGGGAGTAGAAAGAGTGAGGAGGACAGAGGATCATTGAGTAGACAGACTCACTTGTACTTACATTGTGGTGAGGACCATTTTGAACATTGACCTTATGGAGTGAAAGGATTTTTGGAAACTTTTTCAGAAGGGTTAAGACTTGTTTTTACAGTCATGGTTAGATTAGGGTTCGACATTTAGTTGTGGTAGTTAGGGTTAGGGACTAGGAAATACATAATGGCAATGAGTGTGTATGGTTAGGTAAAGGTTAATAGTAAATCAATGTAAGCCAATGGTATGTCATGTTTCCATGTCTGAAGTCATGGAAACATGACTGTGTGTGTGTGTGTGTGTGCGAGAGAGTTTGTTTTCATATCCTGTTGCAAGCCTGAGTTTGATCTTGGATGTTGTGGGGAGCTAAATCTGTTGACACAGTTACTTTTTTTCCCAGACTTATGGGGACCAAAGTCTGGTCCTAATGAGGCTAAACGTCATTTCTGAGATCCTGGTTAAGGTTAGACACACTTTTGGTTAGGCTGCACACAATGAATAGAGGTCAATGGAATGATAGCACTGGCTGTGTGTGTGTGTGTGTTGTGGTCTGCCCATATTGCCAAGGTGACAACATCAGTGATCACATCCATTACTCAGAGATCGGGGGGGAGGAACACATCTGCACCCATGACTCACTGAGCTCTTTACCCCACAGTCCAAACTGACACATGGACAGTCACATGGTCAGCCTCTGCTGGGACGTAGGCTTTTGAGCCTTCTTAGGAGCTTCCTGTGTGAATTTCTTACTGAAACGGTGACTGGAGAATAGACTGAGAGCAGGATCATTAATGAACGAGTGAGTCAATGACTCTCCTGCCAGATGCTATGACTCACGCGCATCTTGTCTTTCATCTCTGTGGGCTCCTGAACCTTGTTGGGTAGATTTCAGTTTCATGAAGGTTTTAAGTTTCTATTCTTTATTTCCCACACCCAGTCTTACAAAACACAAACAAAGTGTTGTGATGAATAATGAATTATGATGAATAAACATGATTGGTACTTAAGAAACATGAGGACAGTGAAAGCTAAAACTGTTAGTGCTCAAAAGGCAGAGGAGGACTGCTGGAGGTCAAAGGCAGAGAGTATGATTGCTTATGTAGATCATTTTAATGGCTGTGCTAAGGTTCATTTAATGCTGTTTCCATTCACATTTTGTTTTTCATTTGTCTGTTAGAAGCATAAACTGTATATAAAGATGGATGACACATCTCAACTTCCTCCCACTATCCAGAAATTAAGCCAAAATATCTTGGATACTAACACTGCCATCTTGTGCATTTGGAGCCAGTCTGCACAGAACGGATTAGGTGATGGAGCTGCAGTAACGAGGTTCAACCAGTTATGAGTCAGTCTCAGCTGTCAATCATGACGTTTGACCCTGTTTTTATGGAATCAAATAACAAATTAAAATCAAACTTACCAGAAACACTTGAACAAACATCAGTGTGATAAGAACTACCTAAAATGACCGAAATCCCCTTTGACGTGTATTGACTGTTGGATTCAAAACAGAGATAGGCCACAAGTTCTGACACTGGCAGGTTGTGGGAGCAGGGAGCTTCAGATGCTGTTCGACCATCCAACAGGAACTTTATTTGACTCTCACTGATTCCTTTAGCACTGCCAATAACTAACACATATTTGATATACTGAACATTTTTATTTATGATATTCGATGGATTCATTTGTACTGTATGTTACACTAAATAGACACTTATTGGTATTGGTCAATTTATTTATAAAGCATTTAACTAAAAGCTCAGGTCTTGATTGTCCCATAACTCGTAAAGTACGACTTGTAAAAGGTCAACTTGATAGAAATAAAACAAATATTTATAATCTAAACAAAGAACATTTCTGGTGGAGGCCTTATTAAAAAGCTTGAAGTGTGAACGGACTTACATCATGCCAGACCACATTCGGAGGTGGTCTTGGCTACATGCATTATTTTAGCAGTGTGAAAACGAATGTGTCCTGGGACACATATGAAGGACCTCCTACTCATCTGATGTCCTCTGATCTGCTACAGTTCACTATGAACTGAACCATTTTTTCTCTTATCTGAGACCATAGACTGATCAACTCTGACCACAACATCATGACTGAAACTTTTCTTAAATTGGTGAAATCTTCCTTCACTGCAGCTGCAAGAGATTCATTCAGCGCCTCCTGACTCCTCTCTCTCTCTCATGCCGACACACAGACACACACACAAACAGACATTGGGCACATCTGGAAACTCAGACTGGGTCAAAACAACATAATTTGGTCCTAACTAACACAAATAATATTGTGTTAATATGCATGTAGAGCGGGGAAGTGAGATGCGATCACAAGTGGTCACAGGAGACACGTGTTTTGTGAACACATGTACTTATCACTGGCCACTTGTGATCGGATCGCTCAGGACAGATGTTAATACTAGGTGTGTACAGGGCCTTTGTGAGCAGAATATAGCAGAATCATTGCCACTTGAAACACCAGAAGAAAAGTTATCTTTCTTATTTTAAGTTATATTCTTTACTAAAAGTCACATCTTATTTCTGTAGTTTATGTTTTAGTCTCTGGTAGTGTTTCAATGATCTGACAACCGAAACATTTTTTTAAACTCTACACTATACTGAATAGAATTAAAAATAACAGTGTGGATAAATATTGCTCCCATATGAGCTATTTTTGTGAGAAGGTGTATTTGGAAGTGTATTGACTCTAAGTCACAGCTTTGATTTCAAACCAGCATCATTAAAATCATCACACAGTGTTTCTATTACATTTGTACATGTTCTGAAGAAGGGAGACATGAAAGTGTCTCTGAAGAAAAGTTTAATGTGCTGAACAGACACCAGTGGACTGTGTGGGCTGTGGACACATGAAAATACCCTGCTGGTGTTTTGAAGCTGGTTTATGCTGCAGGACAAGACAATGAAATTAGATTTATTTGAGTGCAAAAGTATTAACTAAATATTTTATGACCCTGCACCAGCCATGATCTGTATGCAAACCCTAACTACCTATATTAACCTTAATGCAACCTTTATCTTAGCAGTTACCCAAACCTAATTTTAAACCAAAATACATCCGTACAAACATAGCAAGACATATAAACACAAACACCTAAGTCATTACATCCTGTGCCAATAACATGGTAAGTGAGCTAATTAGGCAACTAGGTTTTCTGCCTAAGCATACAGATGTCTGAACACACACTCACACACACAGCTGGGTGCGTAATGTGCCAGATGCCATTGGCTGAACACACAGTGGGCTGAACAGGAATTGAACCAACTTTAGCTCAGTGGCATCGCAGTAATTGATGGCACCTGTCCTGTCCAAAACTATATTTGAACACAGGGTTTTCTGATGGCCCAGCACATCTGGGTACAGCCTCTGGAATTCATTGTGCACAGGGAGTGACAAATTAAAACTAAAGAGTGACATGAAAGTGAGGCTGTCAAAGATGAATTTTCTGCTAGTGGCTGAGTGAAAATTGGTGGATTCCCAGATTTAGATATATATTTTTTTTTAATCTTTATTTCCGGATGCTAATGTAAAGCAGCCTGGTGAAACTTTATTATATCATGATGTATGATAAACCCATTCATTTAGTGTTTAAGCTGTTCAGAAACCTTGTTGGTATGAAGAAGAGTGAAGGACGTCATGAGTTAAGCAGCATTCGGACCAAAAGTACTTCAAACTTTTTTCAGGGAACTAAAAGGTTTCTGTCAAAACCTGTGTTTCCAAAATCGTCTACAGATCAGGCGAAATAAGCAAATTAGCCAACTGATGTATTATCAACCAACCAATACCATGAGCTGCTCCACTGCAGTGTCATCTGCAAGACTATACAACAGTGATAACACTATTTAAATCGAGCAACACAACAACAAGCAGGAGATTCAAAATCATGGTGCTGTTGATCATGATTCACTGCTTTGCAAATGGGATCATTGTGTCAATGTTAAACAAAGACAAGCGCTAGTAAGAAAACAGAGAGAGACAAAGAAACTTGTGGAGGACCCACCAGTATACTTTCCCAACCAATCACCGTCAATCATGATATTTCCTTTGTTTCTATAGCGTTAAATAATCAGCATCAAATAAACCAACCCTTTCCTTCTGGAACAATTAACACTTAAACATACATCAATGTACTTAAACATACATCAATGTATGTTTAAGTACAACTGGGGCTGCTCGCAACTTGGTGATTATCTTTCAGCCATTTGTCTAATACTTGTCAAGACATTTCACAGTTTGATATTAACTGCTGAGTGTAACTGGGCTCTTAATTTGACATTGGTCACACATTTTAATGACCCATAGCAAAAGCACATTAAACACATTAAAGTCTATAAACCGATTATTAGCTTTTTAATAAGTCACAAAGTTTAAGAGCCTCTGTAAATATCAGGTTTATTGGTTTGATACACGAGGGAAGTCTGGGAAAAGTAGTTCTTACATTCTCACTCTTACACTGATCACTATTAAACCCAAGTAAACAAAGCTATTAAAACCTCACTGAATACTTTAATTGAAATATTGCCTCACACTGCTTAGTCACACATAATCATGAGTACTGTCAGCAACACGTACTCAGTTTCAATCAAATTTGGAATGTGAATATGATGGGCCTCGTCAAAAGAAAGAAAAGAAGCTTGTTGGAGAAACTTTACATTTCCTGATGACATATTATGAAATAAAGCATTTCAGCAACTTCTAAGTGTGCTTTATCCTGCCAGATATTCACGCAGTGAGAGGAGGAAGATGTTTCTCTTTTTTGTAAGTAGCCAGATAAAAGCAAGAGCATCTAAAATGTCTGAGTGAAGTGGAGGAGCAGAGCAATGGGGACAAAATGGAGATTTAAAAAAAGACAAGGCTGGAGAGTTTAAGGTGAGGAGGGGGGGAGAAGATGATTCAGGAGCTAGAAAAGGAGGGAGGTGGAATGCAGAAGCAAGAGAAAGGAAAGAAAAAGGAAAGAAAGAGAAATGGGTAAATAAAATGGATGGATTGATAGATGAATGGTAAACAGCAGTCTAGGTCAGCATGACCCCTTCCTTTACCTTTTCATCATTGCTACCAAATCAACAAAAACTAGACACGCAGGTTTGACTTTTGCATTGAGCTCACATGTATGTGTTTGTGGCTTCAACCAAAACAATGCTCATTCACTTAGAATGGAGTGAGGTCATGCATTGCCAAACAGGCCGGCCTGTATTTTTGACAGCATTTTTATAGTCTTGCTGACCACTCAGATTTGCTTGACCGTAAAGTTAACTACCATTCACATATTCATACAGTGCATCTATGGGCAGCATTGTTTTTATAAGGGACAAGTCAGGGTTTGGCATCTTGCCCAAGGACACCAGAGACTGGGATCAAAATGACCGACCTTCTGGTTGGAGGACGACCTACCCCCTCAGCCACAGCCGACCCGAACAGGATGGTGATTCCATTGTGTTGTGTTGCTTGCGGTAAGACTTAAGGAAAGCTTAACTTTTCATGGGGCAACAGAGGCACCAGTCAATTTAAACTAGAACTCAAGTGGAGGAGCCAGCTAATCAAATACCATTAATGTAAGAGGAGGCAGTGTTACATCCTCTACCTTTTTCTCTGGGTGCCCCTAACCTGCTGCCACTCCCTGAGTAGTTCACCTCCCCTATATGGTGAAAGGACATACTGTGTGTCTCTCTCTGTGTGTGTGTGTGTGTGTGTGAGATTAGCAGAACCTCACCAGTTGCACCTCATCTGTCATCAAACCTCTTCATATACTCAGCAGGACCACCTCCACGCTGCCAGATCATAGTCTCTGCTACAAGTTAGTGTTGCTACACTTCAAGCCTATTATCTTTACTCATGTTAGCTATTTAGCATTTAGCCCTTGTTGCCTGATCCTGCTCTCCATTACTCTTTCAGCTCCTCCTGATCTGGCTCCGGTCTCTGCTCTCTGTTCCCCACCTGGTTACAAACCTGCTGTCCTGGAACCCAGCATTACACCCCTCACCTTGGATAACCTTTTGGACCTGTCACCTCTACCCCCATCGCTCCTGCCTTGGCCTAAAGCTCCTGGCGACCCCCTACCAGCTCCAGCTCTCCCTAAACTGTAGCTCTCTCTCCCTGTGCCTGGCAGTAAATACCTTTCGTCTACTCCTGTCTCCATATCTGTGTTTGGACCGGGGCTCACCTGTCCAACCAGGTGTGTTTTTCATCTGGTGGTAGATTTTATTTCCTGTGTACTGGTCTTTGGCATTAAGGGGACAGCTAGCATGGTATGTTAGCATGAAAGCCAACTATGATTGTTGTTGTTTACTATTATTTATCTAGACTGTGGCCATATCGTAAATTTGTCCTGCCACAGATTCCATAAGCCATACGTTTTTTTTACACTTCTCATAATAACATAAGAGATGTGGTAAATGGTCCATATTTATATAGTGCTTCTCTAGTCTTGATGAAAACTCAAAGCACTTGACAGTACAGTTTTTGCCATTGACCCATTCACATACTACATACTATAGGCAGCACTTTTTCTATGAGAACGCAACAGCAGTCAAGCAATCTGGGGTTCGGTATGGGATTGAACCGCCAACCTTCTGGTTAAAGGACACACTCTACTCCCTGGAATATTTAGCTGGCGAACTTTCACATGCCACAAAGTTCAGCAGGCTAATGCATAAGGAACGTGGAAGTTGCTAAAACACAAGTAAAGACAGTCAACCAGCGTCTCGGACCCCTCGGCCACACTGTTTTTACTCACAGCTTTCTCACTCTATTGCATGCTTGCACTACCGCACTATGGTCCATAATGTTTTTGCAGTCCACGCAGACAGTCAGACCTCATAGTTTCAGCTGCAGTTGTTTCTCTCATGCTTATTTGTCACCAGTCTCACCCGGAATCTGTTGCGCGTATGATTGACCCTCATGCACATGTGCCCCTGTTACCGCCATAGATTGAATCTACTCTGTGGGAAACACTGTAACTCTGGACGCACACCTTCATGCATTAAAGCAGCACATATGCGTGGGTCCGGCATTACTTCAACAAAAAAATCATCATTCATCCATTTCTCCTGGAAAGCAGAACATCCTACACTTACTGTTCCTTTGACGACATAACACAGCTACATACGAGTTAATGTAACCCTAATGATGACCTGGCAGGCATACATCTAGAGGGAACCATTCTGAAGGTCACGTTAGTCTACTGTTTTTTTTTTACCTCAAACTGCCTTCTGAGATGAGGTGGTTCTTAATCCACCTGAAAATAGTTTGGTATGCATTCACACTTTTGACAAGACAGCTGTCTGATGTATGAAGTGAATAAGTATAAATCTAGTCGGACACAGCACAGTCACTTCACTGAGTGTCACCTCACTCAACCAGCCTAGTCATACATCACAAAAAAGGGTGGACTGTGAGCCAGAGAGATGTGATTTCACTGTACCCTGCTCAGTTCAGACAGTGAAGGAAAAAAGACACTGCTGGACATACTGGTTCATGGACGGCTGATTTCAGTGAAGTGCAGAAATGATACAGCAACTAGAGCTAAGAATCACAGATGGAACAAAAACGTAAGACTGAAGCTTGATGGGTCAAATAAAACAAGTATTTCACTTAATCACATCGTCTTTCTTTCCTCTGTCTCATCCCTTTGCTTCCTTTGTGTTTTATTTCATAGGCTGTGGTTGCCAAGGTAACAGACATTAATTAATTCAGCCATCGATTCAGTACTCTTTACTGTTTACCTTTGTTTGTGTTACTTACACTGCATTGTGTGTTTGTGTGTGGGTGTGTGTGAAATAATGTGTGCTTGCAACGTTCAACTTTTATTAGTGTCCACTTTCTTATTTGTTATCTTCTTTTTAGTTTGTGCAGGTAGATTTTTCAAGAATGTGTGTGTGGGGGTGTTAGTGTTTGTGTTTCATTGTTTGCAAGAAAGAAACTTGAGAGAGAGAAAGAGAGAGAGACTGAGTGAGGGATGACAAGAGGAATAGAGTAGGACATAGAATATTTAGGACCTACACCCAAACATGTAAATGTATGCGTACACACATCTTGCTCACTCATAGAGTCACACTATTTCACGTACAGTGTATGTGGAGGGATATCCACATACACATACTCTGCTCTCACTCCTCTCACACACCTGACTTCATTATCTGTGCTCTGTGTTCAGGAAGTCAGCAGCAGCAGGAACCATGGTAACAAGTCGACTGTTGAGATTCACAGCCACTTCACACCAACGCATCATTAATGTCATTTAACTCGCCCATCGCTGACACTCTCTATCTCCCCGTCTGTTTTCTTCTTTATCCACCCGCCCCCTCTTCGTCTCTCCCCCTTTTTTCTAACCCCTCCACCTCCACCTTCTTTCTACTTTCACCTCCCCCCATTCCTCCTCCTCCCGCACTTGGCTTATCTCTCTCACCCATCTGTCTCACACTATCTCTCCCCCTGAGTCAGGTTTCTTAAACAGGGCTTTGCTGATGACTCACAATACCTGGTTCCTCCCCAAGTTGACTGTGTGTATGAGAGAGAGAGAGAGAGAGAGAGAGAGAGAGAGAGAGAGAGAGAGAGAGAGAGAGAGAGAGAGACTGTATGTGCATCCCTGCATTCCAGGCTACATCTGCCTCCATGCAACGCAGCCGCAATGTGCAGCTGTATTGGAGCCACAATGCAGGTTAATCACTGACATTTATACACTTATTTTACGTTGTGTGTCAAATATCAACTGCAACACTTCCACTGCAACGCATGAAAAGACTGAGTATCCGTTCAGCACAGTCCCTGGAATCTCTGATTCACATGTTTTATGCATTGGACTGTATTTCTGCAGAGCTCCTGCACTCCTCTGACTGATATTCCACCTCTCCAAACATTGACTCTGTGTTACATTTCATTAATGGGTGAGACGGAAAACACAGACAGAAACTCGCTGATGCTCAGTGTGAACATGTGATTCAAGTACTATAAGAGTAGTAATGGTCTGTATATGATATATCAATGAAGTCAATTTCCTGAACAGATTCTTGGTTGAAAGTCTACACTTAAGTGAGAAAATACACTTTTTAACACCAGCAGATATCAAATATTAAAAAATTAAGTGATTGCATTTCCATCAGATTTCTTAAGATGCTTTAGTTTAAGTCTTTAGCAACATAACACATCCTCTACATGCTTCCATAGAACACGACAAAAGCTTATCTGATGGCAGTGTCGAAAAATGGAGCGACACTGTCATCTGCTGCTGGCAAGCGGTACAGCATGTGTCGACCAGTGAGTGTCTCCTGTTTGTGTCCTTGGTGGATTTCCTGATGTTCTTGTCAGAGAGGTGGGCAGCGAGACAAGTGATTTCCTCCTGTACAACATTGTCTTACAGAAAGTTAGACACCAGGTGTAGCTTCAAATGCTTTTAGTTAAATGGTTTGAAAGTAGACATCATTGTAACTGCACATCAGGGGGTGGTGTAGATGCTGTGCTGTTACCGTGGAAACACGTGATTCACAAAGGAGCAGACTGTGTTGTGTGAATGGATGAAGGTGTTGCACATGGATTTTACTTCCTAAATAATACGTATTTGTACAAGGAGAATATGATGCTTTGTAACAATTTAACTAGAATTTCAGTTGACAGATGTACATATATCAGAAATCAAATGTGGAGCTGACTGATGAATTGTCTCTACCACACATGAGCTTGCAACACAAACACTGGACTTAAAGAAACTGCTGTGCACTCACAGTGGCAATATAATGGTTATATAGGAATGCAAGGAGATGCAAAAAAATCTTAGTTTATTGTGTCAGTGTGCTAACATTTGCTAATTGCTACAGCTGAGGCTGATGGGAATCTTACACCGGGTTTGTAGAATTTAGTTAAAAATCAAAGTTCTGTACGGGCTTAACAATGATGTGAATCTGATGGAGGTTGATGAAAGAATTACTCTGCAGCTAAGTGAACATTCATTTCCAAACCAATGCACCACGTCATGACAATCCTGTATTTGTTATGATGTTCACATTATCACAACTTTTTGATGAGGAGATAACCGAGGCAAACAAGTCAGAGAGAGAACTGATGTGTGGGTTTGAGGTAAACATCCAGACACTGTATTATTCAAACAGTGCACACACACACACACACACACACACACACAGATGAACACTGTCCCCTGCTGGAAGGTAGTGGTATACACAAAGCTGTGAGGGGAGATCAAGACATTTTGCCTAAATCCATCAAATTTGATCATGTCTTGCTAGACCAGATGTGTGAGCAAAGTTATATAAGTCTGTAAGCATGTTTATACCTTCAAATATTTGTTGAAAGACAGAAAGTTCTTTGCTCAGACCTAATAATCCAGTAAGTGGGGGGTTCTGTTGTAGCCAAAAATCTATAAACATAAACTGGCCAATGCTTTTATATTTCAAAAATGTCCTGGTTGTATCATTCAAAATATTTTTATTTAGAATAGATCATTAGAAATATCTAAAGCCATCAGCTTCTATGATATAACATTTCAACACTGTGAGGATTGAAGAGAGGGTACCAACTTTTTGCACTTGGCTGTTACTTTGAAACCCACCTTGCCCCAAAAATAACTTCATAAAGAGGTAAATGAAAATTTCATGTTAATATAAGAAATGTGAAGGACAAAACATCTAACAGACATGACGAGGAACAATGCATACATTTAAACAACATATCCTTCCTTCTGTCTTTGCCACAATGCCACAGTTTGAGACAAAATCTAAATATCACAGCATTGAATATATACAACTGTACTCCATACTCACAATCACAATCCACTTTACCTGGTGTTCAAACCAGGCAACGTGGCATTTACCCAGAGATTCCTGAAAGCTCCAGTGTAAATTTGTGCTACATGGTTTCAGCTAATTTATTTAAAAATTGTTTGTGAATGTGCACCAGTCAAGATTTATATCAACTTCCGTGATCAGGGCTCTGAGCCTGGAAACCAGACCAATCAGTGAGCTGATGTTAATTCACTGTCACAGATGGGTCTGGCCCCCCTCCCATTCAGACGGATTTCCATCTGTCCTCAGACAGGTCGGGCCAATCACATTTACTGATTCAAATGGGGCCAGTTTAAGGTATTTCCATGTCGCTGCAGCTGATGTAGAGAGATCTGTTGAATTTATAATTTACATCTTATATTTGCAATTAAATCAAATTACCAAACTACAATCTTTAGCAGCATCACAAAAAACCCAGCACATAGTCCACATGGTTTGGGACAAAATGATCAAAAGGAGCCCAGCACTAATATTTGTCCAAGTTAATCCATCAACCCTCCATGAGTCTCCAGATCTGTGTTTTGGTTCAGCCCTTGTTTTTTTGGCAAAAATGTCCCTCTGTATGTGTTAATCTTTATAAGGCAGACTTTGTAAAGATGTCTCTGACAAATCCACCTTTTTTCCACATGGTTGATTTTCATGAACTAGGGAGAGATGACAAAGTTTCATGAAAAATACAGAAATAACTGAAAATATTTTTCTCCAGGATGCATGAGTAGGCAAACGTTTTCCAAAAATCAAAATTTGAATTAAAAAAATTTGACATCAGCTTCATTAGAAAAGGATGTGGCTGAAGAAAAACCAGCAGCTGCTTCTCTTGACAAGCTGCAGGTCTCATAGAAGAAACCAACAGCAGCATGAGTTGACTGATCAATATCACAACCGATCAGTCCCTGAAACAGTAGAGCTCAGTGTTTGTCTCACACATGACAGTGAGGAGCTCACAGAAATCCAGGGGATCAAATTCTTTGGCTGTGGTGCTCATTAGTGATTTCACATACAATATTTATCTTGGTTAGTGACTGTGGTCAATACATTTAATAGTTCTATAAGCTCTATGACTTTAGTATTCTTAAAATATTCCTTAAAATAAGCAACCTGTATCAATATTTGAACAGAAAAAGATGCATGGTGTTGACAGCCTGTCTGACCTGTGTTAACCAGAGAAATTAAGCTGTAATTCCGCTTTTGAACACTAGATGGTAAAAGTGAGCGATTACTGCAGATTTGCAGGAGGATCCAAGTTAATCACATTGTTTTCCGAATAGTTGCCCTCATTGTGGCTCGTAAATAATATATAAATGAGGAATCAACATGCTTTGTAAACATAGACTATAATTAAGAAAATAAATGAACCTCTTCTTGTGAAACTGTTGTTCTTTTCAGTGACACAAGATGATTACTGTTTTAATAGGTGAATTAGTAGCAAGGGAGGATTTACAATGTAATCATGAACAGAATGATTTGTTTTGTTTCTTTTAGTATCTGAAGAACTGTTAGAGAAGCCTGATTAAAGACTATTTGAGAGGACTGTCGTGACTGTTTGTGGTCATTAAACCAAAACAAGAGAAGTGTAGTGAAGAAGACGTGGATACAAAGGATCTTGTGAAATAGAGCAAAATAGAAGACACCCCACACTAGGGACGGAGTGTTTATGATGACAAATGGCATGCGGTTAGCAGTCGTCAAGGCAACCGACCAGCCATCCACCGAGGCCTCTGAGACAGGAAGTAAAGAGAGAACTGAAAACAGCAACTGAAACCGAAACAGCAGTTGGTGCTCTGGTTGAACTGAAAGAGCTGTACGTGCGAGTATGAGCGTGTGTTTGTGTGCGTCTGCAACAAGGGAACATCTGCTGCTCTGACAAAAAGATCCCACACACACAGGAAGTATTTTCCACTTAGCACATATACCGCTTGATATTTTTGTGCAGATGTTACATAGACTAATTTGAACTATCTCAGAGCAGTGATGTGTTTTTTCCAGAACGCACAGACAACATGACCTGAACGTGGAGCACTTTGTTTTTACTGGACATTTTTATCTCAACACTAACAGATAGACCAGCTCTCCCAGTCTCCCACATCCCATAAACCTGGACTCTGAACTTTATGAGTGCACAAGATAAACCTCTAACCACCATCTACAATCTTTCCACAATGTATAAAACACATTAAATTCATCTGAATAAATACAAAAAACGGTCTTTATTCAGATTTACATGTTGATCCACATGTAGTTTTCATAATGTTTGCAGAATAAACAGTGATGACACATTGTGGGTCCAGTTTCTATTAGCTGGGCAGTTACCTGTGTTGCTTAACCTTGGGAGTTGAACGGTGATATTGTTTTGATCATACGTGCAAAGTGCCGACAGTGAGACACACCTCAGTTTTAAAAGTAAAAGTAAGCAATCTCATAAAGTGGAGGCAGGTTAGAAAGATCAGACAACCTCATGACAAATAACAGTATCACTACCCACTTTCCCCTGCTAACTTTTGGCTGCAATGACATCCCTTTAGCATAGACAGAAACAGAAATAGGCTCCAGGTTTAAGTGCACTTCAGTTGTTCCATGACAACCTCTTTAAAAGTGTCCACGGTCAGGCTTGTGAAGGCAGAAGGATCTGAACATTTAATTATCAGAAACGCAATTAGAACATGTCAATTTCAAGTCAGCTCATGCTTCAATGTTGAAATCACTACAATTTTAATTTAATTTAACACATTTTTGCTGGTGCAAAGGCCTAATATGAACTATACCATTTGCATGCAATGAAACAACAATTTTGGCTCCTTTACCAACTATGTTTACATGGACACCAATAATCCGACTATCGACCTTAATCTGAATAAGATATTTATGATGTTTACACAATTTGCCAACAGAATATCCCATTCATATTCCTGTGTGTATATAGATGTAAATTGTTTATTAATAGTATTATTATTATTATTATTCAGGCTAAGGTAATCAGACAATACTGTTTAGATGACAGTGTCTTCCTTGGACTGTTGTCTTAATCACATTACTATCAGAATATTGGTTTCCAAGTAAACATAGTCAAAGAAAAGCGTCTGATTTGGTCATAATGACATGGTGTAAAAATATAGCACTCAAAGAGGCTGTGAGAAGAACAAAAATCACTGAAGAAGATTGAGGAGCATTTCTAAGTACTATGAAGTGTTCCATTATCTTTCAATATGTGATGCAAGTTGGAAAAAAAAAGAAACATGTTGAAGAAACATTTGGAAAAACGACATCTATTCCACATCTGCTGTCAAGTAAACCCATACGCCTTAGATTGAATGAGAACCTTAAATAATTTCACCATGACGGTAATGTGCGTCCAGTGTCAAAATCTACAGGGGTTTGGTTCACAAACATGGCAGCATCTTGTTTATCCTCAAGAGCTGGGGCTTGGCTGAAAGCAGCCTGGGAATGAAGTCTGCGCTTTAGCCTGCTAGCTGCTAACACACTAGTAGCTTTCTGATTCACTCAGCGTAGTTCAGAACACAGGGAGACGTGACTCTCAGAAGATGGAATATGAACATTTCATAACCTACTTCTTCTTGGTTAATTATATTTTGCCAAATAATACTGAGACCACCAAGCTTGCTTCTTTACAGGCATGAGAAACAATCAAAGGAAAGAAGATCTCCTTTTGATGCTCAAGTTTATCATTCTGTACATACACTTCAATATAATGTCTTTCTTTGAGTTGAGATTTACAGATTGCGAAAATTTGTGCTTAACATACTGATGCTTGCACTGCGACAACTGAGCATCAGAATCAACTGAGGTTGTGGGCTGTTAGCAGACTAAAGCATAGATCATTTGTATCCATCCACACACCTTCAATACCATCTCGCTCGCACACGCACACACACGCGCACACACACACACGCACACGCACACAGTCCATAAGGTGCAGAAGCAGTTTGCAGGCATACATACGAGCTATGTACATTATTAACACCAAGAGGCAGGAGAGAGCAGAAGAAATCCATTGTTCACAGTCTTGTCAGTCCGTCTGTCAGCATGTCTGTCGTTCATCTTGTCAGTTCATGTCTCTGTTTAGGTCGGCATGTTTACCTGAGGTTTCCAGACTTACAAGTTCACAGGCACGCGCACACACACACACACACACTTGCATGGGGCAATTCGGGGCATATCAATGATTGTCATGACTGTCAACAACGTGCCTCTGATTCTTCTTGTGACTTGCTGCTAGTGGAGCCTGGTTTGCCGACAGGGACTTTAACTTCCTCATAACATTTGTTTTTTTTGGTTCCTCTGTCATCAACAGTTTGCTTCTAGGCTTACGTAATCTTTGTTCCATCCATGTGTCTCAGTAAATCATTTTAGACAATGTTTCCTGCTCAAGGTTCAACTCTTTTGAAATAGTAAGTAAATGGTTCTCTTCCCATTTATGGTGCAATAAAAAATAAGACATAAAAGAGGATGTTTGTGCACACATATACATTGAGAACTGGGAAACAAAACAGTGACATCAAAACATTTTGTTTTGTAACAAGTTCTAATACTTAACTGGTAAGTCATTTTAAATTAAATGTGGTACAATTAGGTAGTTTCATAATCAAAATAAGTTTTACATACAATAACATCCTCCTGTGATGAACTACTAGGGACTATTTGACATAGGAACTGAATGTTTGGGTTGACTGGAGGCTGTTAACAGCTTATAAAAAAAAAAGAAAGTTGATTAATATGAAAACATAGTCACAGCAGACTATGCATCTACAAAATATATTTTTTACTCATAAAATCCATATTAAGAAATTATATAAAAGTGCTAAATCTTCTCTTCACTAACCATGGTGTTTTAAAGTGTCGACAACAAGCAGCAGGGAAAATGATATACCTGTGACACATGGATGATCAAGACTAAATATATTCCAGAACAAATGTGAACACACATCCCACATATACACTCTAGATTCATGATTGCCGGCGTGTACATTCCACGTGTTCATACATTTTAACCTGGACACGGATTGTTCACAAACCCTTGCAGACATGGGAACTTGATGAAATTTACACAAACTGTTGCAGCCGTACAGATGCAGAAAGATTTAAAAGACTTCAATGTTCCCCAATTAGTGAGCAAGTCAAGCCCCGGAGAATATCATTAAAACCAGTCAGCAATTTTTCCAATCAAAAGGAAAACTCAGGGGACTAATGTCCCACACAGAAGCTACAATCAAAATCACAGATTTGGTAGTTTGGCCTTTGAGGCACCACGTGGCCCTGATGAAGAAAAACAACATTCTCTGTCATTCCTATGCTCTGACAACAGCTAGGATACCCCCCTTTTGGGGTCAGGAAGAGGTAACATCGGAGGTTTTCATTATGACACTTGCGCGCATCTCATGGGTGTGGCTGGTCCCCGGAGACGCAAGAGAGTTCTGGGTGTAGGCTGACGTCCAGCCATCCGTGTGGTAGCTGATGAGTGGGTCTGGGTCCCGCATGCTGGTGACCCTGAAGTTCGGCTTGTTGGCGCTGACAAAAGTGGCCATGCTGGGAAGAGAACATGTGGGAACTCTGACGACTGATGTGCTATAGTCCCGCCTCCAGACTGCACTGATACCCTTTTAAAAATAGGAGCGATCATGAAACATTCAGCAAGACAACATTTCATTTCACCGATACACAGATGATACACAATTATACCTCATTTAAACCACATAAGCTAAACAATCTAAGCACACGTCATAGCTGTTTATCATCTATCAAGGACTGAATGGCAGCAAACTTCATTCGATTTAAAAAATGTATATGTGGCCCAGAGCATCAAAATGTACAGATACAATCTTCCATTGGTTTCCAAATGTTGAGTTTGTGGCAAAGAACCTTAGGGTAACATTTGACACCTTTGTATTTTCTGAGCAAGATAAGATTCAATTATTATTTAATATTGTGCTGAATTACACTGAAAAATGAAACACCAAAACCTATTACCACTGATAAGTAGCAGTACTGGTGTGTGTGTGTATGTATTCACTGTGGGTACAATGTACTACAAAAGATCAACCTTAGATCAGTCTGTTAATATTTGACAGTCGTAGTTCCTGACAAGGCCCTCCCTTTTGTCAGCCTTGCAACATTACAGGAAGACACACACACACACACACACACACACACACACACACACACACACACACACACACACACACACACACACACACACACACACACACACACACACACACACACACACACACACACACACACACACACACACACACACACACACACCCTGTTTTACAGTGAGGTTGAAACAGGTGAAAACCTGTTTATCTAAAGATCATTCTATCATTTCATCATCACTCTCTCCTTTGTGTATTTCATTGTATATGACAGGAGACTCACCTCTTTGGTATCTTCTGTGTCACTGTCTGTGTCACTGCCTGTAGAAATAAACGCACATACAGAGTTGCAGTAATAAAACAGTACTCAGGAAATATATCAGTGACAAAGAGGGCAAGAGAAAGAGGAGGAATCTTAACTTAAATTGGGAAACCATATTAACATGGCTGGTACCTAGCATGGCACTTTTCTACTGTCTAAACAAAAATGCCTGCACACTAAATGTATAATTTATGTTAAAATCAGCTAAATAAACCTGCTTAACAAATAAACAAAAGAGAAGAAGAGAGAAGACAGACAACTACAACGATTGAGTAAGAGATCAAAAAAGGGTCAAATGTACAGAGAGGAAGGAGGGATGGAAAGAGAAAACTTAGTCTTAATGAGTGGTTAGTGAGAAAAGGTGGATACACAGAGAGGTGAGATAAACTAGATAAATACAAGATTTGGAAGAAAAACTAATATCACTATTAACACTTTACAGTCTTTATGGTTATGGGTCGATTTGAGAGGTGAAATCTTATTTTCAAAATTACACTACAATATAGAACTTTTTTAGTCTCCAGTGTAATTATTTCCAAGATAAATTATTAAAAACTTTACACTTTTATTTCAATATGGCAGAGTGCATTCTGCTGTTCCAACTTTTCAGTTCAAATGCAGCTTCAAAGATACTGATTAAATATCTGCCACAATAATTGCTGTTAACAGTGGTTTCTTTTTTCCACACTCAGTTGGTTTGCCCACAATTTCAGATAAGATCTGGTGACACTGATAAAGAAGCCACTTTATTTTAGTTGGATTGTGTAATAACAGGTGATGTAATGACGTCAGATTATCGGGTCACCAGCCGAACCACTTTTTTGCAGTTTTTTTTTAAAAATGCATTGAGCTTGACAGCCAACTGTAGCTTTATGTATAAACATTATACTATTAACACAAAACCTGTTTATGCAAATTCTGGTAATAAAATGTGGTGTTGTGTGTGGTCTCACCGCAGCATGAAGACACAGGGGAGATTTGGAGTGGGTACGAGTGGGAGGAGCTAACTGTTTGCTCCTCATTCTCAGTGGTTACTTCAATTGTCTGACAGACAAATGGCAGCTGCTCGCTTGTGATCACATGGTCTTCCACTGAGCTGTGAATGGCTATGAATGGTAACAGAGGTTATGTTATAATTAACTGAACACGCATGCACACTCTGATCCGACACTGTAAATGATCTACTGATAAAATGACAATAATGTATAGAATCTATCCACTGTTGTAAGACAAAGAGTTGTGATATATATATACTTCCACAAAATCTATTCTGAGACAAGTTTATTTATTCTACTCTGACTGAGCGCACAACCTGTGCACCACAATCTTAGGGCTCATCAAGGCCTCATGTCAAACAGATTAAAAAGAGGCCTCTTCCAGTTTCTATAATTTTTTCTAGGACAGCTGAACACAGTTCAAACGAATGGTTTAACACAGAATCAAGTAAATGCTTTGTGGAAGATTTATTTAACACACATTATGTCTATTCAAGACAACACCAGACATTACACTTCAGTAACCTACATGCCAGTTTTTGGACTTTGCTCATTCACCACTGTAACTACTCTGCTGTGGATATACAGAAAGATCCCTGTGCAATTAATGGCATTTTTTTTCTTTATTGATTTTGTGGCAACTTACATTTCAATGCACAAAAACTTGAAATGCAGGTCTTTTTGTGTGTATTTTTATTTCACTGAATGAAATAAATGCAATTCTAATCTAATTAATGCAACTTTGGTTTTTGATGTACTGCACTTTGAAGTGTTTGAAAGGAGCAATGCAAATAAAAATTAGTTTGGCTTCTTCTTGTCTTTCACCATGACCATGATCTGCTGGTTTCACTATGAGGGAGTGGGGGGGGGGGGGGTTGATGGCACTTCAATAACATAGCAGATGCAAACACTAAATAAACAAAAAGAAAACAATCTCTCCAGGTAAAAAAGTGGAGACTTACACATAGAAAACACAGACGAAGATGTCAAGAGAGTTTATGGTGATAAGAGCCAATGCATTGGTCGATGTGATGTAAACAAAATCATGTGATCTCCACAGTGGAATGAATATGTTATTTCTTGCCACTGTCTGCTGCACCAACGCTCACATGAATCTTGCATATTACATGTTGCTGTTGTTAATGCGTCTGAGCAGAGAACCTTCCGCTGCGTTGTGCAAGTGTGAAAGGAAAACGGACCCAATTCTCCGGAGATTCTCCGTAGGAACTGTCTGAAATGGCTATAGCAATCATAGTAAAAAGAAGACACTGGTGTCGTACCTGAGGCACTGTCCATCACTGTTGACTCTATGGGTTCCTGCTTGACCTCTTCCTGTTTGGAATAGTCGATAGGTCCAGCATGAGCTTGGAGAAGAATTCTGTCTGGAAACGGAGAAGGTACCTAAGGGTGAGAAGAACAAAAAAAATGTAAAAGGTTGATTATGGAAGACTGATATGGTCAAATGTACATACCGTACGAAATTAGAGCCTGACCGATTTATCGGTGGGCTGATACTTTCACAGATATATCTGTGTTTATGTTGATGATATACAGAATAAACAATGCAGATCAGATGTACGTTAATGTTTATATTTAAGTACAGAAAATATGCTATTTTACTTAATTTAAGTTATATATATAGATATATATATCTATATATATAGATATATATATGTATATATGTGTCTGTTATTTTCATTTATGTTTATTTATTTATTTAAGTTTATGGTCAAGCAATAAAATGTCAAGCCTCAATTACCTTTCTTTGTCATAAGGGTTTGATAAGGACATCTTAAATATTTGTTTTATAGATTTATTTTCCAAGAAGTGTTTTTACACCCTAATATCAGTATGGGCATTGGCCCCCCCAAACATCCCTAATGGGGGGCTCCATATCATAGTCATCAATCTGCCATCAACAACTGTATCAACACTTAAAAACATAAATAAAAACATGTTATTCAAACTTCTACACAAACAAAAGAAGCTCAGTCAATGTTTACATGTCCATTTAACTATAATATACTCTATATTGTTAAGCTTATTCATTCATTACATTTTAACTGTGATAGTGACAAAGTTCAATAAGACAATTCAGTAGCTTTGACATGAATATCTATAAAACTATAAAAATAACAACAAATAACATCTAGTGCCAAGTAAGACCTGGATTCACACAGTTATTCAGAGCATTTCATAAATTAAACTGAGCCAACAATACAACACCAACCAGTCAAATATCATCAAAGCATTCATGTTCATTACTCTGTATATCATAAGTCCACGTCTTTCCGTTTATTTATATCCAATACTCTGAGCCGTTTGAGAGGTTGTTGTTGGAAGATAGCATTTCTGTCACAGATTTTTGATATGGGCGTGAATATTTATGTACTTTTGATAAGTTATGTAAAAATGTATGTTCTTCAAAGTAAAATACAGTATAAGTACAGTTAATCAATGATTTTAGATTATATTTCTAATTTGATGTATGTTCTCTAGTACTTTCTGCTAATTTGATCATTTTATTATATGAAATGGAACTAGTAGCTATTGGTTTTACTTTGAATTGCTTAAACATGTGCATTACAGAGAAACAGAGAAACAGAGGCAGATGGAGAAGGAGCACTCTCTGCCAAAACTCTATGTGATGTGGGAACCGGAGCTGGAGCTGATTGTTCACGTTAGATACTGAGGCAATCTGCCACGACTTTCAGAAATCATTTGATCTGCTTTGATACAAAAGCAACATTTCTGGGTAAAGTAAATATTCCTATGATGCCTAATGTCACCAGACCAGTTCCCGCAAGTTACGGTTAAATTGCAAAGACTGGGTGTGAAATCAGAAACTTTTCTTCCGTGGTGTTTGTATTCCCTATCATGCGTCTGCACCTCTGCAATGCTGCTGCTCATGGTCACCACAATCCGAATATTAAATGGTTCTGAAAAGGTTATTTTAAAGTGTGGAGAGACCTGATAAAGACAGTTTTGTGTAATTTAGATAAAAGCTGCCTTATCCTGCAAGCGTTGTTGTTTTCAAGTGTGGGGAGGGAAATTATCAGTTTATCTACCTCTTTATTTTCCTTGGGCCTCCCCTCTTTGTCAGTCTTCTTCTTTCCTAAATAGACAAACACATAGAAAGACATTATTTTAGATTATAGAGATCGTTTTTAAAAAAAAAAAATTGACATTCAACTGGTCTTGAATGTCTTTAATCAGTGAATATGGAATTAATAGTAAGTACATTTTAAGAGAGAATGGTAACTTTAACCAAACCAGGTTGAGGAAAAGCAGCAGCACTCACCTTTCTTCATACTTCTCTCTGTGGAGGAGAGCATCTTATAAACTCTGAAGGCGTTAGTTCCCTTCTTGATGCTTTTATCCTTCACTTCCTCGATGTCTGGCAGACTGTTCATGGCACAGCGGAAATTAGCCTTCCACGTCTTTGGGTCCGGACGGTCTATGCCTGGCTGGTATTTACCTGAGCAAAAACACAAACAGGATTATTCTGATTATTGTTATTACAGAGATGCTTTTTTGGTACAGTTGACTAATATCATGAGGAGGACATTGACACTTTTCAGGCAGTTTTACATGAATCCATGATACCAGTATGTATGGTACATTATGGGAACCAGTTTTAAACTATTCAGTTAAAAGCATTATTTCTCATTTCTTAAATGCCCTATCAATTCATTCATTGGTCATCAAACTAAGTGGGGGCTCATTTTAAATACTTTATGCAGAGAAATTAAAATTAAAATTATTTCATCATATTGCTAATTTCCATACAAAAATATGAATTAATAATTTCTCTATCCATTCTCATCTTTTTTAATCTTTCTTTGAACATGGGGACATCCTTCTGACAAGAATTTATCTAAGTTTCAACATATTATATTTTTTCTCCTGATGTGATAAGGAGGTGTGTGAATTCCTGTTCTTACAGAAACCCTGTGCGCTTCCTTACAAAGACCCAATACCTGAAAGTCCTGTGGTCTAATTGAATGGGACAATCCACGACAACATGATTTCTTACTTGAAAACAGGATGCAAATCGAGCGTTTCTGTCATTTGAAACAGAACTGGTGCAGTGGACATGAAAATAAAAGCCACCAAAAAGCAGAAGCAGTCTTTAGGTAAATCTGTGTATTACCAGTGTGTATGGCCCATTTCATGAAGAGCGGTGCATCTTTCTCCAGGTCCCAGCCATGGCGCGCAGCATGCATCCACGGGATCTGGAAGATTCTCTTTTCCTGAAAACATTTACATATGCTCAGGTCTTGATTCAGTTTTTCCGCTAGTAACATTTCTGCATAGTGGATCACCACACCAAAATCTTTACTGCAGCGCTTAATAATCGCACATGCGACCAAAAATCAATGAACCAACTATTCCTTGGTCGCAGAGTTCACACACACACACACACACACACACACACACACACACACACACACACACACACACACACACACACACACACACACACACACACACACACACACACACACACACACACACACACACACACGGAGAAGGGGTTTGTCTAATTAGTTTAAAACAGTAGCAACAAAAAGTGTGATAACAGGGTTTCCACTATGGACCACTGCTGTAAAATGATTAGCGCCGCTGATTCAGGACCCGAGCAGAAGCTGCGGTTGGTTTGTACCATGTCAGAGTCTCTGTCTGGGTGTCCTACATCCACACTCCTGCTGACATGTACTCACTTTAGTTCTTTATAAACAGTTCTAAGAGTTATTATTAACTTATCTTATTATTAAGTTCTTAAGACCTGAACAGTACTGAAGTTTACTTGGTGTTGGTTTGATTCACTCCAGAGTTTATGGGGCACACATTTAAACACATTGAAAGAAAGCCCAAAATGTTGTGTGTATGCATTTCACCTGCTACACACAACATGAGACGCCCACAGTGTTAAAGTGGCTGGAACGATCCGGATTAATAATTCGACATCGATTAATAACTAAACTCATGTGATCGCCAGGTTGTGTGTAAAGAGTGACAAAGACGAGCAGACAGACAGACACACACAATCCTAAAGGAAATGCTGGAATACTAACCTAATACATAAACACAAAGCTAAAATCTCATCTAAATCATAACAATCAAGAGCCAGAGTCCATTTTATTTATTGTTTTGTTTTTGTGTGGTTTATTTCATTTATGTTTTATTTATTGAGGATATTTTACTATTTTTAATTCTAATTCAAATGCCAGACTGTATATTCTTAAAAATGTCATTGCTCTTTGAAAGGGTGTAATTGCATGATTATGCTATAATATCATTATATCAGTGGTATAAAATGGTTTCACAATGATGACAATAATATAATTTATCGCAATCATTTCTGGAACAATATATTGTCCAACAAAATGTGTTATTATGACTGACCTACCTTAATATTTTTAATAATGCACCAAGTGAGACGTTTCCTTGCACAGTTTACAGCCTAAGTTATCTGAGCATTCCTTTCATATACAAGCAAAATTGGTATTAGATACAATAGGAGATACAAGAAGATACAATATCATTAACTGAATCGATGTGTATATATATATATATATATGTACATGTACAGCACAGCAACCCCTCAACAAAAAACACGTGTGTGTGTGTGTGTGTGTGTACGTGTGAGTGCTCACTTACCTTATTAACCCATTTCAGTCCTGGTATCTGAGATGAGTTTATTTGTTCCTCCAGCCACGGTCGCATCCTCATCCTCTCTACTGGCATTGTGGCCTGTGAACACACAAACATATATTTATGATTACTGTATAATTATAATTGCTTATAACAATAATAAATAGGGCTAAGGCTTACTAAACAATCATATTTGATGGTTTATTGTTACAATAACAAAAAATGGGTTAGTAACAGAGCAGATATCAAAACTTAAAGTCACATGTCCTCCACTGTGAGAAGAAGCGACCACTTGAGGTTACAACCAGGCTGTGAGAGCACAGCAAAGTGTTGAACGCCTCTTGTCTGTGGTTGTAAAGATAGAAATCCTGCTCAGGTCCACTTCTTAATTTCCGTCTCATAAAATACCGCTCTAAAATTAAATTGTTTAATCATGTCTGTAATTGCAGCCCTTTAGCTCACTCCTATCACATTATCTGTATATGATAAACATTTTAAATAAAATACTTTAGAAGAAAGAAGAGCGAGAACCAAAAGAAGATAATGAATACCGCAGGCTGGTTGGAAAACAAACTTCACCCACCCCACCCACACTGGGGTGGGTGAAGTTTGCAGTGCGCCAACGCAGTGCCTGCTGACATGAGGACTGAGCTCCCTAACAGGTCAAACAGGGTGACAAAATATCATCCCTTTTTATTAAGGGCAGGGTTGAAACTTCCAGCTGCTTGATACGACACACACAGTCTGACTACAGAACGCTGTCTTTACTGGCCAACATTGGATATTATATTTGTATGATGGAATTATAGAACACACTATGTATTCATTTTAAGGTTGAAATTAATCAAAAGGTCAGTAAATCATGTGCAGGCCCCAAACCCTCTGGAATAGTCTACATGAGACTTGAAACTTCACTGTCTTTTTTTTCAATCATCACTCCAAATGTACTTTTACTAAATGGCTTTTACTTAATTGTTATTGTTATGACTTGGGTTTCTTTTATTCAGCTTCCTTTGCCATTACTTTTAAATGATATTGTATTAATTCATCTACTGACCTTGATTTAAGATTTTATATTATATCGTTAGTTGTCTTTGATTTTCAATGACATGGTATTATTTTGTTTGTTGTCATTACTTTTTAATTTGTAGTCTTTTGTAACATATAAAGATATATTTATTTATTATCATTAAGAGATGAAAGTAAGCCATACACTCGTACATCAATCTCATGATCTGTATTGTAACTATGTTCAACTGCATCGTCCCTGTCAAGTAAAATACACTTAGAATTTAATGTCTTTAAAAAACATTTAAACTACACATGGGGAACATATATCTTGAAGTTATTCTGTTTACATGTTGTATGTTATTTTGCCTGTTATCTCTGATGTTTTGTATTATTGCTTTTATTTGTCTTCTATTGTAAAGGTTGTTTGGAAAGGTGCTGTATAAACAAAGTTATTAGTATTATTGCTATTATTGGATTCAGAAAAGTAAATAAATTACATTAAGGCCTTTAAGGGTTAATAACTAGTACAAACAGCTACAAAATTAAAAACTGCAGTACTCATGGTAGTGCAGTTTTTAAGGGTAAAACTGTAGTACTATAGTACCACTCTAATGGTAGTTTTGGAACTAACAAATAACATTGCTTACGATCAACCACAAGAGAAACACGTTTTATTTCCTCAAAGTGTTAAAAACACGTATTTCTGAGCTGCAGAGCAGAATCAGAAACACGTGAATGAGTTCAAACAACAGTACTTTGGTACACAGCAGGTAAATAGAGCTACAGCTGGAACATCAACAAAAACTGACAGCAGTAGTTGTTGTACCGTAAGATCCTGGTTCTCTCTGCGTCTCCTCCACTTGTAAGTCAATGTTAGTAACAGGTTTAGTTTGCGTTAAACAAGGATGTAGTCAAAGTTAACCCGCCCCGTGTTGTCGTGCTGGTCCCAAAAAGAAACAACAACCGAGGCAAAAGTGAAAATAAACTCTAGTACCGAGTCAACAGAACTAGTCGCACTTTCACTTGCACACGCAGAGCGAGAGGGAGCCGTCATGTCCGCGACTGAACGGCGTGAATATGCGGAAATGAGACGGTACCTGTTTGCTGAGGACGGCCTGTAGCTCCGGGCTCCCGCTGACACCCCGACGATACCAGCCCGAGTCACACGGCTCAACTTCTATCCCGGACTTTCACACAAAGTGCAAAACAAAAGTGTGTCCGCGGCTCTTTTCTGTTTCTCAGCGGAGAGCGAAAGCAAAACAGCGGCCGTTGAGGGGAAGCGGGGGCTCGCGCTGGAAATCCCCCTCCTGCTCTCTAGCGCCGTCGCGGAAGTGTCTGCGGCCGCGTGCGCGCTTCACCGGAGGAGCTGAAATACGGAGAGGAATCACTCCGCTCTTCTTTCCTGTGACTACGAAAACAAACCGAAACCGTTTCGTTGTGCCGTATTTCATTTATATGGTTATTTATGCGTGCACATGATGTTACTGTAGTAATACAAAGCTTAAATTTGTGTCAGGTTTCGCATGTATATATATATATATATATCATAATATAATATTTTCAAATGGGACATTTTATGAAAGCAAAAATAGATTTTTTTTGCCAACACGTGAATTATATTTTGTAGTTAAACTGGTAATAATGACAATAATTATTTCATATTAGCAAACCAAAGTAAATATTTTCCTGACCAAAGTAAAGGGATAGTTCACCCAAAAATGAAAATTCACTCATTATCTACTCACTACTATGCTCTCACCCAAGGGGCACTTAGCAGTAACTGCAGCTATGCAGCGATGCTACCAGATCTAGCTATGCTACCGCGCACCCTTGGCCGAGAGCTTGTGTGCAGTTTGTGCGCGTGAACACTGCTCCAGAGGAGGACATCAGTGGACATCTTGGCTAAAAACACGGTGTAAATGAATGATGAATTTTGGGTGAACTATCCCTTTCAGTTTTATCTTTGATATTATACATAATTATTATTATATAAATTACAGCAAGTGTACAATGAGAACCTTCATTTTAACTTTAGCCAGCTATAATCCTACATTATTATTACTATTAGTATTATTATTATTATACATTATCAAACAGCTGTTTCAAAGTGCTTCAGCTGTTTCAAAGTGCTTCATGTGTAGTCCCAGGACAGATGCTATACTGTCACCCTAAAAATAACATGAAATCCAAACTAAATGACCTTGTATGATTTTATAGCCTCTACACTATATGGCCAGTGTAGGAGCAGTTGAGATAGTTCAGCTGACCATATGGGTGTTAAGTGGATTTTATGTTTTATTTTGTATTTTATCATCTACATCTTTTAATTTAATCATGTTGGTAATGTTGTGATTTATAACCTATGAAAAGTTGCTGCTGTGGCACTTTGTGTGTGTGGACAGACTACACCACACTTACTCACAAAAAGTGTGAACTACATGTTCTGGAGAAAACCGAGAGGATCTTTGGGCTGGATTTCATTTTCACTTCCTCTCCCCCCACACCCCCCCTCCCCGTCCGGCCCCTTTCTGCGCAGCTGATGCTGGAAACGAAACCAGAAACTTAAAGCTACCAGCTTGTGTGTGCGTGAGTGTGTGGGTTCCTGTACTTCTATCTTTGTGAGGACCATTTTAAGCATAGACCCTACAGAAATCAAAACATCAAAGATAAGAAGTTGAATACTAAATAATAATAATAATATGTCACTTAAAATCAAAGTCAAATTATATAGTACAAAACCTATAATCACAGACAACAACTCTTGTCCTACTTGATCTTTTACTTACACATTATAAATAAAATACACAGCTCTCATCCTCTTAAAGTCACAATACTCTATAAATCCTTATCCATCTTTACATCATTAGTAATTTATTACCACAATAACAATTTACTATGAGAAAACAATTTTCATAAGAAGAAGCAGCAGAACAGTTTTTTAGTGTTTAATGTAAAATACACTTTGGTCATAGTTTAACCACACACCTCTATCTGCAGGACATCAGGTCAGGAGGAGAATGAAGTGGAAATAGCTGCACTATACACATAACTGCCCCCCCACACACACTTAAGCTGGGACTGGGGAGAGGTCTGATAAACTATCAGTGAAAGTTAATAGTTCAACAGAACTCTCTCTCTCACACTCACACGCAAACACACTCCGACACGTGTGCGCACGATCACACATATCCGATTGTCTCAACAGACAGGCTGTTCTATGGCATCAAGGCCCACAGTATTTCTCTGGCCTCCTCTAGTGTTTTCTATTTAAATGCAGCCACTTATTGATAAACCCACTCTGGTAAAGTGTTAATCATTCATATACATGACTAAAACATTAAGGGAACACTTAATCATCAGTATAACACCAAGTCAGTTCAACTTCTGGGATATTAATCTGTCCATTTAGGCAGACCAAGTAATTGTGAATCATTTCAGATGCTTTGGTGTAAATGTGACAACAGGTGCAATGGAGGCAAAAGCAAGACAAGCCCCAAAGAGGGAATGGTTTTATATGTGGTGGCCACAGACAGCTGCTCTCTCCTTATCCTTCCTAGCATTATGTTCTGCTAGTGTCCTTGTCACTACTGGTAGCAAGAGGCGCTACCTGCAGCCCGATCAGGTGGCACAGGGAGTCAAGCTCCTCCAGGATGGCACATCCATACTTGCAGTCACAATAAGCTTTACTGTCTCAAGTCTCAAGAGCATGGAGGAGACACCAGGAGACCAGCCGTTACACGAGGAGAGCTGGACAGGGCCGTGGAAGGGCATCAACCAAGCAGCAGGACAGGCATCTGCTCCTTTGTGCGAGGAGAAACAGGAGGAGCACTGCCAGAGTCCTACAAAATGACCTCCAGCAGCCTTTGACTGACCCTCACATTCCCCTGACCTAAATCTGATTAAGAACGTCTGGGACATTATGTATCTGTGCATCTGACGCCACCAAGTACCACCACTGGATGGGCAGCAGTTTCCTGGGAATGGGCTCCCAGGAAGGATGCCATCCTTGTGATCAGCTTGTGATCTCTTGTGTTTACGATAAGAGGTGATGTTGATGTTGAACTTAAGTTTCCTGCTGGGCTCTTCTCTTTGGTGACTGTCACGTGTAAGCAACAATCATGGTCCAATCATGTTTTACTTCTTTGTGCCTTGGAAATATTAAAAGGGGAGTTTTATTGTCTTTATACAACATATTGTGATCCTCACCCAATCTGTGTTTTGTGTGAATATTGTGTATGTGGACAATTTCTGCAACTTCACAGAGACTAATAAACAACAAGAATAGGTAAATTGCCTGGGACACGTCCAATCAGTTTTACCACATTTTAATTTCTTGTGCTAATTCAAAAAAACAGAACTAGCAAATACAGGGAATTCATTTTCTAATTGCATTTATCTTCGAATGATAACCCACAGAAATCTCTGTGAATTCCAGGCCGCTGGTTTTCAATTTTCGCTGGTTCACTAGTTTACAGCCACTGTGATTACACAGCCACCTACTGGTATCATAGTTCACGACATCTCATTAAAAATAAACACATTGAGCAGTGGCAGCTTCTCCTGTCTGTATTTAAATGGATCTCTCTGAACACACTTAGATCCGGGATGTTTCCACAGATGTTCTTACAGTTGATAGAAGCACAGTTGAGAAATCACTTACAGAGCTGTGACAAAACGCAGACCCTGGTTTCTTAACTATTTCAGTCAGACTCTATAAAAATTAATACAACTACAACGAATGTAATTTACTGTTAGGAATTCCATGGACAGACACAATTTACACACTGCAGCAAACTGCCTCCAGGATCTCCTCAGCAGCTTAAGTTTGTTGTTTTGTTTTACATATCTCTCCTGATTTGTATGGTATTTTATCTGTGTCTGTGTTTATTGTATGCATTTTTTTACAGCACACTAAATATATTAATATGTAAATAAACTGTTATGTTTGTATCCACATATTGTATTATCTATATACTCATAGTGCACAGTGTGCACTTCTAAAATAACTAAATCCAGCTACAATCCTGTGTCCATCAGTCTCTTTTTTCAACATCGGATATTACCAAATAATCCTGTGGTTTTCTGGGATTGTGTCAAACTGTCACACTGTCAGGTCCAGGGAGAGTGGAGGTAAACTTGAGAAGAACAAATATGCTGCACAAATTAAATGATGCTTTAAGTGATAATATGTCAGCACAGAACAGAGTCAGACACAAGAGTAATATCACTCTTACTGGTTGCTCAGCTCAGATTTAGAACAGTTACAATCATCACTCTTCGACTTGAACATTACTAAAGTTTTGAAGAAACACTGATCAAAATAAAAAAGATTAATTTTCATATGTCTGCCGGCTTTCAAACTCACTACAAAGGACACAGTCACATTGATTTACAGTATTGTGTTACATGTGAAACAAAAACATAAAAAACAAACTGCACATATGTATGTACTGAAATTAAATGCTAATGCTAATGTGCATCTGTAGAAATTATTGCAACATGCTTGATTAAAAAACTGGTTCAGGTTTTCTGAAGGAGCCAACACAAAGAAATACAAAAGGACAAAAATGTCGAAGAAATAATGATCAAGATTTAACAATAATTAAACTAACATGTTCCCTTTTATCCTCATGCTGTTGGTGCATTTGGGTTCTGCTTGTTTGTGCAAATATCTTTGACAGTAAAATGAGAAGAGAAATGTGTAATTTCAGCAAAGTCCCATTTGACTCTATTTCCTACAGGATAAACTCAAAGTTTAGCGCCACCCTGCGGTTGACTCGTGTCATGATCTGCATCAGCTCCAGTTCTCCCTTGTAATGCACCAACATCTCACACAATGACTGCATGAACCAGGAGCCGTTGGATGTGTTTCTCCATGAGTAGTAACCTGCAGGACAGAAGAAAGTGTATGTCTTTTTTAATATGTTCCACAAAGTGAGAATGAGGTTAGTACAGATATCAGATATTCTTCTGTTTCGTTTATTGGATACAGTGTAAAGGCCTTTACACACTGGGGGTGTGATGAATAAATGATGCCAAAATGTGAAGTAAGATATTTCATAAGGAAATATTCACAATTGCAGCAATGAAAATTTGTAACAGATGAAACACAGTCATTGTCATTGTCATTATGCAAAGTGTCTTCTTTTGGTTCATTATGAAACTTTGGTGGGACAAATTAGAATATGACAGTCTAGATAATAAATGGGGAACACTGAAGCATGATGACCTCAGCTCCACTTTAACAGAACAGAGAAAGAAAAGGAGTTCCAGTCTCATTCAGTATCCTGGCCCTGGCTCAGGACATATTTTGGGATGTTGGTGGGACAGTTTAAAGTCCTGCTGGTGACCTAGAAACACATCTGAGGAGGCAGAGGACCATACCTGTATCCTGTTGACCCAGATAGTTGTACAGCCAAAACTACTATAGTGTTCAGTGAGTGGTTGATACCTTTATTAGTAGTGCAAAAGCTAAAATATAAATAAAAAACAGATTTTTGCTGCATAAAATTTAACACATCTAACACACATTAACAACAGCTTGAAAAATATATTGATATGCAAAATAAGTGCAGAAAAACCCCAATGTGTAAAAACTAGAATGTAAAGGTCAAACATCTTTCCTGCTGGAGCCATTTACCTGGAGCAGTGGAATAAGCGTACAGGAAATCTGCCTCCACAGGAATCCTCTCTGATGTTTGCTCATCTACACTGTCTGTCTCGATCATGGCTCCGTCATCCAGGGCTGAACCACGACACGCCTAACAGGGGCACGAGACCCAGGTTTATATCATCAGCTGTCACAGTGTTAACCCCAACAGTAAGGTGGTAACTGAAGCAAGTTACATTTGATTGTTGTAATAACGTTAAAGGGCCCATACTTTACACCTTCCTTGGATTTTATTTGAGGTATTGGTACACGCTGAGATAATATATCAGTGGTTTAAAGTCGAATCACCCCTTCGTCTCCATGACTCAGCAACACACACACACACACACACAAACGATGCACTACTACTGTGGTCCTCCTCAGATACTAAAGACAAACACAGGGAAAGATAGATCAGTCCAGATATTATTTCCTTTCTTAATGAAGATACTTGGTGGTACGATACTTGTTCTTGAGAAGAGCGCTGATAATTTAGGATTAAGCTGATGCAAGTCACTACAGGTCAGAGGGGATGGATAAGCACTTTCTCAGGATGAAAAAGAGGTGTCATACACGTACAAGAACCCGACAAAGATGTCAACTTAGAAAGATGACAGCCTTTGGGGATAGGGGCTGTCGTGTTCTTTTATCCCGAGATATGAGAAGAGTCTCGGTTTGGTTCAACAAGTATTTATTTAGAAGCAATGGAAATTACAGCATAGCTATGGGCACTCAACGCACAGCCCTGGCCAAATCAGTAGCACGGGGTAGTCAAGAGTCGCCCCGAATGGACGGCGGGTGCATTACTTATAATAGTAGGTAAAACTTAATTGGTCAATAACGAGGGGGAGTTGCCGTAGTATTAGACTTTGGCTTTCCCTTGCTGGTGCGCAGGCGTAGTCCCCAGCCTATTGGCACTGGAATCGAATGATGAGGAGCCGATCCCAGTTTCTCCCCTCCTTTGTAGCATCAGGGCAAATCTTCACATTTCTGACAGTGTTTTGGTTTTGTGTTTTAAAAACAAGCCTTGATGGTGTTGTTGTAGATTGGAGTGAGGAATATCGTGTTCCTGCTTTAACGGCTGTATGTTCTGTGTGCGTAAGCATACGCATTTTCTATCTGCCCTTCAGAACCTGGAGCAGCTGATTTAATTCTTTCTAGGGCATAGGTCACAGTTTCTTATGAGCACAGTGGATTCATGTATGTGTGATGTCGAATAAAGCTAAGGGAATACTGTAATATCCCGAAAGGGCTCAGACCCAATTTTTCCAGACATATTCCTCGATGTAGGAGGTGGGGTTTATGATTTATAATGCAACCAGGGGATGATCAAGATTATTTAGTTTCACTTTTGAGGAGCAGTCATGTCATCTATCTTCATATATAGTCTATGATAACATACAGACTACACCTGATATACTGCCAGCTAGTGGTGGTTAAGAGCTTCAGCGGTAATGTCATATCTACAGGATGAACAGTAAGTATAGTTTTTGTCAACCTGATAATTGAAAATGAAAAATGGATGATTCCAATATCAAAGACCTTTTTTGATTTAAATCTATGAAGATTTGTAGTTTATTACCGCTCGTCAGAAGATTTTTCATCTGCCTCACAGTCTGGTCATTGGCCACTCTGAGTTTATAACCCAGCTCAGAGAAGGTCTTCATAGCAAAGGCAGCATCGACATCCGTCCCGTTACGATAACTCATCTCTAGACACAAAAACACGTGGGGATTCAGTAGAAATTCAATGGCAGTTTCTACGATAAAGTTCAAAGGCAGGTATGTAAAGTGAAAACAGGAGGATCGGGTGGTGGCTCTGTTAAAGCTTTAATGATCATTCATGAGCCTGTTGAACTGCCTCACACCAAATGATCACTCCTACTACTATCGTATGGACTGTGATTAAACACTGGAACAATACGAAACATGCACATACTATGTGTACTGTGTTTAAGATCCTTTTTGAACCATGTGACTTACTAAATGTAACACAAGAGTTAGTTGCAAACATTCCCAAAATGATTTACTCCCCATAATGTAACTGTGTGAATACATCTTGGGCCCCCACAACATGAGTAATACATGCAACACATAACTGTAACACCTGTAAAATACAATACAGTAAGAAAACACACTGATAGGTTTGTATGTTAGTCACAATTTATTTTTATACTTAACGCATTTCAACATGAAAAAGTAGAAAGTAGAACTTTCATGTTATGTCAAGAAAGGAAACATTGATGTACATCCTGTTTGTACAGATCATATGACACAAAGACAGGAAATATGCTTTTAATACTTTTAAACATGTAAATAAACAGTGAGCCACTTATGGTCTGAGTGGACAAAATGATGGAGGTTTAACTGAGTGTAATTCAAAATGTCGAGCAACTTCTGGCCTTAAAAATCAAGTAGTTTTAGTACAGCTCATATTTTATATACAACATATATGCTTTGAGTGTGTGTGTATGACAATATTCTATAGTGTATTCATTACAAGTCTCACTCTTCAGCCTCTGTTCCATTTGGTCATTGAGTTGTTTTCAGCTGATGCTCTGCCGCCTGAACATGCTTCGTCTCCAGCAGCAGAGCTGGTAAACTGGACACACACACACACACACACACTACTGTAAATAGAGGCTGCCATTAGCATGCTAACATGCTAAGGTTTAAAAGGTATAAAGTCTGTCATGTTCACTATCGTACATTAGCATGCTAACAATTTTAGATCTACACACAACTTATATGTGAGGCTGACTTGAATGTCTTTAGTCTCGTAAGTATTTATTGATAAACCTGTCACTATCAGACAAACTACAATTATGAAGTGATGATAGCTGGGATGAAAAGTCGCGAAAGTGATGAAATCCCAACCTTCAGAGGAAAAATATTTTTTCAGGCAAAATTCTCAAAATCACAAATGTCACAACAGATAAAGTAAGAATATCACCACAATTTGTCGGCTATGTTGTCTGAAAACCATGAATGTCAAACTTTAGCCTTTTTATCTTTGCAGTTTGCCATAGTTACCTTGGCATTTTCTCTCTTTAGAACCCTGAGCTCCTTGTATGTGGAGACCTGAAAAAGCAGAAACCCCAGACAATACTTGTGTATTACAATTAAATTAAAATTACTTACTTACTTATGGCATTAATCCATATCTTTCATTTTCGTTTTTAGTTCATACAACACAGTACATATACACATGTATGTAAATGTATTATATATATATATATATATATATATATATATATTATATAAATAAAACTTCAGCAACAAATTTTATTTCTTTGCAACATTTTTGGCATGAAGACATAGTTATAAATGTTGTTAGAAATCCAGTGTGGACAAATCACAACTCGCACATCAGATCAAAAACACGGCACTGGCATTTATGCACTTTAGCCTTGAGGTAATCAATGAGATGACTCTATTTCTGGTCTTACAAGTGTTTCACAATGTCTCATGTGAACTTTAAAACAAAAAACCTTAAAAGCTAAGAAATTATAATTCTGTATAAGATTCGCTAATCAGAGGTCTATGGGTTTACTATAACGCAAACTGTACTGTTTGAGTAGGTGGCAGTAAAATATACAAATTGCCTTCACGTCTGAATGTCAAGCTGAAGCATCTTGAAAACGACCGAGTTCAGTCGCTGTTTTACTTCGACTCCTCACAACATAATTTGGAAAGTCTGACCTTTTCCAGGATTTGCTCTTTCACATTGGAGGAGAAGGAATCGATAGACTGTTTGACTCCCTGACAACATACAGATACACAAAGAATGTAACCTAAGTGCACCAAACCTTATAGATATATTTGAGAAGAGTAAGTGCTTAGAAGTGGAAATGTACCTGTCCTCGTCACAGAAATCGAGGAAGGCATCCAGCACCACCTTTAATGAGACTTAATCAATAAATTGGCTCTTTTCCCTTACTTTGAAGGGCTGTTCCCCCTTTTAATCAATTAGTTATTTAATATTAATATTCAATGTTTTATTTTGATAACCAAATTTATTTACTTGAACATTACTCAAAATAAAAAAATAATTTTCATAAGTCTGCCGGCTTTCAAACTCACTACAAAGGACACAGTCACATTGATTTACAGTATTGTGTTAAATGTGAAACACTTTATTTTTACCAACATAAAAAACACACTGCACATAAAAAATACAAAAGGACAAAAATTCCTAAAGAATAATGATCCAGATTTAACAATAACCTAACTAACATGTTCCCTTTTATCCTCATGCTGTTGGTGCATTTGGGTTCTGCTTGCAGTGACATTAAAAAAACTAAAACTCGTGTTATCTTGTTTGAACAGGCCCACACAGTGCACCACAAATCTTTTGTGCAAATATCTTTGCCAGTAAAATAGATGAAAGAGAAATGTGTAATTCCAGCAAAGTCCCATTTGACACTATTTCCTACAGGATAAACAAGAAGTATATTTCATTCTATTGAGGAAAGTACAAGTCTTTGGTCAACATTGAGACAATACAGGGAATCTGCTTCTTGCTGCTAAATCCAGGTAGGTTGGAGGAAGACTCAAAGTTTAGAGCCACCCTGCGGTTGACTCGTGTCATGATCTGCATCAGCTCCAGTTCTCCCTTGTAATGCACCAACATCTCACACAATGACTGCATGAACCAGGAGCCGTTGGATGTGTTTCTCCATGAGTAGTAACCTGCAGGACAGAAGAAAGTGTATGTCTTTTTTAATATGTTCCACAAAGTGAGAATGAGGTTAGTACAGATATCAGATATTCTTCTGTTTCATTTACTGGATACAGTGTAAAGGCCTTTACACACTGGGGGTGTGATGAATAAATGATGCCAAAATGTGAAGTAAGATATTTCACAAGGAAATATTCACAACTGCAGCAATGAAAATTTGTGACAGTTGAAACACAGTTAATTATTCAGAGAGCACTAGTGTTTCCCAAAAATGTATTCAATCTATGGCAGTAGTATGGGTGCCATGGACGAACGTTGCTCTCATGCACAATAAATTCCAAAAGCCAGGCAGGTACACAGATTAAAGAGTGAAGACAAGTTATTGTGTAAGAGAGAACAACAACATTACATTCTACTTTCGGGTACGCAACTGCACAACTGCAGCTAAAACTTTGAGGTCTGAGTGTCTGTGTGGACAGTAACAACTTTATGGACGATAGTAAGAGCGCACAAGCAAGCATACAGCAAATATCACTGCAAAAGTACTGCTACAAACAGCTATACAATGCAGTAATGGAGCAAAACACCAAGTTAGAGATCTGTTGTGTCATTATGCAAAGTGTCTTCTTTTGGTTCATTATGAAACTTTGGTGGGACAAATTAGAATATGACAGTCTAGATAATAAATGGGGAACACTGAAGCATGATGACCTCAGCTCCACTTTAACAGAACAGAGAAAGAAAAGGAGTTCCAGTCTCATTCAGTATCCTGGCCCTGGCTCAGGACATATTTTGGGATGTTGGTGGGACAGTTTAAAGTCCTGCTGGTGACCTAGAAACACATCTGAGGAGGCAGAGGACCATACCTGTATCCTGTTGACCCAGATAGTTGTACAGCCAAAACTACTATAGTGTTCAGTGAGTGGTTGATACCTTTATTAGTAGTGCAAAAGCTAAAATATAAATAAAAAACAGATTTTTGCTGCATAAAATTTAACACATCTAACACACATTAACAACAGCTTGAAAAATATATTGATATGCAAAATAAGTGCAGAAAAACCCCAATGTGTAAAAACTAGAATGTAAAGGTCAAACGTCTTTCCTGCTGGAGCCATTTACCTGGAGCAGTGGAATAAGCGTACAGGAAATCTGCCTCCACAGGAATCCTCTCTGATGTTTGCTCATCTACACTGTCTGTCTCGATCATGGCTCCGTCATCCAGGGCTGAACCACGACACGCCTAACAGGGGCACGAGACCCAGGTTTATATCATCAGCTGTCACAGTGTTAACCCCAACAGTAAGGTGGTAACTGAAGCAAGTTACATTTGATTGTTGTCATCACGTCAAAGTGAGACCACAGTTGACTAATATACCAATTTATTAGAAGCTAAAAAAGACAAAATAGTAAAAAAAATAAATAAAACAAATATCACCATACAAACCTTTCACTACAACACAAACAGTTTCATACAGCGCATTTGTATGTTCACATGGGTTTATGTTACTAACCTGTATGAAGAAGAGCTTCGGTTTGCCAACCAGACTTTTGCAGTGATCCCCTTTAAAGTTTCTCGTCAAGTTTTCCAACCTCTCACAGCCGTCTGTGCCATAAATCACCCCTTCGTCTCCATGACTCAGCAACACACACACAAACGATGCACTACTACTGTGGTCCTCCTCAGATACTAAAGACAAACACAGGGAAAGATAGATCAGTCCAGATATTATTTCCTTTCTTAATGAAAATACTTGGTGGTACGATACTTGTTCTTGAGAAGAGCGCTGATAATTTAGGATTAAGCTGATGCAAGTCACTACAGGTCAGAGGGGATGGATAAGCACTTTCTCAGGATGAAAAAGAGGTGTCATACACGTACAAGAACCCGACAAAGATGTCAACTTAGAAAGACGACAGCCGTTGGGGATAGGGGCTGACCAGGTGTGAGTGGGCCGTCTCAAAATCATGTCCAACCTCCTTCAGGTTCTACCCAGGTGACACCTCTCACCTGAATGTTCTAGACATTTTCCTGTTGTTGTGAACGCATCTTACGTGGACATTCTCTCCTGCTGTGTTCTTTATATGAGATAGGAAAAGTCCCGAAAGGGTTCAGACCCAATTTTTCCAGATATATTCTTGAGTTCTGGTACGTAGGAGGTGGGGTTTATGATTTATAATGCAACCAGCAACCAGGGGATGATCAAGATTATTTCGTTTCACTTTTGAGGAGCAGTCATGTCATCTATCTTCATATATAGTCTATGATAACATACAGACTACACCTGATATACTGCCAGCTAGTGGTGGTTAAGAGCTTCAGCTGGTAATGTCATATCTACAGGATGAACAGTAAGTATAGTTTTTGTCAACCTGATAATTGAAAATGAAAAAATGGATGATTCCAATATCAAAGATCTTTCTATGTAATTGTTTTAATTTTTAAAGTGTATTACCGCTCGTCAGAAGATTTTTCATCTGCCTCACAGTCTGGTCATTGGCCACTCTGAGTTTATAACCCAGCTCAGAGAAGGTCTTCATAGCAAAGGCAGCATCGACATCCGTCCCGTTACGATAACTCATCTCTAGACACAAAAACACGTGGGGATTCAGTAGAAATTCAATGGCAGTTTCTACGATAAAGTTCAAAGGCAGGTATGTAAAGTGAAAACAGGAGGATCGGGTGGTGGCTCTGTTAAAGCTTTAATGATCATTCATGAGCCTGTTGAACTGCCTCACACCAAATGATCACTCCTACTACTATCGTATGGACTGTGATTAAACACTGGAACAATACGAAACATGCACATACTATGTGTACTGTGTTTAAGATCCTTTTTGAACCATGTGACTTACTAAATGTAACACAAGAGTTAGTTGCAAACATTCCCAAAATGTCCAGTTATACTCTGTAATGTTTCCACCTCAGTGGTATCAGTGTGGGTAAGCACTCAACAAACAGAGTGGAGGGAGCAGGAAGATCAAAAACCGTGTAGAACAGAATCTGTATCTGTTGTCTACATTGTGAAATTCACAGAACATTTGTTCATGTTTTTGTTTCATGAACTGAAACAGACAGGTGCGTGTATCAGTGCATATGAATTGTTGAGTGGGTGTTTTTACTTGTGCTACTGTGGAAGTTCTTATTGTTGATGATCACACAGGTTCCAATGCTGGGATAGTCCATCTTGTACCGGTAGGGGTCTGAGCCTGCAGCTGTACTGCCTTTACTGCTGGGGGTAGAGTCCACTTCCTCAGACGTCTTGTTGCTGCCTGTGGCCGCTCCATCCGACCTGAACGTTTACACACACACATTTAGTTTCACCATCCCAGTGTGGACAATTGATTGACTTAATGGATTATCTTGCCCCTTGACCTAACACTAACCTTCATGACTGACACAAAAAAAACTGCTTTTCCCCTATTTGGAGTGCGGCTTTCGTCCCTAAATTGAACAATGAACTGATCTTTAGTCTGAAATTTGCCTATGATAGAAACACACACACATTGAAATTATTTCAAACTTGTTAAGCACCATCACAACTATACATGTATTAACCTGTTTTGACAACTTGTTGGTGACTCAGCTTGAATGGTTTGTTAAACCACAGTCAAGTGAGTGCTGAAGGTTTATAGCCTACACTGTCGTTAACGCACAGGCAAAGTAAAACTGTTAGCAGGTGTCGTGGACAACTAAAGGACGATATAAAACATTTTTGTTAATTCAATAAAAATATAAAATCAACATAAACAAGGACTATAAAATTAACCCAAAGGTCATGGTGGCCATGAATCCCTCAGAATTAATCTTGGTCATTCAATACAGAAGCACTCGGTTACTGAGCCATACCACTAAATTAAGAGAGGAGCAGAAATCTGAATACTACATAGTGACTTTCACACTCATACACATCTCCCCAACTCTCCAGCCTGCTTTGTTTCACCTCCCAGGGTGAGACAAACCAGGCCTTTATTATTCACAGTGCATGGCACTGATTGACCTCATGTGATGACGAGGTTGCAAAGCTCTGCCCACCTTCAACCTGAGCAGAGGTGGAACTGGCTAAAGTTAGGCTACAACTGATAAAGCAAGGACTTACGAGTGAGCAGTGTATGAGTCATATTTCCTCTACATCATCTCTATTTGGTGGCCGTTCAGGTCGAGGAAATCAGTGTTTCAGTTTGGGTTAATCTCATTTCACTCTTTTTATCTTATTTTTTTTATCAATTTGCCCACACACCTGTCTGAGTTACATGCCCTGCAGGGACTGATGGATTCTATAGGGCTCTCTGAGTGCAGGCTACCTATCGCCATCAGACAGGTTTAGGTCGTCAGTAGTGGTGTACAGTAATCACCTCTTTGAAAACAACTTTAAGGCATCCACAGTGTCGCCACCGCTCTGCTTTTCACCATCAGCCATGTTCCTACACACATCAAGAGAAAAATCTGAAAATCTGTGACAAATGTAAAATAAAAATAAGAGTAAAAGTACATGGAAAAATACAAAAATGGGTGAAACCTGCTCACACTCTACTGCACTGAACCCCTGAAAAATACAAACTACCTTTATTACCATAAGAAGTATTAGAGAAAAGAATAAACATTTTCTGACTTAGCTTCATTTATATTATTCCACTACTGCTGGCTTTTGAGGCTGGTTACATTTCTGCAGTCTGTCATGTCTTCTGGAATGAAGCTCTTAACATCCCTCTGCAGCTACAGCCTGAGCGAAATAGATATTGATGCAGATACAGCGATCTTATAATGCTATATCAGTCAATAGCAATTTCATGAATACATAACTGCAGTACAAATGCAATACACATCTCTTAGATTTTGTGTTTTTAAAATAAACTTGAAAAAAATGAATTATTGCAGCTCTCTTGTGAACAAACTACATTATGGAGAAATGTCCTGTTAGCTCTGTAGCTTCATACATCATTGAATAAATTTGAAAATCACAAAAACATATTCTCACTCACTGCAAGTCAATTTTGGAACTTTATGTGACTTTCTCTATTTCCAGTAAAACTGTTGATGTCTGTGGTTTATCCAGAGTGACCAGAACACTTTTTTGTAACTCATAACGAAACTCAATTTACAAAGCTGGTTTACAGCTCCTCGTGTGGGTCAGTGACAAATACATATTCACAACTATGTTATTACTTATAATCAACTTGTCACATACGCAGCTAACGACATGTTCTTATTGTGTCACTGCTGCATGTCGTGTCAGGAGGAATATGCTTGAAGAGCTAGTTGCGCATGCTAACTGAAGACATGCCTCCATTAGATAAAACGTGTTCAAACTGTATCAAAATTAAATGACACGAGCTTAGCCAACGTTATCCCTGAAAGGAAAGTGACAGGAGAGCTTTCAAAATAAAACAGCAGATACGTCGTGTTGTTTTCCTGACATTTAAACGCAGAATGAAGCTAAAGCAACGAACTCTTATATTTTAAATGACACCAGAAAAACTTCATGATGTCAGGTGCTGGCTGCGGTGGCTCCAGTTACGAGCGAGGAAAACTAATACGAACTATTGTTGTTCCAGTCCTGCTTCGTTCAACTCATGTGTAAATAACAATACAAATATAAAGGATTAAATGAAAAACAAACACACCTTTTCTCTTGACAAGACCGTGGAAGAAAGTCTCTGCAGCTGCCCTCCCTTTGGAGTCACAATGAGGAAATGTCACGTTGTTCACAGTACAAGTCTGAAACTTTCAGCCAATCAGGGACACCACTCCCTGGTTGGTGTTCGGAGCACCTTGACCAAAAGACGACAGCGGATTGGCTTAGAAAAATGCCCACTGCCGTCGCGACCAATCAGCTGTGGCGTGTCAGGAGTGGTCGCTCAAGATGAAAACACAGTGAAGAACAATCTGCCAGTAAACATGAACTTTACAGGAAGGAAACACACACGCACACGCCCCCCACCTCCATGACTTCAGAGGACACTACAGTGATTTAGTCTAACCTTAACCACAGTGACTCCTTGCTTAACCCTAACCCAAACCTTTACCTAAGTTTAAACATGTACCCATAAGGTCAACTGTGTGAATACATCTTGGGCCCCCACAACATGAGTAATACATGCAACACATAACTGTAACACCTGTAAAATACAATACAGTAAGAAAACACACTGATAGGTTTGTATGTTAGTCACAATTTATTTTTATACTTAACGCATTTCAACATGAAAAAGTAGAAAGTAGAACTTTCATGTTATGTCAAGAAAGGAAACATTGATGTACATCCTGTTTGTACAGATCATATGACACAAAGACAGGAAATATGCTTTTAATACTTTTAAACATGTAAATAAACAGTGAGCCACTTATGGTCTGAGTGGACAAAATGATGGAGGTTTAACTGAGTGTAATTCAAAATGTCGAGCAACTTCTGGCCTTAAAAATCAAGTAGTTTTAGTACAGCTCATATTTTATATACAACATATATGCTTTGAGTGTGTGTGTATAACAATATTCTATAATGTTTTAATTACAAGTCTCACTGTTTTTCAGCCTCTGTTCCATTTGGTCATTGAGTGTTTTCAGCTGATGCTCTGCCGCCTGAACATGCTTCGTCTCCAGCAGCAGAGCTGGTAAGCTGGACGCCCCGTACTGCACCGGAGGAGGAGGACGAGGAGGATAGGAAAGGAGAGAATATGTTAATATAGGAGTTTTACTGTGGTTATTTCTATGATTTCTAAAAGTCAACTTTCACGTCATTATTGTGCGTCTGTACCGTCTCTCGCTCTTTGGGGTGTTGTTGTCGGTAGTCTAGGTAATGCTGGTTGAGGTCTCTGATGTCATGGAGGAAGGCACCGCTTCGTCTCAGATCATCTAAACGCAGCTCAAGCTCAGCTTCCTCCTTTTGTAGCAGCGTCACCTGTCTCTCTGCTCTGTCGGACCAACCACAGTGTAAAGGTCAGTATGAGGACTTTAAAGTAAACAACCTTTACAGGAACTTTTACTTTTTAGGTAAAGAAGGTTACTGATGAATATTTTTTACATTGAAAAGATATTTTTTGGACTTAGGTCTACATCTAGCTGACAACACTGTGGATATTTTTAATGACTCATTACTTTATGTTTAGCTTATTATACACATAAAAACCTAAGAAGAATAAATGGTCATTATTGGTGTCTGAGCTGCCTCTTACCTCATCAGCTCATGTTTGGCATCCAACAGTCTCTTTGTCTTTGTGCTTATCAAAGAAGCCACCTGACACACACACACACACTACTGTAAATAGAGGCTTCCATTAGCATGCTAACATGCTAATGTTTAACAGGTATAAAGTCTGCCATGTTCACTATCGTACATTAGCATGCTAACAATTTTAGATATATACACAACTTATATGTGAGGCTGACTTGAATGTCTTTAGTCTCGTAAATATTTGGTAATAAACCAGTCACTATCAGACAAACTACAATTATGAAGTGATGATAGCACGAGATGAAAAGTCGCTAAAGTGATGAAATCCCAACCCTCAGAGGAAAAGTATTTTTTAAGGCAAATCTCTGATAAATCACAAATGTCACAACAGATAAAGTAAGAATATCACCACAATCTGTTGGCTATGTTGTCTAAAAACCATGAATGTCAAACTCAAACAGCAGGAGATTAAGTATTCAGCCTTTTTATCTTTGCAGTTTGCCATAGTTACCTTGGCATTTTCTCTCTTTAGAACCCTGAGCTCCTTGTATGTGGAGACCTGAAAAAGCAGAAACCCCAGACAATACTTGTGTATTACAATTAAATAAAAATTACTTACTTACTTATGGTATTAATCCATATCTTTCATTTTCGGGTTTTAGTTCATATACACATGTATGTATATATATTGTGTGTGTGTGTGCACACACACACACACACACACACACACACACACACACACACACACACACACACACACACACACACACACACACACACACACACACACACACACACACACACACACACACACACACACACACACAGATCAAAAACAAGGCACTGGCATTTATGCACTTTAGCCTCGAGGTAATATCTGAGATGACTCATAAACTCTGAAGTGTCACGCTATTTCTAGTCTTACAAGTATTTCAAAATGTCTGACCTTTTCCAGGATTTGCTCTTTCACATTGGAGGAGAAGGAATCGATGGACTGTTTGACAGATTTAGACACCACAGACTCCCTGACAACAAACAGACACACAAAGAATGTAACCTAACTGCACCATAAAACAGACCTTATAGATATTTGAGAAGAGTAAGTGCTTAGAAGTGGAAATGTACCTGTCCTCGTCACAGAAATCGAGGAAGGCATCCAGCACCACCTCTAAATCTGTTGTTGCCTGACGACCACGTCTCTTGCTCTTCTTTTTATCGGTGTTGGAACTATCAGCTACTGCAGATGCGCTGCCTTCAGGGGAGAAGTAGGTTTATCATAGTCAAGTGTCATGATGTAGAGATGTCCCAAAAGGCTGACTCTACATAAGACGGTTTGAAACACTAGGTGGTGTTATGAGCCATGTTCAACCCATAAATGTAGATTTTTTTATATGTGGTAATAAATGTTTATGTTTAATGTATGTCATTAAAGAACATATACAAGTTAATTTATAGCTCAAAAAACACATTTAAATGCTCGTATCTCTTTAAATGCAAACCTCCACCACCATCACAGACACATCATATACACATATTTATATTCTAATCTTCAACCAAACCTCTTAAACTACGAAGCTGTAACAGAAAGCTATAAGCAAGAGGTTAGGAGGTTTCTGACCGAAGTGTCATTGCAGTCTCTTGTCAGTAGCCAATCATAACCATTAAGGGGCTCTCACAAAGTTGTCTTTGGTGTGGAGAGCCATTCTCGGGGCATCTAAGCATAGATGCCAGATTTTGATGTATGAAGTCATAACTGACACTATCCTCTTGTACCCTTTATCCTCACCTGATGAAGACTTTCTGGGTTGGGACCGGACAGGTGAAGACTTTCTGCTTTTGCCAAAATTAAGTACTCTGGCCTTCTTTGGACTTGGCTTCTGTATGAAAGAGATAAAGAAAAAGATGAAAACAAACTACAAACTGATTGTGTTTGTTAAAGCCCCCTGCTGAAGTCGCTCCATACCCAATATGTGTCTTCGTCCACCTCCTCATCAGAGGACAGGACTCTACTACGGCTGTGCTGGACTGTGTTTGATTCCTGCTGAATGAAAAAAGTTCCAAATTCATCCATCATCACAAGAAGTTCCCCAAGTTTTGATGTGGCGTATTTATCACGACAGTATTACTACAACTGAGATATAGTGTGGACGAACCTGTGATTCAGAGTCGTTGGAGTTTCCACTGTCTGATTCATTCTTTCTCTTCATATCCTTCATCTGCTGCTTTTTCAATGGCCTTGTTGAGAGACACAGACAGATGAGGAAATTGACAGGAAGACAGGCAGGTCAACATATCTAATAAAAAGGCCATAAGGACAAGTAGATTGTCCCGACGAGTTTTTTATCACTTTAAAATTGTCAGTAGCTTCTCTATGTGACCTCACCTCGAGGTCTTTCCAGCACTCCTCCTCTTCCCAATTACTTGTCTGCGAATGTTGGCCTTTGGGGGAGGTTTGGTGCTTGTGTGGGGGGTGACGCTGGTGTCAGACTCAGCACTGGCGGGGACTTCCGGTTCAGGTTCTCTCTTTTTTCCCCTCCCTTTTGCTACTTTCTCAGGTCTTTTCAGCACAGACAGCAGAGACAATATACTTCATTCACATCATAATACCAAAATATTACTGCAGCACACACATTTCTTTAACCATACCTGGCTTTGAACTTCTCTGCAGGATTTCTCCTACTTATCTTCCTTTTCTCGTCTCCCGTCTCTGTGACCTTCCTCCTCACCGCAGCTCCACGCTGTTTCTTCTTCAACATCTGATGATTGTCCCCTCTTCCTGCTTTTCCTATGTCCATCTGTCCCTCCACTAAGATGTTTAAATCTTCCTCCATGGCGGTACTGTGCAGAGGGTTACCTAGGCAGGACAATACAAAGAAAAACATGTTAATGTGCAATAAACTATCTGCTTGTCTGCAGTAACATGTTAACTTTCTCTGAGTAGGTTAAAGGAGACATATTATGCCCATTTTACCACAAGTTGATATGGTTCCTTGGGGTCTTAATGAAATGTCTGCTAACATACTTTGGTCAAAATACCACAAGGATCATTTAAAACAGCACCCCCCTTTTTACCCTGTCTAAAACAGCCCTCCACAGAGTGAGCTGTTTTGAGTGCATGTTCCTTTAAATGCTAATGAGCCAAATACAGTGTGTTTATGTAAGTTATGGTTTGCGACGGATAGATGGTACCGATCCCGCTTGCAAGGTCAATCTTGTTGCGAGTCCAGAGTTATATTGGCCCAGGTTGGTAAAACAGTCCAATTCAAAATGGTTTGCGCACACAAACAGACTTTTGCCAATATGAAATCAATCCATTTCGCTCTTGTGTCTTCTGAGGCTGGAACGTGATGTATAGATCTGTGTGGATCTGTGCAGCCGACCGCAGCGCATCTTGAGGACTTAATTTGCTTCATGCTGCTAGCTAGCTATTCCAAGTGTATCCGAGCTTTGCAATAACGAAATGAAGTGCTCTGGCAAATGTCTTATCTGTAACGAGTGTGTGTGTGTGTGTGTGTGTGTGTGTGGGGGGGGGGGGGGGGGGGGGGGGGGGGGGGGCCAAGGCCATTTCGGGAGGCGCCCACTGTATTGTGACGAGAGAGTACACAGGAAGCTCATTCTCAGTCACTCAAGCATGACATTTCTGACGTAGAGGAACCATAACAAAAACGCGCGAGTGGTTTTTTTTTCCCAGCGTTTTGGATTGGTAGACATGCCAGATACCAAATTAATGTGTAGAAGCACTAAAAAAGTGGAATTTTCATAATATGTCCCCTTTAAGCAGGATTATACAAAAACTAATAGTGATTCCCACAAAACTTGTTGGAAGGATGAGGAATGGGTCTGGGAAGAAGCCATTAAATTATGGTGTAGATCCAGATTACGGGGTGGTTGCAGGATTTATAAACATTTTCGTTGATACCTTAGTGAATAGGAGTGACGCTTTAAAATAAAAGAGGTGTTTGATTTATCAAACGAGTGTGTGAAATTTCATTTGGATTCAAATAAAAATAGTAGCTGCTGCCCGGAGGAGATACTTCAGCTCCAGCCTCGTGTTGTGTTTAAATTTGGCTTCAATCAAGCCATCGACCTCTAGCATATGGTATATAGCATATAGCGGCTGTATGGTAACAAATAGGGCTAGAAACTTGTAACTACCACCAATATGTAGCTGTGAAACGTAATGTGGCCTCAGCTATAATACTCCTGTTAATTTAAGAGGACTTTTTGGCCTAGGAGGAGGTACGCACACTGCTGAGTGCAACTCTAGTAGAGGTCTAGTAAAGGTAGAACAAAAAATATAATAAAATACTATAACAACCCCTTGCATGACAGTACTATGGGTATTATAGAGAAACACACAGATAAGATAAGACAAGATAACTCTTTGTCATCAGAGTGCTCTTCTGAACTGTGTCTTGCGTCTGTTTCACAAAACATGAAACCAAACCACAAAGCAAATATAAATACACACTTATTGTATCACACATAATGTGTAAGTGGCTGCCGACCAATCGATATCATCACTTCCATTAAAATAGAGGTGGGCAGTGCACTGGTGTCATAGTCATCACTGAGGTGATCGTGCACAACACGGATTGAGCAAATAAATAAATCAACAGCCTAATTATATTAAAACACAATTGCTATATCAGCTGCTTATACTTTGACAGCCTGTGCTCAGCCCACACAGGGACACTGATACCAATTTAGAGATTTAACTCTAACCTTTGACAAACTAAAGGGACAAATGAGATCCGCAGTCAATTCAGTCAAATCGAAATCTTCTGCTTGATGAAAAAAGCTGCTATAATAGGCAATGAGAGGGGTCGGATGTAATAATATCAGCCAGAGTCGACATTATTTTAAAGTACGCAGCTTGAATAGTCGAGTCAAGCACTTGACCCACAATCTTTGAGCAGATAAGTAGAAGGAGTCCACCCAGTCAAGCTTCAAGCTGAACAGAGAGACAATACTGCCAGTGAAATTAATTATAGTCCTTCCATTTGTACCAATTCTAAATGTGTTCCAATGGGATTAATGTCATAAATGAATAACGCAGCCCACATTAAGAGGACATTCCAAGCTTAAATTGAATTTTCAGTTTTTGTTTTTGTTCCCCTGAGTAGACTGGCACGATCGCCATTTCACTGTCAAATGGCGATCACTGGCCTCGGTCTCCTGAAAAAGCAAATGTGTTACACCTCGCTACAACTCTGAAAATCTCTGCCACCTCACATCTGTCTGCTGGACTCTATCGGACTGTTCAAATCCCACATCTGTTTGGATCAGTCTAGCACAGATACCATCTTATCCATCCCTCACTAATCAGATTTTAACCTTTGGTGTTTGATGAGCCTTTGGTTACCTGTGGGTGTTTTTGCCTCTTAACCTGATTGTAATGCTTGGTTCTCCTTGATGGATGATGTGTTTATTTACGACATATTTTGAGGTGTCTAGAAAGGCTAAGTGAAATACAATGTATTATCATTATTATTACAAATATAATCTGCATGTGCGCTCCATTAACGTCTACATAAATATTTAGAGGAGGGAACTTGTTTGGTGTGTGTGTTGTGGACAAGAGAGATGTGCAGTGTAAAGAGTCACCATCGCTTAGCTGCAGCCCCTCCATGAAGGAATCTTTGTCTATGAAAGACAGGTTGGGAGGCTCTGCTTGATCCACAGACGAAGCTTTCTGCATTCAAACACAAAATAAACCTCAAATTACATAAAAAAATGACAAGACATTAAAAATCATAGTACAGTGACTCACTTGACTCTCTGGGGGGGCCTTGGCTCTTCTGCCGTTTTTGGCACTGTGGACAGAGAGAATATAGAGGACCTTCTTCATCATCATCTTCATCATCATCATCATCATCAGAATATGTAACATCAGCAGCTACAGGTGACACCTCCAACCTGTAGCTGCTGCCCGGAGGAGATACTTCAGCTCCAGCCTCGTGTTGTGTTTATCATGTGGCTAAATAAGCTACATACAAACTCACAGTTGTGTTTGTTGTGTTTATATCACCGAACGATCCCTTGTTTCCCCCTAGTTCGAGCGTTTTCCTTCCGTTATTACACTGTATGTCAAATTAAATGTTGTAACAAACGACAAAGCGACGGGTGTGACAGGTTAATTAAAAACTAATAATGAATCGTTCTCACCTCATGTTGAAGAACTGCAGCTTTAATATCAGGTTCAGCTTTGTACACAATCCGCTGCTCGTAGTTTCCTCACAGCTTCCCGCAAAATGTTTTGAGTTCCTGGACTGTACCACTTCACACAGGGCAGGTGGGAGGTGGAACAATTCTATCACGCAAACAAAAACATACTGCTAAGAATGGCTTATACAAAAAAGCAAACTGAATTTTATTTTCAAATACTGTGGTATAGGCAATATTTACTTCATATTAATACAATCAAACCCTATTGTGAGAGGGTTATCTGACATATTGGTCCCTACGGAGAGATGAAGTTTGTAAACCCCTTCTCGTTTTATGGCCAAACAACGGAATGACCCATTACCTCCACCAAGTGGTACGGAGCGTAAAGTTAAATACAAATCCTCTCAATCAATTTTGTTCTCATGAGATATTGGAACACAAACAGATACCCCCTCTCCCAAATTTTTGGGGAAAAGATCACGTAAAGCCAAATGGAATTTTAAACCTGCAAGGTTCCGTATCAGTTGCCTTCTATCTGTATATTTTGGACGAAAAAGCAGAACATGTTCTTACATTTCACATCATCCTGTACTAACGTTTGTTTCATAATCTTGTACAACCAAAATATAGCCTGGATATCAATTTCTTCTCTCTGGCTTCCTAGTGATTGTTGAATTTTAGTTATTTATTGGGTACATTTTTCTTAAATAATTTACCTAAGTAAGTAACGTGCAGTGACACTAATAAAATGTGGGAAATCACTTGGAGTATAGATGACAGGATTCAATTAAACTGGGTTACTTATCTAAATATTTCCCAAAGCCACACAAAAGTAATGAGATCACGCAGCTGTTTAAATGATTTTTTATTCAAGTTTTGCAAAACAAATCCAAGATGATGGTAAACACAGTTTTAGTGAGACACTGTTAAAAGTACTTCCATTAAATTCATCATAACCTTTCAAGATCATTACACAGAGATTGCAAGTAATGTGTCTTTTCAATGTAACATTAGATACATGTAACAACTCAAGAAAATGGAGTCAGTGCCATGAAAAAAACAACTAAACTAAATATTACAAATATTTAATTTCCTTCAAATTTTTATCATTTAATTCTAAAAATATATAGTGATTTTCTTTGCATATAAATTACTCATTTATTGAACCAACTTTATATAATGTCCTTTTATCCCTTTACTTGTCCTTGTTCTATTCCCCATTGTTTTTGCATTAAGGTAAAAAAGGGATACAAATAAATAAAAACTTATATACAGAAAGTGTCATTTATATGCAAAAATAAAGCAATGTTTTTTTTCAAAATATATTAATTAAAATATAAATGTGAAAATGCTTAAAATTATTTGCCTCTTATTTGTTCATTTAATTCTTTTATCATTTCTCTTTGTTTCAAGATTGTATTTACTTCTTTTAATTATTCCTAATATTTATTTCCCTATTCTTTCAGTTTTGTTCTTTTTTATGACACTCCTGACTCCATGCATCTCCTCTGTTCCTGTTATAAACATAGATAAATTTGAAAAATCGCCCTGAGTGTGTCTGTCCCTGTGAACAGCTAAGTTTGTTTGTGCAGTTCAAATATGGCTCATACTAAAGAACACAACAGAAACAATCCAAGTATCCAATGTGGATTTCAACTCCAATGGAACAAACTTAAATAGTGAAATACAATCTGACAATAACTGTCAAAAACACTGAAATGTTCATGTTGTGATGTGTCAGGGTGTTTGTGTGACATAAGTCATCACTCTGACCCTCAGTGAAGTGTTCCCTCTTCATCCTTTAAGTTAGAAAGTGTGTGAATGTGTGTGTGAGTCTGTGTGTGTGTGTGTGTGTGTGTGTGTGTGTGTGTGTGTGTGTGTGTGTGTGTGTGTTGCTGTGTGTGGTTCATGCCACAGAATTCCTGAGATATCTGACGCCACAGTGAAGAACTGTTTCCCTTTAAAATGCATCATTGGAGACGAGAACTGAACATAACACCGTTCAATCAGTGGCCGCATTTATTTTAAAGATAAAATCTACTCTGTTCTTCAAAAGGTTTTGTGCGTTTTTGTTCAGAATGCTCTGAATCAAGTTTCATTAAAAGCTACATGACATCCTCTTCCTGTTGTTACTGAGGACTGAGCAGGTTGACTCTTTTCCTTTACTTCCTTGTGCGCGTCAGCTTGTCCTCCTCCTTGTCCTTCTCCGACCCCCCTTCTTTCTTGGCTGTCCATCTGAAAACATGTTTGGAGGAGCTCTTGTGTCAGTTGTCTCCCCTCTCCTTCTACATTGTGATCCCAGCGTACAGCTCTTCTATCTGGGGTCTGAAGTGTTGCTGCAGTTCGTTCCTCTTGGCCTTCATCGTCGGAGTGAGAAGGCCGTTCTCGATTGAGAACAGCTCGGTGTGGGTGTAGGTGGCCCTCACCTGAGGGACACACACAAGTTGCTAGGTTGTGTTGTAGAGAAGGATAATGTTTCACTTCCAGATACGCATTTCATATCTGAACAAAGGTTGTAAGAATGCTACAAAGACAGACACAGATATTTCAACTCTGAGCTGAGTTATGAGCCATTGTTTTACCTGCTCAAAGGACTTGAGGCCTCCTTCCTTTCCCAGTCGCACCATGTCCTCCAAGATGGCTGCTTTCACATCCTGTGCAGATGGGGAAAAAAAGGGAGGAACTCATAATGATGATATCACAAGTTCTTTCAAATCGACCTGCAGTACATGGGCTATGGTACATGATAATCTGGCCCAAGTCACAACACTAGTACAGTTCTAAGCTCTTTTTCATTTATCTTTCAACTGACTTTTGCAGTCAGCTCTCAGGTTTCTTTTGGTAAAGAAAAGGTTTCAAGATTTTTCCTTAATGTGGACATTTTTACAACAATTTACTTCATATATTGACATATTGAATTGTCAATGTCTCTAGGGATCTCTAAGCACCTCAATTCAGAGGGCTATGATTCAATTACAAAAGGATTATCGATGCATCTCGATACAAAGAATTTCATTTCTATAAATGATACATTTTTACATCTTCACTAACCTCATGATTTGAGCTTTAAAAAAGTATTCTAGACTGTTTATTACAAGTGTGCTGTAATTTACAAAATAAGGTTTTCAATTTAAAATCAGACTACAACAGTGGTCCTCTAATCTCTAATCACTCACACCTAGAGCTGATATTTATCAAAACCTGATGAATTCATATTTATGTTCCTTGATAAAACAGGGCATCGCTTATTCTGCTGCAACAAGTAAAAAAAAAACAAAACAGTGTGTGATTGTGTGTCTGCTCGTCTCTGTTGCTCACAAAAACTGATAACCACATGTATTTACTTCCTTGTGTGCTTCAATCAATGGCATCGGATCATGAATCCAGATCGTTCTGGTCACTTAAACCCTGATGTCCTGGCTGTGCATGCCTCGTGTTGTGTGTAGCAGATTATGTGCGCACAGTGTTCATGTGTTAAAATACGTGTTTCAAACTCTAAAGCAAATCTACAAACACAAAGTAAACGTCAGTTCTGTTCAGGTCCTAATAACTTCTGATTAGTGTTTATTGTTAAAGTGAAAAGTGAGCGCAGGTCTGTGGGAGAGTGGAGGGAGGACACTCAGAAACTGACACACTAAAAGAAGACCTGTACGTCTGTCCTGATCCTGAAGTAGCGGTGGTTATAATTATGCAGTGGCAGGACATGGCTACGTAGCAGAAAACATGAATCGATGATGTTCTGCATCGATGCAGAGTCGTCCACGTCCGCATCACCATACACCAAAGAAACTTAATTTCCCCACCACTTAAAGACTGAAGTACGATCTGGGAAGTTGAACCAGGAATTAAACTCTACTCAATATTACCGCTCTGCCACATAGATCCTGGTAGTTGCCCTCCAGGCCCAGTGTCTTCTTGGTCCAGCCTGATAGGAAGTCAGGGTCAGGGACCACCACTGCTACCAGACATGCCTGGAGGTAAACACAATATATGAAAGTCAAATTGTGGGTTAGCCTGTGTGAGGTTATGCACCCATTCCACTGAGAAATTCTGAAGTTACAGAAATAATTCCACAAAGCTTTGACACACAGGAACACACACACGAACACACGAAAATGTCCTCCACCCACCTGCAGGCTGTCTCCATGCACAAAGACCTGTGCCACTGCATCACTCCTCAGGTAGATAGTCTCAATCTTTTCAGGAGCAATGTACTCCCCCTGTGCCAGCTTAAAGATGTGCTTCTTTCTGTCCACAATCTTCAGTGTACCATTCTGGGAACACATTCATAACGCATTAATGTCAAAAAAATGTCAACAAGCTGTCAGAGAATCAAAAAACTTTAAAATCTCGCTAAATGTAATGAGCTTTCATTAAAGTTTGTGTACGTATGTTTGGAGTTGAGTATAAAAAAGTGAGGGTGTTATAAAAGAATACACGAGTATGAACCTAAACTACATGAACTTACTGGAAGCCATTTTCCAACGTCTCCTGTGTGAAGCCATCCATCTGCATCAATAGTCTCTGCTGTCTTTACTGGGTCCTTCAGATAGCCCTTGAACACGTTTGTACCCTTCACACACACCTACAAATCAACATGGAAACAAGGTTGTGAACAACAAACATTACCATATATATATGTAAAAGACAGCATCTCTGTAATGACTCATTGGTCATGGTGCTTTACCTCTCCCTCTCCATTTACAGCCAGATAGTTCATCTCGGGCACATCCACCAGTTTGATTGAGTTACAGGGCAGAGGAGGTCCAACATGACCTAGTGACGTGAGGTTCAGTTAGATTCTTGTTCTGCTGAATAATTTACGTGTCATGGTTTACAAAGAAAAAAAACTCGTACCTGCGCTCCAGTCTCCTGGGATGTTCATTGTGCACCCAGCAGTGCACTCGGTTTGTCCATAGCCTTCATAGAACTGAAAGAGAGCACAAACTAAGATGATTATTATTCTTAAACAATCAGAATATTTTGCAGTGTAGAGCTAATGAGGAGCATAGAATGATGTGGACCTGATTACAGACTTGATGGCAGAATGTTGTGATACATTACAGAATTCCAGGAAAGATGACAGAAAACATGTGAAACAAGGACTCGACGTTGAGTGAGTGTTTGTTACCTGACAGCCTATTGCAGCTCTGAGGAAAGTGAGAACAACAGGAGAGATGGGAGCGGCTCCTGTGAACATGAGACGAACACGACCACCGAGGCTGTCCTGTAGAGGGCAGCAAACTTCATTAATGCTTGCATTTACGATGAAGAGATGTCAGCAGAGTCACAACGTCAGCTCGAGTTACCATCAGCACAAATCTTATGCTATGAAAACCTCCAACTCAGGCACACAATGCAGTCTGAGACAAGCACTTCAGATTGACAAATCATTTGACCACATTTTCCTCACAGTACGACAAATCACAGTGTAAAAGGGCTTACAAGTAAAGAACAGACTCCACTTCAATAATCAACTAAAATCTAATAACTTTTTGGAAACTTGTATCATCCACCCATGGACATGTAGGGGTTTAAACTGTGCAGTGTCAAACAGGAGTTGTAAATGTGCTGGTTCTGTATACCTGGACCTTCCTGAAGATTAGTCGATCCCAGATACTGTCTCTCCTCACGATGCCTTTCTTCAGCTCTGCCTCCTTTCTCCTGTAGGCAAACCCCAGCAGCCAGCGCTCCAAAGAGGTGTTAGCCTGGCCAAAGATCTACAAACACACAGCTTAGTTATAAGAAACAGCATTAGTTCTATTATCTTCATCCTCATTTAGGTCTCTGCTGCACTCGTGCAAAAAGCAGGTCCGGTGATGCATGTATTGCAAGTATTGCTAGTTTTATAATGTTAATATGAGCAATGTCAGACATTTAGCAGCAGCATGAGCACGGCTTTAACCTTTTGTCCTTACATCAGTGGGTCCACCTACCTTATCATACATCCTGTTGAGGACTCGGGGCACCGCAGGAAACACAGTCGGTTTCAGTGTGTTCAGGTCGTCTGTCAGCCGACGAATGTCTCCCTGGAAAAAGCCGATCCTTGCTCCATGGACTAACATCACTCCCTGTCAGGAAAAAGGGAGTGAGTGATGAGAGATGCAGAAGAGGAAAGTTAAGAGTGAGTGATTATAGAGAAGTTGTAGGAATACAGATTTATCTTAAACAAAGGGTGACAAAAGGAACTAAGAGATCATACCTGTGCTACTCTCTCAAACATATGAGCCAACGGCAGGAAGGATATGTGGACATCACTGGTACTAAAAGGATACCAACTCTAAAACAGGTTCACACACATGCAAAGGAATACATGGACACACAGGTACACATACACACGAGAACAGACGGGGAAAGAAAGACATCAGTGATGATGTTTGTACCTCCACCACCCTCTCAAACATGTGGGCCAGAGGCAGAAAAGACAGCATCACATCCTCCGAGGTGGTATGAGAGTATGACTGGAGAGAAAAGCAAAAGAGTTTATCAAAGCCCCTCACTCTATATCCTAAGACATGTTGGTGGTTTTTCCCCTCACACCATCTGACTTTCATTCTCTCAGCTCCATCTTGTATTGCTCCATTAAAAAAAGCACGCACACATTGCTCTAACCTCGCTTTTTCCATTTACTCACTTTCCTACCCATCTTGTGCTCCTGGTAGCCATTCTGAGTTACTCCTGGCAATTAATTTGCAGTTGCTAGCAGAGCAGTATCACACCATAATAATGTGGTTTCTCCCTCAGCCTCCACCTCCTTATAGAGGAGGCTGTGGAGGAGAGGACAAGGTAGGAAAGGAACCTGCATCCTCCTTTGGATTAAATTGATCTCAAAATGCTTCTATTCCAAAGGTTAAAGCAGACAATTTTAACTGTTGTTTCACTGCAACTTAAACACATTACATGTTTCATCAGCCTTTCTCACCTCTGTCAATTTGATGAAGGATGAGCAGTTGGACACAATATTCCTGTGTGTCAACATAGCTCCCTTTGGATCTCCTGAAAGTACAAACACACCTTTAGAGAGCAAGTATACATTTCTTAGGTATTGATGGAAATTAGGATTGCTGCAGTAGTGTAGTGTTACTGGTGTTCTAGCACATACAGTTGCCCAACAGCCAAACATCTGTTTGATTTCTTATGGACATAAAACTTGATAGGTAAATTTTTGTGTATCAGTGGCAGCAGCCATGTGACTAATTATTAATACTAAGTCTGCAGTTATAAAATGTCAGCTCCGAGCAGCAGCAGAGTCTGACCCGAACTCAATAGGCATTCCCTTTTTTTGTGTCTCAACCCAACCCAACCCTGATGCAGAAAATAAAGACTTTCCATGATTACAGACATGTAAAAAAAATATCTGCCCAACTAATGTGACAAAACCGACCCAAACCCCAATGTCAAAAAATGTTGTCGTCCAGGCTCAGGCACAACTTCAGGTGCAGCAGAAGAATGAAGCTGCTCATAGTGCTCAAGTTACAGGTTTCACTCAGTAAGACCAGTGTTGTCATGAGTTTATTACCTGGTGGGAAAACTTCTACACCTTGACACAACTAATGGTATTTATTATGGGTGCTTTTCTCCATGTGTGTCTCACCTGTTGTTCCGCTGGTAAAGCAGATGACTGCCATGTCGTCAGGCTGCGGAGGCTGGAGGGATGGTGGTGTAAAACAGTGCCAAATCACACACAACTTAATCATTGATAGAGATAGAGATCATTTAACAGCCCACTGCTTACAGTACTTACCACTGGTTGGTGATGGTTGGCTTTCCCAATAGCCTGCAGAACAGGAAACTCTAGTTAATTAAGTCAATATAGATGGAATATAAAAGGACAAAGAAAGTAAACAAACTGCAAAAAAGAAAATCTAACTAAAGAGCAAGACAACTGGAACGAAGCCAACACAAGAGGAAAACTAGCAAGAAAAAGGCTAGAACATTACAGAAGTATTAACAACAAATCAAAACTGGACAACAAAAACACAAATATAGAATAAAGAAAACAATAACTATATATGAATGCAAAGACAGGAAAAGTCTTAAGTTAAGAAAAAAAACCCCAGCAGGATGAATACAAGAACTCTAGAGTAAACAAAAATCAGTAGAACAAAAGAAAAAAATGAACATAAAAAAGAAGTGAATGAGGAATAAACAAAGACAAAAGGTTGGAACGGAAGTTGCCTGCTGACCTCCATCTCTTGCAGACTGAGGATGTGGATTCCCGCCTGTCGCCCCCTGCTGACCAGGTCGGGACTTGGCATCTCCATTACAACGATGGTTTTCACAGTGTGTTTCCTGTTCTTGGCACAGTCAAGTACCAGGTTGACTTTTTCTACCACGTCACACACAATAGTGTAGATGGACGCTGCAGAAATGAAAAACAAACCCATGTAGAACAATCACCAGCAGCTCTTAACCTACACTAAGAGACGCATAAGAAAACGGAAGTATGTGTATTCAGGTGGTTGTTACTGTGGTTTACCTTTGTCCATAATGTAGGCAATGGCCTCTCTTCCCAGGGTGTCGTACAGAGGGACTGACACCAGTGAATATGTGTAACATGCCAGCTCAGTGATGGTCCACTAAAACCACACGCACATAAAACACACACACAAATGAAGATCATATGATGTTACAATAACAAAATACTGATATGAAGATAAATAGAAGAAAAGCACTTTTAAATTCTGTGTAAAGTGTGTGTGTGTGTGTGTGTGTGTGTGTGTGTGTGTGTGTGTGTGTGTGTGTGTGTGTGTGTGTGTACTTTTACAGATATCTTTGTGAGGAGTATTTGGAGCCTAGAACCTACAGAGAGGTCATTTTAGGAAAGTGAGGACTTTGGCCACATGGTCTACGTTCTTTTTACCCTGTTAAAAGGTTTTTATTACGAGTTTTTCCTTACTCTTGTTGAGGGTTAAGGGCAGAGGATGTCACACCTTGTTAAAACCCTATGAGACAAATTCTGATTTGTGAATGTGGGCTATACAAATAAAATTTGATTGATTGATTGATGGTCCTCACTTTCTGGCCCATCTTTAATGGGCTGTTTGAGGGTTGACTTGCTTTCAGGGTTAGGGTTGGAAGTAGGTTTAGACAGGTCAGGGCAATGGGCAAGGGAATGCATTATGTCAATGAGTGTCCTCACTAAGATAGATGTACAAACGTTTGTGTACCTCAGGTCTGTTCTGAGAGAAGATGCCGATGTGGGGGTCGGTGGTCTTGGAGTGTCCTTTGTGAACAAATGCGGAACCCAGATTCTCTGTTCGCTCCTTGACCTAAGAGAGACACACACACACACACACACACACACACACACACACACACACACACACACACACACACACACACACACACACACACACACACACACACACACACACACACACACACACACGCACAATGTAAATGTTTGTCGCAGACATCTTGAAAATGGTTTGTAACGCAGAGTTTCTGGTATAGATCTGCTGTTGTTGAGTCTTACCTCTCCATATGACATCCATTCATAGGGCTGTTTTGGTTTCCTGGAGCCCAGACAGGCACCATTATCTGGAGGATGAAAGGAGAGACACCGGTGGGGGAAGAGAGAATACAAGAAAAAAAGACAATGAAAAACAGAAGAGAAAAAGAGAAATTTAACTTAACACATATCACACATATTGTACACATTGCACATTCCTCTAGTGTATATTCTGTGGCTGACTGGAAAAGTACATTCTGGGCAGAAGGATTACAATGTTTACTCTGTAGAGGTACGCTGACGTGATGTAACCAGTAATGGCTGCCGACTCTAAAGGTTCACTACTTTTGGCAAAAAAGAATCAGCCTCCATGACAATAAATAAAGTAAACAATGTAATTCAAAACTTATAGTGAGCACATTATCTTTAAACCCCTTGTATAAGGAAACATTTGTATATTTTCTGGACAGTAGCAAGTCTAAATAAATCACATCATGTTATTTGTAACTTACTGGAGACTCGGGCTCCTCTGAGGAAGAACTCATACATTGTCCTGCCGTCATCGTACACATGAGACAAGTGAGCAGCTCCGTTCAGAAGAGGTGATATGCGTGCAAAATCTCCGCCCTGATGAAAGATATGATTGTTGTTATAAACAATATTCATTGGCAGATTTGGCTCTTTGTAGAAAACTGCTTCAATTAAGCATGGTTGACATAAAACTGAAATCTTAAGGCCTTTATTGTAGTCGTAATGTTGTAAGACATAAAAAGCATCAGTGTCACTATCCTGCATAAAATCTGGTTACAGCATGATCAATTTTCATACACTTTATATTCAATGACATTTCATTAACAACAGCTCAGTTATGTATGAATTGTGCCTGGATCTGAAAAGTATAACTTTAACAAAGAGTCTAAACAAGCAAACTTTGTCAAACTTGACTGAAGCACTTAAAACTCACCGGAACCTCAACTGACTGCATGTGGAGGTCACAGACTGATGGGAGTGCCTTGGGGCGTGTTGCCAGGTAGAATGCAGTCGCAGCAGCAACTGCCCCCACACTAACAAGCACGGGGGTAGAGACGCTCCTGACGTACTGACGAACATCATCCAGATCTGGCAACCTCAGCCTCTGGAAGATCTCCTGACTCAGCATGATTCTACTGGGGAGTGTATTTAAAGAGGAAGGGCCTTTTCGTATGTTTGCTTGGAGTAGTAGATTTGTGTGTGTGTGAATTTCACACTGGAATAATGGCTGCAGGGTGTGTTAGATATCAGCGAAACCCTCTGCAGGCCTCAGGAGGAGGTGGAGCTACACTGAACGCTCTGAGGTGTGTGGAGGGATGTAAACCAGGAGAGGGCCTAGAGGGAGGAGGAGAAGACGGGTCATTCATTGGTTCCACAACACACAGACGACAGACATGCTAATGGATCTACCTGGCTGCGATGGCAAAATAAATACTTAAACCATAGGGATTATAAACTGTAGATAAAGATATGACATGATAGCTCCCAAAAAGTGAAGAGAAAGTGCCCCTGACTGCCACCTGGTGGCTGGCTGCAGTATTGGACATAAATCCCACCTCCTCCATGTTAGTGAATGAGACATGGACCAAAATACAAGTTGAAGTTCACTTGATATATTTAGTTATTTGATGGCATAAAAAAAGGGTGAAATGACAACTGAGACTGCGATTGGTCAAGCACATATATTGGCGGGACCTTGCTACCACAGCTCCATCCCCCGATTGCCCCATGTTTTCCCTTCAAATGCAGAAGACTGCAGTGTTCGTATCCGTGACATTTTGGCTTCATTTCTGGATAGTGGAGACCTTGTTGTCCATCTTTATATACACTCTATGATAAGGGTCATGCTTCTCTGTAGCAAATTGCACAGCAAACCAAGAAATTATTGTTTATTTTAACAATAATTTTAGTTATTTTAAGATCAATTTTGGTATAATAGTCTAAATATTTCACTCTGAACTGCAAACGTCAAACACATTACATTGAGTGGTTGTTGAGACATTTCCATCTGGACAAAAGTGTTTCAACAGACCAACACACCTCACTGCCAGCATGCTCGTATGGCAGTAAAGAGAAATATACATTACTTTATATTAAAGCCCTACTTTTACATTGGTTGGCCATTACAAACATTTCACAGGCATATTGGTATCAGCGTTTATGTTTGCACATATCCGCCCATATCAAGTTTTTAATTTACAAAATAAAGAAGTCAGACAAAATGTGCATTTATGTTTGTATTTTATGAAAACAACTATTTGTTTTATTCATATCTCTGGACATGTTTAGCTGGTGTCATTCTCACACACACACACACACACACACACACACACACACACACACACACACACACACACACACACACACACACACGATATGTTTAAGAATAAATAGATTAGAAACAGAGTCTGAGACGATGAACTTAGGCCAAGATTCAAAGTTGGAGATAAAACTGAGACAACTCTGATCAAGTCTGACTGACAGGGATGAGGTGCTACTCTCGCCAGATTGGTGGGGGCTGATATGTTGATTACATGGTGTAACAGGTAGATAATTTAAAATGAGAAAAAAAAGGGAGAATAGACTTTAAATAGTGATTAATATGTAAAACCTATTATTGACTGATTAGAGTTAGTGTAATTAAAAAACACTACAACGTATATATTTTCATGACACCTTTAATGTAAAAAGACATTAATATATTGTATAACCTGCATGACTACAGATTTTCTTCTTTATGAAGTATGTGCTAAGGCTGCTGATTTTCACTACACTGAAGCCTCCTTTTGGGAAACATCTCCCCTTCTGTTGATACACTCTACACATATGGGCATTAGGCAGGTATGACTTAAGATTTAACTTTCACTTAGTTACACACGAAGCATGAGAAAAGTACTCAGTGACAGGATACTTACAAAATTTAAGTATGGATAAAATGCATGATGTGGAGACATATTTATACTTGATCTGGGACAGTTTAAAATTGGTCGAAGACAACAAATACAAAAGCAGTCCAAGACATTTTAAACAGTAAAATAACATTGTGAGTGCACAGTAACATTTCCATCTTATGAAAGGGGCTTGTTACAAATACAGCATTGCCAGTGCATGTGTGTGTTTGCAATGCATGTAAAAAAAAAAAAAAAAAAGGCAATGAAAATGAAGGTTAACTATTAGTTTGTTCATTCATTAAGCATATAAATGTCTGTGCAGAAAACATAAGTAACTATTCACACCATGACTGAAAAGTTCATGTTTTTTCAGTTTGGGGGGAAATTAGGAAGCAATATTATTACAGTCAGGTGGGTATAATAATGTCGATGTTATGATGCAGCCTCAAATCCCTAATTCCGTCACTGAGCCACCTCAACAGATAAATGCACATTTACCTTGAATACACTTCACAGGTTCCAAGTAGTAACAGAAGAAGTAGAAATAAGTAACACCACTAACCTCTCAAACCTCTCAGCTGTAAAAAACCTTTATGGAACTAGACCTGGCGCCTAGAGCTTTCAACAAACTACATGGAGAGACGTCAACTTCAGTCTACTTCCACTTTCTATGAGCACCATACAGATGAATCTTCATCCATCCTGCAATATTCCTCATCTGTAACAGAGAGCAGCCAGGTGAAACAGCAGCTTTCCTTTTGCAGCTGAACATCCAATAAGAGCGACCTTGTGAACGTTGGGTTTACTGCAGCTACAACAGGATGCACTGATATACTACTGGCACTAAACACTCCCACTGACTCTGTTACAAAGTGATGAGTTAACCTCTGCTAAACCACCAATCAAAGGTCAGACTGGGTCCAGGGAGGTCTCTGATTGGCTAGTTGTGGCAAGACAGGCAGCCTGACGGTTTCAAAGACTTGATGTAAACAATTGTTTACCCTATCCAAAGACAAGATCAATGAGACAGTAAAGGTTGAGGGAGTACATTATTGTGAGTTTGGGATTTATCTATATAGTACTATTAAAAGAGTAAAACTGCAGTGAGCATGAACACACGTGTGTCCCTTTACACATCAGTATTTTGTGTCTGAGACTCTATTAGATATACAGCTTTCCTGCAAAAGCCAGAAGGATAAAGCAGTGGCTCGCTCGGCTCACCTTTACCCCAGTGACCTATGAGTCCTGACCCGTGTGTGGTCAGCTGAGATGATTAGACAGAGTCAGAAAAAAGCTGATCGGAGGAAAAACTCCAGAATAGAGATGATGCCGACATGTTTAACTCACTGAATTCTGCCATGTAATGTTGTGTCTTTCATACTAGGGCTGTGTTTACTGTTTCAGAGTCTATGGATTAATTGCTTTCATTAATGAAATGTGAAAAAATACTGGAAAAGCCCCATTAAATTCCCTATATTGTAAGATTCCATTCTATATTGCCTATCCTAAACTTTAAGTTATTCCTTTTATTGACATATAAGTAAAAAAAAATAAAATAAAAACAGCAAATTATTACATTTGAGTAGCTGGGAGAAGATAATGTTCAGCATTTTATTTTGACAAATGGTTTAATTTATTAAAATTAAACAGATTCCTTTTTTGTCTATTGAGGAACCACTTATTTGACTTATCGTTTTAGATCTTAATACATTAGTATGGATCCATAATCAGACAATGTTAAAATTGATTCGACTGCTGAAGAACATTGCACATGTGTCAGTATGTAAATGCATGATACAGATATACTGCTGTTTCTTTACTTTACACAATCAGCTGAGTGAGTGAGTGACAAAGTAAAATGATTGATTCAATTGTCTGTGGTGATTTTATGCTAATCTGGATTATCAACCAGGCAAAGGTGAAAACTGTCTCAGGGACACCAACACCAGGTTAACTGTATCTCAACAATGTTCCTGTTTTAAAAGTTGAAAATGTGTTTGATAGTTTGCACAACTGAAGTACAATAAAAAACTAAAACCAACAAACCAGAATGGCATTCAGAGTGCAAACCTCCCCCAAGGCCCAACAGTACCCCTAAATTCAATCAAGCTGCACCAAATTTCACACAGTATCATTCCTTTAAATGTGCCAAATTATTTCATGCAGATCCATAAATTATTCCCTGAGAAAGTGAAAAAATATTCCTGGAGCTGCATGTCTAATCTTCCAAAACAAACATACAAAACAACCAACAAACATAAAGACAGGGGACGAAAACATAACCTACTTGGAAGAGGTAATTATACAAGTTTTACTGAATCTTTTCGGACCTGTAGAGCTCTATGTAAACGTCTAGTGTTTATAACTTCAATATGTTGGATCATTAATATCATAGAACTGCTTTTGGGCCCCAAGACCTAAAATTATCCAATATCTCAAAAGAGTTAATAATAAATGATGTAAACTCAAAATGTGAACCACAGTTTTGCATTCACTAAAACAAGTTTCTCATTATGGACACTGCAACGCAAAAAGAACATCATGTGTCATTAGGTCATTTCAGTTCAGCTTCTTCGTTTCAGTGAGCCTGGCATAGCTCCATTATCAAGCACCATATTTAGGCTACTGTAACACACTGCATTGTAAGTAATGTAGGTCCATTTCAGATAAATATCAACACTGTTGTCTCATAAATTAGTCTCATGTTCCCAAACAAATAGCTACTGGACGAGATTTGGGTTTAAGTCATCCAGACCTGCTTCCCTCCTGCTGAACAGGTTCTCTCCTTTACTCTTTGCTCTGTCACTCGTGTGCCCTCTTCCTTCTCTCATTTTTCCATTATTCTTTTCTTCTATAGATCCTTCTTCCATCACTGGAAACTAAACTTTAAATTTCACATGTTACACTGGATGAGACTGGTTCCCTGGGACGATGGTGTGTGCACCACCACATCTTTCGCATCAAGCCTTGAGGCTCTGCCAGTAGTTGGCCAAAACCCATAGACTTTGTATAAAGACGGACAACACGTATCACACTATAGTGAAGCCCTCCCACCTTGAAGTCAAAGTCGATGCAGTCCAAATGGGAGATGAAGTCATGGTGCGAGGTCCATTCAAAACGTTATCTCAGAGGAAACTCATTCATAAAAACTACAATTTGTCAGGAGCCATTTGAATGGAAGCTAATCACCAACTGACACACATTACATGTGGAACATGAGCAGAAGCAGCTAGTTAACGGTCAAAGTAACTAGCTGCGTTGTATCACTGGCGTTGTATTTAAGCACAGGCCACTTTCTGTAATAATTAAAGTCAGCACCGAATTAATAAGTACGTAATTAGGAATATATCCGAATGTTCTAGTCACTCGTACGCGTGTTTTTGCGTTAACACGACACATTAAACTAAGACCGGTCTCTCAATACAATACCGTTACTTGTTTTTACAGTACACTTGTACATTTTGGTTTAACATGCACCATAGCACCTATTCTTCAGCTCATTGTGTTTAAAAACCGAACAATAAGTGATTCGTAAACTTCCCACCTGTTCACTGCAGCTCTCACCGGCTTCTCCTTCAATATCGACCACGAGCAGATGGTTACACTTAAAAGAAAAAGACACCACTTCCGGTTTGAACGTTTCAAAATAAAATGTACCCATTACACAGGCGCTTAACTGACGAGGAAATAAACGACGCTTAAGCTACACAATAAGAAATACACTTACATTTTTTGAAGAATCTGAAGTAAATTATAAAACAACTTAAATGTTCCCAGGTTGTCTTTAAGGCATTTTAGAAATTTTCTTTTGCACTCAATTTTGAAGTTTAAAAGTTTGTTTTCCGGTCATGGTATAAACAGGAGCATGGATTTACATAGAAGTGATGGATTGATCATTTTGCATTTGATTATGGCTCCACCTAAAAACTTGACATGAATTTTAGCAATAACTTTATGAATAAGGGCAACACTGAATGCAGCTTCTAAAGGACTGAGACAATATATGTCTATAATCTTTCTCCTGACTCATCAGATACGATGTGAACATTGACAAGTTAGCCTGTTAGTTAAAGACTAAAGAAACACCAAGATAAAACTAAATGCACTTTTTGTACATTCTTTCATATCAGTTTGTGGCAAACTATGAAACTAACACCAAATTACAGTAAATAAATACATAAACCCTGGACTTTACCTCCTTAGTGGCATTTTGTATTCTACTTCAGTTAGACAGATTTCATTATGTATTATTCTATGATCATCTTGCAATCACAGAATTGCTGTAACATAATATTAATCTTATGGTGGACCATGTATTGCTCATCATATAATATCGTGAGTCATCCTGAGATTCCCACCCCCACTGTACAATCCGCAGATCCAGGTTTCTACAGTGGTTTTCTGGTCGGCCGTCTTTCAGGCAGCTTTCTGTCTATGAAGAACAGTCTGTCTCTGATTTGCAGCTGCTGATATTTGCAGTAATATTTAACCTGGAGTGACCTGAACCATGTGGACTCTCTTTTACACTTACAGTACATGAATTTCTTGTGGCACATTCAACACAAAGGTTTACAGAATAAACCAACTCCTGCAAAATGAGAGCTATATTATAATGGTGGAAAGAAGGAATGAGATGAATAAAAGACGGAACATTAAAAAAACATTGAAAATGAATCATGCAGATACAAGTAAAACATTTACTCACAGTGTTATAATACATATATTTCCAGTGTATGTGCAGTGATAATAATAACAACATCCAACAAAAGTGCAATTAATAGAAAGAGATGAAAATCCCCCCCCCTCCAAAAAACATTGTAGAAAAAAAAAAAAAAGAACACCGCATCGCAGACCTTCTGTCTTTCTTGGAGCTTTTGTGTCGTCACGCAGATCGGTTCATTCATTTCATTCTGCTGGTCACACACAGACTCATAATTGTCCATTTAATTTAAGACTAAGTTTCTTTTAAACTTTATACCTGTACCTATACTTTATATCTGATTTGTTTGATAATTTTCCCATCCTGATGTCAAATGTATTTGCTCTTCGCCACGACAACAGGAGCCAAATGAAGAACTGCATGTTTTCAACTGACAATGAGGAATTTTAAAGCTTCAGGAATAAATCATGGATCCATAAGCATTTTAAAAGTCATCACATAAGTATGTGTTCAGCTGAAATATCATCAACTAAACGACAAACAATGAAAATTATACAAACTATACATCAATTTAAAAAATGAAAGATAAACTTCATCTTTTCTCTCACAGACCAGCTCTTTTGGAAGTGTCGTAGTAAAATAGTAAAAAAACACTTGAAAAAGTCCCAAATTCAGAAGTGGGTGACCCCGTTCAGACCTGGTGTTAAAATCCATCCTGAGTGCCTCCTGGGTCACATATGGAGGATCATCTACTCAGCTGACGTCTTTAACCCACTACAACAAACCAGTATTTTTGGACACCACTGCATCTTTAACTCTGACTGTTTATAGATAGTACACCCATCTGAACTCTGCCTTCATTTTGACCTAAACTGAATTGTAATATTCAGTGACTTTATCTTGCACAGTTTTGACGCTATTGCAGTAACAAAATCCGCCCACAGAGAGACAGACATAAACCCCCAGAAACATGTAAAACTGCTATGCTCTTTCTGTGGTAGTTCCTTATACAGTAGGTGTCTCAAGGACCACACACATATAAAAAACAGTAGGTATTAATAATATTGCCACGGTTACTTTCTTTTTGTTTATATGTCCTTTGTTCTTCAAGAAGCAATATTACAAGAATTAACACTAGATTCAGACTTAATGCTAAGTTTTCCTTCTCATCTATTTCCTTCCTTCTCCTGTTTGCATATATGTTGGTCTTGTCGATGCTTTGTATTTATCCAGACGGGATGCACTTTGTTCTTGAAAAGCAATTGTTCTTACTCAGAGGTCAGGAGGTTAGCTCGAGCAGAAGGAGCAGTGAATCCCACCTGTCAGGTCAGAGATGGTTCCCTCTCTCACAAGGCTCTGCAGGAACTCTGTCTCTCTGTCCACGTTGTGCATCTTCTGGTGCAGCATGGCACTCATGGGCAGGTGGTCATAGTAGTGCAGTGGCGCCGCCTGCTGGGAGAGGTTGTAGCCAAAGCCTGCCAGGCTGACTTCATCGCACAACAGACTGGCTAAGTTCAGCGCAGAGACACCCAGGGTCGGCACATTCTGCAGACAAAAAATCCCCCCCCCCCCCCCCCCCACTGTTAGTAAATACATAAACATTATTGCCATAGTTTTTATTGGCTGTTTTTCAATTGTTTAATCTTACATCTGTGTGTTTACACGTGTTTAAACAGAAAACCATCAGTAACAGTCTTAAAGGTATATAGCTTCTTGTCTGCTTCATGATTTCAATATATCAAAAAGAGAGACTTAGAGACAGAAACAGAGACAGACAGACAGATGTCCTTCCTGGTATTTTACCTGGTCCCAGCCCCACAGACGTGGTCTGGGTGGAGGGTACTTCAGCAGGTCTATTGCTGTCTCTCTGATGACATGTGGGTTTAAAAGTCTGAACCTCCGCAGCTCAAGAGGGATTTGATTTGGAACCTTCTGCCAGAAGAATAATCTGTTCCACAGAGACTGCAACACAAAACACAGGCATGCCTCTGAGACTGAGCCACCTTTGTTTGTATAAATAATTACTTGACCACATAAAAGTACAGAGGTTGGAATGAATAGAGGTGGTGAGTCTAGTCTTTGAAGGTTATTATGAAATGAGTTCTGTCTTTATTTGGCAACACTTTTGTGTGTATATAATACATGGAAACAATTTAAATCTAAAGCTATATATACAAGATTGAGGTGATTTTGTTTCCCTACTATTTGCTCACGTTTAACATTCTAAGTGTTTTTTACAGCTCATCTTTAGTTTCTCTCCAGTGTTGAAGTTCTGCGTTTTACCATTTTACATAATTAAGACAAGAGAAAAATTGTTTCTCCAACTTTCATCGACATGGTCACAAGTTGTCACCTCCACTTTTTATTGCAGCAAACAGTCTTTTATGAAACAACCTCTGAACCTCACTTTATGCAGGGGTCCAAAAATGTACTTTGTGTTTCTGGTCATTTGAATAACATCTCAACACTGACGCTGCACAACAGGCTCAGCAATTTAATAGACAAGATTGATCTAATGAGTCCAAACAGACACACACTCCACTCACCACAGCGTGCTTGTTGATCATAGCAGACAACCAGCTGATGTCCACACTTTTATACACCACAGCAACAAACAGAGTGTGAGGGTCTGTATCCACCCAGTGTAGCGGTGTGCTTTCTGGGTAACTCATTCTGATGCTGGTTCGATTTCCAACATCGACACTGAACTCTCCCAGAGGACCACTGTTTAACCTGAAGGACGGGGACACACAGAGTTATTGATGGGCTGCTTTTAAATTTAATATATTATCTTATTATCCATTGATTCTCCATGACAGGAAGTGTCAGTGATAAATACAGAACCAGAACTCAAGGCACTACAGTCAAATTGAAACTTGGATTCACAGCATGTTATTTTCCAGTCAAGCAGGTTTTGGTTAACTCAGCAAGTTATAGTATTAACACTCCTCTGGTCCTTGCTCCTTAATACAGTCGCATCATTGTATTTATGTTTCTAACCTGATGATGGTGTCAAATCTGTCTATCAGGTGGCCGAGCTCCAGGCCTCTGAGAATGCCTCCATTCCCCATGACCAAACAGCGCCGACATTTATCGGATGGCTGAGCAGAATGAGAGTTTTCCAGCTGTTCAGGAAAAAACACAGAGAGAAACATTAGATTTGTGCCGCCAAAGGTGCTTTACTGACATGTACAATGTGTCTCAGTGACAAAATATTTAAGATCATTTTCCATAACCTGTTAAGTCCAGCTATATAATATATGAACAATGTCACTCATCTTTAGGAATCCATTACACCAAGAACTGAAGCTGTTTTGACAACATAGGCCTGACCCAGCACAGTATGAGTGCTAGTGAGTGTGTTCCATATAAAATGCTCAGCGAGTGTGTTCACTCTTGAGATTACTTTTAACTGTGAGGATTAAAAGGTATCTATAAATTGAATTATGACTCAAATTTGAAGTGTTTCAATATATCACAAAATCCCTTATATTAATTATACACATATTAATATTGTGTAAATCATTTCTATTTCTTTCTTTGTTGATGCTGTAACTTTCAGGGTCAAACTCCAAAGTAGTGGGTGTTAGTATTTTGTGTAATTTACTTTTCAAAAAAAATATACAAAACACACAATAAACAAATTTAAAGAAAAATGTGTCCAATACATGTCAATGTTTTCTATACGTATCACAATGACATTGTTATTTTGAATCCTTTGGTTAATCATGTAGTCAAAATCGGATATTGTTACAATCCAAACTAAAATAAAACATAAAGACGTGTTTCATTTTCAAATTAAGATTAGTCATTCTGTAGATTAATGGAAAAAGTAAATTCTACTCTCTTTGTAAGAATGTAATCTAATATATCAAACATTACTGTTTTTATAGCCATATTTAAAATGTATCAATAATGTGAATCCACTCAAGCAATTTCTCAGTATCAATAATTCCGCCATGAATATTTGGATTAGTAAATTAGCATTTGCAGATTGTATAAATCGGGCTGGATCACACATCATCGATAACTCTATTTATGACAGGAAAGGTTTTGGTGAATTTCAGGGGCGCCATTTGCATTTACTCCAACTCCATTCACATGGTCAGGAACATAAAATGTACTTTTAAGTAATTATGGATACCCTGCATATATTCATCAAATAAAAACTAGATAAGACAAAAGACAGAGACAAAGAAGTTGTATTCACCAGCTTCAGAAGATCCTCTACTTTGCTGCCAACACCTTTTAACCCAAACGGAGGTGGATACAGGAAAAGCTGATCAGGGAGGGGCATGTCCTTCCATAAGAAGGGCTGAGTCACATGGCCTGAAGCAGGGAGTCGAGTTAACAAGTTCTTGCGAGTGTTGCCAGGATGACACTGCGCCTCCAGAACTTTGTGCACGTGCTCATGCACCAGCTGCAAATAAGACAGAGGTTAAGGTGATGACATGTAATTACACTGAGACTAACAGGGACAAACTCCAGAAACTGTTGTACTACAACAGATCTTGCACTTATAATCAAAATAATTTACATCAGGTTTCTAAAGGTCATTTTAGTTCACTGACAGTAACATTGATATTAAATCAACCATGTAAGTAATTAAGTACTTGCTATGTGAACGTGAACTTTAGTTGACATGGATGTAATATATTGGTCAGAAGCAACAATAAATAAATAAAATCCCACTGGTCAAGACACAGTGTATCCTCTTTGCTGAAAACCTGCAGCCCAACAACAGTGTCAAATTAACACTGCACAACCAGTCACAAAACCATATTTTAAAACATAATAAGTTGGACAAAGCATATCGGTTACCTTGAACAAAAGCCAAACAAAAGACTTAACCATCCCTTAGCCCTGTGTAGAAAGTGTGGTGCATCACTTACTACGGTCATCAATGTCGAACTGTCACACACTGCTCTTTGAATACGCTATCCTGTAACAGTGTTACATGGTAAGTATGCTGCTCAAGCTGGATTTTCCCAAATCAACCACACATTTATATTTATTTATTAATTTATTATTTATAACATCTTCTCCAATGATACCAAACAGGCTTTGTGTCAGCCATTCTTACAGGGGCTTAAACCGCACTAAGATTTGGTTGTAAAATGAAACACCTGTTGTCCACACTACTCCAGTTTTCAAGCCCCTAAAACAGAAAACGGTGAAAACTCTACTGGTCTCTGTTTAGTCTAGACGGCCACAAACTAAGTTTGGAAACAATGACACGGTCAACTTACCATCCCACCTGGTTCTCATCAGTCACAACTTGAATACCAGCAGTGAATGAAACATGTTTCTAAAACTTGTCAGTCACAGTTCCAGAGGAGATATCCCTGTATTTACTTTTCTAAATGATTGTTTGTAGTATTTCCTGTAACTACAGCCACTTTCCCATGGGTCAAAAACCCAATAATATCTGGCTTTTATCCGTTAATGGAATGGATACAATCAGCATTCACTCCTGGGTCTAATGTGTCTGCAGTAGACACAGGCTTTTATTAGCTCCACCGCTGATCGATAGCAATGGATCGACCTGGGAATACTCGCTAATCTTGGTGTAAAAGAGGTATGTGTAACCAACTGCAGAGTAGACAATCTTCCTCCTACTTACAGCGGCACACACATGCCCACCATATGTGAATGGTAATGTGATATGCATTTTCAGGTGTGTTAGTAAAGAGTTTGTAGTAAATGTGAAAGCTCCATCCTAATTCTTACCCTTCTATGTACACTGCTCACGTGCCAGTTCAGAGGTTTGGTTGTCTGTGTTTCATTTAGTGGGAGAGAGACCATCACCAAGCCCAGCAAACCTAAAACCACACTCACAACAAACACACATCTAGACACACACACAGACAGACAGACAGACAGACAGACACACACACACACACACACACACACACAGAGAGAGAGAGTAGTTCTTAACCATTGTTTGGATGACAGCTACAAACAAACATATCAGCACAGGATGAGCTGACTAATTTAAGTAAATGATAACATGACTGTGGTTGACATCATCACAGCAGATGGTACGCTGTACTATCTGAGTGAGAATGGCTGTGCAAATGTCCATACACAAACCCAGAATACTGTGGCAGTTTTCAAACTACAGCCAGGATTCAGAAAGCCACATGTAAATAATTTACGTATGCCTGACCACCTATTTCTATGCAGAGGGCACTGAGTTGCAAGATGCTATGTGACCCTGCATAGGAGTAATCACAAACTGTAGTTTCTCTTAGAGATGCAGGGTTTACAGATAAGACTGAAGAGATGTGGAAGCTTCCTCTATCTCATGTCGGAACATGATCTGCATACTGTCTGACAAACAGCTGCCAAGTAACACCCTCTTCAAACATCCAGAAATTCCCCATAGCTCACTGCTCTTTAACAATAGGGAAGTTCATCATAAATGTTTAACCTCAGTTCTTTAACAGATTAATACCATCATTTTATCTATTGAAAAATATCCTTGGACCTCAGGACCATCTGAGCAGGTATTCTCCAACAAGAGTCTCATAGTTAATAGACTGATGTTATTTCTCTATTAAAACCAGTAGAAAAGCTGTCTGCTGAGGACTGGGTGGGCATGGCCTGTTGTGTTTAGAGGATTGATCATTGGGATTGCCAACTGAACATGAACGTAGTTTGGTCTCATGCACACCACAGTGACAGCATGCCCATCGCGACTATGGGAACGCACACAGCTAAAGCAGAAAGTCTGTCTGACTAACATGGATTGGATGTATGGTTTTCTTTACGGTCCACTGAGCCAGCAAAACTGACTTAATATAAAACGGGACAGTGTATTTTTGAAGGTGTGCCTTTTAAACCACTGTTAATGCGACCACACATTGCTAAAAAACGCTGCACTCGTACAGTATACAACATCTTGTCGGTTAATAATAGTTTCCAAAACACAACTGTGAAGGGGTTTGCTGACCTTGAATGCCATTAACATCTTTTTAAAGGTAAACAGCTTGATCATTTTCTGAAATGCAGCCTGAGTGTGAGCAGCACTGTGAGTACAATTAAACTAGTGAATTAACAGCATAACCTGTACTACAGGAAGTCTCACACATAGGATGTATTGAGTAAAATCAGCAGTTAACTGCTCAAGACTTGATTGGCAAACTTAGTGGTTGCAGCCCGACAGTTTGGCCATGTGAAAGCTAAGTGCACAAAGGCCCAAAAAACACTCTTAGAGGTTTTTTGGGGGTTTAAAGTCACAGGGAAGGTTTTCTGTACGCGCATATTGAAACAGCTGTATGCTACTAACCCTGTAAAATATTTTGATTGATAAAATTGTTCTTTGACCTGGCTCTGGTTAAACCCTTTGGGACACAAACACATACAGAGAATGCTTCTTCTTTTTTTAAACAATAATCCATTGTGCACATCTGTAAGTCACTACCTCAACCTAAAATAAATTACATTTCAACAAAGAAGTAAGACAGCTCAACTCTTTCAGCATGATAAAAAGAACTAAGGAAGGTTTTGCTGCTTACTTACTGTAAATTGGCTTGTGACAAGATCCAACAGTTAATACAGCGATATAAAAGCTGAAGTAAATGTGTGTCTTTGAATCTGTACATGCTTGAAGTCCCTCATTGAGTTGACTTGTGTCCTCAGCTAATCGGGTTTCGCAGCAACTCACAGTCAAACTTTTATCTGCTCTATTATACAACTGGCTTAACCAGAAAACTTGCCGATGGTAATAAAGGGACACACTGCAATCCACAGATGCACTGGATTGCCCACGTGATTCTGCACCAGATAATACTCATTTACGTCAGGTGGGGTGCCAAGATGTAAGAGTAGCCGTCATGCATGTGTCAGCCATGTAGAGAATGTTGAGCTGAGAAGCCTGCAGCATTTTTACAGGATGTAAGAAAGGTGTGGATTGCACATTAAATATTCATGTTTTCACACTGAACACACCCCAGAAGGAGGTCATTCTATCCAACCTCTGTTGGAAAACAGTGAGATCTGAGGGAAAACATGCATCCTTAGAATGGCTTTTCTAAACCTACTTTATTTATTCTATGTACATATGGTGCATTCAGTCATTAACAAAGATATGGTACCAATACAGACCCAGACTTATGAGCTGCAGCTCAGGATGTCTATGAAGACCAAATTGTTGTTTTTAGGAAGTCTGAGTTTTCTATTGTGAGTGAATCGGCATTAGCTCTAAGAGAGAGAGAGTAAATAACTCCCTAAATGTATCATGGTTGCTGCTTAATTTTTTTCTGTTAACTATATACTTCCTGCCTCACCAAGCAGCAGACCAGGTGCAGCAGTAACCTGTCATTTAAAAAGGTGGCCTGAAAACCTGAAATGACTGGGACTGTGTGTAAGATTTTTAAAAGTGACTGAAAGGCACCTGCACTAAAAACAAATTAGACAACAAATGACGCTGTGTTCTTCTATAAAACCTTAAAGACAATGCAGAGCAAGTGAGCTGTGTCTATCTAAATGCTCTGGTTCACAGATAACAGCAGAGTCTTTGTGTTCTGTGAAAATCACCTGTGTGCTGCCCTGCGTAAAGGAAGCCTCATGTTGTTTGCATTCACACTGGATTCTGGGAAGTCTTCATGTATCTTTGCTGAAGCTGGAGGCCCTCTGGCTCTCAGGGGTCTTGTCCTGGACACAGTGACAGTCAGACACAGTTCATTGGATGTAAGCTAATCATTAGCCACATTAGTGAACACTGAAAGATAGAACACTAAAACAACAGCAGTACTTTTATGAATAACTTTGTTCTTGTAGTTTTATGATAATATTGGAAGTTGTATCACAGCAGTGGAATTTCTAATGTTGGGACCTATAAGCAAATGTAATTGGGTAAGGTATTGTATCGTAATCGAAAATGCATGTAATGTAGTATAAGCTTTAACCTTAAACGCCGGATTTAGGCTGGACAAATAATGTGCATGACACAATGATACAAATCAATCAAAGATATGATGAGGTCATAGCATAAGGGACTGCATTATAACGAGGTGTAATATAATGGTTAATAAAGTAGAATTTATAGGTATCACTACCATAATGTATTTTCTATTGTAACGTGAACAGTGTAATACATATTTAAGAAGACGTACACATAACTTAATGTAACTCGATGTAGTCAGCCTGTTTTCACTGTTACACAGCGGTTGATGTTAATGTTAGTCTTACCAAGACAACAACAGATCCTCCATCATTGAAACCATATCGATTTGATTAACGTCAGAAGCGCATTCACAGCCGTGAACGTAGCTGCTACAGGACGGTGGTGGTCGAAGTGTTCAAATAGAAGAGCACGTAGATCAAGTTCGAACGATGCTGGAGCCGTGGTCTGTTCAACCGTCTGTGTGAATCCAGCCTCCTCCTGCTGCCTGTCGGGAGGCGGGTTGTATTACTCCCAATTCTTCATCAAAGATGATCTTACTGGTTAAAATGCATGACTTCCGGCCATGTCTCTACTCTTAGTCGGTAAGCAAGACGTTGCTCTCCAGCAGTGTTCTGAACAGCACAGCCTCAGGATGGGAAAAGAAACACTTTTTAAACGCTGTCGAAGTGAATCGTTTCAAATGGCTCCAAACGACATCACGTCAAAGTTTCAAACACTAAAATAATAACAAAAAGACGCAGCGCGAGGAGCTCAGGACCGTTACATTAACCGTTCAACACTGACGTAACTGACGCAGCAGCTGTTAGATGAAGCTACGTCAACGCTGTTTTTGTCCTTTCCGTGCTTTAAACCGCCATGTTTACCTGTTTACTCACCCTGCCACAGACACCCCACGCGTCTCGCCATTAGACGATGGGCACGGGACTAGATGTTTGAGACTCGTCTCAGCTTCACTTTCTTATCAGTCAATCAGCAGCCAGTACGCTCATCACTTCCGTCATGACGTCAAAAGACGCCACCAATCATAAGCCGATCCCAACACAAACGTCACGAGTTCACGAAACTATCTTTTATTAAGACGTAAGCAAACTGTTCAAACGACTAAGATACAATTTAAACAAATGAAAACATTTATTAAATACAAAAAAAAATTGTCCATGTACCACATTTTGTTGTGTGTATGCAGTGTTGAGTTTCTGTACTATAAACTCCCACAATGCATAATTTTACAGTAAGATACAGTGATTCCATACAATGTCAAAAAACTGGAATCGTGACTATGAATGAATTAAATTCATTTTTAAAACAATGAATTCAGGAATTTTCTTCACCACATTAAGAATAAAAAATATATTTATTTGTCAGAGAAAGTGTGTTATAGGGGTTTTCAGACAGCACAACTCAAAGACGTTCCACTCAGGCCTCATGACGTTTCTCTCTCGTCTCCGACTGCAGAGGTTGTTTCAGTTCAAAAAGTCCTGTTCCTCCTCGGACGATCTTCCCCACCACCAGACAGGCCGAGGGAGACACTAGCTGGTCGTGGGACCCTGAAAAAGGATGGAAAGCCTTCAACAACAGCACAAAAAGAGACTATCTTACTGAGGCAGGGTATCTGCAGAATTTTTCCTAATCAAATTAAATTTTTTAACATCTAAACAAGCCCCCCCCCTTTCAGAACAGATGAAATAATGTTGAGAGCTGGACAATTTAGACGTTTCTTTTAGTATTGAGTGAAAAATCCCAATAGAAAATTAGCAAAACTTAGATGACTTACTCCGAACAGAGTGGGAGGCCCTATTGAAATTGTAAGTTGTAATTGTTATTATTATTTATTTATTTTTTCAGGCAAATGAATTGGCTTTTTGAAGGCTTTAACATGCTCAAATTCTTACCAAAATTTGCAGAAAATTAGAAAGTGGTGAAAATGTATGTATTCTGGAGTAATTTTAAAAGGGTGTGGCAAAATGGCTCCACGGTGCCCCCCGAGACGCGTTCACATTGACCGGTCTTCACAAAAATCGATACACAGGTGTATCATGACCAGACAAACCAAAAAGTATATTTTCAATTGTTTTGGACTTGGCTGGAATGTTGTTTGACCCCTGAAACTCCAAAAGTGTTTATCGTATGAGATTACTCACTTGTGTTCAGTTTTTGCCCATACAGGTGACCTGTGGGTGAATCGCAACTTCTTAACCTTCTTGACCCTGTAAACCTGGCTAGCATTTGTGTGTCGGTGCAGTTGAGTGCCAAGCAGCATTGACTAGTGACTGATTGTTGCCACCTAGTTCAAAGTGGTGATCGTTCCAGAGAGCTGCACTAATTGGCTGCAGACAGGAAGTGATACTGTATAGAAGGCCTTGTTTTTTTTCCCCATCTTCGGGTCCTTCCTTGTTTTTGGTTAGGCACCCCCGTTGGGAGAATGGAGGAGTTGAGCTCTTTTGTATGTTTTGTTTGTTTTTTTTTTGTTCAAAATAAATTGTATTTATTGCAGGGCATGATTCAGTTTTCCCACTCACATTCAGCCATGTTCATCTGTAACAATTAGTGTCATCACCCTCCATTGTATATACAATATATTTTACATCTGCTGCGTAAAGTCAGAGGTCTCCTCTCCTCCATGATGACACAAAGAACAACAAAATCAAACTCTTTGGAAAAACCTGCTTAATATTATTATTGTCACCACTTTTCTCACCCAGCATGGTCGCCTGTTTGAGGAACTTGTAACTGGTCTCGAAGGTCATCTGTTGCAAAGGGGAGGAGTTGGATCTGATGGCGTGTCGGTTTAAGGGCTTATATACACCTTCAAAGCACATGTAGTCCGCTACCAGGGACAGATGTCTGGGGTCAACCTCGATACCTGAAATACAGATACACACCAGATGAGGAGCGCTCTGAAAAAACTTGTCTGTGTATGAATTTATGTGTGTGTGTGTGTATATGTACCGTAAACAGCAAAGACATCTTTGATCTCCTTCTCTATGACCTTCAAAGCAACTTCAATCCCATAGGTGTTAGCCATGGCATGAACCTCATTAGAGTACAGCCTGTTGATGTTCAAGATCTGGAATAAACAAAGATAGTTTTAATGTTGGGATTGTCCTTAAACAATGTCAAAATGGACAATCTTGCAATAAACAATAATATTTAATAACCATACACATCTTGATTATGAAATCACTGCATTTTTTAGTATCTAAACATTAATGTAATAAATTTATTGTAATCTCTGCCTTGCAAAACTTGAATTCTCAGACCATGATGAACAAATCTGAACAGAGAAAGTCAGAGAGGGTGAAATCAGAAGACTTGAAATGACTGACAACGCAAAATCAAACTATAAAAGGGTTTTACTGTGTGGCGAAACCTTTTCTTTTTCTTAATAACAGTGTTCAAAGCGTCCTCAGGTTTTACTAACGCTGCTTACGTACGTCACTGTACTTGAACATTTCGTGCATGTTGATTCCTTCTGTGTTAAGAATCGTCTCTTTCTCTCCGGTCTTTGTTTTGGTTTCGTTCAGCAGGCAGCGAGTCAGGCCCCTAGTTTCCATGATGACGGCATTCTGGGCCAGCGTTGACAGGACTGAGGTCAGGTCAAAGTGCACCTTGCTGACCGGTAAGACCACGTCCAGCTAAAATCAGAGAGGTGGATGAAGGAATGAGTGACTAAAGCATCATAACATTGTGTAAAATTAGTTTAAAAAAAACAAAAAACAAAAAAAACAGATGACTGCTCCTCTGGGAAGCTGCTGTGCATAAACATGTAAAGAAAAATAAATAATTCTCTCTTTATTATATAAATATATAATATAATATAAACATATATTTTTTATTCAAGAATAATAATGGCTATTAACTTAGTTTTTATATCCTGTATGAAGCCTGACAAGTCTTATTCAATCACCTTTACATCAATTAACCAATCTTAAACTCAGGGACAGCGAGAACGCGTCTTTGTCCTAAATCTATTTGGGCAATAGTCAGAGACAACGGTCATTGAGCCACAGTTCCCTTAATACATTGGGGTATGTAGATGAGATGTTGACTTTCTATAAAAACAATTAACGTCAAAAGGTAATGAAATTGTTAGATCATCATGTCATATTTGTTTATTCAGATTGTTTTGAGCTATGACAGTGAGAAGAAGAATGGATTTTGGTGCACATTGTAGAAATGAAACATTAAATGATTCAAAGTATGTACCATGTGAAGTGCATTGAGATCATGTATGTTGTTATTTGGTGTTATGCAAATAAAACATAGAAATATGGTAATCAACTGACTGTATGTGGTAGAGCTCAATGTCAATGCTAAAATGTATGCTTTTCAACTTGAACAAGTATTTTTAATAGACGTAGGAAGAGAGTAGGGTTTTATGACAAACAACGCACCTCACACCAGAGCTCATGCTGGTGGTCATAGCAGTATCTCTCTATTGCTGGGTTAGACTGCAGAACAGAGTTGACCCTCATCTGACTCATGTCCTCTTCTTCTCTTTCTTTGCCTTCCCCTTTCTTTGCTTGCTTCTTCTTCTTCTTCTTCTTCTTTTTGTCCAGTCTTACTCCTTCACACTCAGGCTGGGACTCCTCCGGAGTGTTCTTCTCCTCACTCTCACCCACATCCTCTTCCTCTGCCTGATCTTCTTTATCTTCAGCATCTTCAACTCCATCCTCCTCCTCACTCTCATAGTCCACCTGCAAAGGAAAACAAAGATGGGTATTAAAGGTAATGTGATGATGGAAAGTGCACAGGTGATGGATATGTCATTTCTCTCACTGCAATGGTATAATCAACATCACAGGAACTCCAGAGCAAGATTTATAGACATCAATGCACTCCTAATGTATTTTGTCTTAATGTTGGGTGAGGACACTACCAGTTACAAGTTAAACCAGTTGTTGTAGCACATGGAACCATTACTTCCTGTCTGAAAGGACTTTAGAGACATGACAAAGGTAAAACTCTGCTAAGGCAAGTCTGAGACATGGCTTGCATGATTGCGACACTATTTCAGTTAAGTTTATTTAAATAAAATTAATTGGCATCTATTTTGATCGATTCATTGTCATTTTCAAGCAAAAACAACATCTGGTGGTTCCAGGTTCTCAAATGTGGATATTTCTATATACTTATACAACCCATCAAAGAATTGAAAAAATAACTGATGTCATTACTAACTGTAGCCCTAATTTCAAATATTATTACTGTCTTTAAAAAATGCAGTGCAAGTGAAAAAGATTTGCCTCTCTGTTTTCTCTCTGATGTGCATTATGTTTAACATTACAAACACATCGATAACTGAGGCGCTCTCTAAGCTCGCCGCCAAATCTCATGTTTCCATCTCTGCAAATTAGAGCTGGAGACGATAAAACACTGTGTCTACTGCAGAGTCATTTGACCAGGAGTGAATGCTGAATATATTAATTCCCATTGTAGACAAAAGCCAAATGTTCGTCTATTTTTGATGTGTGGGAAAGAGGCTTTGAAAACCTATTAGCTTTCAGTCACATCTCTTCCATCTTTCACAGGAGAGGTAACATCAGGTGAGCAGACTGACCTGTATGAGCAGGCCAAATTGCAAAAATAAACCTTGTTTTCATGGTTACATTCAGTCTGTACTTTTTTATAAAAATCTGAGAAATTGGAATAATGTCATATTTGAATATAAAATGTAATAATGTTAGATAGTTCGATTTGAGGCCGACGTTAAGGCACATGGTGTTTCACAGTGGTCAGATTTTTATGTTTTCCAGGAAACGGCCAGGGCTTCAGCCTAAAACTTCCAGTGTGTAAGAATTACATGAAAGGATCTATTGGCAGAAATTGAATCAGTTGAAATAATCCTGATGTTTTCACTAGTGTGTTTCATCTAAATTGTACGAATTGTTGTTTTCTTTACCCTAGAATGGGCCCTTTATATTTAAATACTTTATATTTACATCGGTAGCGGGTCCTCTCTACAGAGGCCGTCATATGTTTTTACAGTGGCCCAGACTGGACAAACTAAACACCTTTTGAGTTTTTATGACAACTGAAGGCTACCACAGGTTCTCTTTCATGTTTGGAAGGGGAGTGTGAGGTGAGGGGGATTCAGCTGCAACATGCAAAATACAACTAGATGTCCCTAAATCCTACACACTGAACCTTTAATCACATGACAACACACAAGTCAATATGAAATATTTTATATCTCTTCATACCTCTTCTTCCTGTTTGCCTTTTCTCTTGGCATCTGAAGCATCAGCATCTCCTTCATTCTCCTGGTCATCAACAATGTCTTTCTCCTCTTCTCCTTCCCCATCGTCTAACTGATGGACGTCAACATGACAAAGATCGATGGTAGATTTTCAAGGAGGAAAAGAAAAGCTCAGACTAAACACTCAACAACAATAAAATTGCTCAAGATGGACAAAGCAAAAATAAAAACAAACCCCTGCTGTGCCAGCCGGCCCATCACCATTGTGGTCATTGTCTCTAGGGGTGGCTTTCCTCGTCTCCACGGCTATGGAAGCCAGCTTGGCGCTGCGCTTCTTAATGGCTTCAAGGAGGAGACGGAAAAACCTGGAGAGTGGGATGGAGAAAAGATGAGGTGGTTATCAGAAATATTTCTTACTGATTTCACACATTGATTTTATTATTGTTTATCTTGTATTTTATTTCATTTAAATTATTCTACTTTTATTTTCTTATAAAATATATTTTTTTATTTATTTAATTTGTAATACTTGTACTCTGATATATTACATGTTACCGTCTTCTTGTTTTACCTTGTTTTACCTTTGGTCAACCAAGTTATTTTAAATGTGCTATATAAATTAAATTGACATTGACGAACATGTACACACACACACGCACCTCGTCTCCATGTAGTGGAGGATCTGTTGAGGCGAGAGCAGCTTATCGTTACAGTAACGCTCGGCAGGAAGGAAGTGGAAGGAGACTTTAAACGTCCGCAGCTTTTGGTGGCCTTCAACCCGCAGTGACTCAACCACATCCACTTTCTGCAGAACCTGCTCAAACATACACATAGTTGTGATGAGTTTTGGATTTTGTCTCCTACACCAACACAGGTAAGGACATCTAAAAACACACAATGAGAGATGAGGAAAATGAGAACAACAAATAGGGGAAGACACTGGTGAGTGCTGACATAAGGAAACAAGGAAGAGAAATCAAACAAGCCATACAATGAAAAAGAGGACAAGGGAAAATGAGCCAAACACAAAAGGAGATGAAAAGCATAGACATACCTCAGCCAGACAAACCCTGGTGAGTTTCTTACGGAGCGTCTTGGCCTTCTTCAAGGCTTTCTTGTTGTTCAGTACTGGAACGCTCATCATGGGAGTTTTAATGTTGGAGCTGGCCACCATGAGGATCTCTCTTAGTCTGTGACACAAACACACAGATACAGACCGAGTGAGGATAATATGGTAGGAGGGATGGAAGGATGAAGCAGGAGGAAGAAACGTGAAATTATTATGGGAATCAGCCATAATTATCGTTTATCAGAATGGGCCAGAAAATATATCGTGCACCCCCATTCAACTCCTGCAGCTGTCAGACATATTTTCTAGCAAGATTTTCACAAATATCTAAAATAACAATTAAATTACAATGAAGCTGTGTACTGTGTGTGTCCTGTATGATGTATTCCTATAAACACACAAAGGTAAATCAAGTGTGAGTAAAAGTGAGGAGGTGGCATTACCGAGGAATTCCCAAAGTGACGTTCATCTCTCCTCTGCCAGCAAAGTGGAAAGTGTTGAGGGTCATCTGGGTGGAGGGCTCCCCTATGGACTGAGCAGCCAGCAGACCCACCGCTTCACCCGGATCACATAGTGCACGCTGCCATTTATAGTGCAATAGCTGGCGAAGGCTGTAGACACAGAGAGAGAGAAGGATGATGCTCATGAAAACCACTTTAAGTCAGAACAGATATCAAGGATGCTAGTTTGTTAGCGGGATTAAAACAAAATTAAACACAGATCAGATGTGTGTGTGTGTGTTTCCATAAAATTGATAAAATTAATTGTGGCAGCAGGAGTGCACATGCACAAAGTTAACTCTCACGGGCAACAGAGACAGGTGTACAGACAAGTTCTCAAGTTAGAGGAAGGGCGTCTTTGCATGGCACTTGCTGATATGTGCACAACTACAGCTGAAACTACAGAGTCAGACTGTCTGTGTGGACAACAGCAGGTGCAGGTAGCTCTGCACACAGATATACAATGCAGTACTGGAGCAAATGACCAAGTTACAGATTCTTTTGGAAACTTTGGCAGAACAAATTGGAATATGGTGGGCTGCCACTTAATAGATCACTAATGGGAAACTTTGAAATGGCAAGATTTACAGAAAACACTCTCAGAGCGCCCTTCTAGTTCGTTCGTCATGAGACATGTATATTTATGACATCTGTGGGTGCTGATGTTATTCTGCTGAGTGAACCTCAGTAATGTCAGTGGTGATTAATTCTGAACTTCTCTCAAGATACTGACATGTTATATTTGAACTCTGACATTTGGTACCTGTGAGTGTCGACCGTGCCTTGACTCGTCATGCCTCTGTTCTGCAGAAACTTCTCTGTGATGTCTTGGAAGTTTTCAGACACTGATCCAAAGCAGACGTCTGGCCGAAACAAGCCTAGCGAGGGCTCGGGGCAGCGGGAGGACCTCCTGCTGTATTTCGATCTGCTAACTTCATCCAGAGAATACCACTGCTGTACAAGCTGTGGAGTGAGCAGTGTTCACATTAGAGTTTTGTGACACCAGGTTGGAGGTCATTCTATCTAAGAACAGATTGTGTCACTAAATCTGACAGATCTCTTAAGCATTTTTACTTTGATCTGTATACATACTTGTTGTACAGCGGCATTTCTGCCATTGACATCTGGACCTGTTTGTTCAGTCTGTTTTAGTTTTGCCATCTTCTTCTGGGCAAACAACAAGAATGCTCCTGACACAGACAAAAACACACATAAACAAATAGAACTGACTGCCATCATTCACAAAAACAACGTTGACATGTGTCATTTCACAGTACATCTGCTGCAATTCTCCTGATCCAAAGAGTAGTACTAAAGTACTGATGCAGTCATTAGTAATATCCTACCTATCTGCTTTATGCTGGTGAGCACCAATAAATACCTTCCACACTGTAATAATCTTATTTTTCTTGCCCCCAAATTTATGCTAATCGCAGGAGTCATTTTCACTGTCCAGTCGACATGAAAAAGGGAAGAGGCCTCAAAGTTCAGAAAATTTTTCTGCTCATCTAGCTTGCCTCAGCTAAGCTTTGAAGCAGAATAACCAATTTCACTTTGTTATGCCATCTGAGCCTCCTTTCCTCATCACAACATATCATAGAGCAGTTTTCTAACCATCAAGACAAAATAGGGTGCACTTAAAATGCAGAAAAAACCCGAACCCAAAACAACAATTACTCCTGTTTGGTGCTTAACTCTTTCAAGAGGTGCAACAAGGAAGATGAGCACTAAGTTCAGAAGCAAACTCTGGTTAAGAGTTTTAAAATAACATTAACTATTTATTGTTGTCACCAAATGATGAAAATGTCAGTGGGTTGAACACTGAAGATGGGAGAAATTTACTACATAGACACACGTTGTTTAGTACCTCTCCGTGGACATGCCACTTCTCTCTTTGTCTTCCAGCGCTGGATGGCTGCAAAGTGTTGATTGGCAGCCTGAGGGTCCAAATGTGCTAAAATCTTGTCCAGGCCCTGGGATCTCTGGATGACCTAACAGGAAGAGGAAATATCTACTGCTATAATAACGTTCAGCGTAATGCTCCCTCCAACAGGTGTGTGGCAAAATGTTTTCAAACAATGAAATGGGAAATTTTGTTTTCAGTAGAAAGAGGTTGCTTAAAGAAAAGACTCATCGGTGAGTGAACCTGATGTGAGTAGTTTCATCAGCATGAAAAACAGTGTTCAGTGGTCAAGAAGTTCGGAAGAGTAAGAACATTTCAGCAGAATTAAGAAATAAAGTGCAAAGGTGCTGTATGTTGAAGGTCAACATTTTGGGTGATACATTTATTTAGCAAAGAGATTTACATAAGAAGCTTGATAACGCTTTCATATTTGCAAGTTAACTACAATCTACACCTGTTTACACCTCTAATGCAGATTATTCATCTTTCTTACATCAAGTCAATATATGAGCTTTAGACATCCTAGTATTCCACTTTTTTTAGTTTAGAGCAGTGGTCACCAGCCTTTTCGAGCCCAAGATCACTTTTTAATTCCAAACTTACGCCGAGATCTACCATTACATTACATTTCATTTAGCTGACGCTTTTATCCAAAGCGACAATAAGTGCATTCAACCATGAGGGTACAAACCCAGAACAACAAGAATCAAGAAAGTACAATTTCTTCAAGAAAGCCAAACTACAAAGTGTTATAAGTAAGTGCCATTTAAGTGCTACTAAATTGTTAGTTTAAACTTTTATTCAAGGTATAGTCGGAAGAGGTGTGTTTTTAGTTTGCGGCGGAAGATGTGTAGACTTTCTGATGTCCTGATGTCATTGGGGAGCTCATTCCACCATTAAGGAGCCAGGACAGCAAACAGTCCAAAAAATCCACTAAGGACGGTCATACTTATCATTTATTGCAATTTCTGTTAAAGGCTGAATGCACTTATTGTAAGTCGCTTTGGATAAAAGCGTCAGCTAAATGAAATGTAATGTAATGTAAAAGTGGCTGGATAAAGGTTTAGACAATGAAGGGTATTTGCCGGGGTATCTTCAGTGTAATACTAAGTCAGTAACGTTTGTGTGTAGTACATATTTATCCCCAGTGGTCACATTGAAGCACCGTGGGGCCCATGAACTACACTTTCACTGTGGCAGCCATTTTGGCCAGTAGCATCCACTGATGAGGAAGCACTGAATTTGACAAGGCTGCGATATTTAGAGTCAGATGGATTTACTATCAGCTCTGGACTCATCCTCGTGGGGCCGTAACAATCATTAGCTTAACTTTGGGTTAGTCAGCTTTAGCTCTGTATTGTCTGCAACAAGAATCATGTGTCATCTTTAAAGTACATGGCTTAACTGCACCAGTGTTTCCTCCAAAACCCAGTTTGTGTTATGTGGAAAATCCCGTATTTGTGTTTTACCTCATAGTTGTCCTCTATGAAGGGAAACTGTCGTGGCTGCAGAAACTGAGTCTTGGGGATGTCCAGCCCGTCTTCACCGTACAGAAACTGGACCACGGATCCATCGCTGTCCCTCACCGTTTGATCATACTGCACTACCAGACCCTCCAGATGTTTGATGACACATCTGCAGAGAAGACATGAGGGAGGACAGAGGAAAAGAGTGACAAGATAAGTGGGGCGTTGGGAACAATTCATTTCATCCTACTGAACGATAAAATTAAAAGTTTAAGGCATGTTTGAAGCACATTCGAAGGAGCCATGTGGGGGCAGCGTTTTGTTTCTGAATCACCTGACATTTAGTACTATATATGGTTTGTTCGAAACTCATCCTTAAATTGTGTGTTTGAGTCTAAACTAAAACCACATCAGGACCCTAGTGGGGGTGGCTGTTTAATAAGTTTAATTTCGCCCATAATGACAATAACCTTATATTCTGCGCCTTACATCTTAATGGGTTAAGATGACTGCAGCATTATCTGGTCTATTGAGCAGTGAAGTTTTCATTACCTCTGCAGGTATCCTGATCGAGAGGTTTTCACGGCTGTGTCGACCAGTCCTTCTCTGCCAGCCATACAGTGGAAGAAAAACTCCTGAACACAACCAGGTCACACACAAGACAATGACGGCAATGTATCGTGATGTCACAAGAGTCTTCATTAACACCTGGAATAGCTTAAGTTTCAAGATGTAGTGAGAACTGCAGAGGGCAACATTGTGTGCAATTGGCATCACAGTGCTCAGCAGGAGATACAGTGTAAAATAAACTTTTACAACAACTCCTCAACACAACGCAATTGCACTCACAACTCTCTGCGTGTACCTGTGGTTTGATGCCTGTGAGGAATCTTCCAGACACGAAGCCCCCAGCACTCGGTGCAGGGTCATACGGTTGAAAACAAGGCAAGAATTTCCCAGAGGGCATCAGAGGAGGCCTACGACCTTCTAACTCAATCTGACCTAGTAGACATGAAATCTGAAACACACAGACTTTGGATTAAGCTTCTAAAGTGAGTAGCATGTGACAAAAATAGAGTTCAGGTGAATGTGGTAGTGGGAGCACATGTGTGGTGAGGGGGTACCTGCATGGTGTTCACAGTAGATCCTTTGGCTCCTGATTGGACCATCAGTTGAAGGTTGTTGTCTGGGAAAGAGGTGTGGAGTCCAATTGGCATACACACCTACACACACACACACACACACACACACACACACACACACACACACGGGAAGGGATTTTAGATACCTGCCTGACCACAGGCACTACTTCTTATTTTACAGGATGTTAAAATACATGCAAACATGTAAGTAGTCATTACATGTGTATCAGTAAACTTCACAGAAAAGGTAAGTGGTTTAGCGCAAGGACACATTTTTCAGACCTTTTGTGGCAGAAAGATTAACTTTTGAAATCCAGTTGACTGGACAGTTTGTAAGTCATAAAGTTAAAAGAAAGTCAGTACAGACATTAATTTAAACAAACCTAAAGTTTAAAATGAGGAACAAGTGACCAGATAAAAGTTTAGACACTGAAGGGTGTTTGCTATGGTATCTGCAGTGTAATACTAAGTCAATAACGTTTGTCTGTAGTACATATTTATCCCCAGTGGTCACGTTGAAGCACCGTGGGGCCCATGAACTACAGTTTCAATGTGGCAGCATTTTGGCCAGTGGCATCCACTGAGGAGGAAGCACTGAATTTGACAAGGCTGCGATCTTTTAAACACTCACAGTGGAGTAGTCCTCGTGTCGCTTCTGTCTTTGTTTGATTGACTCTAGAATTGTGAATTGATGAAGATGCAGTATGTGTATTTATTAAATTTAACATCAACAATGATGTTTCCTGAGAGAGTTCCTGTAATGAAAAAAGTCTGTGTTTCCATTCCATCATGCTGACGGTGTGTTTGCCAAAAGGAGCAATAAATCAGAACTAGAAGTTAGTGACAACACCTTGTTGATATCATTGTTGACTTGGTTAGCCACTTCTTTGAACTTGTGGTCGGCTATGCTGAAGTCTCTCTGGTCTGGGTTGAGGTGAGCATCCTGCCAGCGGCTCTGGGCCTCAGCTTGATCTACATCGGAGGGCAGTTGGAAGGCTGCCTGCAGGGCCTGAAAATAAAAGCACAAAAAGAATACACGTTTTATACTAACACATACATTAGTTAGTTTACTCCATTCCTTGCAGCAGCAGCAGACCGTCACAGCTGGATTCAGCTCCTGTCCCACCTCGATAGAAAACCCAGTCTGCTCTAAATGGCCACCTGGCCCAGTCTCTTGTGATTGTCCAGCTGCTTCCAGAGCATACCAGAAGTGTCAAGCCCATTAAGCGTGGGTGGAAGTCAGGTACAGGCCGCTAGCAGGCTGAGCTGTCGAGCCACTAAAGCTAACACACATTGATAAACAACAATGGCAAATTTCAAACCTTACCAGTTTGACAGAGTTTAACAGCGACAGAGAGAGGAGCCGGTAGTACCGAAAGACAAAACAAGACTGGAGACTGGCCCAGCTTTGTTTTCGCTTTGACTTCTTAGTTCGGGGCGTGCATTATGCCAATGACCCCCATGCTGGTGTCGACACATGGCGGACTACTAGCAAAATTGAACATGAGGCTCCGGAAAAGTGTTAACTATGGGATTTTGAGCCATGCACACCATATACATTCACAAAAAGCAAATACAACCCACTAGAGGACAGGTTAAGAATGAAAAAGCACAATAGGCCTCCTTTGAAAAGGGTACTTCATTTTAGGTTGTACATTAGGCTATTATATATGAACTTTGAAACATTTAGTAGTAGTTTTAAAATAGACAATAGACCTAATGCAAGAACAGGTTATACTATAATAATGCTTTCATCCTAATGTATGTGAAAATGGAGTTCAAATACAGTATCAGAATCAACTAAAATGTATTATTATTACTCATCTACTATGGACTAGTCCTTATGTCTTTTCTGTTTTTGTCTGATTGACTCAAGATTTGTGCATTGAAAACAGTTCTGTATGTATGTGTATATATTAGATTTAACATCCGCAACACTGGTTCTAAAACTCACTTTGGTGCCAATGCTGAGTGATTCTTTGATGATTTTTTTCCTCTGTTTATTGGCGCCGGGTTTCACCAGGATGTCCTCCACACCTAGACACAAAGACGAGGAACACTTAAAAAACAAAACTCGTCCTTTATCTTACACATAACAACTGACATATGGAAGCTGTTCGTGCTGTTCATTGTCAGGAAAGCAACATTAGCTTGACTTGTGTTCTATGTTTCTTACCCAAAGTGAAGCCTCTGTAAAGCTGCAGGTAGGCGGTAAAAAGTCGAGCTAGACAGCTGAGCAGTTTCCCGCTGGTCCCTCCCCCGTAAAGCTCATAGCAGCAGTGGACCAGACCATAGGCCGAGGAGCCGTAGTGAGCTTTGTCCAGAACCCCCACAAGCAGCTCACCCTGACGGATCACCACCTGGGACACAAAGACAACAGGAAGAAAAAAACATCTTGATTTACATGACTTCAGGTGTCCTTTTTTTCAAATTCATCTGGACACACGTTTCAATATTGTTGTCACATTGGTTTGGACTGGAAGGTGAAATATTTGTGTACCTGTGAGTCACACATGCTGTCAGGTCTGTATCCCGGAGCAGCACGTGGCGGGACTTGGATCCACGTCTTGCTGGGGATTTTTGATTTGCCGATCAGGTTGAGAGGCACTGCTTTCTCTGGGATCACGTTCAATAGGAGGGTTGACACCACCTACAAATGCACAACACAACCGTACAACTGAGTGGATACAATGACAGTATATTCAATAAGTGCCTTATGAACACAGTCATGTTTTTGTCTCTAAACATAGTTCAGCATTTTATATAAACTGACATAGCTTTCATGGTTTCTTTCAGCTTTCTCTGTCATAAACTAGTGAAAACAAACACTTACCTGCTTTCCTGTCCACAGCTGCTGAGGTCTGATGATGGCCGGCGGCAGCAGTTTCACCCTGCCTGGTTTATCAGTTAATCCTCGGTACACCAACTCGGTGTACTGGTCTCTGGTAAAGAAACAGCCTCGTATCGTCATCCTCGTTCCTGACACCATGTGGTCCTGGATCAGACCTGCTAGAGGCTTACCATCCTACACACACACACACACACACACACACACACACACACACACACACACACACACACACACACACACACACACACACACACACACACACACACACACACACACACACACACACACACACACACACACACACACACACAGTGAGTCTGTGTGGAAGAATTATAAAGCTACAAAAGTAATAGATGGCTTCCCAGTGTAAAGTGGCCAGAGTAGCAAAATACAGTAGAGTAAATGTTTGCAAAAAATGTAATCACCTGCGTACTGTTCCACACAAAAACATAATACTGGAATATATAAAAGTACACTGTATAACATTTTAAAAGTTGCTCCTTTGGTTTAGTGTCATGACACCTTTTTTATTCCAATTCAAGCATTGAGGGCGACAGACAGATGGGATGACTAAGTAAAAAATAAACAGATGAAGTGAATTTCTATTCACTGAGGTTGGCAAGTGTCAATCTGTGCTGTGGCTGTCGAGTCTGTGTTTCTCCACAATTAACCATATAAACACTCTCCAATGAAAGCAATAAATCCTTTAAAGTAAATGTATCTATGTCTCTATCAACCATTTTAACTTAAGCTTTTGTATGAAGTAGATAAGATACAATGGCTAAACTATGTTACAATACTGTGATAAGATGTCAATTTCCTTTCTTCTTTTGTTTATTTTAAGATGTGCTGTGTTATGTTTACATTTATTATTACTTGATTATCTTTTGAATTCCGAAATGGAAAACTTAGTTCTCAACCGACACATTTCAGAATTTGTTTTATTAAAAACAACAAAATTATATAATAACTAACTTATTACATCTTCTAGCCAACTCTTATAACTGTTATGTAAAGTTACTTATGTTTTCCGAAATCCGGAGGATGATGCAGGAAGTAAAACATGAAGGGGTTCCAGGTTTGTCTGACCATATTAATCCAGATGATAGACACAATCAAGACCAATGAGAGAAAATAGGTAATGAAAGAGCTGAGACTCTCAAGAATTAACATTCGGGGGGAAAAAAAAAATCACCCAATTAAACAATATGTCCATGTCCAGTTCCATTATTAACATAATCATACAGTGGCAGCTATTTTTGAGTTGAGCATGGTTCCATCACCATCATGTGAATGTCTGGCGTCTGTAAAGTGTGTACACCCACCTTAGGAACTAGGTACTGCTGGTCAGTGCTGACTAATGTGTAGGCCTCTGCTCTGCCTAGCTCACTCTGAGGGAAGTGAGCATTCATCTCGTCTCCATCAAAGTCAGCGTTGTAAGCCTTGCAGTTTGCATAATGGAGCCTTAAAACCTGTAACACCAAGTTGACAGAAAACATGATTTGTTAGATATATATATATCTGTATATAACGTCCAGCAAAGAGATTTATCATAACAGTGTTGTAATTCCACCCTGCCTCTATAATAAATCACAATCAAATAGTCAGGACAGATAAGATGTTACCTTCTCTCCTGGGAGAATGCGGGCACTGTGGGCTTGTATGGAGGGTCTATGCAGAGTCGGTTGTCTGTTGAGTAACAAAACATCTCCGTTCTTGATATGACGATTCACCTGGAAACACACACAAGAAGAGAAGAGTATAATTACAGCAGTGCAAGTACTGGGCTAACTTGTACTGCAGAGTTAATATTTGCAAGTGCACAACCAGAATATTAAACTTACTATCTTCACTGGCATCTTATGTGGACCAGGACAAGGCGTCAGCAGTTGCTTAGCCACCGCTTCCCTCTGTGCAAGATTGGAGGATGATAGGATGGTTTTCCTGCCATCCTCGTTTATCACCATGGAAGCACCGGGGTGAATGTTAGGCCCGTTAATGACGGCCTGGCGAAGCTCCTTCACATTCCATGGAGTGACGGGCTGAGGGTAAGTCAGCTTGGTGGCAAACACCTGCACCATAAAACAAAAGATGATGAGTTTGTTTGATTCTGGATCAAACATAAAGCATTTCTGATGTTTCCTCCCTTTAACAAGAAAGTTAGATACTCTTTATTTTGGAGTAAAGCTAATTAGAGTGAGATGTACCATTGGTATTCCAATCTCGTTGGTTTCTATGTACATGTCTGGACAGATGACAGATCGTGCAGCGTAGTCCACTCGTTTACCCATCATATGTTTCCGGAACAATCCATCTTTCTTCTCCAAGATCTAGCAGAGAAAAGGAAACAATCAGGCAACTGGAACAGATTCATAAGGAAATAAAAAGAAAAATGAAAAGTTTGTCTGTAAATTAACAACATTACAAAAAACTACACTATGAAAGACCATGAAACTGAAAAGGATGTGGTTTGTGTCAGGTAATAACCAATACAATTTTGGTGTTGATCTGCATGAAAATCCAGATCTAGTTTCATCTGCTTTTCAATGTTTGTTTGTTAGTAGAATTAAACAAAAACTACTGAACTAGTATTGATATTTCTAGAGGGATGGCAAATGACCGAAGAAAGAACCCATTTGATTTTGGAGCAGATTCAGAGAAACAGGCCAATCCAGGAGCAAACCATTATTGTTTCAGTTTCTCAAATGGCTAGATAGGCTGTATTGATTTGTAGAAGCAACAGATTTGAGATAATTGGAAAAACATAGTAGTCTGTAATATTATCCTGAATAAAACACCTTTATTAACTTTGGCTGGGTACCAAAATTGTAAGCACTGACATAGTAACGATGGCATAAAAACAATGGTACAAAATATAAGGTACTGGTGCTGTATCGGTTAAATGTGAACGGTACCTAAACCTTGTGTTATACACAATTTCAGTGAATAATCAGATACCTGTCTGATTCCAGGGTATTTCTCTGTCATCATTTTGTCCATGTCACTGTCAAACACGATGTTGACGTGGGTCTGTAGTCGGATCCAGATGTTGTAGAGTTTATCTGTCAAAGTCTGTCCAGTGATCCCAGCCAGGAACGACTGGTCTGTCTGTTCAGGAGCCTGAAAACCACGGGAGGGCAAGTCATCTGGTAGTTCACAATCATCATGTGGCTGACTGTACCACAGAAATAACATGCTTTAACTGGTCACCCACATGCACATACATGTAGTACCTTACCTCTTCTTCTTGAGGATTATTTTCCCCGGCTATGAGAGCCAGAAGTTTCCTTATGATTCCACAGTCTTTCATGACAGCCTGCATGTTGACTGTCTGACCGTTAGTGAACATCTGGTCACCAAGTCGATTGATTGGACGATACCTGACAGACAGAAGCTGGCGTGTGAGGATAAGACAAATGCACACAATCTGACCCAGCTCTTTTGTCACATAAAATAAAATCTGCTTTGATAACATTAACTATAGGGGAATCCCTCCTAACACTCATTGTGTTATCTTTAATTGTACAATAAATTCTATACCTGCAAGGTGGAACCACCAGCAGCTCCAGGAAGAAGAGGTCAGGATAGAAACCTTTATCACCCTCTGCTGATGCTTCACACTCCTCCAGCCCAGAGAACAGACACCTCAGAAAGAAACCTGGAAATAAAAGAGAACAGAAGGAATAGATATGAAAAACCCTCAAACATGACAGGAAAACAAAAAAGTTACAAAATAAGCAAAAAAGTCAATACCATTTCTTTAAATGCTTATTATAATTTTTATTGAAATGTTCATCTTTAAATGTTTAAACATTGTGAAATTGGCAGTCACACAGATGCCCATGAATTAAATCAGGTTTATACACAGGGTAGAGCAGTGATTCTCAATTGGTCGTGGACCTGTTTTCAGCAGGTCTTTTGCCTGGGCAAAAAAAAAAAAACATGTTAAGAAGAAAATCCGGTTCTTTTATTTTGAAGGGGATTTTTGATGCAGCTGAGTGCTGTCTAGTCACACTCCGGTGAAACAGTATTTGGCATTAATGCCTTGTAATGCTAATAGACACCCGCCATTTCACAGCATAGAAGAACCCCCGCAAAGTTTATTTTCAAATGCCCAGTTCTCCCATTAATTCCTCCAAACTCAGGTCTATGTCAGTGTTACACCTAAGGTTGAACTGAGTGCTTAATTTTCTTCAAAGCACAATGTTTTTCAGTATTTACCTACTGATAAGGTAATGAGAAGAAAAGTTAATTTTGTATACTTGAATCTTTTTGAATTGCACTTTTTGTTTAGTTTATTTTCAGTTAGTGAACTGCATTTTTTCCATAGTGCAGTGTTGGTTGTAATAGATTCAGTGAGTAAATTGAGTCTTTTTGAAACTACTTCTCAGGAGTTGGACTTTTTTATTTCATGCTTGTGCATGAAAGCACTGTTGAGTCTGTTAAAAAAGGCTGAAGTAACTGAATTGTTATGTATGTTGTTTAACCTAAGATGCACTTTTTGGTTTTTAATTAAAATGCAGCTAAAATTGAGTATAAAAGGGAATATTTCCCTTTCTAGCATCGCCACCTGCTGGTCGTTTTGGTTTATCATTAAAGTTGTTTTTTGTGTTTGCATACTGTGATATTCTGTACTATCTCAGGTTCAAACTGCACCATCTTTTCATTAAATAAAAGTGAGAAGTTAAAAATTGTCCTCGATTTGGGTCGGGTCTTGTCATTAAGGGGTGATGGTGGGTCCCGAAGCCAGACCAGTTGAGAAACACTGGGGTAGAGGGTGGTACAGAGGACATACCTTCTTTCTCCCACAGACTGTTGATGTGTTCTCTGGCAGTGCTGGCGGTCATGTACACTTTCTTTCCAGCCAGTTGATCTTCTACAAGGAGAAATGAACCAGAATGAGATCTTTCTACAGTATGTGAAGTTAGGCTGAAACGTGGGCAGAGTTATGTGTTTAACAACACCTACACAAAACTGCAGCAAAAATAACCATATGTAATGAGCAAAAAAATGGACAGAATATGTACAAATCACTGCTCACCATCCGCATTGTCAGGGGTCTGCAGTCCTGACGGCATCGTTACAATCAGCTTGCTGTTGTGCTCACGACGTACTGGAAACCTTCCGCTCCTACACACACACACACACACACACACACACACACACACACACACACACACACACACACACACACACACACACACACACACACACACACACACACACACACACACACACACACACACACACACACACACACACACACACACACACACACACACACTCTTATGACTTTGACAACATCTTAGCAAAAATATACTATGCACTATTACTGTACAGCTAGCACCATGACAGAAATAAAAAGGCAGTATGTATGAATTGATATAAAAAGTATTTCAGACCACAATTAAATTATATTTGTTTTGTCATTTTTATAAATGTGAATAAACTTACTTGCACAACGGACATTTCCTTGTTTTCATGTTGATCTTCCAGAAGTCATTTATCAGACTGCTCTTCTTTTCAACAAGATGTTTAATCTGATAAACACACAGTAACACAAACTTAAATATGGTCTGGGTAAATTCCGTGTATAATACGATATGGTTAAATCATGTTTAATAGTCCTCACGTGAAATAGGTGTACATGTGTCCGTGGTTGTGTGTCAATGTGTGTGCATGTGTTTGTGTGTAATTGTGTACTCACTGGTTTGGTGATCTCAGGACCTTCGGGGTTCACTCTGAGGGCTTTGTCTGTAAACGCTTTCAGCACCTGCGCGATCTCATCTCCAGAGGCTTTGGGATTCTCTTCCAGATACTAACACATGATGCATACAAATTCTTTAAATCAAACTTAATCATCTAAACACTTACACAACACCAAAGAACATAATTACTCCACCCTATCAGGAGTAAGACAATAACAAATTCACTATGAATAAACAAGTAGCCTGTTATACAAATCATCCTAATGCCCACAATAAAACATCCATATCCTCTCTTCCTCCTGATTGAAAGTATTTAAAAAACAAATAACAGTTGTTTTGTATAGTGTGCTTTAGTCTGTAAAATGCTGCTGAAATGATGAGTTTCCACAGCGAGGATAAACTCACCTGGTTAAGAACTTGCTCTATCGTGTAGACATCTAGCATGGCTCCGTGGTCCACTAACTTCAGCTGGTTCAGCAGCAGGTGGAGGGCTGCTCTGGGACACGTTAACATGTGACATGCCAGACAGGACCCGCGGATCAACAGGTAGAGTTTCTGATGGAGGAGAATGAGAAATATTGGTAAAACATGCCCCAAAAATATGTCAAGTCAAGCAACTTTTAACTAGTGATTTGAAAGTCAATGTTAGTTCATCAGACCTTAAGTGTTGAGGAATTTAAGATCATCCTCACACATTTCTGTATATGCCATTATATATTATGTATATAGCGTATAATACATTATATCTGTACACAATTAAGAGAAGAATGATTCCACAGATACTCCCTTCACTCTCTTAGCAGTACCCAAGGTCAGGTTATAGATAAAGGCCCAACCAACGGTACATTATAGTGTCTATGCTGAGGGACTTTCATATCTAACCAACTTCAACTCTCACCACTTTTTGGCATATTTCACCAGTGGTAAGACGTAAAGACACAATGTGATTTAGTTATGCATACTTTAGGCTTTACTATCCAATAGGATGCGAACACCTACATGTAACAGAGAGAGTGAAAGAAATTCTAGCCATTCATGGATGTGCTGTTAGAATGGGTGACGCAAGTAGAGGAAGATATATGGGGAAGCTGTAGGAGACATCTTCAGACTTAGGGGTGACAGTTGCTCATGTTACTGTGTTAGCATTTGTATATTGTTGCACCTTCTGGTCTCCTTGATGCATCAAGTCTACCTTACATTAAAATCTTCAGCATAAGACATCAGCTGCTGCCTGAGTTCTCCTTTCACCAGGTTCTACAAAACCTCCATAACACTTAAGCACACATGTTGGTCGTGTTATTGTCACACATGTGTTATCGTCACACACACACACACACACACACACACACACACACACACACACACACACACAGTATACGCGTTTAATGTGTGGGTCTAGTAGTGTATTTGTGAAACTGCTTACATCAAAGAACAGTGGGTTGTAAACAGGTAGAGGAAGATCCACATGTCCAAAGTGACCCGGACACATGTTGAAGTCCTGACAGCAGGTTGAACACACCTGGAAAAAAAGATAAACTTACAGTTACATGTTAAGAAAAATAGATGTAGGTAATTCAATGAAACACAAAGAGAAAGGTACAACCACTGAAGTAAGGAATAGACTGACCTATGGCATGTTACAGGTATGTCATGACTGTATTTTACAACACACAGAACCTATGTAATGGGATTTCAGCAGAGACAGACCGACCTCTTTGCTGTCGGCTGGTCCCAGGGCCAAGTCGTACAGACCGTTTGGAGCCACATTCCCAACTCCATCCAGGAACCTGAAGTTCGTGATCGCCTTCACACTCAACTTCCTGGACACCAGATGACAAAATAACATTATTTTATCAACTACCTTCAAACTTTTACTTAATTATTTTTACTGAGTGTTGATTTCACTATTCTCTTTTGCTGGTGAATTTTCTAGTGATGGTGTTTTGCGGGTGGATGTCAGAGCTCGGTGATAATACTATATAAATAATTATTGCAATATGACCAAAATCCAATACATACTGATAAAATGTCTATGCACTTTGTAAGCACAGTGAGGAGATACAAGACTGTTGGGATATAACGTTACTACATGTTAGCATGAGCAGACAGGTTGTTTTGAACTCGTGTTTAGCATTGAGCTAACACGCGAACTCTCACCTTATCTCTTCGGCAGAGTACATGCCGAACGCCAGGCCCTCCAAACGCCGCCATGGCACATCTTTTCCAAACAACATGTTGTAGAACCACTAAACTTCTGTAGTTATATTAAAGTCATGGCGTTTAGTTAAAACTGCACGCGACGTAAGGCTGCTCCTGTGTCGCACGTGGGACAGTCGGAAGTCAAACCAAAACATGGAATCAGGGGGGAGACACAAAACACAACTGAGGCTTTTACAAGAACTACGTTTATATAAACATTTCAAATATCATATATAAATAAAATATATCAATTTAATTGTGATAAACTGTGAGAAAATGGTACAGTATCTCTAAAGGACAAGTTGTTATTAAGTTACCCCCCCCCCTTTTTATCCACCCGCATGGTTTCTCCCTCCCAGAAGCCTTCAGTTTGTATCAACATGGCGGCGCCCGGGAGGCATGTAGGACATTACATCCAGAGAAACAGACGGTTTTTGACTAATAACTTGGATCAACTGTTTAGTCACAGGTAGTAAATATCCACTGCTATGTTTTGAACCAGACTGTCATCCATTCAGTGTTTGTATTAGTTTATTTATCTGCTGTGCGGGTCTAAAAGCTGCAGCTAGCATCGTTTGACAGGGGGTCATGAAGCTAATTCATCTCTGCAGCACAGCACAGCAGCTGCGTGATATAAAACTGTTCTACATGTGGTGGCATGTAAACGTTAGGTTACCCTTAATGTTTCCTACAGGTTGTCTGTAGTTACGGGTTGAACACGGCAGTTTTCATTTTCTACTAAAGGACAAATGACTGTGATAATTCAAATTCTTTTTAACATGAATTATTCGTCTACAGTCTTCATGTCTGTCTTTTGTATTTTTTGTCTTGATTCCCCCAACACTTGGACTTAACCCTTTAACAACTTAATCCACCCGGACAATGGATTGTGTTTGTGCAATAAGAGTTTATTTTAAATAATATAGCTATAACTATCAGAGGATTGTAAATCTATAAAAGTTGTGGTTAAAATGTAACTCAACACATCTTCCTTTGAGCTCAATAATGTTCCTTTTTTTCTAGGAGTTTTGGTTGGACTCCATCTCTGCGACAACAGGCTGCAGAGGCTCATAAAGGTACATTGGAAGAACGTTGATGATTACAACATTTGGCAAAATCCATTCATCCAAATCCAAGCCAAAGTCAGAGAAAAGACTTCAAGATAAACATGCAAAGCCCTGTCATTCTCCTGTCAAAGCTTCATTTAAGATGTGTATTCAGAATATAACAGGATGTTTAGGTTGGTGAACAAATCCCATAAAAAGATCAAAACCTAGAATAAACAACTCCTACTAAGTCTTTGTCTGTAGCTAAAACTGTTAAAGCGATGGATCTCTATTGATCCAGAATCTGTTAAAAACACCAGTGAAACACATTCTTACACTGGGTGACATGTTCCCGATTTTAAAGAACTGTAAGAGAGGAACTAAACCATTGTTGGTTTTGGTGTGTTGTGGTATTTTGTTGATGATAACTAAATGCAGAATAATTCATTGGCACATGAGACAATTTAAATTTTAGATAAATTATCTCCTTTTACTTAGACTTGACCCAATCACCTTCTAGGGCTGCTGTTTATAATCTTTATAATGTCATGCACATAAAAGGTGTACCGCTTCCTCTATGATGTTGCAGAATCTACAGAGACTATTGTCATCCCCAGGAAGAAAACATGGTATGTACCATATCATTATTACACAAAGGTTTTAGGTGTCATACACTGCAGGTAGCATGGACGCAAGTTCAAATTAAGTTTGCAGGTATTTATCTTGACATAAAATGTCCCAAAAACTAAATTCTCAATTTGTGATTTTTATCAAACAGGAGCAAAGAGGCTGTGCTGGAGGCTCTGGCTTCAACTGCCAGCAGGGTGAGAGCTCTCCCACTTCTTACACATCACTGTGTCTATAAAGATGTTTATTGCTTCATATGCTAACTTATTGTGTCTGTTGTCATCACTAGGATCCCACAGCATACAACTACCAGTTCCAGGATGACCCTTACCTCTCTCCCAGGACCTCTAATGAGTTTGTACGTCAAAACATACAACATTCCACATTGTTACTTTGCTGCCTTTTTTTAATTTTCATTCTTAAATCAGCCATTTGTCATATATTCACTTATTTAGTGTAGTGGATTATTTTACTTAAACCACCAGTTCAAAAATAATTTATTTGATTCAATTCATTTTAGTCATTTTGGAATAGCTGTTAATTTTGTCGGTCTTCTTATGGAAAGACTATCTCAGATCTCAGAATGACACTTTTCTTCACTTTCCCTTATTTTTTCACTTCTTCAAAATCATCTGCAATCAAATGTAATGATTATTTTTAGCCTGAATTCACCTTAAACAAAATAATAAAAAGAGGCTTCATCACAGCACAAATTGCACAGGTGTTATAATATCATTTAAACTATATCTTCTGGGCTTTGTTGTGTTATAGTTCATTACATGAATGAAAATAACCCTGTCGAGACATTTAAAGAATCCATTCATCATGTCACTGTTTGAAATTTAAGTAAAGACCGCCCTCTGTTGTGTGTCAGCCATAATAAACAGCAGTTGTACAATCTGTGACACATTTTCTAACTGGTGTATCGTTCTCTTTCTCTCTCTCTGCAGAAGTTGTACTCTCTCTCTCAGGAGTCTGGCAGGTCTGCAGCCAAATACTTTGTCAACAGTAACCCCAAGTTCTTCACTAAAGACTTTGCTGAACCACATATACCAGTAAGAAAGTTTCTATACTACTACTAGTTACTGCATAGGTCCAGATGCCAAATAACATAATGTGTGTGTGTGTGTGCAGTGTCTGATGCCAGAGACAGTGTCGCTGCGTCTCGAGGAGGTGAGCGAGGAGGCACTGAAGGAACGAATCAGCCTGAGGAAAGTTTCAGCAGCTGTTGACATGTACGACCAGCTACTACAAGCTGGTGAGAACACACACACACACACACACACACACACACACACACACACACACACACACACACACACACAGTATATGTTCTCTCTTAACCTAACTGTGTGTCTTCATTGTATCTTCCAGGTACGGCAGTCTCCATGGAAACAACCCACGAGCTGTTAGATCTTGTCTGCATTTACTGTGACAGAGACCCTGTCCAGGAGGGGGCACCACAGACAGAGGAAGCGGTGAGTAATCTCTGATCAGAACCTCTGCATTAAGGTTGGCATGATAAACTTCAACAACACAGTATGTATTGTATCATATTAATAATAAAATACATCAGTCAGCTATAATCGTAAGATGCTAGATCAGATTGAGGTCTGATCAAGTCAGCACCCTGAATTAATTTTCATGCTCCTCAAACCATTCTTGAACAAATTGTTTAGTGTTGCAGGGCACATTATTCAGCTGAAAGAGGCCACTACCATCAGGGTCACCATGAAGGGGCGGACTTGGCTTGTTACAATTATTATGTGGGCTAGGTCTTGTCAAAGTAACATCCACATGAATACAAGATCCCAAGGTTTCCCAGCAGAACATTGCTCAGACCATCACACTGCCCCAGCCATCTTCCCATAGAGAATCTTGCTGCCATCTTTTCTCCAGGTGAACAATGCACATGTTATGCACAAAAATAAAACGTGATTCATCAGCGCTGCTTCCATTGCCCTGAAGTTGGTGATGACCACTGCATCTCAGGAACAACCAACATCAGATGGAGATGTGCCGATCCATTCCTCCCACAATTTGTTCAATCTGGCCTTTGTCAAAATCATTCAGATCTGTACACTTGCCCATTTTTCCTGCTTTCAACAACTTCAGCTTCATGAGCTGATTCTTCATTTGCTGCTTAATATATCCCACCCACTTTGACAGATGCCATTGTTACATGGTAACAGGTGCTATTCACTTACCCTATGAATAGTTTTTAACATCCTCAATGTTTTATTGTTTATCCTTGTTTGTTTATCAGGAGGGAGGAGAAGAGTTGAAGAGGAGGAGATTTAAGATCCGTCAGACTTTAGACTCCCTCAAGTTGACCTGGAAAGAAAACAACAACGCAGAGAGAATCTTTAGCGTGCTGCCAGAGAGAGACACACGGTGTTACTCTGCTCTGATCAGAGGAATGGTGAAGGTGTGTGCAGGGTCATTACTGCTGTTAGTAGTGGTTGTGTGGCCTGTTCATTCTGGTGTGACGGATAGGCTCACACCAGCTACAGTTATATAGTAGATTGATTGTTTATCTGTGTCTGTCTCTCCACAGCATGGAGCCTATGCAAAGGCCTTCAGCATGTACACCGACTTGCTCAATGAGAAACTGACAGGTGAGATATAAAATGTAAATTATGTGGAGAAAAGAGCCCATTAGCCACAGGATACAAACTCCATTTTAGGACAATATTTGGACTTAAATAGTTTGAATATTGAATTCTGAAATCAGTTTCCAGTTTCCACAGTTATTTAAACGTCTGGTCAGCTCAACGCTCTGTGTAGGTCATTTGATTCTAAAAATATTTTAATCAAAGAGGGGCCACACACAGATGCAGCAGCTGAGTGCTCCCTGAAACATTCTTCATTATTGCTGTACTTTATATTTTTAGAAATTAGATTTTATTTAATTGAAAAAACATTATGTTGGTTTTGAGCTCTGACCTCTTCTGTTGTGATCCCACGTGACATGACTCATGACTGAATCTGACTAAAGAAAAATAAATTTTATTATTTTATTTAATCAGGCCTACAATTGGTTTTGAGCATTATTGTTGATCCCTGTTGTGTATTGGAAGCAGACGACTAATAAACCCACCCTTTGTCTCCAGCTGACGTCCACATCTTCAACGCACTGATCTCAGCAGCTTCAAGTGTCAGAGAAAAATACACTGAGAGATGGGACCTGATCGAAGTGAGACCCTTTACACTGTTGTCCTCCATATTACACAGTTTTGTACTGATGTTAAGGACACAAAGAAAATACGATTTTTTTAACGTTATAAATAATGTCATAGCATATACTACACTGTTGATTAAAAGTGTAATAATTTCTTATTGGTAAGTTAAAACATATCGTTATGGATTCAAAAACTGTTCAATAATTCATAAATAACATAAAATGCAGCTGCAGCAAACAGTTCAGTTGCTGGAAATATGAATTTTATCTTTAAAATACAAATAAAATCTATAATTTTATCATTTAATACAATTTGTATAGATTTTGAAACTTCATTTGAAACATTAAAAATTCTGTCAGAGTAACATTTAGAGTATAGGACAAGATGTTGAATATCCCTTGTAGTTTCAAGGCTTTCTGCACAATTCACGTAACCCACTACCAGTAGATGTAAGAAGCTGTTAGCAGCCACCAGCAGATGTTAGGGACATAACTTCAGTTGTGCACCTTAGCGTCATCAAGTGTTTTGGTCAAACTTGAGGCTATGCTGAGGCTAAAGGTAAATCTGACTGGCTACTGGCTTGTATGGCAGTTCTATGAAAGCCATGTGGCCGCTCAGATCAGACATTATAACCTATATTCCTTTTTTTTAACTAAAACACTGTCCCATTATACAACATAAGACAAGATGGAGAAAATCCCTGTACATTCTGCCGCACTAATTAATGCCTACCACCAGTTGATGTTATCGTATGTTAGTGACCACCAGCAGATGTTGGGGACAAATCTTGAGTTGTGTACTGAAAATAACGACAAATGAATTCATGAGTCATGCCTAATAAACGTGTTTATGAAGTCACGTTGATGTTTAACCATCAAAATCGAAAAAGTTCATCCTTGAATGCAAGTCATCAATTATACCAAATTTTAGAACTTTCCTGAAGAGTTCACAAGATTTTGATGTACAAACAAACTGAAAACATGATTTGTCGAGCTGTCACGACCACAGATACATGAAATAATTATTATTTCACACTTAAGAAATTATTAAAACTCTTCCTCATTGTTTGAAACATCTTATGAATTAATTTCTCAGCTGTATTTGGATTTGTATTGTAGACAGAATGTGAAGTATTGTGTTTGGTTGCTAATTCATTTTTATTTAAGTATCAATTTATTTAACATTTCCATATATATATGTATTGAAAATTCAGATGCTGTGACTCTGACAAGAACTTCATATCAGTGCCATCTTTTTGTGCATTAAGGGAAATACTTTTATACTTTTTACCTTTATATACGGGTAAGACTTTGTTTGTTTGTGTGTTTGTTGTTGTGTTGGTGTGGTGTGCAGGAGTTGATGACCCAGATGAGTCAACATAAAGTTCAGCCCAACCTACTGACATTCAACAGTGTCCTCAAAGCACTGAGACGCTGCGGCTCTTTGGCCAAAATGAAATCTTTACAATCTCTGAATGAGATGAAGGCTTTGGGAATAGGTAACTATTAGAGCGCACAATTGTTACCTTAGAAGGTTGTTAAAACCCAAACTGGTTCTAATTTGACATTTATTTAATTTTAACTCTACAATGGCACTGAAAATTATTCCCGAGTTTTATTGGCAGCTTTTTCCTGTTTATCTTCACGTTTGCATGTGTGTGTTTTCAGCTCCCAGCCTGGCCTCCTTCGACCACATCCTGGCCATCTTTTACAAAGCAGGTGAGTTTAGATGATAGATTAACTTTATTGTCTGTCCCAAGTGACAGAAATTCTCCTTTTTACAGGCTCAACAAATAATTCACAATTGACAACACACAGATTCAAATTTACATTTAAAATACACATCCAAACCAACTTCTAAAATAGGCACATGACTACACTTCAATAGTCTCTGCTGCTGTTAACTGTATGTTATGTACGTTGTCTTGTAATATGTGGATTTGTTTCTTTCCAGCCTCCTCTGGTCAGAACACTACTAACATTTTGCAGGAAATCGTGTCAGAACTGAACGGAAGCAGCTTTACCTGCCAGGACCCTGGCGATGGTATGTTGCAGTTTTTCCTCAGTTTTTACAGTTTTTATTGAAGTTTATATACTTTAATGTCTCAGTGTTCTCTGAAATGAAAGCATAGAATATATCAACCATTATTAAAAATTATGATGGAAAATGTCTGTTTTAAATGAATGTAGTTTAAGTTTTTGACTCATCCAGAAGCTGAACACACTTGTGACGTTCTTTCTACAATACATACATACATACATACATACATGTTTACCAAAATTGTATTTTTAACCAATAGTGTTTTCAAAGTGTTATTCTGGTTCTTTTCTAAGAGTCTGGAGACTGCTGCTCTTTATCATGGGAGGCCTAGACGATTGTGACGGCCATAGAGTACTTCTATTGTCCCAATAAGTCATCATTAGGTGGCAGCAGTGTAGGAGTGATGTGTGATGGAAACCACTCTAAGAACTGTATGCATGTTTGTGTGTGAATGTGAGTTTTAGTGTAAAGGAATTTTTAAATGGCCATTAAGACTAGAAAAGGGCTCGATAAGCACTGTCTGTTCACCATCAGAGGGCGTAGTAACACAGTTTGTTCCATCCTTGCCTTTTGTAGAAGGTTTTTGAAAGTGATGAATACAAGTTGGGTCAGTTCATGTCGGTAATGTTTACTGTCAGCGTCTAATGCTTCATTTACTGTCATTGCTCCAAGAAAGCTGCAACTAATGTAAATCATTTTCATCAACTGTCTTTTTTGTGACCTAAACTATTTGTTTTTTATAAACATTTTGTAGTTTACCACTTTCCATTGTACCATTTAAGGTCATTCTGGACTACTGCTGATGACATTTTAATAAAAACATGGAAAATTGTTGTTTTTAAACCCTTTAACTGGTGCTTTTGTTAAAAAGAGACATATAAAACACTATGTGGTTCTTAACACAGATTTATTCTCTCTGTTCTTTCTCTTTCCAGTTCTATTCTTCATCAGTGCAATGAAAATAGTAAGTCTTGTTTTATTACTTCTTTGTATAAATATTTATCTCTAATGTGTTCCTGCAAACTCCTCAAATTTAGCTTTCAAGTACTTGAGTTTCTTTTCTAGGTTTATACAGGGTTTACTGTCAAAACCTTTTTAGCTATATACAATTAGATATAGCCTGGATTTTAATGGTTATCCTAAATTTCATTTCATTTACCTGACCTGTTTTTCTCTCTGTGTACATCTTTGTCCTAACAGTGTCTGGACACTAAAGATCTGGAGCTGGCTTATAAAGTACAGAGTCTAGTAGAAGTAGGGGAGAACTGGAGGCTGCTGGGAGATCCTTTCCAACAGAGTATTTACTAGTGAGTAAAAACCTTCCAACGTAAAACACAAACCCTGCACCCCCTACATCCTGACATCTAGTGATTATGTTCAGTAAATAATTATTGCACATTATTTAAAAACCTAACTCAACTGTGTTACAAATCCATCGGATGAATGAACATAGTAATTAAAAAACAACACTCTGATGTAACTGGACCTCTCCTCCTCTCTCCTCTCCAGCGGTCGCTTCTTCAGCCTGCTGTGCGGGATGGAGCACATCGATGTCGTGCTGAAGTGGTACAAACAGCTCATTCCCTCGGTCAGTACATAACACACATTTCTCTCCCTGATACATTAAGTGACTCTCGACCAGATAATATTTTACTGGATTACTCAATAATACATTTTAAAGATTTTATAAGCTGTCGTTGGGACTTGGCTGTGTACAGAACCCCCTATTATTACACCAGGATGTTAGTCTTTTATTTAGTGGGGTCACCATCAACTGTTATGCAAAGTTATGCATAATTCATTATAGTAAAGGTAAGTTCCTGTCTTCAATTCAAGATCACCACAGTGGGCTTTCATTTTTTGCAATTCATGGCTAATGTACTATCTGTTTCCTGTATATATACTCTCACACTACATACATCAATTCTATCCCATCTTTATTGCATTTACCCATCATTACTTTACTGAAGTCTATTTTTGACTGTCCTCTTTGCTGCTGTAACATGGTAAATGTTCCTATTGTGGGATTTATCTTGATCTTATTATTTTAATTAATATATTTTGTCGCTTGGGACAGCATAACAAGCCAAAAACACAATTGTGGACACTGGAAAGGTGTTATAGATGGTTTGTTGGCAGACAGTTGCCTTTTAAAAAAAAAAAAAACAGCAGACATGAAGCAACATTAGCATCCATTTTTATTTGTGTTACCTACCACTTGACAAATTTAGGTCCAATATTCACTTTCATTTTAGCTCTGTTTGGTCTCCAGCAGCTCAGAAGAATATCAGGTTCTTTTGCTGCTGCTTCACTGTGGTCACTAACCAGTAGCTAATGTGCTAGTTAGTCAGCTAGAAGAGCCTGAAATGCTCAGTAGAACCGAGAGAAACTGTCGAGTTGGTAATATTTCTCTGTGGATTCCTTGTCATTTGATCCATTACCAATACAAAATGTTTTATCTTTTGGACTTAAACATTCACTTAATTCAACTTGTGTTTTTTTATTCCCCTGGAGAAAATAAAGTAGATACTTAAGTCAAACTTAACATTGTTTTTTTTCTCTGATTGTAGTTGTACTACCCGAACATTCAGGGACTTAAAGACCTGCTGCAGGCTCTGGACACAGAGAGTCGCCTTGATTTGCTGCCTCAGATATGGAAAGGTGAGTTTAAGTTTCACTTAAAGAAATCTAAGAAGTTTACTCTGTCAATATTTCATTTGTGCAAATGAAATAAGTCTGGACAATTTCTATGTGCAATCACGTTTAAATTGTATATATTATCGCTGTTTTCCTATATCTCTTACGTTTGTATTTGTATTCTTCTTGCATGTTTATTTATGACTTTTTTTTTTACTGATGTCTTTCTATTTTACTATCCCATTGCTGTATCAGAGCAAATGTCTTCATGGTGGGACAAAATGTTTTATCTTATCTGAATCAGTTGTTTATCTGATGGACAGTTAATGACTTATTGTCTCGTTTACCAGCCAATCTCTGCTGGTTAAAACTGAGGAAATCAGTCGTCAGTAGTCATGAGGTCCGATTATTAAAATGTTATTATATCTCTATTTTCTAAACCTGCTGCTCTCTCCATTCCCTTTCCAGACATCCAGTCTCTGGGTCATGATAATAAGTCAGATCTGGTGGAAGAGGTGCTCATGCTGATGGCCAGAGAGAAGCACAGTCCTGAGGTCAGTGAGAGGAACAGAGTGGATATGTTTGTCTAATTTTGTTGTTTTTGCTCAAAGCAGACTGTCACAGTGTGATGTATCCTCTGGTCTCCAGGTTCAGGAGTCGTTTGCAGCGTGCGCTCTGGTTATAAAGGGTGTGTTTGCTGTCGACAGAGGGAGGCACAGTCTGGAGTGGAGCACCTCCTCGCTCACACACATCACCTCCTTGCTGCTGCGAGCCAACATGACCCAACAGGCCTGGTGAGAGAGACGGCTTGTGTGTGTGTCCATTTACAGAAGAGCTTGTACTTAAATGACTTGACAGATGCCTTCTTTCTAAATTTCTGTGAAAAATGTCTTAACTTATTCCCTCTATCATTCTCTCTGCAGGGAGATGCTGCAGCTCTTCAAATCCAAGAACAGGGTTCCTGCGTGAGTCTCCAAACTACAACCAAACACAAATCAATTTTAATATGCATAGACATAGGAAGTACTTGTGACGTCTTCATCATTTCACCTAAACAGAAAACACCCCTGGTGTCTCACTTGAAAAAATACCACCTGGTGAAAGTAGCTGGTAATTACACATTGTAAACCTGGAATCCTTCTGTTTACTTGGCTCCAATATTTCTAACATGTCATCACAGCATGTTGGAGCTGTCAAAACAAAAGTAAATATGTTAGCAGTAAAAATAATACAGATGCAATAAGACAGACTCATACAGTCTGTCCCATGTTTCTAAAAAACTGACGATGTAATCCATTTTTTATTGTCATGAATTTGGCTTAAAACTTCACGATGATTGAGCAGCTTGTGATCGTGGGTTTCCTGCTGTGTCATTTTCCAGTGAGAACCTGTTGAATCACTTCCTGTTGGTGTGTCAAAGCAGTGGCTCTCCCCAGAGAGCTGTGGACCTGGTTCAGTTGTCGGCCGCCTTCTGTCTGCCAGCCACAGCAGAGCTGGCAAAGCGAACACTGGCTGAGTTTAATCTGACAGAGGAGCAAAGGTGAGGAAAGGAGAGTTGTACGACTGCAGGAAAAATGTAGTCTGAGATTAGAGAGGAAATGGTATGAACATTTTCTATCATGATTAAAGTGATAAAAATTATCACGGTTATCAGTATTATTGCTGTATTGTTAAAATGTGCTGTAAATGTTCAAACATTTCTGAAACACAAGCTATAGTAATTTCGGCAGGTTTGTATTGACATAATATAAATTATCAATAAAAATGAAAATAGTATTTTCATTATTTAACGAAGGTCCATAACCCGAATGTCAGAGGTGGGACAAAATATCAGAATCAAAACACACCCAATGTGGCAACATTGGATGTTGGCATTTGTTAGCAATGACCAGAGATTACTTACAGTTCTCCTGCTGTGAAAGCCCCCACCTGCCTGCCACTCCATCTGCCAAGTTTCTATAACACACAACAAATGTAGCGCTTCCTGAACCTGCATTTTTTTGAAAGCACCGCAAAAAATATCTGAATTAATAATACAATCAATAGTGATAACCCCACATGAATGCACTAAGGCTTGTGTGGTGAAAAACTGAATATAGGCCTAGTCTGTACTGTATCAGGGTGGCCCTGCTGGCCCCCCTTTAGCAGCGCCCCTGCATCCAGGCACATTACTGCAGCAGTTCTTCTTTTAGAAATTAAGCTGATTCTAGCATCAATATTCATCTGTTTAGACTCAGAGAATCATCTAAGATAAGTGAATTAGATTCTTAGTTTCATTGGTGATGAGATGTGTTTTATCATTTATGTAATGTACTGAATCCCCTTTTTCACTGACTTATCTTGTTTCTCTGTCTCATCCAGAGCTGTTTTATCTGAACTGGAGTCTGCAGCAGAGACCTCTGACTGAAGTAGAGAACATTGGCGGAATTGTTTTGAAACCAGTAACTAAATCTGACAATATGACACATCTATAGACTGTAGTTGTTTGTGTTTATGTAATAAAATATATACATTCAATCTAAACCTCTCGTAACGTTTTCCTTTGTGTGTGAGCTCAAGGCTGCTATTCCTCTCCCTCAGGACATTGTCAGGTTGCTCACTTTAAAGGTTTGTGCCAGGATGTCTTATATTTTACAGTATGTGTCCCACTTTTTATACATTAGATGACTTTGCTTCAACTCAGCATCTATAAAAACCAGTCTGTTTATCACTATTATAAAGCGCAACAAAGTAAATCAGAAGAGAAAAGCTTCTTCAGCCCATGAAAGCTGGATTCGAAAAACACTATGGGAATGTTGCTCTCAGAGCCACAGACAGTGATGAGCATTTTCTATAGAATCCATGACCATGAACTGCGGCCTGGAGGGGGAAATGCAGCAATTTCTCATCATCATAAGTGACGAACTTCCTCTGAATTCCTCTCATACTGATAAGCTACTTTTTCAAAATGCTGCATGTGTGTCACATTCAGGGCATCTGGAAAAGCTGCCTTGGACTTTTAAGGGTCTTAGTCTGTCAGAACAGCTGAACAAACACACAGGTATAAAGTTAATGGTGTGTTGCAGATGCAGGTGTGTGTGTGTGTGTGTTTTACAGAGTGGCAGTTTTATGGACCACATGTCTAGACATGGCATTGCCTGGTGTGTCAGTTTGTACCTGTGAGTCTTTAAAAATAATTTTGTGAAGTTATTGTGTTAATTCCATTTGTTTATTGGCTTTACTTTTAGGGTGTGTGTGTGTGTGTGTGTGTGTGTGTGTGTGTGTGTGTGTGTGTGTGTGTGTGTGTGTGTGTGTGTGTGTGTGTGTGTGTGTGTGTGCGTGCGTGCTCACTGGAGATGCTTAGAACAAGTGTGTGTGTGTGTGTGTGTGTGTGTTTGCAAGCCTGCACAGGTGTGTGTCTCCCATCAAAATGTTCTTTTTTCTCTTCCCCTCATCAACCAATCATCAGCTGAGCTGGCAGCATGACCAAATAAGGACAAGTGTGCTGAAGTGAGTGGGGGGGGGGGGGTGCACTTTCATATGGGTGTGGTCTGTGGGACTGGGAGTGTATTGTTCTCCAGTGTAGGACCTGCCTAAAGCAACACACACACCAGTGTCGCCTTTCAAACAACACACCCACACCTTCCCTCATACATTTATACTCTTTTACGATATCCTGCATTTGTTCTACAACTGAAATTTATTTATTTCATTTTCTGGACCAAACTTGCAGGTTACTCAAACCGTGTGGTCACATACAGTTTTTCGCTTCATGAGAAGTACTCAAGGTGTAGTTGAGGATAGAAATAACCTGAATAGACCTGAGTTAGTGGCACAAGTGTAAAGTTACCAACATCAATGGGGAGTTACATTTGCCTACATGAGAGTGAACACACAAAAATCACAAAATAGTTGGTGTTCAGCAACTTTGCAAAGACAACAACAGTGGATGTGGCCAGTCACAGACATTCCTCTCTCCCACTCCTCAGTGCAACACGAGGCAGGAAGAGGGCATTCATGAAACCAAAACAAAGAAAACCAGAGGAGACAATTCAAGTCAAACTGCATGAAGTGGCTGCAACAAATTATTGGCAATACATTTTTTAAGAGTAAACCATGGGAATCCTCAGATCTTCAGTCATATTGGATTGAAATCTGCCTTTCAACATTATTTTTTCTTAACTTAAAATAAGCACTTTAATGCCAATGTCATTCACCTTTAAAATGACAATCATTTTACACTGACCAACATTGTGCTACATACACTAAGAACCATTTACAATGATCACTGAAAACTCACATTTTCAGCTTGGCACAGGTACAATGTAGGTTTCTTGATAAATTATATCCTGGCACATGCACGAGGCACAAAAGCCCAACGTGTAAAAAGGAGACGCCATTCTTAACTACCAGGTCATCATGTTGTCTCTATGGGTTTGGTGAAGTTGCCATGGAATAGACCCACATTTCTGTTCATTCTGCAAACATGTGGTGGTTGAATTCACCCATATAAGCAGCTCACAGGCAGTTCACCCACATGAGGCGGTAAGAATGTCTCATTTTACAGAACTGAGATAATAAAAGTTGAAGTCACCACAACTGCCTCAGCATAACCCCCCTTTTATGAGCACAACAAGCACAAATACTTAATTATCATCACCTTCAAATTCTGAGTATTGAAGTCCAAAGAAACAGGACTTGGGCACCAACTCACTAAAGCAATGTTATGATCTTGGCTTATACTACACAGTGTAAGTAATTTTACAGGCAGTGTTACCTCAGTGATGCATGTCAATGTAATGTGAATGAATGGCTATCTAATGTTTACCTAAACAAACAGCACACATGTATAGTTCTATAAACATATTCAAATCGTTGTTCTGTGTTCCTGTGTGTGTTTGGTTTATGAGTCACAGTAACATGTGTTTAAAGCATTCAATGCATCCTGCCACAACAGCACAACACTCAGTCTTTCAGTTCGTTTAACTCCGTCCGTCTCCTTCATTGAGCCGGTGTGTCTCCATCTCTTCCCATCAATGTCGTCCTCACCCACGTTACTGAGAGCCAGAGGAGCAACAATAGTGAATAGACCAATTCAAATAGTTTGGCTTGTTGACATATTATCAGCGTTATCACATAAACCAGCTCTCAGCCTCCAGCCCTGTTCGGACAACAGCAAATGAAACCCAAGGTCCTTGTGTCACTGTACACACATGGGAACACAGACCAGCTGTGGTCTGAGCTTCAACATAACATGGGCTCACATTCCATTAGTCATTTAAGCGCATTCATGGGTTTGTTTGCTTTTTTAAAATTGGTGTGCTTCTTAAAGTGTTTTAATAGAAATTATCACCATATCCTATAAACTAAAATTAACTCCTGACTGGGAAAATTCACTTGAACGCCAAGTGGGTGAAAATTTTGCTGCACGAGTTGCAGAGTTGCTGAGAACTTTATAGCTTATAAACCAATAAACACAATTTTACAAGCAAATAAACTCTAATAAGTACATAATTCAATTCATAACATTTAACCAAGAAAGTATTTAATCAGTGAGAAAACACTTATTGCCGTTGAGGCCACTGTAGGGAGAACTTTGGCCCGATGTGTGCAGCCCAATGTCCCAGTTGGAAATGCAGGGCACGTGTGGACCCCACACTATGAGCCCACACTCAGCTCACACAGTGGACCCACTTAGGGCCCCCAATGAGTTTACTGTTTTTTATTTATAATTATCAACAGATTATTTAATGATTAAGATAAGGTGTAGCTCCAAACCCCCTAAACTTACAGCTGTTATAATGGGGGATGTCTTTATCCTCTTTCATTTCATCTGTGCTTCTTGAAACAACATATGTGGAAAAGATTTAGCTTGTCCGTCTGCACTTACTGCCATTCAATGACATCATTGTCTAGTCCTCTTTTTAACTGTTGAAGACAAATTCACAACTTGGCTGCAGGAGAAAACTTGATATGCCCCAGGTATTTAATAGAACATAAAAACCAGCCTTGCTTTTTAATAAAGCACTAAAAATTGAATATGCAGGAATGAATAAGGTTAGAAATTTTTCATTTAGATCAACATTAAAACTGAGGAAACCAACACCCCACGTATCTGTATCACAGCAAGTAGACTCACCCTTATTTGAATTATGAAAAGTAGCTTAAAGGCACAGGTGAAGTGATCGTACATTAGTACATTTTATATACTGTTGACAGTTTCAAAGTATTTTCACAACATTTCACCCAGCCTTTGATGTAAAGCTACAGTCAATATATTCTGGTACGTTCCTCCTGGGTTTCTGCCACAGTGGAGGAGGAATTCACTCTGACAAGATTCAGCACATCAGTGCAAAGAGAGGCAGAGAGAGTGAGACACAAGTAAAGAAGGAAGAGAGGACAAAGGAGGGGTTGGGTGGGAAGGAAAGGTATGAGATGAGAAGGAATGAGAGGAGGAGTGGGGAGAAAGGAGGAATTCCTGCATGTAGAGACTGGCAGCAGCAGCAGAACTCTGACACACACACACACACACTTATACTCGCAGAATGAATAATCAGTAATCTGCTGCAGATTGCAGCCACAATCCACTATGGTGGTTTTAGGTTGTTCAGCATGTCACTGTAATGGTCTATTATGTAAAATGCCCAGGTCACACATTATTATCTTACATCTAAACTGGTATACAGAAACTCGCCTATTGACATTTGTGACCATGCAGTATATCAGCTATATTTTAAGGTTTAAAATGAACATTTTCTCAGGATTATCAAATGCTATGAGTCAGAGTATTGGCCAATAATGTTCAACAGGTGGTGGAAGGGTGAGGTTAACCCTGAGGGACTGTGAAATAAACTGAGTGAAACACTGTTCAGAGAGTTGATAATGTAGATGTGACTCTAAAAGGTTATTTGTGAGGAGATTTTCATTCATACAAGTGATAAAGTGCTACTGCTCTCAACTTTAATGCAAAACAGACAAACAATAGTGACTCATTCACAACTAGAATGTGACTTAAGAGAACACATATCATATAAAACCACATTTAAATTCACTAGATCCAGATTTTTATGTGGATCTACACCAAATTGCACACACTCATAAATATCTGGCCCCCAAACTGCCTGATGAATTATTCCCTGAGAAAAAGATGAAACACGCCCTGCCTCTTAATGTTAAAGAAAGTGGGGGGAAAACTCTTGGATCAGCCCCCAGATCTGCATCCACGCCTACAGTACATTTAACTGGATCTTGTTTGGGTGATGCCCCAACCAAAATCTATGGGACTGACCTGTTTATATGTAGTCTACCTGTCAGACCTATTTATATACAGTCTATGGGACAGACCTGTTTATATACAATCTGTAGATCAGACCCTTATTATATACAGTCTATTGGTCAGACATGTTTATATACAGTCTATAGGTGTTTATATACAATCTTTAAATCAGACCTGTTTATATACAATCTGTAGATCAGACCCTTATTATATACAGTCTATTGGTCAGACATGTTCATATACAGTCTATGGGACATACCTGTTTATATACAGTCTGTAGGTGTTACACACAGTCTATACACAAGACCTGTTTATATACAGTCTATGGGACATACCTGTTTATGTACAGTCTATGGGACATACCTGTTTATATACAGTCTATGGGACATACCTGTTTATATACAGTCTAAAGGTGTTTATAAACAGTCTATGGGTCAGACATGACTGCTGCTGGCGGGGGAGGATCTGTCGGGGAAGGAGTGGCGCGGAGGGGCGGAGCGGCGCTATGCACCGGGCGGTGTCGGCAGAAGAAAACTGGCCGGAGCAGCGGAGACAGGCGGACTCAGGGATCGTTTCACTCGGGTGATTGTACTGACTTGCACCAGCAGTCCTCAGGTAAGAGGAGGGAGGGAGCAGCTTGTTTCAGGGCGTTTTCTCTTGTCGCAGCTCTGCGTTAGTGAGCTGCAGAAAATAAGATTCAGACCCACTGCGGCACAAACAGCCTGCATCTGGTGTGATGAAGAATTTATGAGAACTGTGGAGACAAATGTGCTGTACTTTTAATGTTAGTCTTATGTACAAATGCCATTGTAATGCAACTGTATGAATATATATCAATATATTATGAATAACACTATTGACATTGTTCTGTATACTAGCTGATGTATCATATAGACTTTATATGCTATATATATATATGTTACTATCTAGTCTTAAAGTTAAACATTTGATTTATCTATTAAGCTGCATTAACAAGACAATGTTTACAGATCATAATAATTGAATATGATAAATTGAATCAGTACATTTAATGTTTTTATAAAATGGATCATTTATGTTAGTTTTTGAATAATGAATAAGGCAGTGACTTGGAGACAGTGCAGCAGCAGCAACAGCAGCAGCAGCAGCAGCAGCAGCAGCAGCAGGCATGTGTCAGGATGAATGGTGATGTGAAATGCATCGTCATTCTAAACTCAGACTGTGTGTGTGTGTGTGTGTGTGTGTGTGTGTGTGTGTCCATCATGAGTCCTGTATGTCCTGCAGTCATGTGCACGGTGGCTGGTGTGACTGGATGAATGAATCCTCACAGTCTAAATCTGGAGGACACACACCATCCAGTGTTAGTGACACAGTGTCCACGAGTCAATTTTACACAATTTGACTGGATGGATGATTGATCTGTGTTCTTGTCACTACACTTGGTGCTGTAAACCAACAGTGATGTTAAATGTCAGAGTAGAATAACTGTGGAACTGTGTCATGTAATTTGATAACACATTTATCTGATTATATGACTGATATAAAAACAAACCACCAACCTCCACTTTAAGAAAACTACCCAGGAATCTTAGGAAGGACATGCCTCAGATTCCTGTTCTTCTTCCTGGAATACTGACATCTGGTGGCAGCATTTTCTTTTCTCTCTGATCCAAAAAGTCTTCATTTCAGTTATTTGACACTGAAAACATTCAAGATGTAATGATGAAAAATGTGTAAGAATACCAAAGAGAAATCATGTCTTCATAACAAATCACAAATATATCTTGAGTATAATTAACTTCCTATTTGCAAGAAACACATGCTTATAAAATACCTGCAAACTATTGTTTTTAGGTTGTCAGAAGCTGTGTGTGTGTGTCTGCCTGACTATGTAACCCCTACGTTTGCATATTCAGGCTCAACCAAAGCCTATTTGCTTATTTGGCTGTGGTGTAACATGATCATGGTTGTGATTGGAAATCTGTGGAAGATGATTCTTGAGCCCAAATCTTTTGTCTTGTTTCTCGTAAACGTCAGAAGCGGAGGGAATGGAAAATGACTGGAAGTTTTTTTGTTTCACATCAGATATCACTTACTGATGTCTAAACAGTGAAATGTATCATTTTCTCAGTCCCATCACAGACGAGAGGATGAGATCTTTTTTTCTACATGATTAGTTGTAAGTCAGATGCCACTTATACCTGAGGCTAATCATGTTTGATTTGTCTGAACAGCTTTGTCTTCCATTGAGCTAGCAGGGCTTTGTTCTCTGCAGCAGCAAGCTTCACTCTCTGGCTAAATCATATCAAGTGCAGGCTAATCTCACTATCATTTATTATTACTGTATATGTGGGCTAATGTTTTCTACAACATTGTCTGACCTAGCGCTGCCCTGCGTCTTGCTGCTCAAAGTGTCATCCCAGTTTCAGATTTAATCAGATTTAGTGTTACTGAAGGGTCCTGTATGCCCTGATACATTCAGCTTCCTTATAAAGAATGTTTCCAGTAAGCTTGAGTGGATATCACCCTTGGTTTGAGATTCCAGCTGCTTCGAGCCCAATGCTAAAGCTATAGAAATAGAAAGCTGGTGTTTATGATTTGTCACAAAATCATTAAATGTGCTGAGAGAGATCTGTAGGTGCATGGGTACTGAGGACATGGTCATGGGAATATGAACTGCTGTTAATGTTTGTGGATGTATTAAGTGTCCATATACCATTAGCCAGCATTGTATTTGATTGGCAGAGCAAAAAGCACCAGTCTAAAAATATATAAACAAACAAAGAAACAAACAAACACTGTCCTTATAGCTAAATGCCACTATGGGTGTATCCAGCTCCTCACACTTTCCAGAAATTTAGCCAAAATATCTCTGATAAATGCCCTCGACCAATCCTGTTTTAGCTTTGATCGTAATGTTTCTCTGACTCTGTTTTTATAGTACAACCAAACATAAAATAAGTACTACTTAAAAGAACTACCATGTCAAATTTATAAAAGTATTGTTCTTCTAAGTGGTAAAGACTGATATTTTTTGTCATTTGGGTGAAATCACTCTTTAAGTTTCAGCTACTTTAAATGTAAATATGCGGATGTACATTTATATAAACAACAGGCGCATGTCAATCGTATCATAATGTGTCATATCTGTGATAGCTGGAACATAAATAGCTGTCTACACAAGCCATAATACAAATCTTATATGCGCTCCATTACGAATCATTTTACAGGAAAAGGCAATCTACATGAACCTATTAGATGTCATAAGGGTCTCTAGGCTTATGCAACTGTAACGCTAAGTGTATAATAGATCAAGCTGCTGTCTGACTCGTGGCTGAGTTAACGGGGCTGTGCACTTTGACAGCTGCAGTATGGCTCCAGGCTGACCCAAGCAAATAGAGGAGCACTGAACCCTTCGAACTCAAACACCAAGGCTAACAGAGCCCTACGGCCATTCTGCTCCACAAGTCTGTGTTTGTTACGTCCGAAGACATTTGATCCTCCTTCTCTGCTTGAATATGTTTAGCTTCAAAGACATAAAGTTATCATCTGTGTCCTTTTGACATGTCTCATAAAAAGATGCATGAAAGAGAGATTAAACCATATCGTCCTGTTGACTGGGATGAATACTACAGCTGTGTGAATGAGATGTGAATGAAGCAATAAGCACTATCCCTACTGTGGCCATCACTGAGACACAAAGAACAGAAGATGGCAGTAGTGATAGATGTGGCAAACCCAGCGGACAGTAACATCAGGAAAAAGGAGCGTAAGAAGATTGTCAAGTACCAAGAGCTGAAAGCACAGCTAGAACAGATCTGGAAGGTGAAATGCAATGTGATCCCTGTGGTAATAAGAGCATTAGGGGCTCCAAACTGAGAGATCAGATCCCAGGTACAATATCTGAAGCCTCTGTTCAGAAGTGTGCAGTCCTAGAAACGTATTCCACACCCCCAAACTCCCAGGCCTCTGGTAGAGGACCCGGGCTTGAGGAGGACATGCCACCCCACAGGATTACGAGGGAGATTTATATATATATATATATATATATATATACTATATAGTTATAATTTCTAAGATGTCGTTATCAAACCCTTATGACAAATAAATGTAATTAGAGATTTTGCCTTTACAGTTTAACCATAAAACTTTATTAAAAATAAAAGAAAGAATAAAAGAAACTCCAAATACAAACAAATACATATAATTTTATGGTAAGAAAATAAACATATTTTTAGCGTAAAATATAAACATAAATGCACATCTATCAGCAAATAAAAGACAATACCAATGTCTGTGAAAGGCTGATAGCTGCCAATATTAACTAGCACATATCATCCAGGTTCTAATGAATACACACAGACAAAGAGATTTTTGGACTAATGAGAAATGACAGATTTATATGTGTGACAGTGACTAGCAGTCATCTCAACCCTAGTTTACCTTAAATCAACATACTGCAGCTAAGAAGATAATAAAGATGATATCCCTTATGTTTAAAATGGTATGATATTATATATGTGTTAACCATAGTATGTGAAATCTTTCCACAATTAAAGAGATATCGACTCTTGTTGTATATTAAATTGTATTTCCGTGCTTTCATGTTATGCTGTTTTATTTTATAGGTGTCAGTATGTCGAAAACCGTCAGTGCTGAGGAGATTGAGGAGATAAGGGAGGGCTTCCAGAAAGTGGGTGAGTAAAAAAAAATCAATCACATCTGAAGTGGAGTTAAACCAGCTGACACACACATGTTCTTGTCGTGTGTGCGCACAATCAGATTTTGTGCGAGAGATGAAACCTTTGAAACACTCAAAGGTTTCATTCACTCAAAGGTTTCATTCCTCAACTGAAACACTGTTGAGGAATGAAGTAGGATTTTGAAAATACACTTCTTGTTTTCTTGCCCAGAGTTAGATGAGAAGATTGATACAATTCTCAAGTATGTGTGAGTAGACAGTTAGCTTAGCGTAGCATAAAGGCTGAAAGCAAACAGCCTAGTTTTGTACAAAGGAAAGATATATATCTAATGCCTAGGGGCAAATTAACACCTTTGGAGCTCCACTCTTTTCTCATGCCAAGCAGATCTCATCATGAGTAGCAGGCAGACTTTGTGGAGAGATTACTCCTTTCTTGCAAACAAGTAGGAACGTGTAACTATGTGAAGCAGACAAGCAAAGGCAGAATCCAGACCCAAACGAGACACGTGGCATTTAGAACAGCAGACCTGCAACCTGTCATGAAGATACTGCTGAATGGAGTTTTATCATTTGGAAAAAGGGAAGAGCATCATGGGCTCTAATTAAACTGTTCTGTTTTCCTTCCTTGTCCCCGTTCTTCCTGCATCTACCCCCCCTCCAGATGTGGATGGTAATGGCTACATCTGCGCCTCTGAACTTGGGAATCTCTTCCAAGAGGTGGGCTGTTCTTTGCCTGGATACCAGATCAGAGAACTGCTTCAGAGGCTGGACCGAAACAAAGACAGTCACATCAGTTTTGAAGAGTTCACGGCTGTAGGTAACACTAACTGACTAACTGACTGACTGACTAACTAACTAACTAACTAACTAACAACTTACTATCTTACTTACTGGATGAATGATCAACTGGGTATATAATAATTGATGACATGATTACTCCCCATAAGTGAAGCCAAATCATCTTGATTGCCCCTGGTGGCTGGTTGCAGTATAGGTCATAAACCCTGCCTCTTCCATGTTAGTGGATGGGACATGGACCAAAGTAAAAAGTACATGTCAAATACATTTTTCTCAAAGATGGTTTCGGTCATTTTAGTTCTTATCACACAGATGTAGTCTGGCTTTATTTAATTATTTGATTCTATAAAAACAGGGTGAAATGTCATGATTGACAGCTGAGACTGACTTGTAATTGGTTGTGCGTGTGTATCGAAGAGACCTCAATACACAGCTCCATCCCCCGACCACTACTGTGCAGACGAACTCCAAATGACGTCATTGGCACAAGATGGCAGCGTTCAGAGGAAGTGGAGACATTTCATCCATCTTTGTTTACAGTCTTTGGGACAGAAGTGTTTTAATTACCTATATTGATTTGTGTCTTGGTAAATAAACAGGAACCACACTGTGATTCACTTTGAAATTGTGTGTTTTTGTGTATATGTTCAGATTTTCCAGGAACTGAAGGATGACCGCCTGTCCCAGGGTTTCAGGAAAGCTCTCAACAAGAAAGAAGGCATCGTCGCCATCGGGGGCACCAGCGAGATCTCTAGTGAAGGAACTCAACACTCAATCTCTGGTTAGTCAACCTAAATAACTTGTCTAACACTAACAGAGAGCTATGAAAGGGTTTGCTGCCCACTGTATTCAGTGCCACCAAACCATATTTATGAGAGTTTTTACCTTGCAAAGTGACACTAAGTGCTCTGTATTTCAGAGCAGGAGCGATTTGCCTTCGCCAACTATATCAACTCCTCTATGGAGAAGGATCCAGACTGTGCACATGTTCTGCCCATCAACCCCAACACTGAAGCTTTGTTTAAAGCAGTGTCAGACGGCATCCTGATCTGGTAATCCCCATCATTTTATCATACAAGAAAAAATCTTTCTCATTTAATCACTCAACTCATCTGTTTTTCAGTGCACTGATCACGTATTCAGTATTTATCAGTATTTTATCCATAACTTCAATCTTTTAACTTTTTTTTGGTAACATCAAATTTTTGTCTCTTTTTGTTGTTGCAGTAAACTCATCAACCTCTCTGTTCCTGACACCATCGATGAGAGAACCATCAACAAAAAGAAGCTCACTCCTTTCACCACACAGGTTGGTTAGCTGTTAAGCTAGTTAATCAGTACTTTTACTTAATTTAATAAATTATAAATATCACTGGCATCCTTGAGGTCCATTAAAAAATATAAATTACCTTCATATTCAAAACGGCATTATTAAATAAACAAAGATACATTATTTTCCAATAATCCAACCTTAACTTTTGTCTGTATCATTAGCAGGTGAACATTTTGAAACTTATTTGATTCCTCACTTCCTGAAGTCAACTACTTTTTTCCTCCCAACAGGAGAATCTGAACTTGGCCTTGAATTCAGCGTCTGCCATCGGCTGCCAGGTTGTCAATATCGGAGCTCAGGATCTTAAGGAGGGTAAACCTCACCTGGTGCTCGGGCTCCTCTGGCAGATTATCAAGATTGGACTGTTTGCTGATATAGAGCTGAGCCGCAATGAAGGTGTGTACAAATACACACACATCTACACATTGTGTGTTGATATTTTAAAAGTAATGATAATAATAAAAGTCATATACTGACAAAGATTGACTTCTCCTGATAATATGACCTTAACATCAGATTATGAAGTAGCAACTTTAGCTTAGAAATGGTAGAGGGGCAACCTGATGGATAAATGGGTAGGGTGGTTTGATTCCTGGCTCGTCAGATCATTCATTGCTTTTCATTTACTGTCTTTCTGTCTTCCTGTCTATCTCCACTTTCTCTATCTAATAAAAAAAAAGTACATGCATACTTATTAGATAGAACAGAAGAATTATACACTTGCATCCAAATTTGCACCCACAAACCAGAGTCATGCTCGACTTTGTGTTCACAGCTATCGCAGCCTTGCTGGAGGAAGGGGAGAGTCTGGAGGAGCTGATGAAACTCAGTCCCGAAGAGCTGCTGCTGCGCTGGGCCAATTTCCACCTAAAGAAAGTTGGCATGTCCATATCAAACTTTTCTGGAGACATTAAGGTAAAAAATTTCCCTGTGAAGGCCCGAACTTAATGTTGAGTGCACTGTTGTGAGTTTTAGTTTCCTTTTTAGAATTAGTTAATTCATTCATTAATTAGAAAATAGTCATAATATTAGAATTTTTGTTGTTGTTGTAAATAACCAGATAGGAGAACCCCTGCTGGCTGGAGTTCCACTCCATTCCTCCATGTCTGTGTGGTTCTTTCTTCAGACTAGACACAGTTTCTTGCTCAGTCTTTTCAAAGTCCTGATAATGTGGCACTGATGATACTAAAGTATAGCTTAATAAGATCCACATTCCTAATTTTAACACAGACGATAGGCTGTTCTACTGATATTGCCCTTGTTGCCCAGACTTTATTCTATCCCTATTAAGTGACCATAATACTCTGTCGTAACATCCAGTAAACATTTATTTTGCAAAATGTTTTTTTAATTGTATATACAGCAATTTATTACATTATTGTAATATTTATTGTCTGTAAAAATACAAAATGTAACGCTTGTAAAGTAAACCCACAGAAGAACATGTTTGACATTTGTGGTTTGACTATGTCACATTATGTTTCTCTGTCTATTCTCTTGTGTGTGTTTATGTGTGTCTGTCTCTGTCTCTGTGCAGGACTCCAAAGCATATTTCCACCTGCTTGAGCAGATCGCTCCAGACGGCAGCAAAGAGGACGTTCCGCGAGTCGAGGTCGATATGACTGGTGTCTATGTAAGTTGATAAGGAAATATGAAAACAGAATATGCTATGTTGTATCTTAAGTGTAATACACTTATTTACCTGATTCGGGCATTACATTTGAAATCAGTGATGACTTTGGACCTCACTTGATCAACATGTTTAGGAATCTTCAGAACACATACACACATATACTGTAGTACATTGAAACTTAGCTCTGTTGGTGCTTTTTATTTGACTATCAGGCTGGGTGCAAACTGACTTCCTGTCGAACTTCCTGCTTCCGTTAGGACTATATTAGGATCATGATATCATCCTGTTGTAGACAAGGTTCTAATCTCATTTCCCATTCTCTTTCATAACAAAATAAATACACTGTAAACTCTACACTTTTAAACAAACACACAAGCATTGTGTTGACTGCAGTATGACAGCTACATTTGCCAAATGTATTTGCTCTCTTTAAGATTTTCTTTCATTCCATTAACCCACTTTTGAAACTCACCTAATCACTGCATATATTGCACATAAACAGAATTCAATTTAGATTTTCTGGTGGTGTCGTTTTCTTTTTTCCGTCTCTTCAGCCATTAGAATTTTTCACGTCCACATTAGTGGAAACACTGACATGTGTATAGAATTGAGAATTACCTCTTAAACTGCTTTCAGACATGCAATGAAGTTTCCCCTGAAATGTTCCGGAGGGGATAAATGTGAGAATGCAAATGCCTGAGTCTTTTGCTCCTGACATTTCCAGAACTTTTCCACCCAGCTTCCTGCTTAAATGTCTGATTGAGCCTATGTGAGAATACAGCAGGAAGATATTGGCAAGCGAGTGGGTGTGTTGATAGAGTTTCTAACATGCAACAGATGCAAAACTGAAAAAAACCCCAAAAGAATACAAATATCTGTAAGTGACCTATACATAGAATACACAGAGGAAGAAGATGTTAACTTGTAAAGACAAGGAGTTTTGAGAACACACGTGATCTCCGCAATGGAATTTATATTTTATGTTGTGCAACCGACATGATGTACGCCTGAATGTTTGCCTGTTGTTATGAACACATGTGACCTGCACAGTCTCCTTATACGTTCTTTATATGTGAAAGGCAAACTCCTAAATGTCCCTGACTTTTGAGTTCTGTATCCCAAATGACAGTTAAAGTCTCCATGTGTGTTACCAGGAGAAGGATCTCATGAAGAGAGCAGAGTGTATGCTCCTACAGGCCGACCGCCTCGGCTGCCGACAGTTTGTGACGGCTACAGATGTCGTGTGTGGCAACGCCAAGCTCAACATGGCCTTCGTAGCTACGCTCTTCAACAAACACCCAGCTCTCACCAAACCAGAGAACCAGGACTGGCATCTGGAGAGTAAGCATGGATAAATAATCCCTTTATCACACAGACACTTCACACATGTCCACTGTAGGAAGTGTGTTTCTACACAGGTCAAAACCTTTCTGTCTCTCCAGGTGAGAGCAGAGAGGAGAAAACCTTCAGGAACTGGATGAACTCTCTCGGAGTCAGTCCTCATGTTCACCATATCTACGGGTCAGTATGTAGTCATCATTTTACTGCCTCCCTGCTGCACAGTTCACTGTTTACAGACATGTGTATATTCATGGCATTTAATGTGTGTGTTCATGCAGTGATCTGCAGGATGCCATGGTGATCCTCCAGCTTTATGAAAGGATTAAGGTGCCTGTGGACTGGGACCACAGAGTCAACCACCCTCCATTCAAAGTAATAGGAGGAGGACATTTAAAAAAGGTAAATATACAAACTATTGCCCACACGCCTCCAGTAAGTATCCTTGTTTTCAACCTGAAATACGTGAGGAAGAAACAAAGGAAAAAGTATGTATTTGTGTTCCACAGATAGAAAACTGTAACTATGCTGTGGAGCTGGGGAAGAATAAAGCAGGTTTCTCTCTGGTGGGAATCGGGGGACAGGACCTCTATGATGGAAATGAGACTCTAACTCTGGCACTGGTCTGGCAGCTGATGAGGAGGTAATTGACTCTGTGTAATCAAACTTTAATTTATTACATGGTAAATTAACACAATCAATCAATCGACCTGGGTCATCAGGAATGGAAAGAAAGTCAGCATCTAGCGGCATTAAGACTCTGAATATTAGAGATGTTGTAGATGATTAAACAGGCAGTAGACAGTGGGTGGGGTTTCCTCAGCAGAGGATTAAAACTGGTAGAGTTCATGGTAGTATCCAATCATGTTTGTTCACCATTGTTACACAAAGGTGTTACAATCTGGAGGCATATGTACAATTTGATATTTAATCGTTTATAATCTTACTCTGTGCAGGTACACTTTGAATGTTCTTGAAGACCTTGGACATGGAGAAGTTGCAGGAGATGACTTGATAGTTTCATGGGTCAATAAGACGTTGGCTGAGGCTGGAAAGAGTTCATCCATCAAAAGCTTTAAGGTACAATTCACCTCTGTTTGATTTATACTTTACAATAAGAGAACATACATTTCATTGGATAAGACAAAATTAGCTAGAATAACTCACTTACAATTATATATTTCCTAAATGTAGTTTAGTAATTTTGTGTTATTATTGCAGGTAAATGCCAGTTGTTGTATGCTGTGTATACCTGTGATATTCAATATATTCAGTGTGCATGTGTGTATGTGTGTGTGTGTGCCCTTTTAGGACAAATCAATTGGCACCAGTCTTCCAGTTCTGGACATCATTGATGCCATCCAGCCAAACAGTGTGAACTTTGAGTTGGTGAAAACGGGAACACTGTCGGACGAAGACAAACTGGACAACGCCAAGTAATCACCTACCTGCCTCTCTCTGACTGTGTTTGCATTTGGCTGCTTCACAGTGTGTCCTTATACTTGTGTCTAAAACTTGGGCACACTTGTAGTTGCTTCAGGCATTAAGGCTCAGGTCAGGCTGCTCCTCTCACATAATGCATTTTATTGATAAAGCATTTTTAAAAGTGCCCAAAGACACTTTTCATAGGTTACATATCTGCTTGATGCCACCACCGCTAAAAGCATTTCAAAACATAATCTCTTCCAAAGGAGTTGGCAGACTCAACTGAGTTAAAGCAAACAAAAATCTGTTTTGTTTTAAATAAATACATGTATTTACCAGTTGGCTATTATCATGCACGCATTCGCCCTCTTTTAAATTTCCTGCTCTGTTCATTGACAAATTATATAAATAAAATTAAAAAGTAATAATATGTAATAATAGAGACAAGACAAGATTAGGCAACTGTAAAGGGGAGTCTTCTGGAGGGACTACAATTTTCTCAGAACACCAGAGAAAATCCACAATAAATGTTAACTGTGAGTCAATAGTTTCAACTTTCAAAGACCACAGTGATGTACAGTTGATCAAAGAAAAATGTAAAGGTGGCAATTTGAGTTTCTCATTATGTTTCTCTGATGTACTACTTTGCCATCGTCATCCTAACTGAGCGTTTCCCGCACCAGGTATGCAGTTTCCATGGCGAGGAAGATTGGAGCGAAGGTCTATGCCCTGCCTGTAGACTTGGTGGAGATCAACCCTAAGATGGTGATGACCATCTTCGCCTGCCTGATGGGAAGAGGCATGAAGAGGGCATAAAAGACACACACAGACACACACAGACACACACACACACACACACACACACACACACACACACACACAGACAAACACGCTGACCATTTGCCCGTTTGAATGAATGAGACCTAAAGAGAGGGAACACAGATATATAGTCTTGATCTTTTAAGTGATTACGCTGCATTAGCCTAAAAGGAGGAGACACTGTATTCATCCGTCATAACACAGAAATGGACATTTGTGTACATTGATACAAACAATAGTGATACTCTGAGGGTTCAAAGGGAATGGGAATTCTTCTTAAAGGAGACATGTTATGCTCATTCAGTCATCAATCTGACTGCAGCATCTGTTCAGCCTCTGTGTGACACTTGGTTTTAGCTCCTCTGATTGATCAGCTGGTCCTCTCTGTTGTGATTGGTCAACCAATTCCAGCCCCTTTTAATTGGCTTCTGTCCTTGCTTTACCCGGCTTTGTTAGGATGGCGTGCCAGACTAGCCGCCGCCTTATACTTCCCGGGCATCATGATGTCACATGACCCCTCAGTCTCCTGACGAGTGTTTTCTGCGGGGGAGAGGAGCTCCCTTTACCACTGATCTTGGGCTTTTAACTTTTACACACACAAAAAAAATCTATAGATCACACTCGAGGACAAATTGAAAAAGCACAACATGTCTACTTTGATGGTCAGACACTTTGCAGTAATGTGGTACTTCTGTAAAGTCCAAATGAAAAATATTCTCAGTTTTCCTTTTGGGCAGCAGAGTCACAAAATGCTTGTTGATATGATTATAAGAGTGAATGTGTTTCTTAAAATGTAAAAGCTGTGATACATGGGAAACATTTAGAAACAATGATCAGTCAACATCTCTCTGCCCTGTGGAAAGCAACAATTCAAGGTAGTCATGTGTCTGGTTTCTTCCCGATTTGGATTCCTGCTTTTTTCATCACACTTGAGAGTTATACATCTGCATTTCCCCAAATTGTACCTTGTGCTGCTGCCTCAACGCTCTGCTGTATCCTCCCACGTGCCAGCTAGTTCACAGTATGAGCAGTTATTATACTTAAGCCATACAATTCTTCACTGAATACCTTTTGGCCTTTTTATATATGACCGAAGCTGTGCTACAATACAGACTTTCTACTAAAGACAACAGCATCATGTTTTTTTATAAAATTTTTAATGTTCATTACCTTTTCCATTACTACTGAAGTAATCACAGTATTGAGCAAATGATTAGATAGAGTAATGGGTGTAATATATTTGTACTTTCAAGCCATTTCAATTATCTTCTTTAAGGGAATTTAATGGGTTATAATTGATCAAATAACATGAACATCTTCCCTTAACTTGAATCTCAATAAGGATGTTAGTTTCATGCTATTTGGTAAATGGTTTTTTTTAACCCTTAAAGGTTATGACAGTGTATCATGTAATAATCCAATTAAAACTCCATTAATTGACCCAAAATATGGAATGCATATCTAAATTTTATGGTAAAATTTAAGTAAAAGAGAATCCTGTAATTTATTACAATATATTAAAGTATCCAGAATTTAACCAGAAATGTGGGTTTAAAACACCAGAATAGAATCCCTCACATTGTCATGCACTTGAAAATACTTTAGACCCCCGAACACAAACCAAACCCAACCTTCAACTAAAGGGGATAATTGCTCATTGCTCCTATTTAGAAAAAACAAATAACTGAATTTGTTTTGTTGGTCTATGCAATTTATGTTCTTCTTAGAATTAACACGTCAAAGCTGCTACTACTTATAACTGAGGAAAAAAAAGATGTCACCTCTCGTCAGTGTCCTTCCCTCTCATTTGTGAAAATGTTTCCTGGAGATAATAACCAGGCTATTCATACAGGGACATGTGAATTAAATGAATCCACTGTCACTGATTTAAAGTTCACTTATAAAAGCAAAATCCAAAGACAGATTTCTTGTCCTGTTTAAATCATTTTACATTTTGTTTAAATGCTGCAGCTGTATATATGGATGTGTTGTGATCAGGTTTGTTGCTGCTGATGATTACATTCCACAGTCATCATGTTTTATTCAAAATGTTTCTCAGTTAAGCAGTTTCCACTCAACGGTTTATTCTTACGGGTCATTTGGATTTCCACTGTAGGCAAAAACAATTGCTTTACATCCTTGCAATACTTACACTCAGTGTGTACAATCAGATCAATTGTGTTTAATTAATGCATTTTTCCATAAATTGTTTCTTTTTTCATTTCTGCTTGTCTCTCGTTTAATGTTTTTTAAAGAATTGTATGATTTGTATGATTGAGTATTAGGGAAACTTAAAGGGGAAAAAATAATTTTGAGAATAAGGTGGTAATATTATGAGCATTAAGTTGTAATATAATGAGGATTGTTGTATTATGAGAATATTATGAATAGGTAATATTCTGAAAATAAAGTTAGAGAACGGATCCATTATCGCTGTCCATGGCGCTCTGCTCTGAAGTGAGGCAGTAAGCACCTGATCTGATCAGCTGATACCCTGTTCTCCAGGATAAACACCCAGCTGGATGCTCTCACACTGGTAAGAATCAGCACCCACAAGGAGACACTGAAGCAGGATCAGGCTCAAAATGCACAGGTACAAAAGAATAAGTCCAGCAAGGCAGAGGTATCAATATCTGCACACAAAAAGGGACACATCTAGAAACTATAATGGTGGCACGCTGTCCACAAAATGAACAAGACAAGGAGATGCAGGTGTCACACATTAGGGCCGGTTAGGGTGATCAGGACACACAGGAGGACCAGGAGGTGATTTAAGTTTCACAAATAAATAAAAAAGGTAATATGACTAAACTCAGATGTGACAGGTGTAACCAGCTGCTGTGGCTGGAAATAGAGAGGACGAGAGTGGTGAGATTAAACTGAACCAGAAGCGCTGGGTGTGGTCCATGAGCCAATACAACAAGCTGAAAGATGCTAAACACTGGGTAGAGCTAAGATGAACCAACTGTGAGATGGTCCTCTGTGAGATTTTCACTTAGAACAACATATCTAAAAATGAACCTAGTCATCTCTGTCGTTATTCAGATAAAGATATTGTCTCATGTATTAGTCCATAATGAAAAAATAGATGTATGTGGGTCATTTGCATTAACAAAACAGTGCTGTTTTCAGGCCGTCCCTATTTAAAGAGTGGTGCTGATATGAAATGCAGTATGGACACCTGCAATGTGTCAACAAGTGGCTTTTGAGCTTGCTGGATGTGCCTTGAGTCTATTTCAATAAATCATGTCACATTTGATCCCACAGAAATTCTTAATGTTCTGTATTTATATGCCACTTTTCTAGTCTTGATGGCCATCGCTCAAAGCACTTACTGAACAGCTTAGCCTTTCACCCATTAATTCACACATTCATACAGAGTATCTATGTGCAGCACTTTCTCTTTCAAACACTGCTTACATACTGTCAATTATAAAAGATAGATAAATAAAACATGAAAAAGCTTGTCCTAAAATCCCCTGAATGCACATATACAGTTGTCAAAGCTGAACACGGTTAATAGACTGGAGCAGCTATTCAGGATACAGTTCCACGGGATCAACAGAAAGACAGATTTGTGAAACCTTGTATGTTATCAGACCACGTCCAGATCAAAAACCACTGAACCTGGACTAATCTGGACCATATTAACCAGAAGAAGCTGAAAGCACAGTGTCAAACGAGACTGAGGTGATTCTGCAACCTGGACTCACAAGTCGATTCATCAACTTGAAATGAGTAATTCCTAAAACTTTGTGATCATTGGGAGGCATTGTAGTCTTGTCTGTGGTGCTTTTGAACTGCATTGTGTTGGCATATGTTCCTATTATTTTGTTCAACACATTCAAATCAATGAGCTAAACATCAGACACAAGTCATTGTAGTAACTTAAGAAAGCATGTTTGGTTCTTGTTAACATGTTCCAGCTCCACTGGTTTATTCCTCGACGCAATATGATGATTCAAATCCATTTCTGGATAGAGAAAAACAACATCCTGCCCATATTCACATGTGCAGGTGCGTACATGAAAACACTTCTCTTTCATTAATCAGGGGAATATTCACACACACACACACACACACACACACACACACACACACACACATACACACACACACACACACACAAAGACACACTTGAGTTCAGAGGCCACTTCAAGCAGGGCTCTTGAATTCAGATGAGCCTGCTGGTGAAAAAAGACACCCACCCACACCCACCCACACACACACACACACACACTCACACATTTGCAATTTAAAAGATGCTTTGTAGAGTATCATGTGATCACTCCTTTTATCTATTACATTTGTTCCCCCCATCCATCCCCTCATATGAGTATTCTTCAGTCCTCCGTGATCAGTGTCTTGCGAATTTATATAAATAGACGGAAAAACAGATTAATCGATGGGATGCAACCAAACCAACAATGTGAACTGAACTGACGGATTGATGATCTGATCTGGAGTGCGTCAGGAAATTTATCAGGTTTGTCTTTGAACACATCATGTCGATCTTTCCGCCGTCATCTACTGTCTACTGTCATTCACAATTGTACAGCTTGTTGCTATGCTCTGGTTTCCGTGGTGGTGCTTGACACAGGATGACTTTGTACTAGATGACCTTCCTTTTCTGACTGTGGCTCTGACATTGCTTGTGTGCATGTGCTGGTGAGTGAGTTGTGTGTTTGGTAGTCTGCATGAGGCTCTTCTCTCTTCAGTGTGAGTGTGGTAGCTTGCTTTTTATTGCATGTATGTGTTTATTAGTGTATATTATAACTGCATGTTTTTTAAATCAGGTATGTTTGTATGTGTTTGTTTTTTGTCTGTGGTAATAATGTGTTTGAGTCTTTCTGTGGTGTGCGTGCGTGTGTGTGTGTGAGTGTGTGTGTGTGTGTGTGTGTGTGTGTGTGTGTGTGTAGTATGACAGGTCCAGTGCAGGATTCACAAAGGCTTTCTGTGAAAACATGGACAGAGGAGGAGAGTGACCAAGCTGACAGCACACTCAGCAGGTACACACACACACACACACACACACATAGGTGGACCTTCATTTGTGGCACAGGACGCATGTGAAAAAAGTGTGGCTACATGCATCTCAGATGCCTCCAAATGTGGTCTCAGGATGTATTTGCTTGTGATCAGATTGGTACCACGAACTGACCACTTTTCGGATCACTACGTCCAAACAACGTTTATCTGGATTTACTCAACCTGATTCATTTATATCATTTTGAATTGATTGTTTCTTAACATCAGAAAGACTATAGAAGATAATTGGGTCAACGTTTTATGAATATGAATATTAAACCCTCTAAATGTGATTGCATTTAGTCTTTTTTGCTAAATTTCCAGAACTTTCCAGCAAACAAATAGATCTACAAAGTGGTAGTGTGGCTGAGAGGTCTAAAGTGTTGGACCCCCCTCCATTAAAATCATGGGAAAGCCTAGTGGCACAGGTAAAATATGCTGAGCCCATAACCCGAAGGTTGATGGATCAAAGCCACCATCAGCCACTTGCCATTGTTGGCAATGGATAATGTATCCAGACAACTGTATAAGAGAATGACAGCTGATAAAAATCCTGTCAACTGTCTTTACAGAACTTTAACAAAGCTATGACTCCAGCAATTTAAGGCCAACATTGTCTTTCTTGCCACTGTTGTGTGTTCAAAGGCTTGCTTTTGAATCTCCTACCTGGAGGAGCTTAGACATCTGTGAGAATGCTGAAAACTGGAGTCCAGTGGAGGCCAAGGTGAAGATTTGTAGTTGAGTCCTCAAGATTTAAAAAATCTAAGCATATAACTCCTCAAGCTACTTATATACATATATGAATGCTGGGCCCATAATCATCCGGTGCTAGTTAATATAAAAAAGTGATAACAGCTGGAGTTTGATACCCTGTCCATGATCTGACAACTGATAATACAAATCCATTAAGTTTGATTCAAGAATTGGATTTAGTCTCGACTATCCCATGATATGAGCTTTAAAATCTCAATTTAAGACATCACTAATTTTTCTTTCACCAATTTTTGAAGATTAATTCCTGACTTTTATTGTGCACTGGCTTATTGCTAGTGTTCTGAATGAACTTGCTGAAATTATCATGAGTGGGTAAAATACAAAAAGTGTGTTCCTTTTCTTTAGATTTAGTTGCAATGACAGTTTCGTCATTCCTATCGAACTTGATCAAGTTATCGTGAGTAGGTGTTGTCAAAAACAACCATGACCAACTGTGTTGTTGCATTTGTTCTCTTAGATTTATCAACGATGATGGTTCGTCAACTTGGTCCTCCCTTTTGCAAATCCACTTCATTTGAGTTGAGGCCAAGGTGAAGATTTGTATAGGTCATCAAAGTCACTTAGTGCTTGGTGGCATCACTGTACCTTCTTGGTGTAACTAGGTAGTGTGGCCAGGTGGGCTGAAGTGCTGGATTAAAGTTCCAGTCTCTATGTAGGCATGGCTTCAAGTCCCACCACTGCTAGATTAAACTCATGTACATGGGAAACCTAAACATGGTGTATATATATATGAACATTGTACCTCTAAACAAGGAAAACTCACCATGATATCAAAATTACATTATTCAAAACATGGATTTTTATTTCCTTTACAGCTAGAATTCAGTAATGAATTCCAGCCTTTCACTGTGGACCGGCTAACTGACTAACTTTGTATATTTAGTATAAACTTGCTCAATCTATCTTTTTTAAAGCCCAAACATTTGCTTGCTACCCTGAATTAGTGTGTGGGGCAGTAGACGCATGTTGGGCCCATAACCCAGAGGTCTATGGATCGAAACCCTCCTCTGTTAATTACACATGTTGACTGAAATGGTTGAGACCCGGAGCTCTATACCCTCAGTGTGATAATAAAGATCCTGCAGATGTCTTTGACTTATTTTGATGATAAATTCCTTTCACTGTGGCTGGCAAGTATTAATAACTAACTTGCTCAAGTTATCGTGAGTAGGTAAAATACAACAACGTTTTGCAAATCCACTTCATTTAGGCCACAACAAATATTTTTTTTAATCCTCCAAATTTCCTTGCCACCACTAACAGTAAGCAGGAAAGCTGAGAGGTGCAGTGGAAGTGTGCTGGACCCATAAAGTCTTCTGCTGTTTACATAGGTTGTTAAAAATGGATAACTGCTGAAGCTCGATTCTCTGTCCACCTTGTGGCAGTTGATAATACACAACCCCCAAGTTAAATTACTCCACTAAAGTTATGACTCAAGCACTTTCTAAGACTTGGATTTAACCTCTACCATCTCAAGAGATGTGCTTTTGAAACTCATTTCTACAAATCACATGTTTGACTTTCCCTGCATTCAGAATGATCTTGCTCAAATTTTGATGCATTCTTTCTGTTTAAATTTGCCTAAAATCACCAACTTGGTCCTCCCTTTGGAAAATCCACTTAATTCAATCCAAAAGCCCAAATAACTGTTTTTTTAAATGGTTTAAAATCCAAATAATATTGTGGTCACCCCTGAAAAGCATCATTGAAAAGCAGAGTGGTGTAGCAGGAGCGTGCTTGACCCATAACCCAGAGGGTGATGGCTTGAAACCATCCTCTGCTAATTTCACATTTGGAACCCTATCCATCTAGCTGCTGTTTTATTAGGTGCTAGATTCTAGCACCTAATAAAACAGCTGTTAGTCATATTTTATTATATAATTGTTCCATCACAGTTTTATTCACTCTGAATAGATCGTCAACATCTTCCTCTGTCAATGAGCCTTTGTTGTAGTAGTAGTTGCTGAATTACTCTATTATATTATCTATTATATAATTGTGCTGTGTGTGTCTGTAGAGGTCAGTCGATGTGTGATGACACTTCTTCAGAGCTACAGAGGATGGCAGCCATTGATAGGAGAGACATTAATTCCCAGAATTCTTTTCGTGGGCGAGGAGCTCTCTCCAGGTATGTTAACTGGCCATTTACCTGACCAGAATTTATTTAGATCCAGTGAGAGTGCTGACCTTTTTAATTCCCTATAATGGTCATACAGTTATTGAATGTTGATGTGCCTTTTGTCCATCCACTTGCCTGCAGGATAGTTAGTATGGTGATCACTCTTAGAGAATGGGCTCAGAAGAGCTTGGCTGACGAGACGGAGCGACCAGATTCCTTCTTGGAGCGTTTCAGAGGTCCAGCCCATACGGACATGCAGTCCCCACCCAGCAGATACAGCCACAGCCACACTGGCTCTGATGCAGATAATGTCACCAGACACACGTATGAAAACCAAAATCCCAATGCATACACTTTGAAATGCTGTGTGGCTCTTGCATATAAAACTGTGTTTCTGTCTTTTTGTCCCTGTCTGGCAGGAGAAGGAGGTGTAATATCATGGTCTTATCTCCGTCTGATGATGCTTACTACCACTGGCTGATCGTGATTGGTGCTGCAGTCTTTTACAACTGGACCGTATTAGTTGTCAGGTTGGCAACTGTTATTGTGGCTAACAGTACCAATGGTAGTTCTTGGACTAGCTAGAATATACTCTATAATACTACCACTAGCTACTGCTCTTACTATAGCAACTGTCACAGCTCCAACAGGGAGACAGGAAAATGGGCACAGTGATTGTCCTTACCTGAACAGTATTACTGTATTGGGAAATGTGGCATTGGATTTACCCCTTGCCATGTTTGGCAGTTTCTGGAGGCAGAAATCCAATATTCTGCCTAGGCTTCACTGCTTGTGAGTAAGTCACCTCAAGTCACCAATAAATGGCAATTTTTAAGGCTGTACTCATCATTAATTTCATATCAGCAATGGATCAAACAACAGTGGTCATGTAATATGGGAGATATTCCTCGTACCAATGCCACCACGAAGAATCATCAACAACTCTGAAGTCAACCCCTTCTGTAGCATTTCACTGTAAACTGATTTCAGACATGCAACTGATATCTTGGACAAATGTCCCAATCAGCTGAACTGGACATTAAACAGTCTTTACTCTGCCAGCTCCCTCCAGTCCATGTAATGTAATGATTCAGCTCATGTGTGAATAGAGCTGGTCAATCAGAGCGAGTGGGCGTGTTGAGGATGTTTCTATCCTTCCTCCTGCACCCTCTACCCAGACCCCACCCCTCACAAAGAAAGTATAGTTGGTGTGATTGTTGCTGTCATGGACAATCTCCTGTTGTGTGCTACATTTGTGAAAGAACATTTTATATATGTGATCATAAAAGACAGCTATAATTCCCAGCTGTAGAAAGGCAGCTTTTTTCAGCAAAGAAGCTGAGTTGAATCCATTATATATTACCTGCCATTCACCAAATAGCAAACAAAGTTATATACAGAACATCGTGAGGCATTTAGCCACTAACTTAATTCAACTGGAGCAACAATAGTGAGAATGTTATACTCTCATTCAGACATTTGTGTTCTCACATACAGCCCCTCTGGTTCACAAGGTTCTCCGGAATTCAGTGCATGTCTGAAAGCAGATATATACCCTTAAACATACTTTGTTTAAGGCCCATAAAAAAATCTATTGTATTGATACAAATTCATGCAAATGAAAGAAAAAATAGCTAGAATATTGACAATAAATAAGTATGCTATATCTGCTGGATGTGTAGCTGGGCAACCATTTGTTTTGTCATATGTCAATGTTTTGTTTTACGTGAGCCCAAGTGGTACATTTTTTTTTATCAATGGAGGTTAATGGAAAACAAGTTAGTGCAACTAGAAACTAGACAGCATTATTTCCCCTCACCTTTTTCTCTCCAGTGGGATGTCCAGTTTCCTTCTTCAGGCCCCATCTCTGCAGAGGACTGATTCCTTGGATACACATGTTGTCACTAGATGCATGTACTTCATCAGCCTCTTTGTGAGAAAAATGTTTGAGCATATTAGTTCAAGAGCTTTGGCATTTTCTAAGTATTGGGCGGTAGTGGCAATAGTGGCATCTAATTTAAGATGCTACTCCTAAAGATGAAAAGACTAGCATCTAATTAAACATGGTACTATTGGTACAGCAACTGCTAGTAAAACAACAGCAAGTGCAACACGTTGCTTTGTTTTTCTTTGTGTGCTTGAGTGTTGTTGTATCTGTATCTGTAGGGCCTGTTTTGATGAGCTTCAGATGAGGAACCTGTTAGTGTGGATGGTGCTGGACTATGTCTGTGATGGCGTCTATATCCTGGATATTGCTGTTCGCCTCCATACAGGTACTGAAAAAACTGAAATCAGACAGATGAAGCTTAAATCTCAATTCACACACAAAAATAAACTTTGCCCTGGGTTTTTGTTTGAATTGCAGTTTTCTGAATGTTATATTGTATGTGAAGGTTTTCTGGATCAAGGCTTGATGGTGAAAGACGTGCGCCGCTTGAGAGAGACCTATGTTCGAACCTCACAGTGTAAATTTGACATCTGTTCCATCCTTCCAACCGACCTGCTGTACCTGACTGTTGGAATCAGCTACACTCCTCTTCTTCGATTCAACCGCCTCCTGCGTCTGCCACGTCTTTTTGAGCTGTTTGAACGTACAGAGACCCGAACAGGCTACCCCAACGCTTTCCGTATTTGTAAACTGGTTCTGTACATCCTGGTGATCATCCACTGGAATGCCTGTGTATATTACAGCTTCTCTAAGGTCCTGGGCCTGGGCTCAGACTCATGGGTTTATCCCAATGCCTCAGACCCAGAGTTTGGGTCTCTGAGCAGGAGTTACATATACTGTCTGTACTGGTCAACCCTGACACTGACCACTATTGGAGAGACACCACCTCCTGTTAGAGATGAAGAATACTTGTTCTTGATATTTGACTTCCTGGTATGTCCATAGCAACGGAGTGTCCTTTGCTCATATTATCCTTCCTCAATTGTCCATGAAAGTCAGATTCTGGTTTCAATCTATCAAAAAATGTTTAGACTCCTTTCTGTTCCAGGTTGGTGTCCTGATTTTCGCCTCCATTGTGGGAAATGTTGGATCCATGATCTCTAACATGAATGCCACCAGAGCTACTTTTCAGAGCCGTGTAGATGGGCTGAAACACTACATGCACTTCAGACATGTCAGCAAGGTGCTAGAGCAACGTGTCATTCACTGGTTCGACTACCTCTGGACCAATCAGAAGACAATAGATGAACAGGAAGTGCTGAGGAGCCTGCCCAGTAAACTGCGAGCAGAGATTGCTATTAATGTTCACCTGGACACACTGAAGAAGGTAAAGACAATCAGTCAATGTGACCCAACCCCAACCTCTTCTAATGTTGTCAATATAGTGACAGAGGGAGCATCAGTGTTTCTATTGGTCAATCAAGAACATCTTTTTTTTATAATTAAATAGAGGTGAACTGTGACCTGTAGAGGAAGGATAATGTAACGTTAACTTAAGTTGCCAGTATTGTTGCCTATGCTCAAATTTCTGGTTTGCCTGGTTCTTTCACCTGTTGTGACACAAAAGTTCCACTATCATGATTTGTAATGTGTGTGTGTATGTGTGTGTGTGTGTGTGTGTGTGTGTGTGTGTGTGTGTGTGTGTGTGTGTGTGTGTGTGTGTGTGTGTGTGTGTGTGCATAGGTGCGTATTTTCCAGGACTGTGAGGCAGGCCTCCTGGTGGAGTTGGTGTTAAAACTTCGACCACAGGTGTTTAGTCCTGGAGACTACATTTGTAGGAAGGTCAGTTGTACCACTTCTGTTTCTGTAGGTACTGTTGCACACACTGTAGTCTGTTGATACAACTCTCAAAAATGGTTCACCAACATATACATTGAAAAATGTTACCCTGTCTCCTACTTGGGGTTCCAATACTGGATCTGCATTGCTGGTTTCCTCTGGCATCACTGGACAAACTGCCTGCACCAATGACAAAACAAAAAATATCTCTGCTGTTGTTGACCTTTATTGCCATCTTTTGTCCAAAGTATTATTCTTATTATTGCACTTTTTAGATATAGTCAGTAAAGCAATAAAGATGGGCAATGAAAGGTCCATGGTCAGCATCCTTTAGGCCACTAGGACAACCTAGTTCAGTGAGTGATGATGTAAATATTTTATATATACAGTATCCGTACTAATTTTCCTTACTTATATATTTTGTCTTTTTTTCCCAAGGGAGATGTGGGTAAAGAGATGTATATAATTAAAGATGGCCGCCTGGTAGTGGTGGGAGAGGATGGAGTCACCCAGTTAGCTGTTCTAACAGCAGGGAGCTGCTTCGGTGAAATCAGCATCCTGAACATCAGTGGCAGCAAGATGGGGAACAGACGCACAGCTAACATTCAGAGTCTGGGTTACTCCGATTTGTTCTGCCTTTCCAAACAAGACCTCATGGAGGCACTTCAAGAGTTCCCTCATGCCCGGGCCCAGCTGGAGCAAAGGGGAAGGGACGTCCTGCGGAAGGAGGGGCTTTTGGAGGAAGTGAATGTGTCTGCAGGGGAGGAGCTCGAGGAGAAAGTGGAGCGACTGGAAACCAGTCTGGATCGGCTGCAGGTCAGAACAACCAGTTCACTGCTACTGCTGCTGTTAGTGCTGTCACTATGTTACACACTCATTGTTACAATGATGATGATGTAACCGGTAATAACATTGTTTCCAGACATGCCTGGCCCGTCTGCAGAGCGAGTTCAACTCATCCCAGCTGAGAATGAAACAGCGAATCACAGTGCTCGAACACAACATCTCCACAGTAGCCACAGGCAGTGGCTTCCTGTCAGATGGCAATGACAGCGCCTCTGGTGGCGAGGGTGTGCGCAGTGAAATCAACATCCGGCTCTGAGGGACACACTCCAGCTATTGAAATATCACACCACATCTTTATTGCCACAAAACACCACTAATCTCTCATTCTGTGTGATATCGATTGACAGAAATGCATCACAAATTATTTTGCAGCTGCCTTACTTGAAGTTTTTAACATATTCTGCCTCTTATTGCACATTTGTAAAATGAAGCTCAAAGTACCATCGGATCAGACATCTTAAAACAAATTCATACGAAAAACTAATTCAAAGCTTGAAACCATTAAAAAAACTATTATATCTAACTAGGAAAGGTTAACTCAGGAATGCACTAATGCCTTGTATATATATTGACATTGGCACTTGATTAGGCAAACACAGACCTGATAAATGTTTTCAAGTATGAATTAAAGAGGATGGTGCTGAGGACAGCTGCCGTGTCTCAAGCTTTCCCACAGCTCTGCTCTTTTTTTCAGTTTTTTTGTTAATTATTCTGCTTTATTATTTTTTGCTTGTGTAATATTTTGAGCATTGCTAGAAGAGAGCCTGTGACCCAAGCATTTCATTGCCAGCGACTGCTAAATGTAATTGTTGTGCACATGACAATAAAGTCACTAGGCGGCATGAAGTCTGTGAGTGGTGGTTATAGCCAGTACTCCTTGAAGAGAAAATACATTTTGAGTGTGGAAATGTTTTCTTCTTTGAAAAAAAGCTCAGAAATTTGTCAAAATCTTTTAGCTTCATTGTATATGGACAGCTTCATTATTAGAATACTATTAAATACTGTGTTAAGCTTTGAACACATGTGAACAATGTGACATCATGAGATGGCCTGTAAATAAGGCATTCTGTGTTTTATGTCCAGGGTTTGAACACAGGCTCTGAATGTCAGTCAGTAGAGACTAAACAGTGTGAAATGACAAGTTAAAAGCAAGACCTGCATAGTAATAATATGCAAAATGGATTAAGACACTGGTGTGTTATTCCTATGCCACTGGGTGATGCCAGTCTGTTTTAAAAGGCTGCTACCTTGAACAGGGGCCAAGGAGGCACTGGCCCCAAATCTGATGGACCCCTAAAGTACCCCTGTCCTGTCAGTGATTTGTATAAAGTTGTAATTTACTAACAAAAAAGGGGCAATTTGTTTGCACATTTTTAAGAACACAATGTACTTGAGCACATTGTGTTCTTAAAAACACAATGTGCTCAAGCACGATGTGTTTGTTAGCTCAAAGCTATAGAGCTAACAGCGAACAAGGACATAAATACAAACCTTACAGAATCAGTAATTGAGCTTGGATGTCAGGCATATATGGCCCCTCTGTGTAAATTGTGGCCCATTTATGGCTCCTGATATAGAAAAATTCTGGATCTGCCCCTAAACTTCAAGGTTTCCAAACAGAAGTCCTTACTGGAAATGTTCATGGTTTGTGTTAAAGGTTAACCATGTGCAAAGGTTTGACTTCCCTCGTGTGCTTAAAGGCTGTTTAAATAACCATGTCAGATGGCTGTAATGTGCTCACTGCATTTTCTGCAGCATGTCAGTGAGTGATTTGGGACCAAAGTCCAACATGGCATGCCTGTGATTTCAGGAAGTGACTTGAAGGGATTTTGTGGAGAAATCACTGCATAAACAGGTACAGTAGTTTCTATCAACACATTGTTTGGTTCACTATAGCTTCTCTCACTTCGAAGGGCTTTCTGTTTTTGATGTTCTCCCTCTTTTGTCCCACTGCTTTCCCTCTGTTCTATTTGCTGTTTCTTATCTGTGGTGTTTTATCTCGTAGTCTCTAATTCTTCTGTGACACACTGATCACACACAAAAACATTCCCTCTCTCACGTCTCCCTCAGCTGTAAACATATGCTTGGTTGAATGAATGTATGTGCATGTTAGTGTGTGTTTCAGTGATGGAGATCAGCGTTGTGTTGCTGTGTGTGACGCTGGCAGCCAGTGTGACACCAGCGTCTTCTGCAGCAGAGGTAAGACCATCTTTTAATGTAATGTTCATTTTCAATGAACTAAATCTATTAATCGCTATTTAGAGAAGATTAATTATTGTCTTTTTCAACATCATTAATAATGTCCAACACATTGAACATATATAAACCAGAAACAACAAATAATGCACAATGTCTTTTCACAATATCTCTTTAAAGGTCTCTTAAATAAAGACATTGTGCATTTTCCAAAGTAATTAATGGATGTACATAAAGCAAAGGTAAAGCCTGTCATGTGATTATCTTAAAAACATGCTTGAAAAAAACAAACAATTTTGAGATCAGATTTAATTAGATTCAGCAGCAGTACTCATACACCACCTAGTGGTCAGATCTATATATGCACGGAAATAAATGATTGCTCTGCAGGCTGCCCTTAGCTTTTATGGTCCCCTTCCCCATTTCTTTTTTAAAATTTCTCTTGTATTATTATTGTTTATTCAGATACTTTACTTGATTTTCTTTCATGTGATCATTTTGTGGTGATAGTATTATTATTATTATCTGTCTTCTCTAGTGATGCCAGAATTAATCCTGGCTGCTTATGTGTGTTAAAGCATGATAACTGGATATACTGTAGATATTATATAACAGATGTGTATACATATACTTTTTGTATATGTCTGTTGTAGCCAGGTATCATAGAGAGTCTCCTACTGGCCACCAACCAGTGTCCATGGCTCTGGGGTGTCTATGTCTTCACTGTGGGACTTCCCATCATTCTCTTCATCAGCATCATGTGGCCTGACATGGTACAGACAGCTTTCCTGTGTGTGTGTGTGTGTGTGTGTGTGTATGGTGTAGCTATAAAGCACTAATTGTGTATGTTTGTTTGTGTGTGTGTGTAGCGGTTTGGGCCTCCTGATGAAGAGTATTACTACAAGAAGTGTGATGATGCTCAACCAGACGATCCTGACACCTCACAGTGGACAGAGCCGTTACAAACCAAAGGTAATAAGGTAATAGAGGTAATAAGTCATGGTATGGAAACAACATTAGCAGCATGTTACTCCTCTCCTCTCCTCTCTTTCCGTTTCCGGTGTGAGTGAGTGGTGGTGGTGGACGTGTGAGTGGCGCGGAGTTTTGAACGGGGTTTCGGTCTGTTTACGGATATTTCCTTGTACTTTCTCAGCGTATCTTTGCATGAACAGGTAAGTCTTTTCTCACTAATATCGTTTTTGAGTTTCAACCAAGAGACCGCTGGTTTTTGTCGGTGGTCTCTGGGGGAATGGCGTCCCCCGGGACGCATCCTCCGTCAATCCGGCAGGGAGTGAGGATAGTCCCGCCGGAAATGACATTAGGGTGGAGGAGGTCCTGCTGGCTGTCGTCTGACTGGCTGATTGAAAGTGGCCTGTATATTAGGGATGGCTTCCTGCAGGTTTCCCCGCTGTCGGTTCCCTCAACGCGGATCACGGTATCCGGAGTTCCGAGGTTCGGAACATTTTCTAGCGGTTTCAGAACGCTGAGTTTAGGATGCAAGGACCCCAAACTGAAGCACGTACAGTCCCTGAGGCGACAGGCTTTTATGTTTCTAGATTCACCCACGAACACTCTGGAGGTGTCCTTCAGAGTCAAATATGGTGACGGTCACTACATGGTGTACGCCAGCTCCGGGAGCCTGAAATGTTTTGAGTGTGGAGATATTGGACATAAACGCTTCTCGTGTCCGCACAAACAGCGACCTGATGAAGCGGCAGGTGACGGCAGCGGCAGGCAAGCTGCTGCCGGTGCTGCTCGCTCAGAGGCGGCGGATGAGTCCAGCGCCGAAGTGGCGGCTGCACGTAGCAGCTCAGGGGCGGCGGATGCGCCTGGCGCGGAAGCGGAGGAGTTCGAATCGAATCGGCAAAGTCCACTCGCGTCAGAGTTCTGAGTGGTGGCGAATCTGTGAATGAGACTGTGTGCTGCGGCCGTTTCACAGCCTGGAAACGAGGATTGAGGGGGTCAGAGTCAGTCCTAAGAAGCTACGTGTGTCTGAGGATGTAGAAAACGCCACTCAGTCTGCAGCTGCTGCAGTTTCACAAATTGAAGAACATGTTGAGGAAGCAGGTTCCTCAGATGCCACAGCCACAGATCACATTGTGAACACCAATGAGGGACAGAGTCTGTCAAACAGTCAGGCCTTGTGTGAAGAAATGGTGGAAGACTCAGACTCAGACAGTGTATCCTTGCTTGGGACCCCTGCTAGAAACACTTCTCTTTACACTCTTTACAATTAACAGCTTTCTGGACGAAACTTTCGGGAGGGCGGTTAAAGCAGAGGAATACTTTGAAGACAGTGATACATTTATTAGATCGGTGGCTGTTCTGAAAAGACAGGTTAGTTTCAATCAGCTGGACGAGAAGAAACGCTTCCGTCTTAAGAAACATATGACAACCATGAGGAAGGATGCAAAAGTCAAAACCATGAAAAAGACAAGGAGTACGTCAAAATGATCATGCATCACATGGTGTTTCTCCTTTCTTCACTGACTCCTGTATTTTTCCTGTCCATCTCGCTGCTCTGATTTTTCTATGAGGAATTTAAAAACAGGGTCGCTAAACATCAACGGAGGAAGAGACAGTAAAAAGAGAGCAGTAATAGCAGAGATCTCTGCTCAGAAACACATTAATGTGCTTTTTTTGCAAGAGACACATTCAACACCAAGGGATGAAGTAGACTGGGGTTTATGGTGGGGGGGTCCTCATGCCCTAAGCCATGGCTCTAACCTCACTGGAGGAGTAGCTGTCCTGTTCGCAAAAACAATAAATGCGAAAATCATATCCAGTTCAGAAGTAGTAAGGGGGTGGCTGCTAATAGTTAGGGCAGAAATAGAAAGTACAGTGCTCGTCTTTATGAACGTTTATGCCCCCAATCAAGGTGCAGAGAGAGTCCGTTTTTTTAATATACTAGAAAATGAACTGGAAAATTATCACCAGGAGCAGTTCATTATCGGTGGAGACTTCAACTGTACTTTGGACTTTACTGTGGACCGGACCAGTGAGGAACCTCATCCCCAGTCATCAAAGACCCTCAATAGTGTCATTGCACATCATGATCTTATTGACACTTGGAGGATCAAGCATCCACAAGCCAGACAGTATTCATGGTTGAGGGTCAGAGATAACAGGTTGACTGCAGCCAGGCTGGACATGGTTTTCATATCACAAAACCTTAGATCCAGGCTGGGTCATAGCAGCATAAGCCCTGTTGGTTTCACAGACCATCATCTAGTCAGTATAGAACTAGTAATTTCACCAGGGGAGAGGGTAGTCCTACTGGTGTTTCAATAACAAACTGTTGCAGGACACTGCTTTCTGTCAAGCCTTTGAGCTCTTTTGGCAACTGTGGAAAAAAACAAAAACTGATTTCAGTTCCTTAAAGCTCTGGTGGGAGATAGGCAAGGCACAAATTCACGTGTTTTGCCAACAATACACCTCCCACTCCACTGCCACATCTAAGGCAGTCATTCAAGAACTAGAGGCCAGTATTATAAACATAGAGGAGGGCTTAGCTGCAGACACCACTACAGATCAAACGCTACTGAAAGAAAAAAAGTTGAAATTGAGCTCATATCTGCAGGAGAGGGTTAAGGGAGCTCTGGTAAGGTCGCGGTTTCTTCATCTAAAAGACATGGATGCGTCCACTGCTTTTTTTTTTCGATCTTGAGAGATCAGTGGCGCAGAGGAGACAGCTGACCTGCCTCAGACTCCCAGGGGGCAGAATAACCACCAGCCCAGGCGAGATGAGGAGACATGCGTCAGAGTTTTACACTGACCTTTTTGGTGCAGAAAGCTGCAGCATGGAGTGCCGTGACGAACTGCTGCAGGGACTACCGCAGCTCAGCCTTGAGGAGAAAGCTGCCCTCAACTCTGAGCTAACTCTACAGGAGCTGACAGATGCCATAAACCAGATGGCAGCAGGACGAGCTCCAGGAATTGATGGTCTCTCCAGTGATCTTCTAAGGAGGTTCTGGAGCATTATTGGTCCGGACCTGCATGGAGTCTTCTTGGAGTGCCTGAGAACAGGATCACTTCCTGTTTCATGTCAACGAGCGGCCATTTCCCTGCTGCCAAAGAAAGGAGATTTGGCCTTACTCAAAAACTGGAGGCCCGTTGCTCTCCTGTGCACAGATTATAAGGTACTTTCGAAGGCCTTGGTAAACAGACTTAAAAACATTCTGGAGATGATTGTCCACAGAGATCAAACGTACTGCGTACCAGATCGGACAATCATGGACAACATTTTTCTCATACGAGATGTTATTGACTTATGCAAAAACTATAATTTCGACTGTGGAATTGTGTCCCTAGATCAGGAGAAAGCTTTTGATCAGGTAGATCACTCCTATTTATTTGCCACATTAAGAGCTTTTGGTTTAGGGGATGGGTTTCTGGCATGCTCCGTCTATTATATAATGGTGCACAATGTATGATAAAAATGGGGACGGGGCTGAGTCGACCAATCCCTGTACAGCGAGGGATAAGACAAGGCTGTCCCATTTCTGGGCGGCTATATAGTCTGGCCATCGAGCCCTTGCTGTGCAGGTTGAGGGGTAAGATCAGTGGTCTCTCGCTGCCCGGGTTCCCAGATCCTGATTATTCCCTTACGGTTTCTGCATATGCAGATGATTTAAATGTTTTTGTCTCCAATCAACAGGATGTATTTACGTTACAAGAAGCACTTTCACTATATGTTAAGGCGTCCTCTGCACAGGTGAACTGGGAAAAGAGCGAGGCTTTGTTGTTGGGACAGTGGAGAGGTCAGGCAGCACCAGGTCTGCCCGGTGGTCTTGAGTGGGGGAAAGAGGGTTTAAAGGTGTTGGGTGTCTTTTTGGGAAATGAGGGGTTTCTAAAACAAAACTGGGAGGGAGTGAAGGAGAAAGTGTGTGCATGGTTGTCTAAATGGAAATGGGTGCTACCTCAGCTGTCATTTTTTTCATTTGTTGTTTTTGTATCTGGGTCTGCAAAGCTAGCCATTTGGCTAACACGCAGGAACCAGGCACTGAGCAATGGCAGCATACATCCAGCACCAATGCTAGTGGGGCTTCTGAAAGCCAGAATCAAAGTGGAACACGCCTACTACAAGATGATAGACAATGTGCTGGCTTTTAGTCATATATGGGCTGTTGGGGGGGTTTTATGCTCACTGGGGGAGGATGGGGAACTAACTAGTAATCTCTAAACTGGAAAACTACTGTATGGATAAATGTATGTACATACGTGAATGTGTATGTATGTGTGTATGTATGTGTGTATATATATATATATATATGTGTGGCTAGGTAGGTGTGTAGGTATATGTGCATATACGTATATATGGAAAGGAAACCTTATTATTATTATTTACTAACCTTGGTTTGTAGATTTACATTAGGTGGTTGAGATAAGGAGGGTTATTTGTTCGTGGAAATTCTGAATAAATGGATTTTGAAACCAAACCTCTTCTCTCCTCTCCATAAAGCCGGAGAAACAGTAACAAGGAGAAGGGAAACTCAGGGTAACCAGAAGATGTCAGACTTAGAATCCTGAAGGTGAGTGTCAACAGACAAGTTGATGGAGGTAATAATGACTGATGATGTGATACTGATGATTGTTAAGGTGCAAAAGTTAATTTGGAAACATTCAATGTGTCACAAAGTTAAATCAAACTTCCATATTGGAGGTGATTTGAAGTATTATCTGCTTTCTGAGTGCGCAGTAGGTATGATGGAGGCAGGGAGGTTTAAAGAGGGGCAGTTCATTTTATAAATAACTCATGACCACATTCTGAGAAATGTTCTGGCACTGTGCTATCAAGCAAAAAACCAGGACTCCAGGCCCAGTTACAGAGCTGAAATGATACATCATCTTACTTCAAAACAGCTTATATACTCTAACAGCTGGATAGAGCTAACGTGTGTCAGCATTTGCAACGCCTGGCCTTTAATTATAGCCCACTTAGATTTCTGAATAATAATGTTACAGTTAATGCTACTGTTTTGCCAGATTAGTATTGTGAAAACCTTTGTGACAGTGCTGATTGTTTTTAAATAAAAATATGAATAAAATGTAAGATGGTATTCAAGTAAGCCCAAATGCTTTAATATTAACAAATTCAACTCTTGTGTGTGTGTGTGTGTGTTAGTGTGTGTGTGTGTGTGTGTGTCACTGTTCAGTGCCACGACCTCAGGAGACGAAGCTCCGCCAGCCTTCAAGAGGATGGAATCTTTGGCCAATCTCACAAATGACTGGACAAAAACAACGAAGACTGAAGACTAACTAATTAATTATATTGTGTTATGGCTTTTCATTCATGAAATTTAGTATTTTCAGGCCAATTTATAATTGTAAAATTATAAATATACTATATTGTAGATATTTCTAAATATTTCAATTTGGTAGATTACAGTATTTTAGTGCACATACTGTACATGAAGAAAGGCAGATTAAGACATGGAGATGAACTAATAAAAAGTAAATTTGCCACAAAATTATTCTGTTTTTCTCATTGATAAGTTATTTATTATCTTCACATGAATAAACTGATATACATATAGACTGAAGACGATATAGAGAAGTCTGGCATGAACAGTAACAGTATTTATTTAGTGCACAACAAAGATGAAGTCAAGAAAATGTACTTCAGTCAATTTTGGCTGAGAAAAGAACAATTTGACACAAAATGAATGGGTTAAATATACATATATCTAGATATACAACAAGTCACAGACACAAGAATGAGAGCCATGTATGAACTCTCATTTTAAGAGGAGGAGGTGGCAAAGAGGTTATGGTGATGGAATGCTTATCCATTGTGCAATGCAAGAGCTAAAACTAAAACCTGTCTTCCTTTCCTCGACACAACGGCCTGCTTGTGCTATCTCTATTTTGAATAATCAGTAATGGCCACTTTATTCACTCAGGTTTCTTTGTGATCCTCTGAGATACAGTATCTTCCTGCTGTTTGGAGATGACCTTCAGTGGCATTCAGCTCCTCACAGCATTAACTGCTCATCAGCTGAATTACCACTCTAAGTTTTTTGATGACAGTCGAGGAGAGTGTGAGGCAGATGAGCAGGAATAGGAGAGAACTGTCAAGTGGAGAACAGACAAGAGTGATGATAAAAAGAGAGGAGAGAGATATGGCAACGTTAAACAACACTTGATTTTGTGATGTTCGCATCATCTCTGATCAAATTCATATATTTGTTGAGGAATATTATCGTAATTATTCACACCTATTGGCCATTATATTCCATTACGTATAATACTACAAGAAAGAATTTTCCCAACAAGTGCAGCCAGTTTTGACACGTGTTCCAGACCCTCCCTGCATATTTCCTACATTTTATGACTGTAGAGAATCAGGTATTTTGTCAGTTTCTGGTTCTATGTGGCCACAGCTTGGTTTTGCTGCGGGTGTGGGGAAAGACAACTGAAACAACAGTATAAAACTCAACTTTGAGAGGAAGAACTCTCCTTTTTCTTTGACTTGCTGTCGAAGAGACGAGGATGAGAGGCCCACTGCAGCTGCTCATGGGACTGATGGTCATCACTGCCTGCTCTCAGTCTCTCTGTGTGAGTTTTTTATTTGGAAATGTTAAAATTATAATCAACAAATCTGTTTCACTTTGTGTTTGTATGTATTTTTACATTTGTAGAAACACATTATCATTTTCTACTTTAATGTACTGTGTTAATTTCATCTTATGACATATCTAGATGTATAGAATTCATGAATTTAAGTAGCTCCATAGCACTATAAGTATATTTAGTTACTCGGAGATGGTTGATGTCACTTTTAGAGTCTTAAGTTGCAGGTCTATTTCAATGAAAAGTGACACTGTTTACATAAGTAAATGTTTACTTAGTGTGGTTTCTTTAAGTAGCCAACGCCTGGTTTAACAACAGATTGGAAGATAAGGCCAGTTTAGCTGAGCATACAGACTGGAAACAGGGGGGGGGGCTTATTGACAGTATTGCGATCCATTCCGCTGAATATTCATATTTACCACAAGTATGTATACTTTCCATTTTATGCATGTTTTAGTTTTGAATATGAATGCAGACCCTCACAAATATAGGGAGCACAAGGGTGAAAGAAGTTAATTGTGTGTGTGTGTAGGCATTAGACACTTGCAGTGAGGAGGTGGCTCGTCTGAGGGAACAGGAGAATCTCCTGAAGGGCCTGCTGCAGAAACAAGAGCTCCTCCTCCACAGATTACAATCGCTGAACCAACCTGTCGACAACAACAAAGTGAACCAGACCCAGGACACTGAGTATGCAGGTCTGTCTGGGCCTCAGAACTGGAAAACTGCAGAACTAGTGCATGAAGCTCTCATATTAGAGAAACAGGCAAAAGATAATTTACCAAAGTTCACTCTTCACAAAGACTGTGTGCATGTTTTTTCATATTATGCATACTTTCAGAATGAGGAAATTAATATAAAGACCCTCACATACAGTATATAGCAATACATATTGTGTGTGTGTGTGTGTGTGTGTGTGTGTGTGTGTGTGTCAGATTGCTCCCAGCTTTTCACCTCCGGCTTCAGATCCAGTGGATTCTACAGAATCAAAACCAGCAGAGTGTACTGTGATATGAGTGAAGGAGGAGGTTGGACTGTCATTCAGAGACGCATCAATGGAAGTGAGACATTTAACAGGTCTGTCTGAAGTCTGATAACTATTAATATAAAGGGATGAAATCAAGTGAAAATAATGCTATTGGGCCTAAAAGATCATTAGTTATAATTTATAAGTAGAATGATCTATATCTCTCTCTATCTATCTATCTATCTATCTATCTATCTATCTATCAGGTCCTGGGCAGAGTACAAAGAAGGTTTTGGAGACATGAACACAGAATCAGAGTTTTGGCTTGGAAATGACAACCTGCATCACATCACTGCACAAGGTCAACACCACTAAAAACCATCTATTTTCTTACATTAACAATGGATCAAATGTAATATTAACGGTGGCGCTCACAGTTATGAAACCACAGAGAATGGACTCTTCGTTTTGGTTTTCAGGCACATAGCTTTGCCTTTTTGCAGCACTGTCACTGCTCATATTTCCATCTGCAAGAAGAAGTTTTAGACTCTGAAAAAGTGAGGCCAAAGTGTCAAGATTGCCCTCTGGTGGCTGGTGGTTCAAAATAAACGTAGAACGCATTTTTCACAAAGATGGTTCCTATCAATTTAGATTTTATCACACTGGTGTATGTGTGTTCATTTATTAATAATTAATAATACATGTTTCCATTCAGTTTGATTCTCATTTGTTATTTCATGCTATAAAAATGGGGTGAAACATCCTGATTGACAGCTAAGACAATACTGAGGTTCCATCCCCCCACTGCTACACAGACTTTGGTTCCAAATTACATCATCAGTGCAAGATGGCAGTGCTAATAAAATAAGATAAGATAAGATAAGATGATCTTATAAGTCCCACAATGGGGAAATTTGCAACATTACAGCAGCAAGAGTCAAAAGTAGATATTTTGGCTTCATTCCTGAATAGTGGGTGCAAGTGGCATTGCACTATTCATCTTTAGTCTATGGTTGATGTACATGGATTGTTTTGCAGACATTTATTGACTAAATCTGTGTTCCAGGGAATTATTCTTTGAGGATAAACCTGGAAGACTTTGATGGTGGCCAGCGCTATGCTGAGTACAAGAACTTCAAAGTGGCCGATGAAAAGGTGCTGATGCAGACTGACAACTAAAATGCAGTAAACCCTTAGACTGTATAGCTTTTTGTCATATACTTACAAATATTTGATCATGCTGAGGAAAGTAACTGGTTTTCTTGTGTTTATATATTCCATCTTTTTCATTATGTGCAGGCATCTCTCTACAGTCTCTACACAAAATATGAAGCTAGCTGGTTGCTGGTTAGCTTAGCATAAAGACTGGGAGGAGGGAGAAACAGTAAGAGTGGTTCTGTCCAAAGATATAAATCTTTTTATCCAAGCCAGTGAAGCTCAGTACTTAATTGGTTCTTTTTTAAATATGTAAAAACAACAAGTTTCAAATTAATTGTATTCATATAGAGTTTTTCTAGTCTGCAATTTAGGGTTAATTGTATGTTGCTAAAGGACACTTCATAAGGCAGACTGGAGGAGCCAGGGATCAAACCAACGACCTTCGGGTTTAGTGGGCGACCCTCTCTTGAAAAGTTAGACGAATTCCCTTTTTCTTTGTGACAAATGTGACAAAGGGATTTGTATACTGAAAATACTTCTTCATATTTAGTTTACAGGCATGAGGAGGGTTATGAGCTTCTCATTTTGATTTATTTAAGAAAATGTACTTTCTAAAAATGTTGAACGATGTCTTAAGTTTTTCTTTTGTTGACCAACTCTTGCAATATGTCTTTCTGCAGGATCACTACCGACTCACGTTTGGAGCCTATGTAGGAACAGCTGGAGATGCTCTGTGTGGAAGTTTCCATGTTGGTGTCTCGGAGTGGGCGAGTCACCAGGGCATGAAGTTCAGCACCTACGACCAGGATAATGACAACTACAAAGGCAACTGTGCCCAGGAAGACAAAGGAGGCTGGTGGTTCAACAAGTACGGTTCTTCCACCAAAATACACAAAGATTTCAACATATACAGCACAAAGCATAAAATCTAAATTAAAGTTTGATCAAATACTATTTCCTCCTCTTTCTCTCTCTCTCAAGGTGTCACTCGGCTCATCTTAATGGCATCTACTACCCCAGTGGTCACTACAGTGCAGTGACAGATAGTGGTATTATTTGGTACACATGGAGAGGGTGGTGGTATTCTCTGAAGACCAGCATCATGAAGTTGCGACCCACTGACTTCAAAATTGGCCCCGTTGACGACCCCAATGCTGTAAATCACAGTCCATCTTAGTAGATCAGACATGAGCAGATATCAAATCAAATTATTTTTGGGTTAAAACTGTTTGTCAAGCAATATTGTTTTAATTGGTGTAAAATCCCAATAATTGAATTTAAAAATAAGTCAAAACAATAGACTGTAAGTAAAGATAAATGATGCGTCTCCACTTCCTCCCACTGCAAAAAATTATGCTAAAATATCCAGGCTGTGGGTGTCGCCATCTCAATCTATTTTGAGCCAAAGTCTGTGCATAAGTGATCGTAGAGTGGAGTTGAGGTCTTGAGGCCAATACCACCCCAACCAATCACCTGTCAGTCTTAGCAGTCAACTAGACATTTCACTCGGTTTTTATAGCATCAAATAACTAATTCAAACCAAACTTACAAACATAAATGTGATAAAAAACTTCATAAAATGACACAAACCATTTTTGGGGAAGAAAACCATTCAGAATGTACTTTTGTTTGGCTCATGTCCGATCTGATAATGTGGAGAAGCCAGAATTTTTGACCTATACTGCAGACAGCCACCAAGAGGCGATCAAGATTTTTCAGCTTGACTTTTGGGGAGCTGTCATAATTTCCATCTTTATATACAGTGTGTAAACCTTATTTCATGATCCTCTTAATATTATGTGAACCTATTAAGTTCCATCTGGTTATTCTGCGAAGCAATTACTATATGAGCAGCGTATGAAGCCAAGATGAACCAATCAGTCAAAAGTCTGAAGTGGTAGATGAAACTGCACATCTTAACAATATAGTTGAAATGTTGGTAGCTTACATAGCAATATCTAAATGTGTAAAAGGTAGTTTGCATCATCAGGAGTTGTGAAACACTGACTGTTTTAGAGACATGAATGTTGCAAGGGGAAGTGGAATGCACACACAGCTGTCTGTTTTGGCGTATAAAGGGAAATATGATGCTGATGTGTGTTTTTGTGTGTGTGTGTGTATGTGTGTGAGCGACAGACAGAAACATCAGACTGAAGAGGTGAAAAGAGCCATTCCCATGTCACTGTAACAAGAACATAGCAGCTTTTCATCTGTTTAATAATAGCATGGAGTGAGCTCAGAACTGGTAATTGTCATAAAGATGAACATTAACTCTCTATGTATCACAAACGACAAATAAATGATTCCTTTTATGGCTTTAATTTATTCTGTACTCTCATCAGACTCTTAAAAGTTATTATCAAACTCAACTTGTGAATTTTCATTCAGCTCTGTCTCTCTACTATTTGTATTATGAACATGATTCACTTTTATTTCTATTACAGTAAACTATTTCATATAGATGTCTTAATTGGTAATATTATAATAACCACTGTATTTTGAATCCACTTTGAGTCTTTATTATCTCTTATAATGACTCATTTCAAGAACAAGGGCTCCCAAGGCAATGGATATTTTGCTGCTGTAGTGAGACATTCTAAATTTTTATGATATTTTAATTCATTATTAACATAATAATATGAATATAATTAAATTAGTGTTGTCGCTCTTTGCCATGCAAGCACATTGAAGAAGTCCTGATGCCAAATCACTGTCAGACAGTGAGACAGGGAACTGACCAACTGTGTATTCTGAAATCACATATAGAGACTATGATTATAATAGTAGCATTATGTTAATAATCAATTGGGTTATAAACTGCTAAATATCAGCCTTGCTGTATTAACCAAAAATTTGCACGTGTTTATGACAAATCCAATCATGTCAGTGTATATGAAAAGTAGTAGCAGATAGTAGTATTATCTGCTTTTAATATGACAACAGTTCATTATTTTTCCCATGTTTCTTGTCGTAACCCAGACTGGACAAACTAAACACCCTTTGAGTGTTTATGAAAACTGAAGCACAGGTTCTCTTTCATGTTTGGAAAGGGAGGATGAGGTGAGGGGTGTTCAGCTGCAACATGCAACCACTTTGTCACTGAATACTACACACTGCAACTTTAAGACTTTCAACTATAAAAATATAAGATAGTATCACTACTTTGTATCAGAAAACAAAAATGACATATTTATAAGTTAGATAAGCTCTACATAAAGGGATGAGAGACAGTTACTGAAGCCACTGTCTGGAGGAAATATCAAGGCATGAGCCTGTATCTGCTCGTATGCTTGATTATACCACCTGCAGCTGCCATGTTGTGCGGTGTTCTTTCCCCCACTTCATCCACAGCAACGTGCAAACCGAACAAACCCCGCCCTCCACTCCTCACTCGGACAGTCTCGGTTAATAAAACAGGCGCCCCGCTGGCGGATAACACGGGCGCTGATTGGCTGACAGCCCCTCCAAGTTCACAGATTGACAGTCAGCTGGAGCTCAGGGAAAATAACAGTTGCCTGTTTTTATCTGTCGAGGATATTGGACCAGACACATTCCGACTCTGTGGCACTTTTTGAATCGCCATTACAAAGCTACCATTATATTCATTTACACAGAGGAAGAGCGACAATGCAACGTTGTCACCGCGCACCTTTATGCAAACGCTAGGTGCGTAAGCCAATATTAGCTGACGTTCATTTGGTTACTTAGCGAGCAACAAAGCTAGTTAGCTAGCTGTCACTGCTGTAAGTAGCTTTACTTTCAGCCGAAGCACAGAGCAGATCAACTTTATTTGCTGCCTCTCACTATGTTTTGTTTTGCTTTGGAGCAGGCAACTTAACAGTTACTTGGCTCCATACTTTAGCCTCCTGCTAGCTAGGTTGGTTAGCAACAGTCACTAAGCTACCCTTCCACCTATTTGTCTCCAAGGTGACGGTGGTTGTTGCTCCATCCATCCCGCCACCTTGGCTCTCCCTCCGCCTTTGTGTCTGTAACCTCCCAAGCCCCGTCGTCCTGGTTCTGCCGTTGGGAGGCACCGTGCTGTGGAGGACTATGCTGGCGGGGCTGCGTGGCTGTGGCCGCCGGGTGGGCCGATGCTAGGAGCGTGGAAAACATAGCGGCGTGGGTCGGTGAGGAGATGTCAACGCGGGGATGCCTCTTCTTGGAGACAGTGTTGTAGTCGAGGGTACACACGAGTGTACACGGTATACCAACCGCTGTGACTTGGCAAGTAGACAAGCGGAGCAACTTCTCAGCCCAACAAGCAGTGGGAAATATATGGATGGTGGGGTCGCAGCATGCCCACCCCCTCAACTACCACTACACCACAGGCTGGAGGGAGTAGCAGCGCCGGAGAGGGGCCCATGTCCGCCACCTCCACCTCTTCTGTCGGCTCCTCTTTCCGGTTCGTCCCGGCTTTCTGCCTGGGCGTGGTGGCAGCAGTAGTATTTCAGCTGGCCTGGGGAGGCCTGACCCTCACCTCCTTCTTCTTGAAGCTCTTCATCTATGTGTCATTCGCCCTGCTGTGTTTCCTGGCGGGGAGCTTCGTCCTGCTCGTCAGGAAGAGTCCTCTCAAAGTGAGCTGCTTCGCTAGAAACACAAGGCAATCAGCTGCATGGCTGGAGTTCTTCAACAAGCTCATGGTAAGATACTGCTACCTCCTAGTTCAAAGTCATTACTGGCTTAAACTCATACACAAACTCCGGAGAATGTCTGAACAATTGGGTCTGGACTTTCTCAGGAGTTTGCCTTTTACACATACTGCTGCAGGAGATTCATGCTCATGCTTGGTTATTTACTCCTGAGAAATCTTTAATTGTTTTAGTTTCGTCACTTTCCCACTGCCTTCACTGAATAATCCTCTGCAGGATCTCCTGCTGTTTTCTCACATCTGTAGATTAGGACTTTATCTAGAGGTTAGAGTCTTTACTGGGGGGCTCTGGAGGATGTCCGGAGCATTTCACTTGGTCATTTGTGTTCCCACATACATACAGTCCATGTCTGAAAGCAGTTATACAGTGCACATTTGGTCTGTCTACCAGCTCCCCAAGATATCACATGGGGGAAATAAACATGTCATCAGGAAGCATGCAGACCTCAAACCGTGTTGAACACACAGTACACATTCAAGTTTTATATCTATATTTTAATTTTTTTTTTTCTTTTGCTCCTCTTTGCAGCTCCATCCTTTTCACCGTCAATTATTTTCCCCTCGCCATTTTCTCCCCTGTCTTATCTTCTCTGCCTGCCCCCCTCACTGTGTTGAGCTTTAATAGACAAGGCCATGCTGCTGGATTTGGACACACACACACACACACACACACACACACACACACACACACACTCTTATGGTGATTTATTCTCCAAGGAAAGTGATTGTGTCCTTGTGACTGGCTGGTATCTTACCTTAACAAGCAGCCTCAGCCCAGCGGCAGCCTTTCAGCGACTGCTGCTCTGTGCCTGATGACTTATTGATGTTGACAGCGGAGGAGTATTGTCTCAAGTATTTGTCTTGTCGACATGTATGAGCTATGACAATTTTGGCCCAGCTTTTTAGGCTCATTAAAACACAGCTCTCAATCCTCTCTCCCTTTCCTGTGTTTTTTCCGTTGTTCTTGTCCTCATTTCTGCTTTTTGTTTTTCAGGCTCGTTTTTTGGTTCCAATTCAGGAATCAAGTCAGAGCAGGAGGGTGGTGGTGTCACACAATGTGGACAAAGCTCTAAAGGAAGGTAAAAGATCACCTTATGTTCATATCATTGTAAATGCTATCAAGTAGAGAGTTGTTCCTTTCTGCCAAATTGATTGTCTGAAAAAATTATATACATAATGCCATTCACCTTCAAATAACACAATGTTGCAAGGTATTTTTGGTGCATAGCTAGACTTGAGCTCTCAGCTATGCTTGTTGTGTGTAGTCATGACATCCGCCAACAGATCACATTGTTATGTTAACATCACATTAATATGATTATAATAACTATGTTTTATTTCAAGGTGCCTTTCTAACACAGAGGGAATCCTTGCAATACATCATAAATGAGCACATAAAATAAAACCCAATGTGAGATGTGGGATCAGAGTAAGAGACACAAATGCAACAATACAACTAGGGCTGGGCAATATGGAATTTTTTTTTTTGCTTAGATTGGAAGATGAGTGGTATATCCTGTCTCAGTGGGAACATGATTTCGATAAGATTTGCAATGCACGCTACTCTGCTTCTCGTTGGACTTTAAATAGCCCCCCAAAAATGTCACACTGCCGAATTCCTCTGAGCCTTCTTTTCAACAAAGTCCATGTCTTTTGAGCCTTGGGCTGTGTCCGTTGTGGTGTCTTATTCGGTAAAGCTGTCACTCAAGTTTTTGTGAACATTTCCTGTCGTCATTTTCTCTTTTATCTCGCTTCCACTCTTGACGTACTGGTGTGCACGGCTGCAGGAGCCCAAACATTAGCACCTGTGCTGCTACTCCTACGCTCTGTGCTGTGTGCGTCAACCTAACTTGACGTGGCTGTAGCTCTATTCCAGCCACATGATTGGTTCGGCGCAGAGCTATTCTCATGATCACTGGCAATTTGCGTTGTCTGTCTAAACTTCGATGGAATGAAAAGTTATTTCACGATAACTATTTTTAATTTTGTTTTAACGCCCAGCCCTAAAACAAGACCATTCATTTTAAAACGTCTGAAATGTCTCTGACACTTTTGGAAAACATCTGTTTTTGAGAATAAACTGCTGACTGGTAGAGCATCCATCACTGCCACTCACCATGACCTGTCACTGATCCCTCCGCTCATAGTGGATTACAACGGTCGAGTGCCCTGGTCACACACACTCACACATACACACACTATATATGTTTTATACTTCTATTTTAGTGAGGACACTCATTGACATAATGCATTCCCAAGCCCCTTACCCTAACCTTAAAGGGATAGTTCACAGAAAAACTGATAGCCTCCTCAGAGCTGTGTTCATGTACGCACAGACACACTGGAAAACTGCAAACATGCCTAACCCTAATTGTAACCCTAACCCTAAAACCAAATCTTAACCCTCAAACAGTCCTCACTCTGTAGGGTCTATGCTTAAAATGGTTCTCACAAAGATATAAGTACAGGAACACACACACACACACACACACACACACACACACACACACACACACACACACACACAGACTCTGTCAGTAGAACAGTATGTGTGGCTGCCAAGGAACAGATGGCTCCAGATTTACACAGGGGGTGTGTATTTGCACATGCTCCTGTGTGTTTTAAAATGGTGTTTTGATTGTAGTGTGATATCAGTTCATGATGACATTGTCAGGTTCACATTCAGACCCTGCTGGGTCAATTATTCTGATAATTATTGTTTGTGTATCAGCTTTGTGTGGGTGCTAAATTGTAGGATCGGGATAGATTCTTATTAATTGGTTTCCAAAATAAAAGTCAATCATATTGATCTAATGTAATGAGTGATATTTTATTAATATTTAGAAAAAATATTTGGACTGATCGACTGAAAATCAATTGTATAGTGGTCTACATATGTAAAATCTGTCAGAGCACCAACCTCACGCATCATATTTAAAGCCATTGATCCTTTGCAGGGTCATAGTGATGAGAGGCCACACACAGGTCGCCAGTTTATCACAGAACTAAATCATTCTTCACACTCACAGGCAGTTGAGTCTGCATTTCATGAAGCTTGCATGTCTCTGGACTGTGGGAGTAGGGATATAACCCAACCAGACAAATGTAAAAGTGCAGGGAAATATCCTTTAATACAAAAAGAAGGGCCCAGATATTCCTGCCATAGCTGACTGTTCTTAAAATTGCTCGTGAGAAAAGAAGGTACATCTGCCATATGATATACTGGTAAAAAATTCCAATATTTGTATTGTAATCATAGTTGGCAGTTAGATTTGTAATGTTCACGTGAATTAAAATTCTCAAATAGTGCTGTTTAGAATACATATCCCAAGTCTAGTGTCAGTGAATTTTATGTTGACATCCAAGCAGAAATTTTGTCTCTTATGTCAGTATTTATAATGAAGGCATGACAGGAGCATTCTCAGCATTTATTCCTTGTGGCACTTTACCATGAAGCAGTGGACTAATGACCACTTATCACACATGTATGTTTGTTAATTGTGAGCAATACCTGCATTCATCATTTTTAAAGCCTGAAAGAGACAAAACTACCATATTTCGCAAGAAAAGAACAACAAATGTTTTGAAACCTAAACAGATTTTTGCAGCAGAATTAAGTTAGTTTTTTCATTTCTTACACTAGTCATCATCTTGTGTGCTCTCGAAAGGACCCTAACCCTCAGGTTGGAAACCATTAATATCGAGTATGTGTTAAATTCAGTGTAAACAGAAATTCAGCAGTGTTGCCTCACAGCAATAGAGTTTCGATTGTGAATCCACCATCCAGCTGTGGCCTTTCTGTGTGGAGTTTGTATGTGTCCTGTGAGATGTGTGTGTATTTCTGTGGGGCTTATGCAGGGATTCTCAATTCCTCCCACACACTGAAGAAATTAAGGTCAGTTGAATTGATGACTCTAAATTGCCTGTAGGTCTGAATGGTAGAATCGTTTGTCCATGTATCTGTCCTCATGGTCAGTGCAGCTCTGCTGTGATGAAAGATTTGACCAATTTAAGAAAAGTATCAATCATTTGGTGACGAGTGTTAAACTAATGACAATAGAAAACAAACAAATCAATGTATGGCTTTTCTTTGTAGATATGCTTCTAGCATGCATCTTTTAACAAAACATCTCTCTCTCTCTCTCTCTCTCTCTCTCTCTCTCTCTCTCTCTCTCTCTCTCTCTCTCTCTCTCTCTCTCTCTCTCTCTCTCTCTCTCTCTCTCTCTCTCTCTCTCTCTCTCTCTCTCTCTCTCTCTCTCTCTCTCTCTCTCTCTCTCTCCCCCCAGTGTTCGACTATGCCTACAGAGACTATATCCTGTCGTGGTACATCCCTTTGAGCAGCGATGAGGGCCAGTTGTACTCTATGCTGTCAGAGGACTGGTGGCAGATGATTGGGCAGCTGAGAGCCAGGCTTGCTGATATAGACCTCGTCAATGTGGTGTGTTATGACAGCATCCGTATCCTGCATACACACTTCACTGACCTCAAGGCTGCATCTGCAAGGTAAACACATACGTACAAACACACACATTATTATCGATATTCAAAGTTTAACTATTACTTTTGAGGACAGCTTCCTTTGCACAGAACTATGACTCACTCTTTAACAGACTCTAACTTCAACTCTAATTTGTTACTGACAAGATTTCCCTCCCCACCAGTTTCCAGTGTAATTGTGTGTGTGCAGATGGGGTGAAATTACAGCAGTTCAGGACAGTGTATGACATTATACTCTCCCAGCCTCACTTCCTTTGTCTCTAGGCTGCATTTGCCAGGTCCAAAGCAAACAGAGTGATGATTCACACATCATCTGCTTTCATTATCTTTGCAAGTCAGGCGAGACTTATGATTTGATCGCACTACAGAGATGACTCGCGTCCCTTGTCCTCAATAGTTCAGGCACAATGTAGCGGCAGCTTGTTTAATCAAGTTTTAAACAGCGACGCAGCTGAAGAATGAATAACAATGGCAGTTTTAGGTCCAGTAAGTCCCCATTTAATAAGTGTGTGGGTGTGTGTGTGTGTGTGTGTGTGTGTGTGTGTGTGTGTGTGTGTGTGTGCGTGTGCGTGTGCGTGCGTGCCTGTTCTATGCAGACCGGAGGAGTTTGCTCGGCCGTTTCCTCTCCATCCCTGTTTGGTCAGTTCCGACTCGGAGTTGGCCTTCCTCCGCTGTGTAGCCAGAATACTGCTACTCTGTCTGCTGCCACAAAAGGATGCCAAGTCACACACATTACGCTGCTGCCTCACAGAAGTCATCACTACTAAAGGTACTTTGATATTGTGTGTGTGTCAGTACTTTACAGTTTATTATATGACACTGGAATATGACTATTGAAGTCAATGGTGAGTCCTGCTTCAGAAGTAATAAAACAACAGAAAAAACACGACATGCCTCCATACTGCTCGTGTGGTATCATCCAAGTGTCCGCAAGCCCCGACATTCATATTCAACTTGAAACGAGGTCATTTACACCATGTTTTAAGCCTTAAACTCCTCTGTTGTTCTCCTCGGTGGTGTGCTCACTTAAATGTGTTTTTTGAGCTGTAAACTAAATTATATGATGGTTCTTTGAGGAAATACATTAATAGCTGTTTTAATATCACAGTCAATCATTTGGGTTGTTTATTTATAATTGGTTTCTATCTATTTCTACAAATATTAAAAAAGTTTAAAACACACACACACACAGACACACTGTTTGAACTGCTGGCAGAAACGACTGACTGTGGCAGTGGTTCGTACAACACGGGACCACCAGGTTCGTCACACATGGTTTGGTCCCCCGTGGCTCGGGACAACCATGTTGTTTGCTCTCAGAGAGTCTAGAGTCCTAGACAACCTAGCTTTAGGATGCTAATTGATATGTTATAGACCTGTTTATATGACAGAGAGCTGGAGAAGCACTGATGTTATCAATAAATGGCTGTATTCTATTTAGAGTTTCTCATCTATTAGGCCTTGGTATTTTGCTTGTTTGCCTACAGACAGGGCTGTTCTTTGCTTTTACCTGTTGTTTATATTTGATCTCTGGCAATGATGGATTAAACAGTTAACATAAACTTAAACCCTGCAGTCTCCAGGTGTTTGCAACAACCAAGGTCATAGCCACTGTTGTCATCTGCTACAAAATAAATCTCTTTTTACGAGATAAGAATACAGGAAGTGTACTTGGGGAATTTTGATAAAATGTGTATTTTTACAATTGTGTTTTGTTTATCTGTTTTTCCATCTGTGCCTCAGTATGTTTGTGTACCTGTCAGAACCCATGATGCTACGTTTAATATCTGCGTATACTGTATTGTTATGTGTAGTGCGTAGTCACTCAAAGAACAGAATTTGCAAATTTCTTTTGTGCTACTGTGTCTGTGTGCTCCAGTGTTGAAGCCTTTGGTTGAGGTCCTCAGTGATCCAGACTCCATAAACAGGATGTTGTTGTCTCAGCTGGAGCAGAGGGAGCAGCAGGCTGAGCAGCAGAAGAAAGCCTACACCTATGCTGCCTCCTACGAAGACTTCATCAAACTAATATCAACTTCTACTGATGTCAATTTCCTCAAACAACTCAGGCATGAAACACACACACTGTACACACCTGGATGGCCCCATTTAACTGAGACTGACTTGCACCTACATATATTCCCTCAAATTAACCATGCTATATGTATAGTCAAACATTATTATAGGCAGTGGTAACTGCTAGAGTGCTGCTGTGGGGTTACCATGGGAACAGACAATGTCTGCAGCAAAATACTTGATCTAAATTCAGACAAGACATGATATTGCTATATTATCTTGTTAGTTTGAGAAATATTGTTTCAGTTTCTGAAAACATAGGATCAGTTTTCTACTCTTGTGCATTTATTTGACAATTTACCACTGTATTTACATCTTCTTCACTTCAGCTTATTAATCCAAGACAGCTCTTTTTTAATTTCATCACTTTGATTACAATAGCTGAAGTATTTATTTTCTCCTGTCTCTATGTTGTAGGTATCAGATAGTGGTAGAGATTATTCATGCCACCACCATCAGCAGCCTGCCTCAGCTCAAGAAGCAGAAAGGTACAGAATCACTTAATTTCACTGTATGGTCTACATACTGTTTTCATCAAATGGTTATTTAAACATTGGAAAATGTGGAAACTTGAGCATTTTAGTGCCAGACAAAACCATTTCAAATCAACACAGGTAAACAGCTACTATATCTGCTGTTAACATACTCTCAGTAAGAAAGCATCAAACAGGACTAGAATTATATGTAAATGTTAATTTTGCAGGGATCTAGTCCTAAACCAATTTTTACCTGTTGAGTCAGGGATCACTGTATTTATTTTAATTCATCTTTTGGTGACATGAATATCTGCTGATATTTTTGACTCGATACATCTATTACTTTAGAACTTTAATCCAGTGGTTGCACTACATGATTTACAAGGTCATTCAAATTCTACATTTTTCTGTCTATGTCAAAGTTCTCAAGACATTTCAGTAACAGTTAAATATGTCAACTTACTGGTGGGGCTGTAAGAGAACTGAGGAGATCACCAAAGTCATTCCATTAACATAAACAACCTTAGAGTGATGTTGCTAAAATGCTTACGTGCCTCGCACCGCTTCCCTCTCTCTTAGAGCGAAAAGGTAAAGAGTCAGCAGCTATGAAGGCTGATCTGCTGAGGGCCAGAGATATGAAACGATATATCAATCAGCTGACTGTTGCTAAGAAACAAAGTGAGAAACGGATTCGCCTCCTTGGTGGACCCAACTATGAAAACAATGAGGATGGAGGGGCTGACGACAGCGACGAGCCTCAAAGTCAGAAGGTAAGACTTGTGGGGATTGAGAATTTTGAATTTGCAAGTTTTAAAGAACCAATGTAGACTTAAAAAGCCATCAAGCATTTTTCTCATGCCTTTTTTCTAAACAGAGAATGACATATTCTTATTTGAGGTCAAATAAATGACATGACTTTTGTGCCACATAGTTAATTTTTTTGCTTTTTCCTCTCCTTCCACATCCAGATTCTGCAGTTTGATGACATCTTGTGTAATCCAGGTTACAGGGAGCATTTCAGAGTTTACATGGAGAGAGTTGATAAAAGAGCTTTGATCAGCTTCTGGGAACTGGTGGAAACATTGAAAACTGCCAACAAGGTGAGCTGTAAAAATTGTAGAGGGTTCAGCCCAACACTACTAGTAGTATATGGTGTATTACTTTATTTTTTTCCTGCAGAGTTAGTGTGCTGTACCTGTGCTGGGCCTGGTTGTTGTATAACACGAAAGTGTCAAATGTCTTGTTGAGCTATTTACAGTTTTCGCTGGGGTGTAATAGTTAAACATCTGTTTATTTAGTTTTTTGTTTTGTTTAATATAAGTAGTTCAATTATGCCTCTGGAATTATTGTTTTAATTGCATTTAGTTAGTTCAGGTAGTTGATGCTTTTTACTTTGGAAGGTACTGGGCACCAGGTGATTTTATAAATATATATAGATATGGGTAGGCAGGCATGGACAGGGTAAGAGAGACGGGAGACACCATTGCCTTTTTCTCGTTTGTTTGCTTGCCAAACAAATGAATAATAAACCACACAGACGTGACACCTGCCTGAACAATGGACTTATTCCCTGCATAAGATTCACTCCTCAGGTGCCTCAGTGGCTTTTTGATTTTGAGTTTATATTCTTTGGCTTTTTCTAATCAAATTTGAGGACAAATCGCCACTACATGTTAGTACTGTTGTTTTAACACACGTTGTGACAGCTGTCATTCATACTTCCAGTACTGCCAGTGAAATACTAAGTAGATATTTCTGTACCCTGAGATCAGGGAAAAAGTTATTGGTAATTTGTTTATGTGATGGCCAGAATGAAGTTCCCCAAATCGTTGGGGAAATCTATCAAAAGTTCTTTGTGGAGAGCAAAGAGATTCCAGTGGAAAAGTTTCTTCTGAAGGAGATTCAACAGAGTCTGGTGGGGAACAGAGGAACACAAGTCTTTGTTAGACTACAGGAACAGGTAACTGCTGCTGTTCTTAATATGCAACTCTAAACATGACTAGTTATTGTGGATGACTGCAAATATCAAAATACAAACCAAGAAAATTTACCTTTCTTTATTGAATGTGCAACTAACAATTCTATACTCATGTTTACAGTGTTAAGATGTTCTTCACTGGTAAGAATTTCCATTACTCTCATTCATCCTTTAGGTTACTGAGACAATGAGAGAACGTTATTACCCCTCCTTCCTGGTTTCTGACCTCTACGATCGGCTGATCAAACGAGATGAGCAGCACAGCCACTCACAGTGTAGCACAGAGGAAAAGGATGAAGTGGTGAGAAACACATACATAGATAGCACCACATGTCCACTTCTGAATGTTCATCTGTTTGAATACCCATACCTGTCATATCCCTCCCTTTCTCTTTGTAGACAATCAAGTCTTTATTGTTGTATCCCTCTGTGTGCAGTGCCAGGGTCTCGATGGAGCAGAGGAAGTGGGTGATGAAGGCAGTAAAGGAATAAATGAGCAGGCCAGCTATGCTGCTACCAAACTCCGCCAACTGTACGACAAACTTGAGTACAAACGACAGGCGCTGGGCTCTATCCAGAATGCACCAAAGCCAGACAAGAAGGTAGAATTAACATCAAAAGTTCAGTATCACAGTATCAAACACATAAAGACAATATCAAAATCTGTGAAACTGCTCATGCACGTCGTTCTAGCATGATGCCCTCAACTTATCTGCAGTGTCAATATGTTAACGCAGTTGTTGAGGTGAAATCGGACCAAATTTTCTCTTTAAAAATCCTATTACAGAATCTGATTTACTTGTCACCTTGCCCTGGTGTATGTGTAATTTTTGTGTTTTTGAATCTGAATAAAATTACAACAAAAAATGTGGTTTCAAAGCATAATTTTAACTGAAAGCCACTTCACATTCTCTTTCATCCTGTCATTTCTTCATTACACTGTGTGTGTAGATTGTGAGCAAACTAAAGGAAGAGATTGGAGCCATGGAGAGAGAACACAGTGAACTCCAGCAACATATCAGCAGGACAGACTGGTGGTGTGAAAACCTAGGGCACTGGAGGGCAACTATTACTACTGCTGAGGTAACTACAACTCCATATGGCTTATATACTAATTAGTAACAAACTGAGCTGCTTCCTAGTGGAAAGCCTCAAAGGCCCCAGCAAAGTGTTTCATCTAAGTAAAAAAACATGTACAAACACATAGCTGAAGAGTGTTGTAACCGGAAAGTATTAAGACCTTGGGCCTCATGCAAGAACCACTTGTACAAACAGATCTTAACTCATGCGTGTGAGTGATTTCAGAGAACTTGTAGCAATCAACAATTTCTCAAGTTTTGAGTTTTCTTACGGGTACAGACAGAATTTACAAGTGGTCCAGTCCTGTAGAAGGAGTCATGGGAAATTAGTCTGCTGTTATTCAGATCAAGCTTTTCCACTCATGGATTACACCTCATAACTATGTTGATACTATTCTGTTTAAATGTGCAATTGTCCTAGAAATTGTCCTGGTAGCTCCCTCAAACCCCTGCAGCTGGTAATACCATATGCATGATTGAGGGATTAATGTAATCAAAATTTGGGTATCCCTAAACTGGACAAATGGAGAAAAGATACATGTTACCGCTTAACTTGAACATAATTAAATAGGTCATGATTTCCTGCTTTTTGTCAGTTGATCTAATGGCTGTAACTATTCTTAGTTGTGCAGGACCTTACACACTGTGTGTGTGTGTGTGTGTGTGTGTGTGTGTGTGTGTGTGTGTGTGTGTGTGTGTGTGTGTGTGTGTGTGTGTGTGTGTGTGTGTGTGTGTGTGTGTGTGTGTGTGTGTGTGTGTGTGTGTGTGTGTGTGTGTGTGTGTGTGTGTGTGTTTCAGGCCACAGAGGAGGGTGGTGAGACTGTAGCCTGTTACAGTGTCTGTGTCAGCCTGGTGGAAGGAGAGGAGACGGCCAACAGTCACTGGACCGTCCAGAGGAAACTCACTGAATTCCAGATGCTGCATCGCAAACTCACTGAGGTAACAGAACAACAAAACCTGCACATGTTTTGTCTTTCTAAACATCAGTAAACACTCATGACTGTACTTAATGCTTACTCTGCATTACCACAAATACAAGTGTTGCATTGCTGTTCCAATGCCCCACGCCTCTTCCACAGTAGAAAGTCTATAGTTTTTAGATGGATTAATTGCAGAGTATACACTACACAACAGACATCGGTGCTCTTTTGAAGCATTTCCAAGCCCTTTCTATGATTAAATAATTTCATTGTCTCAAAAAGAACTGCTTCATGGAGGCAGTGAGATCCATGGAGGCAGTGAGATCCAGAGTGTTGTACTTGGAAACTGGATTGTATAATCGCACTGCAAAATACAAGAGATTAAAAAAAGGAACATTTTTGGCAGTAATGTGGTTTGACATTAACTATCTGTCTTCATTTCTCAGTGTTTTCCATCATTGAAGAAACTCCAGTTACCATCACTCAGCAAACTTCCTTTCAAATCCATCGACCAGAAGTTCCTGGACAAGAGCAGAACTCAACTCAATGCCTTTCTCCAGGTAAACATTGGGAAATAAAGTTCATACTGTAGCTACAGGATGTAACAGTTGACTCATATATGAGCAAACTGACTAGAGGATCCCTTTGGTGCTTTTCAGTGCCGTATTTACTGTTCGAATGATGAGATCATTTTGTAAGATAATTTGAAGTTCACAATTTCTCCTCATGGTAGACTGCACCATTAGGATACAAGACTGAAGCACCCAGCTCAATGCTCATGCTGCCTCCTTTTGGTTCATCACAGCTAAACAATGTTAATACTGACTGTGTGTGTGTGTGTGTGCGTGCGTGCGTGCGTGTGTGTGTGTGTGTGCTTGCAGCGTCTGCTGATGGATGAGCGATTGTGCCAGTCAGAGGCTCTCTACGCGTTCCTCAGCCCGTCTCCAGAGCATCTCAAGGTACCCCACTTATCATACTTGCTTTACAAATAATATCGCCTTTTAAAATGTCATTGTCAGAATATCAAATATTTATAGAACTTCTTCCTTCCTCCTCAAAGCCCCCTGTCCGAGAGTCATTGTCAAATTCTAACAGTTACCATCTACTTAGAATTTTAAAATTTTCCGGTTATTTGATACGGTGCAGATAATAAGCCTTAGATCAATTTTAGAAGTAAGGGTCTTCAAATCCCTCGAGGTAGACGGTGATTAAAAATACCTGAATATAAAGCAGCAGCTGAGTGAAACTTTGATGTAGGGACTCAAATGTATTATCTTTTGAGATGTTTTAAATTAATATCTGATGATTGATTCAAAATTGATTTTTTTGTTTCCTTGTGAGCTCCTCTACTGCATTTGACCAACCGATGCACCTTTTTTTTGCTACTTAAGGCTGAAATTATAAACCTGTGAATGTACTGATGGAGTGGTAATGATTCACACTATGAATACATAATTTATTTTTTATTTATTGAGTCAATATGTTGCTGTATTGTAGATTTACTGTGTTGATTCAATATGTCAGACCTTCCTGCAGGTGGTATATATTGATCAGATGAGTGTTACTAGGTTTCCATGCTGTTTGCAGTCAAGTGATAATATCCTGTACAATCTTTAAAGGTGATGTCAATTCAGAAGAAATCGTCTTTCTCTCTGGCCTCCTTCCTGGAGAGGTTACCTGGAGACTTCTTCTCCCACACTGAGGTACACCCTCATGCATGACTGCTGAAGCTACACCACAGTGTAGACCCAAAGTGATTTGTGTCCCCATGTCTGATTGGGTGCTGTTTGTCATCTCCTGCTTTAGGAGGAGAATGACGATGACAGTGATCTGTCAGACTATGGCGATGAGGCAGATGGGAGGAGAGACGCACTGGCTGAACCGTGCTTTATGCTCATTGGAGAAATCTTTGAACTCAGAGGAAGTGAGTAGTACGTTGTTTACAGATTCAAATACAAAAGTGTAACATGAAAGCCATTACACCTTAACTCTTTTGTTTTCGGTGCATTTAACCAGTTTGTCTTTACGGAGCTTTCATGAATTCTAACTGAGTGGATCTCTCGCTCTCTCTCGCTCTCGCTCTCGCTCTCTCTCGCTCTCTCTCTCTCTCTCTCTCTCTCTCTCTCTCTCTCTCTCTCTCTCTCTCTCTCTGTGTCTCTGTCTCTCTCTCTCTCTCTCTCTCTCTCTCTGTGTCTCTGTCTCTCTCTCTCTCTCTCTCTCTCTCTCTGTGTGTGTGTGCGCTCAGTGTTTAAGTGGGTGAGGAAGACTCTAATTGCACTAGTCCAGGTGACATTTGGACGAACTATCAACAAGTAAGTTACATTTTATTTATCTATTTACAAATTAACTTCATGACAGCTACCCAAAGTGAAGCCAAAACATCTTGATCGCCCTCTAGTGACTTGCTGCAGTATAGGTCATAAACCCCACCCCTTCTATGTTTGTACCACTGATATATATGTTCAATTGTTTAATATAAATATCAATTAGTTATTGAATGCTAGAAAAGCGGTTAGGCGGCTCCACTCCACAATCCACAGGCACAAACTCTGGGTACAAGTGTCCTCTCCAGGTGAAGATGGCAGCCCTTGTATTTTCTCTTCCTCTTTGTACAGTGGGCAGAACTGAAGACGCGTACTTAATTTTTATGTACAGTCATTGGTTTTGTGTGTGCGTGTGTCTCCTTGTCTATGTCCCTCTTCACACATAAACTGACAAGTCACATTTATTAAGATATTAATCAATGGTGTCGGACCCCTAACCCCTTGTTCATGTTAATGGCATCTCCTCTCTCATTGAGCTTAAACCAAAAATCTGGTTCACACACATTCTTGAGTAAAAAAAAAAAACTTGCAGGTAAACACAATTCTCTATATATATATCGAGGACAGCTAAATTATTGATTTCATGTTTATATATCGTATGATAAGTCGATGTAGTAACTACTGTGACAGGCATAAACACTCACTATATTTTTCTCAGATTATCTATGAGGCTAACAACCTATGTGCTTTCTTTTAGACAGATCCGGGACACAGTAAACTGGATCTTCTGTGAACAGATGTTGGTGTGTTACACCGGTGTGTTCAGGGACACCTTCTGGCCCAACGGGAAGTTGGCCCCACACATCAGGGTCCGAACTGACTCTGAACGCAGTGAAACGAAAGAACGAGCTCAGCAGAAACTCCTTGACAATATCCCAGGTATGACTAGTGGAAATGTGACTTCAGAATACCTAGCTCTAATTCAGGAATGTGTTGTATGATGCTAACAAACAACAAACATCAGCAATCCATTAACCACATATACTGTGTTTTGACCTCTTTATTTGTTGTTTTCTATCAGATGCTTTAGCAAATTTAGTTGGCCAGCAGAATGCCCGCTACGGAATCATAAAGATCTTCAACGCCCTGCAGGAGGCCAGTGCCAACAAGCACCTTCTCTATGTAAGAACAAAACATAACATCTTAAACCTCATCGTTGTCATGAAGACACTTCTCATAGTGTTCACTACAAAACGTCTAACTGTAAATAATACTTTTCCTGTCTCTGTCAGGTGCTAATGGAAATGCTACTCAAAGAACTGTGTCCTGAACTCAGTGCAGAGGTGGACAGCATCTGAACACACTCGTACATGTAACCAAAAGAATTTGGGTTGAAACTGCCGTTCTGATGGTTCATCTCGCCTTTCTGTAGCTGAGCAATCACAAACTTTTGGTTTAAACCTAAGACAGAAAGCAGCAGAGTTAGTCAGAGTTGAGGCTCTGAGGCTGATTCTGTTGGAGGAACTTTGCTGTGATGAAAAGCTGGGCTGACAGCAGACTGAAGGGAGCTGATGTCGGACTTTGTCGGAGTACAGATATAAATTTGTGTGTCTGAATGGAGAGAAGCCACATGGAGTCTGACTTCTTCCTGTTCAAACAACAGTCTAACCAGACAGATCACATCTGCACCAGAGACCACACACATTTACACAAGAACAGATAGTGTTTTTACATCATGTGACCCATGTTTAAAAGCACTAAAAGATCGGATCTGTACCAAAACAACATGAAATCTTAAGTTCCGGTGTAAATTGTGAAAGATTACAAGGTGGAATGACATTTTGTGAAAAGTAAAAAACTTGATTGTTTCTAGAGGTGATGACCTACAGACGTTGATTAAACGCAACAAACAAACAGCTGAAGTTCAGATTGTTGCACTCTGAAGGCGATCAGTTGGTGTCATCGCCCACAGACCTCTGAACATTCCTGCTACACACAACCTGAGCAACAACACTTGTGTTTTGTGAATCTTGTTAAAGCTTATAATTGTGCAATATAATGTCATGTAAAAGTAATTGTGATGATTTTATTTATGATTATTATTGATAGATTTTATTTTTACCAACAATTGTTTAGAGAGCGTTTATATAAGCAATAAATTGCAAACAAAAAGATGATGTGGCTGTTTTTTCTTAAAATGGTCAAAAGAAAATCTGTAAGCATTGTATGTATGATACAGATTGTAATGTGAGGATAGTGTGCTGAGATAAACAATACGGTTGAATTTTTTGCATTAAAGTAGATTGGTTTCCATATTAAGTTAAAGAAATGAATACACATGTAAGGGACTGTATGGAAATTATTTGGAGATGTTTTCACAGTTCTCACAATTGATTAAATAAATTAGAAGTCTGGGATGAGAGAAAGTAAAACACCACACCCTGCTCTCGCAAATATGTTACAACACTTTCCTATTAGTAAAATGGAAAAAACTATGTAACGTAAAATAAATTACTTTTTATGGTAATAGTCTTTAAACCTTTCAGGCCAAGTGTGTTGCGGAGACTACAGTGGCCGTCCGGTAACATTAAAATGTGAAATGCCCTCTGTGTTTGGTTTGTCAGTTCTGAACTACAGTAGAAATATTGCGGTGCAACTCTGAATTCACTCAGATGAGAATCTATATGTTTCATAGAGAACATGATCTGGAGAGACCAGCGAACTCTGACAAACTCTAAACAAAACTATTTTTGATACAATCTGTCTTTGTCTTTATTTCTGTCACCTTGAATATTTCCTTCTCCCTCAAACATGTAAAGCATCCTGGGGTCCCTTTGGAGGAGCTAAAAAAATTCTACTTCCTTCACCTCGAATCTGTGTTGTTTAAATGGTACACCTGTAATGCAGTGCACAAGTGATGCAGTGAAGATTTATTGGGGAGTTGAGGGATCTGGCAGGTGAAGGCTGAGGTCAAAGAGGAAATAGTGATTTACAGGATGGAGACATAAAGGGTTGTGAGTAGGGCCGGGTGACTGGTCAACAGGCAGGAGAATGAGCTCGGGAGCAGACTGAGACAGGAGGCTGAGACAAGCTGGTTATGGAGACGGCCACTGTGTGGTGAGTGATGCAGGCACAGTTGAGCACACAAACAGACATGAGATGATCCTGAAAATCAAGGTCAGTCAGAGAAAAGTACAAATCCCGTTCAAGATGTGACAACTGCACCTTTCACCATCTTCCCTGGGAATAATCCATGGATCTTGATGAAAAAAATGTGGGGCACCTTGATTGAATTTTAGGGAATTTTCCCCCAGCTGCAGCACCTTGGGGCAGCCTCTGATGACACAACTCTGCTCTGATTGGCTGAAGGCTTCAGTGACACGCATGACGTGTTTTATATTTTTATTCTAAGAATTCAGATGTGTTTTCTGCTCTGTATGTCCTTAAATATAAGGTTTTAAAAGCTGAACCCTCTTTTTGTACCTGCAAAATGTCTAACACAGGAACAATATCCACCTCTTACCTCGAAATTTAAACTATATTTAATATATATAATAATATAAACATAAATGATTGTGTGAATATACAATATTGATTTAATATATAACCACTAGTAGTGCATATCTGTTGGCTTCCCTTTTTTCAGTATTTCTTTGTAATTATAATGTGCTGATTAATAAATAAGACAAAAATTCTCACTATTTCAATTTGAGATTTATCTCCTTCTGACATGGTCACCATAAACTACAGTTTTAATTTTAACCTGAAAGAAAGTTTGCCGCGAGTTTGATCATCTCACGGACGTTACGAGAAGTAGAAAGTGTTTGACTTTTGTGTTATTTTACTACACCACTGGGATGAGAGAAAGTAAAACACTATGCCCTGCTCACCTAAAAAGGTAAGAAATCATTTCAGCAAAAAGAAACAGGTACATCACATTAAATTACTTTCTACTGTAATATTCTTTAAAGGTTCAGCGTGCAGGATTTAGTGACCTATAGTGGTAAAGCTCCATGTTGCAACTAACTGAATTCCTCTCGCCAAACCCTCACCTTATAAGCAAAGTATGTTGCGGAACGTACAGTGGCCGTCAGGTAACATACAAGTGTGAAATGCCCTCTTTCTGGAGGCAGGTTTTGGTTTGTCCATTCTGGGCTGCTGTAGAAACTCTGGCAGCCTCCATCGAAGAAGATACGACAATGAAAACAAGGTAATAAAAACAAGTTTTTTGTTTTAGGTGATTATATACGAATAAAAACATAATTGTGAATATTATGTCTATCATGCAAATGGGTTTCCATTCTGACACAGTGGACATTTCAAGGGGTGTTGTGCATACACAGCAAGTAACATCATAGGATGAACTCAAATTTTTCAGTGTAAATTATCTGAAAGTTTCTTGTTATTACTGTTTCACTTCATTGGCACTCGTGTTTTTAAACTGCACCTAAAAGTGTTGGGGTTCAATCTCTCATGTCCCATTAATAACATATTGGTGTGACGGGAGCGGCTTTTGGCTGTAACAGTGTTTTCACAGGTCACGAATGTAACGTGTTCCCTAAAGGGCGGTTGGTTGAGTCTAAACGGGGGGGGGGGGGGGGGGGGGGGTGTAGCGTGGGGACCAAGTGGTGTCACACTGCTGAGTGTCGAGCTGTCAAGTTACAGAGAATATATGGCCAAAGACAGGAAGTGTATGTCGTTGTCTTTAAAATACATTTTTAAGTCAAATGTTTTTTACAATCTCATTAAAAAAGATTAACGTAGATCTCATAAAAGAGCCCAAACTATATTGGTTTAACTATGATAAACGAAATGACTTGCATGTAGGTATGAATCTCTACGACACCAGTGTGAAGCTTCTTTGCACAAATCTTAATCGTTTTTTATCCACATATAAAAGGTGCCACTTCTGTATTGCTCTTTGCAAACATGGATTGAAAAGGCCAGTGACAAGTCGGCATGAATACAATTTCAAAATGCACAAATGCAGTACAAAAGCTGAATCATGTTTAAAGTCAAAATGTATTAAGTCAAGATGCTCACTGTAGCACTTGTATGTCAGAGACAAGTCATGGACACAAAAAGACTTAGAAATTAGAAATGTCTCTTTTTTTTACTGTTTTTCAACAGTGTTAACAGTGCAGGTGCAGATGAAGCAGAGTTACTTTATTTATTTCTAATAAAATCATCTTGGTAAAGAATACATTTCATGCTATGATGCGTTTGCTTTCCTACAAACCATAGTCATGTAACACATTTTACAGACGTATCGCACAAATTACAGGAGGCTGAACTGCTTCAGACTAATAGCTGTGTTTTGTTGGTAATTGTATAATGATAGTTTAAAAGAATAAGTTCATTTTGAGGGAAAATGTGCTTTTGTTGGATGTGTTCAATGATTTGTGAGTGTCATTTAAGAAGGAAGTGTTTTGATTGAGAAGAACAGTGACATGTTTATCAATGTACTGTAGCTGCTCCTCATGGTGCTTAAATGGAGCATGTGTGGTTGTATTTTCTTAAATTCCCGCAAACTATTTTACACAAGGCAGTAGGTTCAGTTAAAGCTCCAGCAGCGTAAGACTGAGAGGTTTGTTCTCTCATCTAAACTGATCGTCACCACAATATCTGTGAAAATGAAAAATACACAAGTTATCACATATAAATACCTTGTGGTTTTACTGAATGTCAGATATTGGACATAGAACATTGTTCGAGCATGTCTACTTACTTATCGTCCATAGATACGTCAAAAGTATTTTCGCAAGGGAGAATTTAAGTATAAATCAATGTTAAAGGGCGTTTCGTTGCGTTTCGTCACATGGGCTTTTATTGTGACACTTGAAAGCGGAAGTCAGGTGTTACTGTGATACGGTTGCTTGTGGTTTCAGGCTCACAGACGAGTCACAGACGAGTCACAGAGGTACCGCCAACATTTGTCAGTGAGCTAACGTCGCTTTCTTCGGTCACGTCGGACCAGAGCCTCGCTCAATGGTTAGTTTGAGTTAATACCGAAGTAAAACCCGCAGCCACTCACTGTGGCTAATGCTAATGGTGCGAGGGGCTAGTCGTTAGCTGAGGCTAGCTTTAGTAGTTAATGTGCCGCTCTCTTTACTTTGGGTTACCTTTCCGTGTTCGAAGCTAACAGGCTAGCTAACACAAACTGAGTTAGTTCAATGAAACATGCTGCTCAGGATGTGTTAAAGTCATTACCAGTTGTCATGACAACAACCACTGGTTTATTGAATCGCGTTGAATTAGCAGATTAACGCTATCAGTGAGGAAACTGACGCTATCGCATTCACTGTGGTTGCCTGACAACGGGAAATTAAAGAGACAGTATCATTATTAACTTGCCATGAATCGTAGACAGTTATTATCAGTATAATATGACATTAAATAACATGTATGAATGCCTTGTATGTATCAGCTGGTCAGGCTCATATCAGTGTAAAGTTGTGAATGAATCAATAAGCAGAAAGGAAGAGGTGGATACTGACATCAGCTGCTGTTTGTTTGAGATCAAATCTTTCATAGCTTCTCCATATCACACATGACCCCTAATGAAGCTGTTTATTAGGCTTATAGAATTATGATATTATTTATTTGTTCTTACTGAATGTTCAGAATCCTGTTCTTTTTGTGTCCTCAGCTGGGTTGTGTAACTTTGTCAAATGGAGATGGATGATGAGCTGGAGAACTTTATCAGGGAGCGGAAGGCGAGAGTGGCTGAGGATAAAGCCAGTCTACAACAAGACCCTCCTTACATGGAAATAAAGGTGTCTTTAAATTATGGTTCCTCACTCATTGTTTATGAAGTGGTTCACTTCTTACAGACATTTTATTTTGATAATTTCACATGCTGATTTAAATACTGGAGCTCATTCAGTCATATGTATTTATTTTTAAGCCAAACTCCATAATGGTCTGAAAAAATCACAAGACATACACAAATCATACAGAATAAAAGAACAGGTATAACTAAACAAAATAAAATAAGACTAAAATGAAAAGAAGCTAAAACAAGACAATTAACAGGTAATTAACATGAGGTAAGTAAGCTGATTATATTGTATGATACCAGGAGGAGCCAGGAATCAGACTCTGTTGTCTGTGACTGTTCAGACTTTTTATTAACTTCTCTCCTGAATGATCCAATCACAAGTGGTCAGCTCTAAGTTCAGGTGTAAATGCATCTGCTTTCAGTATTAGTTCGGGAATAGAAAGAAAGTACTGGATGATCGTTTAGCAGTGATCTTGTTGTTTTTTTTGTTTTTTTTATGCATGATGTTCCTCTATTTTGCACGGACAGGCAAAACCCCACAGCGCCTATGAGTTGACTGTTAAGGAGAACATCCCTCCCAAGTCTGTTGCCCAGAGGAAAGGTACATCACCACATTCACTCCTTTAATTCTTAATTGTTAAAAACTGAAGCAAATAACTTACACGAATCATTAACAGGTACCTACAAAATGAATTTTTGTCATGTAAACAACGTTACTCAGAGTAGATACGTCTTTAAATTGGCAGCTGTCTTGTTTTGACATAAAACTCTTCACCTTGTTTCTCTGTGAAATATTAATGTATTTGTTTTGTCAGAGGAGAATTTGGGTCTGCCGCTCGGTGTAGAATACGAGAGGAAGAAGCAGAGGCTGCAGCATGAGCTGCGTTTGGACTGCAGGCACTACATGGCTCAGGTGACTGTTTCTATTTACTCGGGTGTTTGGATGTAAAACAGAAACTTGAGGTCAGTTCATATATATATATATATATATATATATATATATATATATATATCTTGCATAATTATCCACTTTAAACACTGTAGCCAGAGCTGGAGCCAATGAAATAGCAATATTGATGTTGTATGTGTATGTCCAAATTAGGTAGTGTATCCTTTGCAACTCTCAGTATCCCATAATAGTGTTCAGTTATTGTTGTTAACTTGAAATACAAAGGATCACATCACCATGCTGTGTTTGCTGATTCAAGTGGGTAACAGTCATGAAAACACAGTAGGATGTCATCAATACAGAAACCCAGCAACAACTTCTCCTCCCATTTTCTGGATATGTTGTTAATCATAGTGTTATGGAAAATGCAATAAATAAAGATACAATATATAACATTAACCTTGTATGCTGAATGTGTTTGAAGTTAAATATCAAAACTAGGAACCATTTACACTAACAACATACATTTGAGGATCCAGTGTGTGGTTTGAGGCTCAGCTATTAACTTCTTTAACTTTGAGATTCCAGCTGTAGTTTGATACGGAGGTTCCCACCACTTTTATGGTTGTACCTGTCTTGAAGAGTAAATTCAAAATGTTGGAATCATGCTAAAAAACGTTTTATGTTACAGAAAAAACTCTTTGACCCTGCAGCACCTGGACCATTAATTCACCTCAACAACAGGCGGTCTGTCAAGGTAACTACTTCTCTTTAGTGACACAATGATATCAGTTGATCTAAAAATCAGATTCAGTTACTGGTACTGAGAATCACTGGTTAAGAGCAGTGATTCTCAACTGGGGCACCCATGTGGTGAAGTGGTCCTGCAGTTGTAAGGGTACACATGAAAATATAGTGAGTAGACATATATAAGATGGATGGATATAGATCAAACTAAATAAACTAACTTATTGCACCTCATGGTGGTCTCCTCACATCCAAGCATTGCCTTTTAAAATCATGTTTCTTCCAGCAACAGCTTGAAGACCGGACAGGCGTTGTTCCCAAACAGCGAGCCTCCTCTCGGAGGGATGCAGCCACTCTGACAGAGGACAATATGGGGCTGCAGAGGGCTCTGCACCTCGCTGAGGTTAAGACCTTCTGTCCTGAGGAGGAAGAGGCTTGTAGGCATCACGACAGGCTGGGGAGGCCTGTGGAGCTGGAATCAGAAGAATATGAGTCTTTAAAGGAGGAGCTGGAGCTGATGAAAGGCAGAAGAAACAGATATACAGGGACTGAGGCCAGTTATGAGAAGAGACAAACCAATAACACTGACGGCAGGTAGCTGGGAAAATTATCCATTTTTCTTCATGTGTGTGTTTTGAATACATTGTTTGTCTTTATTCATCTATTTCACCTTCAATCTGGTTTATTTGTCTTTGATCAGGGAGAAGAGGGAGAATCCATTCAGCTTTGCCAGAGAAGGCAGGAGATTGAGAACAAAGGCCAAATATGAGGATGCTGAGTTTGCTACTGGTCTTATAATAGGTTAAAAAATGTTTTTTATTTAGCAACTGAACATTTTGTTGTAAAAAAAAAAAAAATAGGTCCAACATTTAATGAACATTTGCTTCTACTTTAAAATCTTATTAAGCTTTTGCCAAACTGTCCAAAGACATAATTTCCTCTGTGTCTCGATCTGTCAGGAGCGGCAGATACAGATGAGGCTTTGCGGAGGAGGAAGGAGTGTTACAGACATGAGCTGCAGGAGCAGATCGCTGAACAACACAGGAACAAGAAAAGGTGACAGACTACTGGCTTCTGAAAGGTTGAATGTCTTTTACAAGAGATGGGCAGCTGCCATCCAGGCTCTGACTTGAGGTTGAATTCTTCTTGAAGTGGCATTGAGCTAATTGCTGCTGCCACCTCTTGAACATCCCTGTTTATGTAATAAAATACTTATCATCGGTAAGTCTGCTTAACATTAATAGTAAAAGAAGTTCAGAATTTTTCCACAGCAATGAACCATGTACAAGTTAGATAACACCCCATGTTTCTTGGAATAATTTGACATAGCCTATATTTTTTTATTTCTGTTTAGTAATGTGAAAGAACAGTGTCTTAGAAAGATAGATGTGTATTAAATATATTTTCACAGACACCAATATATGGTGATCAATTTAATGGGTGAATCTGTAAACCTTCCATGGACCACCTGGCGTGGTACCTCGGATCCTCACTTTAGAACCACTGCTGTAAGAAGTATGTTTGTGTCCTTGTTGCAGGGAGAAAGATTTGGAGCTGAAAGTTGCTGCGACAGGGATGAATGATCCTGAGAAACAGGTCAGCTGACAACTAACTTTTATTTAGTTTCAGTAAAATATTACTTTTAAAGGGCTACATGTAAGTTTCTGCTGTTGGTACATGGCTGAAGTTTGCATTAAAAGCTGTTTATTTACCTGTCTGGAAGAAACTGAGGTCCTGTTCAGACATTAAAATGCATCCTGATCCTTTGACCACTTGTGATCGGATCTCACCACCCCACTCTATGTGAATATACTATATGTAATTTGTGTTCGCAAAGACCAAAAATAGTTTAACCCCAGTCTGAGTTTACACATGTGTCCGATGACAATGTGTTTGTGTGTTGCCAAGTGTAAGAGAGAGAGAACGAGCCAGCAAGTCAGGAGGGACTGAGTGAGAATATGTTTGATTCATTGTGAATCTGTAGCAGGTCAGAGACGTCAGTTGAGTAGGTGGCCCTTCATATGTGGCCCACTACACATTTGCGTTCACACAGCAAAAAGAATGTGGACATTCTAGACCATCTCTGAATGTGGTTTAAGTGATCAGATCTCAGGACACATTAGGCTGCGTTCAAACCTGAACTTAGCACTGACCAGTTGTGATCAGATTACTGGAAGAGTGTGATGTAATTGGAATTTTTACACTGTTATCATACTGCTTGATCCGTCATTATGAGAAAAAGGTTGATTTTCTCCTTATTTTCTCCCTCAAATCCTCAAACCAGCCGGACCGAATCAGGCAGTTTGGACTGAGCAGGAGAAAAAATCTTCAGGTTTCAGAGCCTTCAGCAACAGGAGAGAGCGAATCATCATCGAGAGGTTTCCACAATAATGAGAAGATTGGTGTTCGAGAAAGAGAAACATCACCTCCTGAGCAGCCTCATGTGGCCTTCCAGTCCCCGCTGCTTGAGTACAGCTCTTCCCTGGGTCTGGGAGGTGGAGGTCTGTCTCCCAGCAGTCAGCCTGCTGCCCCCTCCTTCCCCAGAGCCACGGACACTCCAAGGTATACCATCAGCTTGCATATAGCTGTGGACAGGGTGGCTGTTTTGATTGATCATGTTTACATTTTTATGACAATGAAAAATATTTTATAAACTGATGTTTAGCTCTTATCTGTTGATGAGTTGATGCAATCAATGAAAAACTGCCAGAAAACGAACAATTACAGAAAGGTCTGGATTTGAACATAACCCTGTGTCTCCAGAATTCCTCTGTTCCCTCCACATCCTCCCTCATCACTCAGAGAAGCCTGCAGGAGCCTGTATGCAGGAGCCCCATTACTGCTATTGCAACAGAAACCTGCTTGACCCAAACATGGCCTACTGTAAGTATAGGTTTCCTCTGTTACATGAGGTTAAAACACCTTTTTAGTGAATACATTTGTAGTAAGCTGTATTTAATTAAACTTAATTTAGTTGTATCATGATTTTACTGCCTTTCATTTTTCTGTGCAGATGGTCATTTGTCTGTTCCTGGCGCTGGCCATCCCATCTCCTACTGGAACATGCCACCAGGGGGTGCTGTGCCCAGTCAGCTTGGTAACCACAGTCCTCACAGTCAGCACAGTGGCAGCAGCTTCCCTGAACCACCATTACAGTAAATATCTCCTGTTGCATGTTGGCTAAGAAAGCAGGCTGAGACAATTCATAACAAGCAACATCCAGGTGTCGGTAAATGTTTTTGCTCCTGTCAACTTAACAAATTTTCTCAAATGAAGAAATAGTTTTACTGCACATGTGTGAGCAAGAGAAGAAAGATAAAAGAAGACACTTGTGTCCTCTGTGGTAATTTGTCTTAACGTTTCTAAGCGAGTATAAGGGACATGACGGTAACTCATGCTTGTGTTTCTAAAGGGTTAATATGCTTTTAATGTCCCCCAAGTTGATTAACCCAGTAAGAGCCATGGTGCACAATAAAAAAACACATTCTACACCCTATAAGCATATATGTTTGAAAACAGCCTCCTAAAACCTGTAGGTTTTCTGAACAGCTGACAGAATTGCCAACGTTTACAAAAACTTTAATTTCTCAGCTCCTGAAACAGATAGAGACGTGGCATAAAACACACACTTCAAAACGCTATTTTGAAAAAGTAAGAGGAGTAAAAGGAGAACTCTTGATAATGTGTACACTATATTTCTTTAACTCCGCCAACAGGCCCAGTAGTGAAGCTGCTACAGTGGACTCATGTGGCAGTGTTTTCCCTTCAGAGATTTCCAGGTCAAACAGAAAGAGAATCCTGAGCTACAGAGACGCTCTCAAAGAACAGGTAGGTCAACTCATTTTGAACCTACTTTTGAAAAACACTATTTTCCTATATTTGAGTTAATCCTCCTACTGCCATCATCAACCAATAGAATAACAATTTTCCTTTAAAAAAAAAATAGGAAGAAACAAAATTAATTAAAAAGGATTTCCCCCTACGGCCGTAAAATGATTACTGCAGCCACTTCAGGATCAAGGCAGACGCACATTATGAATCCGGTATCTTTGTGTCCTTCCTCCTCACTCCTCTGCTGACCTGCGCTCACTTTACACATTAAGAATAAACACCATCACTAATCAGAAGTTATTAGGATCTGAACATCACTGCAGTTTCCTTTTTTTGGTTTGTTTAATTCGCTCCAGAGTTTATGAAACAGGTATTAAAACACCTTGAAAGAAAAGTCCAACAATTTGCGTGCATGCAGTTCTTTTGCTACACACAACACAAGACGAGACGAGACAGGGCACGTGTTAAAGTGACTGGAAGGATCCGGATTCATGATCTGACATCATTGATTATTAACTACATAAATGTGATTGTTTTCCTAAACGACAGAGACAAGCACACACGCCCTGCCCCCGCTGCAAAAGAAAATCCTTGGTGAAACACTGATAAAGATAACTTATCATTAAACAAGTTCATCAATTGAATACCAATGAGTTTTTTTAGTTTTTTATTGGAGTACATTCAAAGGGTTATTTTTCATCGATTTGAGGGAACTTCATCGAAATCCCAAACAAGAAACTCTCTGTTTACGATTAGGCTTTTGGACATTGGTAGTTTCAGATGGCAACAGAAATTCAATTTAGGTTGTTGGATAACACTTGTAAAGTAGTTTGTGTATGATCAGTGTCATCTTGGCTCTGGTCCTTGGTTGGAAAGAGCAGTAGCAGGGAGTACAAAGCAAGAATAGTGTTGGATAAATTAATTCACTGTATCCTAGTCTGTGGTATGTTGGCAGGAAACCCCCTGGAGTGGGAGCAAAGAATTTTACAACAAGGTAAAATAGATTTAGTTAAGACTCAAAGATATAGTGCAAGTTAAGTTACACTGTTAGATCCTAGTTAATCTGTTGTTATAGTCGGTGGTAGAAGTAATTGTGAGCTCATGTACCAGAGTTAGTTCATGCTGCAGTGCCACCTCATTCCCCTCCCTCCTATTTTCCCTCTAAATAAAAATCCTCTCTACTTTGCTTCCTAGCTTCCTAGCTTTAGCCGGACATGTCTGCAACACACACACAATCACTGCAGGGTCACACAAACCTTTTCCACCTATTCACTGATTACTTTGGTTGATTTCCATGTGGTGTAAGTTATTGTAGTAATCCGAAGGATTCACTACAAGTGAGTGGGGGTGTTGAAGACGATTCTAACACATGATGGACGCAAAACTGAAAAAAATAAATAGAATACAAATCATTTGATTCGATTTGCGATATAATTTTTTTCAATAAAGTATTCAGTTCCATACCTGTGTAATATATTTAAATGTGATGGAGTATTGCCATATTGATACCATCAGAATATGAACTGCTCTATTTCCAAATGGAAAGATGAGAACTTTAAGATATGAATTGCTTCCAACAAGTGTTTATTATTTTGAACAATCAAACATAGATCAATTATCACAAACGTTAAGGTAAATATATAAAGCAATAATCTAATTATAAAGCAATTTCAAATAAGAAAATAAAACATATCTGTAAACTATTTCTGACATTTAAATGTGTCAGAAATAACTCAGGAGCAGCATTTAAATATTGCACATTCTGCAACCAAGTTAGATATATTTTCCAATGAGAAAATAATAGGACCTTTCTGTAAATAATCTGAATTAATATATTACCTCATTAACTTGTAAAAAATGTATCACTTAATATAGTTTTAAAAATAGGAATATAAATGTTACACAAAATATTTAAATATTGCACGTTCAACTAAAAGATGTATTTGCTGATTTTCTTTCTCCACAAAGGCTGCCACTATAGGATCAGCAGCAATAAAAAAATGGTACAATTACTCCAAACAGCAGAAGCCTTACTCTCTGCTTGTTTCAGTGACCTCTCTACTTCTTGTCCACACTCATTGCAGTCTTTACAGATTTTTTGTCAAGAAAACCAGCATATAAACCGTTGTTGGTTTCAGACCTGAACGCTGACACAGATTTTGTCTGCGTTAGTCTAGGAACAAAAAAAAAGATGAACCATAATATGAATTGGCTTATGACTTAATGTGTCTTGTGTGAGCTGGTGAAATCAAATACAGCTTTGAGGAGAATTCTGCCCTGAGGAATGAAGTTACACAGTGTTGTAAGGAATTCTGTCCTGTAGATCCAGGAGCAGCAGGAAAGGAGACGTCTGGAGAGGGAGGAGCAAGAGCGACATGAGGCACAGCTGGAGGCCTACACGAAGAACCACCAGCCGTGGGGGCGAGGTGGAGGAGGAGCCCCTCTCAGAGACAGCACCGGAAATCTAATTGGTAGGTCCAACTTGCAGTGTCTTTCTATTTTAAACATACAATGTTGGGCCTGGCAATAAACCACAACAACAACCTTAACTCAGGAGCAAGAAATCAGTCTTTATACTTATAACAATATCATTTTTGTCTAGGTCACCCAGCTCTAATACAATGCCTCTACAAATAGTCATGTTTCTAACTTACTGTTTCTGTTGCCCAGCTGATCTCCACCAGATGCACAAGCTGAATGAGGAGGCCTACACCAACCCGGAGCAATGGCAGAGGAAAGCCGCTGCTGCCGTGTTGGCACGACAGCCAGAGCAGCCTAAGCCCATCGAGCGAGTCTCTGGTACCATAACCAGATTTGTTATTGACTTACTTAGCACTGACACCATTCACGTTTAGAGCAATATTCCAGCTATTGACCTTATTCTGATCAATACGTTATTTAGGTTTTGATGTTAAATTGAATATTCCATTCATACTGTTTACATGTTACAGAGCACAGTCAGATGTTTACATGACGGTGTCTTATTGTCTTAATCAGGTTAATATCAGAATACTGGTTTAGAGATTAAGGTGTTATGGATGAAGCTCGAATAAATTACTTATGATAATAATAATATAATAACAATACTTTTTATTTCTATAGTGCTTTGAACAATGCTCAATGACACTTTACAGGATTACAAAAACAGAAAACAGATGAATTTTATCAAATTATATAAATATAATAATAAAATACACATCATAATCTCACATTGAAATATTAGATACTTGTCACAATCCATTTATTGTTGGGGTGACTACCAAAACACCAATACCGTGTGAAAATATAATGACACTCAGATGTTAATTCTTTCCACACAGTTGAAGATGCTGTCTGTCACTATCTGTTGCTCATTCTTGTCGAAGTCCAAAACCTTAATATTCTTCTCACCTGATATATTAACATTATCACCAAAACATGGGTCTCAAGATCTGTGCTGCATCTTTAACTGCTCCTCAGTGTGTTTTATCCTCTTTTTCGTTTATCTTCAATTATTTTAGAGAAGAAAGTTCTTTGGATCAACTCACAGTTCCTTCATGTGTTCTTCTTTGTGCAGGTTTCACACACGTCCATACCCCCCAGTTTGCCAGAGGCAATGTGTTCGCCAACCAGCCCACCCAGCACCAGCTCCATGAGCAGGACACGTACAAAGCTTGCCTCAAACAGCAGGTACTGCTTCAAACAGGCGGTGCTGCCTTGTCTAGCATCACTTCTGCTGCCAGCTGAAAACCCTTTGGAGGTTTTCTTCTCTAAAAATTGAACTCGCTGCCTGTGGAATCATGCAAATAAAGTTTACTAGAGCTAGAAGTAGCTTTTGTTTCCTATCTCAATAGAAAATTGCCCCAGTCTGCAAGTGATGTTCATTGGCTTTATGTTTCCTTTTTTTTTGTTTTTTAACAGATTGAAGAGAAAATGCGTAAAAAAGCAGAGGAGAGGGAGAAGACCAGACAGGAGGAGGAGAAGGAGGAGAAGAGGCTGGCAGAGCAGAGAGCTCGCATCCAGAGGGAGTACGAGGAAGAAGAAGAAAAGAAAAAACGAAAGGAAATGGAGGTAAAGTATTACGTAGGTTTTTTTTCTTTCTGGTGAAAAATTCTGATCCTTTTATACTAGAATACAGGGAAACAGTATTCATCTCTCACTTCCTGTCACTCAGCAAAAGGCCAAGAATGAAGAGCTGATTCAGCTGGCTGAACAGAGGAAGAAGGAAGCCGAGAGGAAGAAGAAGGAAGTAGAGGAGAAGGAGAATGCAGCACTTAGAAAGCAGAATGAGATGGAGAGACAGACCCGGGTGGAGGAGGTTAGTCTCTCTGACCCATAAAATGTAATATAATTAACCGAAATAACCAACATGAGCAAGATTAAGTCAGTCAGAGGTTATAAATGTCGGTTCCGATACATTTTCGGTTAATTCCAGATTGGACCATAATCATCTCCTCCCTGATATTGACTAAAGGACATTTTCTAGAGCAGCAAAGTTTTTACAGTTTTGTTTCAAGTTGCAACAACACATCACTAGGAGAATTACTACTTCTTCTGCTTTTCTTCAGGATAATTATGACGGGTGTATTCATCTGGACCCCGATCTGCTCCCAAAGCAACCACTAGACCAGGGATGGATTATGTAAAAGTAGAGTAGAGCCATAAATACATAATATTTTAACATTCAATCAATCAAACACCACATTTGACTGTTTTTCCATCTTTGTTGAATAAGTTGTAATTTTATCTGAAATAAACCTTAAGAGTTTTTGTTAGATTTCCTTTGTCTGTGTTTTGGTCCAATTCAAGACAAACTGAAACAGAGGATGACAAGCATCAAGATATCAGGCTGAATTCAATGGCCATGGTCACACATAATGTTGTTATTTGGTGACTGTCTTTTCTTCAGGTCTGCAGGGAGCCTTCTCCTCCAATCCCAACCCTGCAGAAGAAACATGGGTCACACCGATACACCCCCAGACCCCCTACTGTTGACAGCCAACATTCCACTGCTCCCCTGTCTGTGAGTGACACACGCTGAGTACACAAACTGTACAAACAGTACAAAATGTATCGCTATAGTATCTGTTTGGTTCCATTTGACTTGTTTTTGTTCCTCAACAACTTCCTCTTGGATTAATAAAGGTGAATGAAGTGTTTTCTCCATTTATTTTCATACCTTCTCTGTTATCTCTGTCTGTGTTTCAGGAGTGTTCTTTGTCTGGTCTCCAGTCACCTCCTGTGCCTGCTTGTAGAAACCAGCTTCGAGCTACAGGTACTATATACACGGGCAGAGGCCACACATGGACACACATACACACACTTGATCTACATGTGTCAGTAAATTTGAGCAAACAAACCCAATCTGCATTGTGTGTGTGTGTGTGTGTGTGTGTGTGTGTGTGTGTGTGTGTGTGTGTGTGTGTGTGTGTGTGTGTGTGTGTGTGTGTGTGTGTGTGTGTGTGTGTGTGTGTTCTTTTTCAGGTGACCAGCGTGACGTGTTCAGCGAGCTGTCAGCTTTGCGTCGGCATCTTCGCTCTGAACAGAAGCGGTTGGAGCAGGACGAATTGGAGGAGTTAGACTCTCCACTGAGTGACAGGTCAGAGCTGGCAGATGCATCACACTGAAACATTACATTTATCACAGCAAGTGCAGCGTTTTGTGGACATACTACACTGAGGTCTCTACCTGTATTCAATGCCCCAGCCGTTGGATATTGTTATGGATCAGTCTCCTGGACGATGTCTCGATATTTGTTTTTAGTGGTTCAAATCACTGCTAATCAGAGCCAATTCAAACTGTCTGAGTGCTGAGTCATTTGATTGTATCCAGTCTGATTGCAGACAAAAGCCAGCAGGTTTTTTGACCAGTGGAAAATGTGCTTAAGTGACTAGAGAAGTTAAAACTGGCTAAACTTCATAGTTGAATTGTTTGAATCAACAGCTAAAAGAAACTGTTCATCATTTACAGCAGTTTAAAGTAATGGATCAACAGGTGAAATAGATCAATTGTGAAAGTGAAGGATAGAAGATTGAAATAAACAATGTCATTGAAGGGCTACTTCAGTTGTGTAGTCCTGGAAAATCCTGTGTTGCACTTTTCTCTCAGATGTTTTGGGTAATATTAAGTCTAAGTATTCTGCTGTGCCATTGGAGTGACATTTTGTGTCATTGTAATTGTCCAGACATCAGGAGCATCCCCTGGTAGATGTGTTCGATATGGTCAGGCTGCGGCTCCAAGCTCCAGCCCGAAGACCCAACTCCTAGAAACATTGATCCCAGAAAGCTGCTGCGGATCCCCTGACTCCCTGAGGCTCAACTACACAGGTAGTCCTCATACCACTATGAGGATCCTTAACTGCAAATCAACATTATGGGTCATAAAGGTTTGCTATGTTTATTTGTGAGTCAGACAGTAAGTCGAGGCTGGACTCCTTTGACGTTCCACTGGAGGAAGTGGGTGTGAGCAGCAGGAGAAGATACGACCACAGGGATCCATGTCAGCAGCTCAGCAGCCAGAGGACGACTGTCCTGGACGGTTAGAGCTGCTCGCCTATAATTTTTTTATTTGAAAGCTGGAGATTTATTTTCTAACTTGGATTTTTAGGATTAAATGGTCTCTATGTCAACATTTATACTTTGTGATCTGTATCTGGAACAGTGACGTCCACAGCTCTTTGCATTTACACCTTGTTTAAACAATGTACTTGTTGTGTTCCAGATTATTTTGACCTGTCCCCTCCACATCAAAATGATTATCTGGTGAGTCCAAAATAAATCATTTTGATTTGATTTTGAAATAATTTTGATTTAATATGCCGCCTGTGCTTGCTTAGTTCAGCTTCAAAAATTCTCTACATGTTACATATTCACTGTTTCCATAAACTCTAACTATTAGAGATCATTTGTGAAAATGGTTGTGTGTATGTTGCAGAGGAGTGTGATGGGGCAAACTCCAAGAGGTTCTCTGCTGGAGTCGGACAGAGTGTTCATTGGTAAGTCCTACGATACATTTCTGTTCAACCACACATACGTGTCGGCAACCGGCTCCGTTGTGAACATTATGGTTCACGTATTTGCTTGAGCATTAAAGGGATAGCTCACAGAAAAATGGAAATTCACTCATTATCTGCTCACCACTATGCCGATAGAGGGGTGGGTGAAGTGTTTGAGTCCACGAAACAATTTTAGGGTTTCAGGAGTAAACAGAGTTGCAGCCAAATCCAATACAATTAAATAGCGACCTCTTCTTCAAACGGAAAAAAAAACAACAGAAAAAAAAACACTAAATGCCTCCATACTGCTCCTGTGGTGTCATCCAAGTTTTTGTAAGCCCCAACATTCAAATTCAACTAGAAACGGTGTCATTTACACCATTACTTTAACCTAAATGTCCTCTGATATGCCTCCTGCCTGCAGCCGCATTCATGTTCGCAAGCGCACACACCACACAAGCTCTCGCGTCTATGCTCTCCCCCAAGGGGCATGTGACGTCATCAGCGATACTCAGCAGTAACCGCAGCTATGCAGTGATGCTACCAGAAGTAGTGATGCTACCGGATCTAGTGATGCTACCACACACCTTGCGCGCACCCTTTGGCGTTTCTGCCCTCAATGTGCTCAAACTGATCATTACAGCATCTGCTACTGACAATCCGTATGTAGCTCTATGGGATAGCATTTATTTTCTTTGGTTGTTTTTCTCTGGTTGAAACATTAATATTTATCCGATGTAAGTGAATCATCAAAAATTTTAACTCAACTCAACTCATCTATATTCATGTGAAACAACTTAAAAGTTTATTAATTAATCTTAGAGATAATTGAATAACCTTGAAAAAACCTTAAAATAATAAAAGTATCTTAAATCGGTTATATTAAGTAAGTATATGTTGCTCAATGACACATAATGTCACTTAAAAAGTTCTCAAAAAAGAATCTCAAATCACCTGAAGTGTTTCACATTTGTTATCTAGACTTCTCTATCACTCTTGGTCTGTGTACCTGTCAATTGGAATCTGTTGCATGTGAGAGTGACCTTCGTGCACATTCACGTGCACATCTGTTACAGCCATAGATTGAATCAATCTTCTGTGGAAAATGCTGACCTGGATGGTGTAAATGCAAAAGAATGGAACCAAGTGGAGAGACGTGGGTACAACGGATTATAGTGTAGCGTGTGTGTGTGTGTGTGTGTGTGTGTGTGTGTGTGTGTGTGTGTGTGTGTGTGTGTGTGTGTGTGTGTGTGTGTGTGTGTGTGTGTGTGTGTGTGTGTGTGTGTGTGTGTGTGTGTGTGTGTGTGTGTGTGTGTGTGTGTGTGTGTGTGTGTAGAGCCCCTAGGTGATGCCCATCCACTTCCACCGTACCCAGACATCCAGAGAACCTCCCAGCTATCGGCCAGGGAGAGGAGGAGGCAGGCCAAACAGTCACAGCATCCTCAGGTACTACTCTGCTTCACACAAAACACACACCTCACAGGTTTCTGACGTGTGTTGTGGTGTAGCCTGTAAATTCCAAACCTACCATTATTTTTGCTTTTATCATGATGTCTTATATTGGTGTCCTGTGGTTGGTCCAGGAACGAGCTGCTTCCAGCCAGAGTATTGGACAATATGACGACTACTCCACTCACACAGGTAACAGGTTGCAACAGGAGGTGGAGCACAGCGAGGGAAGGAGCCCAAACAGTGCAGGGCATCGGACGGCCCTCAGTCGTCATGGTAACAAAGCCGGTGCGACATGATAGATTTATCTTCTGCTAGTCGTCGTGTTTTGTGTAATTATTTCAGCTTTGTTGCAAAAAGACGAATTAAAGCTAATCTTTCAGGAAAGTAGTGTATTATTTTTTACAGGTCTGAATTAAAATTCTTAACTAGAGCTGTAATTTCCAAAGCCAAGAGGTCAATATATTCAGCCAGCTTTCAAATAATCAGATTGTAGTTGAACAGTGAAATATTTATGCAGCAAATATTTAGCCCTCTATTTATCACCAAAAAGCATCTGATAGCAGATGGTAGTGATGGTAGTGGTTTTCTGTAATAGCAGAATAAATGAGTTGCTGTCATGATATTCTCTATGCCTCCGTGCCGGCGACAGACAGTGGCCGGAGGCATTATGTTTAGGGGGATCCGTTCGTCCCATTCCTGTGAGTGTATATCTCAAGAATGCCTCGACGGAATTTCCTCAAATTTGTACTCAAGGATGAACTGATTAGATTTTGATGCGGTCGCGGTGACCTCACAAAGCCAATTTTCTGCCCTGTGAAGGTGAGATCTCTGTAACGCCATCAAGGAGTCCTTTCACATTTGGCACAAACATTGAAGTATTAACTCACTTGAATTTGTTCGCCAAAGGTCAAAGTCACAGTGGCCTCACAAAGTATGTCTATGTTTTTCTTGAACATATCTTAAGATCAGTATGAGGGAATGTTTTCAAATTTTTTACAAACATTCACTTGAACTCAAAGATTTTTTAGCCTGGAGGTCAAAGGTCAAGATCACAATGACCTCATGTTACTGTGAATGTGATATATTTAGGACTGCCTGTAGGGAATTTCATTACATTTGGCACAATTCACTTGGACTCACTGATAAATTGATTAGATTTCAGTGGTCAAAGGTCACGGTGGACTTAGAAGATGTTTGATGAGGTTTTTGGCCTCTTGAATGTGATCTTTTGGTATTTCTGAATTTTCCCATGGGCCTTGTACTTGCCACTGCTTGATTGAAAAACTGCAATGTGTACCAAAGTTTACAATGTAATACTTTTGGTGTTTGACTCTGTCCCCTTGCTCCTGTTCTTCAGGACCAGTGGATCTGTCTGATGTTAACTCCTCCCCTACTCAGTCCTCTTCTCGCAATCGTAACCATCAATGCTCCATAGAAACTGTCGCCACAGATCCCTGGATGCGCCAGGGGACATCGGACACCCTGAATTGTTTGGACCGTCCATCTAGGAGGGAGCGGTTGGCAACGTAGTACTTTGTTTCTCAAACCTCTGAGCTTCCTTGTACTTTAGAAAGTCTGTTGTGACATTGACTCCGCTGTCTTTAAAGTTATGGATGTTTTTACCTCATGGATTATATGACGGATGGATGTTTGAAAAATTGACTTTTGTAAAAATCATTGTTTACATCAGTGAGAACATACATGTTTGTATGGGCAATTGTTTGGCTAATGACTAAATAGTTTTTATTAAATTATTTTAATTATTAATCGTATTTTCTCCTTTTGTGTGATGGAACCAGCCAATCTGCCAATGGGGTGACAAGGCATCATCCTGCTTACATAAGTCACAATTAAAACCTCCATCAAGGATATTGTTGCGTTTTCGTCGCGGTTTGTATTTTGTTCAGCAGGATTATGCAAAAACTACTGGACAAATTACCACGAAACTTGGGGTAAAACCTATAAAAACTTGGTGCAGAACCGGATCAGGGGGCCGATCCAGGAATCTATTTCACCTTCTTTAACATTGCAAGATTGCATTTTTCAACATTTTCTGTTGATTTGTCATGATTCACGGATCTTGATTAAAGAAGAACATGTAATTTGGTGCAGATCCAAATAAAAATCAGGATCCAGGCATAGACTGTATATAAAGGAGACTGTTGGGCCTTGCAGAGGTCTGCTGTCTGTTAGTGCCATACTAGTTGAAATATAGAGAGATGTAGTGTAACCTAGATATGCTGCAATAATTGGATTGGATTTGTGTAACCATGTTTTTTAACCTTTTTTTTTTTTATCAGAAGTATTTTATTAGGTTTTTACATTTCACACAAAAAACACATATACCACATAACCCCTCCCAACATCAAACCCAAGTGCCATGCCTGAGGGAATATCACAGTCCTGGCAATGGTATAATAAGTTGCCGGATGTCTGGTTCAGTATCATTACAGACAGATATATATATACAATAGACAGAGAAGAATAAATTTAAATAACAAACTAGAAAAGACAGAATTAGAGAGTTAGTCACTCATACAAAGTGCAACACTAGCAGAGGTGAAATGACCCTTCAGCTTTTTTAAGCAGCAAACGTCACAGTGCACAGACCACACACACAGCTAAGATGGTGAACATGGGAGGCAACATGCTGCCAGCGGGCCTGTACACTGTTTCCGGGTTGTTTCATATAATTAAATAACTTAAGTCCACCAGTATTAGGAGCTTCCAGCCAAACGGTTCCAGTTAAACAGTAAATGTTCTCAGACCCCAGTGAAATCTGCCCGGTCGGTCTCTAAGCAGTCATTTGATGATTCTGTCTGTGGAGCAGCTCCAGGATCCTGAGTATAGAAGGGCCCAGAGAGCCAAACCAAACCAAACAATGGGAAACAAGAAAATGAAAAGCTGCAGAGCCTGTAGCTGTTGGTTTATCACTCGTCTTCCAGGTTTGAGGTTCTGACTAAATACTACATGAAAGCTGAGCTGTTTGCCAGTGAAGCTCTGACTATTGGTTTCTTTCACTGGCTCATTTATTCAATAAAGTACACAACAGGGAAGGGCGCGAATCCAGGATGAGGATTAGCAGCCAAAAGAGAGTCGAACATTGTCCACCAAATTCTACCAAAACCTGGATTTAGATAGAAATAAAGAAGTAACAGCCTTCAGCCTCGTACTAAAATCATTTAAATACATTTTATTTCCCTTATCGTTCTACACTCAATTCCCCATAATGACAAAGTGAAAACAAACATTTAGAATTGTTTGCAAATGTATTCAAAAATCGCATTGACATAATTCACACACACCCTTTACTCAAAACTAAGTTGAAGCATCTTTTTCAGCGACTACAACCTTAAAGGGATAGTTCACCGAAAAATTTAAATTCACTCATTATCCACTCACCACCTATGCCGATGGAGGGATGGGTGAAGTGTTTGAGTCCACCGAACACTTTTGGAGTTTCAGGGGTAAACAGAGTTGCAGCAGAATCGATGAAATGGTGATCGATTCTTCAGACGTAAAAAAACACCAAATCCCTCCATACTGCTCATGTGGTGTCATCCAAGTGTCCGTTAGCCCCGACATTCAAAGTCAACTCGAAACAGCGTCATTTACACCAAGTATTTAGCCTAAGGGATCATTTAAAATTTGGTACAACTTAGACTCATAAATTAACTGATTAGATGTGGGTGATCAAAGGTCAAGGTCACAGTGGCCTTAAAACATGATGTCTTTTGAGTTTTCACTTGAACTTAAAGGTGAACTGATTACATTCCAGTGGTCAAAGGTCACAGTGACCTCATTTGAGTCTGGGGAAAGAAAGGGTGTGGACTGAAACTGCAGTGGTTGACGGAGAAAGATTTGTCCTCCTCAATCTTTACTCAACGTTGAGTAAAGATTGAGGAGGAAAAATATCTGTAAATGATTTTAGTCTGCAACATAATGTGTGGATAAAGTGAAGGCGTCTGCTGTATCTGCTCAGATGACTGAGTGTGAATTGAATGCAGTGATGTGTTTGTTGTGCTGTCGTGAGGCTTTAGAGCTTTGTAGTTGGCTGAGATAGTGGCTGACATCATTCCACACATAAAAAACACATTTTGTAGTCGAAGCCATCGTAGTTTCCTATAAGAGAGATTTTTTGCATGTTTGAGAACATACACATTTTCCACCTCTCTGTCTGACTCGTTGTTTCGCATTATCAATCTTTCTCCTTCTTAGCACCATCGCTCTGTTCTCATCGTTCATGCTCTCGATCTCCCCTGTGCACACACGCTCTCTCTCTCACTCTCTTGCCTGGTGGAGCACCGTCGCTCGCTCACTTCCCTCTCTCTCGCTCTCTGTCTGTATGAGTGATGACCTTCTCCGGCTCTGGATAGGAAGGAGGATAGAAGCCATCTAAACTCTGCTACGCCCCCATTACTCAACCAGACACCTCAGTGTCAATACACACACACACACACACTCACACTCACACTCACACACACACACACACTGCATCCCACTCAGCATTACACTGACTCAGGAAGGCCACAGCAGCATAGCGTGCCTAGCAACTTCATCCAAAAATTGATTGTCCAGGCAAAAACCCCTCAGCTGGTCGAAACAATTTATTGCTCCAAACTAATTTTATGGTCTTTAACTCTCCAGCAGCCCAACCCAAAACACTAGAGAAGGCCAGGCTGCCCCTTCCCATCCAGCCTGAAGCGCAGCCACGTCACGTGCCAACTTTTTCCTGCCTGCAGCTTCTCTGATGTGAAAGAGGGTCTGATCAGATTCTTATTGTTACCGGGGAAGCACTGCTAGACATCCAGATCAGTTACATAGTCATGGGGAGTAATACTATGTCTATACAATATCTACTTACCGGTACATGTTTACCAAAGTTTTTTTTTTCTATTTGTTTTTACCTTGAGTCAGATCAGCAGAACAATGTGAAATCTGTTAACAGTTGCTGTAGCTAATATATAGGCAACATCTATCTGAAGTCATGTGTCTGGCCCCTCAGTCAAAGGTCTAACATTCACTTTTCTTTTAGGGTCATTACCTCCACCAAGGAGGTTATATTTGCATTTGTGTTTGTTTGATTGTTTCTTTTGTTTGTTAGTGAACATGATTTTATAAAAACTATTAAACTGATTTCCATGAGATTTTGTGGAGAGGTGCAGCATGACCCAAGGGAGAAGCTGATAAACTCTTTCTTTTATTTTCACTTTCTTTAAAAAAGTGAGATAGGGCGTTTTCGTTGGGAAATGGATCTTCATGAAAAAAATCTGACATGTGTTGGGGATTGATATTCATGGGTGTGTGCAATTTGGTGCAGAGCCAAATAAAAATGCATATCTAGTTTAGTTTAAGGGGACAGGCCGAGGTATGCACGCTACTGAGTTACCGTGTTACCCCCTGGTTGTACTGTATGTTTTCGTTGCTTTCTGTTGGCATAGATACATGGACACTGCTTAACTGATTTGACTGAAAATAAGGGGGAAGGGTGGGGTAAGGGCCAAGGAAGAACCCATTAACTTTTGGAGTGGATTCGATCAAGGGCGAAGATCCTGGAATGTTTTTCTTTGACATTGTGAGATATGGCGTTAGGCCCTCTAGTTTTGGTTTTGGTTTCTTTACTAGCTATAAATACTTAATGATGTGCTCTATAGCTGCTAACTGCATCTGTCTGCTGTTTGGTGCTGGGCGGTTCATGTACAATGGGTTCATCATTTGTTAAATACAGCCGTGGCTGCGAAGAACCCTGATGAGAGCCGTAAGAATGAACCGAAGCAGTGAGGTTGGCTGTGAAACCAAAGACACTCGAGGGAAACTGCGGAGAAGTACTGATAATGATTTGCTTTTATGATGCCTTTCTCGTTGAATATAGTAAGTCAATGCAGCATTGATATAGTGGTCAAAGGAGGGTTTACACCAACAAGCTGAGAACTCAGAGATTTGTTCAATAATAAAACAATATTGTCTTTTACTGACACTGTAACAGCTCATCACTGGTAGTGTGTAGGCCTATCTCTGTTTTTAATACACTGCTACTGTATGTTTAGAATGTCTGATATACTGTAGTCTCTTTTAGCCTGTTGTGAATGATTTCTCTCACTAATGTAAAGCAGGGTTTTGTAACTTTTGTAGCAAGAACAGTTTCATGTGTGTACCTCCACCTAGGTTTCATGTCCGAATCCACTAAGACACCTCAGTGACACATCACATCTTACATCATGTCACTCCACCAGTGTTAAACATCATATTACATGTAATGTGAGGTGTTTCACATATTGATCCACATCTAAATATATTAGCAGAATACAACATGTATACTGTGTACACTAACAATAAATGAGATTATGTAAATTGTCAAACACAAAACTGAGAAAAATAATGTAATCTACCAAATATATCTCCACAAAAATGACTCTCCTCTTCCATTCTTCCCTTTCCTCAGATGAAATGACACGTCGAAGTTTATGAAAAATAACTAATTTTACTGGAATAAACCACCACGGTGGCAGAGACACACTGTCTTTTTACAGACCCAAACTCTAGCTGTCCATAGAGGAGAGTTTTATCTACGTTACATTAATACTGTTCACATTTTCTCTCCATTTCACTACTGAAGGCAATATATACCCCAGAATGCATCTATCCACTGTGTCACGGTGTGTTTATGTGGGAGCATCAGTGGAGACAACATACAGTCTGAAGGACTTCAGTGCTCCTATTGGACAGTATATGAAGCTCCCATTCATTTATTCTCAGTGTTATGACCCCTCATAGGACTAATGAATGCCATAGCTCACTTATGCTAATCAGTCTCTTGAATTAGCCCGCCTCTGGAGTGGTCTATTAGTGGAGATCACAGTGTAATGGATGATATTATGGCAGCAGGGCCCACTATGGCTTGTTTGTGTATATATATCTATAGGAATGTGTGGATTGAGGAATTACAAAAGTTTTAAGTTCCAAAGTAAAAAGAAAAAAAAAATCAAATCCTTTTTAATTATAATCTACATAACTGAGATTTCCTTTTATTTCTAGGTACCATGTAGAGCCATTGGACGTAATGACATCGTCTCACCACAGGATGGCAGTGGTGTATTGCGCAGGACTTGCGATTAGCTCTTATTTTTAAAGTGTGTGAATAAACATACCTCAGACTGTGAGATAACGTTTTCAAACACATGAGCCAGACTGGGCTCGTTTCAATAGCCACACAGAGTCTGATTAAAGCAAGCAGAAAGAATGTATTTAAATTTTCTCTGACAGAACACTGCTCACAGTCTATCACACTCGACTCCTGCAATATTTCCTTAACTCTCATCTTCTTTGTTTTGTCGTCGCTCTCTCTTCCCCTCCCTGCCTCATATCCCTCACTCAGCCTCTCCTCTCTCCTCCTCCTTCTTCCAAACCTCCTCAAGTTCAAGCCTGGGAAGCATCAAACTAAATTTTGGATCAATTGTTCACTTATTTCCCAAAAAAATCCCTGCTATGCCCAATTTAGCTGATGCGCACACACACACACACACACACACACACACACACACACACACACACACACACACACACACACACACTGCACACGCCTATCCCTTATCTTACCTCTGGGATGTAGCTGACAAATGACAGCGCTACTTGTCTGCCAACCCTGTGTCTCTTGCTCTGCAGGGTGTGTGTGTGTCTGTGTGTGTCTGTGTGTCTGAGAGAGGAAAAAAAATCGTTGAGGGACATGGGGAGATGGAAGGGAGCTTTGGCAAGATTCATGTTTTCTGATTGGTTGACGTGAACATCCTGCAGAGTTATGGATTTTTGACGGAAAAGATAGTTTGCTTCGACCGTGTTGCTCAGCAGACTATGAAAAGCAGGTTATTTTCTTTCTATACTAGTGCAAACTAAATATTTGTGCTGGTAAAATCTGTTATTCTGCCATTTATGGATTTTTCCTGGTGGTGGACAGGAAAAGGTGAAAACAGCAGTACATGAAAAGGAGAGGAGGAGGTTACAGGGAGGTTAAAGCTGCACCTTTATGTAGAAATTGTGGGTTTTATCAAGGTAAATGTCTTGTATTGGCATCAGACATTCCAACATATGTAAGCACTTTCTACACTTTGCAGACTACTGTAGATCTGTGACAAAAGCCATGAAGTTCACTCACACCTGGCCCAGGTTGTAGGACACATCTTGTTCATTTATCTAATTCTGGGTTTTACAGTAACTCATGCAGATTTCTACCTCATTATGTTCTCTCTTCCTTGAGGATCCCAAGGCCTTCAGGCCATATTAGATAGGAAATCCTCCTTTATTTTATTGATCTGCCCTGGGGTTCTCTCGCATTCCAGCATACCCCAAAATCCTGAACAAGGTTCCAAATCAGGTGCCCAGACAGACACTCTAACTGGCTCCTTCAGACGTGAAGGAGCAGCAGTTCAACTCCGAGCTCTTTATGGATGCCTGAGATCCTGAGTCTATTGATAAGGTTGAGCCGAGCCACTTTGTAAAAAATAAACTGACTTCATGCGATCTTAAACTCTCAGTCACATAATTTAAGACCATAGGTGAGGGTTGGAATGTAGACGTGCAAGGAAAATAGAAATGTTTGCTTTCAGGCTCCTCTCTGTCTTCACCTTAACAGTTTGGTACAACTTTTCATATCTCTGATGCGGCAACAACCTGACTGACGACCTTGCGTTACATCTTCCCCTCACTTGTGAAAAAGACCCAGAGAGAGGTGAATTTCTATTTCCCTTGAGCCTGTTTTTGCAGGCGAGGTGTCAGCATGATCGCGCAGGTCGTCCCCATACAGATTTCAAAGAAGTCTGATAAGTGCTCTTGTAGTTAGAACACCTTTAAATCACTCAAGTTGCAACATGTAATGATAATATTGTATAATACAGAAGGAGTTTGTCTTGTCTGAGATCAGTTATGCAGATTGTGGCTCTTACAGTGTGCACTGGCTTTTAAGGTTGGAACATCCCCCTCCAGGCTGCACACAGGGTTTAGTCATGTGGCTGTTTCTGCATTGTACAAATATTATGTTACAAAAGTATATATATATATATATGTATATCCTGAAGTGTCCTGTAAATGGAAAATGATTTCTGAAGCCTTTGTGACCCACTACAACCCACAACACCCTCTCCCCCTCTGTAACGTATAAATGTGTTATCGCAGGATCCTGGATCCAGCTTCAGTTTACAGATGACAGGAATTCCAACTTGCATCTCTCATCCTAAACAGCTGATTTTATACATTATCTGCTGCTGATTTTAAAAAATGTAAACGTTGAGTAGAGAAAGCATGAGATCCCTTTCAGGAGGCTGAAGGCTACTCGAGAACCACACTGTTGTTTAGCCCATGTTGAGCTTGAGTAATGTTTTTATGTACGTCAGCATTCAAATTTGACAACCCTTTTCATCATATTGCTCCTTTGATTAGCCGCCACACACACACACACACACACTGGTAAATGCTTCTCAGCAGCTGGCTGTCAAGTCACTGGGGCACTTCCACGAATGCTTGGGCGCTCCTGCTTTTATTATTGTTCATAATTATCTTGTGTTTAATGCCTCATTATAAATATTCCTTTACGATGGGAAATGCCACTTAAAAGCCTCTGACACCAGAGAGAGGCCTCTGCTCTGTTCCGCTGCACCGAGACTCGTCTTTTGAATAAATATGAAGTGAGGAATGTGATCGCAGCCAAACAGTATCCACAAAGAAATCTGACGTGAGCAGAGATGTACATGAACCTATGTCAACTGAGGGTTCTGATGATAGAGAGACGGAGCGAAAGACGAGCAGAGATGAGGTAAAACCAGATGCTTTAATTAGCAGGCTGAGGGATGCCCTTAGCGCAGTGTGTGTGTATGTGTGTTTTGCATGTGTGAATGTTTGATGGCTTTAATTAGTTGAAGTGTTAGATAAAACATGGAGGAAAATCAACAAAGTGGCTTCTCCAGAAAGGTTAATAACCCACCCTCTTCTCTCTGCCTCTCTGCCCTTTCCTTTCCTCTTCTCTCTGATCCTTTCTTCGTTCGCAACGGAGAGAGACAGAGGAAATGAGAGTGGGGCGCAGGATGAGAAGGAAGGAGCAAAGACGCACAAGAAGACAGAGTAACTCTTTAATCACATCAGTAGCTCAAAGTGCCATCAGCTTTATTAGCTCCAAACACAACACGCTCACACACAGACACAGCATCTGTCTGCTGTTCTGAAGCGCACATATTGAATTCTGCCCTCCAGAAACAAGGGAGAGATTTAGTTCCAAGCCTCTCACTCTACAGATTACAGGTAGAAGCCCAGAGATTACTGGGAAACTAAATTTGAGTGTCTAGTTTCTGATGTCTTGCCTCTGGCCCGAATCACCTCAGAGAATTGTTTCCCTCTCTCCTCCACTTCTCAGGTTGCTTTAAGATTGTTTAGGACGGCGCAGAGGGGAGACTGATGGGACAGTTATGAGACAGGATGATATGCGACATGTATTAGTCTGCTGAGCCTGTAGCCCAGAGACAGGTGGCGAGGTGACAGGAATGCGGAAGTTAGTGCCTGTTTGTTTCTTGGGAGCTGGGAGACTTTCCACTATTTGTTACATCTCGCCCCAATGTCTCGTCCCATTTGTGGCCTCGTCTTCACTTTAGTTCAGCTCTCAGAATAATTTGGTTTTCTGCTTCCTGTGGGTACAGAGCAGTTCAAGAGTCTGAAATGAAGTTCAAAGTTCTATTTACTCAAAAGTCCACTTTTATGCCTTTTCCACCCAAACTGGAAGAGGAGTAATTCCAACAAAAAAGTTGACAAATTAAGGTTTAATCTTTCACACTACATGTTAAGATCATGTTTGCTTGTTGTATGCGTCACCATGTTACATTAAAACATGGTTATTACCATGTGAGCAGTTTGATTATACTTTGTCAGCCTTCAGCCTCACAACAGACAACTACAGTAAGACTTTCTTAACTTTTGTTGATCCCCTGACTTTATATCTAGCATCACCAACAGGTTACAATATTTTCTTTGGAATATCGCAGTATCTGCTCGGTGTTGAGCCATTCATGTTTCTGTTCTAAAAGTGTCCTCTGCTTTTCCTTCAGCGAGAGACCAAACCTTTACATGTGTCCAGTATTTTGTCTTTAGAAATGATCAGCAAAAGTTAGCATGCTAAAGTTCTAAATATGATATGCATTTCTTGCTCAATATCAGAACTTTAACTGTGACTGTGACCATGTTAGCAGGATAACCCAACCATTTAGGTAAAGCCATATAATTGCCTACTAGCGGGTGTAGATGCTAGATTCCAATTTTATATCACACTATTCACTTCCTCCCACTTTCCCAAAATGAAGCCACAATATCCCACATTCGAATGCTGATTTCATCTGGAGCCGTCCACAAACTCGACCAATCACAAGTCAGTTAGGGAGCTGTCGTGTCCATCTTTATATACAGTCTGTGGTCCAGATGCACTTTAGGGGTGCACTTGTTTATGCACCTGGATAGTTGTAACAATATATAAAAAGTCAGCATACTTCACTTTTTTTTAAAGAAAAATAATTCTAAACAAGGATTTAAAGGTTAATTAATTTTTTCTGAGCTCACCATCCAGAAGATATTTCCTGTGTATTATGCATTGTGGCTCAATAGTGACCATAACTAGCACACTCAAGTCTCTGTTGTTTTTTAGGATGTAAACTGACTTTTCTGAGCATACTTTATCGTGACACTTTTCCAGTGTGAACACACTACATATTCAAACACGTCTTAGAATAAATGTGTGGTGTGGAAGTGGGACGCAGCTTCACTTCTGTTTCTCCAATCTGTTTGACATGTTGTATATTTAAGCCCAGTGGGTTAATAGCTGCTGATTTGTTTAAAATAATGAACCAAATTCATCTCATTACAGTAAAAAGACTCATTACTGGCTTGGTTGTCCAGACAGTGTGAGAAAGTGGGAAATATTGAATAAATGAACCTCATCATCCTGGCATTTCTCTCTTAGCATCTTTCCTCCAACTGTAAACATTATATAACCCTCCCAAATGATCCTTTTACGCAGGCCAGAATGCTACAGTTAAAACACTTCATTCTTCATTCACTTTGCATGGGTTGACATCATTGGAAGATGGCTATGATGTGTGTCCCACGTGTGACGTACACAAAAGATGTGGTAAAAAAATTTTGTTAATGTTTTACCTTTTTCGAGTGATAATTATTTCAGCTCTCGATGATGATTTATTATTCATTTTGAGAGACTTTTATTCAGTCTTCATGGACTTGTTATCCAGGTGTAATACCCCAACATGTGCTACTTAGTTGGGCTGAAAACTTAGGAGATCAAGTACCCAGAGTTGTATTACATATTCAATTCATCTCTACGAAATGACTCTACTTACATTTGTACGGTTAATTTGGCATTTGTTAATACCTGTCTAAATTATATATGATAACATGGAAAGTGTGATGTATTTTCAGGATTTTTAAAAAGAGAGGATTATTTGTCTCAAAAAGGGAAATACAAATAAAGATGAGTCAACTCGTTTTTTCAGGATAACTGTTGGATAATGCCTGGGACCTGCAACACAAGCATGAAGCTGGTTTATTGTCATTATGCAACGCATTACATTACTCACTTAATATCTATCAATCTAATACTGAATATCAAAATAAGCGTACACTTTTTAATACAAATGTTTAATAGCTTATTTAAACCTTAACCTTTGACATAAAACACATGTAAATGCATGTTGTGGGGTCAGTTTGAAAACTACAGTGATACAGTAAGTTAAATGGCAGTGGTTACAGTCTGTAGGTCCCAGTAGAAATGTGGTGAAAAGGGTAATTCAGGGTAGTGATCAGGACAGAGGGAGAAACGATCCGCGGCGATCTTCAAAAATAATCCCCAGGCAATAACCTCAAAGACTCTTTAATCAGAGCTGGAGAGCTGAGTGTGTGTGTGTGTGTGTGTGTGGGGGGGGGGGGGTTGTTTTCTCCTTCAGTATGGATTCCTATTTGTATTCTTCTTTTCTACTTTCCTGTATCAAGTCTGTGTTGTAGAAACATGATTGGTTCATGAATGGTTCTGTGGTGTATCACAGTGTAATCGTCCAGCAGCATGTTTGTAACAGTCAATCACCATCGTTTGATCTATAACACTCTACGACAGGTTTGTGGCACAGAGATATGGCTTATGTTCGTGTGTGTGTGTGTATCATTTGGCCCGTTAGGGTAAGTGTGTGGATTTTACTGCTGTTTTATAGTCCATTACGAGCCCATTATTGCAGCCTCATGGTCCCACTCTGTTCTTTTTTATCTTGAATCTCTTTATGGCTTTAAGTAGCTAAATAATGATAACAGAGGGGGCATCAGGACCAGCAGGGCTGCTACACACTCACACTGTTTTGGCAGGAAAGATAACAAACGGCGTTTGAGCTCAGCTTCCACACCACTGTTAAAATGTCTACTTAATCTCAAACTTCTGAAGTCTCTGAATAGGTTTTATCCCAGCCACTTTCTTTACTGGTGAATAAACTGCCTGGAATCTGCCAAGTTCTTTAGAGACAGGTATAGGTGGTTACTTCACTTTTTGGAGGTGAAGTAACCACCGCAAGAGTTTGCTATGTGAAAGCAAAGAAGGGCCAAAATACTTTCAGAGTATCCGCATGCTGAAATAGAAATTGTCAACCTTGATCATGACCTAAAACTCCCTTAATAATAATTGATGTATTTTAATTGAAATCAGGGGACCCTGAGTCACAGCGTTGGATTTCATTACTTTTTTAGCCTTTTTTTTTCTTTGGCATTTTATGATCACTCAATGTTCAGTCCGGGGAAACATAGTGAAGGTGAATCCACAGATGTTCTATTAATGTGGTAGGTGCCTATAATGTGTAAAACAATTCTTGTCTAAAGACAAACAGACAAATGTTATACATTTTGTGGACATGTGGACTAACGTTTTTAAAAATGTTTAAAACCCTGATTTTTATTTAAGATAACAAGAAGTTTTATTTTGTTTCATTTTTAATTGTGTCATATCAGCTTTACCTGAGGCTTTGTCTGTCTCTTTTCTGACCTCCGGGGGAAAACAACATATAAGGAAGAACACACTGCTAGCCAGTTGGCAGTTTTTTCATCCGCTGTTTGTATTGGTCACTCGACATCATCAAACTAGGTCTTTTTGTTATTGTTATGATTGAGAGCCCCCTAGAAGCCGAAGTCACATTGTGGGATTTACTGTTAGACAACTGGGGTCATGCAGTTTGGGATTTGTGAATATAGTCAAAGTAGTTAACAATAACTAAGAAGAAGATTTTGTGGCACAAGGAGTTTCACCAGTATGAACTTATGTTGTGCATTCATACTGAAAACAGAGCTGTGGTTAAAAAAAGTGTCTGCATTGCTGGAGAGGTTTCAGGTACCGATGAGACAATGAAATGGAAGTGTGTGTTGAGCTGCAGATCTGAGTCTGAAGATTTATCAAATGCCAACACACAGCATACTATGAGACAATTTGACACTGTTTAACACTCTGTGAATGTGCACCGGCATGTATTTGATTGGTCCATGTAGCGAATCGGCAGACGAACAGTTGAATCATGTATAGACATTGAGTGATGTGAAACCAAGCTCACTGCTACTGTTGCACAATATGCAGCAGCTAACCTGTCAGTCATCTTTCAGCCATACTGACAGTGGATATTTGATAATCAAATTATTTTCTGGAGACTACTCCTTTAAAAAGTAACTTTAAACCCATGGGTTTCTTGCCCGTTGTTTTCTTTTGGCCTTTGTACACTAGATCTTTTGTTATTAATTTATGAACTATTTGTATTTTTCAAACCTGTATTCAGTCAATGCAAGATTTTACATCAGCGACAGAGTTTTGCTGAGTGATATTGCAGCTTTTATTATTTCAAACCAAGGTCGATTTTTCACGTCATTGTACACGTCTAACCAATCTGAATGAATTTGTTGACGTCACATTTGGAAGCAGTGGTAGTTGAGAAGAACAGTTTCCTCTGTCTGATATAAATTGTATTTGTTGATTTATTTACTATAATTGTGTATATTACTCAGTTATTTTGGTCTTTAAAGGATCTGATGGAGCCCACTTGAAATTAGGGTGAAGCAACTGAAGACTCCTGCTTCTGTTGATGAAAACGAATGAACCAAACAGGCGGGACTGTTTTCAAACAAACAGAACCTTCATCGTGCTTAAGGTGAATAGAGCGTGTCGCAACCCGCCTTCAATTATTTGGCATTTTGTGCTGTTTATTTGCATCGTTGCTGATGTTTTCCACGCAGTTGTTCAGCCTGGTGCATCAGGCCTTTCTTATTCCAGACCTTGACTAAAACCCAGCTACAGTAGTTTCTTATCGAGATGAACCAATCACTGAACCGACCCGTTCTACAGTCTCATCACTGAAGCCACAAAATGATATCATCTGCACTTAAACCACTGAAAACACAATACGCAGCTGGAGGATGGTCACGTGATCATAATCCGACAACCTTGATGTTATTAATTAAAACATCCACCTCGGGGCTCGCTCCAGCTTTTTATGGCCACATGTAGCTGTGATGGGATGGAAACAGAGCAGAGAGCCGGACATCTGACCAGACGGAGCCAATGTGTTCAAGGTTAACAGGGTTGTCACTGGTGTAAAAACTCATCCATCATTGTTTTGCTTGGTTTTAAGAAACCTTAATTTTTCCGTAGTTAAAAAGTCATCATCAAGGGCAACGCGCCATGAAGGTGTGTTTCCTGTTGATTTTAAATGAAGCAGCTCCACATTTTGTCTGCATGTGTCATTATGAAGCATCTGTTCAACAAACAAGAAACAAAGGGAATAGAGAATATAGCTGCCTGGCCTGGGTGCAATTTATCAGCACGCATTGTGAACTGTGTGTGTGTGTGTGTGTGTTTCCTGGGGATGGTTGGCGATGGCGGGGGTGTGTGTTCCTCAGAAGTGATTAGGGTGTGTTTTCAGTTCTCACACATGTCATGGAGGAGAGTCAAACGATGCTCCTTAACACACACACACACACACACACACACACACACACACACACACACACACACACACACACACACACACACACAGCGCAGCTCTGCACAGTTTGACCCTAGCCTGTTGTCATCAGGATAGCTTGCTAATTAAGAGCAGCTTTGCTCACACTGATGCACACACACGCACTCACAGCTTGTCGGTTGTCTTCCTATCCAGGAGTCTCGTGAGGGACGTGTGTATGTGTGTGTGTCAGGGAGCTGTGGTGTGACAATTTCTGTTCTTCTGTCCAAGAGCTGCCTCCTGCTGCGAAGAGCCAGAGAGGTGATTTGTCTCCCTCAACTGTGCTCTGTGTGTGACAATACGTGTGTGTATGTGTGCGTTTGTGTGTCTAAAATACCAAGCCTCCATTATTAAAATGTTAAATAGAAAAGTAATACGTTTGAAGACTTACTGGTGTTTAGCAAAAACTAAAAAGACTCAAAACAGGTGATACGCATCTCAAAATAGTCGCAGTCTAAATAAATAGGTTCATATATTCACATGCCTGACCAATCATAAACCAGTCTCAGCTGGCATTTCACTCCATTGTAATAGCATCAAATAACTAAATAATACCAAACTTAATGGAAAAATTAACACACGACATGACAGAAATTTGACGTGTACTTTGACTTTTTAGTTTGATCCAATTTCCATCTGATAACCCTTGTGTTGTCACTGCTTCCCCCGGCTGTTGGCCCCCCTCACATAGCCCACCCCATATTATGATGCACACGTAGGGCAATGACTTGATCCCGTATTTCGCTGGCTTGTTGGTTATGTACTGACGGAATGGACACCGGCCTAGGGAGAAAAACAGGAGGAGAAGAGATGAGAGGAGATGAGATGAGGACAAGGACTAGCAGCCGCTATCTACATAACATAACATAACATAACAATAATATAAAATGGAAAAAAAGACTAACCTCTGAACGGAACCAGTTGCTCATCCACAGTCACTTGTAGAGTTGTAGAGGTCCGGTAGCCGCGCCACCCACGCGTCCCAGACCTCTCGCATTGACCGCCAATTTGTCCGTGGCTCGTCTCGTGCGTCTCGTCTCGCGGTCGTCAAAGCGCAGCAGTCTGGAGTATGTGTTTTAGGGGCATCATGGCACGAAATATTGCCCGGCCACTCTCGGCGTCCCACAGGCTGGCGGTGGCCTCGCCCCGGGACCTGTACACGCCCGCTAAGATCAGCAGCCCTATGTAGGCGCGCAGGTCGGTCTCGTCCATCCCTTTCCATTCATCACCGTATTTTCAACGACCCTCCCGATTCGTCATCTCCAGGATGATGCTTCTCTGTCTGCTTCTCCATCTCCTTGTCCGTCTGCTTCTCGTTCTGGCTCTTTCACGTCGTCTTCGGGTTCAGAGGATGGTTGCTGGGAGAATAGCTGTTGGAGAACCTGTTCTCTGGTGAAACGCTCCTGATGCGACATCGTGCCATGGTCCGGGAGGGGGGCACATGGAGAATGACGCCCCGGCTTCTTTGTGGGTCTAATGTACCCCCCCTAGATTACAATTGGAATCAGGTGTGGGTCTAAATGCCCCTACAGAGCACCACAGCGCCCTCTCTGGGGGTCTAAATGACCCCCCAGGAGACACACCCACAATCATGGGTCAATCTGACCCAGGAACAACACAAGGGTTAAGGAGGCGAGGTTTAGGATATATTTTCACAACCAGCCACCAGGTGGTGATCCATCTTTAGATAAAGTCTATGATATTTAGCCTATTGTTAAAGGTATAAATGGAGTAGATAAACTATGTGAAACACCTCTCTGCATCAAATATCAGTGTGATAAGAACTACCTAAAATAAGAAAATAACTCTCACTTCCCTGCTCTACAAACAAATCACTTTTGCCCACCAGTTGAACGGATGACATACTAATAGGCCTTCTACTTTTTGATTCCAAAAACAGACTACCTCACATCAAGACCAGACAAAGACCGCCAACCTAGTGCTTGGTGAATTATCAGCTTAATGCAGCAACCATGACTTTTACAAAAACAGCATTTTGTACAACACCCCTGGGAGTTTCACAAAGATAAATACTGCAACAACCAAAGTGGAACATGCAGCACATGACCTTTTATTTTTGACCCATTACCACTGCAATGTATATACAGCTTTAGATTTGTTTCTCCAAAGCTGGTAAGGACCAGAGTGAATATTGGAATTTCATTCATCAGCTGGACAGAAAAACAACCCTTTTCGCCAGCCTGCTAGTGACAACACATATTTGATAATATTCCAGTGTTGTGTTTGTTTATGTCATAGACTGTACATAAAGATGGATGACATGACAGCTCCCAAAAGTGAAGCCAAAACATTTCAATCGCCCCCTGTTGGCTGGCTGCTGTATTGTCCATAAACCCCACTTTCCAATATATCTATTTGTTTTTCAGTGAGTTGGCTGTAATAAGCTATTTGATGCTATAAAAATGAGATGATATGTCATGATGAACAGCTGAGACTGACTCATGATAGGTCGCGAAGATGTATGGGCGATGGGTTATGCAACGTCCATCATTAAATATAGACATCGGACAGGTTACAGGTGGTGAAAGCAAATGTATACTTGTGCAAATTAGAGACTGAATGATGTCACTGTCCCACTGTCATGACTCTCGGGGACATTACAGAGTCACACATTGTTAGTTACACATGTGCTTATTTTATTATATTTCTCTCACTATCACTATCAGGTGTTTGCAGCTGATCTCTCATGTGCCACCAAAGAAGGGAAAAGAAGTTCAGAAATTGAGGCGAGAAATTAAAAGATAAAAGATGGGGTGAGGAAGAGATGATTAATCATTGATAAAATTGTTGCCCTCCTCCCCCTCTTTCCGTCTCTTTGAGTAAATTAATTCATCGTTAATACAATATACTGCTGTACAGCTGTTCATGAGCTCCTCATGGGAAAACAAGGAGAGGGGGAGAGGGTGGGAAATGATCTTAGAAAGCAACCGAAGTGACGCAGAGACAAGAGCCTGTTTGTGTGTGTGTGTTTAAATGTGTAAATGAGACTGAATTAGATCTACAGGGAGAAGATGATACTTACGCATATGAATGAGCCGCAGGTAAAGATCACGTTCTGTCTTTGATCACATGACTGTTTGTTTTCAGAATTAACTCAAATTCATCTCTGTGAAATCTTTCAGCTTTATGACATTTGCTTGGCATTTCAACTTCATTATGGCTGTACCTGTCTCCTCTGCCGGGGAAAAGTCATGACGGGCCACATCGTACTTCCCCAACCCATTTCATTCATGTTGATTATAGCAGAGGGTTTTTTGTTTCCCAATGTTCTCATTTGGTTTCAGAAGGACATAATGAACATTAGACACAAAATGGTTGAGTTACCGAGAGCTATTATTCCAGCTAATTTGTGTTTACGAGGCAAGACAGTCTTCCTGAGTGAAGTTTCAGTTAGCTTAATTTACATGCAGTTCCCTGCATATATGCGTTGTTGTTTTTGCCTGGTATGCTGATATTTGCTAAAGAGCATGAAACATAATGCATAGCTGAGGCTTGTTAAGGGACCAGACTAAAAAAACATGCTTAACAATGGGACAGTTGGCTCAGGCCAACACTGTTTGGAATAATACAAAACGACTCACAATCAAGTGCAACCCTTGTTGTCAAAGTCAACCTGGTGGAGTCGGTGGATGACCAACGTCATTAGGAGTGTATTTCAGTATTCCAAAGTTCGCTATTTCAATTCTTAAACACACAGAGAGTTTTATGGCAGATTCCGATCCGACATCACAACTGTCCATATGTGTATATATATATAAAATACAGAATATATATTCTGTATTTTCACACTTTAATTTGTACAAAAGAAATTGAGGAAAATACACAAACATATTGTCCTCTACATGTCACTCATTATTTTTCTGTTTTATTTGACAAAAAAATCATCAGTTTTATCTTTTTACAGTTGACAATGTGATTATTATTATTAACAACAACAATTGTAAAAATATCTATATATGTTTCAGTCAGTACCACTTAATTCAATTGTATGGTTCTGTTCTGGGACATCCCCATCCTCACCATCCTCAACCAACTGGCGGACTCCGGTCCAAATCCGGGCCGTGACTCTTCATTAAAAAAATATATATAAATACTTCAGCGGCCTTGTTTGACTTTTAAGAGACTTTTAATCAGGCATAACGACACCAGCCCAGTGGAGCCACTTGGGTCCTATGGGTTGCTATCATATACTGTGTAGCCGGGTTGCTACGTAGAGAGAAGCACGCAGATGGAGACACACGGATGAAGGCGAAATATGGTGTTATCAAAAGTTAGGAAAGTTGACGTGGAAAACCGAGTCTTCCGAGAAGAGTGGACAGAAAAAGTATGTGTTTGTTCTTCCTGCAGTGAGCTCAACAAGACTGGTGTGTCCCATTTGCTCTGAGTCTGTTGCGGTTGTCAAAAGCGGCAATTTAAAACGCCATTATGAAACCAAACACAGACACTTTCTCATTCCCTCTCCACACAACAGCGGACATACGAGTGTTCAACAAATCCCCCTCTTAGCCACAACAGCCACAAGACGCACAGAAATATTAGGAGAGGATGTTCAGTCACAGCTCACTGCTGCTATTAAAAGTGCAATGTGCATAGGCTGGATTGATGAATCAACTGATATTAGTGACAATGCTCAGCTTTTGGTACATCTCAGATTTTACCACGCAGAGAGAAAGATTTCTGTGAGGACATTTTAGGCATCACAGCACTTACAACACACACCAGAGGGGAAGACATATACTTAGCTATAAAAGAAATGTTAACACGGAGAGGTATCAGTATGAAAGATGTGTCCATCACCACCGATGGAGCTCCCTCCATGATGGGTAAAGAAAAAGGAGCAGTAACTCGAATGAGAGAGGACAACCCAGACCTCTCCTCATATCACTGCAGTATCCATCAGTCTGTTCTGTGCTCTACTCTTTCAGAAGAGTATGCAGAGGTTATGAATACTGTGATGAAACTTAGCAACTTTCTCAGGGCATCGTCATCACATAAACATCGCCTCCTTCGAGAATTCCTGACGGAAGTTGATGCAAATTCAAATGAACTACTGCTGCACTGGAATGTTAGATGGTTGAGCAAAGGCAGTTCTAGCACACGTTTGGGCCATTCGAAATTAAATAAAAATGTTCCTGGAACAACAGAAGAATCTTAAAGGCCAGACAGTTTGCTCAGTTTTTGGAAGATGAGAGATTTTATGGCCTTCTTAGTTGACATAACCTCACACCTAAATGACCTCAACTTAAAACTGCAGGGCAAGAACAACTCTGTGTGTGATTTGGTAGCAGCTGTCCAGTCTTTCCAATGGAAGTTGGAGATTTTCAAAGTGGATCTCCAAGAGAACTTTACACATTTTCCAGCAATGATTTTCAGGGTGAGAGAGATATGTCTTCTCATGTTGAGTTCATACAAAAACTGATTGGAAACTTCAGTGATCGTTTTGATGACTTCAGCCTGGGAGAACAGGTCCTCCTTTTCATTCAGAATCCTTGTGGGTAGATATGGCATCTCTACAGATGGAACGCCATTATGAAACCAAACACAGACACTTTCTCATTCCCTCTCCACACAACAGCGGACATACGAGTGTTCGCTGAGAATACAGTGGATTTTGGGACAACATAAAAAGCCCTTTACAGATGGGAGTATCGTTAAAGAGTGCATGAATGCTGTGTCCGAAACACTTCTGGATGGAAAAGAAAGACGTGAACTGACTCCCTGGTCTCACTAAAGTGGCAGTACACACCTTGACAATGTTTGGCTCCACATACAGTTGCGAATCAGCATTCTCAACACTTAACATTATTAAGACCAAATACCGTTCAAGAATGACTAATGAACATTTACATGCCTGTTTGAGAATGGCACTGACCCCATTCCTCCCAAGGTTCAAAATACTAGCAGAGAAAGCTGAAGCCAATTTCTCCCACTGAATTAGGGAAGTAGGCCTACAGACAATAGGCTACATGTGAATGAACCTATTATTTTATTCTTGTTACTTTTTTACTTTTTCTAAGAAGTTTTTGCTTCAATCTTTAAAGGGGACATATTATGAAAATTCCACTTTTTTAGTGCTTCTACACATTAATTTGGTATCTGGCATGTCTACCAACCCAAAAACGCTGGAAAAAAAACACTTGCGCGTTTTGTTATGGTTCCTCTACGTCAGAAATGTCATGCTTGAGTGACAGAGAAGGAGCTTCCTGTGTACTCTCTGATCACAATACAGTGGGAGTCTCCCTGCATGGCCTTGGCCCATCCCCCCTGCCCCCCCACACTCGTTACAGATAAGACATTTGCCAGAGCACTTCATTTCGTTATTGCAAAGCTCGGATACACTTGGAATAGCTAGCTAGCAGCATGAAGCAAATTAAGTCCTCAAGATGCGCTGCGGTCGGCTGCACAGATCCGCACAGATCTATACATCACGTTCCAGCCTCAGAAGACACAAGAGCGAAATGGATTGATTTCATATTGGCAAAAGTCTTTTTGTGTGCGCAAACCATGTTGAATTGGACTGTTTTACCAACCTGGGCCAATATAACTCTGGACTCGCAACAAGACTGACCTTGCAAGCGGGATCGGTACCATCTATCCATCGCAAACGGTAACTTACATAAACGCCACAGGAACGGACGACTCAGGGGGTTGCTTTCCAGCCTTTTATTGATGTGATCCGACGCAGGCCAGCGGCAGTCATTCATTCGTGTGTCCGGCTGGCAGAGGAAGACAGAGAGCTTCCACGATGTGAGCAGCGAGCTGTGCTAACGTTAGCAACAGGTTGTTACAGTGATGGAGATGCAGCCAGGTCCCCAGCAGCTCTGATGTCTCCCACTCACACGAGTCGCGTCCCGATGACAGGAAGCAGCTTTGTCCACAGACCACAGATGACCATATGCTACATATTTCGGTGTACCGCTGTGTGTCAATAAATAGCAAGGGGGAGGGGGGAGCTGGCTCATTAGCATTTAAAGGAACATGCACTCAAAACAGCTCACTCTGTGGAGGGCTGTTTTAGACAGGGTAAAAAGGGGGGTGCTGTTTTAAATGATCCTTGTGGTATTTTGACACCATATCAACTTGTGGTAAAATGGGCATAATATGTCCCCTTTAAGTGGTTGTTAAACTCAGTTCAACCTAAAGCACTTTATATGTTTGTCTTTGAGGATGTTACATCTTTATGGTTAAAAGGAATGTAGGCCTATATGCAAATTCCAAGACAAAATGTTTATTGCATTTTGTTTCATGTTTGTCCAGCATAGGCATTGTATTTTTACCAGTTTGTGTTTGATTTGTATTGTTACAAAAGCAACCTTGTGCAATAAAAATGTTAATTAAACTGATTTAGTCAGAGCCCATATTTGTACGTCTCTAATTATCCGGACCCCAGAAGGGGAGGAGGGTTGATGTCTGGACCTCTTGCAATTTTAGTTGTAGACCCCTGACCTACATGGAAAGTCTAAGGCAGCAGCTCAAGACCACCCCATCACAATAACATGACATAATTGAGTCGGATACAGCATGAGAATGAGTTGTTTTTTTGGAAGGCATAAGATGGAGGAAGCAGGAAAAGTAAGCAGGATAAAGTGGCTAAGTAACATGTCTTAGCTAGTTCTTATCACATGTATGTTCAAGTGGACATATAACTGTATTTTTGGTTAAAAAACAGGGTGAAAAGCTTGTGAAATACATGTGATGCACCTGGACACATTGTCAGTGATGTAACCTGGGGTCATTGGGTGTTTCGGGTCTTTCAACAATCAGACACCCTCACCCAAGCCCCGGCTTGTGTCCAGGTAGCGCTACCCCACCCAAGGCTCTCCTCTCCTGATCCACAGCCACTTTGATGTAACTTCTGCTGCCTCGGTGGCCACCTTGATGGCCCTTCGCCTACTGGCTCCTGTGATGCCTAGCATTTTGTAGGCCCTGCAGAAAGACTGTCCTGCAAACCCTCTGCATCCCACCTCAGTGGGCTTGCACCTCGCTCGCCACCCTTTGCTTCGGCATTCTTCGACTAGCTCACCATACTTTTCCCTCTTCCTCTCGTTGGCCTCCTCAATATGGTCCTCCTCAAGGCCCTTCAGGATCCACCTGCTCCCTGGGAGAGATTTTGTTGTCACAGTCAGGTCATCCATGAAGGCCCTAATAGGGGGCTGTCGGACACCGGACTTGGTGAGGGGCCCTCTGCACTGAACCTCAGTAGACTTCACCAGCATGTTCATGGTGAGTGCGAAAAGGATCACTGAATGATTCCTTTCTCGAGCTTGTGCCACTCTGAGGTTGTAGACCCAGCAGAGACTCTCAGGCTGAAGCTGTTGTAGTGGTCCAGAATTAGGTCCCTCAACTTGCCTGGGATATGGTGCTGGTTAAGTGCCTCTTCGACCAGCTTGTGGGATATAGATCCATAGGTGTTTGCGAGGCCCAGCCAAAGCACCACCAGGTCCCCCTTGTTCTCCCGGGCTTCCCTGATCAGCTGGGTGACCAGACACCCCAATACCTTCGGGATCTGTCCTTTCTTGACCGAGGTGTCAATGTAGGAGTTCCTCGGGAGGTAGTCTGTCAGTCGCCTAGCAACAATGCTGAAGAATATATAAATAAATAAATAAAAAATAAATATCTTTAATTATTTGAAGCTGAGACTGACTCGCAATTGATTGACTGTGTCTACCGGCAGGACTTCGCTACCTTGGCCGCAAGTCAAAGATGGTGTTGATGTCTTTTGGAGCCAGCAACACTTTAATGGTCTTACACAAAATTCTAACCTGTTTTCTGACACTGAGGACACAGTATCTTAGTTTATTTTCATGATAGTAGGTTTTAATCATCAATCACAGCATTATCAGCATCTCTGGTGTTTTCAGATACTTAATTACAACCTGTTCCCCGCTGTTGTAATGACCCAGTTTTCCCACAAGAACAATTACTTTCACCTGAGTCATTATTTAGTCATGTCTCTAATCTCCTCTCTCCCCTTTTCCCCTTATTGCTACGGTGATGTGTTGAACTGATCCACACCAGTGCCGTGTTGACCTTTTAATGACCTTTACACAATTGTTCCCTATGTGAAGACACACTGAAAGGTAAATAAGTCATTCTACTAGGCAGTCATTGTATCCCATCACAGGTTAAAATAGTGGCTCTGGAAGTATGAAATGGATCAGGTATTGTAAGAATATCAATACAATGGACTATTAGACCTGTTGAATGTGAGTATGTGATGAGCACAAATGCATTAATTTGTAGTTTTCTCCATGCAACAACACAGACAGGATGTAAAACGTTTTAATACATTAAAACAAACATAAATAAATGTGGGATTGTTTCACTTGTCCATTTTGATGTTCCAAACACAAGCTGTGCCACTTTGAGAGACTACTGTGACTGTGCGGAATAACATGAACCACTGTCCTCTTGCATGACCCTTGGGTTCTGGAACTCACCCAGGAGAGGACGATGTCTCTCAGCGATAGACGACCAGCAGTCCTCTAAAGTAGAGAGGGGACCCACAGCTAAGATGATGTCGTATTCATCGAGTTTCCATCAGGTACCTCAGTGTACTCTGAGAGTGTAAAAATGGGCAAAATGGGTGAATTAAAGTATGAATTTTAAATAATATTTTCTCTGTGTATATCAGAGCTCTACTCACTCACAGGTGTAAGTACTAACAAACTGAAAGCGATACCAAGTGTGGTTGTGTGCACAGGTGCAGATTCAATGTCTGACTCACGGACATACAGCACCAACCCAGTCTCATCAGAAAACGTACACCACCTATGTTGGTCCACTTGGAAAAACGTAGGCAATTTGAGAGGCCAAATTGTGAGATGCCTACGTTTTTGTCTGCCCATTGTTTTGCATTGGCCTTTGCCCACGTCACGTGACTCTCAAGATCCCGTCTGCGAAAACGAAAACATGGCGGACATTCCTTATATTTTCAGATAAAAATGTCATTTTATAATATAAATAAACATGGGCCGCTTGGAAGACAACGATGTTATATTCCTTCTGTCAGGTAAGTAGTTTATTTTTTATTCGTTTAAAATATTGTAACAATCTGGGTTTACAGTCCGAGTGCTGGCACAGCGAATGTGGAGTCTGTCGATACAGACAATGGAGTGCTATTCATTTGCTAATATTCTATTGTTTTGCCACAGGCTACGGCCCAAGGTAACCTGTGTTACCTGGGATGTGAATACATGGTTGGTGAAACCAGTTCAAGACGCTTAGCTCATCATTGAGGGACGCTACAATATAAATATAAACATAAACAGATAATGTAATGGTATAAGGAAACTAACAGAAACCATTGATGAATGCTTTAGATTAACAAGGGATGTATTTGTCCATTACTCCACAATATCAGATCAATTTGGTTTAATTTATAATATGCAATATGACAATAATGTTTTCAAAACAAGATGTTAGGGCGTTGCGATACATTTTAAGTAACAATTGGTATGTTCTGTTTTTTAATCAAGGAAAATCCAAGTGAAGCTACAGGAGTTTCAGCAACGTCAAAAACTGGGACCGAACAGTTTGTTTGGCTTGATGAGGAACAGGAAGGGCAGCCTCTCCCAAAAAGAAGGAGACCCAAAGAGAAACAGAAGCCGGGTTTAGGCCACTACCACCATCCACATGCATCGAGGAAGATGAGGGAGAGAAATTCTCCTACCATTAAAGAGGTACTTTTATGTTACATACCACAAACACCATTTTATATAATATACTAAATATAATTTTTTATCAAATCCCCAAAGTACGCTGGGGGGTGAAATACAAGTTAATATCACACTGAAAGAATACCTCCGCTGATTAACGTTGATGTTACTGGAATTTAGTACATCAAATTATTTTTCCCTTGCTTCCTAAAATGTTTTTTTTTTTTTGACCAATCATGCTTCCCTGCTGTGATTGATGATTCATTTTTATATTTCAATATTGAAAAGTATTAGGCATTTGTTAATAATTACCATGGAGCAGAGTTTATATCGGTTCCTAACGTTTCAATTTGGTGTGAAACGTTAGGAATGTGTAGTATAGTATAGTGTGTATGTGTATACTAACTTGAATGTGAAAACATATAGCTCAGTCTACTGCAAAAAGTAATAAATACCACATTTAAAGTATAGATCAATTTAAGTTGTATGGATGTATTTATTTATATATATTGAAAATAATGAATATGCTGGTATGCACCACAAAACATTACTCTGATATTAATGTGTTTTTGTTCTATTGAGGTTCTCCCAGTGCTATGTTGAATCAGGGTAAGTTGTAGTGACATTTTTAGAAAACAAACACAATAACGTTGTGTTTTTACTAAGGTGTTACACAAGTAAATAATACATACATGTAGGTCAGAGTAACTAACCTCGGAAATCTTCCTAAAGATGATTGATGTTTGTGAACTTTGTTTCTACCATTATCATGACATTACATCACATTATGTAAATGGGAACATTTGTTTTGCTAGAGTTGTGATATTGTGGTAATAAATTAGAGTATTATATTCATATATTATATCTGAGTGTGTACGTTTACTCTTTAGATTTTTTATCTTTTCACATGTTTTTCGTGGATTTGGACTCACAAACATATGTTGTAGGGCGACAAAAGTGAGAAAAGTGAGCAGCGGAGTCGGTGTTTGTGCGCCGTTATCTTTCCCTCAGATTCTGGGACTATATTAAAGAAGCTGTGCAATTCTTTTTTATAATCATCCGTTTATCGACATCATATTGGCCCGGGACAAGCGTGATTACTAGCAATTTCCACTGTACACAATTTTTTAAGGAGGCAGTACGAAATTTGATCGAGCCGGCTCACAATGATTTCATTTATCATCTAGGGCAGCAGGGCTCCATCTAATTGGCCAAATATATTGACATGCAGAGCGTGAATACATGGCACATTGAACACCATTTATCGGAGTCCAAGCAGTCTTTTGTGATATGTATATCGCCCATGTTGATATTGCGATGACCGTAATTTTTAGATATCTTGTACAGCCCTAGTGTAAATGATTTAAAACCCATAAGCATGATCTGTTTTTTTCCCTGTTCTAAAGCCAAATATGGTTTGCTGCCATCTAGTGGTTATTTTTTTCCAACCAGCTGACTAGTTAATGGGTTTGAAGTCATCAGCGGATAATGAGATGAAATGTTGCTGGTCACCAATGTAATCATGTTATTTTTGCTGATGATAAAGTCAATGGGAATCATGTAAAGTTAAAAGTGCACAGGAAGGAACCCTGTGGAACCCCAAACACTAATTGTTTTTTGTTGGAGTGGAAGTCGACTGTTAATCGATTAGTTGTTGCAGCCCTAGATTGACACACCCAGTTTTTTAGCATTTCCAGTAGGTTCCCATGATCTCCATGATGCATGTGCTAAATGCATAGCTCTGGTAGGAGTATTAGGATGTTCACTGACAATTGATTATCAAATTGTGCAACAATGCTAATATTAATATATATGAGGTCAGATTGAGAGTAAGTGTACTCTTGTTTTGCTCTTTCAGAAGCAATCATTCAATCACTGGAGGAGAGAATTATTACCCAGTGAAGAAGGTACTGAAAAGCAAAAGGCTGAAGGTTTTATTTGTTGTAATTTGAGGTAAAAAAATTCACTTGTAATATACAAAAAAATGTTGTACTACAGAGATCACCACAACTTCAAACTGTAAAGCCATCTGACCATAGGTTTGCTTTTAATGGTAAACATGTTTTCAATGTGTTTCAGGGGAACATAATGGAATTGGTGGAGCAGGAGCCCTGTTCCATGTGGTATGTAGAATGTCTCTTAATTGGATTTGATGTCCCTATAATTACCTAATTTTTACTGCAATATTACAATTAATAAATTAGTATTATATATCGTTAGTTTTTCTTATATAACATTATGCATTTCTTTACTTTTATGTAAATTGTTCCTGAAAAATATTAAGTATAAACTATTGTCTTGACAATTGACTATTACAATAATCAGGTAATTTACACTAATCAGCTTACTGTGTGCATGTTAACATATTCAATGCATATGGCATTTATAGCTCGCTGTGTCTCGTTGCCCTTCTTCCTTGTCAAGTTTTGAATTCCATTCAATGCTAATGTAAAAAAAAATCTTCTTGGTTAATTACAGTGGGAAGACGTGGCGCTTGCAGTGTGTGCCAAAGGAGAACACCAGGAGTTGACATACATACACACAACATGAATATACACAAAATGCATACACACACACACAAATGTGACATAAAACTTTCAATGTTAAATGTTTATTTTTCAAGAAGTTTTTGTTAATATTACTTATAAATATATATATATTGTGGCGTGCACTCATGGGTGTGTCCTCTCACCCAGTGGGTTTATGGGTAATGTAAAAGCTGTTGCTATATATACTTCCCGTATGGAGAACATGTGCCAGTTCTTACCGACTGAGAATAAACAACAGTAAGCAGTACCTGCGTCTCTGTCTTTCCTTGTCCTGCCACATTGGTGACCCCGTTTTTTGGACATGTTCGAGGTAGAGGAGGATAGTGTCCCTTCCTCATCGGGGGAAGACGTGTTTTCTTCCCCGGCGCCCGTGGACCGTGTCTCCACAACGACCATGGCGCCGCAGCTTCTGCGATCGACCAGCTCCGCGGAGCACGTTAAACTGCCGGAGTTTTGGCAGAACGACCCCGCGCCGTGGTTTCAGCACGTCGAGGCTCTCTTCCATCTGCGAGGAGTAACGGCAGACGACTCCAGGTATTTTTTGGTGGTCGCGGCTTTGGACCAGCAAACCACCCGGCGCGTGATGCAGCTCCTGCGAGCCCCGCCGCTGCGAGGAAAGTACGCCGCCATCAGGCAGCTTCTCCTACGACGCTACAGCTTGTCAGCCGCGGAGAGAGCGGACAAGCTACTGTCGCTTCCCGGTTTGGGCGATGGTTCGGCAGTGGACCTGATGGACGAGATGCTGTCGTTGCTGGGCTCCGAGGATGAGGGTTTCCTGTTCCCGCACATCTTTCTGCGCCAGCTCCCGCTGCAGGTGCGCGCAGCCCTCGCCAACTCTTCTTGTTTGGCGGCCGGCGACTTCCGTGGATTGGCTGAGCAGGCGGACCGGATCCTGCTGACTTCGAGGAACGTCTCCGTGCAGAGTGTGGCCGTGGAGTCCTCGCAGTCGACGTTGGAGAACGAGGTTCCGGCATTGACGGCTGCAGTTTCCACCCGCAGACAGCGCGGCCAGCTGTGTTTCTTCCATCAGCGCTTCGGCAGCAAGGCGCGCCGCTGCGTTCCTCCGTGTGCGTTCGAGGCACCGGGAAACGGAAGAGCCGGCGCTCGGTAGCAGCCGTGGGCGCTGGTGATCAAGAGGAGCTGCTGTTCGTTCATGACTCCATATCAGGTAATCAGTTCCTGGTGGACTCCGGCTCGCAGAAGAGCCTTCTCCCTCCTGCAGCTACGGACCTCTCGGCCCGTGGCAGTGGTCCGCGTCTGACAGCGGCTAACGGTTCGGCTATAGAGACGTTTGGTACCAAGTCTGTGACTGTGTGTTTCAATGGACGCAAATTTCTGTGTGATTTTGTTGTAGCCTCCATTACGGTTCCTATTATCGGGGCAGATTTTCTGTGCACTAATGGGTTGTTAGTGGATGTAGCTAATCGCAGGCTCATTGATGCTGTGTCTTTTGCGTCTTTTCCGTGTCAGTCAGGGGGACCCGGGCCGTTAACACACGCTAATTTCGCTGCGTCAGAGGATGTCTTCCAGCGCTTACTGGCGGAATTTCCTTCGCTGACAACGCCCGCATTTTCTGCCGCGGTTACTAAACACGGCGTGGAACATTTCATTCCCACTGCGGGTGCGCCCGTTTTTGCACGTTCGCGTCGCCTCGACACCGTGAAGTTAGCCACCGCGAAGGAGGAGTTTGCTACCATGGAGCGTTTGGGGATCGTTAGGCGGTCCAACAGCCCGTGGGCTTCACCGCTCCACATGGTGCCCAAGGCGGACGGTTCTTGGCGGCCGTGCGGCGATTTCCGCCGTTTAAATAACATTACGGCCCATGACCGTTACCCCATTCCGCATGTTCAGGATTTTTCGATTCGTCTGGCGGGCATGACAATTTTTTCTAAAATCGATTTGGTGCAAGGTTATCATCAGGTGCCTGTGCGGGCAGAGGACGTGCCCAAGACTGCTGTCATTACACCGTTTGGGCTTTTCGAGTTCCTGCGAATGCCGTTCGGCCTCAAAGGCACAGCGCAGACGTTTCAGCGATTGATGGACTCGGTGCTACGTGACCTCGCGTTTGTTTTCGTCTATTTGGACGACATCTTGGTGGCCAGCCCGTCGGCTGATGAGCATTTGTCGCACCTTAGGCAGGTTTTCCAGCGCCTTGATGGGCATGGTCTCATTGTCAACACAGCCAAGTGCCAGTTTGGGCTGTCTGTCATAGACTTTTTGGGCCATCGCATTTCGTCGCAGGGTGCGGTTCCTTTGCCCTCGAAGGTGCATGCAGTTGCGGATTTTCCCCGTCCGGTCTCGGTCAGGTCGCTACAGGAGTTTTTGGGCATGGTAAATTTTTACAATCGTTTCTTGCCTCGTGCGGCCCAACTCCTGCAACCATTGTATGGTGCTTTGAAGCTTAAGAGTGCCAAGGACCCGGTTGACTGGACCCCTGTGAGGATCCAGGCTTTTGAGGGGGCTAAGGCTGCCCTGGCTAACGCGGCGCTTCTGGCGCACCCCGCGTCTCGGGCGCCCTCATGACCGATGCTTCGGATGTGGCTGTTGGTGCAGTTGTTGAACAGCGTGTTGCGGGTGCGTGGCAGCCCCTTGCATTTTTTAGCCGCGGTTTGCGAGACAGTGAGCGAAAATACAGTGTGTTTGACCGGGAACTGTTAGCGTTGTACCTGGCTACACGTCATTTCCGTTTCCTGCTGGAAGGCCGCCCTTTCACGGCCTATGTTGACCACAAACCATTGACGTTTGCTATGGCGAAGGTGACAGGGCCATGGTCTGCTCGCCAGCAGCGCCATCTAGCGGCGATCTCCGAATTCACAACGGACATCCAACATGTGGCAGGTAAAGCGAACCCGGTTGCAGACTGCCTGTCGCGGGTGCTGGTGTGCCCTGTGCATCTTGGGGTTGATTTTGCCGCACTGGCTGCCGATCAACCTGGGGACCCGGGTATCGTTGCACTGAGAGCTGCGAGTACCGGTCTGGAGCTGGAGGAGGCAGTTGTACAAAATGGTGGGCCTGCCCTCCTTTGCGACATCTCCACGGGCCGCCCCCGCCCGGTGGTGCCGGTTGCTTGGCGCCGTCGGGTCTTTGATATGGTGCACTCTCTTTCTCATCCGGGTGTCCGGGCGTCGGTGAAGTTGGTGTCTTCGAAGTTTGTGTGGCCTGGCCTTCGTAAAGAGGTCAAAGAGTGGGCGGCCACGTGTGTGGCGTGTCAGCGCGCGAAAGTTCACCAGCACACTAGGGCGCCCCTCGAGCCATTTTTGATTCCAGCCAGGCGTTTTGATCATGTGCATATCGACCTTGTGGGGCCTCTTCCCCCTTCCCAGGGTTTTACACATCTCCTTACCATGGTAGATCGGACCACTAGGTGGCCAGAGGCGGTTCCTCTGTCTTCCACGACATCTGCGGACGTGGCACGCGCTTTTATTTCAGCTTGGGTCTCGGTTTTGGTGCACCGTCTGATATCACCTCTGACAGAGGCCCGCAGTTCATTTCGGAGCTCTGGTCAGCGCTAGCAAAGTCTTTGGGCACACAGGTTCACCGTACCACTGCCTACCACCCCCAGGCTAACGGTTTGTGTGAACGTTTTCACCGGTCACTTAAGGCGTCATTGCGGGCTGCGCTCTCAGATGCAAACTGGTTGGATCGGTTGCCGTGGGTGATGCTCGGGTTGCACTCGGCTCCTAAGGCCGACCTGGATGCCTCGCCTGCAGAGTTGGTACTCGGTCAGCCGCTCCGCGTCCCAGGGGAGTTTCTGCCTCAGAGCTCGGCCCCCTTTCCGCGTCCTGCGTCACGGGCCGCTTGTGCACCGGTGCCCGTGCATCATTTTTCTCCTCTGCCTTTCGTGCCAACGGATCTCGCGACCGCTCGGTTTGTTTTCGTGCGTCACGATGCTCACTGGTTTCCCCTCCAGCCCCCGTATGACGGCCCGTTTAGAGTGTTAGAGGCGGGTTCTAAAAGTTTCATTCTGGACATGGGCGGGCGTAGGGAGCGTGTTTCGTTAGACAGACTTAAGCCAGCTCATCTTTTGGCCGGCGAAGAGGTGCTACCGGCCCGGGTTCCCGTCGTGGTCGCCCCCCTTCTAAGGCCCCTGTGTTGTTTTCTCCAGTTGTGCCTCCTGATCCTGTGCCTGTTCTAAAGGATGTCCCGTCTGCTTGTTCCACCCCTGCGTTTGCGGATGGGGATCGGCGTAGCCGTTATGGTCGCCTCGTTAAACCCCCTGAGAGGTACTGACTTTTGTCCCATTTTATTTTTTTTTCCCTCTGGGTGTTCGGGGGGGGGCTGTGTGGCGTGCACTCATGGGTGTGTCCTCTCACCCAGTGGGTTTATGGGTAATGTAAAAGCTGTTGCTATATATACTTCCCGTATGGGGAACATGTGCCAGTTCTTACCGACTGAGAATAAACAACAGTAAGCAGTACCTGCGTCTCTGTCTTTCCTTGTCCTGCCACAATATATATATATATACACACACATATATATATATATATATAGACATATATATATACACATATATAGATAGATTGCATGTCAATATATATACAGTATACTGTATATATACTTTATATACAATATATATTTATTATTTGTATTTGTTTAATTGAAAAGACTATCTTGCTGTTTTTTTAGCTTACTGTTCATTTATATTTTAGGAATGTAGTCAACTGCTGAAACCATTTGCTGCTGGAATTGTTTACTGAATTTCATATATGTGAATTATATAATTGATTTAGCCCTTGCCTTATACAGTGTGTCTATCATCTCTATACAGTAATACAAAATAAAAAAAATTAAATTCAAGTAGACAGCAGATTTGTTTTTATTCATCGCTATTACAAAGCAGATAAAAAATGTATTAATGATATCCGAAAAATAATCGTTATGTTCATCATCAGTCCATATCAAATTTATCAAATACACACTAGGAATATATACTGTAAAAATGTGCACTCGCCATACTAAGCCGTCCAAGATGACAGATCCGCTCACGCATGCGCAATCGGTCCTGCCTCGGTATGAATGTAGTTGCGGGGACTTCTTAGATCCTTCGAATTAGAGGTGTAATCTATCATCAAATATTAATATCAAATAACGTGAATAACATTCATGCTCACTGAACGACACAACGCACGGACGATGATTCAAACAGCACGCTACGACATGGTTTACGGCATGGCAGCGTTCACAGCAACCACCATCGCAACGATAAAAACGTTACATTACTACGATTTTTCTGGTGAGATCTGAAAAATATTCGTGATAACTAATAAAATATAGATCGTAAGCATGAACTGGCTGAAGATTGTGGAAGCAAAGACCATATTTTTTGCTAGAAATGGTGTCAGAATGTATTTTAATGTGAGATGTTTAAAATTACATTTACATATCTGAAAATATAAGGAATGTCCGCCATGTTTTCGTTTTCGCAGACGGGATCTTGAGAGTCACGTGACGTGGGCACAGGCCAATGCAAAACAATGGTCAGACAAAAACGTAGACATCTCACAATTTGAGAGGCCAAATTGTGAGAATACTACGTTTTTCCAAGTGGACCAATGTAGGTGGTGTACGTTTTCTGATGAGACTGGGTTGCCAGCTCAACCACACAAGTGCACACATGAAAGAGACACACACACACTTCTTTTCTCTCACGTGTTCAAAAGAAGCATGGAATGACACACAGAAAAAAATACACTGGCATTCACCCAAGTGTGGACAAAAGCACACATGCAGACACCCACGTTAAAACAAGTGTGTGTGCACACACACTCAAACACACACGTATACACAAACCAACAACAGTCTCGGCAACGAAGACTTCTTCTTGGCTCCAAACTGATACTAACCTGAGTCAACTACACGCCTTGCATTTCATTTGTGACAGCATGCAGGGCACATGGGAGGGAGAGCGAGGGTAGTAATCATCCCGATTAGTGGAACAGTGGATTCACAAAGTGCTTGACACCTACAGGGCGACATGAGGAGCAGGGGGAGGGGAGACAGAGGGGAGTCCTGTCTGGTCTTGAGTCTTTCACTGTTCTCCCTGATGCAACGAGTTCTAAAATATTCGCAGCCAGGCGTGAAGGCAAGAAGAGAAAATGTGCAGACGGGGCAGGAGGTGGCGGCTTCGTTTCACAGTGATACCACGATGTTTCACCACCTGGTGTGGGGAGACTTGAAGAGGAGGATGATTGGGTAGAGGGGTCACTGGAGGGTGAAAGGAAGAAGATGCAGAAAAGGAGGATAAAGAAGAAAATTAAAGTGAAGCTTAAAAGTTTGATTTGCCATCTTGACACACCTCCCAACACACACAAACACACGTTCTATTCAGAGGACTAAAACAGGTCAGCACACACGCTCACACACACACACACACACACACACACACTCGCCCACAGATGTAGCCTGACTTGTCAGGCATAGGTTGTGGCATAAGTCTGCTGATACTAACAAAGCAAAGCAGGTCAGCATACACACACACACACACACACACACACACACAAACACAGCTCCATTACATGCTTGTATGTTATGAATATGTTATGAATATTAAACAATCCAAAGAATATACAACAAAATGCCTTGGTTCATGTTACAGTTAATGTGCAATATCAAATTATTTGTCTTGCCCATTGTTAATATGCATAGTAGTAGACCTACATACAGAATATCTTCTTCTTGGTTTGGTGCCATAGATTGAACACATCCCTACACAAAATCTTTTAAAACCAAGCTATCAAAACAGTTGATGTAATATTACACTGTATCTAAAGGGTGGACATTGAGCTGATACCAGGGTTGGAATTAACTGCCCCGTCAAACACCTCCATGATGGGCCTTCCTTTCTTGTTGGCAACAAATGTCCAGCTCCTCGACTTGTGACAGTACAGCAGGAGCTGGGCCCTCCTCCAGTTTTATTATTCTTGGACTTTTTTCTCTTGGCTGTGAACACATCGAAAGCCTACAAATAAAAATAGACTACATGCTTTTTATTAATATAAGAGAACTATTTATACATACCACACAAAGGTGTTTTTGTATTTCATCCTAATTTGCTGCCAGGTGCTCTTTCCACTTGGGTTGAGGCTGAAGTTCTTATTAGAAATAAGAAAATAGAATCATACACTAACAGTCTAGATGCCTTAGTGCTTTGGGGAGATATCTTAATTCGATATTGGTGATTAACAGGCACATTTCAGCAATTTAGTGCATGTGTAGACTATAATTCAGGCATCTTCATTTTTTTCACATATTTTACATGTCCTTTACGTCGCGATCATAATAAGAATTTACGATTTTAGTTACTTAGTTAGTTTAGTTACTTACTTTATTACAATGCATTGCCAACAAGCCCCCCTAGCTTCTTTGTCTGGCACCATGCACCATTACCCAACATCTTACTACCTCTGCTGGCGAACACCCCACTTTTATGCAAGTCAACATGGACAGATTCCACGTCTTAACCAGCCTCATTTATTGTTTAACACACCAGGGTTTAATTGAACCAGGGTTTGTCAACCTCAAGTTAAATCAGAGAAGTCTGAGGAAAAGTGCTAGTTGGTATGGACCTATGGTCCTATGGTCATAGGAAACCAGTACACCACAACATGTGGGCAGCTAATTCCTTTTTACTTACCTAACAACTCCTTTATGCTCATCACGTACTTGGAGTTTAATCTCCTCAGGTGTTTTGCTGCACACAGTTCAGGACTGTTTGAACAGGAACGAGGCAGTGAGATGTGTCTTCAGTGACTAGCAATTCTGGTTACAATTAATTTTTTTACTTCAATTACACTGACTTTGTGACTTTGTCTTATTCTTACAATGCACATGAATGACCTGAACCTCAGTGAAAACTAAAGGCATTCAACACCTGATAATCTGAACCTGGGTTGGCAGAAGGACGAGTTCATATGTCAGCATGTTGTAAATTCTGTAGTCTTTCTGTGTGAATGAAGACAATGAATGAACCCTTTAATATCAGACAAGATTCACCTGTATTGATCCTCACAAGTGACATAGCATCGCAAGGGGATAAATATAGTAAGTATAAAAATATGAATAAGAATAGAAATAAGAAATAATTTTTTTATCCAAAATTTGCAGTAAAGTTTACAACACACAAAATGTGCAGCAGTTGTTTCTTGAAATGTAGATTTAGTTTTTGACTGTAGGTGCTGTGGAGTCGTGTAGTCTAATGGCTGATGGCATGAAGGAGCCCCCCCCCCCCCAAATGCTTTGAGGCACACAGCTAAATGAGCCTGTGGCTGAACGTGCTCCTGAGCTGCCTCAATTCTGCAGAGAGGGGATGAGAGGGGTTGTCCAGGATGGCTCTACTCCCTTTCTCCATCACTGCCTCAACACAGTCCAGTTTCCATCCCCACCACAAAGCTGGCCTTCCTCACCAGCTTGTTCAGTTTGTTGGTGCCACAGCTCCATATGCCACCTCCCCAGCACATGGGGAGGGAGGGAGAGAAGAGAGGAGGGGGACAGGGGTGGGGTTTGAGGGAGGGAGAGCAAGAGTTGAGAGCAGGATTGGTAGTGGGTGAGGAAGACAGTAGCCACTGTAATAACATTATGGTTTCACTAACAGCAATATTAATGTCTTCGACATTCAAACATCATATCATCAGAGGTGAAGACTACAAGCAATCCTGCGAGTCACATCCGCTTCTTTTACTTTTACGAATAATTCACACTGCAAATGATCCAAACCATTGTTTAGTTGGATCCTGACCAAGTCCACTTCCTCTGGTCGAGCTTAACTTTGGTCCAGACTGTGATCTGAACTTTCACACCTGCTACTTTGGTTCGACTAAACAGAAAAGTCTGAAGGTCCAGGCCAAACAAGTTAGGAGTGAAAGTGTCCTAAGCTGCTCTTGCACTTATTGCAACTGTGTCCAGGACAAGATGGAGACAGTTCGAACTGAATGGAGAATATGATGGATGGGGTCGAGATGCAGACACTCCAGAAACACACTTATGATGTTCTTCTGCTTTTCAATATTGAATGTGCACAAATGCATGACATATTTACGCTCATCATTACAAATTCATGTGCAGTTTATCACGTCATTTCTCAGTCTGATTCTTTGCGTTCGAGCGTAGATCCCAGAGGACATTTAGGCTAAAAACATGGTGTGAATGATGCTGTTTCAAGTCAATTTGAATGCCGGGGCTTACGGACACTTGGATCACACCACAGGAGCAGTGTGGAGGCATCTGTTGTTTTTATATGTTTGAAGAAGTGGTCATCATTCACTTCAATTGTATTGGATTTGGCTGCAACACTGTTTACCCCTGAAACTCCAAAAGTGTTTTGTGGACTCTATGGCAAAGCGTTTGAGCATTTATTCCATATCCTTATACCACATGTCAGTTCCCCTTCACTAGTCCTTTGTCAGCACTAGTTGGACATTTGTCGCACTAGTTTAGCATCTTATCGTACTAGTTTAACAAAATCTCTAACTAGTCACTCTTTTTCAGCAACTAGTGGCACTTTTATCCAACTAGTTCCATCAGAGTAACTAGTAACAGTTCGCCGCACTAGTAGCACCAAAGTCCCTACTAGTTGGCTAATGGTTTACTAGTTGAACTAGTGAAGTCAAAATGTGCACTAGTTAACTAGTTGAAGTGTCTTGTGACTTTACTAGTTGAGCTAGTGAGGCTAAAAGTGCTTACTCGTTGAACTAGTATAATCCAAAATGCTTAGTGCTAATGAGGCATAAATCTCTCCCCAGTAAAAATTCCAACCAGCAAAAATGTAGCCCTTTAAAGCCTGATGAGCTTTCACTGTTGTGAACTGCCAGCTCCTTGCTTACTACCCATAGGGAATAAAGCATGCAAATATGTGTGTGCGTCAGATTTAACATTTTTTCTAACAACAATGAAACAAAAGATATTAAATTGTTTTTCTGTTGTGTAAATTAACTGCCTGATTTTTTTCCTTTTTCCACATACTTCACCCACCCCTCCATCGGCGTAGTTGTGAGTAGATAATGTGAGAGTTAAGGAAACTGCGGCTGCTTGACCCAATCCCCTAGATAAACAAAATTTGAAAAAAATAAGTTAACTGATTGAATGAATGTAACCTGATTTGCTCTCGAAATTTACATCCTTCTCTTTCTCTCTTCCTTATTTCCTCACCTCACTCTTTCCTCTTCCTCACTTCTCACTTTCCTCCAACTGCCTTTCCTCCTCTTCCTCCTCTCCAGTCAAATGATCCATTGTGCTCAAAGTAAAACATAAGGAAACAGTGTATGTGTAGAGGGAGAGAGGAGGGGTAGACGTTAAAGTAAATGAGGCAGAATCAGCATGCAGCTGGTCTCAGCAAAACTCAACTCCTCCTATCTGTCTCCAGTGTGATAATTATGTCTCTTTCTGTTCCTCAGTAGCCACTCGTTTCTCCACTCGATCTACTTAACAATGATTATCTGTCTCTTAACCCATCTTTCCTGTCTCATCCTTCTTCAGCTTTTCCTTTGTCTTCCTTTCATCCCTTCATTTTTCCACCATATTGTCGTACCTTTTTATTCGCTGAGGGAAAACTGAGAGAACTATTTGTCCTGTGTAATGTGATTTGGAGCCGATGTTTTGAGTTTAGAGGCTGAATAAAACAAAAAGAACTGTATTTGGACATTTCAGTTTTTTTTAATGTTTGCACAAACAATCTCCGGATACATAAAACATTATATAACAAGCTGCTACTTCATGTCGTGCTCCTCTTGTGTTTTGAATTGCAGCAGAAATCCAAATTCAGAGGTCTTGTCTGTTTAACCCTCATATAAATCCACATGCATTATGGATTCATTTCCAGATTTTGTTTTACTTTGAAGGCACCTTTTAGAAAATGATCCGCCTCACAATTGCTCATGATGACATCTCTCGTGAACTTTACACTGTAGGTCTTCCTCTATGTAGAAGTGCTTCACTTGTAAATCAGACCTTTTTTTAAACGAATAATTGACTCCTTCATGTTCATCCAACAAAGTCTTTGTCATCTTCTTGGTCACAATGAGCTGCTCCTACGCCTGAGAAACCACAAGAACCTGCACAGAAACCACAATAAACATCAAATTCATTCTTCGATCCATCTTACCCACCTCACATCACCTCCCATATAACATGAGGTTGAATTGGATCAGTGGTATTGGATGTGAGAAGGATGGTGCATTTTCACACTTTGCACTTGTGAATGGGACAGTGTTGACCACAGCCGAGAGATCCTAATCCCTGTGGGAAACATTTGCAATCACTTTTTTCACGAATTTTTATGCCATGGGCTATAAATACCAAACTGTTTGCAGAGTGACTCAACAGTGTCCCCTATCCTCTGTCCAAAATGTAATTAAATCACTTTTTTTATCATCAATTCAATCATCATTAACTAATTGCTCTCTGGTCCAAAGTTATATTGCTGGATCCCTCTGTATGTAGGAGAGACATCTTGAAAAGTTTGATTCTCCTCTCACTCAGTTGGTGACAACCCAGATGACAGCTACCCAAAGGTGAAGTCAAAGATTCTTGATCATCACCTGGTGGCTGGCTGCAGTATAGATCATAAATCCTGCTTCCTCCGTGTTAGTGGATTGGACATGGACCAAACTAAAAGCATATGCCAAATACATTTTTCTTGAAGGGATAGTTACGGTCCTTTTAGGTAGTTCTGATCTCACTGATGTATGTTCAAGTGTTAACTATTTTTAAAGCCCCTGGTAATGAAACTAATTTTAATATTGCTGCCTCTTTATGATCCACAACATTGTCTCAGGTGCAATGTTCCATTTGCTCACAAGAGGAGGGGGAAGTATGGATTTCTCGTACCAAATACTCAATGGCTATGCTAAATCAGTTGTAATATTGTTCGAAGATTGTCTTTACTGACATATAGGTTTATATTTTATGTATCTTTATTTTTATATGAATATGTATTTTTTTTTCACTCCTTCCAAAACAAATGCACATGATGAGGACCGAGGTCTTTTACGACAGGTGACAGTGGAGCTCTACTGCTTTTGTCCACAGAGGCTCCAAAATCTAAAATGAAAAGTTCATTGTAGGAGCTTTAGTTTGATGACATGAAAACGGGTGAAACATCAGAATTGACAGCTGACACTGACCAGTGATTGGTCTAATCAGTTCATCCTAAGATCACTATTTCTAAGACTGGAAGATTGTTCTGTTCATATCAGGGGTATTTTAGCTTCATTTCTGGATAGTGGAGGACAGGGAGAGGAGTCGTCCATCTTTATGAACAGTCTATTGCTGGTAGGCAAAGGACTACATTTGACCTTTGCAGTCAGCCAGGCATGCTGTTCACTCTACTTCCTGTTTTTTTGGATGCAAAGCCATAGCTCCTTAGTCAACACACAAGCTTAAAAGTGGTATTGATCTTCTTATCTAACTCTGCAAATTATTTCAGTCCTCAGACTTCACTTAAGAAATTATGTTTTGCAGCCGTGTATTTTCCTCCTCCATACTTTCTGCAAACCATTCATACTGTATGCAGTGTGGTTTTAACTGTAAATCATCAATGCAAGGCCTTTTATGGAATATGAGCACCTTAATGTCTTGTGTGTCAGACATCTAGCATCTTTTGAAAAGGCAGGGTATCTACTCTTCTGCTGAAGGCTCCGAGACTGTAAAGCTTCTTTAGGTCCGGCTATAGTGGAACATGATTTCAGCAGACAGCTCCTGCTGTGAACGAGTGTAATCATGTGAGTGTGAAGCAAGGCGTCAGTGATGAAGAGGAGCTGTGTGCTCAGTAAGCCTTCTCTGAAGGGAGGAGGCTTATTAAATCAAACTCTCGATATTGTTAGTCTGAAAATCTTCCCCCAAAGGCTGGTGGGTGTATGAGTGATATTGCCCACCCCCCCTTAGATTTAATCGCCTGTCTGGACTTGTTGAATTTAGTTTTTGATTTGTGATTTGCATTTCTATCAATATTCTATTATTTTATCTGAGCATAATAATACTAGAGGGAGGAAAGCAGTTGCTATGGCAGCTGAGATAAGAAGGCGAGATTTTTGACTTTTGGTTTTAGACTGATCTTAAATATAAGAATGTTATTTCAGACCCCAGGGTACATTATATTATTAATAATGCATTCTGCCATAATGTGAAACTCATTTTCAAGTTCAAACACTGAGGTCGGGGAGTTGAGCTGCAGGATCATACAACAGTTTGGCACCATGTCCACTCTGGTGTGAGCTTTAGAAGATGGTGATGTCAACTAATGAATAACAGTTGTTTGGGCCTAAATAACCGCAGTAGTGAGTGCTACCAAACTTTTAGAAATCACAACCTTTGAAAGTATCAGAAACTTTAAGCCTGCATGGTTTCATGCTATCTACAGCTTATTTAGATGAATCAATCATTTACCATATGATATGAAATAGGTTATTATTATTGTCATTATTATTACAAAATTCGTTGTTATTATACATATACAATGTGTACAGGGTATACATTTCCCCATTTCATTGAGGTCAAAACAAAATCCACTAAAAATAACAGTCATTTTTGTGTTCTGGTTCATTTCATGTGGCATGAAGTCTCATTATTTTGTGCCTCTGGGGTGAAATAATTTCACATCTTTTTAGTTAAGTACTTTTCCAACATCTTTTTGACTTGTGATGAACTTGATACTCTTATCTTGAGAAAAGAAATGCATCTAGTAACCTTTTGCTTTTATCGATTTTAAAGCTGCGTAATTATATTTTTTGAGCAATTTCTAAGTTGTTATTGTAACATTGACCTCCATTTACAGACTTGTTTTGACACCCCTAGAAATGAAGATCACTGTTTGTAGCTCTATTTTAGTTTCCACCAACTACTGAGAAAATTAATTCCTTTACTCCTTGGCTGACAAATGCTTCAGTATGTACAACAGCTCATTGCTGGATGGTTTGTCTGTTGTTTGGTGCTGTTCAAGTACATACCAATGAGTTGTTTGACTACTTTGACTGCCAGCTGAATGTGGTTGATGAGTGACATGGCAATAAAACTAAAGCAGTGAGCTGAGAGATGCTATAAGGCTGTGTAGAATCCCCTTCTTTGGGGATTGAAAACAATCCCTTACACATTACACAGTCCCACTGCTGATATAGCCACATGAATACATGCAGTCTTATCTTTCACTTATTTTTACTTTAGATACCACAATGCAATTCAAAAATACATCACTATTATCTTAGCAGTACTCGTATTCAATGATCGTGATTATGTCCTATAATTTATGATCAGTCAAACTGTCTTTACTGCGGACTGTAAAATAGACACTTATTTTTACATCTCAAAGAAGATTGGTTTCATAGTGCAAAATCTGTCGAACAACGATGTGCTCATATCCCAGGGAGCTGTCAGACGGTCTGTAAATCAGTCCTCTAATCAATATTAATGAGCCATCTCCAGGATTCGTCTCTTTAAACAATTACCCATGAGTCTGGCTGTCAGCTTTCTAGCTTTGGAAACAGTGGAACAAAGCAGAGGCTGATGAAAATTCTACCCAAATGTGCACGGGCTCACAGTCATACATTTTACAGCTGATTAGATGAGCCTGTTTTCAGATCCGATTTTTCATCAGCTCAGTGAATATTCTAAATTGTATAAATCATTTAGACTTTAAAAACTGTTAATTCTACACATTCTGCAGGGAGCTTGTGTTGTTCCAGATATAGGAAATCAGAACAAACCAAAACAGTTACAAAATCTCACGAATATCACTGCACAAATCTGGGCTACTGTAAAAAACATGGCCACCTCCGTAGACAAGGCACCCGCACCATAAATATAAAGGGCTCTGTTACGCCCCCTGGTGGCTTGGAGTAGGGCATAACATAAGGGCAACAGGTTTGGGGAAAAGAGGGTGCAGTCACACAAATACCAGGACCCGATATGATGTAAAGAAAGTGTTTATTTACAGAAAGCAACACAGGGATCAACAAGGACTGTCAGTGGCACCAAAGAAAAGAACATAAACAAACCCAACCCCCCCCCTTTACAGGTGCTTAGCACCCAAAAGTACAGCGGGTGGTGCTCACTCTAACCTGGGGGATTAACAAGAAGTAAACCTACGTGTGTGTTATATGTAGACCCCGGAGTATCTTACCTGTCCTCAATGTCCCTGTGCGCACAACAAAACAAAAGTTAACAAAGACAAAACACAAAAGTGGGCTGCTAGCAACTTAAATAACTCGGTTTAACCAATGTGGTTAAACTAAAGATAAATCAATACGCCAGCGAACACTCCAGCAAGACCAAGCAAAACACCAACAGCGCTCAGCCCGCGCTCAGCCCGCGCTCAGCCCGCGCTCAGCCCGCGCTCAGCCCGCGCTCAGCCCGCGCTCAGCCCGCGCTCAGCCCGTTGCTAAACAAAGGACTATTTAAAGGGGAATGGTTGATTGGAGATCTGGAACAGGTGTGGTGATTTGCTGACTGGAACCAGGTGTGCACCTCTGTGAAGTAGGAGAGAGAAACCAGGAGGAGGAGACAAAACACAAAACAGAACACAATACATGTATATGTACAAGACATATAGAACACTGTACGGAACAGGCTCATTCTAGGAAAGAAAACAAATTCGTAGAATTTAGATGAAACACACTAGTGAAAAAACATCACCAGGATTATTCAATAATAATAATAAAGTTTGCCAACAGATCCCTTTCACCTAAATCTTACACACTGGACCTTTTACGTTACTACGACAGTGATTCAATTGTTGGTCGGCTGAGTCAGTTTATGTGAGTGCATATACATGACAGGGTGTAAGGGTTAAGTTGCATAACTGCTCGTGTACAATATTTGGAAAAAGAGGAAAACGCACATTAATTCTGACAAGATATGAGGTATTTAACAGGAAACACTGTGGTGGGGAGGGTTAAGGACACATAAAATATGTGAAAAAATGAATCATAGACTACACAGATACACTAATAATGAATTAATATATTTACCATGAAGCACTTGTATGTGTATGATTCTATTTTGTTAAGTATAAAAATTATTATAAGGATACTTTCAGCTGCAACCAGAGGAAAGCATAACTGGCAACAATCACTAGCATTATTAGTTCACAGCATAATACTGTGTGCAGATGTTATGTTATTTACACATATACTATTTTCCTGATGTGTTTATATCTCATTCATCCACAATTTTCTGCAAACCTTGAACTTAACATGTGGGGGACATGCACTTTAAAAGCAGCTCAGTTTAATAAAACCCGAAATTGTTCATTTTATATAACCAGAAATTGATTAGATATTGACTATATATGGTCTCCATAAGTTTACCCATGCAGCCCAAAGGCTTTTTGTAGTTGTAACTACATGTAAGTTTTTAAAACCTTGTTTCCTTCCGTGTTTGCTTGCACATACAGGTCATAGCGTGTATGTGTGTGTATGTGTGTGTGTGTATTTTTTGTTGTTCCTGTATCTGCAACTGTGTGTGGGCAAGGTGATGGAGTAAAGAGAGGACAGGCTGCGGCGTGAATAATCCCGCTGTGTCACTTCAAATACACAGTCCAAAAAGTCTGCACAGAGGAATAAAGTTAGTTTGGACAGGAGAGGAGGAGAAGAGGGGTGAGAGTGGTAAAGTGAGGGGGCAGGATTTGAGAGGAGGGGGTGAAGGAGAGAAAGAAAAAAGATGAAACTAAAAGATTTTCTGATGTTGCTAAATGTGGATATGGGGAGGAGAACAAAGAGGAAGGAGATTAATCACACAGGAGGAGTGAGGAGGAGGAGGAGAAGGGACGAGAAGAGTAAATGAGGACAGGAAGAGAGAGGAAGAGGAAGAGGTGAGTGGAGGACACAAAATAAAAAGGACAAGACAGGAGGTGTCACATGCAGAGAGTGTGTGTGTGTGTGTGTGTGTGTGTGTGTGTGTGTGTGAGAGATGAGGGGAAAGGTTGACAAGTTTATGATGTCATCAGGTGACACTTAGTTGACAGGGGCCACGCAACAGATGGGGCGGGGGTTTGGAGTGAAAGTGTGTGTTTGTATCTATGATTTTTAACCTATGTGTGTTCAACTCTTGTCTAAATGTGTGTGTGTGTGTGTGTGTGTGTGTGTGCGTGTGTGCGTGTGTGTGTGTTTTGAGTGCAGGGACACCTTTACGTTCAGAAGTGATGCGATGCTAATTGGTCCAAAAGGTTAGCAGGTTCAAGTTGCACGTTCATCATGTGGACATCACAGCAGCTCGCGATCATGGCTGACGTTTTCAGGGGCCTTTCAATGACGTGAACTCTTCTGTGTCTTTTAGTATTTGACCCTTTTTAAGTTTCTGTTTTGCTTCAGATGAGTACAGACTGAATGTGAAGAGTTCAGAGGACATAGCTGGAGAGAAGAGGAAGACGAGCACCATAAGAAACTGTTCATGTATTCTGTGGTCAGGGGAGGACCCAGGAAAACCCAGGAGCAGGGTCTCCATAGAGCCCATTAGTCTCTGTTGATAGTATCGAAGAGCTTATGGCCTTCATGAAACATTTTTTTGCTTCTCATTTTGTTACATGTACACAAGTGCATTCTTAATATATTTACATTTTTCTGCCACTTCTACTATATTACTGTTCACTGACCTAATAAAAATTCTAAAATTTAACCAAAACTACAACCTTATACTAAAAAGCACTTCAACACCTGAGAGTCTGGCCCATGGTCAGAACCACGGCCTTTGTTACATCAGCTACATTTGATCTGGTTAGTTTTGGTTTTACATGAAATCTAGAGGGCGCACTAAAGAGTTGTATGACATACGCATGTCCATTTGTCATATGTGGGCTGCGTCTACCTATACTTGACATTGATTGGTTTGTAGACAGGCGTCCGTCTGTGTGTTGTCAATTCAACTATTGTATTCACTGACTTTTTTGAATGAAGTGCATATAAAGATAATCTTTATGTTTGGATCGTCACTCAAGCATTATATCGTTGAAGGCAAAGACTACAAGCAATCCTGCCAGCTGCTTCCTCTTCTTTTTCTTCTTCTGTTGTTTTATGCTGTCTCGACTTCCTGCAATTAGTCCAAAAATACATTCACACTGCAAACAATCTGAACCATGGTTTACTTTGATCTGGTCTGAGACCTCTTGTGCCTTATACACTACAAAAAGTGCTGCAAGGGAAGTAATTGGCAAAACATGTTATCTGTAAATAAAGATGATTTCTGGGGAGACAGGTGAGTCTATGGCAAAGTCCACTGTAGTCCTCCATTCACATTATCCATTACATTTCTACCAATCTGTTCTCCTTCTGTGTACCTGACCTGTACAAGTTTTATTGTTTGTTCTTTTGATATAAATGCTGAATAGCTCATTTGGAGCTTTTATTGGTTCCTCAAGACATTATGTACTTTTCATTTCCCTGCAGTTTAAAACACTCTTTCATTAGATTTGTTTACGTAACAAGCACTTTTTAATTTTTTTTATAGTTATATCTACTAATTTGAATATATATAGCCCCAGGTATGTGAACATAAAGCCTAGACAAAATGACTAGAAGGGCTGTTGAAGTTGAATAAATCAAACAAATTGCACTTATACTACATCATCTCAGAGGGCACACAGGGCAAAACAATGAAGTGCACCTCAAGTCATTAGCAAAGTCATTATGTTCTCAATTAATGTTAGTACACAGAGCTACAGAACATTCCTACAGTGTTGGAGTAGAACTGAATGTGGTGTTTCTGAAGTTTGAAGTAACAAAAAGTTTCTGCTACTTCAATGTCACATTTAATATGAGTTTAATCATCTCAATACATTCTTATATATCTCACAACTGAACGAGAGAACACACACACACACTCACCCCTAGTTTTAGAAAAGTTGCTAATTGCTGTTGAGAAGCCATTTGGGGAATGTGAAAGGTTGCCAGCTCCAAGTTGTGAGGGTGTGTGTCTGGTTGTGTAGGCCCTGCTATCAGTGGAAAATCATACAAGTCGATGCAGGCTGCAAACTAACGTCCTAATTTCCGATCTGAAGGCGAGTCCCTTCAGCAGTGTATCTTCAGTCTTGTAGAAACGGTGAAATGTTCTCTGCCTCGCTCCTACATTACACAGGGTGACATCATTTGTCACAGCTGAAAAATACATCTTACAATGTTACAGAGCAATAGCTATTTTTGGGTTAAAATAAGAACTTTTACAAGGATAAGGAAACATTGTGGACTTTATGTGAACTTTTACTATGTGAACTTTATTTTGGTTGCAATACTAATTACTTGGTTTACGTTATGGAACCATCTTTGTCCTGCATAAAAAAATACTATTGTTGAAAAGGGAGACAAACAGTTATTTGACTGGCTTTGCTATCTGGATCCACTGATGTTGTCATTCTTTCTGGGAGGGGAGTCTTGCTCGATGCATAATCACTATCACTAATTACCTCTGTCAAGAGGGTTTCTTCGTCTGCATCTGTTTGTTTGTTTGTTAGCAGGATTACACAAAAACTGTGCAACCAATTTCCATGACATTTTGTGGAAGGTTGGTGCATATTGCGTGTTTAGACCAGTGTGGGCAATTTGGTGCAGATCCAAATAACACTTAACAATTTAAATGTGGTTACATAAGGAGACTCCTGAGTGTGATTTTAGTTCTAAGTGAGAGTGGTTTAATCTAAAACAAAACCACCTCTTTCGCAAAACGATCACGTGTTCATTCAAATCTTGAATTGTATCCATCCATTTACAGTTCAACTCTGACCTTCTGTACTTTACTCAACTGTTTTCCTGTTCAATGATGGTTATTATCTGTCCTTGTATGTGTCTATCATCCGCCTTAGTCCTAAATAAAGTGTCCGACTCTATATTGAACTATATTGAACCAAAATCTTGCTTTTAGGTATAATACTCTGTGTTTCCACTGTATAACACAGTTTTACGTAAGAGATCATAACAGAAAATGATCCAGCAAGCAAAGGCAATTATTCACTGCAAACAGATTCTCAACATTTACCATATTCAGCTTGATGGAAGGCAAAGATTTCACAAGCAATTTTCAGATTTACCGCGCTGTTTTTTTTTCACTCCAGGCACAGATTTATAGATAGTATCGTCTATACATACAAGAGAGATGACTCGAATGTGCGTCCCTAAATGTGGGATTTATTTGAACTTACACTGGAGTATAATTTATTGATCTGTTACACCCTTATTTTAAGAAACAGACTGATCTTTCAACAAAAGACAATTGTAAGAAACTGTGCCCAGATGAATAGCAGAGGAGAATGTGTGACAATATATTCAGTTCACATCTTTCTATTAAGAAAAACAGTCATGTTTCCTTGTTTCCTTCCTCGGTGCTGGTATTTCTGCTCGCTGTGAGGAGGAGACAGCTCAGTGGTTTGGAAACAGGCTGGAATGACCCCCCAGAGTGATTAGAGGATAAAATATTGCAAAACATTGTAATGCAGGCTACTGGGGGCACATTTTCAAATGCATAGAGCTGCAACATTATTTGAATAACTGTACTATAAGTCTGTTATAAAAAATGAAAAAATTGTTGGGCTCCGTTCATACATTTCCATCACTTTTGCTTGGAGCGGAGCTAAGCATCAACTACACATACATCTCTGTGAATAACATGAATCGAATTGATATTAGTCAAACCTTTGACAGAGATCAACCTGTCCCGACTGCTCGCTCTCATTATTGCTCTCATGCTCTTCTTTAAACAATGCAAAAATAGAAGAGAGAGGTCAACACATTAGGTATGTTTCTATGGTAACCTGCCGTTTAATATACTTTGCACACTGATTCGTCAGGTTGATTCAAGTGTTTGCAGTGTCCTAAAGTGCAATTTTAATTTACGTGGGCACGGTGTACTTATTTTGTTTTGTAGCTGAGGAACAGGTTCTGTTTTTGTACAAGCTTCCATCTTGTGTATGAAGTCATGACTGTTACATTGATCAGTAATGGAGAGTAGAGCAGATTCATGTTTGTAAGAAGATATTGCCCAAGTGTAAAGTACACACACACACAAACACGCACAAACTTATCAGGACTATTGGTAAAGTAGGGGTTTGTATTGACTTCCATTCATTGTATCGTTATCCTAACTAAGACCAATTCATGCCTAAATTTACACTGGGTTCTAAAGAGGTGGCAAAATTAGTACACACACACACACACATTGAGAGAGGTACTGTTCATCAATTCCTCCATCTTTCAGTCTCAAGCCATCTCGTTCTCTAAGTGAAATTTTTGGAAACTTTTGGAACTCTTGATTTCCTGTTTTATTTTGATATCTCTTACCCTGTGTGTCTGTTGGATAGTGTACTTCCTGTCTTTGGGATGGTCTGCCCAGCCCAGATGTGTTTCGCCTGTGTCCCTGCCTAGTCTCTGTGGCCTCTGTGGTCTCTGTCAGTTCGCCTGTTCATCTCCCAGTCTTGTATTATTATCCTGCTCAGTTCATTTGATTTTGCTGGAGTATTTTTGAGTTTGGACTTTCTGTCTGCATTTCGGCTTCTGGGAAAACAAAATAGGAAACAATCCAGCAGACATGCAGCAATATTAGCACTGATTTGAAAATGTGTTTGTATCCACCTGATAATAATCACTGTTCTTAATCACATTGTGTGGCAGTGAATTTATCAGTAGATTCTCCGAGGCATTAATATTGCAAATGACAACCTTATTAAATACCAGCCTATCTGTGAAATTCTCTGACCTGACCTCATGTTGACCGCTTTGAAATCATGTGACACCAGACACACTGTCCTGAGTGATGAGGATGTGTTTTATAATTAATTGTAAACTCACTGGAGCTGTTTTGATGTGACGGTTTGGTTTCAGGAGACCTGTCTTTGTCCGAGGTCAAGAAATACAAGCTGTCTTCATGGTGTTGTCACAGTCATTCACTGGAATAGAGATGTGAGGTGACACACACACACACACACACACACACACACACACACACACAGAATGTAGATGTTGGGGTGGAAATGTGTCATGGCATGTAGATCACCTCACTTTCTTTCTTTCTTTGCCATCATTACTCCTTCTCTCTATTTTCTCTCTACACTCCCCCTGTCTTATGTTCCCCCTCTTTCTTTCGACACCTGTCACTATCCAGTCCTTAACGTCCCTTCAGCCTATAAAACGTGTCTGCTCGCCTCACTGTCACTGCATGACTGCATGTGTGTGATGAAAGTGTGTGTCCACTGGAGCATGTGTGTGTGTGTGTGTGTGTTTGTGTCTGGTTGTGTCAGCCATCTTATCAGTTGAAAATCATGTGTACGTCAGTGAGGGCTGCAAAGTAAGTTCCTAACGTTTGATCTGCAGGCTAGTCACTTCAGCAGTGTCTCTCACCCTCTGGCTCTGTAGACACGTCCATCTCACATGGTTAAGTCTCATTGACCTATCCTGTGTCCCTCTGTGTCCTTTCAGGAGCTTCTGCCTGTGGTGTTAGATCCTGTAAGGTCTGTATTCTCTCTCCTCAGGAACAAATGGTAGACAACGGTATTTCATGAGTAGCTAATGACTACATAACAATTTTTTTTTTTACATTTCTCTGGTGGAGACCAAATCCGAGCTTATAGCGACAAAATGCAAGATTCGATATGGACCACACTTGGGCTCCCCCTACTGGTGGGATGTGTAATTCACTGTCGCAAATACGAGTTGCACATAAATATGATGGGCTTGTTTGGCTAACTTGCTAACAAGCAAAAGTTCTGAGTTACTTCTCCAATAACAACAACAGCAGGTCGACATCTGTCCTGCAGCCTTTTGCCTCTTTAGCTCTCATCAACCAGTGAAAAATGCTCAGATATTCACAATGTTTGGTTTCTTACTCGGCCACTTTCTCTTTTCCTCTTCTTCATTTCCTCCTTCGTTACTTTTGTGGCTCTGTCATGATGTCCACACTTAGAATGCCAAGCTATAGTTGCTAGTTGTTAGCTCCTGCTCTGGTTGTTTGTGTGTGACGTATGTTGTAAAGGAGGTGCTAAAGTTCCAGCACCGTACACCTCTGTTACATAGTGCAGCTGCACGTCTCTTGTGTTTTTCAGCATTGAGAATTGTTAAAGCCTTCACCTGCTTGTCTTTTTGTCTCATTATCCCTTTTAAAATCCTCTGTCTTGATCTCTGTGTCGGTCTCACTGGAGCTCACAGTACCCACTCAGTCATGTCACGAACTATCCAGTCACTTCATCCCAGTTTACAGTGTGTCCACCTCACATTTACATCTGTCTGCCCTTGTTTGCCTTACTTCTCTGTGGTTGATGTTGGTTCCGTGTCCATGCCAAACAAACTCTGTCCGTCTACTGCTCATTTTATGCCCATTTCACTCTCTCTCATCAAAGTCACAGCAGAGAGGCTCAGAGTCGGGATGTTTCTGTTACTCTTTGTTGTTGGGATTACAGAAACATGAAGTGTGTCTTTGTCATTAGAACGCTTGGAGAGAATCCTTTTAAATTGCAACCCAGCAGAATAAAACATGGTATGTTGGAGAACATTTGAGTGATGTGTTTAATGTAGATTAAGTTCATTTTGTTATGCGACACACCATGACTGATCCCTGATCTACCTAATAGGTCAGCATTGCTGATCTTTTGTGTTGGTGTGTCCCTATTTGTCACATTTGCTCAGCATATCCCAGCCACTTGTGCCAGTTTGACTCTGTGGGCCCTGAGACAAAAGACTCCCTAATCCTGCTCTAAGGTTTGGAACCACAGTGCCTGTAATTTGGGAGCTTTGGGGTATGCACTGGATTACTCTGATACTGGAGAAAATGTAAAAATGTGATGGCTCTTAGGCGAGTCGAGGAGCATATTTTCCTATGACTTATAAGAGGATTTACGGACGTGTATAAATGTATGAATACTGGAGATAACAATATATGAAGTCATACTAATGATCCGCTGAACTAGAAAGGCACGCAAAGAAAGCTGCCCAGAATGATGAGCTGATTCGGCTGTTAACTTCCTCCAGTCTTAATTGTTTAGTTTGATTAAAGAGCTAAACTGGGAGCAGTTCCAATCACACCCAACAGTAGAGGGATGGGAACTACAACTCCAGACATTTTGGTCCAAGGCAGTGCTAGGAGGTGAGGCTAACACACTGTTTGAAACACTGGGTGGCGTTATGAGCCATGTTCAACCCCTATATGAATGAATTTCATCAGCTGTATCACTTAAAACTTTGATTAGGAGGTGAGCATTTTGCACACAAATATGAAACCTAATCAAAATGTTTTCACAGTATCTTTGAAAATAAGATTATGTTCTATTGTATGCACAAGAACTGCCCACTTGTAGGGTTAGTCTCAGTGTGTAACTTGCTCACAGCTTCCACTAAACACCCCTCAGGAATCATTTGCCATTTCATGCAAGTGTTCAGCCACCTTCCAGTTCTGTGCATGTGGAAGTTTTTTTCCATCAGGCCCCTGAGGGAAACGAAGCCCCGACCCTGGCACTGTTTGTGTCTCGCCCTACTCGCTGAACTATAAAAAAACCCATACAATTTCATGATGTGTAATGCAAAGTGTTTGTTAAACATTGATTGATTGTCTTGACATTTGTGGAGTCATCAGGCCTCTCACTCCATGCAGACGAGAGCCGCTGAGTTGGAGTCAGAGAGAGCAGCATGCAGCAAATATTCATTTCCTTTAACCTGGACATGTCTGAGTTAACTTGATTAGAGGTGGACTGTGGCCTCGCTCTCTCTCTCACTCTGTCTTCATTGCAGGTGCAGTGTGTGTGTGTGTGTGTGTGTGTGTATATGTGTGTGTCAGTGATGGATGTATTGCAGATGGTCTCAACTCCATCTAATTATGCTGTGGACACTGGAGGAAGTCCTGCACAGAGGTCACTTAGGACACACAGTGAATCAGAGAGTGACTATGTTCGAGGTGTTTCTGTTCAATGTATTTAACAGTTTGAAATGTCACCATGATCAACACACATGTATTATATCCAGGTTGAACACACACACACACACACACGCACTGGACTCCTATTACCATTGGCTCATCTTTCTCCAGGCTATCATGAGGTCTGACTGCACTGTAACTGCATTTGAACAGTTTATAAAGATTGGTGGTGTCCTACAGTCAATAGAACATGTTAACACAGCACAATTACACGTATAAAGCTTCTGCCATATGGGACATTTATGAGTATAAACCTTCACAAACATAAAGCTGTCTTCTAACACTATTATTATCAAATCACCAATCTTCTTACTGGTTTTAACAGACATTACATCACCCCGATACTTGCTTCTCTACATTGGCTCCCTGTCTGATTTTACTGATCACTTTTAAAGCATGCAGAGGCCTGGCCCCAAGCTACATCACAGACATGTTAAACCTTTATGGACCTTAGACCCTCAGTTGGAGCCCTGCTGGCTGTTCCAAAGTTGAAGCAGAAAACTAAAGGTGACCAGTGCTTTTTTCATCAGGGAAACTCGGCTTTGGAACGACCTACCTGAGGAGATAAGGCTCACAGGGTCAGTGACTTATTTTAAATCACTTCCTAAAACCCATTTTTATAGACTTGCTTTCATTCTGATTGTATAACTTTTTAGTATTTACTTTTTTTATTAGTCTGTTGTTTTTATATGTTTTAATTTTTTATTTATACATGTAAGGTGTCCTTGAGTGTCATGAAAGGCGCCCATAAATTAAATGTATTATTATTATTATGTGATCTTACATATCACCTTTTATTTTATTTTTATTGTCCTTTTACTGCTTGTATGTGATCAAGTTTTTATATGACAGTTTTGGACATGCACCTCAGTGTTGATGTCTGGCCTTCCTGTCAAATTGCATCCTGCCGATTGTTATTTCTCTTGTATTTGCCTTTTTACTTAGCTGTCAAAGCACTTTGTATCCTCGGAAAGATGCTATATAAATTTAAAAAATAACATCATCATTCTTGAGGTGGACATAGAATTAGACAGAAAGCTGGTTACAAAATAGGAATATTATGAAATACAAGTCTCAGTACTGATGTATTACTGATACTTTCAGTATAATCTGTTTCTAACTATGCTAGAAACTGGTGTTGGTGGCATAATTGTCAGTGTCAGTGTCAGTCAGTCAGTGGATTTAAATATCTAATGCTGTCAGATGGATTGCCATTAAATGTTGTAAATACATTCATGATCAGCAGAGGATGAATCCCATTGAGTTAGGTGATCCCCTGAGTTCTATCTATTGTCACCAGCAGGTCAAAACTTTGAAGATTGAAACTTAATGACTGTGGGGGTTCATTTATTGTGTAGCACCACAAAGAGTTTGATATTATTGTGGTTCTGAGTGAACTGTATCACAACTCAAGAAGTTGGATAGATTTTCATGAGGTTTGGTGTAAACTCCACTTTTCCTTTAAAAGGAAGTAAAAGCACTTTGGTGATCTCTAAATCTTAAACTAGTGATATCATGGTAAAAGATTTAAATTCTCAAACTGTGGTATATGTTTAAATACCATAAGTTAAAGCTTCTTGATCAATGCCTGGTGGCTGGTTGCAGTGGCTGGCTGCAGTGGCTCCTTCATGTTAGTGGATGGGCCAAACTTACAAGTCAAGGTACTCGTCATAACATAATATTCTCAGAATGGTTTCTGTCAATAAAAGTAGTTCTTACAACGCCAATGTTAATATAATTCTTAATTTTTTGGACAAGTTTTGATTTTAGTTATACTATAAATACTATAAAACAATTGTTTTTTGGATAGCGAGTATCTGCTGAGATCTTAACAGCTAAACTTATAAAACCACCTTTCCACAGAACTTTGATTTGTGTTGCACTTGCTATACATCCAGCTGCTGCAATATGAAGAAGCTCATCAAACCTGGGTCTATTTTGGAAGGTAACACAGTGGGGACCTCAGCTATTAAAAATCCTATTAAAGCTGGATAATGCCTGATATACATATATCAACAACACACTAAACAAGATACAAAATATAAGAACAAAACTGTACAAAATTACATAGTATATATAGATTTTGGCACCCAGAGATCAGATCACTTCTCTTCTCGAGAGTCAGGGTCTCGCCTGCTTCTTCCGTGCTCAAAGCAAAATAGTGAAAATGATCATTCACCACAGTTTCAGTTTCTATCTGTGGAATATGTCACAAACATAAATATTTGCAATACCTCCTGTACCTGTTTCAAAGTAAAAACACTCAAGCGTTTCTGTTGACTGAATCCATTCATTTGTTTTAACAAGGTTTTTATTGTTATTCAGGACCGGAAGATGCAGGGCTTCATACTGTATAGTCCTGACATGTAGTTGTGTACGTATGTTACTTTTATTTGAGGAAATGCAGTAGTTAACCCAGAAACCTCATGTAGCAGCTCTGCAGCAAACACACAGCATGCACGCTACCTGTCTGAACAACTGATATGTGTGTGTGTATGATGACCAGACACAGCCATCACACGCTGCAGACGACTCAGTGTGACCCAGTCTGACATTTCCTTCATGCATGGCATCCTCACCCAGCCTTTAAAAAACTGTGATTTTCATTGGAAAAGAAAAATAATCTTTTTAAGATCTGTTCACTTAGAAAGAAGACAGACGAATTGTTAGGAGGGGTAGTCGCACTTGTCCGCCTCATTAGCTTAAATAAGGAAGGCACTGCCATTACCTGCTGTTATTTCCCCCTGAAAAGTAAAAGTACTTAAATATATATATTTAGAATTTAGAGCTTGAACTCCCGCAGAACATTGGGGATTAGATGATCAGAGGAAATACAAATTCAACTCTCCAACTTTTTTCATTCAAGTTAAGTGATTCTCAGGCTCAGCTTAGAGAACAGGTACCCTAATTTTTTCCAGCAAAGAAAAAGCCAAGCTATTAATGGCTTAGAACAGATAAGCCCAAACGACGTTAATAAAAGATTGGATAATGATTTTTAAAGAACGGAGAGGGGATAGCACATAGGGCAGAAATAATTAATCACCTTGAATAGAGGGCGAAAGAGAAAGGAAAAAAAGAGATGCAGAGTAAAGAGAGAGAGAGGCCATGGTAAAGGAGAGGAAATGAGAGGGAGGAAAAGGAAGGGACGGCAGGGGGTTGGAGGAAGAGAGCGGTGAGTAGGAGAGAAAGGATAATGCTAATATTATAAAAAAGACACGGACACCAAGCAGCAATAATTAATCACTGGGAAGGGATGGAGAGATGAGGACAAGGGAAGAAGGAGTGATAGAGGTCTGAAGTAGAGGAGAAAGATGAGTGGGAATAGTATTTTTCATTATATATTTTATTTTTTGTAAAAAGTAATTTTGAATATAAGCTTAAAGTTCAACATCACCAAAATAACAACTACCTCCAAATAAAGCGTGCAACAGTCTGGACCTTGGTGCCCAGACTGTCCTTGATCCTGGTAATTATACTGAGAGCAGCACAGGGAGGCTGATTCAGAGGAGAATGATGTAAGCGCAGCACTTTTATTTTGAAAAACTACATCGACGCAGAAAGACTCTTGTTGTGACTGAAGTGGAAATGTCATCAGCCGTGTCTCTCCCATTCCTGCTGTTACTTTCATCAAGGACGTGATGTTTTCGCACCCTTTTGTTTGATTGTTAGCAGAATCCAGAAATAAATACTCTATGGCTTTCCATTAAATTTTGTGGAGCGGTGGGGGGGGGGGGTGATCGAAAGAACCCATGTCTTGATATCTCAGAGAATAATTTATGGATTTTGATAAAAAAAATCAGGCAAATTTAGGGTACTGATATCTGAGTGTAGTGCAGCTTGATTGAATTAACAGGAGCTATTGGGCCTTGAAGGTGAATGCCTCTCTAGTTTATGATGTTTTTCTTCTACCTTGTATTTTCCCATTAGTCCCCCACATTGTCCCTCCCCAGTGGCTGTGTGTTTATGTGGGTGTGGCACCTGTGGCACATCTGCTTATCAGCTCCTGCAGTATATAGCTGTGTCTCAATTTAGATGCTGCCTCCTTTGTCATCTGCATTCATAGACCGATTGTGTCACAGCGGCACGACTAGACTGTCCTAATTCGAAGGCTCCTTCAAATGCGTCCTTCCACTGGGTGGATCCTTCCACTATCCCATGATGACAATGAGGGTGTTACAAAGAGGTCAGGAGAATTATTTTTTAAATGTAAGTACTCAACCAAACAGCTAACGGTACACACAACATTTTCAATCAGAAGAAACTTTTCGTCCGTATTTCAAGCAGGTGGACGCAAGAAGAAGACCAGACCGTCTCATTTCGGTTCGGCTGACACAGTTTATGTGTAGTTGCAGTTTTAAGGTGGTGCATATCAGCAACAGCATATCATTTCATGTGTCAGCTTCGTACCTTGAACCCAGATTCTTCAACACATTATTGTGAAAATGAATATACTAAAGATCAGAAATTTGTAGTCATGTTTGTTATTTTCCTCTTGCACAATAATATGTAGATTTATTTAACCAAGCTGAACCAAGCTCCATTTGCTTTCCATCTACTTCCTGCCAGCTGCACAAGTATTCTGGCTTGGGAATTACTGGTCTAATGGTTCAGTGTGGCTGCAGATGAAGTCCGGACTCACTGCTGGCTCAGTGCTGTAGTGAAACAGAATGGGTACTGAGGGTAACAGCACTTTCGTTCTCTGAAGAATCCATGCATTGCAATGCTATAGGACAAAATGTCAGTCTATGCAGAAAAGGCTATTTCAATTCAGCACTGAAATGTACATGTGGATCATAATGCTATTTCAATATGAAATAAAAGCCTGAAAAAGTATTTGTTTCTTCATAGCATTGGGCTTTATGTATTCTTCTTAATATGTATGCATACGCATGTTGCTTTCTATTCAGAGTCCCACTGTGGCAGAAACAAACAAGGCACCACTCCTGCTGCTTTCCTTCACTGCACCACATCTTCAAACAAATAGCTGATGGAAAATTGGGTTTTATGTAGCAATCAGTTATTTATACATACAAACACACACACACAAACACAAACACACACACACAAACACACACACACACACACACACACACTGTACACACACTCACAGACACACAGTTGATAGAAATCTTGCTTGCAATTTCAATGTTAAATCTAATCTCTGTTGTTCTGTGGCTGTTGGTACTTTACATCTGAAAAGCACAGAGGCAGCACAGTGTCCTACAGTGATTAGCGGGTCGGCCCAGTTATTGGAAGGTCAAAGGTTCACCTCTTCCGTGACCCCCCCAGTCTGCAGAAATGCCTGAGATCATCTAACATACAATAGCATTGGCAGCGTACTAATGGCCAGAGGAGCAAGCTGAGAAAATCTCTGTGGTAGATGGACTATTTGGAAATCATCCTGTACATACCATAGACCAGGGGTCACTAATAGGTGTACTCCAGTCTGAGTCCGGACTCAGACCAACAAGTAAAAATAAGTAGAAGCTTTTTTTGGCCTTTACGGCACTGGTATGAGGCTCAAGATGAAATGCCGTCCATTCAGCCTCATGCTCTATGCCAAACCATGACCCGACTGCTGCTGAAACCTCATTAAGATGTGACGAGCTGGCACAGATAGTGAGATGGAGCCAGAGTGCATGTCCTCCCAGCCACCCCCTTAAAGGAGGAGGCTGAAAAAGAAGGTGGAACGGATGCTCCATTAAACCAGCAGAATGAAAGTTTTCTTATACGCTGTTTAAAAAAAAAAAGCCATGTTGTAATAACATGAGTCAAATACAAATGTCTTTATTTGCTGAATGAATGGAATGGTAATGAGCAACACATTGCTTTATTCCAAAAACAAAAACTTAGCCTGCCCCTCTCCCCTGCTCAAATCCCTGACTGACTCATTACTGCCTTAGCCCCCTCTGTCCCTTCTTGAAAGGTGGCCAATCCCAGCAGATGCCATGAGCCACTAAAGAACAACACAAATGATTCCACGGCGCATATTGTGCGGTTAGAGCATTTGGTGTGAAAGCAGCATTAGTCTTAGACCACGCAGATTCCTACAGTATCTTTCTAATCTTTCTATGCTTTAATATGATAACTTGTGTTATTAGCATGAAGCAGCATGAGCATCTGTATGCTTTTTGTGGACACGTTGATGGTGATGTTTCAATTGTGTTTGGTTTACATTAATTTAGGTGAATATGGTTATGTGTTAAGCTGAGCCTCTTCCCGTTCTAGCGAGGTACAGCATGTCCATATTGACAGAACTTTATTTCTTAATGTTACCTCGTCTTTGTGTGTGCCAACTGATGTCAAGTTACGCTAAGAGAAGCCAAATGCAGGCACGGAAACTTAAACTGGTGAAAGTGAATTTAATGAGAAAATGAAAACAGCATGCTAACAGCAAAGAAACAGTAACAACTAAACAGAGACACAAGGAAAAGCTACGTGTTAACAGACAAACTGACCAGGACAAAGGCAAACACAGACTATATACACAAGCGAGGTGGGGGTAATTGAACACAGTTGAAACACATTACGACAGGTAGGAATGACATTTTAAGGAATGAAATTTCAAACAAAAAGAAATGCAAAAGACCAAACACGAGTAGATACTGAGTTCATGTCATGTCATAACTTTAGGAACCTTGAACTTGGTTCTAAATTGCGAACTATGAACGTAGACTAGTTCATTTTAATCTTAACAAACCGAACTTTGGCTTTGAACCAGCCCTAAAACTCTGTTGGTGAAAGAGGCCCCTATGGCTTCACTTTGGGGGAGCTATCATGTGGTCCAACTTTTAATAATGTCCATGGTACATACCAATAACTAACAGTAAAAGCTTGAGAAGACAAAATATTGAGTAGTCTTCAAAGATAAGTAATGAATTAATGACTCACAAGTGGAAATCCAAGGACTACTTGGAGGGTAGCTCTTGATAGATCCTGACAGGATTGTGCTCTGTTGTGGTGTTTAATTAAAAAACTCTCTGGTATCAATACTTCACCAATGTTTTTTTTCACCAGTGTGCAAGTGCAGATGCAGTTCAGCTAAGCCAAATGTCAAATTAGTTTTCACTGAATATGAATGAGGCTTTAACAAAATTTATACTGATTCACATGCAGCAACTTTTCTGAAAACATGTTTTCTCCCTGAAATTAAAGTTATACTTCATTTAATCGTTTTTCTAATTGCGTTGTGGTGACAATGACAACAACATCGTTTTGAATGAAGGAAGCACCATCCTAATGAACTGCTCTGGACTTGCTGAGAGGCAGTTGGGGGTGGATGGCAGGTTAACAAAGCACATGACTGTCACACCAGAGACCAGGCTTCACATCTACAGTCCCATCTGTGGTCACAACTTGCCAATAATGTTAATTGACACCATTTCCTCATATGTCCAAAATTCCATGGCAACCCATCTAAAGGTTAGTGAGAGATTTCAGTCTGGACCAACCCAATGACCAATTCCCTGGACCCACTCCGCCAGCTACGAATGTGTATTACTGGTCATGTTGTGGGCTAAATACACGAGTACTTGAAACTTGACATAAGACAAAAAATCCTAAAACTATATTTCATGTAAGTTTGCCATTCATTTAAATGTATCACTTTCATTCATGGCTTTAGATTCATTTACAATTACGATATAATTTTTTTCGAAGCTTGTTATGTTATTGATTCAAATTCTTAAGGGGCGATGTTGTCCCGACCTCTGATCTCTGACCTTTTGTGAGGGAGCTCTAATTCTGGGCGCATTTGGAAAGTCCAAATAATCTCCTTTTCTAACCCCTATTCCTTCACCCAGATGGAATATGTCACCAAGTCAAGGAAAGATCACTCGGAAAAGGAGAAACCTTTACAGAGATACAGGGGACAAAATTATATATAAGTTGATATATATAAATTATTTTGAGTGCATTCCATAATTGGAGGATTGAAATTACTTTTATACTTGTATTTAGTTCAGATGATGTTATTGTGAACTATAGGTTCAATATGTCTGTTGTTTACTGTGACTCTTGACAGGAAAACATGTTACAGAGAAGAAATCAGGAGCTCAGACAAATGTGAGGATATACATCAGTTCTGGATCATGTATGAGAATAAAACAGCTGTTCCTTTTATTTATTTTTAAGTGGGTGTTTCCAGGTGCAAGTACGATGTTGAGTCACTTGAAATTTTGCTGCGAATTGTGGGATGACACTTTCTTCTTTTCTTTCGTGAAGGATGGTCCAGTGTTTCCTATGCTAAAGGAGATAAGTAAGGAAGCTCCTTTCCTAATCATTTAGATAATTAAAGCAGCAGCTGCTGAAATACTTCTGGGTCAATTGACATAGTTAGGAAGGTTCCTAAACAAAACAGACTATTTGAACACACCCTCTCTCTCTCTGTTTAACGTCTGCCACACCCACAATACAGAATATAATAGTGAGAGATGTGCACTGATAATTGTTAGCTCTGTTTTAATATTCACTGATAGATGTAGAGTAGCCTCCTTCAGTTTGCAGCTCCTATTGTTACTTCCTTAATCTTGTGGCTTTCTTTAGCAACAAACATTATTGTGCGCTGTGCTTGCAGAGCTTATTAAAAAAGTCTGTCATTCAGATAAGTTATATCCATGTATTGCATTCTAAGGATTATTTGATCCATGTATGAAATATTTTGGCTGTGTTTTGTTTGTAGGATTTTCTCCACAAAGTAATTTTTTATCCTTTGTGTATGTGTACAAACTGTATCTTTAATTTGTTTTCCTCTGGTGTCTGTTTAATCGCTCCTATTTCCATTCTTTGTCGTGTGTCATATCTATAACCTCCTCTTCTCAGTCAGCAGGAATCAAACAGTCACCCTTGTGGATGACTCTCTGTTGGGAGGGGCATGCACATAAAAAAAACCCTGAGTGTCCTTGCTGTGACATTAAAGGGAAATGCTCTGCTGTAACTACTCTGCGTCTTTCACTTTTCTTAAGAGTATCAGAAGACATGGAAGGACGAGCTCAAACCTCACCAGCTGGTTGTCAACCCGTAAATACACCTCTGACGTCTCCTCCTGTCAAGACGAACCCACAGGGGAGCCCCAAACTGTCTGCCCCAATCTTTTACTGTAGTTATATCATGTTGGGGGACATAATACTTTAATGATACTTGTGGGGAGCTGCATAAAAAACAATAATCTGTACTTAACTGGGGAATCAAACTTCAACAACACACATGACAACACGTACCTACAGGAAACAATCACATTTTCTACAGGGTCAGAGATCTCAGTTATTTTAAGTTCAAGGTACAGTATAGTTGTTACAGTAGAATAAGTGGCACAATTTTGATAGAAAACAGGATTTACATACTTCATTCACCCCAACTTCTCAAATTGGGTGTTTACAGGAGCAAAAAGGACAAGGAGCAAAGTTAAATTATTTGTTGGACCCCAAAAAAGTTATTCAGTGAACACCCACTCTCCCCAAGAAGTTATGAAGATGAGTTTTAAAGTGAATAAGGTTACACAGATTCAAAGCATCCACAGGTTTCAGAGATCATGTTCCATTATAAAGAATTTAATTTAACAATAATTTAAAACATAATACTCAATGCAAAGCTAAAATTGTATGGTCACCAAAATTCTATATAACAATATATATCATCCACACACACACACACAGTAAAAGGCAAAGAAACAGAACAATAATGCAAAACTAAATAAACTTAACAAGGAGTGAAACAGAACAAAGCAATATTAGGTCAAATAACTCAGGAAAATATATACAAATGTCTGGCAAACTGCCAGCCACAGGTGCCCTGCGTACAGCTGAAACCAGCGCGCACATTCAGCGGGCAGTAGAGTCAAAGTTCTATGAGCTAACATGTGAGTCCCTGACCAGGGAGTGGTGACTGGAGACAGGTCGTACACTGGACTACAGCCTATAATAATAAATGCACATAATATTCAGCTATACTTTCGGGGATTTAAACAATTTTTAGGGTAATGTAGTTCCATACATACTGCCTAACCCAGGCGCAGCCCCTTTGCAGGAGCGGGCTTCGGCCTCACCGCCAACAAAGAACTTGGGACTGGAAAAGGCGTTGGCCTCAGAGCCCACCGGGGTCCAGGAGCGGGAGCAGGTGTTGGTTTCACTGGCGACTGTAGACCAGGAACAGGGGCTGGTGTTGACATCACCGTGGTAATGGGACCAAAAGCAGGGGCTGGCATTTGCATCTCATCTGACCAGGGACCAGGAGCGGGCGTCTCACCAACAAGGAACCTGGGACTGGAAAATGTGTAGGCCTCTGTGGCAATAGACCTTGCCACGGGGCTCTCCCACACACAGCCAGAGACAGAAGTGTTACTTTTAAGCATTCTTTATTAAATCCAACACATACTTCAGTCAACGTAAAGCAGACTAGCTTTTCAGCTCAGTCCAGGCGTCTCTCCAGGGTTTCAGTTTCTCCAGTCTGAGTCTCTGAGTTCCTTCTTGAGGCAGCGCAGACGCTGCCTTTTAAGCACAAGGACCAATCAGCTAACAGCTCTCACCTGCGCTGATCCTCTGTGGTGCAGGTGAAGGTGCTCTCCCAGCCCCCTCACCTCCACATACCCCCATCACCAATTTCAGGCCAGGGATTCATCCGGCCTGACCTACTCCAGCCTGGGTGCCGGGACAGGGGACGCTGGCTTCACTGCCAGCCTGGGTGCCGGGACTGGAAGGGGGTTGGAGACGGGAGCAGGCATGCAGTCCGGAACTCCGCTCGCCGTCACCTTCCGCGCCGCACGCTGACGTGAAATTGGGGTCGCGGTGTGGTAGGCTGGAGCAGGAGCGGGTCCCAACCGGGCCAGCTGACGCTCCACCTGCCTCAGGAGCGCCTCCAACTCCCATCTGACTGATTGATCCTCTGTGGTGCAGGTGAGGGTGCTCTCCCAGCCCCCTCACCTCCACAGCCTCAAAGCACACTGGGTCCAGGAGCCGGGGCAGGTGTCGTCTCATTAGCGAATGGAGACCAGACAACAGCCATTCTCTGCTAACCATTTTTTATTAATAATCAAATGACCAAAAATAAATCAATTTAATCAAACTTAGATTGCCTGGCACAGATAGCTCAGCTTCATCCGGATCTCTCTCCATGTGTCTGTCAATCTTGTCGCAGCTCTTTCTGCTTCCTTTTATAACCAGGGGAGGAGCCACCTAGTCTCAGCCATCCCAATTACCCTCCCTGGGGGTAAGGGAAGTATAAAACAATGTCTGGTTGGTTAAGTCAATCCCCGCCGCTAACACACCCAGTACTTCTCAATCTATCCCTTTTTCCAGATCCGCTATGCGCATCTCAAAACACCAAATGCTCACACATTCCATGCACCATTGTGCACTAATTTGTTCCATATGTTTTCACTGACAACAGTTGCAAATATTTCCACCACAGTGTGTCCTCAGAGTCAGTGAAGACAGTGTGTGCCAAACTAAAGCCCATTATAGAGGCGACATCATGTGATTAAGTGAAATGTTTCAATAGCCTGATTGGATATCTGAAAGATATCCTGGGTATGTTGAACTCGCTTCATAATGCAGGCCCTGCTGAGCCACCTCCACAAACAGAGGACCATCTTTCCAAATAAATATCTTCCAAGTTGCTGCCACAAGGTTAAGTCCTTTATATGGTGTGATGGAAATTCATCTTGAGATTTGAAATAATGAAATTCTCTGACCGGAGTTGCCTTTGAGTCTTTTTAATAGTTAACTCTGCAGAGTTTACACAACAATCATGGGTGCTCAAAATGGAACTGGCCGCAAGTTCACAAAAGCCAGAACTTATACCAAGAGGCGGTTCAAAAAATCTCATGGGGCACATTCTACTGACAGAGAGGATTAAACTCACAGCATTGTAATTTTTAATAATAGAAAGACCTCATAGTGCACATGTAAATATAAGACACACCTTCTTCTGTGATTCACAGTGCAGTTCTTTTTTTTTATTAAGCTATTTATTCTGGGGATAAGCAGACAAAATAAAACGAAAACACATCCTTAACCACATGTGTGCTATATAATGACACACACACACACACACACACACACACAAAGTGAACACAGATGCATACACGCTGTAAAATAATGTGAATATTAGTAATTAGAAAATTAGTTGACACACTGTAGCCCACTGTTAGCTGCATTGCACAATCCATTCATTCACTGTGAGAGCATAAGAAAACGAGTCATCAATATTTCATATTGGGCTTTTCCATTTGTGTGTGTGTGTATGTTTGTGTGTGCGTGTGTTTGTTTGTTCGTCTTGTCTCATATTGATTCCGACTGCAGACTAAAAACCAGTCAGCTAACATGCTTCTGAATAAAATTAATCTGACCATAGAGGCAAAGGCTCCTGACACAGAGCTGTCATATCCCCTTACTCTCTGTCTACCACGCACGCACACACACACACACACACACACACACACACACACACTGACGTTCATCTACCCACTGTTGCGACTGCGGCAGCATCACTGAATGATTAATCGCACCTGAGTTGAGGCACCTGTGTGTTTGTGTGTGTGTGTGTAAGACACAGGGAGAGAAATCAGATGAGAGGGAAAGAGAGAGATGTGTGTGTTCAGTCTTTCAACTCTCAACATGAGCCGCAGCCCTTCTGACAGAAAGATAAGAGACAACACACAAACACACCCAAAGACACAAACACAAAACGGTCACTTATACTAACTTGACCCTGTGGTGAGAAGCTCTGAGCCACGTCATGTGACAAGGCATCGTGTTGATCTCTTTTCACGGTCAACAGTGGATGTTGCTGATGGGTAACATTTGCGCGGCTGGTGGTTTTACGGACATGAGACCCTTCTGAAATGACCTGAGCACATGGTACAGGTATCATCTCTGGTGCAGACAGACCTCAGTGAATAAACACTCAGTACTTCTGCTACATCAAAACCCTCCTGATCATGTGTTGTGTGGGAAATCAATGCAAATATAAAGAGTGTTATACCCTAACTATTACTACTTTAACCTAAACAAGGTGAATAATTAAAATACTAATGCATTTTCATTGTATCTGACGTGTTAAACACTTCCATGGCGGCTTAAATGTCCGTGACAGCAGAGGAAAGGACTTGCTTTGCAGTGGTGTTACGTGTTAGACTGCCTTTACGTTGCTGCATATTGTGTGTAGGTGTGTTCTGTGCTCCCTCTCTCTCTCACTCTCTCCTGATGAGATATAGGCAGCGACCTGAGGAGCAGTGAAAAGGGCACAACTGCCCGACAGTACAGGACACTGCCTCACTGGGAATTCCTCTCCGGCCCTCAAAATCTTAGAGTGTTGGGGTTTGTTATTTCAGTTTGTTATGTTAGGACTGGAGGTCTTCAGTTGTAATGTTTTTGGTTTTTCTTTATTTTATAATGAGATTTTTGTATGTAGGCAGATCAGGGGGTGAGCCACTTGGCAGGCTCAGTATTCTCCCTTTCTTTTTTTGTTGAGATCTCACATCCACCATGATTCTTGTTTTACATTATATAATACATTTTTGGGAATAAAAAATACAACTATTATTACACATGGCACTTACACTATCTCGGCATCCTTATTAATATGTCCGTGTCTTCAGTTGAGCCATTGTTTGTTTGTCAGGGTTTGTTTATGGAGGCCGTAACATTGGTGTGCGTGTGTGTGTGTGTGTGTCTTGATTCTGTAAACTGTAAACTAGTCCATTTCAATTTGACCTTTACTGCATTACTTTCTAAAGCTCTTTGAGAGATGGGATCCACATCTAATGGAAATCACTGCAGCTGAATTCAGGAGTAACCTGTAGCATTATGGTGCCACAACCAGTGATCAGTCAAGACTGGTCTATAATGGAACACACTGTTTAACAGGGTTTCCTGTGTAAACTGACCACTGCTGCCAATGTTGCACCTGATTGGTTTTAATTCAGTTGTGTTTACTGTTTAAGAGACATTTTAATGCCTCTGCACGTCCGTCCCACTTTAATGTGATTTATCAATGTAATAGGAACACAGTGAGGGAATACCATGACATTTGAAACTTGAAATCAAGAATTAACTGGTTAGATGTTGGTTGTCGAAGGTCAAGTGACTCTCAAACATAATGTCTTAAAGGGATAGTTCACCGAAAAATGGAAATTTGCTCTATCTACTCACCACTATGCCGATAAAGGGGTGGGGGAATTGTGTGAGTCCACAAAACACTTCTGGAGTTTCAGGGGTAAACAGCGTTGCGGCCAAATCCAATACATTTGAATTAAATGGTGATCGCTTCTTCAGATTTAATAAAACAACAGAAAAACATAACATGCTCGTGTGGTGTCATCCAAGCCCCGAAATTCATATTCGACTCGAAACCAGGTCATTTACACAATGTTTTCCCATCACACCTGGAACAAGCTTTCACTAAGAATCAAATATGACCTGATTTTGATGGTGAAAGGTCAAAGGTTACTGTGACAAAAACAATCATGTTTTTTTGCCTCTTGTTACAGCCTCAGTTTTTGTCAAGTTCCCTGGAAGTTTTCACTTGTTCAGATACCATCAGATTTTTTACTAGGTGCTTTTTTGCACTTCATACTCGTGCGTGCTGCATATTTAAGTGTGATGTGTAATTTTTAATTTATACACTTTGTACCTCAGCATTTTGTTCAACAGCTGTAGAAATGAACACAGGGGTGTTTTTGAAGTTGACACGTCCCTTTTAAAGTTTTAAGTTGGCTTTTACTGGGCTCAGCAGTGTGTTTGCATCTGCTTTGTGATTCAGTATTAATGCTGTTTAAAACACTTGAATCATTCATTCATATGAGACTGAAGTACATTGCTGGGGAGCTATCACATACGCACAGCAGAGGTAAGAAGAGTGTCAGGTGCTGTACACACTGCTGTGGGTTACACACACACACACTTTTACTTACACACTTCTAGTGGCGTTAATAGTAAATGGTGAATCAAATGAATAAATAATTTTCTCTCTCCTTATCCACTCAGTGCGGATAAGGAAATCCATTCTGGGTAATGGCTGTGACTGTAAGCATAGTACCAAGCGATTACTCAGTGTCTAATAGCTTTGGGTGGCCGTAGTATTTTAGAGTCACTGACACTGTTATCATATTCCTAATGAATACACTATATACTGTAGAGCTTTAGTGGTGGATGCATATTTCAAAAGCACCTATTGTTTCTGCTTGTTCAAATCTATAGTATATCATTTTAGAATATAACCACTCTCAGGTCAAATATTATATTTTTGTCTCATATTTTTACTTCCATCAATCAATTTGTTTTTAATATGTGATGACAAACAGGATCTGGCTGCAGACTTCTAATATATGCTTGGACGGAAATCAAAGTAAATTTCTAGCTTGTGTCATTTGTGAAAAAATTACACAAAAAATAACTGCACAGTTTGTGTTTGTAATTTACTGACTAACTGTAATATTAGCAAGCTAGCAAATGCACTGACCATGTGTGGGAGTGTGTCTGAGTTTGCCTCACACTGATTCATCTCAGAAGTTTTTGGGAACTCTAGCTCTTTGTCATGTCCCTCACGGTCTATCTATGTGCTCTCATGTCTGTACGTTTATGAAGAGGTTAAGCACAGATTTATTTTTGAAATTGCAATTCCACATACGAAAATGTTGTCAGGTGTTTGGAGCACAACTGCTTATGTGAAAACAAAACGAGGTCAGACCATATATCTAGCTGGGTCAAGTATGGTCTATGTAGGAAACTGAGAAATGTTCAAAACTAGCTGTAATAATAAGCCATTTTATATATTGCACAGGCCATTGCATCATATTTTAGCCCGTTTTATCCATTTGGACATGAGCTCTATGGCAGTTCATGTCAAGTTCAACTGATCCGGACATTTGTGTTCACACATACTGCTCCGCTGGGTAATGTGGGGCAGGTGCATGTCTGAAAGCAGCTTTTGTCTATCAAACAGTGCACAGCCCTCTACACTGCTGCTCCGCCTCTGTGCCTCTCACAGAGTAGAGGTGAGTAGATGGAAAGTAGAAATAAGTCTCTAGATTTGTCGCTAGGAGCTTTTCTTTTGAAACATTGCTAAAGGGATCCCATAATAGAAACTGAAAGCACCAATTCATTTTGAAAGAGCAATGGGCAATGGGTAAAGTCCAACAACTTGGTTGGTTGACCTATGGTATAACTGCCATCAGCTTTGTGACTCTGAGTGGACCAATCCTGTAAGTCAAAAAACTCCAGTCTATAACTCACTCAGGCATGGGCATTCAGGGATACAAGGTTAGGTCAGTGGCTCTAAAGGGAAACACATGAAGTCTGGTGTCACGAGTTTGGCATCAGTTGGAGCTGAGGACGATAAGTTTGAAAATGTAAAAACTCTGGGTGTGTGGAGTCAGAAATAAGCTCTATCCTGCTCCTCCCCAGAGATGTTATCTGTGGTTCTGCTAAATTGTGCCTCCAAGAACCGAAGACAACTATTATTACCTACTGCCTTAAAAAGGGACTTCTGTCTGAAGACACTGTTAGTACTATACTAGCACTTGATCTCACTACGAAACATATAGCACAGATAATCAAGGGGGAAATATACGGATCACATTACAGTTACAACAGCTCCATCTGTATTTATCCATAGATGTAAGACTCATGTACAGCAACATATGGTGCTTATAATCAGCAGCAGTATGAATATCACAGTACATGTATTTCCATGATCTGTCATAATCTTTGCCATAATTACTGCACTGGCTGTAAATTCCAAGTCAGCTGCTGATTACACAATAAAACACAAACACAGAGGTAGAGCAGATGCTGCACTAAACTCACTTTAGTGAAGAGCTTTCTGGGGATAGACTGTCTCATTATGAGGCGTTCCCTTGTTTCAGTTTTTTACGATACAGACGAAGCTGATACATTACAGTATGTGTTTCTCAACATTAACATATCATAAACCCCACACATAAAGGTTGAGTAAAATGCAACTACAACATATCCTGTTTTGACAACTTCCCTGGGAAAGAGTCCAGGCTCTTCTCAGCTTTTGTATGATTCAGTCATACACAGTAGTATCCATCCGCTTGAGTCGCAGACTAGGGTGTTCCAGACATCCCTCACACCAGCTCATTTCCCAGGTTTTTCTGGGACCCAGGGCGTTCTCAGGCCATATGGAATATGTAGTCCCTCCAGCAACTTATGGGTTTATCCCACAGTCTCCTCCCAGTACGCATTCTGATTAGATGCGCGAACCACCTCAACTGTCCCTTTCAAAATCCTTCGATAGTAAGGAGCAGTGTTTCTACTCCAAGTTCCCTCCAGAAGTCTGAAGTCTGCACCCTAACCTCTGAGGCCGAGGCTGCTTGGGAACTTAAATTGTAAATCAATTACCTTAGAAGGCGCACCAACCTACATGTCTATCTCAAGCTCCATCTTCCCCTCACTCATGACCCCAAAATACTTAAACTCCTCCACTCGGGGAAGCAACTCAACACTGACCTGGAGACACCAATCCAACATTTTCTAGCAGGAAAACTTTGTTGTCTTATGGCCCCAGACTTAAAGGTGCTGACTCACATCCTGACTGCTTCACAGTTGACTGCAAACCAACACCATAGCATTATAAATGGTAGAAGCAGCCGTAATACAGGTCAGGATCAACAGGCACAGTAGCTGGATTTAAAATATCTGTGAAGCAGGCAAGTAACATGTTACAGCTAATTAATTAACTACTAGTCATACTTCATTTAGCCATACTTCAGTTTGCTACCTGTGAACCCACACACAAAGCTTTCGATACTTCCTCTTAGGTAGATGGTAGGATATTTAATTTCACCCTTGAACAGAGTTTGCTGTTAAATTGAAACAGCCTCAAAGAGATGCAGTCACTGTCAAATCAGGTTTAAACATGCCCTCAAAGTTGTACTTTTTGTGTTTTGAAAAAGGTTGATTTCGTATAATAGGATCACTTAAATCTGCATGAATAGATTTTTGACCACTCACAGCAAGTACATAAAGCTGTAAACACACAAGTTCATAAAGCTGTTCTGGCTTTGACAAGCCATTTGCCCATTTACACCTCCCGCAGATACAGAGCAACATTATCATTGAGTTACATGTTTCTAGAAACCTGATGTTGATAGGTCTTATAATCTCTTAAAAATTGGGCCATTTGCTTCAACATGCTAATAACTAATCTCTGCCATTTGGTGCAGGGAATGTAAAGTTGTGCTTTGTGACAAAACAATGAGCAGAAAGATGGTAACGCACTGCAGAGACCTGAGAGGAACCTTGGAGTTTGGTGATAATCAAAGCCTTTCACGTTACTAATAGTCATTATGTAAATATCCTAAAGTTAGTGCTGCTAACTAATTTGCAGGATCCGCATTTTTAAAAGCTGAAATGAATGGCATCAAAAACAGCAACACTCTTGCCTCGCTCTTCCTTTCTCTCCCTCACAAAATCACTTACTGTCTCACACTGACTGTCTGTCGTCAGATTGATTATCAGCAGCACCGGGAGAAATCCTACCTGTGTCTGTGGCTGTTAAAATATCTTCGGTAGATACAACCCACTGTGGGCATTCACGCAACAGTCATACAGTCCTTTACTACAAGGTTGTCTTCTCCCACACCTCCAGCCCCAACTGATGAGCTAATAAAGTTAATCATCTGGAGAAACCCTCCTAAGTAATATTCCCAGCAGGTTTGGTGAAAATACTTCCATGCCCCCCTGGTAGAAATGTACAAATCGCCTAATGACTAAAATTGAAATGTTAATACTATGATTTTCCTCCTTATCAACTTAGCTCTTACAGACATGACCTAGCTCTCACTGGATATATGCAGTTTTCCATCTTATTTTCTTCTTTCTTTAGCTGTAGCAATATCCTGTTTGTTTGATTTAAAAAATGTAATGCCTCATGTGCTCTGTGATCAATGTCACAGTCACTGCAGCGACACTACATTTACTGCCAAATTTTCGGGAGTGGGATTTTTGTTTTTGACAACTATGAATTTTGGAAACATATGAAGAAACGTCTTCAGTTCTCATTTGCAGTTAAATAATGAAACCAGAGATTAGCGCTTCCTGTCAAAAACCAACATTCTGCTAAGCCTTTCTCTTTCCAATGTCACACCAGTGACTCATCCCAAAGCTCTCAATAGGCCTGGAGGTGGAGCTACACCAAGGAGCGTATGGAGTGACTCACACACAACCCCACTCGGTCTACTGTTAGAGCAGCACAACAGGGTTTGATTGTCATGAGTCACTCACCAAACCAATATGCTTTTCTATGTGCAATAACATTAATTACAGAGATTTAACAAAGCCAGTAGCATATTGTTAGACAAGGATTAATGATTTTATGTAATCTCCAAAAGAGAGAGAAAATAAAGAAATAACAGGAAATCCTATTATCTTCTCTCTGTGTAATCATCTCTCGCCTTTTTCTCATAAGTCTTTCTCTGTTTCCTGCCTCTTAAGTATGGGTGGATTTAATAGAAGTCCAAGTTTGGGTGCCTGTAGTATGATCATTAACTGGTTCATAATTATAACTTTGGGGTCTAGTCAAACATGTTTAAATGTTTAAAATATGCATCATTTATCTTATATCATACATCATTGTATCCCCTCTTTTCACCCTCTGTCTGAAATGCAACATTTTAGTGTTTGTCCCCCTCTCGAAAAGCCCAGACTGCTCAGATTAGTCAGCTAATTCACCACCACTGTAGCTACGCAAACATTGGTGTCACCTCGGCCATATCAATTTGTTACATATGAGTGTTACATATGACCTGGTGACATAGATGAACTGTGGAGAAAAGCCAGGAATGCAAACAAGATGTTTCAGGGTCTGAATGATCAGAATATCCTGAGGTAGAGAAGGACTCCCTTTGTAACTGTAACTGCAGAACTTTAACATTCAACACAAAAACCCATATGACACACTGGAGGAAAGCTCCCTCTTTTTATTTGCAGTTCACATGCATTGCAAAGACAGAGAGGAGGGCAATAATGATAATGCTGTAGGGTTTAAATGTTCCCTTGAGAGGAGTAAACCCTGGGAAACACTTCACTGTACTTTCTACACGTTATAAAGAAGGAGATAATAAATAAATGAATAAATGAAGGTTTACTCAGACATAAAGACAAAAAACTAAAAAGTAACAATTATTTAAGTGCACATCTTATGTCATAAAGTTTGGACTTATAGAGTCCTATGACTTCTTTATTGTTTTGTCTTCAAAATATATGGTAAACATACTCCTCTAAGCTTTTGTTACCGCTACCACCCACCACTCAAAACAATCAGTCAAGTCAAGCTACAAATAGATTAATGAAAAAAGAGCCAAATCGATCCATTCAGAACGTTACTTTTAAACATTAATTTGAAAGTATTCAACGTTGAACATTTTCATTTCCTTGATTGTTCCATTAATGATGTGACACAGTGATATTTTGTTATGGTTTTCATTAAGGTTGTTTTAGGTTAATGATCACTTTTACTCATCAAGGTTATTAGTAAGCTTGGGATTTCTAGCTCAAACATTTGCTTCTGGGCCGTGCGGGTAAATTTAATTTTACAGAGAGCCTGTGTTACAACCAAATGATGTTTGAAAGACATTGACAATTATCAGGAGGGTTTGATCTTGTGTTAGAAACTATTTGTGATGACTAACATGGACACATGACTTAATTTCCTGTTTTATTATGTTAACTCTTCTTCTAATGTATTTTATTTAGTTCTACTTCCTGTTGCTCCTGTTTTTCAGTTTCTTACCAGTTTTTCTGTTCCCCTGTTTTAATGATCCAATCTTACATGCTTGTATTTACACCACCTGTGGTTCACTTCCTTGTCTTTGCGCTCCTAGCAGACTAACTTTTCACCCATTATTGTGTTTTCTGTAAAGTTCCGGCTTTGTGTGTTTTGTTACCTTAATTGTTGGTATTTTTGGACCCTGTGTTTGCCTGCCCCTCATGAGTTTTTTTTCAATGCATTATTCTATTAGAGAACTTCCTTTAGTTGTTTTGTGTCATTGAACCAGGTTTTGTGTTCACACTATTTAGTTGCATCATTGGAAATGTTCCATCAAGCATTTTTTACTTTGGGCCACAAACAAGGATCAATAGTTGTGACCTTTGGCTTCTGCTGCATAGATTTTTACCATCTTTTTTCATAAATATCTTGCATATCATTTTACTTGAGAAATGTATGATTGATATATATATACAATATTAAATCAGCTGAGTACATCTTTAAGATTCAACTTATGTGATGAATCAGAGATGATTGAGACATAGTGATTCTGACTGGCAGGAACTACTGAACAAATGAGGGTGGAAAAAAAAACAGGACATTTCTTTGGCAGTGAAGTTTTTAAATCTATAGAAGCCCTATTCATGCCAAAATACCAGCTCCAGTCTCTACATGAATGCCTTTAGATATTCATGGAGGTGAACGGCGGCCTTGGATGACAGCCAATCACTGTTCCATCTTTGCTGTCAATAATGATTTGTTGATTCAAAACCTACTACTGTATATGTCAGCAGCATTCCAAAGCCTCAGGGGGGGACAGACTGTGGAGCACGTCTCAGTTTGTATCCACCATCAGCTGACACAACATCACAGCACATTGCTATGTGTGATTCAATCAAAAAACTTCATAGAGTCATGTAAGGGAGGAAAAGCACACTCTGAGTAACATGTTATTATAACCTGCAAGAGCCTGAATGGTTACTTGTGGATTAGTCAACCCCCCCTCCCCCCATTCCATTGATATGGCAGAAAATGGTTTAGCAGACTCCAGCATTTAAGTGTCCTCAGCCCTCAGCCACACCATGTGCTGAAACAGGAAGGGACCTCCCCTCATAAACAGAGATAAAGAAACGTGGGGAATAGAAATTGCAAAAGAACTAAAACAAATGTTAACTAGGGCTACGTTGTAGCACTAACGGGCCCGATGTCACGCACGTTGGAGCCTGTTGCGGTCGGTGGAGAGAGCGATCAGTGACCAGTCACACGTCTCCGCGTTGCATGCGTTTTGCTCACTGCATCAAGGACAAATGCTTCACTTCCTGCGTTCGTCACATAATGTCGATCCTTGCCTGTTAATTGCTCATTACGGTCCACACTATCAATTGCACATCACACTGAAAATTTTATGTAAATCGAATGAAAGTTGTTAAACAAAGCTTACTTCCTGTTGCCAGTAGGTGGCGCCATTACTATTATTACATACAGACTCATAGATCTGTTCAACTAGGTGCTCTGATGGAACATGAGCAATTTTGTGTCAATTGGACAATGTTACAAAAACGTAATTTTCACACTGATCAGTAGGTGGCGCTATGACCCTGAACTAATATTAATATATGGATGTGTTCAGGTCAGGATTGTGATCATAGGTCAGTAGTTTGGAGCCGGTTGGATAATGCAGAGTGGATTTACAAAGTACTTCCTGTTTCATGGCGAATCAGTAGGTGGCGCTATGACACTAAGGAAATATTGACACATGGGGCTGTTCAGGCTTGGACTCTGAGCATGTTACAGAAGTTTGGTAGTGATAGGACAATGCACAGTGGAGTTATGACAACATCGTGTCCTTTGGCGAAGGATGATCCTTCGCCGCACCTCAATGTTTACACGGTTTGAGGAAATGTCACAATTCTGACCAGGGTCCAATGACTTGACTGAGCTCTTTTGAGCTGCATATTGTAAAGCAGCCAGGAGCAGTTCATCAAAGTATAAAACATTTCACTTCCTGTAGCCACCAGGAGGCGCTGTGATTTTAAGTCATGATTTCTGTGTAGATGTCATCAGGCGGGGACTCTTGTCTTACATGTCAAATTTGGACTCGATTGGACCATGTATGTCTGAGATACAGAACCTCGTGTTTTGATGGCGTGTAGTCAAACTTTGACGCCACGCCACGGTCACACGGTGTGACGAAAAATCGATCTTTGAGGTAGTTTTGATCTCCATCTTGTTGTGATGACACTCACATCAATTTGAAGTTGATCTGATGAAAGCTCTGGGACAAGTATATCAAAGTAAAAATGTGGAATATGGCCAAAATGGCCACTTAAGCCAAAATGGCGGGCTTCCTGTTTGGTCTAGCACATCGTTCCAAGAGACTTTTTTGTTTGTCATGAAAAGACACATGCCCCTATCGATTTTTGTAGATGTTGGACAATCGTAGCGCCGGGGCTGCGCTTTAGGGGGCGCTAGTCAGTTATTCTGCCACGCCTATTCCTTAAAACCATCTGAATGTCTGCAGGGGGGGGGCTGTTGATACACACATGTAGTTTGAGGGAGGTTGAACCTCCAACACCAAAGTTATAGCAATTTCGTGTGTCACGGCGAGTTGATGAACTTTGACGCCACGCCACTATTATGGCGTCTGACAAAAAGTCACAGTAATCGTATGCCTTCATTATCTATGTCTTGAGACCCATTTACTACAGTTTGACATGGTTGTGTTCAGCAGATGTGGAGAAATTCATCCAAGTGTAAGACGTTCCAAAAACAAGACATTTCCTGTTGCCACCAGGGGGCGCTGTCATTTTAAGTCACGATTTCTGTGTAGACGCCATCAGGCCGGGACTCTTGTCCAACATGACGAGTTTGGACTTGATTGGACTATGTATGACCAAGATACAGAACCTCGTGTTTTGATGGCGTGGAGTCAAACTTTGACGCCACGCCACGGTCACACGGTGTGACGAAAAATCGATCTTTGAGGTAGTTTTGATCTCCATCTTGTTGTGATGACACTCATCTGAATTTGAAGTTGATCTGATAAAAGCCCTGGGACAAGTATATCAAAGTAAAAATGTGGAATATGGCCAAAATGGCCACTAAATCCAAAATGGCGGGCTTCCTGTTGCGTTTTTCATAGTGCTCCAAGAGACTTTTTTTTATGATTAGTCACGATACACCTGTATTCCGATTTTGGTGCAGCTCGGTCGAGGGGAAACATAGGGGCTGCTTTCCAGGTGGCGCTGTTGAGCCATTTTGCCACGCCCATTTCTAAATCCTCCAGAATACGTAAATTTTCACCACTTTCTAAGTGTCTGCAAACTTTGGTAAGAAGTTATGCATGTTAAAGCCCTCAAAAAGCCCCTTCTTTTGCCTAATAATCAAGTCAATACTTTGGTAAGAAGTTATGCATGTTAAAGCCCTCAAAAAGCCCCTTCTTTTGCCTAATAATCAAGTCAATTTCAATAGGGCCTCTCACCATTCGGTGATCGGGCCCTAATTATTTACAGTTTGGTTGACTGGAAATGAAATGAACCTGCGTGGTAAACTAAGGAAATGAACACCACCAGGTGCAAATTGCTGCTTGGAACAAACACTCGACCAATGATGTCATTTTATTCTTCAGATTACTTTAGTCAGGAGATTTTAAAAACATTAATGCACAAGTTCTAATGTTGATGATTCATCACTGAATTTTCACTTTGTGTCAATAAACCTGAATAAAATCACCTTTAACACTCATTTAAATTTCAACTTTTTTCCCTCATAACTTTCATGAATGACCTACAGCTGACAAGTAACGTTAACAGCAGGTCATGGCCTTTCAACTGAATTTTGCTGGTTTGTCCATTGAAAAAGTTTAATTTCAGTATGACTCAAGCTTAAGATGATAGCTATATGATAATTCTAAATGAATGTCCTGAAGATGTGACTTTGAATCGTATTTAAAACTTACATAGGGTATTCATTTTACAAAGAGTTTTTCACCAAGATTCTCAGGTTATGATTTAATTAGACCTTATTGACTGTGTGCACCAACTTCCATCATTCTCTGATTGAATATGATTAAACCCTGATTGTTATGGTAAGGGGACATTTTCTATCCACTTTCACAACAGTGAGATGACGGATTATATATTTATTTTGAATAACTATCACTATATATCTCTGCTGTCTTGAATCATTTTGAGGGGTGGAAAGGTCTGACCCCACTTGACACCCCTTTGACTTCACTGTCATAAAATAAAATCCACTGTCCTTGAACGGCTTTGGCATCAAAATACGCAACTCCTGCTAGAACAATGAACTACAGGATCATAGTAATAAACAAATTGAAAACCTAAGCAAACCTAATAATACATTGTGTGAATGAATTTCTTATCAGTTGGAGCTCAGAGTAAGGGACATTTAGGGAAAGGAATACAATTTGGAAATGCTTTAAATTAGTAATAAGTAGTTGCATACAGAATATATAGATATAAGCTATCATACTTTTTTTTGTCTGTACCTGGTTTGTTTTTACTCATGCATGTACACAAGGGCACACAGCCCTGCCCTTGTTTCACACTGTCCCACTGAAATACAGGTTGCAGCCAAGGCAGTGAAGAAGAGGGCAGGTAAATATGGTTCTAAATAATGGAGGAATTAAAAATATTAGCCCTATAAATGCATTCAACTGATTTCTTTTAACCCTGCGCTCCCTCCTGAGGCAGGTTCACAGGCAGCATATGCAGATCTGAGGCTTCACAGTGGTCTACAGCTGTAGTAGCTAGGCTGCATGCAGCTTAGCGCTCGCTTTCATTCTGCCTTCTGATTTGTCGCTCTGCACTGCTGCCGCTGGTTCTACCCTGCAGGATACACAGGGAATTATTTGGGCTCCTTTCAGCTCGTCCAAAGCCACTTCAGCACCAAAGCTTGTGCCGGGCTTCCCCGCGGTCCCGGATGACAGTTGGCCTCTTTGCAGTTCCAGGCTAAACTGCAGGGGTTCCGACAGTCGCAGGAAAGCCCTGAGATGGGCTGAGAGAGCCCAGCAGCGCCCGTCAACTCCAGACCCATCTGTGCGCTTAATCCTTGTAATGTGAAGAAACAGGCTTCAAGTTGATAGGGCAACAATTACACTATAGCTATCGTACATTGGCTCTGTCAGTGGGGCTCTGACCTTGTTTTTACCATCTAGGGAGCAAATTAAACTTAAAAGTAGGAAATATGTACAAAAAACATTAACAATTTTTCTAATTTTAAAATTCTTTGGGCTTGAAAGATATGGTGAAATGTCTGTTGTAGAGCTGTCATGTACAGCAGGGATTTTGTTTTATTTATTCAGATAAAAGAGAATTGTACTAATATAGACGTTATTCTCTGTTGTATGAAAAAAACAAGTTATTTGGTTCTTAACAGATACCATCTGTAATAAATCATACTGCACTGCAAATCATTGAGTTTATATTGTTTGCAGGTAGCAACACCATAACAGCAATACAACGTTTTGGGAATAAAAACATAGCCTGGAAGATATTGCAGGGGTTTCAAGCTGATCTTGATATAACACTGTAAATACTGCATCACATTATTCACTAAATGTGTTTGTCTAAATGCTGTCAGTTGTACTAGAGACACTGTTTGCAGTGAGATAAAGCAAGCACAGGAACCATTCTTCCTCCAGGAATCTGAGCCTCACTTTGCATGCCAAAAAATTCATCAGCTGCAGGTTGAGAGGAAGTGGAGGCCAAGGTTTCTCCTCAGCGACTGCTTTAATAAGATCAGCCAAACTACCATTTACTTCATATTTTTAAGTTACTTTAAATACTAGGGAATTGGATTTCTCTCTCCTACACTCCATGGTGCCACCTTATGCCTCTGTGCTGGTGATAGCCAGTGGCCAGAGGCATTATGTGTTTGTCCCTCTGTCACTCTGTCCCATTCTCGTGAACATGATATCTCAAGAACAACATGAGGGAATTTCTTCAAATTTGGCACAAACATTCACTTGGACTCAAGGTTGACCTGATTGCAATATGGCGGTTAAAGGTCAAGGATACTGTGACCTCACAAAATCCTTTTTTACCTTGTGAACACAATATCTTAAGAACACCTTGAGAGGATCCTTTCAAGTCTGGCACTAAGGTGTTCACTTAGACTCTCAAGTTAACTGATTAGTTTTGGGTGATAGAGAGTCAATACGTCATGTCAAGTTGGCCTCACAAAACTTGTATTATTATTTAATTTTTAAAAGATGACATCCCAAGATGGTCCTTTGGGTATTCCTTTAAATATCACAAGGATTAACTGGTTAGACTTCACAATTAAGATCCGGTTTTCTGTGTCATTAAAAAAATCTTAGATTTGAGTTTAGACTAAAAATGTTGGGATGTTCATTGTGGCTCTGTGGGGCAGCTGAGCATTGTGAGAAAGGCCAAAAAACATGAAGTTGTGGCTCTATTTTTTTTAAATAACAACCCAGGGCAACGTGACAACTCATCCAATGATGAAATGTCTGCGGCAATTTGATGTGCTCTGAATATTGTGTGGTCATTGCTGAGTTCTTACCATGCATAGTACTTAGAGCCTACATAATAAGTTATTACTTAAACAACTCTAAAACAATTTCATGCTCTGTGGTTATTTACTGAACATCGTAAACGGAATGTTTTACATAAGTCTATATGAAGGTGTAGGAGATAATGTATCCAGAATTTCCCTCAAACTATCCTGCAGGATGTGAGCTGTCCTGAAAGAGGCGACTTTGAAGTGCAATGACCCTGGTTCGAGTCTGGTCGGACCTTTTGATAGAAGTCTTTCCCCCCTTGTATATACAGTTGTTCTATCCATGGTGTCACCTTTCTATTAAAGTGTTACGGACCCCTGTTTATTTCTAAGTTTATTTAGCATGTTTATCACACCCTGCTGGCCTCTGGTTGTTGTGGTGCTTTGCTGTCCCTCTGTTTCTGTCCCTACCCAGGTGCAGCCCATTAATCACCTGAGGTGAGGTGCACCGGAGCATCATTTGCCAATAAAAGCTGCAGCCCTTCCTGGTGTGTGAGCGAGATGAGACAGAGCCGAGTCTGTCCGTGCTGCAACCACCACGCTGCTCACTAGCCTGTGTTTGAGCTTGATGACCTTTTGGCCTCTAAAAGAGCTTTTTGTAATAAAAACCTGATCTGGTGCCTCTCCAATTATGTGGCAGTTTGTCCTCAACCAGTCCATTACATCAAGATATAAAAATATCCACAGAGAACAGGGAATAAAAATCTATTGTGTAGGAGCTGTATGCTCACGAGAATATGATTTGATTTGTGTGAAAATAACAGGTCTCAATGGTTAAATTAAATATTACTGATAGAAAATCAATATCACTGAGCCAATAAATATTCATATTAGCAGGACATCCCACACAGCTTATTAGTCTGTTACTACAGGCTTTTCCTGTGTGCCAACAACACAGATAACATTTACTGCTGCCACACATCTGACAGCTCCATGGCACACAATGGATGCAGAGTGAAGGCCAGTCAAAGCTGCCAGTGGTCATAGTGATTGGTGTCATTTGTTTACAGTAATTATTCTGCCGTCCTTAAATTAATGTAAATCATTGGTGTTAAAAGTGCTTCTCAAAGCACCTTTTGACTCTGTTTACAGTCAGCAGTGTGTAATTCTTGGCAGAGGCTTGACAGAAGCACAATAGGTGAGAGAAGAGGCAAATGGCGAGATGGAGCCTCTCACCCTGACTCATTAAATCACAGCAGTTTTCAACTTTTCATGTTAAAGGGATAGTTCACCGAAATATTCACTCTCATCTGCTCACCAATATACCAATGGAGTGGTGGGTGAACTGCTCCTGTGGTGTCATCCAAGTGTCCGCTCTTACTCTCCTCCGTTCGGCATTGCTAGTTCCAGTAGCAGCGCTGCATAGCGGCAGTTATTGCTGAGTATCGCTGATGTCGTCCCGTGCCCCTTGAGCGAGAGCATAGACGTGAGAGCTTAGGCAGGAGGATATCAGCGGACGTTTAAGCTAAAAACATGGTGTAGATGACGCCGTATCAAGTCAGATTTAAATGTTGGGGCTTGCCGACACTTGGATGACACCACAGGAGCAGTATGGAGGCATTTTCTGTTTTTTTTCCTGTTGTTTTTTCTGTTTGAAGAAGTGGTCACCAGTTACTTCAGTTGTATCGGATTTGGCTGCAGCGATGTTTACCTCTGAAACTCCTTGTGTTTTGTGGACTCTGAACACTTCACCCACCCCTCCATTGGCATACTGGTGAGTAGATAATGAGTAGACTTTCCCGTTTCCAGTGAACTATCCCTTTCGGCCCTGCCATCAAATAACCTTGCAAACCATTCATATTATTGACCAGTGTTTTGAGAAAAGAACAACAATTTTTTTTTTTAGCTTTGAGGTCTCCCTCATCTGCTCCTGATGTTTCTCCTTCAACACTGAGGAAATCTACAGCTTCATCGGTCAAACTGATGGGAGGAAGGAGATAGATAGACCTCTGAATGCCAATTGACAGGAACACATACACACAAACACAGGTCAATAATCTATCCCTCTCAAACACGCACACTATCTCCCTTTCACAGTTTTTCTCACAAACACAATCATACTGTTCACACACACTTAACACACACACTCACACATGATATTTCAGGTAGGGACAGGTTCTACATTTACATGTCACCAGCAACATTTTCATTGCCAGGTACAAAAGACACACATGTACAAGTGACTGTGGGGGTGACCATGCCACAAGTGAATAAAGCGTCTCATTGTGTGTGTGTGTGTGTGTGTGTGTGTGTGTGTGTGTGTGTGTGTGTGTGTGTGTGTGTGTGTGTGTGTGTGTGTGTGTGTGTGTGTGTGTGTGTGTGTGTGTGTGTGTGTGTGTGTGTGTGTGTGTGTGTGTGTGTGCCCTTTGCAATAATCCATTCTCTTCAGTACAGAATATTTTTAATTAGTCGGGATAGCCTGGGAGTGGAGGGAAGGGTCTCTGGATGTTTGTCGGTTTACCGCACAGACAGTGACATTAAACAAAGCCTCAGCATCACACACACTCACACACACACACACACACACACACACACACACACACACACACAAACACACACACACACACACACACACACACACACAATCCCTATTTATGCACAACTCAGTCAACATATGCATACTCATACCCACAAAGTTTGGGCACATTGCAATTGCATACACACATTCTGTAGACACTCACAATCACATATGCCTATTGATGTACATTACAATTGCATGCTAAAGACATATGAACATGCTGTACACAAACACATACATGCACACACACATTGCCTATTGATCAACATTGCAATTGCACACAAGAATGCTGAAGACATACAAATATGCACACACACTCACTACACACACACACACACACACACACACACACACACACACACACACACACACACACACACACACACACACACACACTAAAGACTTGGAAATAAAAGCTTCTAAGTAACTTGGTCTGAAGAGGAGTCCACTTCCTGTCCCCTATGGTGTTTTGTGCAGTCTGAATGTGTGTGTGTGCTGTAGTAGTTTGTGTGTATCTGTGATAATGTGTATATTGAGTTACTGATATAGTAAAACATTCCTTGTTTGTCATTTGGGAGCTGGAGGCGTTCATCACTGCAGGATTCATCTTGTTCATTTTATTAAGGGGTGCATAACCATCGCTCTGTGGAAAATATCTTGTTTTCCACTGCTGCTCCATAAAAACCAACAAGGAAACATAAAAGTGGGGTTTTGTCTTCAGGGGTCTGCAGCTTTATCGCGCTGTTCATGATGAGTAAGCCAAATGTCTTGTTTCATTATTAAGACATTTGTTTTACTCTGCCCCTTTTTAATGTCTACTTAGTTATTCATGCAGTTTAACACTGCTCTAAACAGGACCAGAGGGACAGGACAGTTGGGCAGGTTCATCAGGGGACCACAGAGGAACTGCAGGTAGAAAACTTTTCTGTAGGTAAGCTTTATATAACATGCATAGTACATACGAATGTGACAGAAAGTGAGTTGCAGTTAACATTAACTCACATATACATTAAAAACAGCAAAATACTCTAAAAGTAAATGTGTTTAAGTAGATGAAGGTAAAGACAAGGATTCAAAGTGCAGATTTCCATGAAATATGTGTATTATCATGAAACTGAAACGCGATGATTCAGTCAACTTAAAAGAGGCTGACAGAGACAATACTAACATGCTTTAGGCTTTAACAATTTAATGACTGTCGTTTTACTCTGTTAGGCCAGTCTCTGCAGTTATGTTCTACTTTTTATCCTGGGTGCTGAACAAATCAATCTGTCGTTGTGGTCACCAGTTAGAAGGGTTAGAACCTCACACAGAACGTCAGGTCTGTTGCAGGTTTGGGACTCTTCGTCTTCATGGGGCTGTTTGAAAGATAATTATAACACAATATGGAGGAGAATTGTGGTTTCAGCACAGTTTTGGGTGCTATTTTGAGTCCCATCTTGCAAGTTGATATCTTAATTAAACCACATATGCTTCTCATTAGCATAAGTTAATGAGGCCCAATTATTGCACTTTATAAATACATTTTTACCTCTGGGAGAATTCATTACATTATCAGTGTTGTTGCTTGATAGGGGAAGGAATACCAAAACCTTTATTTAAAAATGAAAGCTCTAAAAGTCTAAAAGCTGTTAGTGTGTGTGTCTGTGTGTGTGTGTGTGTGTGTGTGTGTGTGTGTGTGTGTGTGTGTGTGTGTGTGTGTGTGTGTGTGTGTGCACAAGTGTGTGAATTGCATCCTTATCTTGTAACAACAAGAACCATATCTCCAGTAAGACCTCCCTGTCCACTGTAGGGAAATCGGATTAGTCTGCACACACTATCTCTGGCAAGGGTCAACGCTCTCTCTCTCTCTCTCTCTCTCTCTCTCTCTCTCTCTCTCTCTCTCTCTCTCTCTCTCACACACACACACACACACACATTTCCTAGAGACTTAATACAATGTTAATCATACTTGCCGAACCCTTAACCTAAACCCAAATCCTAAAACCTATCTGTAATGTTACAGATTAAGAAACAGATGTGGACACCTATGGATGCCTGTAATATGGTGCCATGATGCTACAATTATGTGCAAACTTGTGATTAAACCTAGTTTGTTTTTGTCTCATTGTTTCTGTTACATGGTCATTACAGGAAGCATGACAGGGAATGTACGAAGCAAACTGTGACGTCCTAGTTTCCAAAACTCTCCGTTTTACATGCACACCTGGATACACAGAAACAGGAGTTTCTGATAATCTGCACTTTGGAAGCTGTTTTTCAAAACCTCTGTTTAAATGACATGCTCATGGCCGTATTAGTGTAGATAGGGTCCTGAGCCTACCCCTGTCTGTAACAACAGAGCCTACTATCAGCTTTTGTCTCATGTTGGACAAACAAAGTCCCCAACTATGTAGTTTTTATTCTGCTTTTAGTGACACACACTCACACACACACACAAAGTACAGCCTCAGGCTAATACAGCTGAGCTAAGAGTTCACAGCAGGATGTTACTAGTAATGTTTTTCATTTTCTTCTTGTTGCACAACAGTGGCTGATAGCATATTGCTCTTAAGTCAATAAAGAGGCCACAGCTATTTAACCTTTGTATGTGCACAGTCTTCTATATGTAATATTAGCTGCTCTGCCCCTGCTGTGTGCCGTCTCTCTTTCATATGAGATGCAAAAACTCCTCAAAAGAATAATAATAGCACATGATGCAATAGTTTGTGTGGGAGGGATCCTGAGCAGAAACCACTGATTAGCTCGGAGGGTAGCACTACATTTGCACATCACAGATATCTGAGAATAAAATAATCCTCTAACATCTGCTTTTAAAAACATGAACAGCCGATTGAAAGTGGGCATGTGACCTGAGGACTGAAGCGTTGGACCTGGTAGGAAAATGTAGGAGTGGAGAAGGAACGCTAATGGAGTTTCCTATCATGACAACAGTACGTTGAAGGGCCCTTGAGCCTCAGAAATTGCTTTGAAAATGCTCCAATTGAGCTGCTCCATAAAAAAACTAGAAGACTCTTATTGGATAAATAAAGGCAACACAGAAAAACAAATCGTTAGGAGATGGAAATGTTTCTTTCCATTTTCCAAAGTACGTTGTGCAATAGAGGAAATAGTTTAATATAGTTGACATTTGTCCAATGAGATCCTACTTGATTGAAAATAAATACATTGGCATCCATGCTCTGAGTCAGTTCGGGAACTTATCAATAATCATGTCTATTCAGATTTAAAAACAAGCTGTAATAATATTTATTTTCCTATAAATTAAATTCAATGCAAATGAGGATAAAGCACTGCTGTCCTCTGTTTCTCCTGTCAACGTGTTTTCAAAGTTTCCACCTGGAGGGTGTTCTCTGAAGCCACATCCAAGATGTAGCCACTGTAACATCCAGGCAGTGGCCCCCTCTGCCAGCATGGTCTCTGTATTATCTGTCACCACTGCAGCTCCCTCACATGTTCACCTGGCAGCTTTATCTTAGAGGGTTTTTTCCACACAGTTGTTTTCATAAGGAATTGACATTATTGGTGTCAGTGGCACAGATTGTGGTCAATGCTACATGCTGTGCAGCTGTCAGGGAGCATTTTGTGTGATCCACTGTCTGTATGAATGGGTAAATGAGTAAGTGTTGTATTTCTTAGACTTTATTAGAATTGTGCAACAGGAATATCTCACAGAATTTTTTTTATTTTGTGTAGTACTAGTATATAGTATACTATACTAGTACTGTATACTCAGTACTGTAATGATTCCTGTCTTTGGCATTGAGGTTGGATCAGACCAGAGGCTTTTTACTGAAAGAGGCGAGTAGTTGATTCAAATGATGAGGATCAGGAGTGTGGCCTGATTGGTGGAGAGGAGCAGGAACCAGTGGTCATGCCCCACCAGCAGCACACACTGAGGAGAGAGTGAACCGAGCGGGGACAGGGAACACACACACTCCATCCTAATGGATGTGAGTGGGACAAAATTCAATAATCCCAAGCACCTGATCACACCTAATTTAAAGACTTTCACAGACTTTGGCACAACTGCATTTGCTATTTAGACAACACAGGCACTGGATGGTTTGGTCTGAGCTGAACTAAACACACACGGCTCTAAGCTGGAGCCAATACAAGCATCAATATTAATATTGGTGTGTAATACCAGTTTATGTCAAGACATTCTCCCGGAAGCCTTTGTTTATTGCTGAGTAATCTACACTTAATCTGCATTAGATTGTCGATTGTTGACAAATGTTGCAGGTTTTGCATTTGCCAGTTACACAGTCCTCATCCCAAAGCCTTTTCTTTTGTAATGTAAAATATATTTTACTCTTTGCACAGGTAAAGGCTCATTTATGCTGCCATTACGAACAAAAACAGATATATCCCTTTCAAACTATGTAACAGTCACTGCCCACACACAATAATATCAGGATGAATGCAGAGCTGGAACAAAAGTCATGATTTGGTTTTATTTTGAACAGCCAACAACATTCTATACCAGTTTTAGAAGAATTCATACACCGACAGGAAATAAATTTGGCTTCGGGGTTATTAAAGAAATATCTAACCCATTATTACCACCAACAAAATCCTTTTGTTATTTTCATCACATTCTACATGAATGCATCAGGCTACAAGGAAAGTACTCAGAATATTCTGAAATGAAATGAAATATTATAGAAACTGTTGGGCCTTTCTATTAAAAGCACATGAAAGTTTTTTTTAATGCATTTGTTTTGTCTTTGCAGACTTTGTTGGAGCCTCCTCAGCACCCCTACGTCCCGCGTCCTTGCACCTGTAGTTTCTTAGCAACTCGCAGTCTCTCCTCACAAAGTTCCAGCGTTGTTTGAATTTCTTCCTTGTGTCCCATAGTCACCTCAGTTGAAAAAGGGCCTACGCTGCCCTCCGTGATTTCCTGTGGTACTCCTCCATTTTGTCTGTTTCGTCTTTATCCGTAAGCTTTTAGATGACGTGCATTAATACGGACGAAATGAGGACAGAGCACAGACAAAGGTCTCTGTCCAATTCTGTTTGTGCATCCAATCAGTGAGTGACTAAAAAAGTTATGTTAGAACATAAAATGTAGGTTCTTTCTTAATATACTTGTATTAAACTGGCTCTGTGCAACACTGACATTTTCACAGATCATTAAATCGCTAAAATGACTTGACTTGTAATATTGGTACTTGGTACGCCTTCTTTAAATGAAAGCTTTAGACTTCTTCATGTCTTCCATGTATGTCACTTACTCCCACCTCTTTTTCTCTGTTGATCTCTTTTTATCCTCTCTGTCTTTCTTTTCCATTTGTCTCTGATTCTCCCTCTCTCCAGCTCCTGCTCCCCATAATCCAGCCAACTAGGGATGCACAATAAAGCTGTCATGAGTCAATCTCACCCGATAAACCAGCTCTTCCTGCTTTACAGCCAATGGGGGACAACACTCCGCTCCCGGTCCATTTCATCGGACAGCCTCCAGGAAGTGTTTGGATGGCGTTTGTGTATCAAATCCGACTCTGGGAAATGGGCTTACAGTGCTTAACGTACTGTGCCAAGTACACACACATATGTGATGACGTGCACACACATAAACATGCGCAGAGGCGTTTGCATCACCCAGTGCTTTCTGCCAAGTACTCAGACACAGGCTTACTGACACACACACACACGTACAATGTAACACAGCAGGCAATCTCTGTGACAATATGAAGAAACTGAAGAGCAGATAATGACATTGTTCAACAGTTTCGTGTTCATGCTGTTTCTTTTTCACATCCTCCTCCTGTTTGGATCCATGTGCCTGCATACTATTGAGACAGTGGTGCTGGTGTGTGTGTCTGTTCATTCTACACATTTTGTCAGTGTGTGTCTGTGCGTGTGTGTCTGTGTGTGTGTGTGTGTGTGTGTGTTTGATGGATGTGTCTCATTTTCTCTGTGATTTGCTACTTCAGTACAGGGGATCAAACAGCCCCATACACACATAAGAAGGACAACAGATAAAAAACAACAACAACACAATTACATTATCAACAAGTACTATGACAACAAAAAAAAACTGTAAAAATCTTCATTAGAGGAAACAATGAAAGCACGAGACTGATGAAGACTGATGATGGTTGTTCATCAAGATACACAACAGTGATGTCCCACAAGATTCCAGTCTGTAGCCACAGGATGTTTTTACATTACTCAGTAATTCTATTTTTATATTGGAGAAATTTAAGAAATGCTTTATATTTCTGTGATTGCTCTGCATCATATTTGCATGAATTTGCATAATTCTGTCAAGAGCAGCATCTGACTCATAAATGGTGTGAAATAGAACTGATGTGCAGGTGATTTATTTTGGTAATTGGACACTAGATTTAAAGGGGTTCACTGATTTTTACACATTAATATTATCGTTTTCGTTGTGAGGTCTAATGCTCAGCCTATGAAGACGGTTGTATAATAACCTCTGTAACTCTGGGGGAAGCTTTTCAAAGTCTGAGAAAATAACTCTGAAGATGCCATCAGGGTGGGTAATTTTTAATTGTTACATAAGTTACAAACTGCCAGTGTAAGACACGAGTTCATAAAGCTGCAGTGTGTAGAATTTAGTGACATAAAGTTGTGAATTTGCATGTTGCAGCTGAACACCCCTCACCTCACCCTCCCCTTCCGAACATGAAAGAGAACCTGTGGTAGCCTTCAGTTTTCATAAAAACTCAAAGGGTGTTTCAAAGGGTGCAGTCTGGGCTACTATAAGAAACATGGCGGCCTCCATAGAGAAGACCCCACTGATGTAAATATAAAGTATTTCAATATAAAGGGCCCCTTCTAGGGTAAATAAAACAACAATTTGTATAATTTAGATGAAACACACTCGTGAAAACATCACTAGGATTATTTTATAATAGATTTCTGTCAATAGATCCCTTTCACCTAAATCTTATATACTGGACCTTTAAGAGACACACAACTTCTATTGCTCAAGACTTGACCCACACTATATCGATCTACTTTTGCAACACACTTGTTTTTGACCATGCTGTATGGCCTTAGCATGATAGTTGTTCCGTTTATCCACCACTTTTATGTAGAATGAAACATCTCAGCAAATATTGGATGGTTTGCCATTAAATCTTATTGGCCCCAGAGGATGAACCCTATTTTGGTTTTTCTCTCTATAGTGCCACCAAGTTGAGTGAAATGTCTCAAAACCCATTGGATGAATCAACATGAAATACATTACTGTTCTGTGCTAAAAAGTACATTTTTGTTGCCATGGTAGCTAACATTAGCATTGCTGATTTGTGCCAGAGGATGTCTCAGTCTGACCTCTGCTCTCTGACCCTTACCCAACTTTGCTATTTGCAACATTAAACAGTGTGTGAACTAGGCTTACCACAGTCATGATGATGGTTGAGGTATGTAAAACAAACAGCTCAAAATAGCCACAGTTAGAAATAACAACTATATATATGAATGTGTATATATAGCCAGTAAATCTTTTGTGGCACTCTAAAAAGAGCCATCTCCACTCAACAAAAGTGGGCTCCAAGCCTAAAAACATAGTGTGGTTGGAGCTTTTGATTCAATTAATGACCCCTGCTGGGTCCCAAACCCTGGGTTGGAATCCACTGAAGCACAGAGACGGAAAGTTGTTTAGTATTCTGCATATGACTGTAGCCAGTGACACACTGTTTGATGTTTTGGTTTTATCCTGTTATGTCGGTAAATGGGAAATGACACACTGCATACAATATTACAGTCCCATCCTGTTACTGCAGCATGGCCACTTCACAGGAAACACAGCCACAAAGCTGACTGCTGAGTTCATGTGTCCAGTTTAATGAAATGAAGACATTTATTCACTCTCAAATATCTTAATGTGTTGATGTGAGCACAGCTTGCGAAGGCTTAATGTGAATTCTGATGCAGTAACAGGCTATGCACAGTTTGCTTACTTTGTAGGAAAAAAAATGTTATTTTGAATTACAATGGGATGGCTGACAACTACTAGATTTAACGCATGAGTCAAACTGTGTACCTTAATGCTGGTTCAGCTTTTAAGATTTAGTACTCTTCAGCATTTACATTTCACACGTATCCATATATTTTCATTGTGATTTTGACATGTAGATGTGGAAACAAGTTTAAACTGTATCACCATGGCGTACATTAAAAATGCATTAAACCTGTCACAGCTTCAAAACAAATGTAATACTTATGCATGACTGTCAATTTTGTGTAATAGAAAATCAATTTGTATCCCATTACTAGAGCAATACTTCACCCTAATGTACATATAAAACCAGACACCAGTAATTCAAAAAGTTTTCAGAAGGCTGTTTAATACAGTTTGAAATGTATGTCAGCAGACAACCTTACATTGGAAATATTCATTTAATCAAGTTTGTCATTTTGTCTGGAGTCATCTTGGCATTTGAAACCAGAAGGAAACATATTAGGAGGAGCAGTGGGTGGAGCCTAAGTGAGACTCCTGCAATGCTGCACCCACTGGATGATAGCAGCTGTCAATCAGGTGGTATCCCCTCAGTGCTTTATTGTCTGTTTTACTCTAAATGGGATCATCATTTACAAAATGAGCATCATGTTGTATTGAAGAAGACTTGAAAGCAGCAATTAAGATCATAAACTAATATTCTTTTAGGAACCACTGGGGTCATTTAAGAGAATACAGATTTTAAGCACGTCTGCATTCACTTCACTTTCCGGACCCAGAGCCTAAGTCCATTTTTATGTACAGTCTGTAGCTGTGCCTCAATTCAGGGGCTGCATCCTTCTGTTCAGAAGGCTCCTACAAATGGAGCTGACAAATGTTTTCTTTCATCCCAGAGAAAGTAAGGCCGCAACGGGTGGATCCTTCCCAGCCCAACCTCTCCCAGGATTCATTGCGCTTTGGTGACAATTAATGGCGGCAGCAAACAACAAGACATCCAATGCTTCAATATCACACTCTATGGAAAGCCTCTGCAGACTAGACCGTCTCATTTCAGTTCAGCCTTTGACCACGACGGAGGTGGTCTTTGTGGGCCATGTAAGGATGCATCCCCTGAATTGAGAAACAGCTTATGGGTGCAGGTCTTTCTATAGATATTTTGATATTTTTCAAAAGATATTTTGGAAGTTATGTTAAATCTTACGTGTGCGACTTTAAAATTGGTAAATGTACATGTATGCAACTGTACTGCCACTATGGAGCCAAGGAATAAACTTCTGAGGGGATGTGCGAGTTTTTGAAATGTGCTGCCTTATATAATGCAAAGTAATATCAAATACCAGAAAGCCCACCTTCTACTGAACACTATTTGTACTGCACTGTGAAAGTTTTAAAACAAAGAGCAACAGTGGAGACAGAGAAACATGAACAAAGTGTGACTGATTCAAGATGAAAGAAAAAGAACAAGAGACGGACACTGACTCAGCAGAGAGTCAAGTGATGCACAGATGTGACCAAACCCAAAGTCAGAAAAACAGAAAAACCAGCCCATAGATTGTCTGTGTCAGAAGATTATCACAACTCTTGGTTACATTTTGTAGGGAAGCAACCTCTAGATAGTCAGTCGCTCAACTATTATTAAATGGATGGCCATGCAATTTGGTAAACAGGTTTAGGACAGATTTTAATACCTTTGATCCCCTCGCGCCATCATCATGTCAACATTTTAATTTAAATGAATAATCGCTTTAGTTTTAAAATTGTATATATATAAAAATACAGATTGCTTAATTCGATGATAAGTCCATGTTTCCATGTAACATCCCCCTTGGGGAATGAGGTAGGAAGTGGGTGAGAAAGAATTTAACCACACTTTATTTAACCACTGCACTGAGTGCTGATAACCCTCACATCTGTACTGTGGGAAACAAACCCAGTAGTTTCAGCAGGGGGCACCAGACAGCAGTAACTGATTGTGGTTGTTACTTGTTTAATGTGGTTCAAAGCCAGAATTACAGAAAGAATAAAAGGGACATGTCCTCTATATTTGAGTAAACATAAGGTCTAGCTTCAGGCTAATTAGAAATCATTAGATCAATCCCACATATAGGCAGCACCCACCCACTGCTGCTGCTTCAGGCTCCAGCGCTGACCCTGACCTCTCTGTGGGGGGCTCCTGTGGGGCGTCAGTAAAGTGTGACACTGATTTCATGATGTTTTGTCGACTGCAAACAACAGTAACATGAGGGGGGGCATATCTTCTCAACAGCTGACATTTACATCTTGTCAGGGCCATTTTTAAACAACCACTGAGTTGTTTCATTACATATTTGATGGAGGCCACCATTAAATAAACATGTCTATCAGATACACAACATGCAGAAGAGAGAGGGAAGTATAAATTATTCAAAGCAAACAGAGACCACCATCTGAAAATTAGATGTGAGATCGTTTTTTGTTCTGGCTCTCCTCCCCTCTCTACCTCTCTTTTACTCCAAAACGCTCTCCCTCTCCCTCTCCCGCTCTCTCTCTCTCTCTCTCTCTCTCTCTCTCTCTCTCTCTCTCTCTCTCTCTCTCTCTCTATCTTTGGATTGTCTGCCAAATTTCCCTTTGAGAGGGATAAAGAGAGAGGGAGGGAGTGAGGGAGGGGGAAAAGAGAAGAGGAGAATGTGGAGGCAGGTAGAAAAGAGAGAGACATCAACTGAGGGAAATGAAGGATATAAAGTGAGAGAAAAAGATAGGGATGGCAGGAGAAGGCTAGTTCATCATATTGATCATCACTTCTTCTTTCCTAGAAAGGTGGAAGAGGGGGAGAGGACTTTGATTTAAGAATTCCTTTCCTGAGGACCAATAAGGGTCACACACACTGTGTTTCAACCTCCCTCTCTCTCTCTCTCTCTCTCTCTCTCTCTCTCTCTCTCTCTCTCTCTCTCCCTCTCTTTCTCACACCCACATGCATGTGCTTACTATTACATACAAGTGCTTGAACAGAAAAGATTGTTTCTCACACGTGACACTGCCAAAGCAGAAAAAACAACAACAAACAAACAAACCCACACACACAAAAAAATCTTCTTCCATTTCTTCCAAGAATTTTCCATTCTAACTGATGCTGTCATTTTCAAAGGAAATGTAGCGAAACATGACAGAATAAAAAGTCAAATGGTGGGTGGAAGGATGGGGGACAATAAATTGCAGACCATGTTGAAGGTCAGTGAACTTTAGGTAAACTCCCTTTCCAGCTGTGGTTCTGCACTGAAAACTTAGATCGATTATAAAATAATAGTCATATATTAGGCTGTTATTATTCATTGTTATTTATATATTTATACTAGCTCAACCTTTGCAGACACAGAAATATTCAGTAAAAGCTATGTCAATACAGTTGGCAAAACCTGTGTATAAAAATGGATGATGTGTCTCCACTTCCTTCCATTCAAATGAAGTCCTAATACCTGGATACGAGTGTCAGCATCCTGCACTTTTGATGATCCTGGATCTGCTCAGTAGTGGTTGGAGAGTCGAGCCACAATATCGAAGTCCTGCTGATACACACGCTTGACCAATAGCAGGTCACAGTGAGCGTTATTATAGCATCAAATAACTAATTCAAACCAAACTTAGCGGAAGAATTAGCACTTGAACAAACATCAGTGTGATCGTTTAATTCTGCATGTTGCCATGTTTAATTTTCTCATTAGCATTGTTAGAAAACAAACTTAAACTTCTTCTTTAACAAAAACAATGGTCTGGAGCTGGTTCAGAGGAGCTGGCGCAACGTACAGTGTGAACAGTCAGTTCCCGTCAGACAATCGGACTGTACAGTCTCAATCGCTTTCCATGGTACAGAGGTGTAACAGTACGCCAAGCATTAGTTTTGCCAGTTTTTCTTGGCACCTTTAAGTTCAGTTTTCCAGCACTTTGTTGTCTACGTGTACATCTGATCCTCCTACTGACTTTGCTTTTTGCCTATTGTAATATGTAACCTCTATTAGATTTTTGTGCTCTTTTTTCTTATAGATCTTGATTGATTAAAAAATCCTGATCCTGTCTCCAACTCTGTAATCTGAGTCCTCTGCCTCTTACCAGAGTGACAGAAGTCTATTTCTTTTTACCTGTATTTTTTTTTATATTACTGCTGAATGTTCATGAAGTAAAACTCTGTTGCTCGAGGCACTGTTTGTACTGAGTAAAGTCTATTAATCAATTAGTACTCTAGAGAAAAATGTTGCCTCAGGATTGAGACAATACGATTACAAGGCATTTAAAGATGTAAATGATGCGCACACACACACACACACACACACACACACACACACACACACACACACACACACACACACACACACACACACACACACACACACACACACACACACGCACACACAAATACCTAGACAGCTGGTATAACTCTTGCGGAAACACACTCCCTTCTCTTTCCAACCATAATATATTTAATAATATGTGACTAAACTCTCCTGCCATTCCTCACCTGCCCAGCAGCTGTCACTATTGAGTTTCCTGCCTCAGCTCATCACCTGACCCAGTCACCTGTTCACTCAACTGCTCCTCATTTCCAATCAGCTGCTATTTCTCTCTGCTATGAAAGTAAATATCTGCACAATTTCAGGTTCTAAAAGATGGTTCAGCCAAAAGTGGATATTTTCAGTATAAAGGTGGAGCTATGGCATCTTGAACAGAGAATAAAGTCACATTCCCTCTGTGTGTATTGTGATTAGAGCTTAATTTGGTAGCATGTGAGTCCAGCCCTGTAAAACCATTGGTCTGATGTTCATGAGGTGAGGTGGCTCCAGCTCTAATCAGTAATGTAAACATGACATAACTACGTGGACACACAAATTTTCGCCCCTTTTTCCGATGCGAGACACAAACACTATAAATGCACCTGGCACCAACCCACCATGGTGCCCATAAACCAAAAACAGCTACAGCTACACAGTCTATTGTAGCCATGCTAACTATCTGTGCTGTGCATGGGGCTGCAAGAGTTTTATAGACACATCTACCAACCAAAGCATCTCACACAGAGGCTCAGGCACTGCATAAAATGAAAGCCAACATATCCTGGATGTTGGTGCTGCCATCTTGTGCTAGCCAGAGTTTGGGCAGAAGCGATGAAGGGGTGGAGTCATGGTTATGAGGTCACACCAATGGCCGACCAACTGTGAGCTAGTCTGAGCTGTCTCACCCCTATTATATAACATCGAATAACTTCCTAAAATCAAAACCAAACCTATGAGAAAAATGAACACTACTCACATTGGTGAGATAAGAACAACCTAAATTTACAGAAAACAAACATTTCTTACACGTGTACTTCGACTTTGAGTTATCCTCAGTCTCTGTGAACCATGTTTAATGGCAGAGAAAATGTTTAACAGCACCTTTGAAGAAAGCAAATGTTTGACTGCATATAACTGCACTAACTTAGATTTACGATACTGTGTTTGGTTGTAATCACCAGTCATTTGTTAAAGTGCCAAGAAAGCTGCACAAATTAATGCTGCAACCACAACATACTCCCTCTGCAATTCCTGAGTCATGGAGGAAATATTCCTTTGACAGTTTAAATGGATAAGACCCTAACCAGAGAATGACCCAGAGCCAAGTTACTCATTGCAACTAATCCCACTCTTCACTGTCACCAGTATCATCACTCGTTGTTTAATTGAATATCAGATTGTAGAACTAGAACCTTTCTATATGACCTGCTGGATAGAATCTCTCAAGCAGCGGTCTCAGGCCTTATGGTGGAAGTATCTAGGATCCATGATATTTAAAAAATGTGTGCAACAAAAAGGCTTGTAAGAACATAAAGCAGACAAGAAGAAATACGACTCTGTAAGTACAAAATGGCAGCGTGCGGTTACACAAGCGTACAGCTGCTAAGTGGCTGTGCAAGCGAGGCGGAGAAAATCAAACGGCTTTGGATCAAAAGACAAAATATAATTTTTTTCTCTGTTTCAGATCAGTGTGTGTGTGTGTGTAGCTTTATCCTCACATAGGAAACAGTGTGGGCTGCAAACACTCCGGGCTATTCTGCCTTTTTTTGCGTGTGTGTGTGTGGGTGTCAGACACAGTGCATGAGATGGAAAGAGAGGACTTCTGAGCGTGGGTGTATGCCGGGTTTTTTGTGTGTGTGTGTTGAGGCAGTGGTGTGGGTGTGTGTCAGAGAGAAGGGGAGCGTACAGGTCTTTTCTAAATGAGGGGGAGAATGAGAGATCAGGAGAGAATTAGTCACAGAGAGAGATCTCCTGTTCCTCCAATATCCAGCATTTCCTTGATGTGTTTTTCCTTTTCTCTCTGTATATCCTCTTTTCTTTGCTCTGTTAGTGCACACAAGTGATTACACATTACATGTTCAAAACAATTTAGCTAAAACTATGAGAAGAAGCAAGGCTATCCTTCCTTTGTATTTATCAGGTCAGCATTGTGCTCTTTGTTGAGTCACAGAGGAAAAGGAAATATTGTGTTAAGTTAACTGGTTTATTAAGGAGGGAGGTTTAGTAGCAGTTTGGCATGTGAGCGTAATCTGAACAAGATCTGGGGCTTGACGTTAACGGTCCAAGCACATCTTAAGTGCATGGTACAAGTGGATTTAGTGTGTCTGCACCGGGTGCATGTTTCAAGGGGATGGTACTAAGCCCCAATTAACCAATCAGAATGCCATCTCACATTCCATTTAAGAGCCAGTAATTAACCTTGGCAAATTACTATAATAATGGTGGATTTTCCAGATACCAGGTGCCTCAATTTATTTATTCTACACAAGTAGACCATCTAAAGCCAAAGATTGCAGTTCTAGGACAATTCAATTTTATTTTTATTTGTATAACGCCAAATCATAACATATATTATTCAAAGGCACTTTACATACTTATTTAACCAGGAAGAAACCTCTAGCAGAACCAGACTCAATGTGGGCGGCCATCTGCCTTGACCGGTTGGGGTGAGGGGAGAAAAATGGGGGAGCGAGGAGAGAGAGAAGAGGGGAAAGACCAGGAGCAGTTGAGCAACCGTCATATTTAAACTCTGTCAGACATTAAGAGTGAGATTTATTTATGTAATGATAGCAGCACCAGAGGATAATGATAATAATAATAATAATAATAATAATAATGATAATAATAATAATAATAATAATAATAATAATAATAATAATAATAATAATAATAAAGATATTAATTGTTGAGTAAATAAAGGATTATCTTATCTTATCTTATCTTAGTGTCACATCTGGATCCTTCTGCTCTGGAGTCAGAGATACCTGCAGATATCATGCCCCCCCACACATATTAAACCAATTGCTGCAATGCAAACCATCAACAAAATCAACAGCAAAGTTGTTGTTCATGACAGTTTCTACTACTTTAGCATAAAAAACAATATGGCATCACATGCAGCTCAGTGCATTTAATGCTTTTTCTGCCCTGACTGGTCATTGTGGTATTTGTTCAGGTGCTGTGTTGAGCTACAGGCTAATGATTCAGTTTCTCAAGGACCCTTCAGCAGTGGATCTAATCCTGGGTTCATTAGTTGAAGGTTTAAATATTTTGGGTCACAAACTTTCTGAAAACATGAAGTAAGTGGTAGTTTAACTAACTTCAATGTTCTTCAAGGCAATACATTAAATGACAAAAATACCAACTGTGAAAAATTCTGATGAAAAACTTTCTTTTGAAAATCTACAATGTTTCTTGCAATGCAATCAAGTCTTTCTTTGCTCAGTGATGTTTCACAGAATTATTACAAGATGGTTGTAAAACTTCTCTTAATAGTTTACAATCCTGATAAACATCTGCTGCAGCGTTCTAAGATCCCTAAATACAAAATGACTAAATCATAATATAAAAGCTGAAAAATGTATTTATTTTCTTCATGAAATCAAATTTTACAAGGAAAATTATTATTTCATCTTTATTTCATCTTACGTATTCAAAGGACAAGTTCTCCAATGCAACGAAAACAGCCTACCCTTGGAAATGACCTATTGAGGCGTCTTCTTATATTGCACACCTGATCCTGTATTGTTATCATTATAATAATAAACACACCGTTTGACATTTCCTGTCGTTGCGGTTCCTGGTTCATGCCAGCTTTATTACTCACCTGTTACCTGCTCATTTCCGCTTGTCCTTCTCTTACAGCTGTTGCCTAGCAACAGAGCTGCAGTTGGACATGACAAGGCAGTTTTCATGTCCCTTGCTTTTTTAAATATATGTACCTTTAGCTGTTCAGTTCAGTTGAAGCATGATATTTAGGCATCGGGCGTCTTATCCTAAGCTAAGTGGGCCCCAAGAAGAATCCAGCTGTCCAAGCCTTCGTTTCTTGTGGATGAAAGGACGCATTTGGAGAAGCCTTCAAACTGGGACAGTCTAGTCACATTGCTAGAGGTGTCGACATTTCTCAATTCTGCATCAATGCAGTGATAGAACATAATTGATTCAAGTTTTCGAATGATTCCAAATGTTCAATTTGCAGTGGCAGCCCGCTGCTGCTTCAGGATTGGGACAGATGCATATTATAGGTTTTATCGCTTTTATAGTATTAGTAAAGTTATTAGGACCTGGACCAGTACTGAAGGGATTCATTTGTGTTTTTTTGTTTTCGCTCTAGAAATGATGAGACATGCATTAAGTATTGTGTTTAAACTGTGCGCACCCAGTTCACCTGCCAAACACAACATGAGACGTGACGAGGAGCGTGCAGCCAGGACATCAGGGTTAAAGTGACCGGAACGGTCCAGATTCATGATCATGATTAATTACTAAGTTAAATGTGAAGTTTGTGTGTAAAGAGCAACACACACACAGGCTGCGGACAGGAGAGAGGTTCTTTCAGCACATTATCTCACAACACGGTGTTCCTTTTTACATCAGTGTGGCAGAAAAGTCAACAGTCCACTGATCCAGGAGCAAAGGTACTGTAGTAATTCATCAGGTTATTTCAAAGATCAGCTCTACATGTGAGTAATTAGAAAAGAATAGAGGAGCAGCATCCCTTGTTGACCGAGTAACATTCCTCCACTCTACGGTAAAGGCAATAATCCGAGTTTTTCCTTTCAAGGAGCTGCACACAAGTCGAAACTGAATGAATGAATATCAAATCAATGTGGAGAGCATCAAAATAACAAAACAACGATTGACGAGTTGGGGGGCATTGGCTACTGTTATAGACTGACCGTTGTAGTCACATTTTTGTAATTCATAATACTTTTTGAAAGCACTTTCTTATTAAAATGGAGTTTAGATTTACGTGATTGATGAAATTAATTGATGAAAAAGCAGCCTTGTGCAGTTATACAGAAAACGTGATACATTGAGATACATTAAGATCCATTGAATCCTTGAATTGTTATCGAAGTGACTTGAGATGAGTGAAGATTCAGATCTCGACACACTGCTGTGATGCAATCAGTCTTCAAATGCAGCTTCTGAAGGATGCGGCCCCTGAACTGAGACACAGCTTACTTTTGTTTACCTCGGTTTTGGAAATTTGTCATGCACACCATCTCAAGTCCAAACAACTTAGAAAGTCAGTGGAAATTTTGGTACAGGAGTTGCAGAGTTCATGAAGTCATAATTTATAAACCAATCAACATAATTTTACAATCTATATAGTCGCTTTTAAAGTGACCCTGCCAATTACGACCAAAAGGGAATATTTATGATTGACGTGCATATGTTTTGAAATATGTATATCCTTGTCACACCTGATCCTTTATCTTTGCTCTTCATTATTATCCATGTTTTTCTCCACATTCCGACTTCAAAACAATCAACAAACCAAAGTCTGAACGACGACTTCAAAACTCAGAGCCTGGACCTTCAGAGGAGCCCGTGAATGCTCAGTGATTCCCCATGTGTAAACTTTTGGACTGTGAATAAAGATTTTACTTTTTTACCTTTCACCTGGTCTCCTGGTTATTCATCCCACCCACACTGTGGAATCATCTCTTTAACTGGAGTTCAGTCTCTAAAAGATACATTTTGAATGAAGTACCATTTTAAATTTAAATCACAACAGAGCATTGTGTTTGGTGGCAAACCTGCTCCTGGATGTCTGACAGTGGGAACCGCATGATTAAATTAAAAGCAAGCCAATTTGGTTTTGATGAGAATTGGTTTTGGCCCCCCTTGAATTGTTCCAACACTGCTAATGAATGCTAACAAGAGATTTCACTGTTGATGTGTCAAAAACTTGTCACACTGGCATAGCTAGTTTTGGAGATCTCTCTAAAAATCGAAAGCTTGAGATCAGTGTGCTCGATGACTTACAGATGCCAAGCCTGCCATCTTGTTCAGTCAAAGCTTGTTGGAATCAGCTTGGTGAAAAAAAAGACAGATCAACTGAAGCAAAGACAGGAGATGAAGCCACAGAGGAGTGCTTCAAAAGAAATCCAGGATTAGACAGATAGACTTGGACTGGAGAGAGAGGAAGAAGGAGAGGAGTGGGATAGACATGCAGCGAGAGCATGGGGAAGAGGGGAAATGAGGCAAAAATTTGAAGGGATTAAAAATGGGAGAAGAGAGTAAAAGCGAGGCAGAGCAGGGAGAAATTGTGTGAAAAGGTTGACCCAGAGAAAAGAGAAGCAGGGATGCGCACATGGAGGCACTGTTGGCGGAGAAAAGGCACTCGAGGAGGAAAATCTTCGTAAGAGTCGTTAGGGGAGCTGCAGAGAGAGAGAAATCTCTGTTTAGAAGCAAAGGATGTACAAGTGGGAGAAGCACGTTGTACTTCAAAGTATATATTCATCTAGGGTGTGTGTGTGTGTGTGTGTGTGTGTGTGTGTGTGTGTGTGTGCATGTTTGTTGCATATGACTGTAAGTCTGCCATTTGATGGTCAGGCTTTTAAGCAGTATTTTACCCTATTTCTCATTTTGTATCAACCCTGTAAAGCATAACAATTTGTAAAAAGGTTATAGGTCCAACTTTAAAGGGAACAATAGTTTTGGTGGCATACTGGCCAAGTGTTTGCTCATTGTGAGAACTGTTGGGTTCCTCTATGATTTTGTCAGGTCTCAACCTTACTACGTAAAGTGCCTTGAGATGACGTGTGTTGTGATTTGGTGCTGTACAAGTAGAATTTATTAAATTGAAGTCAGTTGCAGCAAATTTAAAAGGGATAGTTCACCCAAAAATGAAAATTCACTTATTATCTACTCACCATTATGCCGATGGAGGGTTGGGTGAAATGTTTGTAGAAAGCTTCCTAAACAGCTGCTGCAGCATAATCCACTTCTGTGCTGTTCACAGTTCAGTTAAAGTGGTCTGTCACCACAGTTTGTTAAAGAAAATGTGTCACTTTTAAGCTGTGGAACATTAAAAGCATATCTAAATGTTTGGGAGGGTTAATGAGCTATGAGGTTGTTCCTCATAATGTTTGATTTCCACTTCTCAATGTGACTGCAGAGCCACTACACTGATATGTATCACTTTCTGCATGTAATGTGCACAAGATGACACGTTGTGCTTTAAGGAACAGCCCGTCCAGCAACAGTTAGCATAGCACATAGCACTTCGGAAATCCTATCCTCTATAGTCTTAAGACAACAACACAACAAGCAAATAGGACGGACTCAACTTACGATATATTTAAAGGTGCATTTCTTCGCCTTTGGATAAGAGTGGCTACCTGCCAGTATTTTAACTGAGCTTACATGTTCCAGACAGGGACAAAATGTAACTTCAAACTAACTCCTGGTTGACACATCAAAGAAACCAATTCCTAAAAACATTGAAGTAATGATTAAATAATAATCCCCTGAAGAAGGTATCTCTCAGTTAAGGACGAAAGAAGATAACCTTATAATTAGTAGGTATTGTGTATTTGTCCTTCAAGTAGTTAAAGGCAGGAAGTTGTTCCATCTTTTTTATATTTTCCATTGTTCTCTGCCACAAAGAAGAATCTCGTCTCATGCAGCCAGAGTTCAAGTATCTCCAGTTCTTTTTTTAGGAGTGTGATTAACTGGTGCTATGACACAGATGGTAAGTCAAATGTAGTGTTTATTCAGTATTTGCAGATAGTTGTGATTAAAATCAAGAAAAATTATCCTGATCGTATTTACTGGGATAAAATTGAACATTACAAAAAGGCTGAGAGTCGAAAATGCAAGCAGGTGAAAGGTTCATATACTTAAAGATAGCATCAGAAATATGGTTATAAAAGGTTACAGTTAATTGTGTGATTTAATAGTATTGCCAAAAGCATGATTAACTTTATCTCTGTGAGCATGAAAATCTGAGTCACCTGTCTCCATTTGCTTCTCCCTGTAGCTCTCTCTCTCTTAATCCTCCCACATATCCCAACGAGATGCAATTAGTGTTCTACCAAATGCTCCTGTCTCTAAGAATAAAAAAAAGTAGGAGGGAAGATAATGTCTCAGATGGGTACCTTCTTGTTTCATACTGAGAAGTCACTTTCACCTTAAAGTCACTGCAAAAGCCAAAAAGAAGGAAAAAAGAAGATAATATAATAATACAGTTCAGACAAATTACAGGTAAAATTATGACTCTTTTCTTTTATTAAACAGCCCATGTACCACCATCTGAGAATTGCTTCCTAATTCTCCAGATAGAGGTGCACCTGGAGTTCCCTGGTCTCTCAGCACCTCCGCTGTGTTCCTTTCGTTTAGTCTGTCACCGGCCCACACAGTGAGTGTTCCTCCTTGTTTCCTGTTCTTCACTGTGATCAAAGCTGTGGAGAGCCCATGTGGGTGGGGAGGGGAACACAAGTCGACACGCATCAAACTGAACAGGGTTTTGGATTATCTGGTTAGATCCAGTTCAGATGCTTGATTAATTTACTAATGTTTCCCTGTGCTGGGGATGTCACTGAGCATCAAGATGCTGAAATGAAATGTAAGATTAGATGAGGCCATAATGATTATTGTTGGAGGAAGAGCAGATTGCAACAGGATGTAGCAAATGTTTAAAAAGACGAGGAATAACGAACAAAATGTTAATACAACTATAACAACGCAGAGAGAAGTAAACACAACATTGACATACTATCACATTATGAAGTTTATCTGGATAAGGAGTTAGATTGAGTTGCCTGGCGAAACATTCAAATTCTCCGAATTAACAAGATACATTTCTCAGAATTCTTGAAATAAAACATTTAAAAGAAAAAATAAGCTGAGCCCGACAGGCATTCTGATTTTTGTGTCCGAAACCAACCAGAGTCCAAAGCTCCCTGAGGCGCGTGCAGAGTGAAACAAACCAAAGAAACAAAGAGATATTGTGATAAGTGATATTCGAAACTGGAATATCACTTTCAACACTTCAGAGAGCTGCGTCCCTTGGAAAATCTGCAACAACCTGTTAAAGAGCAGCCTCATACAATTTGAAAACAACTTATATTGAATGCTCACAGGCACTAATGGTCTACAAGAAACATTGTAAGAGTAAAATAATATTATATGATTAAACTATGTGTAACATTTTTATACAGGCTTATTGTCTGAGGATGTTTGAGGGGGTGGCGCCTCAATGCCCCATATTAACCAGTTGCCACTGTTTGAATCCAATTAAAAGAGGGATGTTCTACTTGTCTACAATTCAGCATTAGTTTGGAAGCTATTGAAAAAAGAAGCATTTATACAAATGAGAAGAAGTTTATTCCTTATAGGATATTTGAGTAACACTATGAGTAACATCTGAAGAACAATGACCACCATGACACAGCTGTGTATTATATTACAGGGGTGGAGTAAAAAGCAACTTGACTTTCGGCTAAAGTGAAAGTACTAAAACTTTAAACAAATATTCATACTAGTAAACTTCAATGTTAGTACAATGGTTTTCAAATGAAACTATGATTTGCAACAAATCAGCCACTTCATTGTGTTTTATTCACAGAGATTTTTTTGTTTAAATCAAAGGAGTTAAAATGAATCAGTACAACTTATTGGTCTGAATGGTATATATTTGACAGAAAAGATAAGGAAAATAATTTGATATGTCTTTCTTTTTCAATGTTTTTAATCTAATTAAACCATTTTACAGTTTAAAGTGTTGAAGAATGTGGGGAAACCAGTGAACCTGGCGAAAACCCACAAAATGTTCTACTTTTAATATCACATCTCACGCCTCTCCCCTCTTTACATATTTTACAAAAAGCTTCTCTTGGACAGATGTGGCAGAGGAAATGGGGAAAGTACAGGACAATCAATCGTTAAAAAAAAAAGAAACAGATCAGGAAGTCAAAGTCTCTCTAAGCTTCAGGAGCTGAAGCATTGTGTGTGGTACGGGAATAGATTTTTTGAAATGCCTCCTAAAATGAATCAATGGAAGCTTGAATAGAAAGACATTTAATAAAGCAGCTTCTTATCTGTGCAAGTTAAGAGGAGAGGTTTAATAAGAGCCCCCCGCTCCCTATTGTGAGTGAAATACCACTCTCTCTCTCTCTCTCTCTCTGAGGGGGGGGAATGGACATTAGGGCCAACATTACTTTTAATTTACACTTTGATCAATCACCACAAATACATAAAAATCTTCACTGGGCTTAGCAATACAAATGGAGGCCTTTTCATTTTTTTATAAGCTAAATACAACTTATATTTGATTTATTTCAGGTTAATTTAGTAAAAACGCACCAAGTGCCACTGTTGAACTACCTGCAGAAAATGGCTGGAGAAGACAAACAGTGATTTGAAGAATATGATACACATCAAAATGAACTATCATTGATGATGTTGACCTGAAGGCCCACACCAGTCAAATTCACTGTCAGAAAACAAGTGTGGAGAGGGAGCCTGCTGCGTCTCAAGTGAGACATGTACACATTTACTCAAGTCAAATAAAGTCTGAATGCATAAACTCAGCATACTATTTGCTGTTCTCAAAGAAGGGCCATTAATCTGCTCATGTACTTCCTTAGGCACTTGATTATAAATGCAAAACCAGAAATACAAGAATAAGACCTGCTGTGTGTGTTAAATTAATACGTTCTCCTCGCAGCCCACAAGGCCAGTGAGTGTGTTTTTGTGAAATCATTTCAATCCAAATTAAGCATGTACTATACATACATGTGACATATGAGGGCCTGCTCATATGTAGCACATAGAACATGCCTCCTCTAAGTTAGTGCAGGATTAGAGAGAAATGGCTGTAGTATGTTGGAGTGGGCTGATGCGTGGCAGGGTTAGCACATGTAGGCTTACACACTCGGTGGCATTTCATGCATTTTCCTTTGAAGATTCTCTTTTAACTCCTTCAACTCATTTAAAGTTTTAAAGCGGCTGCGACATCTCTTTGCTGAGGTCACCAAACCTGGCTATCATCAAATTCTAATTCAGGTCAACTCTAATCCCTCACGGAGGACCAAAGTCAAACACGTCTGTATGGATTTGTCTGAATCTGATGATGAGTCTGGTCTGTAGCCACTGTACGTTTTCACTCCTTCAATGTAGCTGTCAGAAAATAAGGGAGATACGGGATGTAACGTAATAGGACAGATAACAGGTCCGTCACTCTGACTTGAATATTGACATTTTGAGAGTTTTTAAGTAATAGGGTGTATCTGTTATAATTCTGCTCCTTTCTGTGGAGTCAAAGACTTTTGACTCATAACTTTGGGGATTTTTGTTGTCTGACTTTTTGTGTTAATGACCTTTTGCCTTGTTATCTTCCTTGCCTTTGGTTTTTGGATTCATGTCTCTGCCTGTGTTGTTTCTCTGACTTTTATAGTCACTTCCTGTTTTATTTTGTTACTTATCGTTTTTTCCTATTTCAGTGCATTTCACTTCCTGTCTTGTCTGTTTACTACGATGGCCCTGAGAGCTCAACGCACTGCAATTTAAGAAAACACATGCAAGTGGACAAAACACAAGCAAAGTAAGAAAACATCAACACAACACAACACATTCCAGAAACGTGCTGCAATTCCAGAAACATGCAGCAAAGAAAACGACAATGGAAGTGCTTCCAGAGGACACCAAAAAGTGATGGACACGTCCAGTTGTTGTTGCTGCCACAGTTTGGAGTTGTTAAAGTCGGTGTCCGTCAGTGATATTGGAGAATTAGCTAAACTGTAAACGTTTTGGGTTTATTTTAATAAATAATAAACTTTATTTTTGCAGATGTCTACTGTTAACCCTGAGACCCATTGGGCCGTATACAATCTCAAATATCATGTTTAGAGCGTCATGACTCCTCAACAGGTTTGAGCTAGAGACGTGCTGTTATTTCCTGTTAAGCTGAATAAACAGCGCGAACAAGCAAGCCCCTGTTTGTGAGTAATTTACAGCACTTATCATTCACATTTTTTCTTTTCTCCAGGCAATGTGTTTTCCATATTGTGGAACCGAATTTGATGGACGTATTGGACGTTTTTGTGGCTCCTGTGGCAGCAGTGTCCATCACTTTTAGGGGTCCCCTGGAAACACTTCCGTTGTCGTTTTCTGAAATTGCAGCGCGTTTCTGTATTTACAGCGCGTAATGTGTTGTGAGTAATGTGTTGTCAAACTGATGAAGATGTTTTCTTACTTTGCTTGTGTTTTGTCCACTTGCATGTGTATTCTTAAACTGCAGTGCGTTGAAGCTCTTAGGGCCACCGTAGTTTTCCCTCCTTGATTGATTACCTGTCCCACCTTTATCAGTTTCACCCATGCCTTGTTATAGTGTGTATATAGTCTCTGTGTTTCTCTTTGTCCCTCTGTCTGTTCTTCTCAGTTTCTTGCAAGTTTCTCAAAGTTGTGCTAGTCTTAATTCCTAAAGTTTAAGTTTTTGAGTTTTTTTCTTGTCCATGTGTTCAGCTTTAGAGAGGTTACAAACCATGGTCGGCAGAATGGCCGGCAAACCTGACTAACTGGTAGTACAAAGATAAGCTGGCAACTGAAGGGTTAGGGTTAGGGGAGGGTGGGCACAAGACAAGGCTATAGGGGACTAACTAACTGAACAGGCACAGGTGACAGAAGACTGGCAGGTTAGTGATTAACTCACATAAGTGATTCAAAACAAAACAGGAAGTAGCTACAAAGAGTTGAGACAGGACATGATATAAGAGAAGATGAATACGAGGGCAGGAACTACAAATTGGGCCTAATCTTACTGGATATTAACAATGCAGTAAAACGTCTGTCACCACAACTTCCATATTGGTTTATCTTCAATAATAATAAGCTGCTTTTCCTCCTTGTCTGCTGCTTTTCCTCCTTGTCAGGTGTACTCACCTGATCCTTGACTCTGCAAACAGGGCCTCTTTTAGAAGCTGTTTTAGTGCGACTGAGCAGGATTGCACCAAAGTGGATAATACAACACAGCCAATCAACTGTGATGTCCTTGTATTTTGGACTGAACAGAAAAAGGGACTATGAGCCATTGTTATGTTGTTGACCTGTAGCAGCCAGAGTAAAGGAGGAAGTCAGGTGGTGTGGATGGATGGGTTGAGGAAACACTAGATTTTAGCTATTTTAAATTCTTGGCTGAACAGTACGTCACTCCACTAAGATCCCCTCTCCCGACACATTTTATTGACATATGGGTTTTGTTGGTTTACCTTCAGTTTTTATAATCACAAGACTCATTTCATTTGTATCATTTTGAGGACTAAAATAAATATACTTCATTATTACATACCCTTTTGTTAAACATCCACGTGACAGCCTTACAACCCTTACAGATAAAATATGACAATGGCACCGCTATGCTCTGCAAACCATACTTTTCAATGGCATGCACCAAGTGTTGAACTTTGACCAACAAGCTTTGTGACGACCACTTGCATGTCCTATATAAGACGAAGCTTCCAGCCAAGCAGGGAATGCATAATGGCTGATATTGTGTGTGTCTGAGTTCCTTCAGGACACAATTGCACTTGTATATGAAGGGGAACGCTACGCCGTTATTTTACTCTATACCCAGCAGCCAGCACGGCACAATCCAAGGTTGGTAGAAAGCCAGCAAAGCGCAAAGCACTTTCTGTCTGAAAGACGCTGAAGAGCCAGGCCATACATGTACAATTCTGATATCAGTTGCTCAGTTGTATGCAAAGTGCAAACTCACTCACGAGTGTTCAGCTTTTAACTCTGGTTTTCTTGGCAGGCACTTCCATGCAGTACAGATTTCTTCTACTTCAAACTCATTCATTTTCTTTAAAAAATGCAACACCACAGCCTCTGGCATTGGTGATAGAAGAATATAAGACCCCACTGCTTTTTCCTTCAGGGGTTAAATCTGTGTAAAGGCAACAAACATGTTTATGTAAGAATGTAAATTAAAATGTGTTTAATGTGTACTTTTGGATGAAAATAATCTTTTATTCTACTCAAATGCTTCACCTCTAGTTTGTCTTTTTAATTCCGTCTTTCTGCAGTTTGTTATAAAGTCGGCACACACAGAGGGATCTCTCACCTCTCTTGTCGGTTCTGCTTTTAAAGGGAAGCTCGAGGTCAGTCAGGAGGCTTAATAAATATGAAAGGGAAGAAAACTAGAAAATGGATGATGAGGCAAAGTGAGCCGGTAGCTAAAACAGCACGACACTGCGCCGGACAGCTGAGCTGGCAATGAGAAGAAGAAGGAAGAAAATACCCAGCTCGGTAGAGAGGGATGAGGGGGAGGGGGACTGGAGGGGCTCAAAGTGAGCAGAGGTGGAAATAGAGAGAGAGAGAGAGTGTGTGTGTGTGTGTGTGGTAAAGAGTAGGAGGAGGTGTACCTGAAGATGCTGACTACATATTAAAACTCCAGTTGATGGGTAAGTGAATTTCTCTATTTGACTATTCAGAGGTACAAGCATCGCACACTGTAAAAAGTAACAAGCTGTAACAAGCTAATCCACCATATAGTTGAGCTATCCAGGTTATTTAATGGTGTTGAAATCCAGCTCTATAACCTAAGTTATATCCTTTTGTATAGGGGGATTGCACCAGGAATTGTCTGTGTCTGGAGGACTTAAGACAGAATCAGTTGATTCTCCACATTGTTTTTCTTTTGGTATTATAAGTGACTGATTTGATCTTCAAAAATGAGAAAATAAAAATTACGATTAATCGAATCAAATAAGTCCAAATATACCAATAAATAATGTCTTTATTGCAACTGGCTTGGAGGTGGATCTCATATGTTCAATGTATTGGATGTCCACAGCTTTAATAAAATGACCTGAAGAAGTGTCAGGACCATCTGACCATCAAGATGTAGTTGCAGTGGTTAATGGTGAATGTTCAAAACAGCCCCAGCGTGTGCACATTTTTTCTAGTGTGTTCTTACAGCTTTAAGTGGTGCAGGAGGAAGTATCTCCGAATCATCAACTTTCCCGCATGGGAGTGCTGGGAGAGCTAATGCAGACACGAGCAGGAATAAATCTAAATATGGTTACAAATGTGTGAGCCCGTCCATGTGTGTGTGATTGATTTTGACACTTATAAAGAGTCAAGAGCAAGGCTGCAGGGAGAGAAGATGACTTGTGATAAAAACCCTAGAAAGAACATTGATAATTTAAAACCAGTGAGAGTGATCCATCAGACCACATCTTCATATCTGCGAGGAACTCGTTACGTTGTCTTGGATATGATCATTTGACAAAGTGGTGCAGTTTTAAAAAATTACATTCAGTAAACACATAGCTTTCATGTTAAGTTGGAAAACACTTTATTCATGCAATTCATGCTTCTGCATCGGAGCTACGCCGTAGGTACTCACGTAATATCATAGTTTTGCGTAGGTGTGTGTGAGTCACGCTGCAATTACAACACTAGTGGCAGAAGAGTTCCTATGCTGGTGTTGAGGGTCTTGTGGTTTCTGGTCCGCTTATTTATAAATTCTCTGGCGTCTCTGTTTACTTCAGAACAATGGCGAGAATTACCAAGTTGATCTTGTTGGAGTTGGAGCTGATAGATGTTGAAGAGCAATTGCTTCAACTCAATTCAAGCGGACCAATAATGATAAATTTATGTGTAAGTAAGTAATATTATTTTATCAAGCGACTTAATCAAGCCACAGTTTCCCCTCTTTTTTCTCCTTAAGTCGACTTTCATTTTACACCTCATCATCCATTTGACAGCATTTTACTGAATGACTGTGCACTGGAGGAGTGTTGAGACACATCAGAGCATTTAGCTCTTCCCTCATTTCTGCAGAGTAGTTCCTCGCCCCCAGTTTAACCTTCCTGTGATCCGCCTACAGCTCCTGATGGAGTCTTTAAAAAGCTCTGGTGCAGGAGACTGAGCTGCAGTCCACCAACCCAAAAAAGAAGTGAACTTTAAACTCACATAACAGTCTCGACACAGAGCAGCATCATGTCAGTGATTGCACACTGACTGCTCCATGGATCAGTGAACAAATGCTCATTGTGAGTATGTGCTATACAGTGAATAAAAACATCATAATACATTTCATGATGAATCACAGTCACTTTCCACAAAAATCAGTTTGGTTTTGTTTCAGTGCATCATGACACCATCTTGATGTGTCTTGGTTTGAGCAGTACCCTCTAAGCAAGTTCCCCACCAACAGCAGCTCTATTTCCTGTCTACTTCTTATTCCTACATTCCCATGTGGAAACAAGTTGATTTGGGGGTTTTGGTAATTTAGGTGGTCCTGAAAGAGAGGAGACAATGAGTGCATTTTCATCAACCTGGTTTTACGCACATTTTAATTTACACATAACAAAACCTGGGTGAAATGACAAAAAATGTAATGGCAAAATATCGCTAAAATTGTCTCTTATCCTTTGTCTGCTCACTGTAACTTGGGACATTGAATGAAACAATCAGGATCCTGCACCAACACACATCACCAGCCAACTGCACCACATTGGCCCTGGTCCCATTTCTCTGAACTGAGCTGAACTCCTCCTCTCCATGCCTCACACGGTGCATATTCATCCTACCTAAGATATTGGGGTGAATAAAGTTCAGCTCTCTATCTTTTATGACTGTCATGCTTAAAGGAAGAGCAGGCCATATTGGACTCTCCAGACCACCCCCGCAGTGAGTTTGTGCTTCTACCATAAGGTTGAAGATACAGAGTTCCTATGACAAAAAAATGGAAATCCTTTGTCTGATGGCAATGCATATACCACAGTTACACAAATGTTGCATGTTTTATGCACACTGGCTCATCTCTGTCTATTGATGTACTCATGTTATCATCTGTCAGGTATATGTGAGTTGTCTCGAACTTGTTTTTTGTCTGCAACTCTTCTTTGAGCAATATCCAGTATCTTTTTGAGATAGAGGTGAGGTCCAGAGGAGAGGAATCTGGGCCTTACTAGTAAGTCATGGATGTAACACATAATACTAACTTCCATCAGTGGAAGTGTCCCTGGGTGGCCATCGACTCAGGTGCCCAGCGTTGTCCCTATTCCTCACAGCTGCTCCCAGTCTCTCACCAGGACACTTCCTGGAATACCTGATAAATTAAATTTTTTTCTCACCTCAAACTATGAAAACCCAGCATTTCTCTCCTCTTCATAGCCTTCATCCCCCATCAGCACTCTTCATCATCAGCCCATCCTCAGCCTGTTTTCTTTAGACCCCAAGACTCATCTGTTTCCTTCAGCTGTTAACCTGCCTCCGTTTCTCTCCAAGTTAAAGCACCTTTGACACTGACAAAGTAGTAAATCCTGTCACTCTTGTCTTTGTCTGTTTTTCTGAGCTAGTAATACTGTACATTATTGTTTTTGATTTGGGTGGCACCTGAGGTAACCTGGTCAGTGCCGCGGTGCTTCTCTAGCTCAGGGCACAGGCCCAACATGCTGTGATAATAATGTATTACAGCTCCTTGTTTTTCTTTTGCCTTCTGGTATTTCTTCCAAACAAACCACTGCTGTTGCCACCGGTAAAGGTTCATACAAATCACTTACTGTTCAGCAGAGGAGATAAACCATCTCTGGATGTCTGGAGCAGCAAATACAGCTTTCATGAAGTGGATAAATGTTAAATCACTGCTGTGGGGTATCAATCAGCGATAGGTAACAGCAGCAGAAGTTGTAGGTTATGACTTTCAGGTTCACCCATGAAGATGAAAAGCTAAAAATGAATACCTTTGCCCCAGTGGCTCTTCTCTGCAAAAAGCTGCACATTGACTCTTCTTTCGAGAAGTCCATACCAGTGCACAGATCAGTGAGATGGAAGCAGTAATGTGGAAACAGCTCTTACAGCAGAGGGACAACGGTAAGGGCTATAAGGTTTGATAAACGTAATAATGGAGATGGGGTCTGAACAGAGACAGGGTTACTGTAAAGACACACACACACAGTGAGATAAGTGTGTTCCTTAAATGTTATCTCACAGGTACTTATCCATACACAGAATATGCTCCCCAACAAGATTAAAGTGGTTTAGAGTGTGTGTGTGTGTGTGTGTGTGTGTGTGTGTGTGTGTGTGTGTGTGTGTGTGTGTGTGTGTGCATGCTTGTGTATATGTACATGGGTGTGTAGGTGTGTGGGAACCTTCAGCCCCATTAGATTGACTGAGATCACTATCTGTCACTACTCTGGCATCTCGGAATAACCTCCTATCTGGACACACACACACACACACACACACACACATGAGAAACACTCACCTGCATACGACCACTGCCTATGTGATGACGAGGACAAAGAGTGACAGGGAGTGAGAAAGGGCGGAGGGAAGGAAGGAGAAGAAGGTCAACAAACTCTGTAGACTCACAAAACCTTTTCAAGTGTCTCTAACCTTCAATGTTTCGCACCAATTTACTCTTGTGTCCTTTATGTCTGCTATTATTGCATTTGTGTATAGCTGTGTGTGTACGTATGCATCCTTTTGTTGTATCTGAATGTTTGTCTGTCTGCATGTGGCTGTGTCTGCATGCAGCTGTGTGCTGATAGGGCAGTAATGGGGTTTTTAAATGGAATCAGAGAGACGCAGTGAGGACAGGACAGACTGCTGATGTCAACACAGAGAGATGAGATAAAGTCTGTTTAGAGGTAGAGAAGGAAGAAGTGGGGGGAGGGCGGGTGATAACAGCACAGGACTGTGGAGTCACAGGAGAGGCTGCTGATGGCAGGGATAAGACTGAACTCTGGATGCTCTAATCCCATCAGCATCACAGAGAGCCTGAATACCTGCTGACAGGCTCAGCGAGTGGCCACCTGCATATTTGGCTGCCTGGTTTCCTGGTTTCCTGAATACTAATGGAGATGTTTGACCGACACACCGGTGTTGGTCCTTTAATGGAATAGTACCCAGGACCCAGGGAGCCACACCACCTCAAAAGATCTGGTAGACAACCAAATGCAAGATACAGAAAAATCTATACTCAGAGTTTGTTTTTCCTTCAAGACCAAACCAAATACAGTAATGTCCCATTTGGTCCCACTGCCAGGTAAACCAGTGGAAACGCAGATCACACAAACGCAGCTCACAGAAACACTGAGATATGATAACAAAAATGCAGCATTACCCAAACGTTACAGAGAAGCGTAGTCAAACAAGTAGTCCCCAACTTCATACACGCAATCTACAGTTAACTAAGAGAAATGGCAGAGGCAGCAAAACTTTAAAACAAATTGTCTCCATATTGACATATCACATTTTCATTTAATTAAAAGACACACATTAAACTAATATTCGGGTTCATAATTTCAATTTAGATTTTTGCTTGAAAAGCTTGACATGCTCTAATGTTAAAAAAACACATCACTTTCCACCCTAATGTGTTTCACCTGTGCCCATTTATTCCCTTATCAGTATTAATGCCGGGTCCACAGTAATTTTGCAAAACACATTATTTTTCTCAGCATTTGAGCCTCTGCTTCATGCACAAACGATGGATGCTTGTTTGGGTGTTTGTAGTTGAATTGTTTTTGTGTTCTCGTCTGGACGGAGATATTTTCTTAAAGAAATGTTGTGTGGACGTTCCTTCTATGTTTCTTGTACATGTTTCCCCCATGTTTCCCTGTCTGGATATCTGGATAGCCCATGTTTCTTTGTGCCTGTGAACAACAGAGACTGTAAGTCTGTTTATTATAAAATGTTGTTCACTGCACCAACTTGCTTTGTCGTTTATCTACACTTTGGGTTCAGAGAACCATACAAACCTAACAGGCTATCAGGTGCATCATCTTTTGAGCAATGAAAAAAGTTTGCTTTCAGGACCTCACTGCCAAAGTAGAATCTGTGACAATCTGTGTAAGTTGTGGGTTATTAAGTGTCTGTCATGGACAGGGCCTAACAGAGTCTAATCACCAGCACCTCCTTCAAGCCCACAAACAGATGATTCCTCTCACACTGAAAATTAACGGTCAACAAATGATAATCCTCAAAACCATTGTCCAGACAGGGTTTCGTTATGGGGAGAATGTCGCCTCAAGCTAATTTGTTTTAGATAAACTTATACTAATACTACAGTCTCTGCCAACTTTTTCAATGTAGCATGTAGTAAGTTATTATACAAGGTTAGAATTGTACTCATGTGCCAATAAACCTAACGGTCACTGTCCCAACTAAATTACCAGAATCTAAAACCACTGACGACTGACCTCATATTGACTGACAGAAAAACTCACTCTTACTCTCTTACGACAAAGTAGTGAGAGGATGAAGCAGCATTACCCGACTGCAGGAGGAAAAAACAGTTGGGAAGTTTGCAAAGACTCCCACCTCCTGAAGCCATCTGTCCCTCTACAACCTTTTGTTCTGCACACTGTACCCTTTCTCCCTCTCTGTCACTGTACCCTGCCTATCTTCTCTCTATCACTCCATCCCTCTCTCTTTTACATTCACAGTCTGTGTCCAGCTCTCTCCTTTTATATCCCCTCTCAATTCTCTCTCCACCTCTTCCTCTCCCATCCACCTTATACCTTTCATTTGCTCTGATTTCCTTCCCTCTCCTCAAATCTGCAGGAGACGCGTCAAAACAGAGTGAGGCTATCACCCGTTTTATGCTGCTCCTCCTGTGAAATGTCCTGAACTTAGATTGCCACCTGCGCCTCCTCTACCTCCCCCCTTCTCCCTCGTGTTCCATTGCATGGGTGGAGGGTCGATTATGTATATTTTGTGAAACACAATATGATGCCGTTTTCAACTTTTGAACTTAAGTCTATTGTAGGGCTTCTTCAGGTTTTGGCCAGTTCAAGTCAAAACATAAAGAGTGAATGAGTTTCAAAGCCTGCCAGATGGTGAGACTGTGAGGAGTTTTGTTAAATTAACTAATATGAAAGACTGGACTACTTTACAGCATCAGTATTTTAAAATGAGTAGGTGTTACAACATGAACTCCCCTCATGTGTTAGAATTCACAGGATCAACCAAAATTGCCTTCTGCCCACCAACATTCCCACCCACCACACAACTCTAAAAATTGCAACACCAGCTTCCTTAAAGTGTAAGTTCACCCCTATATTATGTCCCTTGAAATAAAAAAAATATGCCTTTAGAGTGCAGTGCTGGGAATACCCCCACACACAGACATTGTAGACACACACACACTTTTGCAACAGAAAATACTTGGATGTGTGTGTGTATGAGACAGCTGAGGGGCAGTAGAGGAACGGGACGTCTTCGAATGGTACAGAATGAGACTGTTTCGAGATTGAGTTTTGGCATCGATTTGAAAATAAGCACAACTTTCCAGATACCACAAACAAGTGGTCGCTGGTGGCGAGGAGCTGGACACTTTGATTCAAGGGTATTAAACCTTTTCAAATGTGTATGTCATGATGCCGACATGTCCCAAACAGTTGACTCTATGTAAGCATTGGTCCTGAAAAATCCAAGATGGTTAGAAACACTGGGTGGCATTTTGATCCATGTTCAACCTATAATTCTAGATTGCTAAATACATTTTGTAAAAATGACATATTAAAACCAGCATTAATGTATTTCATTGCAGTCACATTATTCAGTTGGTCAGTAAAATTAATTTACAGCTCAAAAGACATTTAAGTGTGCAGTATCTCTTTAACCCTTGTGTTGTCCCTGCTTCCCCCGGCTGTTGGCCCCCTCACATAGCCCACCCCATATTAGGATGCACACGTAGGGCAATAGACAAGTGAGCAGCCCTTGCAGATGTATTTGTTACACCCGCGGCACACGGTGTGAGTTTTACAGTCCTTCTTTCTGGGGCATATCTGACACCTCTTCCTCTTACTCGCCACGAGCAGGGTTGCTGCTAGGGCAGTGGAGGAGGCCGGACACTCGGGTCAGTCGTCGTCGTGGTCAAGAGCTCTCTGTGCGATGAACGGAGTCACGAGAGCCTTTCCCAGCTGCTCTAGGAACACCCTCCGCTTGTTCCGCTTGCCTGGCATCCAGTCTGGGTTGATCTCTCTCCATATAACGAAGGTGTTGTAGGAAGAGACGTCGATAATGTTGTGAAAGACAACCAGGGGTCAGTGCGCAGGTCATCCTCCTGCAGCTGTACGTTCCGATCACCTTGTCCAGGTTGTCCACGCCACCTTTGTTGCGGTTGTAGTCCACGACAATGACCGGTTTCCCGTCCTTGCGGCCGCTGACGTCTGCCTTGGTGTGCCGTGTGCTCAGGAGCACCACGTTCCTGTTTTTCTTTGGGATGTAGGACACCAGAGTGGTGGTGGGCGTGAATGCGAACTTGGATGAGAACACCTCTCTTCCCTTGACTGCGAGCAGCCCGGTCGGGAGCTCGGGCTTGTTCTTCCGAACTGTGCCGACCACGGTGATCTTCCTCTCCAGGAGCTGCCGCGCGAGTTCGTAGGAGGTGAAGTAATTGTCGCACGTGACGTTATGACCGTGCAGTCCCTCTGTTACATCGAGCACTACCCGCAACCCCTGGTTCCGTTCTGGGCGTCCGCCACTTGGCTTTCCGGTGTACACTTGCATCTTCCAAGCGTAGCTGGATTTTGCATCGCAGGACACCCATGACTTGATCCCGTATTTCTTGTACTGACGGAAAGGACACTGGCCTAGGGAGAAAAAGAGGAGGAGAAGAGATGTCAGGAGAGGAGATGAGGACGAGGAGTAGCAGCCGCTAGTGTTTCATTTAGCAAAGGATCTGAGGTGTTCTGCTCATTGGGTTTAGTGTTTTGAAACACCGGGCCCTGTTTTCAAAATCGTGCTTAAGCAATCGAGAAAACCTGTAATATGTGTGGGTGAAATGCCATGGATCTGAATGGGTAAGGAAGTGGAGACTCATCGGTATGATGCATGTGTTTGTGGTAGTTTATGGATTCTTGTCAACCACGATCAGTGACATTAAGTGTTATTGTTTTGACTCAAGCACTAAAGTTTACAAAGTCTCCCTCCTTCATTTTTTTGAGGTTACTAAACAGCTTCAGGTACATTACCACCACCCTCTGGACTGGACTTGTGACGTAGCCAGCTAAGATGTGTACATGTATTTGGCAAGTTTATTTAAAATGTGTTAAATCTCATCTGGATTTTATGTGCATACCGGGCAGTTGAAAAGACAATTGTAAATGGGGCCTCGGCTGTAGCCACCTGCACTTAACTGTGAATCAGTTCATAATTTGTGTTGGACAGACTTTGCATGTCCATATTGACAAGTGTCATTAGTTGTAGCTGTTGTTGTTTTTGTAGCCTGGCCTCAGAACCATTAAAGAGCTCACAGTCTGAACATTCAGTTACTTTTTAGACCTAAGGATTTCCCTTTCTTCTCTTTCACAATTTAACTGCTGCACTGACATGCAACAGAGACAAAAACGACCCACTTTTTAGAGCATTCTACTCTTTTCAGCAGTTGAAACAAAGAAATGTATTCCCAGCCCCTGGAGGATAAAACACACTGACCCATTGATCATTGTTTTTTAGTTTCTTGTCTTTTCATGCTCAGTCACCTCCATTAGAAGTAAAACTACAGCCGCTCCTTGCATGTCATGTGTTAAAGTTTATTAATATCTAGTCAATCTGTGGCTCAGGCTCACCATCCAGCTGCCTGCCAAACTCAGCCACAGAGCTTCTGTCTGGCCTCAGAACTTGGTCCAGTCTGGCCTTCTAGCTCTTGTTCATTCACTTTTGTAAGTTATAAAATATATATCTTAAAGCGCCATCTGTCTCCGCTCCTGTAGAGGACAGAGATCAATTGAATCAGGAAGTCACAGCTTCTGATATTAAATTGAACCGATTTAACTGTAAAAAATATTCATCTTTGATATAATGGACAGAAAGATTTGAGAACTGTGATTTTTGAATAACAGAAGTGCTTCTCTGGTGCAGGAACAGTGGGGGTGACCTTTCTTGCAAATCCTTTTTTGTACCCATATAACTCCAGGTGTCCACATGTACAATAACACTATGACAATGGTAATGAGGGCCTCAGAATTAGATAGGAATACTGGTGTCTGGAAGTCACCCTCTCCTGCATTTACAGCCATCATAGACATTCAGCTATTTACTGAGAAGGAGCTCTGATCACTTCTTAATGTTCACAGTCGTTAGCACTGTTAGTGTGGCTAATCTGTTAGCTGTAGCCCAGATGTTCTGTGCATCCAGGGGTCATTTTGGCTTCAAGCACACTCCTCTAGACACTGTGTGTTCTCTCTTAATGCGCGCCAAGTCTGGCCCACTTAGAATGTGTTAAATAGATCTTACAGAGCCAGCCAAGTGTGTGTGTGCGTGTGTGTGTGTGTGTGACAGTAGTAATAGAGCGTGAGTCACTCTGTTTGTGCCTGTGTATACGCTTCTGTGCATTATAACTGCAAGTAGCCAAATGTGGGTGGATCCATCGAGGTCAGTGATTGGCCACCTGCCCTTCAGTGCCTTTGGGGCAGGGCCAGTCACATTAGCAGTTTGGTGTCCCTCCAGAAAGCAATGGGCCAAATTAATTGTTATTTGACCTGACAGTCGTTCACAGACGCAAAAGTGAGGAAACGACTTGGAGGTCCACCAGCTATATGCTGTTCCAAATGCAATGGGGAAACTGTGCAGAAACCTCCTGACAGCACAAAGAAGTTTCTGCCACTGTAAATCACTGCAAAGGTAACCAGCAAGCATCTGACAGATGGCACGCTGCAAGAGAGAAGCCAAATTCAACATCCACTCAAATCAGCACAAATGTTTAACCAAATGACATCATGCCACATTAAATATATTCAAACATCCACTATCTGTTGGCTGGTTTGATTAGATATCAGGGGGATGGTTGAGGGATAAAAAGGCTGCTGTGTAAAACAGGTTGTGATTATCGTTTTCTGTTTAACATCAAGCCTTACAATGTACGAAACTTGCTACCTTACTCTTTGCAAGAATCTTTACATGGTGAAAGTCTCAAAGTATCCAATACCCTCAATTAACAGACATAAGACACCACATACAGTTTGTTGGCATTGATGAAGCACTGAGCAATGATGATTGTAACTACACACATCTGATGAAATAATGGCCATGCTTCATGCAGATGTCTTGTCAGAAGTACATAAGAACAGATGCTGCTTATACAGTAGGTGTACATACTGTGTACATTTGATTATTTATATTTCCTTGAATAAAAGCACAGCAATCCACTCAACTAAATACCAGGACAAGTTGTGCATCCAACAGTCAACAGAAATGCTGAAGTGCATTTTTTCTTTGAAACAGGTACAGTTTATGAACTTTCACTATTTATGTCCAGGGCCTATTCGACAGACATTGAAGCTGTGGTGAAAGATCATTTCTGTTATGCTGTGAATCGCACAGTGAGTAGAGATAATAGACGAGACACCGACTCTCTTGAAGAGCAGCATATTGCTCACTTGCAGGGGACATGCCTGAGCTGTGCGGCTCACAAGGGCAGTATGGTGATCATATGGAAAGCAAGATGTTCGCCATGCAAATGCTCCTCTCACACATCCAGTGTGGCCCAGGCACATTAGATTGAATGCAGCTATTATTGCTTGAAAGGCCCCCAAAAAGCTCTCCACTATTTGTGATGTTTTTGCTGTAGGCACATGCTATCAGATTAAACCAGTGAACTTCAGGTGAGTAAATCACGACTTTATGATCTTAGTAGAGCTGATTGCACATAGATTCTGCTGTATAGTGTTAGGGATTTCAGTTGATGGTCATAAACTGTATGGAAATTATGCCCCTGCACTTGAAAAGAGCGTAATTCATCTACAGAGCAGGCCACATCCTGATCTCTGAATTATTGCTGTTAATGCAAGTTAAAGAACAGAAAGTGTAATTTGGAAATTGAAAAGCCTGGCTACCATGGCTTCATTTTCATATATATCATTTTTACAGCAGCTGTCACAGAGACTTGCCATTGTTTCCCCTCCGCAGGGAGAGCAGCATTATTGGCTTATCAGAGAAATGAGACAGGCTCGCACATTTAGCTTCAGTGCCCAGGAATGCACGTTAAAAAACATCTGCCCTGATGTGCACATCAAGTATCGATAATGGGACAGGGTCAGTAGCTGTTTGCAATAAGAGGAAACCTTTGAACGTCTGTGTTATATGGTTGGGAGAGCCGTGGGTGCCATGTGTGACTTCTGCTACCTTATATACCTTTATTTTAATGGTGAACACAGTCTGTGTGTGTCTTCTCTACCCGTGATTCAGAACGAAGTGTATTAGAGGACGTTAGCTCCATGGCACAATTCACTAATTTGTCCTCTAAAGGAGACATTGTGAAGTGGTGATGCACCAAGAATTTTGCCCAGCCTGGACATACAGTATAAAATGCCTCTATAATGCCTGAACCTCAGCGTTAATAGAGGGAAATAAGAACAACCCCAGGGTTCTTTTCAGCAGTGTAGCCTGGCTGACAGAAAGTTATAGCTCTACTGAACCATGTATCTCTATAACCCTCAGCAGTAATGACTTTATATGAACATCTTAACGGACAAAAACTAAACTATTGGAGAAAAAGAAATCACACCGTTCCCACATCTGGTAATGTCCAGTTCAGTAACCTTGGAATTGACTGCACAGCCAGATTCATATTTAGACTGTTTCTCTCCAATAGATCACTCTGAGCTGATTTCATCGAAACCATTATTAACCTCTCTGTTAGACAATATTCTTACTAGGCTATCTGAGGATGCTTTACCTTGAATTACCACTTTCATATTAGAGTTCAGGAATGTACTGTATCTCTATGACCATACCATAACCACAGGCTTATAAAGTAGGAGTAATTAAACCCCTCTTGACCCAGATGTTTAAGCAAACTCTAAAATTCCCAGAACAGCTGTTGCAAACCAAGGTATGTTTCAATATTTCCTGTTAGGATTTACGGAACACCATAGCACAGAAGCAGCATTGGTGAAGATTACCAGCGATAACTATGGCCTCAAATGTCATATGCTTGAGCTTGGAGTCTATATTTGAGTAGATAGACCCACAGGAATTTTATGGTTCTGTGTTTTAGACGTTGGGGTTCATCCTCTGGGAAGCAAGTTAATTTATACAAAATGTTATGGCAATTCATCTAATAGTTGCTATTGGTATTTCTGTATGCACTGAACTGGTGGACGGACTGAGTGAATGACTGAGGGACCTACTGTATACTTCCATTCCTCGTGCCATATGCCATAGCTTGGGTGTCGGTGTATTCAAATGCTCTTTTAAACAAACCTTGCATGCTGGGAGATTTTATGTTCTAAAGTTAAATTATGTAATTATTATTGTAATGATTATTTATTTTGATAATACTTTGGTGCTACATAATCATAAGAATTTGATTTGTTTGTTTTACTATCCAAAAACAATTAGAAACAAGACTCACTTGTCTTTTTGTGTTTCTAAAGTAAGACACTATACTGTGCTCTATATGCACCAATATGCTATTCAGCTTGTTATGTGTTATCTATTTTTAAAATGTGACATACCACACTTCAGACAATGATACAGCTCATTTCAGTATGAATGTCTGCTTTGCTATGTCAGAGCCCAACATATGTCCCAATATTCTCATACACGTTTTGGCCAGAAGCACAAATTGATACAGAAACAAAAACAATCTTCTCACAGGATCCCTTAATGCCTCAAACACCTAACACAAAAACACATGCACAAATGCACACACATACATACATACACACAATCATGCTCCCTAAGCAAATCAGAAGTGACGTCGCCACCTATGCATGCCAGAAACATGCAGAGAGAGTGAGAGGAGGACCGGGAGAGAGACAGTATGTATGTACGGGAAGTGACATGCCCGCTAGTGCATGCCAAGATCATACAGTGTCCATGCCAAGTGCAAAAGAACATGGACTCAAGAAATGGGATGCAAGTAGTAGGAAGTCAAAGTGAGTGGGATACTGAAGCAAGATTTATTTATTTATTCGCTATGTGTGTGTGTGTGTGTGTGTGAGTGTGAGATGCACTGAGAAACACTAAGTAATGCAATGACAAGATAATGCACACAGACCACTCTGACAAGTCCTCTTAAGGACAGAACAACATATTTATTTGCCAGGAGAGAAGTTATTATTCTGCAGAATAAACTGTGGGAACAGAGGGAGTAAATAGTTTGTAAGTGAGAGCTGATCTGCCAAGTCCAATACACAACAACATCCTCATCCTTCAAAGACAAAAACTAAAACTGTCTCATGAAATCCACAGAATGGGGGTACTGTGTGTGTGTGTGTGTGTGTGTGTGTGTGTGTGTGTGTGTGTGTGTGTGTGTGTGTGTGTGTGTGTATGGTTGTGTTTTATATTCACACAGACCATCATATTAATTTAAAGCAATGTAAATTGAATTGATTTGAGGCAGTGGTAATTACAGGACATTGTTGCTGTACCAGTTTGAGCTGTACCAGTACTGGAAGCAATGTAGGTACGTCGAGAAAATAACAAATCCTGTAAAGAAAACCACAATTATCAATTGCTCGTCATCATTTTAGCAAAAAACATCTGAACACACAGCGGTTGTGTGCAGAAATGTAGATGCTAGTAGCTATTGACCAGTGGTGCAGTGGGAAATAAATTCAGCTATGGGACCAACCTCTGGGACCAGAGGTGAGATGAGATGGGGGCTTGAGTTGTAGTGATGGCTGATTACATATGTCACCACAGTGTATGACCACATGACCAGTGAACGAACACATTGGGCATTCAGGGCGCTCTCATGCACACCCTGAATGACAGGCACAAAGAGTGGGCTGGTAAAGAGATAGACAGGGCTTGTTAAACCTTTATGAATGTTTTAATGATCCAGCAGGCCACCAAAGTGGTAACCAACCAGAATTCATTATCTATGGATCCTTGCATCTGCCTTGATGAACATACTGAGAAAGCTGAGCTAGCATGTTCTTATAGGAAGGTACACCTATCAAGAACCAAGCCACAACAATATGTTTGTTAAAGATTTGAATGGAAATTGATGTATTGTGGGTTGAGGTGAAGACGTGTCTGATGGGCTGGTCTGAGAGGATGCACTGGTGACCGGGAGAAGGGAGACTCAGTGTGGGGGTTCAGCCTCAGGCATCATTCCACCTGAGCATATTAAGGGCCACCCAGCCAATACCTACAACGAGGCATGCAATGCGTATGCACCAAACTAAATAAGAAGGGATGAGGGAGGGAGGGAGGTAAGAGATGATTAAGGAATGAAGGTAGGGATAATGGTAGGAGGTCGAATGGATGAGGGAGGAAGTTGGTAAGGAAGAGCTTAGATAGCAATGAGGAAGAAGGGTGAATGGATGAATGATAGGGAAAGGGTGGGTTGAAGACCTTGAAACAAACAGACGTGATTGGTTGACTGGGTATATGTCACCTTGACAGGTGATTAGAGGTGTGGTTGAGGTGTGGCCCAGCTCCCAGACCTAAGTTAACTAGTTAACTTAATTTTTGAATGTTTGAAGCTGTAAATATGTAACAATAAGACATTAGACAAAATGGTGAGGCTTTGATTGGTGTAAAATATAAAAGCAGCGTCATTATAACTGAGTCTGGTAGACATGAAAAAAGCAGCTTCCAGGCTTAAATGTCACAGTCTGGGATTCATAGCTTTATTTAGCTGCTTAATGGAGAATTTATAAAGTGGACCTGCAGACCTGAAGTGAGTCAAAGTACCTCAAGCAATGACCCGAACTGACCAAATCTGTCTAGTTTCCTCCCCTGTGGGCCAGTTGTATGTCTTTGAAAAGTAATCAAACCAACAGACTCAGACGGCTTTAAATAACACAAATCCTGTTAGTTTCATTATTGTGAATCACAAATTAAAAACAGCTGTCATCAAATAAATTCCACAAGATATTCCAGTTTCCACATCTTTAAAATGTTTTTGTCATCGGAGGGAAAGGGTTTGCAAGAAGCTTCTTAATCAAGGCAGTCTAGTGTCTCCAAACCTTGGCAAGTACCAAAGTAAATCTGTCACTGAATTCAAAACACGTCAGATCATTAGCAGCTTAAAGTACATTTTTAGGGCATACATTTCAAATGCTAGAAAACACACTCATTCTCAGTCAGTCTGCCACTTGTGCCTCCAGAGCCATAGTTTCCTGTTGGTAGTTGCGGTATAGACTCAAAGGTACCGTGATTTTGAGAAAGGGACCCATTATTAAGGGTCGCCTTGAAGCGACAGACATTTAGATCCCAAAGGCGTTTCTGTGAACTACAAAAGCCCAGAAAACCACTGAGGATGTTGATGCTTTGAGGATTTTAAATGCCGTATGGATGTGATTGTTATTTCTCAAGGAACCAAATGAACCATTAGAACAGCTAATGCCATTTGTCTTTTTAAAGCAATAGAGCTGTATTCTTTGTGTCAAAGCACAACATGTTATACCATCGTCCTCTTAGCCAGGTAAGATCCTGTCACAAGCTATTGGTAAATTATCATAAACACAAAGAGGACACACCACCTACATCGTAGTACTAGAAGTGAAAAACTCCACAGGGAGCCTTTAATAAACTGCATACACATGGCAGGTATTTGCATATGAGCAGTGACACTGTGTACAGTGTATTTGTCACTCTTGTTTAATGAAGTGTGAAAAAAACAAAACACATTCTCTCATATGCAGTGACTGAAGCAACTCTTAGAGGCGTCTCTGGCAAAACACAAATGCAATGGCAACAAGAAAATGTCTGAACAGATGATTGCAGAGGAAGAAGATCTCTGCCACCCACTCACACTCTCAATGTGTTCACTATTAACAATGAACCCAGGTCACATGCCGCTATCATATGGTGTCTTGTTTTATGGGATTCCTGAAGGAATGTCTGTATTTTTAAAATATTTCTTTTCAAGCCAGAAGCTGAGTAGAAGCGATGCTGCTGATGAATGGATCTTCAGGCATCGAGACGGCTGCAGGCCAGTGGTTAAATTAAGGACATTTTTAGTGTTTGTCTGCAATGACTGAAATTGCTTTGTCAGCTGTTGACTGTAGCAGGAGCACACACAGATGGATGTGCACTCACCTGCCTACGCATGCACACGCACACACAACCCACACGTAGAGCAAACACACGGCGTTCAGTATAGACCTAATCAACTGTCTAATCATCTGTCAGGTCTCATATTCATCATCAGGCTACAGACATATGGCTCTGCTTTGAGGAGACTGTGTGTATTTATATTTGTGTGTGTGTGTGTGTGTGTGTGTGTCTAAGTAAAGAGACAGCCCAGAGTCAAAGTATAGTTGTCAAAGTTGAACAAAAAAGAAAAATCAGCAGATGAACACAGATGAAGGTGCCCCAAACAAAGCATTATTCAATGCCCTCCAGAATGACATAGAAACATTCTGTCATCTGATGCTTATTTCAGCTGGAGGACATCATCTGTCTGTGCTGTCTTCTCTGTGTGTGTGTTATGGTTGAGATTTGGTCAGGTAAATGCAAACGTATATGTGCAATATCTTTGATTATATAAAAAATACAGTCCTGCTGGGTCATTGACTTGGTATGAAGATGGGAAACATGATAGCTTCGCAAAAGTGAAGCCAAACCGTCTTGATCGCCCCCCTAGTGGCTGAATGCAGTATAGGTCTTCCTGGATGGGACATGGACCAAACTCAAAGTCAAAATACATGTCGTATAAATATTTCTTGTAAGTTTGCTTCCAATGAGTTATTTGATATTCAAATGGGGCCACAAGGAGTAGCAGTAGAAAATTGTTCCCTTACATTTGGGACAACACTCACTACGTCATCAACAGACCACCAAAGCTAATACAGTGACAAATTAAAACATTTATTCATAGTTATTTTTGCAAGATTTCTTTCTTACATTTATGAGCATTTTACCCGCAGCGGTCGTCCATTCGTAAACCATTAGTGAATTTCCAGTCTACCCCTTCGTTTCTAGGGGGTCTAGACGGCCACTACCTTCCAACATCACGTGGAGATGGGACAACACTACCCCTTCACAGCCAAGTGCAAAACAAAGGGGGAGGGCCAAGTGGTAGGGCTAAGGGGGAATTGGGACAGGGCATGACTCTTAATCGGTTGAGTATGTTTCGGCAGGATTTTGCTCCCATGGCTCCGACCCCCTATTGACGCAGATGCTGGGAATAGTGGGATGAAGTGGAGACATGTTATCCATCTTACTATACAGTCTATGTGCTGGTACCGACTGTCTGAATTTTCATTTAAATTTTTTTTACTTGGTTACACTAAATGCAAAGGACATCATCTTCTAAGCCCGTAGTTGTAGAAACGGGGAAATGGGATGGTGTTGGTCCTTCAGCTAACTGAATGTCCAGGGAGAAGCCAGGCTTTCTGTTATTTACAGGAAACGGCTAGAAATGGCTTCAGGGAGATAATGAAATTCCTGTGGTTTGATAAGGTGATGAATATCTGCAGGATTGTCTGGCTGTGATTGTCCAAACCAGATATCTGCTGAACTGGGCTTCATTTTCCTGAATGGAGGAAAATGTAGCATAGGTCAGTGTGATTACAGTGGAACTTACCTAGTTTTCCTTTATAACACTTTGTCACACTCTGTCTCTGATATGTTACCCATTCATCAACCGAAACTTCACACCCAAACTTTCTGCCTCATATTCTGCTCTGGCACAGAAAATTGACATTTGATGCAAATATGAGAAACAGAATTGTAGAAATTAGTGTAAATTTAGGATAAAATTGCAAGGGAATGATACACCTGGATAGTTCCACACAGCAAACATTGGATATTGCAAACATATTTCTGACTAAATGTTTAACCATCTTTCCCTAAAATCTAAAGATGTTTAAGCAAATTGTGACCATTCCATAAGCTTAAGTGTGTATTTATCATTGTAACAATGACAATGAATGTACTGGTGCACTGTCGCCTGTACACTCTGCATGTTTCAAGTCATGTCAAGACAATGGTCTGGTATATCTACCTCTGTCGGGGCGCAGGGACAACCTATATGATCATTAAGGGTTGGACAACTTGTTGAGTTTATACATTTGACCTCCTGGTCTCCTCTCTGTGGAAGTTTTCCAGGCATACAAGAAGATCCTGGGCTGGACCCTAACACATTGGAGAGATTACATTGCATATTTGAAGAGTGGTTGATGACTCATGGTGGATGAGTTTATTCTCAATTGAGCTCAGAATATATAACAGCTATTTTCCAAAGGATTTCAATTTGACCTTGATTTTGCTGACAGGGGTTTCCTATAAGTGACAAGAGGATAAAGCAAAAAAGCATGAGGGGTCATTGTCACCTGTAGCTGCTTTTTCAAGGGACACACATCGGAAGTGGGCAGCACGTACTGTATAACGTCAGGTCATTTGTGCACAGTCAGTTATCAATAAATTAAATGTGTTCTGTACAAGACAGGACAAGGGCAGAAAGAGGAGCACAAACTCACACCTATCAGATGTGTCTTTATTTGATCCTTTTCCAGGATTGTCTCTTGCATGTGTTATCACATCTGTGTCTGGTAGTCTCAGCACCACAGTCACTAACACACACACTCACATAGTTTGTCAATATATCAGTCCGTTAGCTTGGCCCTTAGAAGTGGAAACTCTCCATTACAGAATAGAGAATAACAAACCCCCAACTTTCCCTGGTGTGTGTGCGTGTGTGTGTGTGAGAAGTATGTCAGATGGCTGTGTGTGTACTGACCAGTTTCCACAGAGCTTGGTGGTGGTTCAGTGCTCTAAATGCTCATTAGGAGCAAAACAGTAACGTGTGTGTGCAAGTGCGTGTGTGTGTAAATGACAGAAAGACAGAGTGACAGAAAGAGAGGTGGAGGGGGGGGGAGGACCTACAGCTAGAGAAGGCAATTTAGCTATCATTCATACCTGTTTACCCTTTGACCCCCACTTCCGCTTTTCTTTTGTCTGCATGCATGTTGTTGTCGCTCTCCATCTTTCTTAACCTCTTTCTTTCTTTCTCTCCCACCTTCTCTTCCTTTTTGCATTTGTTTTCTTCAGTGCCTCTAGGCATATACCCCGTCCTTCTTTTGGCCACTTTTAACAGTTTCCCAGATCCCTAATTGGACAACCATATCTAGACATCTAATTATAATGTTAAAAAACCTAGAGAGGGGAAGTGTGTGTGTGTGTGTGTGTGTGTGTGTGTGTGTAGTTATAAATTCTTTGAGGCTACTTGGATACATATCCCAAAATTCAATTTCAGTTTTTACTTTCTGGCTCTCCACATACAAGTAAATAAAATATGCAGATGAAATAGCATTAAAGAGGATTTTAATTTGTATTTTTGTGAGATAATTCTGAGCCAGTTTTCTTCATATTACATTACATTATCCATTCTAATGCTGTTTACGATAACAGTGCCAGAATGATCAGTCATTTTTGAATCAGTGTCCTTGGTTTTTACACAGCAATGAGCAAAAATCAGCTTCTCATTTCCAGCTCATGACTGTTGATTTTGCATCCTTCATTTTTGCAACTGTAACGGACAGATTTGATCAGCTATAGCCAGCTCTCTTATTAGCCCTAACTTTGTAAAAATATCCTAATGGCTGCAAACTGAGTCTGAAGCTAAGATATTAGCCCCAGGCAACAACAAAATCAGCCTCCTTACCTGACAATGGTCCATAAGACATATAGATATATGGGGCAGTGTCTAAATGAACATAAATGAGTGTAAACCTCCCAATACACCATAAAAGGAAGAACATAAGAACATAATCCTGACCTCTGATATCAAAGCATTGTATCTCCCACACACTATGGTAATCCTGAATGTAAGTAGTAATCCTGAATGTAAGTAGTAATCCTGAATAGTAATCTAACTTGTGCTTTAACGTAATTAGCATGATATGTTCCTTGGCATTCGTTGTATGTATTATTGTGTATATATTTGTTTCCTTGTATCCGAATGTTATAAATGGGGAGAAGTGACGTCTCAACAGGGGGGTGTTTTGTTTGTGCGGGCCAGTGAGCGACCAGTGAAGTTTGGTGAAGCGGCGGACCTGAGGACCTATTTCCAATAAACTGGATTATTGCCTGTGCAGGATTCAGTCCTTTGTTTGCGGGCACACGTCCATGTGCGACATGTGTATAATTAGGTTGATTGAAAATACAGATTATTAATGGCAACGTTCTGGGTTAATTTTGTTATTATATATATGCTTTCATATGTTGTGGGGGCAGAACAAGGTTATCGATCCTATAAAGTATTATTTGTTTATTGTAAGAGGGTGAAACACTGGCTTCAATACGAATGATGTATTTAAAACTTGTTTCCTGAAAAGAATCTTAAATGGAATAATTTCCTTCCATTAGGTTTTTCTTTCTACACTCTCTTTTATTTGGAAACTGCTCAGCTAGACTTGTTCCTCGTAAATTATGTGTTTCCACCATGTGCATCTACCAGTTGACACTCTGCCTACTGGCTGTTATCCACACTTCTGAGTTCTCCCTTGGACATTTTAACCAACAGCTGCTGATGAGATGAGGATTCCTTTCCCCAGATCTCTATAATTGGAGCCTTGAGAAGGAAAAAAAATACTGGAGCACATCACGGCTGCAGGACACAAAGCTTCCATGCTGCTCTTCCTAGAGTACGCTCTCCATTATTCACGGCCAAAACAACCAAATGAATAAATTACAACTGCTGACCAGGACTAACAATAGCTTCACTTCAATAGTTTATTTCCAGGAAAATTGGTTCCCTCTTAACTCAGGTGCTGCTGTGGGGCTGCAGTGTATGTGCTGATTCAGGTGGACTGTGGAACACAAATCGGCAGCAGAACAAAAGGGCGGGGGGGTGTTTTAATATCAAAAACAAGTGGTGCTCAATTGCGCTTGCTGAATCACAATTTGGCCATCTCATGCTGGAGACGTTGTTTTTCTGCCAGCCATTTTGCTCTCTTTGGGAGTTTACTTCAATCATTTTGCTGCTGTGTACAACCCCCCTCAGGCAAAAGTAAATGGCATGCCATGCCTGCTATCAGGACAGATAATGAAAATGAAAACTAAACATTTGTGGCTAAATACTGAAGTGCCAGATGAATCCAACATAGACCCGACACGGTCGCAGAGTGATAACACTATAGTATCTGAGTTGCTCAGGTATCTGCCGACAATTGTCAGCAAGCATGTACACATTAGGCCTGATTTCTATGAGAAGCCACATCTCTGCTCAACTGTCAGGTCAGTTGAAAATTCCAATCAATCTTTTCTGGTATAAACGTTCATTAACCCTTGTGTTGTCCCTGCTTCCCCCAGCTGTTGGCCCCCTCACATAGCCCACCCCATATTAGGACGCACACGTAGGGCAATAGACAAGTGAGCAGCCCTTGCAGATGTATTTGTTACACCCGCGGCACGCGGTGTGAGTTTTACAGTCCTTCTTTCTGGGACATATCTGACACCTCTTCCTCTTACTCACCCGAGCGGGGCTGCTGCTAGGGCTATGGAGGAGGCCGGACTCTCGGGTCAAGCGTCGTAGTCGTCGTGGTCAAGAGCTCTCTGTGCTGTGGTGGCGGCTTTTACAGCCTTCCCAACCATGGCGGACACTTCCGTGCGGGGGATGCGCTCCCTTCGTGTGATGAATGGAGTCACGAGAGCCTTTCCCAGCTGCTCTAGGAACACCCTCCACTTGTTCCGCTTGCCCGGCATCCAGTCTGGGTTGATCTCTCTCCATATCACGAAGGCGTTGTAGGAATAGAAGTCGATAATGTTGTGAAAGACGACCAGGGGCCAGCGCACGGTCATCCTCCTGCAGCTGTACATTCCGATCACCTTGTCTAGGTTGTCCACGCCACCTTTGTTGCGGTTTCCCGCTGACGTCGGCCTCGGTGTGCCGTGTGCTCAGGAGCACCACGTTCCTGTTTTTCTTTGGGATGTAGGACACCAGAGTGGTGGTGGGTGTGAAGTGTCCAAGTTCGCAAACTTGGATGAGAACACTTCTCTTCCCTTGACCGCGAGCAGCCCGGTCGGGAGCTTGGGCTTGTTCTTCCGAACCGACCACAGTGATCTTCCTCTCCAGGAGCTGCCGCGCGAGTTCGTAGGAGGTGAAGTAATTGTTGCATGTGACGTTACGACTGTGCAGTCCCTCCGTTACATCGAGCACTACCCGCAACCCCTGGTTCCATTCTGGGCATCTGCCGCTCGGCTTTCTGGTGTACACTTGCATCTTCCAAGCGTAGCTGGATTTTGCATTGCAGGCCACCCATGACTTGATCCCGTATTTTGCCGGCTTGCTGGGCATGTACTGACGGAACGGACACCGGCCTAGGGAGAAAAACAGGAGGAGAAGAGATGAGATGAGGACAAGGACTAGCAGCCGCTATCTAACATAACATAACATAACATAACATAACATAACATAACATAATATAAAACGGAAAAAAAGACTAACCTCTGAACGGAACCAGTTGCTCCTCCAACTTGTTGTAGAGGCGCCGTGGCTCGTCTCGTGTGTCTTGTCTCGTGGTTGTCGAAGCGCAGCAGTCTGGACTACGTGTGGAAGAGTTTTAGAGGCATCGTGGCACGAAATATCGCCCGGCCGCTCTCGGTGTCCCACAGGCTGGCGGCGGCCTCGCCACGGGACCTGTACACGCCCGCTAAGATCAGCAGCCCTACGTAGGCGCGCAGGTCGGTCTCGTCCATCCCTTTCCATTCGTTGCCGTATTTTCGGCGACCCTCCCGATTCCTCATCTCCAGGATGATGTTCTCTACTGTCGGTGTGATGAACAGGTGGAACGTCGAGGCTAGGTCACTGGTGCGGGTCGTCACGTGGAGCGTGGGGCCCGGGGGGACCCTGCTTTGAGCCGCAGCAGAGGAGGAGGAAGAGGAGCAGCGGCCCTCTTCTCGGCCATACGCCCATGTTATTTCCCCGTTTCTTGACGGGAAGGTCTCTCTTTCCACGAGTCCTGTGGTGTCGCCGTGGTCTTGTCCTTCTTCTTCTTCTTCAAAGGATGACGAATCTGCAGAAGCATCACCTACTGGGTTGTAGTCTTCGTCGTCGTCTTCGTAGTCACCATCGTCGCCTTTCGTCTTTGTCTTCGTCTAATGAACCCCCCCCCTGGATTACAATTGGAATCAGGTGTGGGTCTAAATGACCCCCCAGGAGAATCGAGAATGACAATCCTTGGGTCACCCTAACCCTAACCCTGAGCCACATGCATGCACGCACGCACGCATGCACGCACACACATACAGACACACACACACTCTGGGTCAATCCGACCCAGGAACAACACAAGGGTTAAGTGGTATGAGAACATCTACCTTCTGAGACTTAGCACTGCCACCTAATACATAACCTGTGACAGTACAGCAGTTGTTAAGTGAAAGGAAGATGCAGGGATGTTTCCACATGACTCCTGAATTAAAGATGACTTACGCCATACCAGTGATGTGTTTCTACTTTGGACCGGAGTAATATACTGGATGGATTGCACTAAAGTTTCATACATACTGTATATCCTCATAGGTACCAAGTTGTGTACAGACATTTGTGTTCCCCTCAGGATGAATCATCATCCTTACCACACTTCAACTGCCCAAAACTTGGTCAACCATTTTTGTCCAAACTGAAATATCTCAACAAATACTTGATGTACTGAAATGAAATGTGGTACAGACATTCATAGTCCCCATAGGATGGGGCCTGTTGACTTTGGTTATCCCTTGACTTTTCATTTGGCAGTGCCATAAGGTTGAGCTTCACAATTTCAATTTAAATACCTCAACAACATGATATTATATATTATATTTAGGACATATTTAAACTCTAAATGATTATATTGCCCGATCTATTTGAACTTGATACAATGTGAACCACTTTTTATTCAGCCCTTCTCTTTTAGAGCCAGATTTAGAAAAAATGTGATTTTCAGTACAAACACAAAGGGACTTTACTTTAGTTTATAATTAGCAGCTAATTATGTGTTTCCTCCTATTAACACTTTTAATTTCTATTCGTAGAAACATTTTCTAAGTATTTACATTACACAAGGACCAACTTAACTCTGACATACAATGAGCAGCAGGGTGTCAATTGCTACTGTTGGTTACTTTTGTTATTTTTTCTCTTGATGCGCTTGAGAAGATTTTTTCTTCAGTATAAATAATGAAAACAGTGGTTTGTTTTGTTGAAACAACTCTGACCACTTATTCTCTCTATGTGCAGTTTCAAACAACACAAAGTGACAGTTACACCACAATGTCCATCCCAGTTTTAATAGACCAGTCTCCTCTCATTCCAGGGACAAGGTCCAGCATATTTTCCACACTGGTGAGTGACTCATTGGCCGCCTGCTGCCTTCCATCATGAAGCTGCATGACAACAGGGTGAGGAAAACGGCCAGGGAGGATTGCCAGTGACCCTAAACATCTAGTTAACCATCTGTTCCAACGCATTCCACTTTGAGATCATCCATGAAACCTAAAAATTGCCTGTCCACACCAACAGGCACCAGTCATCATTCAAGATGACCATCTTCCACAAGACTCCCCGGACGCAGCTTGTCCATGTATATTAATATGAGATGCCTTCACTTTTGCATGATTTCACAGTGCTCACTGTCTGTATAACCTCAGAATGTTGCAAACACATTTCAGCCTCAGACATGTACAGTACAGTCGCCAATGTGCAGAATTCAATTCATACATCTCACTCTTTCCACTGTGACTTATTTTATGGTATGCTGGACCAGTGCACTAATGAATACTCATTATACTTCCTCCTGGAGCTACAGCTGAACCATTTGCAGGACTGCTCAAATGCACATATTTAATGAGGCCCCTATGTAGAGTTCTATTTGTAGTCTCATGTTTTTTGAATGTCTCACTTTGTTTTTAGGCACACGGTGTAAAGGTAAGATTACCGTGCACCGTTGACTTTTTATGATCTGATCTGTGTTAGTGTGTGTTTGTGTATGTGTGTGTGTGTGTGGTGGGGGGGGGGGGTGATGAGGCAAATCCTTTTTGAAAAGTTTTCCATAACAATGTGTTCACATTGGCGCCCACACCGCACAAGCTCTCGCCTTTATCCTCTCACCCAAGGGCCATGTGACGATATCAGCAATACTCGCGACAGCTGCAGGTACCGAGTTCTCACTCAGGTCTGAGGATAACAGCTGACATTTAGGCTAACAACACTGTGTCAATGATACCGTTTCACATCAAATTTGAATGTCGGGGCATACGGACACGTGGATGACACCACAGGAGCAGCATGGAGGGAATTCATGTTTTTTTTCTGTTCTTTTTTTTGTTTGAAGAAGTGGTTGCCATATTTTACAGCGAAGCCATGATGACATTTCTAACATGCGACATATGCAAAAAAAGAATACAAATATCTCAGGATGAAAAAGTGGAGCCACACACATTGAGAACACAGGTGAAGATGATAAGAGCCAACACTGGTGTCGATGTGCTGTGATAACAGCAGCAGAATTACCACATTCCCCTCATTTGAATCCTCTGGAGGATTTGTTGCTGTTGAGAAAGCTTCTGAGAATCTCCTGCTGCGTTGTTCATGTGTGAAAGGAAACCTCTGGTCCGGACCCAATTCCCAGTTCCTCCAGAGGTCATGTCTGGAACGGCTATGGAACATTATCCAGCTAGAAGCAGCCATGAGTAAACTGTGGTGAAAGGGAACGAACATGGTCAGCAACAGTGCTCAGATAGACTGTGAAATTCAAACCATGATTGATTGGAATTCAAGGTCCACTGTGTGTCAGGAAAACATCTCCCACACCATTACACCCCCACGCAAGGTGGGCTGTGTCCATGGATTCATGCTGTCGACTCCAGATTTGGAACTCAGCCTCTGTAGAAATCCAGTTCTATCAGACCTGGCAACATTTTTAATCTTCAAATGTCCACTGTTGGTGAAGCTGTGTCACTGCAGCCTCAGGTTTGTGTTCTTGGCTGACAGGACTGGAACCTGACGTGGTCTCTGCTGTTCTCTCAGCTCCAACCAGTCTGACCACTCTCCTCTCTCATCGACACAACACGTCTGTCCATATAGAACTGCAGATCACTGAATGTCTTTCTCTCTGATAAGTGTAGAAATCCCAGAAGATCAACAGCAAAGCACCAATAATGGAATTAATATAATCATACATATTCCTATTTGTTTACATGACATTCAGAGGATAAAAGCTATCTGTGTGTTTTATTCATTGTAATCAACACCTATCATCAGTGATTTACACAGTGTGATGATCCAACATCTCAGTGGCCTCATGTTCTGAAGCTGTCCTGTTCCAGCCTCGTCTCCTCCTTTCTGCTTTCCCTCCATCCGTCCTTCCTCTCACCCTCTAATCCTGGCACGGCTTCATCCCTCCTCACTTACATCCCTTGATCATTTCTCTCTCCCTGCCAAAAGGGGGCGACAAAGCGGCACTTTTCACCATCCTGCCATCCTGAAACACGAAAAACCCAAAAGCAACCTTTTTTCATAGAAACTCTCACTGTTACCAACCCCACTGCTCTTCTTTTACCTCTGACCAGTTGTATTGCATTGTGCTGGTGGCAATACAAATCTGTGCTGTTAAGGTCGAGATACAAAATGAACATCACTAAAATATTTTTTAAGGCTTTCTCGTATCAATAGAAAACTTCATAGTGTGTGTGTGTGTGTGTGTGTGTGTGTCTGTGAGGTGCTGAAGTAACAGCGCCCTTCACATAGGGAGCTGTCTGTTTTGTCCATTCATTTCTATCGGAGTCTCCATCCCTCAACACAATCATCTCTTCTTTATCTGGGGCAGAAAAACTATTTGGCATCAGAAAATGAACGGAATGGTCTGAATATCAACAAGAGAGGAAGAATAATCTCTCTCTCTCTCTCTCTCTCCCTCCCTCTCCCTCTGTGCGCTCTCATGGACTCCAGGCACTTTGGATAAAAAGCCTCCGCAAGAAATGGCAGAATCCATGTGTCTTATCAGTCCCTCTGTGGGCAGTTGGTGAAGTATCTGAGGGGGGGGGGGATAATGAGCGGAACTACTTTATTTCTGCAAGGAGGAAAAAAGAAGAGGCGCATCTGAACTGATCTGATCTCCTCTCTTGTCTCCACCATCGAGCCAAAAGTGGGGTTTGTTTTAAACTCAACTGCGGACTCACTCCTCTCTCTCCTCCTCATATCATTGTCTTTCTCCCTCCATCGCTCCCTCATTTCTCAGATTTGCAGCTAGGAGATCCCTTCTCCCCTTTCTCCTCCTCCCCTTCGCTTTGGAGGAGAATCCAAAAAGAAGCGGCTCGGGTTTTTTTGCGCTTCTTCTTCCCTTCTCCTCGCCCGCACCAGCGCTGCGTGGAGGATTTCCAAAAAGTCGTTTTCAAGTGGAGTTTTTGTGTGTGATTTCTGGCAGTGAAGTGCAGCCCGGGATCTCATCCTGGGAGGAGAAGCGGGTTGAAGTCCTCTGACCCGCAGAGGGACGTGTTTGTGGGAGGAGGGAAAAGTAAAAGAAGAGTATGAAAATCGAGGAGAGGAGCGGAAAAGGCTCTTATTTCCCAATAAAAACCTTTCGGATGGATTCGGACTAAAGAGCAGACAAGAGGAGAGATATTTCTATCATCGACTCTTGCCTGGATATGGACTGATTGCTTTTATTGATCAGCCTATTGATCGGTTGATTGACTGTCGGACTCCATCACCCGGCAAACTTGGACTTGTGTGGGATTTAAGCAGGGGGACAGTGAACTGCAGCTGCTCACTTATTGGCACCAGTGTTTCTTCTCCAGCAGCACATCTGGACTGATTTATTGATTAATCGATACATTGACGACGCCGACCTGTGAAGTGGAAACCTGGTGATTGATTAATCATCAGGCTGAGTTCCCGGCCCATTTACCCTTCATATAAACCTTTGGAACGAAGCATAACAAAGTAACTCTTAAATACTCCTCATTAGCAAGACTTTAAATCTCTAAAATGATATTGGATATATTTTAAAGTACAGCAGAGTACAGCTTCTACATTAAAGCACCTGTACGGACATCACAGGGATCTGCAAAGGGCAGAAAGTACCTTATGTAAGAGTATGAAATCATAATTGAAACAAGATCTCCACTGCAATAATATTCAACGAAATGTAATAGGAATTATCACAGTGCCAGTGCTGCGCCGGATTCTAGTTTGGAGATTGGAGGTTATTTTTGGCTGCGCAAAGTGGAGCGACTCTTTCACACCACTGCCCGGACACAGCCTGACACCGACTGAGCGCAGAGGTCTGTGCCCACTTGTCTCTGTCTCCACAGCCCGTCCTGAAAGAAACGAGTGGGATAGACAGAGGGCGGAGGAGAGCGAGTGAAAGAAAGAGAGGGAGAGGAGGAGAGGATGCGTAACTGCGGAGGACTGGAGTAGACTTTAGACGTGTAACATCTTGGAGAAGGAGGGAGCGAGCAGAGGAAAGAGGTTCTCCTCTGTGTTTCAGCCACTGAGAGGCTGCCCCATCTGAGGTTAGAGGAGGAAAACGACCTCCTTCATCAGTTTGTTTTCATCCGTCTATCCATCGCCCCCTCCGTTTTTTGGAGAGGAGACATTGGAGAGCGCCGGTCAGGTTTGAGGCGGAGGAGGGAGCCCGAGGTGGGATTATTTCATCTATAAAAACACACAACAGAAAACATTTGCCTCTGGTCAAGATCGGGTCATCAGCACCGGATTCAGGATTAATTTCTCCAGTAGATCAGGTAAGAGGATGTCACGCTCCGATTTTACGCTTGTGTGCGCACGTGTGTGATGAGTTTACTTCATGGACTGTTCGTGTGTATGTGGGTTGTAACAGAGAGAGAGAGAGAGAGAGAGAGAGAGAGAGAGAGAGAGAGAGAGAGAGAGCGAGAGAGAGAAAGTGTACATTCTACTGTGTGTGTGTGTGTTTGTGTGTGATCGCACGCGCCTGGACCGTGGGTGTATGTGAGAAGTGAGAGATCGAAGGGCCGAGAGAGCGTTTTTACGCACGAGTGTGAGGAAGAGAGACCTGCGTGTGTGTGTGCGCGTGTGTCAGCAATATTCTGAGCTCACACTTGCAGAAATGCAAAAATCACTTTTGATTGCACTATTTTGGTTCTTACTCACTTTTAGACCGTTAGGCGTTATGCTAATTATTCATTCATCAAACTGTGTGTGTGTGTGTGTGTGTGTGTGTGTGTGTGTGTGTGTGTGTGTGTGTGTGTGTGTGTGTGTATGTGTATGAAGTATAGAGAGAGTGCGCTGACAGCTGGACATCATGGGTGACAGACATCCCCTCCAGGGAAGAGCAGGAGCGTTCAGCCAGAGATGTAGTGCAGGATAAACACACCTAAAGTCAAGTCAGCCAAAAAATGCCAGAAGTGTGTTTCTCAAGAATTTCAATTTCTGTTTATTAGCTTTTTCCTTATTTTCCTGGACGATTATAAGACACCTGCACATATACATCGTGGACATGTCCCCCACCTACACAGAGGAATCCCCTGCTGCGTCAATGTTTTTGTGTTTAAATCGAGTTGCTTTACATCACCTAGTTCCACACATTTTTAAAGTCATTTCCGTCTCTGTTCATATTTTGGTCTCTTTGTGCTGATTTTACAGGTCTTTGGTTGTTTCTTCTCTTCATGTCTTTCTCCATCTCCTTGCGGTTTGCACTTCCTTGTGATTTGCATTTCCTGTATCTGAGATCATTTTGGGTTTCCCTAATTGTTTCGATTTTTTCGTTTTGTCTCTGTGTCGTCTTTTACACCAATTTGTGGCTGTTTGCTGTCCTAGTGTCTCTTTGTACAAATTTGACACCTCTTTGTAATCACCCTGCATCTTTTTGTGATTGTTTCGTTTGTCTCTGTGGTGCTTTTGCATCCCATTGTGGTCATTTCACGTCTTCACAGATTGTGTCTCAACCATGAAATGTTAACAGTGCAGCTGAGGTCCATGTGTCCCCTCAGGCCTGATAAACCCTCTCAGTAATCTCTGCATGTCATCACATAAACTGACCTGCTCCGTTATGCTCCACATCATACCTCAACCCCATAGTTCAATCATACAGGTGTACACACTGTAAGTGCACAACATATTCTGACTGGATAAGAAGAGAAATAGAAATACGCTTCATGAATTCCCATCACCCTGTTGGGGTGATGCAGCTTTGGGTGAAAGGTTGCCATTTTGGTTTCACTGTATAATTTTCCCATTTGTTCAAGTCTCCAACACAAGACGCGGTTTGTTTGAGTGCTTTACAGCCCAGCAGGTGCATTCTCTCCCTCCCTCCTCTGCATCCCTCGCTCTCTCCGTTTCTCTCTCTCTGCGAGTGTGTACAGAGAAAGAGAGATTGTGTGTTTGTGTTTGTAATGGTGTGTGTGTGTGTGTGTGAGTGAGGAGAGAGGAGAGAGGAGAGAGGAGAGAGGAAGAAGACAGTTTGGACATGTGCCGTCTAATTGCGCGTGTGTGCCACAATGCAACAGCAGGGCACTCACACACACCTACACACACAGGGGAGGGATGCACAGGGTTTAATTATCTTGGCCGTTTAGTAACAAAGCACCCGTCTGAGACTGCAGGTGTGTGTGTGTGTGTGTGTGTGTGTGTGTATGCATTCATGTGTGTGATTTATAGTGTGAAGCCACTGTCGTATAGATCAGACGAGTAGGTAGGTGGACTGGCAGCAGAATGACTCCGTCACACTGACCAGCGCTGGTCATTTGTTACTGGAGTGGGAGGGGTTGGGGGGCTGGCGGTAGTTTACAACAGGGATGAGAGAGGATGAGAGGAGACTGAGAAAGAGAGAGAGAGTGATGGATGAAGTATTCAGTTCCTGTACTCGGGTAGAAATACCAGTACATTCATGTAATGATTCACAGTTTCAAGTTAAAGTCCAGTCGACTACAAGCACCAGAACACAATTGCAAAGTGCTTCACAAATAAAATATACACAACTAAAATGCATTTAAAAAACATAAAAACAAAGAACATCCTAGTTGAAAAAGAATGAATAAAGAATAACTTACTGAATATGTCTGGAATTTAAGCGTTGCCTCCCAATACAATAATAAAAACTAGAATTAGGTAAATTCAGGGAATAGGATATGATAAAAGTACTTTTTGAGCTTTGATTTAACGGACGCTTCTGACTAAGCCTATTTCCTCGGTTAGGGTGTTTCAGAGCATTGGGGCTTCTTGTTTCTAAATGTATTTAGAGTAAAATATGTAAAACATTTCTCACTTTAAATGATGCATTATTACATATGACATCAATCTTGGATTTCTTTTAAATCAGGGGCCTCAAATCGACCACAATTTCCACAGAGGGGCCAATTATATGACCAATATCCATGTTAAGTCATTCACTGTTTAGAGCAAAGCCACACATCAGTGAATATATGTTGAATTTTTATTTTCTATTAAAACCATTGACAAGACAGGGGCACTTCATAGGCCAATCACATTCAAGCTGGGGCCAGTGGCTCCTTGTACCACCCCTTGATTCACCCCTGTTACCGTGATACTGTTGCATTCAGGTGTAAGCAGCTTTTTTACTGGAGACGATTGGGGTGGAATTAGCATTTTAACATTATATTCGTTATGTAGTTTTATCCTGTGGTTCAAAAACGAGGCTCCAGTCTTCCTCCAGGGTCAGGACAGAAATCTGACGGCTCGTGAGATGATTAAAGGGCGAGGGATGAAGTAAATACAAAGTTCTGCTACACAAAGCTCTACTTTGTACTTTTCTCCTGTGAAATATTGGATAATTTGACCTCTTTGGGCCTTGAGCAGTTACTTAAATCAAACCATCCGAGGAGTCTGGAGGAGAAGCGTCTTGGCGTAGCAGCTAACAACTCATAGACATCTGATACGTGACAAGGAGAGCAACGAGACGCTCGTATTTTTTAGGGCAGCGGCTGCCAACAGAACGCTGTATATAAAATCTTCATCTGAAGTGCAGCTGCTGAATAAATGTTGTGGATTACAAGTCTACAACGCTCAAGTTCTTGAGCTCATGTAAAGTTACTTTCTACAAAGAAGAGTCAGATAGAAGAGGTGGAGGATGAGATGGAGAGAAGAAGAGAAAGGGGGAGTCTGGAGCAGAGGGATTTACTGCTGTTTTCTCCATCATAATTGCTCCATTTTAAAACTAATTCATATCGTCACCTGGTGCTCTTGTGATTTATTTGATCCCCACCGACTTACTGAAATGAAGCGAACCAAATTACAAAAGTTGTGGAGGTTTCTTTAAACGTTTTTTTAACCCTCCTGATCATTTACACATCTGTACAGAGGCAGCGAAAGTAAAAGTGCGGCTCAGTGACGTTTATCTTAAAAATGAATGTCTTGTCTTGGCTGAGGCGAAGTGGATGATGAAGGGAAAGACAAAAATTGAGAGTCCAGAGGAGGCTGAGGAATGTAGGAAGCTATGGAACAAGAGATTAATAAGGAGGTAGAGGAAGAGGAGAGGAGATATAGTGAATTGAAAGGGGAGGATAGATTTAGAGACATGAGGACAGGGGAGAGGAGAGAGAGATCCATAAATTGTAGAAGGGATGACGAGGTGCGGAGAAAGCGCTGGAAATATACGAGAGGAGGAGGACTGGCCGAGACGACAGCGGAGGAATGAGAAAGAGATGCTATTGAAGAGCAATAACCTCCATTACTGTATATTTGAAATATTGTAGATTCAGCCTGTTTGCACCAATTATTCTTGCTCTGCTCTAGTTTATGGTCACTTATATGAAATCTCTCCAGGAATGAACTGAAGAACAGAAGCCAGTTCCAAGAAGGCATTCTCCACAGCAATGAGGAAACGTTGCTGTTTACCTCTTCATGTCGATAGTCACATCCAAGCAAACATGCTATAGCCAATCTACAGGCTTGGCAAAGAGACGTGTCAGCAGTTTAAGACTCTTAAGAGCCACCATTGTGCAGCCAAGTCGAATATGAATGTCGGGGCTTGCGGACACTTGGATGACACCACACAAGCAGTATGGAGGCATGTTGTGTTTTTTCAGTTGTTTTATTACGTCTGAGGTCTAGGTCACCATTGACTTCAATTGTATCGGATTCTGCTGCAACAAAGTTTACTTCTGAGACTCCAAAAGTGTTTCGTGGACTCAAACACTTCAATACAATTATTCAGTAGATAATGAGTACATTTCCCCTGAACCCTGGTTGTTCCCTCACCACATCTAATTCTATGAGTGTGCTTTTCGTTTTTTATAATAAACCTAATTAAGTATTTGTTTTGCCAAAACCAAACCAATAACAAGTAAAAAAGGAAGAAACAAAACAATGTACCAGTGAATGAGCTCTAACATGTTTCACTGGTGTCATGTTCTCAGCAGTAAATACCCCAAGACCTTTTTTTGTATGCAGCACTCAACTTTGAAATTCAACAACTGACATTTACTTACATGACTCTATGTCACATCCACAATAATTAAACAAAAAGAAAATTGATATTAAATGCTAAATAACAATAAAAACAAGTATTTTTTTTTTTGCTTCTTTAAACCTTGTTCCTTTGAATCTCTGTGATCCTCTGAGGTTCTGATTACATGTCCTCTGTTTTACATAGAAACCTCTGATCAGTCGCTTGCTGCCTGGAATGTGTGATAGTATTATGACTTGTGTGTTGCAAGATTTCAAAGAGCAATTTTGATCAAAGTGATGCCACAAAATGTAGGAATCCTTTTTCTTCCATGAAACTCTGGTTTAATGTAATGTCATGCCTTCTGACATGATCAAAGAGTGTGTAATTTGTGTCCCATGACAGAATTTGCTCAATAGCATTTTTGTGGGAGGCAGGAATGCATTCATTCAGTGCAGTGGTTAATTGCATATTGAATATCTGAAAAACAGCAAGCATGCTTTAAGGTGTTTTGGTAAAATCTATTTTACTCTTTAGTTGTGTTTGTTATCAGGTGTTTTACAACAGGGTGTGTGGTGTCCTGGGCAGCAGGCTATTGTGTTTGTTTGTGATCACACAGGACGTAGAGGAGGGGTCCTTTCCAGTAGTTTATTTATTGGCAGTCAACATTTTGCTGCTGCTAATGCACCCTACAAATGATGCAAATGATACCAGGTACCAAGCATGTACCAAACATTATAGAAGACACTCATTTGTGTTTCTTCCCACATTGTCCAGATGGATAGATTGAGTGGCAGGCAGTCGGCAGTTGTGACGACAAAGTTACTTGGAAACAACAGTCTTGGAGGAGAAACTTGTGGTGGCTGTCACTATATTTAAATAATGTTGAAATCTAGCTCAGCTGGTTATGCAGGTGTCCTGCATACAGCAGCCTGAGTCCTCCTGCTGTGGCTGCAGGTTCTTCTCTGATCCAGCCCTTTGCTGCACGTCCTCCCCTCTCTTCGTCTGTCCTGTCCTGTCAATACAGGTGAAATGCCCCCCAAATACCTTAAAAACATAAAAGTGTAAAAACCTGTGAGTTCACTTCACTACACACAGGTAGTTGTCTATTCATCCATCCATCCATTGTACCACTTGTCTTGGAGGTACATGGGGAGCTGGGGCCAATCCCAGCTTACACTGATGGAAGGGGCAGGGTACATCCTGGACAGGTCACCAGTGTATCACAGGGCCAACGTATAGAGACAGACAACCATTCACACACATTGATTTAAGACACACCAACAAAAAATGCAGAATGCAGTGGAGTGCAGTGAGGGGACTCGGAAAAATACCTGACTTGGATTCTCCAGGTTTCAAATTGGGATCTGTAGGAATTTTAGCCTGTGAACATTTCTGGGTACAAGAAATGCCAAACAACAAAACATGCACAAGTTACCTCTATTACTGCTACAGATATGACAGGAAGAAATAACAGTAATGCGTGTTGTTATGAACTGTTATGGTGCCTGTAGGTCAGTTCACATCTCAGTGGAGGTCAGCCTCAGCTCAGATCGGAGCCCTGCAGCTGATCAGGATCCAGTGATTCAGTGTCTTGCTCATAGTCAGCAGCGTGCAGCCCTGCTGATGTGAGGGTTTCAACCAGGACCCTGCAGTTGAAGGTTGCTACACATGATGACCTCCCATGTGCTTGTATATGTGCTCTGACTCATGATGAATTAACGCCACACAAATGGAAACGCTTTTTCCAGACTGCCATGATTTAGATGTGGTTATTTGTTGTCATCCACGTCATCAATGGGTAATACACTTTCTACCCTTCAGGCTGCAGTATTTCTCCAAAAGTGCACAAGTGTCATTCAATGGTTTACAGCTACAAAGTTTAGTATTTCTCACTCTGAAAGCAAACACCAGGAATCAGTAATCTCACGAGTCAGTGTCTGGACTGCAGCTATTAACTGTCCTAGTGTTGGACGTTGTGGTCGCAGGCCACTCGCTGCCACGTCCTCACTTGACAAAAGAGGCAATATGCTTTAATGAGACTGGATCCCAGAGTGTGATTACATTTGTCTTATGCATCCTGGATGTGGAAAGTTGAGGAAACCTTGGCAACAACACAGAAGTGTTTTATCTCACTGACAGCTTTTTCATGTATTATTTGTTCCAGTGGAGCACAGCTGCACCTGTATCTAAACAAGTGGGTTGAGATTCTGTTTTCACGGTGAATGCTGTATAAGCCTTTGATTTCTGTCTGAAAGAACCTTAAAAGTACAAAACCTTAGCAAGCAGCAAGCTTATTTTACCCAGGCAAAGAAATTGGCGATTCCAAGAAACTCCATGTGTAGCTTGAAGACATTTTCTCTCAAGAACTGGGGCAATGTAATTGTCTTTATACATTTTACATTATCCCTCTTTCTTCTATAAATAGGGTTAAACAGTGTTCAAGACTCACACACACACACACACACACACACACACACACACACACACACACACACACAGATGCACTCGCATACACACAGACGCACACACACACACACACATAAACAGTAGTGACTCCATGACTTCAGAGGACATTACATTGATTGCCGACTGACTTACTCTAACCTTAAAACATGACAAAATGTAATGATTGACTGATAACATATCTTTAACCATATGCACAATTCTCTTACAGATCTAAGACCTTTACCAAATGCTGGTCAAATAGAGTTCCTACCATTTTCCAGAGCTAAACTTGACCAAGATTTCTATGATTAATAGTCACAGAATATAAATATCTCAGCATGTTAATGAAAACCTCTCATTCAATCAAATCAATCTAATTTCTCCCCATATTCTGTGGAAAAGAGGAGCTGAGGCAGTTTTCATGTCAGTCCTGTATGAAGGGACGTGAATTGTAGACATGGATCTTTTCCTCTCTTACACCACTTAGCTCTCTGTCTATAAATCTGACCCGAGAATTATTACGACTGATTCCTGATGCCTATATGCTACACACCACTGTGTTTTAAGTAAGTTTGGTTGGTCTTCTCCTCATAAAAGACTTGTATCTTTTATCTATAAAGCCTTCTTTGAAAAGTTACCACATCACCAGTCAAGATTGCCTGGTTACCCAGATGGGTTGATATCGATCCCTCCTGTTCCACTGACCAGCTGCTTCCTGTTCCACCAGGCAGCTCAGAACTTTGAAAGACTTCTTTCAATGATGTGCAACAAAATACAGACCCTCCCTGAATTTGTATACAGTCAAATATTTTGCATATTTTAGAAAGCTGTTACGTGGGATCCCGGTATGACTTCTGTATTTCCTCTAATCAAAGAAGACAATGGACTCAACTAAATGCAGAGACTCTACAGTGAGAAGCTGTGCATCTTCTGGTCCTGCAATAATGATAAAAACTCTGTTAAAACAAATGAATGGATTCAGTCAACTGTAACACTGGAGTGATTTTACATTGAAACAGGTACAGGAATTGTTGTCAATATGTCTGTGCCATATTCAACTGAAAAACTTTGGAACTGTGGTTTAATATCATAATCACTAGCCTGACTCGCGCACCTGAGACATGGGTTTCACTCAGGCGGTGTGGCTACTCTAACTTGATATCATGGGCGCCGAAATGAAAAGCCATTGCTGCAACATGGAGACTTGTTCAGCAGTAAGTAGGCTGAAGCTCGACCCAGTACGCAGAGCCCCAAACTGGAAAATCGTCCATTGTCGTTATGAACATCTCCTATGTTTGATGAGAGATAAGGTTGCCTGTTTTATAAACATTTATTAAATTAAAGGTAATGCGTGTCCAAATTGCACCAAATTTGGAACTGCACTTAACAATACACTTACCAAGTGTGTGCTTCCTTTCATTCTGTGATTCCATCTTTCCCTCTCCCACCTCCTCTGTCTAACATTCCTCTGTGTTGTCACGTTCCAGTTGTGTTGTATATCAATGACATATTCAAAGAGAAATGACGTTTAAAAAAAACACACAGATTAAATAATCAGTTTCGCTGTTATCCCAGAATGCCTTTCTTTCTTTTCTCTCTCCTTGTCTTCTCTCCTTTCTGCCGCTCACCCCTCCTCCCCTCACTCTGCCTCACTGTGCCTCTCCAGTTCACCCTTCAGCACGTCTACCAGTGTGTGGAGCCTATCCTTAGTTGACTTAACGTGGTCTGACAGGCCAATCCCTATGGATTCTGATCAAATAGAGCAATAGTGTACCCAGCAGCAACAGTGCAGTGGCAGCCAGCTAAAACAGCAGCCGTTATATGGCAGAGATCAGTGTCCTGCAGAACTGATTCCACACGTTTATCCACTGATTCCACTTTGTTACAAACAACTTTAAAATAAGAGGTCAGGCTGATATCAAACATGTGTGAGACAGATAACACACATAGGCACACAGCAGAGATTTATCTTATCACTGCACGTTCCACATTTCATCAGTTTGTTACATTCTGAATATTTGATAATTGTTAATTAAACCATTTTCCAAGGAATGATTCATGGTATTTCTTACCTGCAGTTAATACTGCAGTAAGAAATCTGATAGCTACAATAATGTTCATCTACATTTCCAAAAATTCAGTTTTATGAGATCACCATTGAAACATGGATGTTGGGAAAATCTAATTGTTATTGTTTTTTTATTCTAAAACAATGCTGCTCAGACTATCAAAACTATTTGAAGGTTTACTCGATTAATTACTGTATTTGATATGCTATATGTCTGTATATATTTTAAATCTACTGTATATCTGTAAGTTTTATCTGCCTCTGAAAATGGTTTATTTCCTGCAGTCGGTGGTGAAAAAGAAATGACATGAATGTGATGTTTGTGAAAGAGAGAACAGAATATTGTTAAGCATTAGGTTAGATACTATGTGTACTGCGGATATTAGGTATGATATACAGTAAGGACATGATTCAAATACAAGGTTCAGGGTGTTAGACTTAGTGGTGAAGTTGCATGTTGCAGCGGAATACCCCTCACCTCACGCTCCCCTTCTGAACATGAAAGAGAACCTAATGGTAGCCTTCAGTTTCCGTAAAAACTCAAAATGTGTTTAGTTTGTCCAGTTTGGGCTACTGTAAAAAAAACATGGTGGCCTCCGTAGAGAGGAACCGCTCATGATGTAAATATAAAGTATTTAAATATAAAGGGCTCATTCTAGGGTAAAGAAAACATAGATTTGTACAATTTAGATGATTAAACACTAGTGAAAACATCACTAGGATTATTTTATATTACAAATCTGCCAATAGATCCCTTTCACCTAAATCTTAAACACTGGACCTTTAATTCTAAACCAAAAATAAAATATTTTAAATTATTAAAATATTTTCAAGATAAGCTCATAAAAGTTAAATGGACCTTTTTTTATTCTATTAACTGCAAAAACGTTTTTATAAAGGAAAGGGTGAAATCTCATATTGCCAGAGTGTCTCTGAATGCCCCAGCAGGAAGAGTTTTCACATTAGTCCTGTTGTCAAACATGAGCAATTCAATTTAGACATGAAACCTGTGACAGCAGAACGGTTCATTTCTGAAATGTTTTAGCTTGCTATGTTTGTGTCACATGTTGAGAAAAGCCTGTGCTCACTGACTAGTGACAGTCATGTAGCAAGCAGCTCAACTTTCTTCCCTACTGACTCATGAGAGAAACTACCTGCTGAGATCATCTGACTGTTGGCTCTAGATGGTGGACCACCTCTGTGTCGGATGTTTCAGAACTTGTTGAAGGGTTTCCTTTTTTCACATCAACATAAACCAGAGGAGTGTTGCAGTCTTGGCTGTGAAGTCTCAAGTCTTGAGTTGTGATTATCTGTATTTCTGCTGGTTTGCATGTCTGAATGCAACCTCCCTGTTATATGAGTGTCTGCTGCTGGTTTTATTCTAACTCTGCGTTCACATGCTCCTCAGTTGTGAAGTTGTTGTTCCGACTTTGGTGAGTTCATGTACTTTGAAGCCAGAATACGGACAAACCATGGATGCTGTGTATAAAATGTCTGTGTAAAGAGCGTTTAAACAACACCTTACAATGGAAAAGACAACATATATGCTGAGGGGTTACCAAGACTAATTGTAAAAGGTTTGGGGACCATTTTTGGACTTTGTTAGGAATAGGGATTTAGGTGACTTGCTGGCTAATGGGGAGAACTGTGAGTAAAATGTTGTGTTCTATGTGCCTGGGTGGTGGAGGGTGTCTGGTGGGTCTATGGCACTGTATTATATCCGAAACCAGTCTGAAACATGTCCTTTTCGATCAAATCATAATGTCGAAGGTAATTCTGTTTGCTTTTGGCCTCTGTGCCACCTCTTTCATGTTTGTTGTATGTGTCTATATATTTTCTTTTTTGTTGAAATGAAATGTAATACCTGAGCAGAACATGGCTCAACCTCCTCAGCAGACCTCACATACGTCGTACTTCCTGTCACATGTCTTAGCTGTTTCAGTGAGTGGTGTCAAGGGACAACTCTGATCAAAGACAATTACAAATTAAAATCAGCAGAAGGCAAATTAAAGTCACCAGGCACGACACATAGTCACAGCGAGCGCCAGTGTTAGTGCTGATGGTTACTCAGAAATCAGCCTCATTTGACGTAAGAGCTCAAACACTCAGAGTGTGAAAGATTATTTTAACTTCATAAGTGCATATATGTAATTATTTAGAGTTTTCATTACTTTGGATTAATGGACCTTATTATGTTATGATTTGGCCCTTCAAATTGAACTGGATTGAATACCTTTTATTATAATTCATTCTTCTTTCTGCCATGGATGTTTTGTAAAGCACTTTGTAACCTTGTTTAGATAAGTGCTACACAAATAAAATTATTATTATTATTTATTATTATAATACTGTAATACTTTAGTTTAGTTTTTATGTGTGTGTGTCACATAGAATTTAGATATGAGAGATTTGTTTACATTCACAAGTCATTCAAGTCACAGCTCATTCACAACTGTGTGGGAGATCCAGGTATTATTCATGGGGTGGGGACTAGGGCTGCAACAACTAATCTGTTTATTAATTATAATCAATTATGACAATAGTTGGTAACTAATTTAGTAATCAATTCACTGGGTCTTTTACAATACACGGCACACACTGTGGCAGTGTCTCCTGATGTAGGGGCAGTAAACCAACCAATCCCGGGCCTTGTGTAGCTCACGTGCCGCTGCCATCTCTTTGAAGATAAAATGATAGGTTAACTTGTTTGTTTGTGTGTGTATGTGTGTGTGTGTGTGTGTGTGTGTATGTGTGTGTGTGTTTGTGTGTGTGCCAGTGAAAATAAAGAATGGAGGCTTCTTCCATCCCTGCCTCCTGCTCTCATCTCTCTTTTCCTTCCCAGACAATAGGAGAGATACAACATACTTTCTAGTTTTGCTGGACCACAATGCAAAATGGTTTATGAGAGGTTATGAGAGGATTACATGACGTAAATATATGAATAAATTCACTTGATGACACAATAAATTATCTTTTTACCAATAATGACTGACTTTTAATATGAGATGTGGATCTGACCAAGCTTTGAGTGGACAAAAACAAGTTGATGTGCACAGCTACACTGTGGTGGTTGCAGCTGGAACATTATGATGCTGAGCTGTGCCTCCTCTTTTGCCAGAGTCTACACACTGGCACGAGCTCTGGAGAATGGGACAGTGCCGCAGTCAGAACCAGGACTCTCTGTCGTCTGGCTGCGGGTTTATGGTTTTTAATGGTAGATGTTTCTCAGATCATTGTGTTATAGAACTAATGTGGGTCTCTGAACATCACAAATGTGATTATTTGGCTCGTTATACAATAAAGACAGCAAACCCAGAGCCATGTAAACACCACAATCATCTCAGTTCACTTTACAAGTGCAGTGTAATCACAGTGAAGTTTGTGAAGCACTGATTTAACTGTGGAATGTGAGACGTCTGTAAGATTGATGTTAAAAACAGAAAGGTGAGACACTACTGCCATCCTTCAAAGGTACAGCTAACAGCTGGCTACAGCTAAGTTTGACCACTTCAAGGTTAATCTGAGTCTGAATGAACCATAAAACAAAACGGCACAACTTTGCCACTGCAATGTGTCATTGTCAAAGCAAAATGTATTTTACATTATTGTTTTTTTTTGTAGTTTTTCCTTACTCTTGTTGAGGGTTAAGGGCAGAGGATGTCACACCATGTTAAAGCCCTATGAGACAAATTGTGATTTGTGAATATGGGCTATACAAATAAAATTTGATTGATTGATTGATTGATTTTTGGCAAAAATTGATTTCTTTGCCCTTGTCTGATAGTTTTACAGTCTAGTGGGGCTGAAAGGTAGTTCTGGTTTCACGGGTAGGGGGTACACAAAGAAGTTGTTGAATAAAACGTAAAAAAATTCTATCCTTACACTTAATTATTGATATGTTATATACATAACTTTAGTACAAAGAGAACTACTATTCCTGGTAAATGATAGTGTGTATGAGGAAAAAAAATATTCAATCACTGTTTCAGTCCTGAGAAATGTCTTCGAAATGACGTTCATTCATTCACCTTCTAACAAACCTCATGAGTTAGGGCAGGCTGTATGAGTCCTGAGAGGCAAAACCCAGGGGAAGAAAAGTCCTAATTAAAAAAAAACACTCACTGCAACAGACCCTACTGCTTTTAAAAACACTGTAATAAGAAGATGTGTGTTTCTTAATTTTTATCCAGGACAATGTTCATGATTTTAGTGATTAAAATCATCATTAAACAATAAAAGCACTCTGAGAGCACATACCAGGGGCAGATCCAGGGGCAGGGCCAGGGGGACTCTGGGACCAGCTGAAATCTTATGGGCCCTGTCCTGTCAGTGCTCTTTAAAAAATGTGGTTGAACAAATAACAATTTTCAAAACATATTCAATGATGTGTGTCTTTGCTCAAAGCTATTGAGCTTATGGTGAACAAGCAATTTTTCAGACCCACATTTCAAACCGAAGGTTAAGAGAATTTTCCCAGAATGCCTTGCGAATCAACGGCAAGATGGCAGAGCATAAGAACTAAAATCAAAAGTATTACACAATTATCAAAACCTTACACTCAAGGAGCAAAACATGGGCCCAGATCTGCACCACTATAAGCACAATGTCAGACTCACACTTTTTGCAAAACACTAAACACACTTGTATACATTAGACACAGAAGTATATCAAGATGTCACTTCCTTGCAATTCCAAAGCACTGACTGTCAAATGACCAGCCCTATGAGCCAATTGGTTCAACACAGCCATCAGGTGCGCAAACACATGATTGCTTAATTGTAGACACACCAATCAGATTTAAGCACTATACACATGCAGCAGGTGAGTTCACCTGTCTTCAACTAAAATGGAAGGAGTCAGAAGAAGAAGAAGAGTGAGGGTGAGAGGAGGAATCCACGGAGGAGGAGAAGGCTGCGGCTGCGGCATGAGTATGTGGAGGTATGTATTGTTCACTTTAGCAGTGTGATGTTGCATACTGCACACGTAACCTTTATAATGTAAATGTACTGTATACCAGACCTATGCTGAATAGAACAGAATTTTCTGTTTGTCTGATATTTGCTGAGCTTACAGTGTTATGCACACTACTGTAGTAGCATGAAAACTGGGACATGTTTTATTGTGATTCTCCATGTTGACATGTTGACTGATTTGGGTATATGGAGAGAAATAAATTATTATCAGTCTGCAGCATTGGTCTTGTGTAGTGTTTGGTGAATTTATTGTATATCTGCACTTTCTCTGTGTACTTCACTTACAGTACTCTAATCACTGAGAAGTATAATTGCTAAAAGTGTTTTAGGTTAGCAACAGCAGTGTGTAACCGGTTCAAACAGAATTAAGTCATATGAAACGTGTGTGTTTCATATGGTAACAAAATATGGTTTTGATAAATTATAATTTCAAGTTGCATCCCCCCTCTTTGAAGATACATGATGCACTTGATTTGACCAGCGTATAGCAGCAAGATTACTGAACTGCTCCTCTAATAACAAAACATCCTGGGAGGGTTGAATACAGACCACTGCTAGCAGCCTGAAGCGCTAGCTTTTGATTCATACAGGAAATAATACCGAGCATTCAAGCTTTTCTATTTCCATTGGACGAATGGCATATGTCATCGAATCACCTGCATTAGCATAGATGCTATTTGGATATTATAGGTTTGTCACTTTAGTAACTGCAAACAATGGAATTGGTTTATTTAAGATCCCAACAATGTTATTACATCCCCGGCAAAATGTTTTGTCTCGTCTGCTTACATCAGTGTCTACTGATGATGTGTTGGTTTTTCGCGACGACTATTGATGATGTCCCGGATGTCAGGATCCTCACCAAAATTGTATACGTTTTACCCTGACCCATCCTTTATCCTCCTACCAATGTTTCGTGGTAATCCATCATATTTTTTTGTGTAATGCAGCTAGCTAACAGACAAACAAACAAATGCAAATGAAAACATAACCCTTCTTAGCCGAGGCAAACAGGTGTTTTTTAAAAATGAGGGTGGAAATGACCTGCTCATCTCTGGTGGTAATCCACCAGTAATGTTACCTGGAGTGTGTATGTGTCAGTAACAGCTGCTCCACCAGGAGGCCCAGTGAATTTAATGAAAGCAACACATTCATGTTCACATTCATATCAGCAAGATCAGTGATTTCCCAGCAGTTTATCAGTGTTTTGGTTGTAAACAGAACAGTACCCACCCTGAACCATTATGTCCTACTGCGGTAGAAAAACAATATGATGAAAATACTTTATTCAGTAATAACTTTATATGCTTACTCTCCACTTTCTCTATTTTATCCACTAAATGGAGCTTGTTTTGGTCAGCAAAAGAGTGTGTGTGTGTGTGTGTGTGACTGAGTGTGACACACATATGAAAACAAAGCCGAGGAATGAGAGACGGAGGGAAAATGAAGAGAGAGAGAGAGAGAGAGAGAGAGAGAGTTTAGAAAGAGAATCTGGCAACGGTGCCCAAACCTGTTTATGTAAACATTAATCTTGGATAAACTGCTGATAGATTGGCTTTACAAACACAAACACACTCTCGCACACACCCACATACACACAAGTGCGGTAATAGCTTTAATCCCACCTCTCTCAATAGATATACTCCCATGAATACGACACACAGAGAGGAGCGAGGCCGCTTGTAATTAAGTTCTACATGTGCAAATCCAGTTGTGAAGCATTGCTTATGAGATCGGCTGTATAATCACATCGCCCCAAAAGGGAGAGACCGCTTACTTAGCATTTAAATAGCTTCCTTTCCCCTTGCAACTCAGTTTTTGTGTGTGTGCAACACAAATATTGCACAGCACTGTATTTAATTGTGTGTGAAAGAGGAAATGCTGTACTTACTGTATGTGTGAGGGAGGGAGTGCACGATAAATGTTGCCAAGTATGTACGTGTGGGTGTGTTTGCATCATAATGTATATGTTCCTGTCAGTGTGAGAGTGTGATAAACATATTCTGCCATTGCACTGTGTGTGTGTGTGTGCGTATATGTAATAAATCTTGTCGACATATTATTTCTTAGGGGTCTCAGTGGAACACTATAATGTCAATAGAGCAGGTTTTAAAAGGGATGCGGAGGGAATCTGCGTGTGTATGTGTGTGTGTGTGTGTGTGTGCGTGCGTGTGTGCGTGCGTTTCTGTGTTTCCCTGCTCTCATGACGCTCTTAACAATCATCTTTCCTCTTTAAGGTTAAGAGATTGTGTTCAATTTATAGTATAAGTTTTATTGAATGAGGGGTGGACGTTAGGGCGGTGAATAGCACTCACACTTCATGACAAAAAAGTTCCAGGATCAAATCTCGGTTCGGTCAGTGTCTTTAGCTGCTTTCAGACATGCACTAACCTTCACAGAGGCATTGTTATTGAATTGAAACATACTGTATGTCAACATGTGACCTGAAGCTCATCTCGTCTGCTCGTGTTCAGGGATTTGGTCCTTGTAAAAAGCAACAGTTGTAGTTTACACTGTTGCCCTGTCCTTACTCGTGTCCAAAAGGTAAAACTGTCCGATGTAGGAGGATTTTTTAGTTTTGAGGAGCATAAGAATAGGGGCTGTTACAGAGGGGGGACAATAATTATTTATTTATTTATGTATTATTTTCCTTGCTGAAAGTCTCTGAAAGTGTGTTTCACAGACTCAAAGTAATAATATGAAAACTGCAAAGTCAAGTTTGACACGATGTGCAAAATAACACCAATGGTAACACAGTTTAGATTTTTAACCAACTCCTTCCTCTGTTCTTTGAATAAAATAAAATGTATTCAATTGATTTACCTTCTTACTTTTCCATGGCCAGCTAACACCCGCATGTCATGCATGAGATCAACTGAAAAATCCCCAGCTGTGTTGAAATGATGCAGAGAGCTCAGTAAACACGAACGCCACATGCATGAGGTAGTTATTTATTTTGTATAGAATGGCAAAGTTCTGCAAGCAAGCATTTAGTTTGTAGCATCACACTTTCATCATCGTCACAAAACACAGTTTGAAAGTCACTTTACTGTACAATGCATAAACTACAGCAACTCCGAACACTGAATGAGTCCACAAACCCAAACAGTCCATGTATTCCAAGATTATGCCCAGTGACTTGCATAATGCTGCCCTGAACAGGACTTGTGAACGTGGGGGCTTTCATCCCATCTATTTCAATTATTTTCAGGCCATTGATTATTGGCTCAAGTATGGTGTAAAACCAAAACCCATATTTTGTAATGTCCAGGACATATAAAAGTGCACCCAAATGTTTATTGAAGAAAGACAAATTTAACTTCGGTGGAAAATGTCTCAATGTGAATTCAATACCACCCAATTTGTGTTCACCTCTCTTGGTTCCTGATGGATTAGCAGTCTCAAATTCATCATAATTGAATTTGCAATGCGTTCATTGCAATTGAAAAAAGATGATGTCTGTTCATATACAGTCCATCTTGTAAATCAAAATATACACCCTCTTTGGGACTGAAGATAGATCTTAAAATCATTAACATTAGGGTTTCTGAGAAAGGACTGCAATGTGTCTAGAATTGGAACATAAACACATTTGTCAGTCACAGCTACCTTATTTTAAATTACAGTAAATCTGTTTCCCCGTTTTCAAATCTGACACCAAGTACTTTTTCGACAGGTTCAAAAGTCTTCAATTTCTGTTCAATATGTGTTATGTTTTGATGCCGATTTGAATGAAGTAAACGGGTTTACACAACTTTTTCATCAAACTTAACTTTTGTACTTAGGTTGACTGGGGGTAGACCTCCTGCAATGTATTTTTGTAGTGAATGTGAATGGTAAATGTAATATGGACTACTTTGATTACATTCTCTATCCCGCCATTACGTTTGGACATAACAACCACCAAGACACTAAGACCTCTACTCATGAAATGAGTTTGTGCTGACATAGTGGCTGGGTGCTGTATTTTGTTTAGAAACCTTGTTTTTGCCTCTGATGATCAATTCTTAAAAGTAAAGTTTGGACCTAGAATTCTTTCCACTACCTTTATGATTATTTATGGATCACACTTATTCAGAACTGTTGCCACAGCTAGCATTTAAAAGTGTGTTTCAAACTTTACGATTGAATGTACCTTGTATTTTATTGTTGTAATCCTTCATTCTCCTCTACTTTTATATTATTTCAGTATTTCATTGTAGAATACTATACTAAGACTCTGCTATGTGGCCAAAACATTATATCAAGATACAAATGTTAATATAATTTCATATTGATAATTATCAGGATAAATGTCACATTATTATTATTATTATTTTTAGAAAACAAATAAAGTGATGTTTTAATGGAAAGTTACTTAATAACGTCTTAGTTTATGATTACAGCAGACATTTTAATCTACGGTACAGCTCAATATATACTTCAGCGTGCACCCACTGTCTAGCATGTGAGCCCATTGTCTATTGATGTCTTGCAGAAGTTAATCCTGAGGTCACCTCTCTCAGAACCTCGTTTGTCGACCAATTTCCACCACAATGTATATGCTGATAATTATCAATATCAACTGATATGAAAACTACTATCAATATAAAAAAAATCATATTGGATATACAAGTATCATGACAAATGTAATTGTATAATTTCTTTTAAGTTCTCAGACTAGTTTTTGCTATAGATTGAAGGTTGTGGCTTTGAACTCTTTAAGTAACAGAGAATGACAAACACAATTCTGAGGTCAATCAATTTTGTGTTATGTGTCGTCATTGGGATTGCACAATGAATTTGTATTATATCGATATACATGTATATATATTAGCAATTGATAACAATTAAATTGTGATAATTTTTGATAATGTTTTATTGCCTGGCCCTCTGCTACATAAACAAAATATGTATTACTTTTTATTTTTATTCTAGTAAGAAATTGCGATGACTAAATATTCTAACCACTGAATCCTATAGGTCAAGCACTAACTCTCATAATTTATAAAGCTTTTATAAAAGTGTTTCTTCCTTCTGCTCTCAGAGAAGTTTGATGTCAGATTCAATTTGATGCACTAAATGTCTGTTGTGTTCAACTCTTCACGTCATCTTTAATTTCATTACTGCTGCCTTAAACACATCAACACATCGTTTCAATTTAGCACCATCAGTCATCAACACTGTCACGGAGGGGACCTTGTTGTCTCTGGGTTTGCATGTGAGAGCCGTGGGTCATCGCTGCAGGTAAAGGTGTCTCCTCGTGGAAAGTGTTGAGTTTCAGCAACATTTGGCAAGTTGACATGTGTTGACTGGAGCGTTGTCGGTCCAATCATAGTGCTGATGTTATGGCTGTAATTTCAATGACCACTTTGACAAGTATTTTCACACTCACTGATAATTTTAAACTGATTAATTTTTGATAACTTTTCAGCATATATGCAGTGTTTGTCGTGCTGTTGTCATATATACACTCGCTGAAATGCCACAATGCAACAAGTGGTCCCACCCAAACAATATTATACTGGAGGTGACTTGTCCCTACCCTCAGGTACGACCTATTATAGTGTATAGCCAGCGGAAGGTAAAGTGGGTCTTTGTAGTCAAGGTAAGAATCACAAATACACAGTTAAGGTTGTGGAATGGTCGTGAATATAAAAAACAACACTGACAGTGTAGAGGTCCTGTGTTCTGCTGACACGTTCATCTTCTACAGCGCTCCTCATGAGCTATGACCTAGTAGGTCACGAGAACAGACTTTGTTAAGAAACATGAACAACGCAAAGATAAATGTCATCTCCGCTCAAAAAAACTTCATATATGTGGATATACATGATTTTTTTGTATAAATAAAAACATCAACATAAATGAACAGAACTCATGACTTTGGATAGAAATCGTATTAACTTGTGACTTCCAGTTTCAGTTACAAAATAGATTCAGTTTTTGGTAACCCCTTAACAATCTTTTTTTTTAACTGGCTATAACCCTCAGGTGTCCTGGGTCGGTTTGTGAATGCTTTTGCCATTATAAACAACATAAAACATATTTGCCTTGCCAATTTGGAAACTTGTTTCTGCAGAACACATCCTACATGAGTACAAAATTAATAATTCCCTCTGATTTATATTCGATCCAAAATCTCATTAGACACATTTTGTAATTTGATCTCAATTGGATACTCCTCCCCCCAAAAAAGAACATCTGATTGCATCCGAATCAATGTTAGAGAATTAAACTGAATATTAATTTCAAAACCTCTCATTGTGTATGATTCATTCATGATTCATTATTAACCTCACTGTCCATCATGTTTTGACATAAAGCTACCAAACATAATAAGTTCCCTCACAGGAATCAATTATTGTATGTCAGAGGAGAATGTGAAGAGAAGAGAATAATAAATAGGAGGAGATACGTTAGTGATGACAACCCACATGTTCTTTTCTTGGCATCTGACATCTTCACGGCTGTTTTGAGATTCATTTGACATAATGACATAATCTGCTGACAGACATCAAGCCATGTTATATTAGTGTATGTCACTCCCTCCAGTCTGTCATGATGATTGGTGGTATGAAAAGGATGGGCAGAAATAAGCCAATCAAACAGCTTGTAGGTCAGGTGCTGGGTGGCAGGATTTGACCAAGATCCCATCTTCCTCTTCTGTTCTCTATAACACGTGCAAGAGAAAAATGCATAGAAGGAGTTTCTTCCCACTCATTTCCACATGCGTAATACATCACATCGTTGTTGTCAGTTTTGACACATTTCCTTTCCCCTGCTTTCCTCACGATTTGTTATCTAGCAATACGCTGTCCCATAAGCAGCTTTAAAAATGTGCAATCGCTCATTGACATAATCAGTTCAGTGGGTCATGAAAAAAACACAAAAAATTACAAAAAGGAACCAGAAATCTCCCTTATTTACTTGAAAGTAAAACAAACACTTACAAAAGCCGAACATGACATGATCATAATGACAAACTCGTCAGTCCCGTTCATTCCGCTCATTTATTCTAAGATGACACAAGATGTCAATAAGTAATAGGAAGCTGGAGAGGATCCATTTATTATTCATAAATGTCTCATGTTGGCAAAGAAACATGCTGGGATGTAGATTTACGACTATTGAACATTACTCAAGGAACAAACACAGGCAGCAGGTTACAGAGGAAAAAGAACAGTGAGTTAGAGGGAGATGGTGAAATCACTACAATGACAAGCTGGTCTCTCCTCAGGCTCCTAAAGGAAGGAAGAGTTTTAATGTGTCAAGCAGAGATATTAGATAAACAGTTAGAAACAAACATTTTGTGAGCTTTTTAATAGTTTTTGTGTGACTATACACTGTAAGAGGGCTTTCAAAGAACCGGCCGAGGGGTTGGCTCAGTCATGTGATTTGATATCTGCATTTGCATGGAAACCGGTGTTTACAATTTAAAAAGCAACTTATCACCACACTTAAGGTTGAAGATGCTGCCTTGAAAACGAAAAAAAAAAAAGCACTCTGAACCCTGGTGTCGATCTGCCCATCGGTCCTTCCCTCTCCCTGGTCTCCTAGTTGCGATCTCCCCCACCATCATGTTTAGCTGCATGTCATCCAGTCCACACTGCTGACAGATGGTATAGTGAGGTGCAGGGTGAATGTCACACAGTCTTGTGAGTTGGGGTTTGAGTGTCCCATGGTTAAATCACAGATTTTATTTTTAACAGATTATTTGTGGGTCAAGACAGAATAACTGGAGTTTTTCCTGAAAAACAACAATCTAAAATGTACAATAACATTTACAATGAAAAGTGTATATTCTTATAATTATACTTTTTTGTATTTGTAAAAAGATTTGATTTACATTTACAATACAGACTAACTACTTGTTAAAAATAATATGGTGGTAGGAAAGTGGTAGCAAAGGGAGACAGAGAGAGGATCAGGGTTACTACCTGTGTACAGGTCATAAATCACATCACCATTTAGACTCCCTTTACTTCTTACTTCTTTTCACAGTTTTTTTCCAGTGCTCTTTCCCCCTGCAGTGCTCTCTTTCCTGACCTTGAATTGTTCATGTTTCTCTCTTCCCTTTCTCACTATACCATCCCTCACCCTCTTATTTAGGCTCCTATCTTTCATTCCTACTTTCTCATTCTCATTATTGCAGATGTTTGACCTTAGCCTGTGTCTATTTATATGTACAGCATTAGGAGTTTATACCTGAAGCTGGAGCCAATACACAACAGCCTATGCACACACACAACCACGCGCCTTGTGTTAATGTTCAAGCCTCTGGCAGCTTACCCTTGTGTGTGTGTGTGTGTGTGTGTGTGTGTCATCCAGGGTCAAAGGACAGGTTACACAACACTGCCAATTAAAAGTAAGTCTGGTGTGGCACTGACCTCCGACCTGTGTCTTTGCTCGCTTAAAGACAGTTCGATCTACAGGCTGCAGACAGGATATTATGGACTAGCAGCTGCTTTCTTGTTCATACAATTCAGTGGAGTTGACACATTGGGCCTTATGCAAGAATTGTTCGTACAAACAGATTCGCTCTATATGAAGCAATGATAGAATCCTGCCAAGAAACGGCAATATTTTATTTTAAAAGGAAAATACTCACTCCTGATTGGCTCAGAGGTTTTTATTAAAGCTCCTCTATTGAAAATTGGATATTTCTAACTTAAAGACTTCAAGCATCAAATAGATGCTAAATATCAGTAATTCATTTTGATAACTTCCTCCATCCACATAATGGGATAGTGAGAATATGCTGAAACATTGTGAAGATAAAATTCATTCACATTTCTAATTTGCATAACAGGACCTGTTAGACATAGTTCTAGTCATGTATCCACATGTTGTAACATCCCTTCACATCTGTACTTAAAACATCAAAAGTCGTGGATGAAATCAGCTCACGGTGGAAAAGTAAACCCATTTGAATTTTTCAGCAAGTTTCACTTTGATGGACACCGACACACAGGTTTATTAAACCGCCCTGACAGTGCTGCTCCCCGACATAACAAAGACCATCCACCATCAACTGCTTCATGAAGGAGGCATGGAGTGTACAGTGTCATGACATAGCTGCTGTCCTGCTCGTATTAAATTATTGATTGCTTAGCTTCACCGGCTTATGGAGCTTTTGAGACACACTAGTGCTATGATGCTCTTAGCATGGTTAGCATAGACTAAAGATAAACAACATGAGTGCTACCTTAAAACTAAGCCTAGGCTGCACTTTAGTTTATAAATCCTGCCTTCTCCATGTTAGTCGATGGGACACGGCCCAAACTAAAAGGTCAAAATCCACATCAAATATATTAATCTGAAAGATGAGTCCTGTCGTTTTAGGTAGTTCTCATTGCACTGTTGTTTGATTCAGTTTTTATTCCGGTAAGTTTGGTTTTAATTTATTTGACGCTATAAAATTGTGTGAAACTTCAGGATTGGTCAAACTTGTGTATCGGTGGGACCTCCACCTCCCGGTCGCTACTGTACAAACTCTGACCCAAAACATGCAAGAGGGCAGGATATTTTACCAATTTTATTTATGGTTAGTGGGAGGATTGGGAGACTTGCATCTTTATTCAGTATACAATCCATGGTGTTCTGAAGTGGTGTGAATGTGATGAGACAGAATAAAATGGTGTAGTTGTTCACCTCATCCTTGGCTTTTTTATCAGCAGGGCACCTTCTTGTATTACATCTCTTAATAGGGAGCAATTTGTTATTTTTTCTCTCTGTATTAATTGTGGGACGTTTCCAAGTTGAAGGAGGATTATTACACTTTATGTTTAAACCATAAGTTATTCATTTGGGAAAATTGGTCTGTTGAAGCAGGCAACAACAAGAGGATACAGAAAAAGTGGAAAGGGTAATGAAGAATAATGCCATGGACAGACTTTTGCTAAACAATAAAAACAGAGATGTGCATTGCCTCTCTGGCTTTCTTTATTGTGTGCACTACACAGGGGTATATTTAGGAAGAAACCATCTCAAGCAAATGGATTATATGTGCTTCACATTCATTAAATGGAGCCCTGCCCTTCTCGCCTGCTGGATACGCATCGTTACCTTTGCTCCCACCGTATGCTCTTCATGTTTGCAACTCCATAATGATGAAAAGAAAAGCTCCGGAGCCTCCTCTCGCAGAGGGAGGTTGCCGTCCTTCTCTTTAGACTGCTTCCTGGTTGATAATGACAGAGCAGAAAGTAGAGGCTGTCACTGCCTGATCCTCCCCCGAGAAGAGCAAGAGGCGAAGGGAAAATATAAAAAGCAGCATGACTGAAAGCATAATTTGGGAAGATGTGTTTTCTCATTTTTATCAAGGTGTAGCAGAATCATTTTTCATAGTTGGTGACTCTAGGACTTTTATTGCGCTGTTAGATCCGATATTTTTGTAAAAGTTTGAGTGTAGGTAGCTTTTTTTGTGTTTTTTTATAAAGATGTGTGTGTGGTATTGGTTAGTGACAGGAAGGTTGGGGAGGAGCGAGAAGAATGACATTGCTCTGGTGGAACAGGACAGGCCATTGGTTCTAAGTGCTAAAGAGGATTCTGCATTCCCTGTCTGCTCACTGTGACAGGGAGAAAATTACTAACATCTCCACTACAAGTCTTCATTTGCTAAACAGATGCTGCTCAATGCCAAATGGGCCATTACACCAACTAAACTGTGTGTGAGACTTTGATGTCCATTTCTGTGTTACTGCTGCATGTGTTATTTTGCAGGCTGTGTGTCTGTCTGTGTGTGTGTGTTTGTGTGTGTGTGTGTGGGTGCATGTATTATAAATAAGTATGTTGTATTGATGAGAACATATGGTCTTTCCATATGGCGGTGTCACAGTTTGGGAAATCTCAATTCTGTCACCCCTACATCATGTGTTTCTTCTGTTATGTTTTCATCAAACTCCACGCTTTTGTTGTGTTATTAATTTTTTTCCCATGTTAATTTCCTGTTTGTAGAACCTAGATGTAGCAGGTTGTTGCATTGGAGTAATTCAACTCAACTGGGTACTTGTTTTTAACCACTGCAAAAACCAAATAAGCCTTTATTTTGATTGTAATCATTTTAAAAAGTGAAAAACCAACCAGATATACTGCTGATTCTTTGTGGGTCATTGGGTTGGTGGAGCCAAGTTCCCAGCATCTGGCATCAGAATGTAATTCAGAAAGTAAAGTGTCTCAAATGACCACTTTGGATTAGATTTAGCTTCTGCAATGTGCAAACAACTGCAGCCATCACTCTTTCTCCATTATCACAGCCCCTGCTCAGAATGGCCAAGTCCACTCCAGACCAATTTCCAACTACCTCCAGGCAAATCAACTCTCCTGTATACTCTTATGACCTTTTGGTAAACTTCACAGACATCATTGACACTATAAGTGTCCACATTTAAAATGTTAAAATCATCTTAGGTGATGAAGCTGACCAACCTCTTAACAAGCCTGACCTTGGAATTTACTTTTATAAAGAACTAGTTATTGACTTCAGGTTTTGTCCTGATTTTCGGGATTGCATCAGGAAGTTTTCTGAGGCAAGACTTTTTCTGTCATCTGGGATGGATGACTTTGACATTGGGTCTACCATTCTGTGGATGGGTTCAGGCAACAAAAACACTTTTGGTACGTTTAGGAACAGATTTTGGCTTTGACCACGATAGTTCCCTAACCTTATCCAGCTGTTTTGTGAGCCACAACAAAATCAAGCAACATAAAAAATCTACGACAATGCTAGCACCTCTGTGAAGCACATCATGCTCAAGATGACAATGCTAACATGGTGATGTAACTTTTTGTCATCTTTATTGATTATTGGTCGTCCTTTACCACATCATGAAGGTATATCTCCTGCTGGGCTGATGATAGAGCTGTCAATTAGACACCAGATTTGTGACCAGATCAGGACAGCCAACTACAACAAGTCCCGCTGCCTTTTGTTGTCTGGTTCGGTTTCCATCCCTTGTCTTGTCTGCATGTGTGCCTGTCATCTGCCAGTTTCTTAGCTCTCAATTTTAGTTAAGCATTGGAACAATGTCCCAGCAGTTAGCAAACTTGTGCTCAGCTAAATTACATTGTTAAAATCACAATCAGGTCAATGTGAAAAGTATATAGTCTGACCATTAAGAGGAAAAATGCAAACAACTTAACAAATTTAATTTCATTCATGATTGATGATGAGAACACTCTTTCCCATTGTTGACAGTCATATCTTTGCCACCCCCCACACACTTGTTGCTGGTATAAAGTAAAATTCAATAGACTGCTCTGTCTGCATAGAAATGGCTTCACACTGTCACAGTTTGGTGACGTTATTCATACCTGCAGGAAGAAAAAGGACCATTTTAATGAAGAATTGAATATTTTAGTTGGATGTGCCTAACCCTCACTTACTTTCATTATGTGCTGCCCTCCAGCAGAATAGATCTGGTACAGACCTGAAATATAGTTGCTTCTTTCAGATACTGCCTGTGACAGAAAAACAGGTTTTTAGCTGATTTCAAGCTAGTTTAATATACATCACTAACATTTATAGCATTTCATGCTTTTTGTGTTTTGTGGTGATGTTGTGGGTATTGTGGACATCAGACTGAATTGAAGCTTTATTCATGTGTTTTTCTAAAGTTAAGAGCCATTCAGCAGGGTTTATCTTTACAGGTGGAGGTAGGGAATGAAATATTCTCTCTGTTCCTTAGTGATTTAACTCATCATTCCAGATATGCATTTTGACCAAAGGGAAATTACAGCATATGGAGAAAGTCAAAGGAGAAAATAGCTAAGTCTGCCTGATGTTTAATAGTGACAATTTAGAGAAATGTTACAAATATTGGTTATAAAGAACAGGCTACTTCTAGTTGACATTACGACAGTGTTTAACTCGCCTGTTCACTCACCTGTTATTAGTTTCTGTCATCATATGCATTCTGAAGTAGACCAAGCCTATGTTTTGGCATTAGCTTGTGTCCAGTTTAGCAGACAATTTCAACATCACCCATTTCCCACATAAAAGTAGGAAAAGGAAAGGACCAGCAGTGTGGATCCATCCAATCCATCTTATATTCAGTAAACGTGCATTTTATGCTATACTTGTTTGGTGTTCTTGGATGTGTAAGGTCGACAAGTGTGAGGAACACTTTCAAAGTCACTGCATAGTAATCAGCAGGATGAGGAACCAAACCAGCCACTCATACTAACAGAGCTAACTATGACCTGGATTACTGGCCTGTGAGGGTTAGCTTTATGTCAGTATAAACTGTGCTGAACAGCTTATACTGACATAAAGCTAACCCACTTAAAGTGGGCCTGTGATGGCCGGCTGTATGTGGGTTTGCCTTATGTCAGTATAAGCTTTGCTGATGCATGTCCATACAGCACACACATGAATACTGCATGTCCTTTCAAACGCAAACACCTAGCACACAGCTTAAACCTCAATCAATAAGAGGAAATCACATCATAAACCAAGCATAGTATACATGTGCATTCATGAACACACAAACGCACACAAGAATAACTACCAGAGTTACATTCTGACTGTATACACACATACAGAATGTGTAGGAATGCAGGTATATACAGATAATAAACACACCTACGCAAATGCATATACAGGGTAAAGATTTATGCACACACACACACACACACACACACACACACACACACACACACACACACACACACACACACACACACACACACACACACACACACACACACACACACACACACACACACATCCATGCACAGGGACCACTGTGGTCTTAAAGGCTCCATGTTGAATGTGATGTTATTAGAAGTGGCTTAATGGTGCCATATTGTGTCCCTTCTCAACCACACTTGCACAAAGCCACACTCACATGGAGACACAGACTCAAGACATAGACCCTAGACTTTTTCAATGACCACAGGGCACATGCATACATTCACACACTGCAGGGATTAAACATTGTCTCTTTCCTCCTCTCACTCTGTTTATTCATTATTCAATGAGAAATATATATACACATTCATAAGTATTATCTTTCTGTGTGGCAGATGTGCTTAATTTAGCCCAATCTCTTATTTTCATGTTTTGTCCTTATGCAAAGGTTGTGTAAAAATATAGTGTATAAGGATTGTAGGCTATTTTTGAATTCAAATACAACTCAGACAAATATAACATTAAAAATTCATATAAAACGAACACAGCACATAATGTGTGCATTTAGTGTCCGCTACAGAGGACATAAAACACACACGCACAATCACAAAACTTGACATCACATGCAGGACACAAAGACAAATCAATGTCAAGTAGTTTAATTTGTTCAAGCTTGTCAGATCTTTATACACTAATATAAAGGCCTGTTATTGATGGCTGGTACACACTGGTTTGACAAATGACTAGCTACACAACTTGATGACCTGATGCTGAGCTAATAAAATGACTGAATATGTGAATGAGGTGACCAGAGGACTGACTATGTGACAATGACTGGCTAGCTGTTAAGAAGATGACTAACTAATAGAGAAGTAATGCATGCAAAGTCACTACATGGGCTGCTCTTTTTCAAACAGGGGCTGACTGATTAAGGAGACTTGCTTACTGGCAGAAATCACTTGGTAAGACTGATCAGATCACAAGGTGGCTGTCTATATGTCTATCTGACCAGTTGACCTAATGACCGACTTGACAATTAAATGATTGAGTATAAAGGATGACTTGAAAACTGACCAGTTAACTAGATGCCAAGATGACTTAGTAGATGACTTGGTGACTGAATCAGTGACATGACATGTTGAATAACCAGATCATTAGGTTACTAACCATGTGACTATCTAACACTAAGATGGCAGTGGAGGTTACAAAATGACTCATTAGGTGATTTGATCACTGACTTGATGAATCAGTGACCGGCAGGAAGCACGATTACTAGGTTACCTAATGACCTACTAGGTGAAATGACTTGCTTAAGATGAAGACTTGCTGCAGAGAGGACTGCCATGGGTGTCTAACAAGTTGACTGAATAGATAACATGCCCAACAATGTGACTATGTTTCTAGGTGTCAGCTCATCTGGAAAGGGGCAATATGACTCACTTGACTTGATTATTAACTGTCAAGGTGACAACTGATTGACTATCAAACAATGGTTCACTGAGCTGGCCCATTTTCAGAAAAGGTTTTGCTGGTGAGGTAAGTGGCTGACTAAGGTAAATGTTGGCATTGAGAGGCTTGGTAGTAGACCATGGCACACTGACTGACTGGCTGACTGCGTGACACTGTGATTGGCTTGCTGTCAGGCCAGTGAAGTAGCTGGCTGGTTATGCGGGTGACTGGTTGACAAGATGACTGACTTGATGCTAATGAGAAATTCTAATGACAAAAAGGAAAATAGTCTTCACCAGGGAAAAATGAAATCTACTGATTAAAATTAGATGAAAAATCTCTGCTGGCTGGCTTTCTGAGAAACTCATTGACTGTATGTGTGTGTGTGTGTGTGTGTGTGTGTGTGTTTGGGAGTTCAGTCTGGTCTATAGTGAGATAATTGTAAACTCTGCTCTGTAATCCAGGCTGACTAGCAATCAAGTGATTGATGCTGTGCTGAATGCTGAGCAATAGCCATTGATTTGCCCCCTTTTTTATTCTGGCACGAGTGTAAATGTGTCCCATCACTGCCTCTGCGCCCTTGCATGTCTTTCTCTTAACCTCCACTTTATTTTTCTATCTTTCTTCTTGTGTATCCTCCCATACTCACTCATCCCTTTTCTTTCATTTGTCTGTTGCTGGTCCTTCTCCTCCTGTCACATTGCACCCTCCCTTAGAGCAGTGACCATTTTAAAGGAAAATCCATTTCTCTTTACCCAGATTATCACGTTGCTCCTTTCAGTAATTGAACCGGGCTGCCTAGTCAATGGGATTGTATTGGAATACAATACCCTGCTGAATGGAGCAGTGGTGGATCATGACTAGCCAGAGGTCACACTAAAACTGTCTGGATGTTGTACTGTGCTATAAAAGACACATTACTCCGATATTAAACAAGGCCTCAGTAGAACATTATTACGTTTTCTAAGATAAGTTTCCCCTCTCAGGATTCCTTCTGTAGCTTAGGCAGTACACGTTGGGATTTTAAGTGTCGTCCGAAACAAAACAACAGGTATGAAAAGTGCATTGGGCCAAGGTTCGGACCAATGGAACAAAATTTGGTCTGACCAAAAGAGATGGTCTCACTCCAGATCAAGCTGGTATGGAGCATTTGCAGTGTGACAACATTTGTTTAGTTTTGATAGTAAAGTCTTTTGGACCAATTGCTGGAAGCTGAGACAGCACTGCAGTAGAAGAAGAATGAGAAGTGGAAGCAGCTCGCACGATTCCTTGTTGCCTCCACCTCCAATGATAAAACTGATGACGAGGACATTCCTCTGCTAGTAAAACCATTATGATATAACAGACTATAGATAAGATACATTTCAATGTGAAATCAAACTAACTGAAACTCAAATGAAAACAATGTAACAAAGGCATGAACATTCTAGTGTAAAAACAAACGCCCTCAGTAACATGAACATTGTTTGACAGTAATCTCCTTTTTAAACAGGAATCTGCTCTTTAACAGGAGCCAGCTTTCAGCCAAGTTAAAAAGGCTTCAGTTCCAGGGGAAGCTGCAGCTGCTTCAGTAAAGGTCACCCATGACTTTTATAACTAAGTCACGGCCGTTTCTGTACTCGGCTGGTTTACTAGACATCCTCTACAGTGTTTTCTCACACCTAGTCTGCAAAATACAGTATTTTATATCACAATAAATCTCGTTCTCTCGTATCTCTGCAGCGCCACATCCTCACAGCCGGATATTTTTAGTTCTTTTATCTTACGTTTGATGTCGCTTCTCCTTGTAGTGAGACAGAGGACAGTGCGTTTGTGACCTCTGTGCTCGAAAATGTAATGTCTCCTATTCCGACGTCTATGTCAGCAGGGCGATTTTAGCAAAAACTGAATGAATGTGTGTGTTTGTGAGTTTGTGCATGCATGCATGTAGACTTAACACTAGCTCAGCAGCTGCTAATTAGTCTGACAGAAAAATCTCTTACTCTTCTCCCTTCAATGAACACTTTCATTCCTTTTTTCTTTTTTTTAAATATACTTTTTCTCCCCTCTTTCTTCCCATTGTCCTTGAGCTGTTTCAATATATGAGATTTTTTCTCTCCTATTTATCCTTCAGTCCTATTTCCCCTTTTTCTTTGTAGCCTTCCATGCTGGAGTGAAATCTATTTCTTCTTCTCCATGTTTGTCATCAGCCCCATCAATTCATCTCTCCCATTTCTTTCTTTCTTTCTAAAAGATCAACTCAACTGAACCTCCAGGTTCATTTTATTGCCATCTGTAGGAATTAAAAATACATGCAGGGGAAATTCTAAGGGGCAAGAGGGAGAGTGGATGCGATAAAAATACAAAACACTCTGCTTCACCATTTTTCTTAGTCCTTTCTTTTCTTACTCTTGCTTCCCTCAATTGAACTCAAGTGTTTCCACATCCCCTCATGCCATACCAACCACCTCTCTTCCCCCCCTCACCTTCACTTCTTCTCCATCCTCCAAAACATGGTGAGGAATATGACGAAACAGACAGGAAAATAGTCCATCACAAACTTATTGGAGATGCGCATCAAAATGTTCTCAGTGCAGGGAGAAGGAGAAATGAGAGACAATAACATTTTCACGAACTGGGAATTTTGTGCATTTCATATTTGTTCATTTTATATTCAGACACTGTAAAAACAAATCAGCTGACAATGTGTTTCTCAGTGCAGATCACTGAAAAGATTTGTTTTATCAAATGAAGTGACATATTCCTCATGTCAACACCCACCTTGGCTTCTACTAAAACACATTAAAATATTGACATAGTTTAAAAAATGCAAAAGAAAGACAGAGAATTGCATCTCCCTTAGGTTTGACAGGAATCACATTTTATGATGATGAATCATTGAAAGAGTTTGGGTTTGAGGTGGCATGGCATCAGATTGATTCTGCATCTATAGTAGTAGTGAAACGTTCCAACTACCGAAAGTGAATGTTTTCAGCTTTCATTTTCAAAATGAGTAATCTGCAGTCATCTTTTGTTCTGTGAGAGTCACACACGTTATAGTTTTACAGGTGATAGTGAGAAGAAAACAGAGTCCATTTCATCTCTGGCTTCTGCTCCTCTTCTACTCTGAACAAAGATTTGGAGGCTCAGAAAACTGACTGCTAATCCAATGAATCCTCCACAATATGTTGAGTTTGTCAAATTCTCAATTTTCTTAGTCCTTAGAGTAGTCCTAAATTCATTTTACACTAAATGGAAACTATAACAACACCAACGTAACATTGATTCACATTCTCAGCAGGCACTGAGGTTCAACATGGAGTTGGCACAAATCTTTGTAGGTCCTGTATAATTGTACTTTTAGCTCTGTTTTGGTCTACACCAACCCCTTTGGGGCATATCTGTCATTTTAGCTGCTAAATGCTCAGTTATGTTTGAGTGTAGGCACAGTGGGTGATTCCCACTATGAAGTCCCACTTTTTTTCAAATTAAGTTAGCTATTGTGTTAATATGAATTGTTAACTTTAATTTTAACAAACTTAGGGTTTTTCATTGAAAAGAAATCATGAATTTACTGAAAAGTAACTCGACACCTTCCTTAATTTTCAGACTTCTGTGATCTGTGGCCCCGCCCCTGCTCCTTGTCTCTCCACCCTCACAGCTCACCTGTAGTTGTGGAGCCTTTTTCAGCTACTGAGCCCCACCCACAAGTTGACAGGATGGGTCTCTAATGGTTTGTGACACCACAAACCCTCCCTGTAGTTTTGTCAGACTTATAATGGTTTGCTGCAGTGTTCACCTGGAAATACTCAGCCCCAGTGCTGACTGCTGATTTTGCTCAAAATATGTGTTTTAGCATATAAAAAGGCACAAGTGGGACACGTTAACAGGTTTATAAAGTTTGTCACCTGACAGGGACTTACATAGCTGCCTACTGGTAAACAACCGAATGAGAACAGTGAGAGTGACCTATTGCAGGGTGTCAAACCAAAACAATAATGTTAATATACTCTGTGGAGGTGCAGGTGATGATTATCAGGTTAGTCAGATGATAACTATTCATGGTGTCATAACAACATCCATCACATTGCACATCCTTTTTCTTAGTTGTGGTAAATTTGATCATTTTTGGACCAGAAAAACTAAACTTCCTGCGGGGAGTGAATAGAAGTTGAAGTGACAACCAGTGCCACGGTGCCCACAGTGGAAACCGTACACAGTAAAAATTGCATTACAATAAAATTGAGACAATATGGGAAGTTAACTGCAGATGCTACCTCAGTGGAAAATGAGTGACTAAAAGGATGTACAAAAATGAGTGACAAAGAAACAGCTTTTGAGGACAAGAGATATCACAAACATCAGTTCTGGAAATTCATTCTGACTCTAGAATCCCGGTCTCAAATCATTTCCTCTGTTTGAACAAGACTTTTTTTTTACCTTAATATTATATTGTTGAGATTCTCTGCCTGTCTGGCTCAACCTTGAATCTGCACATTGTGTTAACTCAGAGGGGTTTGAACTCGGCCGACTTATGTATGCTGTGCTGCCGTCCGGCAAATGCGGACTGAGCTGCTTTTGTCTTTCTCCCCTCATCTGTCTCTTCTGCATCCAGACGAGAAGGCGATCGGCCATATGCTCCTCTCGCTCAGATGTAACCTCAGAGAGGGGAGAGGAGGCGTGATATCCTGGCAGAAGCTCTTCCCTGCTCTGTCGCCCTGGGGGGAAACAATGTTCCACTCTCCGCCACTCTTTCGGCCAGAAGGACTGAGAGAGATACTGAAAGAGGAGACATAAGAGGAGGGAAACGAAGGAAAGGAGGAGGAGCAGGAAGAGGAGGAGGAGGTGTGCGCTCTTGGCACACACTTCCCCTCTTCTCTCCTCCTGGCAGACAAGCTTTCTGACACAACTGATTGCTCATCTCATTACAGTCAGCGCTTAACCTCTGTGTGTGTGTGTGTGAATGGCCTGACATCCACTTTTAATTGTGTGAACATGCATTCATGCCTGCTCCTATGTGACCTTTTGTGTGTGTGTGTGTGTGTGTGTGTGTGTGTGTGTGTGTGTGTGTGTGTGTGTGTGTGTGTGTGTGTGTGTGTGTGTGTGTGTGTGCGTGTGTGGCTTGAGTCAACTAAATGCACTCCAGGAAATACTCGAGGATGCCATTTGATCAAATAACATGTGATCTGACATATGTAGGCTTAGTGTGTTTGAGCGTGTTCTTGGCAGCTGGGTTTGTGCATTTGGTGTGTGTGGTTAGTATGTCATGTGTTCATGTCGTGTTAACAGAAATATCTTCGGGCTCGTCAGTACCGTAAACATAGCAGCTCTTAGTTAGTGTGTGCACCCTTTAGAGTTCATTCATGTTTAGCATGCCAAGCTCAATGTCCCGAAGCTCTTGGCTGTGCTTTAGACGGAAAATGTTCTATTTGAGTTCATGGTGCGTATACACCGACAGTATTTTTATTATAACAAATGTGCTTTAACTGTTGAACGACCAGAGACAAGTGATAACATAAGTGCTCATTGTCAGTCTTTGTGTCATTAGTTGACATTGGTGTTTTGACATTGAGTAGGAGGAGATAGGATGATAAAATTGTACATAGCACTAAGTATTGTGCATGACAGAAGTGGGCGCTATGGATACAATCTCCCATCGTAGCTCTACATGTAATTTTATAAAACAATACCAACACATATCATTGTTTTATGAATTGCATTGTGAAGCATTTTCTAGATAAACTCACCCATCGGGGTGTTTTTGTAATCCCTGTGAAATAAATACCTAAAGATTATTGACATTGATGCAATATATCCTGTACTCTTGTAGGCCTTTGGCATTAAGTCCGTCCTGCTCATTAATTTGTAGCATTGTTAAGAAAATGACTAATACAATCAGCAAGTCAAAGATAACTCAGAAGATACAATACAGCAATATCTCTAATCTTTGGCAAATAAGTTGTAGTGTAAAGCATCATCAATCAAAATAATCCAAAATTATACATTCCTGCACAATCCCGAAATTCAGGGCATTAGGTATTGGCAGTTCAACTTTGGTGAAGCACGCAAATTTGCGCCATTGACACAAAAGCATCCTGTACCGACCATGACCATTGACCAAAGAGTGAGCCAAGTGGAGGCACCTTATGTTGTTTATATGTAATGTTGCACCAAGTTTTTTATCACCCCCTCATTTTGTTTTGGACAGTTAAGGGACAAAAGTTAACAAATGTTTCTTCCTCTCTTCAATAACCCTGTAAACAGAACTATTACTGGCTAGCACGACTTCCTGTGGCTTGCACATTATCCATTAGCTTGCAAAATGCAGTAGCTCATCATCTAGCTCTTTTGTTTTGGGTTTTATCAACACTCTTTTTCTTTTATCCTCAAACAGGAAATGGAAACCTGTTGTCCATTTTTATTTACTGTCGCTGATTTTAAGTAACACTGCCTACCTCCAATGATTAGTGGAGCTGTCATGTCATTCATCTTTATGTGCATTCATTGCTTATAAATTGTTGTATATACAGTAGCTTGGTAGTAATATATGTTTTCTAGTTGACGTTAATTATAGTCTGAGAAGATTCAGGGACATTATTCTAATCAGGTCATTGTGGCCAATGAACCTGGTACAAGAAATATGATATCCTTGTCTTGTGATTATCCTTGATTGTGCATTTGGCTGAGTGCAGTGATGATATTTTGCCCTGTAGCTTCAATGAAATCTCTCTCTTTTTCTTTTTTTCCCCTTGTCAGTTACTCTGTTTCTTCTCATCATCGACCTTTAGGTATCATTACACCTGCAGCCACATGCCATCATAACCTGAACCTCACATAGAAGACTTTTCTGAATGTGCGCCTCTCTTTGAATCGCCTGTGTTTCTCCGTGTGTGTGAAGCTGGCAGGATTAAATCCAAGGAACCCAGGTGGCCCTTCAATCCCAACTGAACCAAATGTGAGTTTCCAGTCAGTCTTCAGGCAGCACAAATCAAAAACCTTAGGATTGGCACCGTGAGCGGAAGCTGGTCCTTTTTTGGCGCAACCTGTCATGACAATGTACCCTGTTCCCCGGAAAACCCCCATGGGCTCTCACATACAGTCGGATCCACCATCTTTCCCAGCTCAGTCACCACAAGGCTGTGCACTGATGTGACATTACAGATAAAGGGGGGAGACAAATCTCCTCTCTTGTTCATGGCCAGGGGAGACAATGGTAAATGTTCAGCATTATCAAATCTGACTGCCACAGTCATGTGGGGAGATGTCCTAAAACAACTGCTAAATGCACAACTCGAACCGCATAGCAACTGATTTGTACATTCATGTCATAACTTGGGGGTCGGGTTTAGGGGTGTGTGGGGGGCGGGTGTGATGGGTGGTGGACCAGGGCGTCACAGTGTAACAGAGAGGACAAAAAACACAAGTAAAACATATATTTTGTGTTTTTTATTATTCATGAGAGAATGGAATGCACTTGTTACTAAGTTAAGCCACTCCTTCTGTCTATATCCTTAATAAGGACGTGCATATCCAGTGTTAGACTGTGTGCCTTGGATGGATGCAGGGCAGCCAATTCCACACTACACACTAAACACTGCTGCTTTTTGAAGTTAATACAGTAGAACTCATGCAATATACATGGCGACAGACATCACTCAGGATTGACAGTTTGAAACGTTACTATCCAACTCCATTGATATTTTCCCAGTTACACCTAATGACGATGGGAACAACTGCGTAGGTCGGAAAATAGCAAAGACTGCTGGGCAATTGGTAAGTGGACCTTGAGTTAATGATGTTCATGCCATGGTTAAATTAAATAAAGTTAAATAAAGTTGACAGGTCACAAACCATTGTCTTTGTTGACTCACTGCCTCAGTATTAACAGGTAATATTAGTTGGGCATTTTCAGTTATTTTCATGAGCACAAAAAGTGGTTGGAATGGTACCTTTGAGTGGTTTATTGCTATAATATAAGTTGTTGTTCTATGCCACAGGAAAGATATATTAGAAAACTTGAATTGAGTGGCATTGCCCTTTAAGTGCTCTTTAAGTTCTACATTAGCAGCCCTTCACCATCATGTCTTTATTGATTGTCTTTTAATGCTCTGTAGAAGAATATTGACTGCTGGGTTAGCCGCTGATATTTGTAGCTCAACACATAAATTGTGTGTGTGTGTGTGGGTTAGCTGAGATTGTACCTGTGTGTTTTGCTCCTGCCTCATAAATCAAACTAAAATACAAAGGAGGGTGTAAAACGGTGCTGCAAAATTGTCCTGCTTATGAAAACCAATGCCTTGCTTCGAAAGCTGCAGAGTAGCACTGTTGGAAAAACAGCTCACCTGGAAACACTTCAGAGCACACTTTTGTTTGCTCGCTCCTTCAAAAACAAGTCAAACTCAGCAGTTCACAAGAGATGGCATGTTCCTCTGTTGTGATTTCACCCGCTATTCTTTTCTCTGGTGTTTGAAAAAGGCCTCAGATAAATTTTGGATGAGCAAACGTCAGCACAAGCATTTCAAAAATGCTGGGGGACCATTCAAACGTCAAGGCGACACGCCGTGGCGTTTCTGGCGTTTTGGTTATTTCCCTTTCTCCATTTGAAAAAAAATGTGCTGAATGCAAAAGCAATAGATGGGGGGGTTTCCCTGAAAGTAAAGTCCTGTTTTAGTTTTTTGCACGCTTGAAAGAGAAACGAAGCACTTTCGCAAAGTGTCATGCAAACTGTTCCGTCTCTGAGTTTGCAGGAGCTCACAGAGAAGGCGCCCTTCCAGAATCCAGTTTGTTTTGTTCTCGACAGGAAAATAGGGTGGAATAGGAAGATGAAAAATTTACTCTGTTCTCATTTGTTCACTTTTCTCTTCTGTCTCTTCTGCCTCTGCTCACTGCAGAAGGTAGACGGCAAAGAAGAAGCAGAAGAAATGATGAGGAGAAGATAGAGGGATGATTAGAAAGTCAGCAGGGTTGGTAAACGTCAGATTTCACTTTTTTTGTTTAAACAACTTTGACAGGATTGTATTAAAAAAACACTGGAAAATTGCTGTTGTCTCCGTTTACAATGGCGCCAACTGTACTGACATGTATGGAAATTTCTTGGTTTTCAACTGGATTTGCAGAGAAGAAGTGAATTTAGAAAAGACGCCCACTGACTTTTAAATAATCCAGGGACAGGCAGTTCACTAATCAAAGTGGGAAAAGCCCAGGTGTATAGTAACATTCATGATGGCTGTGTAAGTCAGAACGTCATGACAGTGTGACAGTGAGCCAGCGTGCACAACACCAGCGTCCTGCAACTGAAGCAGAAAAATGAAATTCAGTGACTTTTCAAAATGTTGTATGTGAAAAGGTCTTTTTTAAATGTGTGGGATTGAAGCCATGTTCACGTCATGTGGGATGGAGAGCTGGGAGAGAATAATGACTTGTGATGTCATCTGTCAACTCCAGATGGTATAACTGAGTAAAACACTGTGCTTTGACAGAATTACAATATATTACATTACACTCATTTGATTTGGGTTCAATTACTGTATTGCATACAACAGCTGACTTTTGCTTGGTCTTTTGTATTAGTGCCAAGTAGGATATGTCTAAGCCTCCAGAGAAATCTGTATTATACTTGTAATTTCGACTTGGACATTAGCGTGAGCATAATTTTCAAATTGGCAAACGATAACTAGATTACAGTGATATGACATGAAGAGTGTATGAGCCTTTGCCAGGCTTAATCATCCACTTACAGGGTGTGGATCATAGACTGCATATAAAGAGGGACAACATGAAAGCTCCCAAAAAGTGAAGCCAAAGCATCGCAATTGCACCCTGGTGGCTGGCTGGAGTATAGGTCATAAACCCTGCCTCCTCCATGTTAGCAGATGTAAGATGTGTCAAACAAAAGAGCTCTTCAGACAAAACAAAGAGCTAGAGAGTTCAAAACAGATGAAGCATTCATGGGTTATTTGTGTCGTACCATGCACTTGTATGTAACTCTGTTCTGTTGGAGTATAAACTGCTTCATGAAAGAGGTATGGATTATACAGTGTGATGAGAAAGCTGGTGATGATACAAAAGGTTCACTAGAATGAACTGTGTTAAATTTTTGCTTCACAACCAACTTGTAGAGCATTTAAATGATGGGATAGAAAAAGCACTGCTTATACAAATGCTGTATGAATGTGTCTGTGTGTGTGAATGTAGCTGTTTATTAGTGGATTATGCTAGTATGCCAACAGGAAAAACACAGACCCATACACAGTTTATTTATGAGAAACAACGAATATGTCTTTTTTTGTTTCATAAAGAAAACTCTATGTACACAGGAGCTGTATTTTTCAGTCGTCTGTCTGATGTGTCTGATAGAACAGATACGCTCCTGTTATAATAAGTCCAGCTGTCTACACACATGCTTTACCTACGCTGCACGCCGAGGCTATTATCCTGCATTTTACACACACTAATACAGTGACTGTGTGTTGAGCTGGGTGCGCGTCAAAAACACGGGTGACCGACCACTCAATGCTGTGACTGAACGCCTCCTGTGTCGACACACCGAGCGGCCGACTGACAGCTGCTGCTCCGCTAATGTGCTGCTCACGCTACCCTGTCTGTGTAGACACGGTGTAAACCAGCCTCTGTTAAAGTGTTCCTGACAAGTGACCTCTTGTGAATAATTACAAGTCTCTCTAAGTAGCAAAAGGGAAAGTCGGAAAATGTCCCAGGAATAACGTCATGGTTGGTGGTTGGCTCAACAAAGCATGTGACTGACAGGGGCAAGACCACTTTAAATGTCCCATCTCCTACCAACAATCAGGATCTCTTGGCTATGACAGTGATTGGAATGGACACGCTCAAAGGCAAAGTTAAAAGCTGACGGTCACACAGAGAGTCTGGGGAGAACAACACAGATTTTCAGACTTCCCAATCTTAGCTGGGAGACATTTATGGCTTTGCACTCGGTAGTAAACATGAGAAGCATCAAAAACGCGTGTGTAACGGACAAAAATAGAGCTGGAGAAAGAGGCTGAAACCCTGCTTACCTAATAACGTCAGTACACCTGGCCTATCATGGCACGAAGTTGGTGTGAATCTTACGGTCCCATCAAACCAAATGGGACACAAATCTTTCGTGCAATGAGATTTGGCTACATACAAAGTAAATGAGGCAAACAGACAATGGTTGGAAGCAAAGACATGGATTTTGAGCTGCTAGTTTCACCTGCTCAAGCTGAAGTATTTGGACTTGAGAGAAAAACTAGCGTGACTCAATGTTGCAAAAGTGAGTCAGCGTTTATTAAAAGTAAACTGAGACAGATCCTGGCACTGATCTGAGCAAGCATGTGATCAAACAAGCCACAGTGTGTGCCTCTGATGATCTGGTGGACTTACACACAACAGCGCTAGCTTCTCTGGCGTTTTCACAACAGGTACAATACACAATTGTAGTTACGTCTGCCAGTGATCCTCTCTACTGGAGTATTGGCAGATTTACTCATGTTGCTTGAGCAAGTGAACAAACCGTTTGGTGTAAATGCAGCAGTTCCTGAAGAGGGAAGAGTTTTCCAAAGTCTTTTGTCTGACATCTTTTCTGATGAAATACTGCCAGATGAGCCCCCCACCCCCACCCCCACTTGACAAATACTCTTACTTGCTTTACTTTAACAACACCATAATCATGTTGTGCTAGCGGATGACGAAGAAGCTCAGTTCGAGTCCTTTTTTAAACAGCCACATTGGGCACTTTTGAAAACAGTAACCTGGCATGGGGATGTGGTTTGTATTTGAGTTGTGACCAGAAGCCTTCTGTAGAGTACTGAACACTGAAGCAATAAAGGCTCCACAACATCTAACTTTTTTTACTTTGGAGTACAGGTATTTATCATATTTTGTAGTCTGTGACACCAATTTTCTTGGAACAGAGGCTGCTGTAATCCCGAGGTTGCAGAACCTGTGAGGGATCAAATTGCATCTGTCTGAGTACTTTTTTTGGAGGCAGACAATGGTGAACCAGATGCAAAAACTTGATGCGATGATACAAGTTCTGGAGTACAAGTACTCCAGACATCGCTTAAAGAATGATTGATGCTTCGATTTATCGTATCATCTTTCTGAGGTGAAGGTAATTGCAGCATAATGAGTATGGCCGGCATACATGCATACTGTTATTATCCTGTTCTGCAGATCTGTCTTTTGCTTGGCTTCCACACAATTAACACAGCGTGTGTACAGGAACGTGTGATTGCTGCAGTCTATCAAGTCCGGGACTGAAACATACTTTCTCTGCTCACATTGTGTTGGCTTATGCTAATTTCATTTTTTGCAGCACAAAAACACAGTCGGTAATGAGTAATTCCCCCAGACATTGGTCTGTTCTGTCGTTTCATCTCGGTATCAAGGAAAAGGGAAGACTCTGTGTCGAGGGGGTTGCTCTCTTTTGTTGTGTATGGTTTGATTTCAGTGACTTGTGTTACATTTGTAATGATCGAGGAAAAGAGAGAGAGAGACAGAGGTAGAGACACACCGACTGAAAGAGATGTATTCATGGATCTAAACACAGCAACAAGCTAGTGAGACAGGGATAGTTTAATAGCAGGAGCTTTACCAGGTTTCACATCGTACTGTATGTTTGCACAACCTAAGTACATTTTCCTCAAAGGCTCAGTTACTGCATGTAAACATAGATATTGTAAACATGTTCTGTTTATGCAGACCTACAGTGTATCTCAGTTTTCTTATTTCTTATACACCATAGCATCACCATTGCAAATTTAATTGTGCACCAACAGTGTGAATTTTGGTTGTAGATCATTGAGTTTAATTCAGATGAACACTTGAAGGCAGATTTTCCGTGTTTTCTGTTTTTATTATCTTTAAGATGATTTTCATGATTCTTTTTAATTTGCAAAAACATGTGTTATTTCACATTCCTTATGGATATACTGCACTTGCACCTTGGAATAATGCTGTGTCTTGTGCACCCATCTTGGCACATTATTATATTACTTAATCTTTTTAATGTGCCCTTAAAATAAAGTGCCACTCACTTCACTTGATTTCCAGTGTCCCTAAGAACATAGATTATCTAATCTGAAGACCAATGGGTGCTCAGATGGGTACATTTGATATTTAAACATTGTGGGCCCTGGATGATAAAAGAACCATTGTGTCAGTCTGACAAAATCAAAAACATTTGCTTTACAATTGGCACCACTTGGTTTTGTTGCACCCTGCCAGTCAACTCCACAAAACGTATCCACAAACTTGATATTCACTTGTGAATTGTGATAAATTGAAATGCTCCATATGGATTTCATGTTTTCATACAGAAGTAGAGTTTATGAGATGTACAGTGTCCAGAATGTTATTTAAGATAAAAACCACATGCACGATGGTTCGCAGTACTGTCACTAGTTCAGGCTAATGTCTTAGGTTAATCTTATCCATCTGATCTAAAGTCTCAGAATCAATACTAACATATTCAGTGTAGAAGAATGACACTTCCGGACTCTTATTTTTCACATCTGCCTACACACTGTCTCGAAGTATCTTCTCTGTATTCATGCACACTTTTGAGACGATTGTGTCTGTGCTGAGCATGTGTTTCCATGCAAATCCCTGTGCATATGTATTGGTGTGAGACATGTAAAGTGTGTGTGTATGTGTGCGTGTCAGAGGTGGGTCGAGTCAGCTGGTGCCTTGTGTGGGCAGACAGACAGCCAGCACCCTGCCTCTAAACTGACAGCAACTATCCACAGAGAGAGAGAGCGAGAGATATAAAGAGAGCAGGGATGGATAGAGAGAGAGAGGGGTGGGGGGGTGGGCATGTGCACATCTGAACATTTCACACACAAGTCTGTCCAGAGGCTCAAAGCCCATAATGATGATGATAAAACAATTAGCATTCAGTCCCGGGTTGATGACTCTGCAGAACACAGGTTTTCATTGGCTCCGGCTCTGATCGGCAATGATTGAAACATGAAACCTGGGTGAACGCTGGATGAATTTCTTCTTCCTCATTTTGGCAGTCTAGACGCTGACACTGCAATTTTTATAGTGTGACGTTATAATGTGCATTGATTGGGTGTTGGTTTGTAAATACAAATTAAAATTTGTGCAATTATAGTTTATTTCGTTAATTTTTTACGTCTTGGGAACAACATGCAACAGCAATTTATTTCTTCGTATTGTGCAAGATGCAATGAGAAAACAAGGTGTGAGCTTCTCAGTTCCTGCCACATTCATGGCGTTGAACATGACTCACAGGAAAAAATAGAAAGGCCTCCTCCACTGCCAATGGGAAATTAGTCTTCTTTTTTTAGATATGTTTAAAAAACAGCATGTACCCACTAAAAAAGGAATATGTAGTCAATATAATATTATTAGATCCCATATACACTAAACAACTCAAAGATGGTCTGATGTTGCTGTTTGACTCAACTTCAGACACTAAATATGTGAAATCAAGATCTTTTCCATGGCATTCATTTATTTCTGACTCTGTGAAGGTGGACAAAATCTGTAAAATTCTCCCAAACTGTTTTACTGTGGCCTAAGTTTCTCTGTAACTAAGTCACTATGTGATCTCCTCTTGATAAATAATGTAACTCACTCTCAGCCTAAAGTGTTTGGAGCAAAAACAGCAAAGTAGAAGTAATTACAGATGATTAGTAAATGGCTTTTTGGGGTTCTTATCATTTGACATGCCACTGCTTGGAATTCAGTTTTCATTATAGAAGTCATATAACTCTCAGTCTCTGTGTGCATGTTGCTGTGACTTGTACAGAGGGAGAAGAGAGGAACGAGTGCAAGTGCATGGATTAATGGAGAGAGAAAAGGAGTGGGAGGGAAAGATTGAAAGACAGACTGAGGAGGAGGGGAGAAGGAGAGAGAGAGTGAGAGGGGCTGCATTCTGTCTTGACAGCCCATATTCTATCACTCTGATCCCAGCCCAGCTCTGATTGATGGTATAATTACAATATGGATATGAGATATTTACATAAGGCAGCGACAATTATTCACAGCCAAATACTTTTTCACTGAACACATGACTCCCGAGCACTTCATAAAACATGCTGTCGACAGGAAGTCTATGAAGAGGCTCTTCCTGTTTACATACAGTATGATCACCATTCAGAAATGTATGCTGTGGTTTTAAAGAGACTGTGTAATTGTATAATTATACAGAATGTGTACGAGCTGATCTCATAGTTTGGTTTCCCTGGTACACTGTTTGGCATTTTCATGATCACTGGCATTGCACTGAGACTTAACATGTCCAAACACAGAGGGATGCTGCATATTGTTGTTAGCAAGTTTTTATTTGCTTTCATTATGTCAACCTGCATTTTACTGTACTGGTAGAAAGCAACATTTTGTACAAAATACCAGAATCTCTTAAAAATTGCATATTCAAGCCACCACTTCAACCACAATTGGGATTATGGAAAAATCTGACTATTTAATGGCCGGAACCAGGGGGCTCTGGCCCTAGCTGATATCTGATTGGCCTCTGAAGACCCCTGTCCTGACAGTAGTCTTTACAGAATTAGTCACTTTCTAAACATGATACTTTTTGCAAAACACACACATTCATGTTAGAAATGTCAATGTTCTTAAAGGTGGACATGACAACACAAAAGATACTAGATTCTTAACTTGGATATGTTGATTTCAGAGCGATGATACAAATAAGGGATAGGTAACGGGTTAACATATTGGTAATGAAGCAATCACAAGAAGATGGGGTAAGGTGGACCCTCCCAGGCAAGAAAAGCAAATAGAGATTGTAGAGAAATTGACGAATGGACATTATTTAGAAGCAAAAAATAGCGACAAAGACTATGGAGAAAACAAACAGAATCAGTTGATCAAAACTGAGAGAATTGATGGACTGGGGGAGGTGTAACACCCAAAACACTTGTCTCATTCATTTTTTTCTATTTCACTGTGTTGATTGTGAACATATCCATAAAAAAAATTGAAGTTCACAATGTGCTTGAACAAGGAACAATTATCAAAATATATTAAAGGATGTGTGGCTTTGTTCAAAGCTATAGAGCTAACAGTTACCAAGAAATGTGCACCTTACTGAATCAGGAATTGTGCATGAATATTGGATGTAAAATTGTCTCCTGTGTGAAAGTTGTGTCCTCTTGATGTCCCCTGATTTAGAAAAATCCTAGTGGATTTTAGTTTTCATTTTCTTCTCCACATTTATTGGAGCAGGAACCAGGTCGTGATGACACACAGTGTGTCAAAGGCTCCAGGCCAGATTCAGACAGATAATGTTGAGGTTACATGCACTTTATACTCTAACATATAGAAATCTGACTGTTATTGATTTAACGTTCCTGCATTCATGAAATTACACCGTGTCACTGTGTCTCTGACCCATCAAGACTGAAACCTGACACACAAAGGTCGATGTGAGCTTTCACTTTCTGTAGAAAATTTCCAAATGTCAGAGTTATCAGGGAAGGTTAGCACAGAGCAGCAGCATGCTATTCCGACAGTCTCAGACAGGTCCAGTGATATTTGTGTACAAGTACAAGCCTGTCTCTGCTTGGTGCTATTTTGGTGAGGTTCGCGTGGTACTGTGAGGAAGAGCAAACCACATCACAACTCATCTCTGTCACTTTACATTCTATGGACACAACGAGTCACTCCTGAAGATGTGATGGTTGATGTTGCTGCAGGGGAATGTGCCTGCACCAGGCACGACTAGTGTAACTCTGATCAGTGAAGTCTGTCTTCATATAAGTCACATCAAACTCATAATTGTTATATTGAGCTTCTAATTAAAGGAGATACATGATTAGTGTTGTTATTGTTATAACAACACATCATGTATCTGTTACATTCTCTAATGTTAAGCAAACACATTGCTCTCCACAAACTGTCCATTGCCGCAGTTCCTTGCTTTGAGCTCCTGTCTTTCTGACTCTGTGCTCACTTGATCTGATGCAAGGATAATTTTGAAAGAAATTGATCGAGTCAACAAACTTTCATTGGCTTTGAGTTGCCTGAATGTGCATTTAACTATTTTCATCAACATTACTCTATATGTCGATTAAAAAGGAAACAATTATATATGTTACTGGAAGTTAGTTTCATATGAACATAATTCTTAGGTGACAAAATTTAAGCGACAGATGGGAGAATTATTAACTTGGAACCTTTATGTACTTAAATGGAAGCACCCTGTTTTTACAGCATTTTAGCATCATTTTACATATATAGACACACACACACATAGTTGGTGTATATTTTGCATGATTAAGCTGAAATCTCTTCTAGTGCAATGAAAAACAAAGAAAGGAATGTCCTTGTGACGTTAACATTAATTTCCTTGTTTCAATATACTGGTGCAGTGGCTCTCATACTGGAGCATGACCTTTCAATGAAGTTGTCAGTGACATCATCACTCAAGAGAAAACATGGTCACCAAGGTTACAGCAAGTATAGGGTTTAAAATGTATGGGAAACCTCTGTCTGCCCATCCAAAATACTCTACCACACACTGCACTTCCTCTGGTCCTCGGTGACACAACATACTTCCTCAGAAGTATAGAGGAAGTCAGACAGATACCTTAATTTACTATGATGAGTATTTATATTGCTTATATTGCTCTTTATCTGTCTTACCAACCCGCTCCTTAGATTCACACACAGTTCAGTGTCCTGACCAAGGATACTTTTCCTGAAGAGTCAGGAATCGAACCACTGACTTTACGTTTAGTGGATGACTCGCTCTACCCCACAAGCCACAGCTTTCTAAATTTTAAATATCTAATCACACCATTTCATTTGAGTTCAGTTGTTCCAATGGCCGGCCTGTGGCCCTGTGTGTGGGTATGACTTTAAGTGTGTGTGTGTGTGTGTGTGTGTGTGTGTGTGTGTGAAACTGGCAGGTGTTTAATCAATTCGATGGAGCCCCCGCTCAACAAATAGCTGTTTTCCTGTCTAACATAACCTCATTTCTTCATCCTCTGATTTCCCCTTTCCTAATCCTCCTCTTTCTTTCAACCCTTTTACTCCATGTAACCACATTTCTTTCCCCCCTGTGCTCCCTCGCCGACATGAATGAAGCGACTGGTGCTCTGTGACGTGACAGACATGAGGCGCTGTTAAATGTTGAATGAGTGGAGGTGTGAGGGAGGGGACGGCTCTCTGAGGCAACATTTCCTACCTGTTAAATGGTGCCGTTAAACAGGGTAATAGTGAGGAAATGGGGATCTGCTCAGAGCAATTAGATCATTCACTGAACAGGTGGTACTGTATTCATTAGCCCCGTGCTGTGAATGTGTGTGTGCACGCATGCATGCATGTGTGTTTGCCAGGGTTCTACAGCCTTGTGTCTGCAGGAGAAAGAGTGCAGACACTTGTTTTTGCCATTTTTTTTGCTTTTCTAAAAATGTCATATTCCTCTGAGTCTAGTAAATACCCCTTTTCGGCTTCCCCCTGTGCAAATAATTTGTAAATATTTACACTCATTTATTATTTAGTGTCCCTTTTTCACCAAAACAGGGAGGCCACTAGAGACTCCTGTTCCCTGTGTGTTGACTGGAAGGCAGCTGTCTCCTCTGGTTGAACCAGCTCAGTTTCAATATCCATGTAGAGTGCACCAAGCCTCATGTTTGCATAAATTCTAGGCAACAGTCAGATTTAATTGATTTATCAAGTTGGGCTTGTGATACTCCTGGCACAAATTATTCACTCATTTAAATTACAACATTTTCAGTAGTAGCTCAGAATGTAGAAATTAAACAGATGTTCAAACATATTTGTAGTATGAGGAGAAACTGAGATCAGTGGCTGAGAAGATGAGCAGAGCCTCCACGACTTCTTTTTGACTTGGTAAAGAATGGAGTAAGGATACCATCGACAGCCAGAAAGAACAATTTGTGTACAGCATCAACCATAAAGGTCTTTAGTCTTTGAAACTAAATAGCTCCATTAAATATCTTTTATAATGAAGGAACACACAAATATTTTATCTATATGATAAGACTGTACATTTGAGAGTGATACATAGTTTTGTATTATGTAATAGATCTGCAAAGTTGAAAAGCTCAAACAATCCTGAAACAACTCGTCAGTAGTGCGGCCGACACTTCCAGGGTATCCTGATGTCATATGACATCACAATGCATAATAAGCACCTAGCAGCCAACAAAGGCAGGTGAATTGGGAGTGGAGGCTGACATTTCCTACATGCACTGGAAGCAGGCTGACCAATCACATCAAAGTGGACCATGGGTGACCAATTAAAACAGAGTGGGCGTAATCAGGAGGAGGCCTTAGCTAAAACCAAGTATTTCAGACAGAGACTGAAAAGAGGAGCTGCAGCAATGGACAGTATTGCTGAGGTAATGACGCAAATTGAAAATATGAACCTGGATATTATCATAATATGCCCCCTTTCAAGGTTCAGCGTGTAGAGTTTAGTAGCATTAGCAGGTAATTGAAACCAACTGAATAGTGTGCAGTAGAAGTTATGATGGTCTTCAGGTTATGTAAAATTGCAAAAGGCCATTTCTAGAGCAATAGTTTGGTTTGTCCATTCTGGGCTACTGTATAAACATTGCGTGGAATGGCTTTTATGTATGCTTATTCCAAGATAACAAAAACAACAAATCTCAGTTGCATACGACCTTTAACCTTCAGACCTTTACAGACCCTTTAACTACATTTTGGAAAGTGGAGAACTCATGGAAATTGTCCTTCTCTCCCTCTTCCTGTAACACGTATCTTAGCCTTGGCTACACTAACTCTGCTTCAGTGACTCAGGTCGTCGGCCATCGTCTGAACTGTGACTTTAAGAACATTGCGAACGTGAGTGTGAATGGTTGTTTGTCTCTTTATGTTGGTCCTGTGATATGCTGGGGAGCTGTCCATGGTGTAACCCGCCTCCAGCTCAATGTCAGCTGGGATTGGCTCCTGCTCCTTCTATGACCCTCAAGGGATAAGTGCTATAGATAATGGATGGATAGATGAATGAATGGGTCAAGACCACAGGAAAAAATAAACAAAATGGATTTTCTCTACAGTGCATTTTACCTAAAAAATACATAATGTAGAACTTGTATATATCTCTCCGGCTCTAAAGGGATGAGCACACAGACATCACACTCAGGTCTTAAAGGGAGATAGCTGCATATGTTATTATGTCTTTATGGTTTAAGAGACAGCTATTTTCAAGAAATGAAAATATCTCACACGCTCTTGCTCATGAGGTGCCTGATGAAATTTGTTAGGAACGAAATGTTCTACATCAACAAAATTCGGTCTTCAAATGTCAAAGGTCACATAAACACGTTTCTTGCTGATGCAATCTCCAGTGAGAGCGGTTTACAACTTCCTGATTGGAGAGAAACACCAAATTGCATGCAGGGCAAAAATCATTGGGCCCAAACAAGGTCAGAATGTGTTGGAGACACAGGAGGAACATGCTTGTAGAGACCATCATGTGGGACAGAGTGTTTGATGGACAGTGTTACTGCTCTACTCCTCTACAGTCCATTTCACATGGGAATTCAAATCTATTCAACACAGATCCAGGAATCAATTGACCAAGGTTTCTCATTATATCTAGATTCACTCATTAATTTACCCAGCAGCCTCACAAACCTGACCTTCAAATCTCTCTGCCAAAACCACATCTATGTTACATTCAACACCACTCGAGAAAACCAGTGATTTCAGTAAAGCAACCGTGCATGGTTTGCCTAGCTCCCTTTGCCTCTGCTGCTTTAACTGTTGCCCAGCTGCATGAATGTCATTCAATGAGAGTGATTTAAACTATTCTGAATGTGATCACTGTGGTCAGACATGCCAGTTTCAACCTCTCGTAAATAGCTGCCACTCTTACTCTTGTAATGTCTGGAATTTCTAAGAGATTGGTGTGATAAGCAGTAGTAGTCCCCGAAGGCATGACATGCCATGCTGACGAAAGATGTCAGGGAGAGTGGCAAGGCTCATTCACGTTAACAAGTATGCGAGTGGAACAACCTGACAGTTACATGCAAAAGGGGCAGATGAAAATACAGTTGTCAGACCTCGGAGTGAATGGGCTCCAGCAGCAGAGGACCACACCAGCCTGCGGCCCTGTCAGTTCCTAAGAACACAATGAAACCGAGCACATGATCCTCAGTAGTGGACGGTAGACTGCAGAGATGCTGCCTGGCCCTTCTGCAGCCACGTGCCTAAACGCTTCCCACCTTCCTGCTGTCTAAAGTACAGGCTGCTGGTCTGGTGATGATGTGGGGATATTTTCTTGGCTCACATTAAAACCCAATTAGCACTCCCAGTTGTCTTTAACTGTGTACTCTGGAAGTGTTATTACTGACCATAGTTTCCTTATAAACATTTATAACTAATTAGATATTTGAATGGGGCTGAAATTCATATGATGATAGTGAAGATACCCTGTTCTGACCAATGCTGACACTGTGGAGCTATTAAGTGGGGTTTGAAATTTGTTTGGATTTTACAATTACCCACAGGCACAAATAAAACAAGCATACATGCAGTGTGACGCCGTCCCCGTAATAGACATCCATCCATTGATTATCTATAACGCTTATGCTTTATGGGTTGCAGGGGGGCTGGAGCCAATCCCAGCTGGCAATGGGCAAATGCTGCCAGCATATCCATTCACAAATACATTGACTCTCTCATTTATACTTATAGTGCATTGCCCATTATAAACCTGCCTGTTTGGAATTGGCAGTGTTCTTAGCCTGTGGTAATGCAGTTTTCTTTCTGAAACTATAAAGATTATCTGCTGCTTGACTTAGTCCACAGAACCTGGAAGCTGCGGCACCACTTCTGAACAGAGAACTGTTCACCTGATCATTCAAAGTTTGGTGAAGCTCAACTCAGAACGCAGAACCCTAAACTGGAGAATCAGTTGTTGTTGCCATTGCTGTGAACCCACAATTAAGATCAACAACGTCACTGAAGCTGATCAGTCCCAGCCACTGCTGGTACTGACCGCAGTTGCCTGTGTGTTCAAAGTTTATAAATATTGAATGTATCAGACGTCCAAATGGCACAGAATTTGACTCTGCACTTCCTTGGAATCAAAACAATACATAAGTCAAGTGTAAAGCAGAAAAAATGAACTGACAGAGAGAACCCGAAGCCAAACTGGTATTCAAACAGATTCTTGCTGTGAGGTAAGAGTGCTAACTACTGTCACCGTGCCACACTCATGGTCGACAGTTCAATTCAATTCAATCGGTATAATGCCAAATCACAACATACATTATCTCAAGGCCCTTTACTAAGTAACTTATAAAGTGAACTTCCGCAATTATAAAAAATCCCAACAGTTCCCACGACACTTGGTGACAGTGGAGAGAAAAAAACTCACTTTTAACAGGAAGAAACCTCCAACAGAGCCAGACTCAATGTGGGCGACCATCTGCCTCGGCTGGTTGGGGTGAGGGGAGGAAAATGGAGGAGAGAAGAGAGGTGGGTGAAAAGGGATGAGAGTTGATCAATCAGGAAAACCTATTTCTTTAACATCTGAGTCTATTTGTGTTTACAATAATCACAGTTTACATGGAGTTATTTATTCAAACAGCTGAGTTTGATCTTCCCCACAGTATGATCACACCGTTACAAATCAACTCAAAGCTCGGAGTTAGTGAACTCCTGCTGCGTTCTAACAAGCCAGGCTATCGTGCACACGGGCCACAGATGCTGCTGTAGTTACTTTGTACAAGCCTGGTGCTGCTTGTGCAAGATTTAATCAAGGCACTCATATTAGAGGAGGCGTGCGTAATTGCACAGGCCCTGATGAGTCTGCACCACATCTCACCAATTAGGGGAGTTGCAGATGGAGCGGTCATACCTTTCACGCCTCCTTCATAACATTAACATGTTCACAGTATGTCCTCATGGGTTCTGCTAACAATCAGATTACCTAAGTCCAGGGCCAAAATCTATCTTGACACCAGCTTAGTGATGTCTCTAGTCAGTAGAGCAGCGTTAAAGCTGACACAATAATATGTAATAATATAAGTCAATTTAACAACATGAGTTTGCTTAGGGCTGGGCAATATGGCGTAGAGTAAAAATGTTTACTCCTGAGCGAATGTTGTGGTTTTATGCAAAAGCATTACTTCAATATATTGAACATTTGTTGTTGAAAATTATATTGCAATAATTGTTGATATTGGGTTGTTGAATACCAGCACCAACCTGCCGACACAGTCAGGTGTTCAGCAGCTAGAAAGACACACATCTCCCTGAGGAGCAGCCAGAGACCAAGAAACAAAGCTGAGAGAGAATGAGTGATGCTATGGCTCAACTTTTAACTGTTAACGTGGCCTCAACATGTTAGTGTTGGATTCACAACTTGTTTTCGCAATATTATCAGGTTTTAGGCTTGAGAAAGTGTTTGTCTCCACTGGTTGGGATTATTCTATGACTTAACCAAATCATTGAAAAGCACAGTGTGAGCACATGCACAGTGAGGTTTGGCTTCACATCTCAACAGATCTACTGAAGAAGGTCAAGGTCCACAAGATAAAGACAAGGGAGAAACTCTGATCACAGCATCTGCCCGAGATGAAAGTGGGACTGAGCAGAGGTGGAATTTAGCAACAACATTTATAATGTCCCACAGTGTATTCCCAGTTTAACCAGTAGATCCACAGCTATAAAGAGATATCTTCAGGATAATTTATTCTATTCTAGAGTATGTGAAAATGCTAACTCTGTGCTAAACCTTGCTTGTATACATTCATTTAAGATAGACAACAAGAGTCTGCGACACCAGGCGGAAACCAATTACACCTTCTCCTACAGATATTAAAAAGACTTGCACAGCCAGACAGATCTTTCATAATGATGACGAGGCGGCTTATGTTTCCATGTAAAACACAGACTGCCTCTGTAACCAAAACAGCATGACTCACTTGGTTTGGGAGAGACAGATAGTGTGACAGAATAGGCCTGCAGGCTGTCTTTAATATTGGATGTGTGGCTAAAGCGGCCTAATGGCTTAGCACTGGTCTGTTTGGGACAAGAATAGCATGCTATCTCTCTCTCTCTTTCGCTCTCTCTCTCTCTCACAGAGTGTGTGTGTGTGTTTGTACATGTTTGCCCAAGACTCAGAATTAAACAAATTATTAAAATATGCATCTTGTTTATAATCATCATTTGAACTTTTAACCCTTCAACAAAATAAGACTGTCTGAATTTGTAGGATTAACAGTTTGATTACATTTTTTCCCCCCTGGAATATCACACGGAAATACCACCAGGCTTTGACGTCAAAACAGAAATGTAATCAGGAGAGTAAGATGTTGACTTTCATGATTCTGCCTCGACTTGCCTCCGGACACGATATTCAACAGACACAGAACACAGGCACCCAGTTGACCCTGCTGTGTTCTGTGCGTATGTCCTTGGGAACTCAGAATGGGCTTGTTTGATTGACTCAAGACTCCCAAGCCTGCACACACACACACACACACACACACACACACACAAACACACGCTCATATAAAAGCATATTCTTCTCTATAGTCCAACCTTTCGGAGTGCATATAATGTGTGACACTTTGCATTATATACACTTTGACCCTGCTTGGATTTCCCTGTGCTCTTCTATGGGATATCATATCAGAGACAGACAGACACACAGACACAGCAAAGCAACAGAGAGGATGAAAGATAGGTGGTGGTATGATGCTCTAATAGTGTTTGTTCTGTCCTGCACTCTCTCTCTCACACACACACTCACACACAAGCTTTTTTTGAGTTTGCGTTAAAACTCAGATATCTGATGTCGACTTTCTTCTTTTCTTTTCTTTTCTTCTTGTCTCTTTTTCTCTCTCTGTACGGTAGATTTATTCTGTATCATTAGGTGTTTTGTCTAAATCCGTCCATCCTCCTCATCCATCTCCACACTTACACAGAGCACATATACACACACACATACATGGCAGGAGCTTCCATTTCCACGCTCATGTTCATGGTGGATCAAACATCAAGCTGCTGCTGCTGCCTTAGCAAGGATGACTGTGTTCATGTGTGGAAACAAGGAGAGGGAGACTGACCTTAGTGTGTGTGTGTGTGTGTGTGTGTGTGTGAGAGAGAGAGTGTGCAAGCATGCATGCGATGGATGTAAGGCAGTGCAGAGGGGGCAACGGAGAGGGCAAGATAAAGAGAGCTCAGTGTTTAGTGATGAGGGGGCCTATGTGCGAGTGTAAGAGGAAGACTGCAGCCACTATGAGAGAGTCTGTGTGAGGGAAGGACAGCTTAATGTGCGTGTGTGAGTGTTTGAGAGTATGTAACTGAAGGAAGAAAATAAAGTCATGTGAGAGCAGTAAAAGAACTTGATATATTCTCAAGCTGAAGTGAGTTATGAAAGTATGCATGATAAAATCCTCAACTCTCTGAGTCTATATCTGCCTCATGGGTTAAGCCCACTAAACAATGTGTCTGGGTCACCTTCAATGAACTTACAAGTTGCTAATATCTGGTATAGAAGGGATCAACTCACAATGTACAATGCTGAAGAGAGAATATAGCCCCAAGCTCATAGTTGTGAAAACCATCATTTGAAAGCATAAACACAAGCAGCAACCAACTTGTTGTTTTAGCATTTTAAGGGCCGATCAAGGTTCATGTCTTTGTTCCATTGTTTATATTTGATCCAGTTAGTTTTGGTTTCACATTGTAATTAAGGAAGAATTTTGTACGACATACTTACGTCCTGTTACAGGTTCACTGTCATCACAGTGATTGACGTCAGCGTGTTGTCAGCTCAGCTGTTCTATCAGCTAATTTAGTAGTAGTGTGTAGAAAACAAGCAGTCTTTCAGTTCAAATGGAGAAAATAAATGAACCAGATCACTTTGTTGATTGCCATTGGCATTTCAACCAGCAAACTCTGAGGACTCTGAGTAAGTGGAAAACGATGTTAATTCCTCAAAGCTACTGTATATATATATATATATATATATATATAACTGTATAATTCAGTAGTATATTTTATGTAAAACTTTCTTCTCTGCACATAGATTCCATGGTGGATCTGGTTTGATCGTCTGTATCACATTACAAAATAACAGGTTAGAGCCCAATTCCAAATAGTTCCATGACACGTTAGACTTTAACGTTAAAACAACATTCATTTAGAAACATATAATATAATATATAATATATAATAACCGCACATCATATCTATCTATCTATCTATCTAAGCATCAGGCATCATAAGCCACAACGGATGAGTACAACAGCAGAAACGCCAGCAAAATTTTACACAACCCAGTACATCAATGCCAAAGATTATGGCCTTAAAAATAAGTTCTAAGATTAATCATGGTAGTTTTTGTTGCAGGTATGTAACAATTTTTTATTGTAACTATTGTAAAAAAATACATTTCATCTAAAAATAAAATACACTTGCACACAAGGAAAGTTTCATATTTCCAGTCTCAATTTTAAATTTCAGTTTTCCTGTGGACGTTCACTTGTTCATTCGTTGTTATTGGTAGGTTTCATTCCACACAAGCTATTATATTTCAGTATTTTTCTCATAGAGAGTGGATGTAGTTTACTAGTTTTGATCAACAGACCGTCAGCAGCAGCCGTGGTCGTGATTAAGCCGCTGCGGCTCAACTCTATGGTTGTGGATTAGGCTGAAGTTGCATTAAAGAACCTGAAGGTCAAATGCATCAGCCTCACAACATTTGCTGCAGGCCATTGGAGGCTGTGAGGAGGAGGATTCACTCATAAAGACTCCATCAGTGGTGGTGGTGTCATCCCCCACATTTACAAATCTGTGAGTGGAAGCAGCAGACACCAGTGGACTGTTTAACTGGTGCCATGAAGACTGAACCATGTCAGAATACATCCAATGGCTCAAATTCTGAAGTGGCCTCAATAAGAGATCCTTTTTTTCGGATAATCCTGCTATTTTTTCCCCCATTCTTTTTTCCAACTGCCTCGAATAGTTGCAACATTTTTACGAAGGTTTAATACAACAACAAACTACTAACATAAATACATAAGTATAAACTTTTTTGTGTGAAGTTCATGTTCGACTTGACATCTACATTCATCTTCCCACCTCCTTTAGTTCACCATTAGTCCTTGTAGGAGTCTGGGTTCAGGAGAGAGCTCCTGCTGGTTTCACAGTCCATAAAGCACAGCGATTTGTTCAGTATGGATATGCTATCGTCTCTGTTGCAGCACATCAGCTACCCTGAAGTGCTTCCTTTCAAATTCATATTTCATTCTACTGAGTTTTATATGATCTTTTGCAGTGGCACACTAATAGTTTCACATCTAAGTACACAAACTATACAATACTTTTATTACATTAATATACAATTAGTCTGAATGTCACCTGTCTAAGGAAGCTACAGGTATTACACTAAAATATAGGAGATCATCACATCTTTGGGAGTAAATACTTGGTTTGTGTCCCATCCAACATGGAGGAGGCAGGGTTTATGACCTATACTGCTGCCAGCCACCAGGGGCAATCATGACATTTTGGCTTCAATTTTTAGCAGCATTCATGTCGTTCATCTTTATAGACAGTCTATGGCCGTGTACATAAGTAAGGTGCTGCTAGTTATCCAACCCATTGTGCCTTAAAGGTCTAGATGTGTTACTTTAGGGCTATAGATCTTTTCAATACCTCCCTGCTTCAGCCTTTCTGCCTCAGTGCCTGTGACGGATTCACCCACACACTAGCACTAGTGGGGAGTCAATCTGGTTTCTCTATCCTGCATTATCTTGTGTATACACACACACACACAGTTTGACAGCAGACCTTATCCCCTGTACTGTTCCCTTCACAGCATGAAAAGGTGGCTGGATTACTTTGGGTGAGTTCAAGCTCAAACTCTGAGATACAACATCAGGCTCAGTAGGCCAAGTGGGAAAGCCTTTCCAAGTGGAAAGCACTTTCAAACATCTCTTAAGCTGGAGGTCATTGACCCTGTCTACTGAGAAGCTAGTCAGCCATTTAAGGGCCTTTGTAACATTCATTAAGTCTTAAAGGGATAGTTCACCGAAAAATGTACACATTGTGTGTGGTGTGTGTGGATATGTATGTGTGATAAAAGTTTATAATACCATGGCCATGTTTTTTCAATTACATCTTACTTGAGATGATTTTGGCCACACAACATAACAACTTCTATCACAAAATTATCTCTCTGAAATTAAAGAAATGCTGGTTTTCCAAGAACTTTTTCAATGTTCCATTAATTGTCAAATTAAACCTTGATAGTTGGGTCAGTAAGTTTTCTTTCTTCCAAAGAAACTACTCTCTCCCAGCTCCATCTGAGCCTTACCTCCCAGAGGAGGCAGAGAAAGATATACATTTCTTTGCTATGTTTGATTAATCATCCAATCACTCTTTCTGTGTGTTTGTGTCTGAAAGAAATGCAAGGTCTTGTTGCACCATGAGCTGTTTTCTGTCCACTTATGTTTTACTTGTCCAAATAACCCAGGTAAACACTTCCCACATATGACTGACTCACACCTTGATTTTTCTCCTTGCTGTTGCTTGTCAGAGAGAAACTGCTTCACTGTTCTCACCTCGAGACAACAACTCAATTCCGCTTTTTCACTACAATATAACAACCTGACAAAACCTGTTCTCCTCTGAGGACTGGAGACGGACTGCAGCCTGTGAGGCCAGGAAGAGGCAAAATCAAATGTAGGACAGCCTTCTATCTCCAAGTTCTGCTTAGAACGGTTTGTCCTTTGTGCCTCTCTTGACTGGAATCATGTTTTTCTTTTAATAGCAAATGTTTGAGAGTTGTAGTCTCATAATACTTCCTATATGGCACTGTGGTGGTTCTAAGAAGTTCTGAGTTTCACTGCAGTGCGGAAACCATGCCCTCTTCAACAATCAAATCCCAAATAATTAACTAATTGGTGAATGATTGTTCTAATAGAAACACACAACACTCTTTTGTATAGCCAAAAATAAATATTTTCTGAGAACCCTCTATGCAAAACATTGTTCTTGTGAATGTGTTATATCAGAAACACTGTAAATTTCATTTTACACAAGATTAGCCTGTCGTCTGTGTTAAAATGAGGAATATGGAGCATTTTTTTCAGTCAAACTTTAGCATAGGTTTCACAAATAATGAAATATTTAATCTTTTTGCTCATCAAGTATCTCAACTTTGAAAAGATTGTGCAAGAAACGTTCTATTCATAAAAAGGAATCACAGACTTGGAGGAAGTTGCCTCTTTAGTGGAAGAGGAAGTGTTTGGTAGTGGTTGACTGTGAGGTTATTGAGGATTACATCTGTAGTTTCTGTAGAAACAATGAGATTGTTTTTTTAAAGATTTTGAACTCAAAATTGCGTCATTTAGACAATGTTTTTGGTCTAAATGCTGGAGGGGCGTGTCCACATCCAGGTGGATTGACAGCAACTTAAGTCCTGCGTGGGAAGGAGAAGAAAGTAAAGAAGTTGGTTGTATTTTTTTGACGGATAGGGACCACAGCAGTATCTTACCAGCCACGGGAACTTGCTAAATGAAGCTCACTGGCTAATTAGCTTTCCAACCTGCAGATATGATGTTAGCTGTGCCCTTTTCTCTGGTGACTGTTTCGTTGCTCCTTCAACAAGCTAAGTAGTAGAAGAGGACTTGTGTTGGTGCTTGTTAGATAAGAGGAGAGCGGAGCTGCAGAGCTAATGTGGGCTGTTGTTAAAAGCATGTGGCTCTTGCTGTGAGTAATGTTAGCAGGCTGTTATCTGCCTGTAACAGAGTGCTGACATTACTGCTTTATGCTAATGTGCTCTGGAGTGAGGCAACGTCATGTGGAAACAAGTTGTCCATCTACACAGACAGAAGCTGACTAATGTAAAGATATCAATATCCATGTGACTTATAGCTCAGGTATAGGCAAACTCAAGAAAATATGGCCAATAGACGTTTATCAAAGAAGACATGCGTACTAATCATACACAGATGCAACCAATAACCACAAGTAACAATAGCCTTCAAAGTAGAGTGGCAACACTCAAGGTGCAAGATGTTTTTTTTGGGACTCTTCAACATGGTGCACAGGTGTGTCTGGGTTATGTGTGGCTTTGACTATAACTTAACTCAGCATGGTGGTTGAGGAATTCTAAAGTCAGTTTTGGGATGTGATTACGATGGTGATGAGACAATGTACTTTTATTCTTTTAAATTATTGATATTTTAGGCTTTTTTGTAACAGAAAAAGCACTATCAAAATCATGAGCACTACATGTTCCGCTTTGAATCTTTAATCAAGTTTTGAAATTTGAACAAAAAAAAAAAAAATCCAGTAGAGATTTCCAACTGGTATCAGAAACAGCACGTACCATTCCTCATCTTATCTTTGTTCTTTTGGTTTTGTCATACACATTGATTTGGACCACTATTATGTGCCATCCAATCATTGCCAATCTTCAAAGGCAAATGACTGTGTCTCACATATCAACCCCATCCCGGGCTCTATCATAAGCTATCCCACTGCTCATGTGAATGAAATGTGATTTATCAGCAGCTGGATTTTGAGTTCTCTTTTTATTGTCATGTGTCTGAAATGACTCCTGGCATGGCTAATCTTCATCTTTGATGTCTCCCTGGTTCCTGTGGTTGTGTGTGTGTGTGTGTGTGCCCATATAGTTGGTACACAGAGAGCATGAGAAAATCTGATTGTGTTCTATCAATGTGATTTCACATGGCTGGCTCAAACACTGTGAGTGTGTCCCTGAAGCTTCTGCAGCCTTTGTATTCATGATTCATGATCAAATCTAATTTAGTTTTAGGAGTTTGATTCAAACCATTTGTCAAAAAAAACAGTCAGGTTTTGTTATGTGATTCTTTTCCTGTAGTTCAAATAAAGCATTTTGTTTTTCACTTTTTATGGCATATTGGCCCACATGCACGAGATTTGAGGTTACCCTACTGTCTTTTTATCTGTAGCTAGTAAAGTTTGAGAGATAGAATCAGAAATGTTTGCACCCATTTGAAATCACATCAAATCACAAAAAGAACATTTTATACACATTGGTCTCAGTATTGTGTCAATGGGGAAAGCAGTGTTTTTTTCTCTTCTATTTAGAATGAATGAAATTGGTTGCAGTGGCCTCAAAAATGTTTGTGCTCTTACTCCGGTCACACAAATGTTGTTCATGAAGTGATGCAGACTGACGTGGTTTTCAGAGTTATCAAAATCTAAATTTGTGAACTAGTTTACAGTTAAAAGTGCTTTGTCTTTTATTTGTTCTGTTCCTCTGATATATGGTCACCTCACAGAATGTTTTCCTGCACTTAGGTTAATGGAGAACTCTAAATAGACCAGAAAGTGACCATAGCTGTGAATGAGTGTTTGTATCTGTATGTCAACCTGTCCTCTCACGCAGTCAGCTGGGATTGGATAAGCGTTATAGACAATGGATGGATGATCTGAACCATAACTATCAAAGTTGCAGATTAGGAAACACTCACACTAATTGCTTTGTAGCACTCTGCTAAGCTGTTTTTATTATTTTAATTTATTTAGACATGAGGACACAGAAGAAAAATGTTGGCACATAGCTCTCTAGCAATGAAGGTGTAATTCTGTGGTATAGAGTCTCCAAAACCTGAGAAAGAATCCTGTGACCGGACAGAGTTATAATTTAAACACACCTTATTGTTTGGTGTCATGGAAAACACTTTTGTGTTTTATCCTGGTTTAAATGACAATCAGAATGATAGATACGTTTTAACCCCTTTCTCCTGTTTTCTAAGGTGCCAGTGGGGAATACAGAGATGAAGATCATATCCCTCCTCTTCCTCCTCCTCCTCGCCTCGGGAGCCTGTGATGACGTCAAGTACATCTCCAAGAGGAACTCAGGTAGGATGAGCCGGCCTTGGTGTTTCTTGTCTCCACTTGCAGTCGTGCTGATTTGCTGGAAATGAGCCTCTCTTGTTGAAAGTTCCCCGGTTTAGTTGTTTTTGTTTTGAGGTTTTTGTCTCTACGTAAACACTCTAGATAATGCCACCTCCTGTCTTTTCTCATACTACTCCTCGCTCTTGATCCCTCTCTTCTCCCCCAACAGTCCTCTCCACTCTTACCTTTGATGACGTATGAATGTCCCTTGATGCAATGAATACGTACGTTTTCTTGCTCTACCCTTTTTGTTTTCTCTGCCTTTTCTCAGACAAAATGCCTCTCCAAACTCTATATTGGAGCTTAGATAGATGTGTGTGTGTGTGTGTGTGTGTTTTCTTGCCTCTCTTTCTTTTCTGCTGAGGCTGCGTAATGATCAGCCTGTCTGACTGCTGCTGTCATTGTTGCTGCTGTTGTGCTCATTTGTGTATCAGCAGCCAGCCGGTGACAGATCTGCTGATGATCTCTCATTCCTGATCGATTTGTTGTGTCTTGCTGATCAACAGCACTCAGAGAGTTTGATTAGCCTATCAATGTTATGTCATGCTGTCTCAATAATGCTTTGCATGATACTGTATGGTTAAGTATCAGTGACATCGAGGTGAGCTACACTCCCTGTTCAGCCTTGTTGCTGTCTTTGTGTTTGAATAATGTTCTTCCTGATTCCCAAATGATCTGATGAATAGAAAATCTTGAGTTATAAATATTACCAGCAGTATTTGTAATTTTATTGTCACGCTAGCAAGTCCTGAAAGTGATAAAAACATGGAAAATTACTCACCGATTTTTAGCAAACTCAGGTCATCTAATTATAACAATCCAGTAAGAATTGATTCCCCTGTAATGTAATCCTGTCTCACAATTTTGCTTGCTTGTAAGTGAGAGTGGAGGCCCTGGCAGTTTAATCAGGGGAATTTGTGGCAACCATAACAATCCTTTAGAGATCCTCTGTAATTACACAAACACACACAGCAACAAAGAATTACATTACTGGGCTTTGCTAAACTACTGCAAGACTTGTAAAGGCCATAAACTTCTTTTCTCAGTCATTTTTCTTAAAATTATAATATTTTCACATTATATATTTCTGTTGATGTTGCTTAAAATGAGCTGGGCCCAGGAAGAAAAAGGTGATCACATGCAGATATGCACAAATTAGTATTTAGTAACTATCACAATGACACTTAATGGGTCCTTTGGGAAAATACGGTTATTCCCCTTCTTTGTGAAACTTGGATGTATTTTTATGATAAATATAAATATCAATGTGCTACCAGTTAGCTTAGCTTAGCAACTGGAAATAGATAATTATTTTAGCCTGACTCAGAAAGTAATAAAATTAAGTAATAAAACTTTTTCTTAGAGATTTTCTTGATACCTGGACATTACATATCGGCTGATACAGAGTGAGCTTTTATCGTGAAATATTTCCACCAAGCTGGCGAATGCAACAAAACCAGAAATCACTACTTCGCAGCTCTAAAAACAGTACTTGCCCACAACAACAGCTCTACAGCTGTTATAAAGGAGCAAAGAAGTATCGTTAGACAGAGTTGACCTTTGTTTTTTTCCCCTGTCTTTACACTAAGGTAACTAGGTCAGAAATTTTAAAACAGCACCGTTTTTATTGAAATCCCAACAGTTCAAGTCCAGTGACTGAATGGTAAAAATCAAAGTGACAAAAGATGAGCAGATAAAATACACAACACAGTTTGTTTATTAGAAGTATTAATGACTTTTAAAAAAAGCTTAGTGAGTACTAGAGAGCTTTGTTTCACTGCAGTGACTCTTTGCCCAGTCTGGTCAGTTTCCTTTACACCCACTCCTCAACATGCGGACGTGTGGGTGGGCTGGTGGGAGTTTTTGTTTGGTATTTGTTGTGTATGTGCGTGTGTGTGTGTGTGTGTTAGCTCGCAGGCATGCCAGCATGTGTGAACAGTCCACTTCATGCCATAGTGAACAGTGACTGTCTGTGTGTGGGTGCAGTATATATCCAGGTTCTGTGCGTGCATGTGTGTGTGTGTGTGTGAGAACTCCCAGAGTGTGCTACAGTGTAAGCTCTCTGGATGTACACTCTCCGTCTTTGTATGTGTGTGTGGGAGAGGTGTGCACAGAGCAATTATGTGATCAGAGCAGAGCCAAGCGGACATTTATGTGGGCGACCGCTACAGTCAGCCAAAGATAAGCTGTTAGATCTTTTCACTCTCATTGTGTGATTATGTATGCAACGCTTATAATGTCTCCAGAGGTCTGTTTTGACATACATAGCGAAGCAAGGCAGATGTTGCTGTGGACAGATGGGTCGCTTGCCTTTTTGCTATCATTTGTCCTTTTCCAGAGGACAGGACCGAACAGTTATGGTGGTAGTTTCCCATGTTTCTTATTTTGCTCAGGACAAGATTGTGCATGGCTGAGCCTTGCCTGTGTGCAAGTACCTTTGCTAGTTCAGCTTTATCAGAGTGCTTTTGCTTTAGATGTCTTGTAATCTTTGCATACGGCTTCTCACAGTAAAGGCAGTAATTCTTCTTATCATAGATTCATTGGTGTTCAGTGTTTGAGGACATTTTCACTTTGATATATGGTTGTTGAGGTTTACTTCCATGTGCAGTTTTATCAATTGACTCTGGGATTTTTGAAGGTGGTCTTTGGAGTATTTCCTTTCCTGCTACTTTTTCTTCTGCTTCTGTTTGTTTTGCTTCTTCTTTTTCTTCATTTGAGGTTTCCAGAGAAAGGGAGACCTGTTGCTCAGTTTGAAAAAAGAGAAACAAAACCTCTTATTAATTTGCAAATAATAATCGAATAAAATCACACCAGCACTACTTTTTTAAGTTATCATGCATTTTTCACCACCTGTTTATGTAATTAAACCCTTTATTACCATTTCACACACAGATAATTCCTCTTCAGTGGAAGAAGATGAATCCATCCGGTCACTGCCCGTAATCTCTGGCTGATTATTGACAATACACTCTGAGATTTCCATCTCATCTGGTGTTTGGGGACAGCAATTTGCTGCATGGTTCCTGTCTTGTAAAAAAAAAACGTTAAATCATTTCCCATCTTTTGAGTCAAGATAATATTTAGTAATATTCTTTGGCACCATTTATTTAATATAGACATATTACTGATAAGAGTAACTGTCAAATGGTGTGCAAAGTCGCTCTCCCAACCCCCACACACATACCTGCATACCACTCCCCACCTACTTAGGGCCCTTCGGAAAATCCATTCAACCCCCCATCCCCCACAGTCCCTATTCAAAGTGAACATTTCACACGTTTCTACCAAAGCACTGATGGGAGGCGGGATGAGGTTGTAATGACACCTCTCTCCATAGGCTGAGAGTTGAGGACTTTGCTTTGTTGATCCTTGCTGTGGTTTGACTAATATTTCAAAGTTAGGTCAAAATATGCAGATGTAGGAGTCAATGGGATGAAGTAGTCAGGAGATTTCTCGTTTTGTGCACCTCTCGGTGTGCGTTTTATTTACAAACATTTTACGGCTACAGAGAACTTCCAGCTGTCACCAAAACATCCGCCTTTAACCCCTCCCGGTGCCCTTGTTACCATGGTAACCCCACAGCTCCTTACAGAGTGTGTAATCGTGCAAACTAGATAGTGCAAATCAAATAGTGTAAACCACGTCAATAGTCTTTGGTGATTTCTGTCTATCACATGTGTCCACTACACAGATATCCGATATATGGTTTAACATAGGTGTAGGCAATATGGATCTTTTCACTGTAATTTAACACTCAGTGTGTAAAAAATGAATGAAAAGAACACTAATCACAGATACATTATACAAATGGGACTATCCTTTTTGGTTAATCTTGAAAACTGACTTGTGGAACCTGTAAATGCATATAAGGGGTCTGCTACTTCCACAGTGATTTAAAGATAGTTTTTTTCAATAAATAACAATGTTATCAATCAATCAATCAATCAAATTTTATTTGTATAGCCCATATTCACAAATCACAATTTGTCTCATAGGGCTTTAACAGGGTGTGACATCCTCTGCCCTTAACCCTCAAAAAGAGTAAGGAAAAACTACAAAAAAAAAACCTTTTAACAGGGTAAAAAAAGAACGTAGAAACCTCAGAGAGAGCCACATGTGAGGGATCCCTCTCCCAGGACGGACAGAAGTGCAATAGATGTCAAGTGTGAAGGGAAACATCATCAAGGTTTTCACAGTATTGATAGGGGTAGACCTTTCTGAAGGTCAGTGAATTGGTGGATTAATGTCATTAATGGTCAAGTATCTGAGAAATACTATGTATCAAGCAGTCCTGCTGCAATCATAGTCTATGGTCAGCCGCCAGCAAGATCATGATCCACCATCAAGATCGGATGCCACTATAGTCCACAGTCATTGTTCACTGTCGCCATTAGGATCCATCATCAGCTGCCACCTTGGTCGTGGTCCACCACCATTTTCTGATGCCAACACAATAAAGGATCCGCCTTTATTGTCACGATCAGCCAGCACGATACAGAATCCGCCATACTGGATCCACCATTACGATCTCTGATACGCGATCCACAGATCCTAATCCATGATGTGGCCACAGCTGCGGCCCTGGATCTGCGGACAATAAGGCAAAGGGACTCCGGGGAAGAAGTCAAGTCAGTAACATGTATTGATGAGACATGAATTACTTTGATATGATAACGATTGAGAAGAGGAATGAGAAGCTGGAAAGAGAAGCTCCGTGTGTCATGTGTCCCCCGACCTTCTAGACCTATAGCAGCATAACTAAGAGCAGGTCCAAGACAAGCCTGTACCAGCTCTAACTATAAGCTTTATCCAAAAGGAAGGTTTTAAGCCTACTCTTAAACGTACAGGTGGTGTCTGCCTCCCGAACTGAAAGTGGGAGATGATTCCATAGGAGAGGAGCTTGATAGCTGAAAGCTCTGGTTCCTACTCTACTTTTAGAGACTTTAGGGACGACAAGTAAGCCTGAATTCTGGGAGCGCAGTGCTCTAGTGGGTTGATAAGGTACCATCAGCTCTTTGAGGTATAATGGTGCCATATTATTAAGGGCCTTGAAGGTGAGGAGGAGAATTTTAAATTCTATTCTAGATTTAACCGGAAGCCAGTGTAGCGAAGCTAATACTGGAGAAATGTGGTCTCTTTTCTTTGTTCTTGTCAGAACACGTGCTGCAGCATTTTGGACAAGCTATCTTTAACGACTTACTGCTCGAGCCTGATAGTAATGAATTACAATAATCCAGTCTGGATGTAACAAAGGCGTGGACTACTTTTTCGGCATCCTTTTGAGAAAGGACATGTGGAAAAAGGTGGTCCTAGAAATTTGTTTTAAGTGTGAATTAAAGGATAAATCAGGATCAAAGATCACTCCCAAGTTCCTGACTGTTTCATTGGAAGCAAGGGCAATGTCGTCTAGTGCAGCTATATCATTAGATAATGTATCTCTAAGGTGTTTAGGGCCAAGTATTAGAACCTCTGTTTTATCTGAGTTTAATAAGAGAAAATTGCGGGTCATCCAGGTTTTTATGTCCTTGAGACATGCTTGGAGTTTAGTTATTTGATTACTTTGTTCAGGTTTTATTGACAAGTATAACTGGGTGTCATCCGCATAGCAGTGGAAATTTACCGAGTGTGTCCTGATAATGTTTCCGAGTGGAAGCATATATAATGAGAATAAAATTGGGCCGAGCACAGAGCCCTGTGGAACACCATGGTTAACTTTGGTGCGCACAGATGACTCATCATTAATTTGCACGAATTGGGAGTGATCAGAGAAATAGGATTTAAACCAGTTTAGGGCAGTTCCTTTAATGCTAATTAACTGTTCTAGTCTCTGTAGTAAAATGTTATGGTCAATTGTGTTGAATGCTGCACTAAAATCTAACAGAACAAGGACAGACACAAATCCCTGATCTGAAGCTATTAGAAGGTCATTAGTGACTTTTACCTAGGCTGTCTCTGTGCTATGATTGGCTCTAAACCCCGAATGAAAGTCTTCATATATATTATTTTCCTGGAGAAACTCACACAGCTGATTGGCTACAACTTTTTCTAGGATTTTAGACAGGAAGGGGAGGTTAGATATTGGTCTGTAATTGGCTAAAACCTCTGGGTCTAGGGTGGGTTTTTTGAGAAGGGGTTTGATTACAGCTATTTTAAAAGACTGTGGTACATATCCTGATGATAATGACAGATTTATTGTGTTCAGTAACGTGCTATCAATTAGGGGCAGAATTTCTTTAAGTCATTTTGTAGGAATGGGATCTAAGATACAAGTTGTTGGTTCAGAACATGAGATTAGTTTGGTCAGCTGATCAAGGGTGATCAGAGAGAAGCTGTCTAAATAATCGGCAGGATTCTTAGCTGTTTCTGAGATTTCAGTGCCAATTAAGGGCAGGAGATGTTTGATTTGATTTCTAATAGTTAGAATTTTATTATTAAAGAAGGTCATAAAGATATTGCTATTTAGGGATCGAGGAATACTGGGTTCGGTGGAGGTGTGACTCTCTGTCAGCCTGGCTACAGTGCTGAAAAGAAACTTGGGGTTGTTTTTATTCTCTTCTATTAGTTTCGAATAGTAGGCAGCTCTTGCTTTGTGGAGGGCCTTCTTATATGCTTTAACACTACTCTTCCAGTCTAGGAGATATTCAACACGGTTGCTGGAGCGCCACTTCTTTTCTAATTTTCTTGTTCTTGTTGTAATTGTTTTAACTCATGTGTCTTGGAATTATACCACGGAGCTAATTTATTATGTTTTATATGTTTCTTTTTTAGAGGCGCTATTGAGTCTAGTGTTAATCGTAATGAGTCTACAGAGCTATCGACGAGATGGTCAATCTCAGTGGAGCTAAGGTTTTTAATGAATTTGTTGTTTATATTGACGGATAATACGGGTTTAAATGTAATTGGAATTATTTCCTTAAATTTAGCTACAGCACTATCAGGTAAACATCTAGAAAATTAGTTTATTATTAGTGGCATATATTCTGATAGTGAAAAATCGAAGGTTATTAAATTATGGTCTGATAGAATTGCATTGCGCGGAAGTACTGTAAGATGTTCAATTTTGACACCGTATGATAATATAAGGTCAAGTGTGTGGTTACAACAATGAGTAGGTTGGTGTACACACTGACTGAAACCAATTGAGTCTAATATCGAAATAAATGCTACGCTAAGGCTATCTTTATTATTGTCAACATGAATATTAAAGTCACCAACAATAATAATTTTATCGGTCTTTAGGACTAGGTTTGATAAAAACTCAGGGAATTCCGTTAAAAATTCAGTATAATCCCCAGGAGCACGGTAAACTACAGCAAATATGATTGGCTGTTGGTGTTTCTTAGATTGGTGTGGAAGACTAAGAACAAGACATTCAAATGAGTTGTAGCTTAGTTTAGGTTTAGGATTAATTGTTGGACTGGAGTTAAAAATAGCAGCAACTCCACCTCCTCTACCAAAGTCTCTGGGAACGTGTGAATTTACATGACTGGGGGGAGTAGATTCATTTAGGCTGACATATTCATCAGGATGCAGCCACGTCTCAGTGAGGGACAATAAATCAATGTTGTGATCTGAGACTAGTTCATTAACTAAAATAGCCTTTGATGATAGTGATCTTATGTTTAAAAGACCACATTTAAGTCTTTGTTTCCTGAGTTGTTGCAGAGGTTGTGTTAATTTGTATTTTTATTCTGTTATAATTTGATTTAAATAATTTAATGGGATGGTGGACAGACACAACCTCTATAGGTTTGTGGTTGTGTGACTGATCCAGAGGGAGCGCAGAGAAGTGTTTAGCACTGCAGCTCTGCTTCCTGGTCCCAACTCTGGGTTGTCATGTTATCAATGTATAACAATTTTGCATAGTGTTAAAAGAGTTTTTCTTGGCGCTTACATGTGACAGCCTGAAGGCATTCTTCAATGGTAGGACGTTCTTCAAATGATCCACAAGCATTCTTGTAACAATACCTTTTTGGCTCATCAGTCTTTCTTCACACTGAAGAGTAATGCACCTAGCACCATATTATTAATAATGTAGACCAAGACATGTCTTTGCAAATACATATTAGCAATTTACTGGCCAAACTGTTCAAACTTCATATATCTTTACCCTCTTTTGCTTGTGCTCAACGCAGGAAGACGCAATGGTTTTCTGAAACAAATAACATTAATAGCATGAAATCAATCCTCAAGTTTTTTATTATAGACAGAAATTATTATGGATATTAATACAAAGTTCCCACGATATGTAATACATTAATCGTAACAATAGCAAGTGTAAACCTTGACTGATAAGCTTGGGTCATCTAATTCAGAATTCATGCCTAACATCCCCTCACTCTGTTTTGTATTATTCACATTCAGGGCACACTACTACTTTGCTTTACAATTCTTCTTCAAGGATGGAGTTTATTCACCTCCGTTCTGTATGCCTACTTCTTTTTCACAACCTTATTTTATGTTCCACTAATAAGTGCCACTCTACATTTTAAGAATATGTTTAAAATAATGAATGCCAGTTTACAAAGCATATGCATAATATTGTTAAGAATGAGAGAAGTCGTTATCACATAGTTAAATAATGAAATCCCTGAGATAGTGTGTAAAAAAATGTGTAAATATAAATATAAATACGTCTCCAGTGAGAGTTGAGTCTCCGGAGTCATACACAATTTCTTCTCCTGCATTTATTTTTTTGACTGCAAATGCACACAGATGTGGGCTTTTCTGCTCATCCAGTATCTGTTGGTCAGATAAGCATGAACACAATAATCTGAATTACAGTCAGTCATGCATTCTTAATATTAAATGATATGATATTCAGCAGTAAATGTATATATGAATGATTAAAATAAACACAAAACAAAGACAGGGTGACTTGAGTGCGTTACTCACCATTTAGATTTAGCTATTTTGCTTGATGTGATCGTTATTGATGAATCTGTCTTGTATCCTCAGTCCCATCAACACTGCATAGTGAAATACATTTTACATGTTTAGAAATGTTATTGACATTAACATGAATTATCTATAGTTAGAAAATATAATTTCATTATTCTTACCAGAAAGCATTTCCGTGAAAGGAGTAGAAATACAAAAATGTTGCATCTGCATCTGAGTACTCTTTGAACAGATTCACTCCTTGTGATGTGTCTTCCAACATACTCTCATAATCTCTTTAGTTGCAATCACTCCATAGCCTGATCAAAAATATTAGAAAACAAAATATATTCATTATATTTATTTATAAATTGTATTGTATTATTATGATACACGTTTAATAACTGCCACGACATACCACGAACAACCAAAAGAGTTTGGATTTAGAAAAGGCTAGCTTTGAGAACAATTGCTGTATCTACATCTATATACTCACATCACAAGTTTGTTTCCTACGTATAATGGCAGTAAGCATTCATCATTTAAAGAGAAGAAGATCAAGATCAAGTCTGCCATTCGTATATATCTACACACACATTTTAAATTGGGGAAAGCATGCCAGTAAGCTTAGCTAAACATGAAAACTGGAAGCAGTGGGAAACAGTTAACCTTGCTCAGCCCACAGTTATAAAACACCTAGACCATAAGACTCATGTTTCTGCTTGTTTTATTTTATCAGCCTGCTGGATTTGATTTAGTGTACAAATATGAGAGTGGCATTGATCTTTTAATCTAACACCTGGCAAGTAAGCAAATAAGTATATTCACCAAAAGGACCAATTATGCCTTTAAACTACTTTAATAGTTATACCTATAATGGTATGCCAAGACTGTAAAAATACACAATTCCCTGACTTAGAAATTATTAGCAAAGCCACTGAGTTTCTTTCATGAAGTTCTGTACCTACATACAGATTTGAACAAAGAATCTTATATTCTAATCTCAAAACATACCTTCCTCATCATTGATGAATCTTTCCTGAAAAGTCTCTTTATCTTTCCCAGATGCAATGAAGTGCAGGGCTTCCTTTTTGGGACAAACTCTTTTGGGTCTCATTTTTCTCTAAAATATTTTAGAATGCATAATGAAATAAATGTATATATAAATATGGTGAATAATGACAAGCATGATAACTGGAGAGACTCTGTGAAAGAATATGATGCTGTCAGTATTTTTACAACATAGTTTTAATAACTATTTTAATTCATGGATCAATACATGGTGAATTTGTAAAAAATGGGGAACTTACCTCTCACTTTACCATCAACTGCAAAGTCGTCAGCTCTACCAAAAGTCACCAGAGACAACAGTGAACTTGTGAGAAGACCAGAATATATACAAAACCCTGACCAGCTATCTGGACAGTGATTGGTTCTTAGGATCAGACATTAATTACTTACTAATGCTTGGACAGTAATGCAGACTTTTTCTGGCAATGCAACTGACTCACTGCTCGCCCAGTGAATGCGCATCTTCGCTAGCGGGGTCTGGAAGCGGATCTGTTCTTCCTTCAGTATTTTCTTTATGGCCCCGTACGCCTTTCTCTTCTGGACCACTTCAGTTGCATAATCATGGTCGAAAAAAATCCTCTTCTCTCCCACGTGAATCTTCCTCTTCCATGCATGGCTAAGCACCATTTCCTTGGTCTCGAATTGTAGGAAGTTAACTACCATTGATCTGGGGGGCGCGTTCGGAGGTGGCTTCTGTGCCACGGCTCTGTGCGCTCTCTGTATCTGGAGTGGGGTGTCTTTAGGCAATTCGAGTTCGGTGGTTAGAAAGCGCTCCAGGTACTTGCCTGTCGAATCCTCCTCCGTGCCCTCCGGTATGCCAAAAATGCGTATGTTATTCGTCCTCGACCTCCCCTCGAGGTCCGTCATTTTCTCCTTCATCCTTTGGGTCTGGGCCGTCATAGTTAGCATCTCACTCCTAGCTTCTGTCTGCCACTCCTCCAGCTCCGCTATGCGCGCTTGAGCCTCCTCCATGTTATCATGCTGTGTTTTCATGTCGGCATTAATCCCTTCGAATTTGCATTCAGTTTCTCTCCGGATCCTGTCGAATTCTTCCTTCACCTCTCTCCTCACATCGCTTATCCCTTGTTTGACTTCTTTAACCTCCTTTTTCACCTCATCCAGTTGTTTGCCTATGGGTGTTAGCAAGTCAATCAGTTGATTTAGGCTAGCTGGCTCCGCACCTGCCACGCTCCTCTCACCCGCGTTCCACTGTCAGCACTTGTATCCATTTTCTTCCTTTTCTATCCCCTCTGACTTGATTTTCTTTGTATATCCAACCTCTTCACTAGCTCCCTCCTATATTACATTGAATCCATTTGTCCAATTTAGGATTTTTGAGGGTTTATCGTCGCCGAGTTGAGAGAGCCCAAAACTACGTGTCTGCTCACTCCGCCATCTTCCGGAAGTCAACCTGAGCTATTTTTAAGTGATAATGTTCATTTAAGCCCAAAGGGAAGATATATATTTTTCAATGATATTGCCCAGGGTCTGAAAAAAACATTTCCTGTAAAGTTGAAACTGGATTTAAATTTCAGACCAAGACTACCATGATGTCTATTCCACTTAAGACATGAAACCTACAATAAATATAAGAAAAAAATGTATTTGAAAGATATCTTGCATTATTGATTATTACATTAAACACGACCTACAGTGAAAACCTTGAACATGAGTCTAAAACTAATGTTTTGTATACGTTTTGTTGATGACCAGCCAAGAACATAACCAGTTCATATCCATTAATCTGTGTATTTTATATTTGGTAAATGTTCTTTGTTAATATTGTCTGTTCTTTGAATGTGAAGTTATGTAAGGGGCAGTTTCAGCATACAACAACAGCAACTCGACATTTAATAATACACTTGCTAGTTTCTTGCACTTGAACATCCTTAAAACGTGCCATCATCTGTCCTCTGATGGAGTTACCTAAAGCCTATCAGAACCAGTACAATAGTATACAGACCTGTAAAGAAAGCTTTATGCATCAAATTTAGTTTTTAAACTTTGTGCTCTAAAATAGAAAAGATGGTCCCCACTTGGATTGAACAGAATGACCGAAGCCCCCTCTTTTTCTGTACAAAACGACACTGGTCCCCTGTTAAATGGTATGGGGTGCAATCACACTCTGGCATTTATGTATGTATTAGGTCAGCTCTGTCTGCAGGGGAAAATACATAATTTGCCAGAGAGTCTTTAGATCATTCTTCCATTGTTCATAAGTAAAAAATGCAAAGAAAAGCATGCATACATTTTTTCATCAGAAGAAATATTTCAAATAACTTCCATGTACATTTTCTTCTGATGGCTGCAATCTCTGTCACATAAATATTTAAATTTCAATGCTGCTACAGAGATAGGCAGCAGGTAACTCGATCATTAGAACCTCAGTTCCAAATTTATTTAAACTGTACATGTTGAGGAAACATCTCTGACAATTTTGGGATCTGTGATTCATATCAAAATAGAAAACAAAGGGAAAACTAAAATGATTGTAGTGGTGTAATCAATCTTTAAAATGTAACTTTAAGAACGTATTTATTTAAAGCCTAGATAAAGTAAATTTTGTTGCTAATACTGCAGTCCTTTATATAAGTGAGTGCAGCCAGGTTACTTCTTATTGCAGGTAAAACATTATTTATTCACAATTATTGGCCATGATTATGTTCATAATATTTGTATCACAAATAAATGTTTAAATATTGATAAAATTAAATCATATATTTAAATAAATAAACAGGAAGTAGTTGCAGTAAGCAAACACTCATTGGGTGAAACAATAAGCACAGACAGTTTCCTCTTTGATATGTAAATATCGCTTAAGGATTCAAGTCCCCTCTTGGCAACTTCTTTAAAAAAAAACTTTTAAAGCACATTTGAAGTAATATTATGAGAAAAGACCTTAAAATTAATATTCTATGTCATTTTCTTTAAATGACCAGAAATACTGTAAATGTAAATGGACACCATATGGATAGGAGCTTGTATTTCCTTGTGTCAGTTTCCCTGCTGTGCTTTGGTGCAACATCCTCCGCAACAAAAGGGGACAAATTGTAATGAGACACGGTTGGTGGGGAGTTACTTTGACGTCATTCAAAGGACAAGAGGAGTTTTTACACTGACATGTCATTAGTATACTAGAATGGCACTCAGTAAAGCGCATACCTCCACTGCGGCCCAGCATTCCCTTTAAATTCAATCAATTGGAAACAAATTTCCCACAAATCAGTGGCCCTGGATGGGCCTAATTCTTTCATCAAGATTCATTAATTATTGCCAGGGATTTCGTGAAACTTGTCAAATGCTTCCGCAATTTAAAGAAAGTGATTAAATGGTCTGGGATCTGTCCCTTTGTACAGATCAACCACAACATGTAATGGTTCGTTCTTTGCCCATGTCCCACCCTTCCACCAAGTTTCATTGAAATCAGTGTTACAGTTTTTCGTAATCCTGCTGTCAAACCAACATGGAAACGAAGAAGCAGAAAGGGCCGAAAACACAACAACCTTGGCTGTGGTAAAAAGTTCAGCAAAGTACAGTGAATTTAATGGATATCATTTGCACATACCTGTTCAAAACATCAATCTGGGCAGCTCCGAGCACAATTTCATCAAGAAGAAAAATGTACAACTTGTAAACAAACTACAACATTATGGCCTGTGTGCTTGTAGTGTAAAGAGAGATTAACTATTTCTGGACCTTGTTTAAGTTTTCTCAAGCCCTTCACACCGTTAGTGTGCTAATCATTGGATGTGCGTGGTGCCTTTTGCAGAATTACCTTCAATATATCATTGGTTCCAGCTCCTCAGTCATGTCAATGTCTGATCCTAAATATATCTACAAGAATATTCTATGAAAGTCTATGGGTCTCATGGTAAAAGTTCTGTTTTGAAAAGTTTTACTCTGTATAGATGTGTTTACAAAGCTCTGAATGAGGAGGCACTGACACTCAAATGGCAGCAGCCTACCTTTATAAACAATGTTTATTTTATGTTACAGTCATGTTTATGTCTTGACAATATTACTTTAAATAGAGGGCATTTATACTTTTCTTCGTCTTGCGGCAAAATCCAGACACTTGTCTGGAAAGCAGGCCTGAATAATGGCCAAACCAGAATCTTTTTATGCTGAACATTATCTTTCTGAATGAATAAGCTGTATTTAGGCTTATTTGAAGTGAATGTTCAACAGCTAAGGACAATATTAAAAACCGTTTTGTCTCATAGATACCGAATATTGCTCAGTATGTTATGTTGCTATAAATGAAGGCCTCAGGAGTGAGCGTGTTTGGGAGATTTGCTAGACTGATGTATTTGTATACGTCACCTACATGTACTGTACATCTCTCTCTCTCTCTCTCGCTCTCTCTCTCGCTCTCTCTCTCTCTCTCTCTCTCTCTCTCTCTCTCTCCGTCTCTCTCTGTCTCTCTCTCTATGTGATGAAACAGTGAAATAGTGCCACTGATTTTACACCTGCTTTTACTACATGTTAAATTTGATGCAACAGGTGCGGCTGTCATTTGTCAATACCTCAGCTATTGCCTCTCTGATATTGCACTTCTAATTAAGAATGCCTTAAAACACACTGCTGTTCATCCTTTTTAGTTATGTAAAACCATGGTTCTTTTAAGATGTTTTAAATGGCCACAAATCCTCAGTGAATACCCAAAAAATGCTCTTATAAGGTGTTACACAGCTTTGACAGAGATCCTGCAAGTATGTGTAAAGTCAGAATTATTCCTAAACATAGGACGTTTTATGATATTGGCCGATGACGCACCTATATCTCCTCTTAAGGTGTTGACTGTGATCTAGTGAGTGAAAGGCAGTACAATGTTTCATTTTCACACAACCTTTCAGACTTCTCGTGCCATGTATGGAAGCATCTTTATTTCTTGTGCTTTACTCTGTCTTTAGGAAACAGTGTTTTTTTGAAATGCGTGTTTTAATTTCCAAAATGTGTATTTACCGTAATTAAGCCTATGTACACATTGCATTGTAAAAAAAGAAAAATCGTAGTGACGCTAATGGCAGTGAAGTAAATACACCGACACACAGGCAGAACTGTTACTCAGATTAGCCCATTTTACTGAAAATGGCTAATGAGCCCGACAGTTGCTACCCAGGCATGGAAATGCTGAAAAGAATGCCTGGAAGTCATGCAGGCACATTTGTGGATACACACTCACACATATTAGACTCTGTTATGCAAAATGACACACACCTTTTCTCACACGCTCCTTCTTATTCACTCAGGCAGGCATACACTCACACATACACACATGGCTGCAGTCACACCATGACACCACATTTACACATACATGCACACACACACACACACACTCATAATACATATTAATTGTGACAATGGTAATTACAGGAACTCCGATTCAGTTCTCCTTTCATCTTTGGTTTTCATCTCATGGTTTTCTTAGTCGAGGCCAGATCTTAACAGTGTTGCTGAAACAGACAGAACCAATAGATTATCTGAGCAGAGAGATTTAATGCAGACTCTTATCTAAATCCCTGCTAGGCTTACACAGGAAGAAAGTTAATGAGACACAAACAAAGGAAACATAAAGCAAGTGAGCAAACCTGCATGTGCTCTCAGTACATACAGTGCTGTTTCTTGCATTGCTTAGTTACCTCCGCCAATGAGGTTATGTTTTCACCCCTGTCAGTTGGCTGTTGGTTGGTTTGTAAGCAATATTACTCGAAAACTACCTGCCATATTACCATGATACGTGGTGGAAGGATATGGTATGGGTCAGGAAAGAACCCATTCAATTTTGGTGTGGAAACAAAACAGGAGTTACAGCAAGACTGTACAGAAAGGCATAGCAGTGATATCTGATGGTAGTAATAATGTGTTATTTTTACATCCTCAAACTTCTATATATTCCTTCTAACTACACTTTAGTCATACTTCTTTCCTTGTGTCTTCCATATTTCTGTCCTTCCCTCTTTATTTTAAGTCTTTAATGTCTCTGTGCTGCTGGCCCCGCACATGAGGTGCTGATACAGATGGTTTGCTATGTGTGTGTGCGTCAGGGTGATTGAGTGCCAGCAAATGCCCTTGTATGTGTGTGTCTGTGTGTGTGTGATTGCATTTTCTGATGCAGCTAAAACCTCAGATCAAAGAGTGATATAAATCTCAGTATGATCTAATCGCAAATTAACTCCGACCATGCAAAGCAGAGAAAAGATAACAGAGTGTAATGTTTTTGTGTGTGCGCAAGTGTGTGTTTGTGTGTGTGTGTGTCATGCTTTAGTGTTACTAGACATGTCTTTATTGTACAGATTATAACATAAAAACTGTGTGTGTGCCGACTTGCTTTGAGTGGGACAAGGACAAAACGCACACACACACACACACATACACCCTCTGTGTAACTGCACACTGCAGCTGATTTTGCATTAGAAAGCACCTGAAGTTGAGCAGATTTCTAACTTCTGATGCAGACAAATTTTCCACAGTAAAACGTTGACTCACTTGGTTTTCACGCTTGGCTGTAATCGACTTTGCTGCACAATGAACATGAACGTCAGGCTCTGTGAAGCAGCAGCTTCTTTTAAAGATGACTGTAAGAAAAATGTAGATTTAACAAATGATAAGAAACGGCAAAAAATAATGTAGAAAGTGCAAAAAGACAAAGTAGTGTCCCATGCACAAGATCCCAAATGATTTCACGTTGGTTTTTGGAGTGTTGTGAATTCCTCTGCCACTAGTCTTAGCTGCTTAGAGTGCTGAGGGCAAAAAGACAAATTACTTATTCACCACTGTGGAGAATGCAGACAGTGACGGAGAACAGGAGAAACAGAGCAGAGGCTAGGAGACATTCAACATTTATACGTTCTTATTGTACTACAGCTGCTGGGGAGAGACAGAGAGGCAGTTTTGTATTGCCTGGGATACTGAATGGTTCAGGTAAGTGATGCAAGTTTACATCATGATGTTTTTTTGAATTTTATTCGGAAGTTAGTTTCAGGATGCATTTTCCAGAGATCTGAATATAAGTATTGATAGCAATATCAAAAACATGTACTAATTTGTGTATTTGCAGTGAGTCCAGTACATTTAAAATTTTAACTTTAGATTTTAGGATTTACAGACCACACACATTTTATGTTGATTAATGCAAAGAAAAACAACTGACACATTGGATCCCACTTTCACTGTGATCTGGTCATGAGGTCCAGGAATTGGCTGTATAATGTGTTTTATATTTTTCTTTAACCAAAATTTGTTGCCGTGCCCTGAATTCAAGATTAAAAGTGGCTTTGTCATCAAAAGACACTTGACTTGACCTTTACATGTAATAGTACCTCCATGTGTGTATGTGTTTGCGGATACACTTTTTGAAACACATATACTGTAGCTTTTAACTATAGCAGTGGTCAGGTAACTAACCACCATACATAGCTGCTGCTTTGTGTTTCTTCTATCAAAAAACTAAAAGTATCAGCCAATTAACATAGACTATATTAAGAATCAAAACGTACCTTTATTCTAATCTAACATGGTTGAAAAGACAAGATTTAAGGTTGTTTACATTTCATCCTCACATATAAACATGGTAATCGTCTGAGAACAGGGCAACACAATAACCTCATGTGTTATCACTCATGTTTCTGCTCCCCCAGAACAAAGACATTTTCTCTCAGGAGGAGCTTTTGTGGCTGAGCCTCTTCAGACTCTTCTGTCTGTGCATCCACTGACACAGGCACAGGGGTGGGACGAGCATGACCCCTTTTACCAGCATTGATAACGGGTTTCCAAACCACCCACATATAGCCCTGGGAGTACATTGTAACTGTATCCATGGAGTAATGCTTTAAAGTTTTGTAAAAGCAATAGTTATATAGTTATATAGTATACATTATCTTGCTGAGAGGTATACGAACAAACCTATTTCACCTGACAGAAGTATTTAAAAGTGAAATGGAAGTAAAGCCCAACAGTTTCTTCATCTTTTTGGTTTTAAGTAAAATGAAATCCCTCAGCAGCTATTGGTCCAAACCCGTCACCACTCCGCTCTGCTAATACTGATTCATCTTTGGCTTGCACTTTTACTGTATTTCTACAGAGCCTCTACTCCTGGTACTTTGTCTTTCCCATGACCTCCCTGTCTCACTTTTTCCACTTTGTCTTTCGCTGTCTAATTGGCTTTAGAAGGGGGTCCCTGCTATCAGGTAGTGATGTCAATGAAGGTGCCTGTTTATCTGGAATAGGGAACAGTGAAAAGGTAAAACAAGTGGCCAAAATTTAAGAAACAAAGGCCTGTTCTCCCAGCAGTGTTGCAATTAAAAGCCTCTTTGATGAGCATACCTTCACAGCTTTTGCTTTCTGTGAAAAATAATCTATAAAGAGAATAATTCTTTCCTTTTTTCACAAGATCTTCTGAAATGGCTCTGACAAAGTTACTGGTTCCCCTTTAAGAACGAGGTACAAAAGTGGATTGTTATGAAAATCCAAGCAAACCATCAAGAAACAAAATAACTGCCAAGCATGATTTCATCAAAGTCTACAGGACTGTCTCCAAGCAGCTTGATGTCCGTGTGACCACAGCTACTAATGTTATTAAGATGTTGGGCTGTAAATGTTGCCAACCTCACTGGATTTGGGGACAAATCAAACCCAGATTAAAGAAGGATTATTTGAGCAGTGAAACAATTTACTTAAGAAACAAAATACTCATGAAAGAGGAAGGCCCTGGACGAGCACACTTTTGAAAAAGAAAAGAGCCTGACTGGAGTTTGCTGAAATGCAAGTTGACAAGCTGCAATGCTTCTGGGAGAATGTCCTTTGGACAGACAAAAAAAACAAGAGCTTTCTGGTAAGTCACATCAGTTCTGAAGTGTCCTGCTGTGAGTCCTGATCCTAATCCAACAGAACATCCACGAGAAGAGCTGCAACTCACAGTTGTGAGAATAGACGCATGGAACCTGAGAGAACTGGAGCAGTTTGTTTTAGAGGAGTGGGACAATCTGCCAGCTGAAGCTGGAAAGTGAGGAGGTCTCATTAAGAGCTACACAAAGAGCTTTTTCACATTGAACATCAAAGAAAACATGTGTTTTTGTTTTTATGGGGAACAGAGGGTTTCAATTATATTTTAGAGGTGATCTTGTTTACAGACACCATTTTAGCGGATTCACCATGTTATCTCACTGTGTTGCCTCTATCATTTTGGACTTTAGGATTTGTAATTTTTTTCTAACAAACCTTTGAAACCTATGAAGAAAGTTGAATCCCCTTTAATTTGTGCCTCCCTTATGTCTTCAGTCTTCTGCCTCGCCCCTACTTTGTCCCTTTCACTCGTTTCCTGTCACTTCCCATCTCTCTCTCTCTCTCTCTCTCAATCTCTCTCTCACTCTCACTCTCTCTCTCTCTCTCTCTCTCTCTCTCTCTCTCTCTCTCGTACCCAATGTCTTCATGTCTTTGGTGGGCTCCAAGGTCATATTAAAGATTCATCCAGTCTTTGGTTCTGCAGTCAAATATTGATAGAGGCTGACGCTGCTGTGACTCTGTACACCTAAGGGTTCCATTCGGCATGTGCTCACACATACATGCACACACATGCACATTTTTGAATGTTCATACACCTAAAGTGCACACAAATACCAATAAAACATGTGTACATATACTAGCAAGAGTAAACATAGGTTGTCAGACATATACACCTTTTTCATTGCATAAAATGTATTACTCTGTTAGTGTTTTATGACTAGTGTGACATTCAGACACATTTGTTGTGTCACTTTTGATGCTCGTAGGTTGTAACATTTTCATGAAGCTATATCAAACTTTTTTCTAAATACAGAAAGTAATTTGTTGGGGCACTAAAGCACCTTGTTATACATTTCTATAGCTAATATGCTCAGCATTATACCAACAAAGCTGCTGAAGAAGAAAACTGCAAGCTAGTGGACATGAACGTTAACAATACTGGATTTGAAATATTTAGGAAACAGGCTTTGCAGATTTTGCTGTCCATCAGCAGTCTTGATATCCACTGCATATACTAGTTTTCCCTGAATGGATGTCTTAGAAAATGTGCATATTTCTTGTGGTTACATAGCTTGAATATTTATATACAGTAATTGTCTCTGCTTTGCTGTGATTAGAATTTGACGTGTGCAGGAACATGCACAAATCTCACTCATGATTTTCAATGCAAATTACGTCTAAGTCTGATGTTGATACTCTTCACTTGAGAACAAACTTCTCTGTGAAGCTGGAGGCCGCTTGTGTCCACGGGTTCTACTCATCATATTTGTATATTAATACTGTCTGGAAGTTGAAATGGGTTAGAAGAAATTACTTTTAGGATAAGATGCCTTTAAAAAAATCAATATGTCCTCAAATGTATCTGGAGGAACTGTTTTGCATGTTATGTTCACAACAAAGTAGTCGTATAGTTAGTATAGTATATGTTTAGTTTTTCTCATAACCGATGGGCAATTAATGGCTGCTTATATCTTGACTTCATGATATTTATTTTTATTTATTTTACAGAAAAGGATAAAAAGTAACATAATACTTGCAATTAAAATTCATGAATGGAAGTAGAAGCCAGGATAAAGTCTTTTTTTCATTTGTCCACTTGCATGCTTGCTGAGGTCAGTGGTCTAGGTTAGTTTAAGGTAAAGATGAGGCAAGTAGTGGTTAGAGTAAGATACTGAATGCAAGTCTTCTTATGGTCCCCCAAAGTGACCTGTGATAATTTATGTGTGTGTGTGTGTGTGTGTGTGTAGGCGTGTGTTCTTGACACTAATGGATTTGGACAGGGGGCCCAGGGGAAAGAGACCATATACGGGCCTCTATTAATTACCTCCTTAGCACATGCACACACCCAGAATACCCAGAAAGACCTAAGCATGCAGTAATCTACGCTATCACTGTCACACCTCTAGATAAGGGTGCACACACAAGGTTATAAGGTGTAATTGATTCCTGTGGTCAACTGCTTTCCGAAATATTTCCCTCTCTTTGTCCAAATTTCCCTCATTTTGCTTGTTTTCTTCTCTTTTGGCTTTAAATGATCAAATCCTCTTTCTCCATCTCTCTCTCTCTCACACACACACACACACACACACACACACACTCACGCCAACACACACACATACATTTAGTTCCTCTGTCCGTTCCCTCTGTTTCTATGTCTTTATCTCAATCGCTTTCGCAGTGGAAGGCATACATTTATTATAGCATGATGAATTATAAAAACACAGCTTCACAGCAGGATTCACACAAATCTTTAATGCACACACGAATATGTACATTACCACACGCACACATGCATGAATAAGCACACGTATGCAGCGGCAGCACTAATAAATGAACCGATTACATTTGCATTGGACAAATACAAAGACTGGAAATAAATTAATGTTGGAACACCTGCCTTATTCATAGAGAGAACACATATGTGCAAGAAGAAATACACACAGGATCAGCCTCTCACACTGCTGTACAGCAATATCCTGACAAAATGCAAAACACACACAAACACCACAGATAAATGTACATTCAAGCACACTGCTATTTACACACATGAAAGGGGATACTGAAATGTAATGACAGAAGATAAAAAAAGGTCAATCTATAAAATATGACGCATGATCCACTCACAAATTTCCATCCAGATTAGTGATGCAAGGTTATCTGTCAGCTAAATCTAAATATTGCATCACTTGGTGAACTTGAACTTCAATTAATTTGTACTTATTACATTTGCAAGGCAATGAATGTTTGATTTGAGAATTTAACATAGTTTTTATGTTTAGATTCATAGTTTTTACACAATGACCACCCAAAACTGAGAGAAACCTATACACAACACATGTGAATATGAGCAGTTTGACAAGATTATATATATTTACCAAATATTTTAGAAATAACCAGTGGTTGAATATTCCTCTGTGTCCCTGTGTAGGTTTGAAAAATTGCATCACTCTTCAGAACTTTAATCATCAATCATTAATCATCAATTAAAGTTCTGTTGATGCAGATGATATATCTGTAAATGAAACTGAAAACTGATGGAAGCTTATCAACTTTTGTAGATCACTTGCTGCTTAATTTATTTATCACCAACACAGCAGTTTTGGTATATACCATACCTACAAAAACATTTATTCTGTTTATCACTACAACTTACATCAGGTTCTTAAATTTTCTTGTCTCGTCTTTGAGACGCCGGACTGGAGCTTTTAGAAGATGTAGTAGCAGAGAGTGGACGCCATCGACTTTTAATGGAATCTGCTCTGTCACACATGAGCAACTTGTATCTTTTGAAGCCCCAGACCAGAATCAGCCCTTCAGGGTCAAAGCAGTAGTTTTAGTTTGGCTCACCGAGCCAGAGAAGTTAAAAGTTAGGATGACACGGCATGCGTGCTGTGGGGCTCCACAGGTGATCTTGAGCCTACCCCATATCTGAAGTTATTGATATGTGGTGACTGGAATGTGTAATGGCTTTTCAACAACCTCCTCCCTGAAGAATGTTCATACACATGTCAGCCAATCACATGCTTTGTCCAGAGAAGAACACCTGACAGTGTTGCAGGTGATGTCTGTGATGAAGACTGAAGAAGACACCATAATACAAGAAGGTAATTGGCTTGAGTCACAAGTTTCAAAGACAATTTTTGACATCATCAGACATTAGGATAAGGCATCACAGAGCTACCCAGAGGAATGGGACACTCTTCAGTATGAAGACAGGATGGCATTTTCACATCTCATTAAAGGGGGGCTGTCTCTGGATACAGAGAGGTGACTTACTCCCAGTCAAGCCCTGCAACACAGTTTTATCACAATTGGCCACCTGGACAATCACATGTTAACACCAGCTTTTGTAAAGCTGCTGCTGATGGGTTCATGACTGACGACACACTGATTCGGATGAATTGACCCTACTAGACCATACATGATGCAATTTAGATTTTTTATATAGACAGCTCCCCAGGTTTGGTCAATAGATCCATCTACTCCTATTTTCTGTTAGAAATATTGATACATTGAGAGATCCTGTGATCACTCAGACCCAGTGGTGAAGATAGAGTTGTTGACAAGTTTCAGGGATAAGGATGATGCAGAGCTACCCCACCAACTCCTGTGATGTTGGCTCATACACATTAAGTTTCAGAGACAAACGGCCCAGCAATGTCCTGACGTTCAGACAGACATCTCCAGCGATGAAGAGTCAGCCGCTGACGGAAACTGTGATGAAGCTGTTGTGACAGTGCTTCAGTCACCAGAGCTTCAGAGGGCTTAGTGTCAAACAATGTCCGTTCCGATGGCATTGACATGAGTAGAACTACTTATGCTGTTGGACCATCATGGGCCACTGACACACATGATGGAGTCAGACACACTGTTACTCCCACTCATGAAGAGCCACGCACTGCAGCTACTTGTAATTATGGCAATCAGACACTGCTTCTTTGCCAATTGTCAGTGTTACTTGTGATGGCAGAGCTGCAGCTGCTGCTGGTCCCAGTGATGGAGCTTCAGCTGGTGCTAGCTAAGCTAACACAGCTGCATCCAGCTGCAGCCACAACTCATGTTGCTGCTACAGCTGCTGCTAATGCTGCTGTTCTGTACTTTGAGAGTCCACAAATGCTTCCAGTTTGTGAGAGGGAAAACTCATTTAGTTTTTCGCATGTTGAAAGAACTAAGCTGCATCGACTGTAAAAATTCACCCAGACATACAGTCTGAGTGAAGAACATCTACTCTCTGATTGCCAGGCACCCTGAGAACCCCAAGTGGATGATTTTTAGAAACGATCAGGGAGATGTTAAGAGGAGCAAGGCTATTTGGCTTCTTATAAACAACTGAGATCTACAAGGCAAGCCTGGATGGACAGAAAACCAATATGCTGTTTGCAAGATCTGTCTTGAGCATTGACAGCAACATAAAAAAGTTTGAGAAAACCACTACTTTTTAAAAAACCTCTCTAAATCCAGAAATATTTACCAGTCATGCTAATCAAAAATGTCTTTGATTTTGGGGAAAAAATAATCTCATCAGTTGTTACACCTGTCAGTTTGAGTTATTTTTCACTATCACAAGACAGGCAGGTACTGCAAAGACAAATGAAAAAGATGAAAACATCTGTATATTTGGATGTTTGCAATGAAGACGTGATGACAGTGTTTTTTAAAGGCCCTGTTTGAAGAATCACCAGTGTAAACAATAAAGGCCCCTAAATTCAAACAGATTTTGAATGGAATTGTCCTCACGTTTTGTCTTAGTAAAATGGATGAGACGACATCCAAGCAAATCTTTCCAATTTTCTAAATGGGATAACTTCTATATAGCACTGGATATTTGTTCCGACATGTAAACAAGTGTATAATCTGATGACCAGGCCCATAAACCTGGTGCTTTACTTGCCAGTATTAACCTTGTAACAGCAACATAAATTATCTCATAAATTATGGCTACAAAGGGTTAGCATTAAAGCTTGACTGACATTTTGAAAAGCAAGTTTAGGTTTTGTACAGGTTCTTTAAAGTGTGCCCGCCCCCCCACCACCACCACCTCCTTTTCCACCTACAACCATCCTCCCAAACACAGAATCCCCAAACCAATAATAAGCACATAGAAACAGCATAGAGCGCAGGGTCTTAAACAGGCATTAATAAGCGGGGTGCAGTCAAAGAGAATGTCGAGGGTGAAGAAAAAAGTGAGGCTGAGAGGAGAGATGAGGGAATGGGAGGGGAGGGGAAGAAGAGAGAGAAAGAGAAAAATCTAACATGAAGTCCTTGCTGTCAGCCAGTGTGTAATTAAGTTCTGCACTCTGTCACCATCGCTCTGTACAACTGGTAATTTAACTGGGCCTGAGCCAGGAGAGCAGATCAGAGGAGGGGAGAGCAGGGACAGGAGGACCAGAGAGGAGGAGGGAGGAGAGTGGAGGACCAGAAGGAGGCAAGAAGTTAAGAGAAGTATTAAACATTTAAGAAGAGGGGAGAGTGAGTGGAGAATGGAGGCAAGAAGAAGCAAAGGGTATAAGAAATAGGGGGATGCAGAGAAAGAAGGAAAAAGTTAGGTGGGGTGACAGCAGGAAGAAAAGGGGAGAGGACAATGGGGAGAAGGGAAGAGGAGAGCAGCACAAAGCAGCAGATAATTGAATAGAAAACTAGATTTTCCAGCTGGCTTGGACGGGGCTGCGAGTGTCTCAAAGCTGCCAGTTGGCTGTTCACATTAATTTAACATTCAGAGTTCATTCACAGAGTGGCAGGTCAGATGGCTGAGTGGCTTCAACAGATCTGACCATTTAAGTGGAAAATAAAAATGATAATTAAAGCACAAATACAGCCTTGATCCAACTGCATAAGTGTTTTCACTTCTGTTTCATGGATTGGATGTTTATATTAAGAATGAATGGGATGTTAATGAAGCACACTCTGCACAAACCTATTCTTATTGAAACAGATTTCATTACATAATTCTCAGCCATAGCCCCAGGTTGAACACACATTTTCTTCACATCACATATCTATGTTTGGACGAAGCACGACAACCCTTATTACACTGATCCAAAGGTATTCCCAAAATCCTTCAAACCAATTTCTACTGCACAATCAAAACGATTTTCCAATGTTTTCACCCAAAAAGCAATTTGTTCTTACAATGTGATCCAAAATTCATAATTGCATCAAAGGTATTCATACAGAATTGTGTGGTAATGCTTTTGTACAAAGAGAGCAAAGATGTGATCCAGTTTGGGCTGCACTCAGGAAATATAACTTTTTATGCAGATGGTTACAAGAGTCTTTGAGAATATTGGAAATATTTTCAGATCTCAGAAACAGCAATAAGTATGTTAGCCAATCTTGTCATATTTTTGAAACTATTCACCAAGGACCTTTGCAATGTATTTGTTGCAAAAGGCCTTTCTGACATGACAGAGCAAGAAAAACAGAAGAGAGCTTATAACAGTTCATTAAGGGGATTCAATCATAGGGCTATTACAACTAAAGAAATGTCTACTGTAAATAATACAAATAAAAAAAGATATAAATATACCTTTTTTCACAGCAGACAGTGTGTATTTGCGTGAAAGCAGGAAAAGAACAAGTTTCATAATTGTAAATGCAGACTGATGGACTTTGTGCAACCCTTAATGGAACATAATTAACTTAATTGAGCTATTGTAAAAGTTGGTAGTTGCACCTGTACCTTTCCTGCTGTCATGAGTCAAAGTCAGCTGTAAAAAAAGGTCTGTGGTAAAACATAAAAGGCAAAAAGTCAACCTCAAAGCCAAAAGGTCTGATCAGCCACAATCACTGAAAGCAGCTCTGTGGGCGTGCAGAGCCTTTATCTTGATAAGTTAACATGAACACGTTTTCATATTCACCCACAGTATCACATGAATTATGTTGCTTGTTCCAGCTCTTTATTGAAGCTGCGTTAAATACTCTAACTAAAGAACCACATCAAAGGAAAACAATCTAGGTTTTATCATTTCCCACATATTTTACCCATAATTCAACTGGACACATGTGCTCTACCTTTGGGAATATTCTGCTATGTAAAAAAAATATTTTTATGCATGTGGGTTACAATATAATACTAATGTTACTTTTATCACTACTATGTTTCATCTTAAACTTAATTTATGTACAGTAGCATCTTCATTCTGCTATAAAGCATAAGCCCAACATGAAATGACAAGAGATGCAAAACCAACTATTCAAACAGAGAAATTGAGAGGACCTTAGAAAAATAATGATCCTGCCGTTATAAAACACATAAAGGTCAAACATCACATACCATAAACCCAACATACCACACTAATGACAGCACAATCAGAAGATAGAAAGTCCTGGCGAAGGGATTTATTTTGCTCGGCGATGGCGGGTGTGTAGTTAAGCAACGGAGTAAATGGCTTTTCATTGTCCAGAGTCTCTGGGGACAAGACGGGGAAAAAAAAGAGAGGGATGAATCTTGGGGAAAAAAAGAGCGTGTGAGATGTGACACTGATGAATCTGCTACCAAGTCTTTGACCTCTCGTGTGAGTGTGGATATGTGCGTGTGTGTGTGTTTGCGTGCCCAAAAGAACAGTCGGAGGGGGGTAAGAGTGTGGCAGATTTGCTCCATGGGGAGTCTGAATGGACGAATGCACAAGTGGGCCTGTGTGTGTGGGTGTGTGTGAAGTGCTAAAGCATTCGACTGAAGGGCAATTAAAGGATAGCGTGTGCATGTGTGTGTGTTTAAACGGTGGCGAGTGTGAGGCCGCAGTGCTGTGTAGCTGTGTATCGACATTGTAATTACCAATGAATAATGTGCCATATGTGTGTGCATGGATACCTGCATGTGTGTGGATATTGAGGCTTGGGGAGACTAGCTATTGGCATTCTAATTAGACTGAATGATATACTCTCCCTATTAAAACAAAAGAAGAGCTGTACATGGTGGCAGTTGGGCCATACTGCAGTGTTAATTAAACCACCATGTTGGTGCTGCACTGCTGCTATAGAATTTATAGGGAACGTACACTCACCACCGACAAGCCTCCCCATGTAGCTACAAATGCTTGTATCAAGTCTCACAATTGCTTCATTAAATAATAAAGAAACCATTGGACTTGTTGGGGAAGCTTCCTCACTTTGTTGCTGAGAGTTTTATGAAAAGATCACTATCACACTAATGTCTGTGTTAAGAATAAAGCTTCTTCTCACTTATCTAATGGCAATAAAGCAATTAGATTTATTGTGAAAATGTCTAAACGTTTGTGGCCAAGAAATGCAATCTGTAATGACCTCTCCATATTCAAAATGTGCAATATATCCACAAGGTATAGGTTGTGTATTGCATTCTGAAAATCCACCGACATTCTTTACCTGTTGATCTCACAATAAAGTCAAATGAGGGAAACTAAAAGGATAATTATGACACTTAACCTTCTGAAAGATAATGTCTAAAAGAATCCAATGCAAGCTGTAAGGGTTAGATTTGAATTAATATGAATTACATTTAGGTTCTAGAAACAATGACTGCTCTTCTTTTTGGTCAATTGTGTTTAGGCCACTGGATACATTAGAAGGAAAGCTTTATAAATTGTTAATACCTTTATTTCAATCTGTTGTCGCAAATTTTTCAACATCTCTCGCCACATTTTTCAGTATGTATCTGATGTCGCCCTCCTCCCCTCTCACTCTAGTGTCTTCTTGCTGTCGTTGCCCTCCCACTCCTTTTTTTTTGCCCCTCGTTCATTTACAATAGAACTTGACAGGGAATCATTAGCTGCATAATGAAAAGCAGCAGAGCAGTAATATACACTGTCACTGTCTATTACAGCCTCCTTAGCCTACAGACCTTGAATGCAAATGAAGCTATACTGTATAATGTTCAGTTCAAGTCTGAGCTGTGGTTCAGATGCTTTTAGGAGGCAGACAGTTATTGTTTTTGGCTCCATGACATTTGAAAAAACCAAAGGTTTAAAATATACAGCAGATAGTCTGATGTGTCGGACTCTGACTCTATCTCTATTTTCAAAGCTCAAGAAAGTCAGATCTGATACTTTAAGAGTCTTGATAATGTCAGGAACAGTTTGGCTGAGAAATAAAATCAGGACTCGTTGTGTTTTAGCATCAGTGGGGCTCTGTCCTTTATATGAAACCTCTAAATGAACACTGACAGATGTTATCCACATGTTTTGCCCCTTGCTTCAACCTGATGTGACTGTGACAGCTCAGTCTCAGCTTGGATTTGCTGTAGCTCTCATTTACTTTGAAAAAAACAAGAGGTGACTGATGAAATAGACAATGAAGTCTCTGTTTTCTGGTACAAGCTCCAGCTCAGTTCCAGAAGCGAGTACGAGTTCACCTTTGTGGAAGTTTGACCTGAAAAGTCAAGTCAATCTGAGTATGACCTGGGTTGTATAATACAGGCAAAAAACAAAAGAAAAAAGAGGTGGAAAAGTCAAAATATTGAACTACTAAACACTACTTTCACATTACATATCTATTCAACCGAACTCCTCCTATCTTGGTCCTGAAAAAACATGTGATGCTACATTTCTTGTGCAGGTTATTAATAGATTTTGAACAGATCTACCACAAATGTTGAAGGGTGCATAAGAGTGACTGTGCAGTTTGTAGCTTAGTAGTGATTCAGTAGAGAAGGAAGACGAAAAATGCTAGAATAATTATTTCTACACTTGTTTCAGCCACAGTGCAGCAGTGTTTCTATTGTTCCACTGAATACATCTGGTTGGCAAAGGGGAACTTTGGCCTGTGACTCTGTTGGTAGCTGGATGAAGATGTGGTTATTACATTTCCTTTTTCAGATTTTATGCTATTGTATAATTTCAAGCAAACATATAATACAAAATCTACAGAAACAACAAAGGTTGAAAATAAAATCAGTTGTGGTTTATTATCCTTGCAACATTGGGCCTTGATGCAGGCTGTATTTTATTGGCTTTGAATCTAATTTGAATCTCTTATTTTATCTGTTTATATATATATATAAATATAAATGTATTTTTCAACATTTGTACAAACATGTTGAAAAGATTTTGTGTTGACTGACAGGACAGAATCAGTTCAGGTTTGAGTAATGAATGTTCTACACCCGGAGGCAAAAGCTGGAGAAGTAATGTGCTGCAATATTTGAATGCCTAAAGGGTTAAATATAGCCATCGGAGTAAAACTCAAGGTTGAGTGTATTTTTTATTTTATTTTGTGACTTGGGTTCCCCTCCTCTGGTAAAATGTTCCACAATGTTTGAAGTGAGCAACTAAATCATTAAATAAAGGATATCTGGTTTTCTCCTTATGGAGACTTGTGTTTTGCCTGTTAACCACGTTAGCTGTAACATGACAATATTTCCAGGCTGCGTGGGTTTTATCTTCCAATTCTGATTTGAATGCGACTTGAGAACAAACAGCCTCTTTTACTTGTAGGACACAAGGTCCTAAATGGACATTTGCTGAGGATCCTACTTCTCAAGTCACAAATTCTTTCAGAGTGAAAATGTCCCATCTGGATACACTGGTGGCTGATAGCTATTAACACTGGAGTGTTTAATTTGTAATGTTTTATGTTATAACAATGATTCTAAAGGCCTCAGTGTGTGTGTGTGTAGACGGTACACACAGTCATCCACATACAAATAGGGGATAGAGGAACAGATAAAGTTTCACAGCTGACAAAAGCTGGAGATTGGAACAGTAATAGAGATATCAGCAAAAGCCATCATGTTCACTGTAGTGGAATGCACATCCACATAGATGAATGGAGTACTATATATGTGTGTGGATACATACTCAGAAACAAACACAGACCCATACTGAGCCGACTAACCTGGTGTCTGAGAGAGAAAGATTGGAAAACTATTAGCTGAAATGTGATCTTAGTGTCTCTATAGACATTGCAATCCTTCTGTCTATGGTTCTAGCCTCCCTCTTGCATTCCTCTGTTATGCACACATGTACGCAAACAGACACACACACACACACGCACTAGCACAAACAAAATGTATTTTCTCATCTGTGTGCCTGTATTACTGTGGTGTTATTGAGGAGCAGTGGGGCTCAGGGAAAGCGAGACTGAAGAGGTTGGGGTGAGAGAGGCAGAGGACATAAGTACCAAAGCGAGAGAGAGAGCCAGATATCTGTTGTGATTTGGGACTCATGCACATTTAGCAATTCATGCAGAGCCTGACTATGGAAAATCGTGGTTGACAATAAACTCTGTGTTTTGTGACCGCGGCTGTTTCCAGCCGGCAGCTTTGGGGGCATTTCACAAAGAGAAAAGACAACAAAATGTGTCGACAAGAGTCGATGTTCCAAAAAACATGAGACTCTTCAGTATAGTGTTTATAGGGTGTACAAAGCAACCTCATATTGGTGCTGTAAAATCCAAGTTCAAGAGCTGAAGTCAGCTTAGATATACTTTACCACCTCCATATAGTACGGTTATGAAATGTTTTCATTGTGTAATAGACTAAAATGAATACTTCAAATTAGCTGTTCAGAAAATCCTGTCTGGATCAGTCACATTGAAATATATGAAAACATATATTGTACATTGTACATGTATCCTAAATAAAAACATATCATTTCAGTGGTGATATTAATTTGGAGTGTAAATGAGACAAATGAAATGTTTGCAGCTGACAGACGTTGACAACACTTCACTTGGCTCCCATTCAGTCTTTTAGTTGCTTAAGCCAGTGTGCCAATATATTGATTGTATGTTGAAAACTATCGGATTAATTGTCATTGTCCACAGAAGATGAATCAGACTTGTACTGCTCAACATGTATAAAGACTCTAAGAAGTCTTTGCTACATAATCTGGCCTTGCTCTCAGAACAGAAAGCCTCAAAGAGCCCTTAAATGTCCTACATTTATTGACTATGTAGTAGTCCTACAGGAAGATGTGCCTCCTTGATAGATCCTATACAAGTCATTTGTAAATTGTGTCTCATTAAGTTAGTGCATGGTTAGCATTAAACTGACAATTAAACAGGAGGTGTTAATAATCAAAGAGACTGTGGCAGCTCACTATATTCTAACTTTTCCCAACAAAGTTTTGTAGAGAGACAAACATTTCTTATACTTCTGATAATAATGCAACAGATCTCTGTTTTGTGCGGTTGCTTCATTGTAGAGCTATATGCAGCACTCTGTGCTCATTTTCTCTCACTCTCTCAGTGCATCATCGCCCGTCAAAACAGACACAAAGTATTTACCTTCCTCTGCAGGCAAGCAGAATTCAACAGATATACATTAAAACTCAGGTGAAATATAATTTTCTCTATGATCCACAATGTTTATCTGTCAATGTCAAAAACGTACGCATTTCCAAAACTTTCCGAACTTCTTTCAAAGTCAAAGTACTCCAACATTTCACTTTCTGAATCCATTCATTTGTTCTGACAGGTCCTTGATTGTTATCGACAGACCGGAAGATGCACATCTTCATACTTTAGTGTCCTGACTTTTAGTTTAGTGCATAATCCGACTTGTATTCAAGGAAATGCAGTCGATAAACCAGCAGCTCCGCCACCAGTAGCAGACACAGTGCCCGTGTGAACAACAGACAACTGACACACAGCTGCTCTGTGGCGCAGCGGCAGCCAGTGTGTCCAGAGCGTTACAGGGATCTAAATTGAAGACTCTATGATTGACGGGTTGGTGACCTCTGGTTTATAGCAACATTATTGAAAATGTAACTGATGCCTTGCAGCTACCTACTGGTCTTGCATGCATGGTAAATAGATAGATAGGCAGACAGACAGGCATGCAGGCCTAACCCTTGGCATTTCACAGTTATAGTAAATGAATCATAAACCTCCCACCTATTTAAATTTCTTTTCTGTTGGTGTAACTGGAGAAATCTCTTTGATGCATGGTAGGCGATTGGTTGTCCATCCAGTGCAGTCATGGCTTCCACTCCTTCCTGAAAATCGAGAGCTTCTTTGATCACTTCACTCTTCAGCGTTACACTGAATTACACTGCATTAAACTCAACTAGCAGTTCACGAGGATTATGACTATCTGAGTGTGTTGTTGGTGTGTTTCACCTTGTGCGTGTGTGCACATGTTTGTGTGTATGTACTTGTGTATGTGTTTTCTTCTACCGTGTGTCAGGACCTTCCAGGCAGCATCACACTGTTGCTGCACACTGTTGCTGGTCTTCAGTTCTGATTACACACTTCTTAATCATGGCTTTGGATGTTCTTTGAACCACCTCTTCCCTACAGGGACATCACAAAAACACGCACACACACACACATATTATTATACTATTTTATAGGGTAGTACAGGGGGGCGGGGGGGGGTCTCAGTCAGTAGATAACAAGAGTCAGTACATAACCACAGTTTGCTAAATTTCAAGATGACTGCAACAGTTTTAATATTGATTGACTTAAGTTACATAAATCTCACCTGATTCAGTGTCTCCACCACTACATAAAATAAAGTGAGTCTCAGTGTGTGTCTGTGTTTGCCCCGTGCAGGAAGAAAGCCAAGGGCAAAAGGGGATTTATATTAGAATATGTATAATTATACTTTGTCACTGGCTATAGCTGGTTGTGAGCTTTTTAAAATATTGACAAACCCACAGAGACTGTCTTAAGCCGTTTTCAGACTGGGGCCACACTTCAGGTGAGGGGTGGTGCAGCAGGCTGGATGTAGCGTATTCATTCTGCTGAGGAGACCACGTGATTTTGTTAACAGCTCACATAGGTGTCAGCTCTTTTCACCACAAACTGTATTTTCACCTAGAAACTAAAAATGTAGTTGCATGTTGCTAGCACTGTCAACCTTAGCCACTCTTGGCAAACCAATTTAACATTAACCTGCAGATTTGCTTCCATTAACTCTGTTGAAGGTAGAGGTGCTAAATTTTGAAAGTTCCATTTTTCTTGGCGGTGTTTTCAATTTAATTTGAAGTTTATTTTAATCCACAGGGAAATTAGTCATTGGTAACACACCTAATTGTGATTGCTTGAGTCACTTCTTTAATTATGACTAAGGTTATGGTGAAGTTTGTCATAAATATTATCAAACTGTAGTGCGTGTATGCAAAATAATTTATCTTTTGCAGAATAACAGACGCTTTAAAGTTGCTATGTTTTTTCCTCCATTTTTTTAAATGCACTTATTCGTTGTGTGTATCTGGATAATGTGTTTATATTCTGTGTGGACTGTGTGTTTGCACGTAATGTGTGTACTGTGTGTTTGTGTGTGTGCACAGTGTTAGCGTAGTGTGTATGCGTAGTGTGTATGCATACTTTCTCATTGAATATGAGCCACTTTTCCCTTCTGACCATTTTTCAATTAAAAAGCACTAATATCCCCAAGACTGCTTTGCCCTAGTTATTAGACAACCACACACACACACACACAATATCCAGTTTATCTGAGTGCTGTGCTGCCTTCAGCATCTTATGCCAAACTGCTTAACTGCATAAGTGCAAGTGTGTGTATGTGTTTACTGTTTTCAGCAGCACACATTTCCCTTTGTCCCTGTGCACAGTATGTCTGTTTGTATTTATTTGCACCTGTGCACACGTGTGTGTCTCTGTCTTTTGGCATGTTCTCACTCAGTGTATATGAGTCAGTGCTGTCTTCACTTGCCTGCTCTCGTGTGTTGTATACGTCCCTGTGTGCACCTCTCTGTCTCCTGGGGAGGCTGTGGTTGAGGGGTAGATCGGTCATTCTCCAACCAGAAGGTCGGCAGTTTGATCCCAGTCTTCCCCATCTGCATGCTGAAGATGCTGAACTGCTCAATTGCCCTGAATGAATGTGTGGGTGAATGGGTGAATGGCAATCTGAACTGTTAAGAGCTTTGAGTGGTCATCACGACTAGAAAGGCGCTATATAAATACAGACCATTTACCATTTACCATCCTTAGGCCAGTAATTGTTTAGGTTGGCGGAGCGATTACTTGCTACTCCTTTCCACATCCTGGAGTGACACTGAGCAAGACACTGAAGCCTAAGTTGCTGTCAATGTCCAGGTGTGTGTCACCATTGTTTTATGGGTGAAGCAGATGCTGAAGTGTTAACAGCCAATTGTAGCCAGGACTGCATATTGAAGTGTACCACCTAAAAGATACTTATTATTTCATCTAATACGTCTTCATTTTACCCAAATCCTCTCCCATTGTTCACAAGCTTATGGCAGAACCAGTACATAACTTAGCTAAGCATGTAATATGGATTATTTTCAGAATAAAGAGGGACACTGTATTATTGCAGTTACTACAAGCTCTCTGAGAGTAGAGCAAAAACACAAAACAAGGTTTTAAACCCTTAAAAACACAGTTTTAATACAGTTTGTAGGGTTTCCCCCTAAATCATTATTCTTTCTTTGCCCACATGGCTTAACAAATAAATATGTGTGTCATCAAAGTACTCGTGTTTTAAGTCACACTTTGAGAATTAAAGTGGGTGAGGTGGGCTTGGGCTGCTCTGCCTTTCTGACATTTTTGGCCTATTTCCTCAGAGGCTGTAACATCTCACATTTTAAGGAGTGTAGTTCAAAATGATGTCTACAAAGATTCAAGAGTGTTTATTACTGGAATCAGTGTCACACTGTCTTTTTGTGATATGTGAATTTGAATGAGTTAAGGATATTTAGGAACGGGTTCGACTTTTGAAATAAAATGTCACTTAGGTTCAAATAGTTAAAGGGAATTTAACATCAAAGTGTTTTCAGATGCTGGGGAGTAGTGCTGCTTACAGCTTGCAAAATGGAGCCTTTTATGGGTCCAGAAGGACTGTTTGGTAAATTGTCCATGGGTGTTAGAGTGATTTGTCATTATATTTTACTAAAATAATGGTCATTCAACTGTATAAATTTGACACATATTTTATATTATATTAAATTATACATATATTCATTCATTCACTTTTTCTCTCCCTTTCTGTCACTCTCACGCTGACACACAGGCACCGACTCAGCTGACGTCTCTGACCGGCTACAGTTTAAACATTTTAAACGTACTTTAAAAACTCAGAGACCTGATCTGATGTCAGAGCCGGTGCTGTTTGGCAGATTAGACAGGAATCCCACACCAAAGAAAAACTGATTGACAGGGGGAAGAAGAATTATTATATTCTATCCTTTCAAGTGTCAAACTGGATTCACAACATCATGTCTGCTCAAATCCAATTAGCATCACAGGACCACACGGCTCCTGGGATTTCCGTTTCAACATATCTACTTGAAATAACCTGATGATTTTCTGTCCGAAGTAAAAACTAAATAAAGTCGAGAGTAGAAAACACCTTCCTCATTGATGTCCTCATCGCTCTCTCTGCCTTCCTCTGTAACGAGGTTCTCCTTAATTATATTTTAATAGGCTGGGAACAGCTGCTACTGGTTTACCTCTCAGCTCATCCCCTTTGTAATATCTGCCTCATCCCTTTGCTCAGCCACCTCTACCTTGTTAACTTCTCCGCGCTGTCCTGTCTTTCTCCTGGCTCACATTTTAGAATCAGGCATCTTCAAAGTATACATGTTTAGATGTTGAAGTTTTAGGATGAATGTGAGATTTGATCTGCTTCATAGTTGTTCTTGTTAAAAAACAAACAAACACGGTCATAGTCCTACAAACACACACACACACACACACACACACACACACACACACACACACACACTAAGGTAGTGAGTTTGACGGTCCTAATTAGATACTCCGGGGAAAAGAAGACACTCAACTGTCTGATGCTTTACAGCAATTAGCCTATATCGATCTACCAGAGAGAGAGAGAGAAAGAGAGAGAGCAGGATAAAGACAACAAAAGAGACACACATGAAAAAAATGAACACATCATCACACATAATCAGTTTTCACGATCACAATCATCTACTTCACCAGCCACACACACAAATTAAACTCTTCACTTTGAACCTGTTGTTACACACGTTTGAAAAGGTGGTGATCAATTATGTTCTTCTGTGTGTGTGTGTGTGTTTCCGTTTGGAATTGACTATACAGAAGCCTCACAGACAAAAGAATAATCCATAACCAGTGATATAATAACCTTTAATTGGCACTTTAAATGGACTAATCTTAAACTAAGCTTTCTGATCTTGAAATAAGGGGATAATCTCTGACTGGTTGATAATCCAATAGTAGGATTAACAGTTCATGCAATTCATGTGGAGGACCCGGTCACAGTGGAGTGATAAAGATGGTGTGTGTGTGTGTGCATATATGCGCATGTGTGAGAGACTTTAGTAAGTGTGTGTGCATATGAATAGGTCAGTCCCTTTTCCAGTCGACCAATCGTGTGTCATTGTGGGTGTGCATCTGAGGCTGTGTGTCAAGGTGACTGTCTAGGGGTTAATAACTAGTGACCCAGAGAAGGGACCAGGATGGGGGCTTAAAACACACGCACACATACACACACACACACACACACACACACACACACTCTCTCTTTGAGTCAACAACAATATAAAGAAATTAAGTGAGTCTCTCTCTCGGTGTGTATGTGTGTGTGTTAAAACATCAGGCTACTGGTTGGCAGTTTGAATATGTTCTCTGAACTTTTTGCAAAACCTTGATTCTATATATAATTATACTTAAAGGAATGCAGAAATAAAACATTTTACTTAAAGCACAAACCTCAACATTTTGTTCTCAAAATATCAAAATTACCATGTGTTGTTTTTGGTACATTTGCTGTTGTTATTGTGACTCTCTGGCATCTATAATGGCTGATAATGTTACAACAATGTCAAGATTTCAGGTAAGGGTACTGATGAATTAAACAAGATATAAAGTGTGTTTCATTAACTTTCTCCTGGGCTATTGGGTGGACAGAGGCACTGCTAGCTGTTTCTTCGTTTCCAGTCTTTAGGCTTTACCAAGCTAAAGCAATCGACAAAGCTCTATACTGTGCTATTGACACAGACAGGAGTGGTCTTTTCCTCTTGCTCTTGGCTTGAAAGCAAATAGGTATATTTCCCAAAATGTAAAACTATCCCTATGTTGGTCTGTCAGGTATGTCTGGCTTATGCTCTAAAGCACAATACACCACCAACATTTTCCTTCAGCCATGGTTGTAGTTCCTTGACCCTTTGTTTTTCAGCATAGACAATACTTGACTCTTTCTTTGAAGCCTGTGTTTCTGTAAAACGACAACTGCATAATGTCAGGGTGAGTCTGTGGTTCGGGTTTTATTTCATGGGTATTTTCTAGCCAGACCACAACATTCTACTCAACATTCTGCCAAACTGGGCAAGATGACACTATCTACTGCAATTGCACTTATGGGTGCTATTAAAGTGCAAAATGAAATTAATGTGGTAAAAATGTTTGAGGTTATATAGGAAACCTTTAAAAACCTTTGTCAACCGTGGGAATTCTTGTAAACAACTGTTCTTACTGAGTCAATTCTCTTTTGATTAATTTGCTGAGGAAACCGATCAGCATGTAGCAAAATCTAGGATAAATAAATCAGTGGCTTCATGCATGGACCTCATGTCTGTGTGTGTGTGTGTGTGTTCAGAGAGTAGTGTTGTGTGCCAATAAAAGCATACATGCACACAATGCTCACACAACGGGGTAATTAGATTCATGTTTTAGTTCAGGCTTTTTCGTCTGGAACCTCAGAGTCCATTTAACACTGGAAATAGCTGCAGGTTAGGAAGCTAAAACACTGGCATGTATATGTGCGTGTGTATGTGTGTGTGTGAGTGAGTGCCACCATGCACATCAGTGTTTTAGAGTAGTAGGTTTTTGTACGTTTTGCCCCCCAGTCTAATTGAGTTTTCAAGGAGTTCTTATCCTTTAAGAGAATAGTGCAGTTTGTGTGTGTTTGTGTGTGTGTGTGTGTGTGTGTGTGTGTGTGTGTTTGGGAGGGTAGAAGGTTACATGCATCTTTTGTGTTTATGCTTTATGTGTTTCTGTACATATACATGGTTGTGTTTTCCACTTTGGTACATATTTTATTCATTTTATCTATTTTTTTAAATTTATTCGGTCAAAATATTAACTAAATCACACAATTATCTGAACAGTGTATAGTAAATTATATTGTAATTGGGTCACAGTTTACAAATAGTCTCTAAGTGAAAAAAGAAATAAATTATTCAACCATCATTTTGTGTGAAAATAATATTTTCCATTGCTACATCTGGGACCAGTACGCTGTAATTACTACCAGAAGGGGGCAGTATAGCACATAACTGCTGTTTGCTAACTGCCATTAAAAAAGGACAAGAATAAGCATCAAAAGAGAAATGAAAAGTTAATATTTCAAATAATGTAGCCTATTGTTCACATTCCAAATCTACAGTGAAGAAGCGCAACAGTTCGTAGTTTGTAATAGTAGCTTGTCTGATGATCCAACAGAGGGAGCTCTAAAAGTTAACCATCAGAATAATGTATGGCCACACCCTGTTGACCAATCAAGGTCGCAGTGCAACATTGTTCACCACAGAACTGCCCACAAAAGGGAAAACATCCTGAGTGTGATTTGAGTGGTTCCCAGTGAATCTGGAACAGTATTTATTTTTCTTGAAAATGTCTTCTTTATTGTTTATTTCCTTTAATAACAACACTTTTCATCTCCCTCCCTTCATTTGCTCCTTATTTATCTGTTTCTCTCTCTAGGGCGCTGTTTGACTCAAGAACTGTGAAATGCTTTAGATATCTCATATGCTGCTTAGGTACACATGTTTAATCAACATGCACACACTCACACACAATAACAGGCACTATTAAAATGATGTAGCAGCTTGTTGTAGCCTGGGTTTTATTTGGTGCAGATCTTGGAAAGATTCATGTGTTTAGTGTTCAGTGCTTGTGTGTGAGAGAGAGGACGTTCACTCTGGATGTTACTGTTTGTATGACCTGGCCACAGGCACCTGCCATACTGGAAACAAAGTGTGTGTGTGTGTGTGTGTGTGTGTGTGTGTGTGTGTGTGTGTGTGTGTGTGTGTGTGTGTGTGTGTGTGTCAACTTGAAAGGTCATCATCTACCCTCGATTATTTTACAGCTAAACTTCCCTCCAACTGTTTGTATCAGAGTGTGGCCTCTTTTCACAGCAACTGACATTGAACTAGACTCCACTGACTCAAACAGCTTTTCATATAAACAGTTTATGCTACCAGTGGAGAGCAGTGTACTGCTTGTGTACGTCTCATGTTGTAGTTCCATTGAAGGGCTCTATCATTTTGAAGTGGGTGTGTGTAAAAATTGGAGATGGTTTCTTCAGTCTGCTGAAGAGAAATGTTGATTGGCTTGACATTTATCATGGTTTGACAGCCTTTACACAGTGGTCATAATTGTATTGCATACTATTACTGTTTTAATATCTCACAACATATTGTGGTGGATTTGTTATCAACAGATATCAACAGGCCACTAGGAGGCATATCAATTATAAACATGAGTCCAATATCCACTGTCCTTTAAGCTCTGTTTTGGTCTCCACCAACTCCGGAGGGACATATTCAAGCTTCACTGTGTTCACCAGCAAGTATATCTTTGTCTTCTTTTGGCAGGTCATGTAGAAAGGATTTATTGGAGCTTTTTAGCTAAAAATAGCTTCCTTCTGCTGTGTTAGTTGTGGGCTGTAAATACCAAACAATGAGCTAAACGATTCATTAATGCTTCATTGGGTTAAAAGCAACCACAGAGTTTGGTGATGTTTTCCCTGTCGGTTTTGTCACTGACGTCTTTTACAGAACAGGCAGTAATTTGATCGAATGTAATGAAACTAATATTGATAAGTTCTGTCGACAGTTTGAACCTAAATTGTAAATATATTCAAAATGAGCTCAAGAAAACTGCATATTGCACCTTTGATTTGTGCAGTGAGTTGCTACTGATGTTTGAGCATTAGCTTCAATCGCATCCCGACGTGGCTGATATGCAAATGCTACACATGAAAAGATTAAAATAGTAATATACAGAAATGACTTAAACAAAATGCAGTCTTGCATTGTCTCAGATGGTGGGGGTGAAACAGTAACCAACAAGTCCATGCATGGTGTCATTTATAATTTACATGCCCATGACATAGTGTAAAAACTACTTGAAGCAGCACCTTTAAAATGCTAATTAGGTCACACATGCTTGAAACATGTATAGTAATAATTTTCCTCTTTTTCCACTCCACACCTTTTATCTTAGAAGAGAAAAATCAGCTCTGACATTTTCCAGGGTGATTCATTACCATGCTGGTATAATCTGATTTTATCCAATCACAGTATTTTCTAATCTCCTCTTAATTCAAACTCCAATTTGCTCACATTAAAGCAAACACACATTCTTTCAGCTTGATGAGAAACATATTAACTAACCAATGTCTACACCACTGTTGGGTATTGATCAACAGCACTAAATTAATCTGATTAATTAGGCTGCCATGGCAACACAGAGGAATGGTCAGCAAATCGCTGGAGCTTTTTAGACGTGTGAGTAATTGGAGTTGGTTTAGATACTGCTCAGCCTGCAAATATCAATCACATACGCACAGTTTCTTTCATTCAGACATAAAATAAAATGCTCGCAGTTAAAGTCAGGCCATTTGTGTATTGTCTTTTTGCTCGTGCTGTGTGTATTTGGGGTCAGTGCGTTGTCAGATTGATGTGTGTCCATGGCCAGAGAAACAAAAGCAGCTTCAAAACAGTATAAACATGAAAAAACACCTTACCCAAAACAATAGTGACATCACAAATACTGCACCAACTGGAATGACCCTCAGTAGAGTGAAAACCTCTAAGTGTGAACGGAGTGAAGAATAATATTATCAGACTGGTTATTGCTTTAGCTCTTGTTGTTTTATTGCAAGTTAAAGAAACCTGGATGAAAGAAAAGGAAAGCAGGAACCAGGCAAGAAAATGAGGTGGACTAAATAAAAGTATATTCTGACATTGTGTCATTTCATGTTGATGCAAAATAAAATACTAATAAACTTTTTCAAGGTCAAATGAGCCCAAATAGAGCTATAAAAAGAAGTAAAAATTGATAGGACATGAAATTAGTTGCAAAAATTGTTTTGAATCATCCAAAATATCTCTATTCAATAACCTTATGAAAGAGAGAATTTGAGAAGCAGTTTTGAATGGTAGGACATATATGCAAAGTGATAATTGAAGTTGAAGTACACATGATACTCACTATTCCCTTCTCTCCCCTCATTACGGCACCATGACCACACATTGTACTGCACAGTTATGTGGCTTCTCTCAGCATGATGCCTTGAATTAAAATGTCTCTGTATTTACCAGAATTACGTTCATCACAATCTTGTTGCATGTAAGGGATTAGTGTGTGTGTGTGTACTCTATGCTTATATTTCAAGACCTGGAGTCAGTAGGCCTACTAAATACTGTACATGTACTGTACATTTGCATATATATATATATGTTTTATATGTGTTTTAGAATATATATATATATATATATGAATGCAACAGGTTTTCATCGGTGTACTCATTTCTTCTGTTTTACTGGCATTAGAGAGGTCACTCCCCAAAGGTTTCACTGGAAGTGATGGTGGAAAAAACTAATATTTATGTGAGTGAGAGTGGGAATTTTGTTTTAGTTTTTTATATAAAATTCCTGCCAATTGGTGGAGATAATGTATTTGATTGATCAGGGAGGCCAGTGATGTTCACAAGAGGATTGATAACAGCAAGAAGAACCTTTTTATAAAGTTGTGACATCATGAATACATGTATTCCTGGTCTCATGGCAGTGATTTGGAATAGGATTATGGAAATGTTTTAGACCTGAGGTGAAGCCTGTTTGGTACATGTGAGCCTTGATTGACTTTTTTCATTCTTTAAAAGAGTCATTCCTTAAAATGTTTCTCGTCTTGTCAAACCAGCTTTTCATACAGTTTTCAATTTCACTCTCGGTGGCTCCTCGACATTATTGTAACATCAAAGTACAGTTTTGGCAGAAAAAAATGAACAACGCTGTACAGGTACAGCTTTAATGGATTTTAGAGGTCTTTTCTTCCCCTTTGCGATTTCCTTTTCAAGCAACAGAGGCAGTGGAGTGCAGCAAGATTTCTTGTCGCTGTAAAATTAAATGTCATACTGCAGCATCAAAAGAGGGCTTGGACATTGAAACCATCCACACAATTTTAAGAAAGTCCAGAAATCGGAAAGAAATACAGTGTGACAGACTCCGGTATAGGAAGACATTAAAATAGTAATCTTGTTCGCTGTTGAAAAGCTGAGTAAGCGAACACACACACAGAGAGGAAACACAGGAATAATGACAATAATAATGAGGTTGCATATATGACAGTGAAACAAGAAAAACAAAACATGTGGATCCAGCTAACTCATATGTGGCTCACATATGCACATACCTACAAACAATTTAATTTCAGCTATACATAGTAGACCATGCACATGCCATTCATACACACAGGTGATAAACTGCAGCAGTGTTTGGAAATGCAGCCTCCAGCTGTGAGAAATCAGACAGCAGAAACACTGATCTTAACCTCCTGCCACAGAGAAAACCAAAAACATTGAAAGCTGTGACTGTTTCTCCTGCTGAGAGTGAGAGAGAGAAAGATGCAAGTCTGGGAGAACAGAGGAATTGAAGGAAAGCAGGAGAGAATCATAAAGAGAGTGAAAGGTGTGAAGACATTGATTGAGGGAAACAAATGTAGAGAAAGGCAGAAGGTGAGACAGTAAAAGAGCCTAAGGGGGTAGGTGTTCCTTTGGTGTCAGGTTGTGCACATGCACACTGTACACACAGTCACATACACTCACATGTACACATCAGTCCACTTAAACACACATTCTTTGCAAAACCTAAGGTCATTTTGACACCTGGGGAGGTGTGATTCTGGCATATAAATCTTGTGCAGAGAAAAGAGATGAAAATATGAAGGTCAAATTTGTCTCTGTCTGAGAGAGCGAGAGAGAGAGAGAGAGAGATGAATCAAGCCTTCCAGTATGTCAGAAAGAGGGAGATTAAGGAAAGCAGACAGGGATAATATTAAAAGTTGACATATTATGACATATTTGTCAGATGTTCATATTAAACATTATTAAACAAAGTTTCACATAATGAGGTAAACATATGTAACATGCGTGTGCAGCGTGTGATGGCTGCGTCACTGATCTGTTGCATGTCACATGGGTCTGTTGTTCACAGGTAGCTGCTGCAGAGCTGCTACATGAGGTTTCTGGAAAGATTACTGTGTTTACTCAAACAAAAGTACAGCTAAATACACAACTCAATGCCAGGACTCTACAGTATGAAGCTGTGCATCTTGCAACCCTACAATAACTAAAAAAACCTTTAACCAAATAATAGTTTCTGTCAAGAGAAAAGCAAAAGTGCTTTTACTTTGAAACGGGTACAGGAAGTGTTTATATTGATGACATATTGGTGAAAGATTGCAGGTGTGTCATGTGGGCGCCGTGGCCGCTCTGGTTCTGATATGATCCGCAATGCACACGTGCCACTCACACATTCAGTGTGGCCCGGGCCCAGGTATCGGACTCTAAACATTTTATTTTTTCTATTTTGCATCCAGCAAAAGTATTTCTTCATTCATTTTTTTTCTAAGATGAGCAGAGAATCGGAGAGAAACGGATGAAGGCGGGTGGAGTCACAGGTCATCTGCAAAGATGTTACAGTGCCAAGTCAAACTTCCACTTTACAACCTCCCATCTACAGATCTAGTTTCAAAGCGGCCCTCCTTTAAAAAAGTCACTTAAAGTGGTTTTATTTGAGCTGAAGGCAAAATGGAAAATTATTCAGATAAATACGTTTTCTTCTGGCCTTGTTCAACATAAGCAACACAGATCTACAATGTCAGTAAAGTCTCAGAATAGGTCATGAACCCACACCACCTACTAAATGCAATTTTGTTTAAAAAGAAATTCTTGCATGTTAATCAATTTACCCAAGCTGAAGAAATAATAATCACTAGCACCGGTTAAAAAAGCTCCATTCATGTATTTCTTTTTTTACTCCAAATCACTCCGAGGACCCATAATTCAACACACAATTTATTTTGATATGAAATGTCATTATTAAGGGAAACATTCAAAAGGGCAGCTCCACCGCCCACTACGTCAGTTTAGCTTGTGTATCCCTGAGGCTAAATGAGACTGTCAAGCTGGAAGCAGATTGTGGCCACATATTGTTGGAGTTAAGAGGCCAACAGACACGGATGATGAGGGAGGTGGTGCGTAGCAGCAAGTGAAGGGGGAGAAATCATAGCCAAAGGGCTGAAAACGCAATATTTCAAATGAGTGGCAATATGGCATTTTTACATTTAAAGCAGTTCATCTCTGCTTCCGGCACTTTGTTAAACAAGTTAATGATGAATTAGTAAGTTAATATTGTTGTTCCCTGAGTGTATACAGGGGGAAATATTAAATATTTTTTGATGGTTTTGACATGTGTTAGTAAATCACACATCCATGAGTTGCTGAATACACCATTCTGTTCAGGGACTATAGAACAGCCCTGGACCCTGACCCAGCCCAGCCCCTGGCAGCAGTGTCATGATGCCTTAGTCTTATGATATTATCCAGGAACTCCCAATTTCACTTATTACAGTGGGCTGTTGTGTTTGCAGCATCTTATATCATCTATTCCATGCATTTTTTTCTTAATATTACTAATATGGATGTTGAATAATCCAATTACATTTAATTGAGATGATCTATCTCGAGGTATCATTAGAAATTACTTAGTTTTCTAAATTGGTACCTTACTTAAGTTACCTTTAACTGAAAGTGACCATGTTTGTGCCATTTTCAACAGTGCATGCAATTCACAGCAGAATAGACAGTTGGAATTATCTTTCATTATGGTTTTAAGCACTCCAGTATTTTTGTTGACTGAATCCATTCATTAGTGGAAATATTTGAAGGGAGCAGAAGTTGCATGGCTTCATACTCTATAGTACTGGTATTTATTTGAGTTCATTGGACTACTTTTAAATAAAGTAATACAGTAGTTATATTTATGATAATTTTCAAGTCAAACCTGTCAAAACATAGAATTGACAGTAGCAGAACATATTGTTGACCTGAGAAGCTAAATATTGTGAATTGAACAGATGCTGTAATGATGAATAGTTTCTATTGAAAATATATTAATGTGAATGTTGTGCATTGAATTGATAAAGTTGAAAAAAAATTCTTTATGTGTATGTATACTCCTGCATTGAGACTGTTTTAACAGAAATTGCTAAAAATTATGAATATGACCCTCCTAAGTGGGTTTTTTGGAAGATATCGGGGGGGGGTAGATCTCTGATTAAATTTAATTTTAAAACTGATCTTGGGCTTGACAAGGTTGCTTACCACTGATTAAGGGTGACAATAAATTTAATCCAATACTTTTCATTAAGTTATATTGAGGGCAATGTTGCCATATAAAACAAAGACTCTGCATGAAAGTAAAAGATTGAACACAAGCTTATATGCATATGTATGTTTTAGGTTCCAAAAATGTTTATTAATTAGTCATTTCATGCAGAGACCTTTCCCTTTGTTTCATTTAGCGTGAACCTATTTACTTGGTCTTTTTTGCTGTGACTCCCTAGCTCTGTGTATGGGTGTTGAACATTGACTTTCTGTCAGTTCTTATCAGTATTTCCAGTCAAGAGTCACAGCTAGACTGGCAGACGCAGAGTTAAAAATGGAAGCTGTTTACACTAGTGTGCTTGAAGGACTGTGTGTGTGTTGTGTGTGTGTGTGTGTGTGTGTGCGTGTGTGTGTGTGTGTGTAGGAATGTATCTCCGGTATCAGTGTGAAGTACTCTCACATCTGTTTCCACCTCTACAGCTCCATTAGAGCAGAGGGGAGGAATTAAACCTCTCTTGCATACAGTATATAGTCAGCATTGAGAGTGTGTAGGTCCTCAGTGGATGATAGAGCCATACAATTACATGGCTGTGAGCCACTGCCACTGGCTGCTCTTATACTTTATCAATAACAGTGAAACCATTACATACCCTAAAACAAAAAATAAATAGAAGTAATAATCTAAATAATCAATGGAAAGACTTTAAGATCTTTTTTTAACAAACACGCTCAGACCGATCTCTGTATTAAAGCACAACCTTGAATTAATATCAGTTTTAAAGGTATTTGTCTTTTTTTTTTTTGTACCAGTACTCTTTGTGATACACAACTGCAATAACTGCAATAACATGCATTTGGTTGGGGACTGCATCTCTTCCATTCACTTCTGTTTAAGCTCTGTCTCAAGTCTGCTTCAGAGGACGCAGTCTACGTGGCTCACGGAGGAGACGGTCTTCATGGACCCTGAAGGCCGAACTGAAACGGTCTGGTCTACAGAGGATTTCCTTGATCAGCATCACCAGCTTGTTCCACTCTTACTGCTGTTGCCCGGCAGCACAGTTGGACACGCCATGAAAGTTTTAATGCCCCTTGTTTTTTTAACCTGTGAACTGTTAGCTCTTCGGTTGAGTTGAAGCCTGATGAATCCTGGGATAGGTTGGCCAGAGAAGGATCCGCGGGTGAGAGCTTTTATTTCTCGGGATGGAAGGACACATTTATCCGGTGCATTTAGGAGCTCCAAAATGAGTCCGCTGAAATGCAACCCCTGAATTGAGACACAGCTTTGGTATGTGTTGATAAGTGTGGAATAGGATTTCCCATACGATGGCTGTGTGGTTGCTGTTAATGAGTGCGGTGGAGCCTATGGGGTGTTGCTCCAGTGGTGGTCATTGAATACACTTGGACAAATCCTGGTGTGCTGCAGTGTTAATTTTGGCAGCTATTTTTGATTTAGTCTTAGTCTTAGTCTTTAGACGAAAATGCATATTAGTTTTAGTCACATTTAGTCATTTTTATCCTTAGTTTTAGTCTAGTCTAGTTAGTTTAGTCGATGAAAACGAATTACATTTTAGTCTAGTTTTAGTCACATTTAATAGCCACATTAAACTCATTTTCTTCCCTTCTCAGGCCCAGGGACCCCTGTGTTGTGTCTACAACTGCATAATAGTCAATCCCAGCCGAAGCTCAAAAGGCATCATATGATGTGGCATATTTAATTGCACAGGCAAAAAAGCCACACACAATCGGTGAAAACGTTAATTAAACCCGCTGCTGTAGATAAATAAGCCCGTGATCTGGAATCAGTGCCGCTGTCTAACGGGACTATTGTCAATATCAGACTTGCTCTTGCGGGGAAATGTGCTGAGCTGCCTGTATGAGCTGCAGGACGAGGTGCGCATATTTCTGATCGAGAATGGATCCCAGCTCGCTGACCACCTCACTGACCCTGACTGGTTAACAAGGCTGGCGTACTTGTGCGAAAAGACTTTCTCAGCCCTAACATACATAAAGAATAAATACAGAGCGCAGCTAAACGTGGAGAATAATCTCTGAGTCCTGTGAGTTAGTCAACCACCAACATTTTTGTCTCGTCAATGAAAGTTAAAATAGATTTAGTCATAGTTTTTATTTTCAAAGATTTGTTTTCGTCACGTCTTAGTCTCGTCTTAGTCATGGGAAAAAGGTCGTTAACGAATAGTTTTCTTCATAGTTTTCGTCAATGAAATTAACACTGGTGTGCTGCCATAGACGTGGGCCAGTGGTTCATCTTTTTTTTTTTTTCTGGGACTGTGCTGCACTGCGGTTTACATGTGAATTCAACAATTTACTGAAAATAGAGAGTATTTTGGAAATACATTTCTCTCTCATTCATTGTGGTTTTCTGCATGCAAACCGGATATGATACTTATCTCCACTGCAAGCAAATTCCTGTTGAATCTTGACAGACCACGATGAAGTAATTTGTGAAATTTGTGGTCAAAGTGCACACAGCCAATTTGGATCCCTACTTTATTTCACTTAGGGAAGCAAAATGGTGAATGTGGAGGTAACTAAATTCATCTGCATTTAAACATATTGTACCATCTCACACACACACACACACAATGCCGAAGCTCTTTGATAAATTGGCTGCATATGAATTTATGTGGGAGACAATACGTCTTTGTTTCACAGTATTCTGGCATTGAAACACACACACACACACACACACAAACACACAGCATGATTTGTCTACTGCCAGATTCACACTCAATGTTAATTTGTTACAGAAGGTATCGCAATCCTTCAAAGTTTTGAAGGGTGCAGGTGTCTGTTTGCGTGTCTGCTAATGGCACACTTGTGGTGTGTGTGTGTTTGAGGGATTCGCAGTTTGATGAACATGTTTCAAGATGACCTTTGCCCTTGAACTTTTGTCACACAGCCCATGTATGTGTGTGTGACATCACTAAATTAAACATTTATTTGCATGTGCTATGTGGAGCTTCTCCTTGAAGGATAATTAGACGTCAAATATAATTCCATGTTAATCAGTCATGTTGTCAGGGTGGTGGTGTAACTTCATCTTTACTGTTATGGTTATTTCATGGAAAGGCAGAAGGACATGTCAGTAATAAGATTTCTACATTTGTGGAAAGGAATGATCGTGTGTTCCACAAAACATAATCAGGAGAAACAGGATGTGCAGCAGAAAGAAGTGTGAAAGAAGTTAATCTGCTCAGCATGTTGAAACAGAGCCACGCTACTAATCGGTTCCAACAGTTGAAGCTACTTATTTCTTTTTGTACTTTCTCTGTTTTAATGCAAACATTACACATCATTGATTACACATCATTGTGACTGGGATACGCAGCATAACCTGCAAAATGTCTATATTAGAGTTAGTTCCTACCCCAAAATACAAAGGAACAAAAGTGCAGGAGGCTTTTGATTTGGATGTAGTAGAGGTACATCATGGTTAGGTCACCAGTATATCACAGGGCCAGCAAACAGAGATAACAGTGAGTGTCAACAGCCATTGACGCTCACATCCACAATTTAGTCTCCAATTAATCAATGCATGTCCTTTGACAGTGGGAGGAAGCTGGAGTGTTCCAATCCGGGATTCAAACCGGGAACCTTCTTGCTCTGAGGTGACAGTGCTAACACTGCAGTGTTGCTGTAGAAATAACATGGTCTGTCTGTATATCCACTTTGATGCAGACTAAAATATGTTGATTGGATGGACTGGCATGGATGTTTGGAAAGACATGCATGGCCTTTAGAGAATGATGATTAGTGATTGCACCACCTTTGGATTGGTATTTGGTATTTTCCATGAAACTATTGATTTCCATTAAACTTGGTTCAGTTAACTTGACATTTCATACAGCCCCGTCATCAGGTCAACACTTTAAGTTGACAGTTAATGATGGGGTTGGATAGATCCAGTACAGTCTCTTACCTGAGCTCTTACCAGTCTCTTATTTGAGCTAGAACAAGATACAACCAATGTTTTTCATAATAGTGAGGGCCCTTTCATGAAATAAAAAGTTGCAACAAAAGTATATATATTATTATTTTTTTAAAAGGCTCCTCAAAATGGCCTTTACAGAATTTTTTTTAAAGATTTCTCCGGATGCCAAGAAGAGTTGAGCGGATAGTTCAAACAAGATTTTTTTCAAAAAGTTACTAATATAAAATAAGTACTGAAAAACTCAGTGTTTAGTTTCAACGCTCGTGTTGCCGACAAAAGTTATAAAAGTGACAAAATGATCCTTTCCAAGCTTTGTTCGCCAAGAATGGAAGACTGCAGTTTGCCGAAGCTGACAATGGCAGCCAGCCGTGCTGCTGACGCTCTATATGGTTTCAGCAGCCAACTTTTGCTGTGAAAACATACACAAGAACACTTTTGGATCTGTGTGCGTGCACGTGCCGGTGTTTGTGTGTGTTTGGAAGTCGATTCAAAGCCTTCTGTGACAGCATATTTGAGATGAATATGAATGCTTGTGTTTACAGAGATCCTGTGTGTGTGTGTGTTAATGTGTGTTCATGCTTGGACAATGAACAATCAGTGGCATGGAGTTTTTGAAGCCCACTCAAACGAGTGGTATCTATATTAATGTTTCTACCTGATGGCACTCACACTATTTCAAATTTGTGTATAGACACACAGACATGTGCGTTCAACATATAATGCTCCAAGATAGTAGTACATGTAGACAGGTGTTTGTTCCCTCACACACACTCCCATACACAGTATGTGATCAGTCACACTTGGTCAGAGTAGAGATCGTCTAACAAGACAATGTAAGACTCCTATGAGGCATGTGCATGTGTGTATGTGTGTGATTGTGCCTGACGTGAAAGACAATATTTGGCCTGCAGCCCGGCAAATCTTAGCCCTGGATCCACTTCACACTCACACTGGGAGTGAGAACAATTCTGCAAACACACTCCCACTCAAATGCGCATGCAGTACACGCATGCACACAAACACACTCACATGTAGCAGTGTGGGAGGAAAAGTTTGCCTTTGTTTTACCCATTCTACACTGTCTGCACACCCATGTTCTTTCACTTGGGTTTTACATCTATCTCTTCTATCTTCTTTCATTAAGTTTGTCGTGTTCCTTGTTTTCAAGCATTTGCTGCATGCGCAAGTGTTGGGATAACTTCACGTGAAATACAGCCAGTCTGTCAATGGATTATTGTTGTATGCACCATCGAAACTTTCTTTACGAACTGTTACAAACTCTTTGTGATAGTGCCCCCTCACTCCTGCCTTCCACCGGTGCTACGAAGCTGTTTCTGCACATATTGTTCTTCACAGTCCACCTTGTAATTTTCAGTGAGGCGAGCAGAATGAAATCATTTCTGTCTCCTTTAAAAAAACACCTTTCCATAGCTTGTAAACCACTTACCTGCTTCATGCTATTTTTCTGTCTTGTTGTCATGAATGCCACGGTTTGGACTGTTGGATCTATTTTATGTGTGAAGAGCTCTGAAGGTAGAGATGCAGACTGGAACAAGGGCAGCATGTATAGTGCTTTTTGTAGTCCAGTGAAAGTTCAAGGACTGAGCCATCGTTACCCATGTAAGACACCACATTGCCGCTAGTCATTGCAGGTACGGGCCACAGGAAGAGAGGGAAAGATACACTCAAAGGAAAAAGTTAGTTTTGTGCTACATCTTGATATTGCCATAAGTATCGGTAATGCTGATTAGGCTTCTAATACATCACTGTTTTAAAAAACCCTTTGACATACGGTGTGACCAAATTTAATCAGAACTAACCCAAGTATTGGATATTTTTGCAGCACTCGCAGACCAAAACTATATTGAAAACTGAATTTGGCTTTCGGCTGTTACATTTGCCTGCCAAGCTCTGAACAATTAAATAAGGGTGCTGCGGGCATTTTCTCTCCCTGTAGGTGTGTATGTGTGTGTATCTGTGTGTATGTGTGTGTGCGTGTGCGTGTGTGTATCATACACGCACACACATGCACATGCACAGTGTGTGTTTCGTTTTCAGTGTACACACAAGGATGTCAGTGTTGCTGTTGATGTCCCTGTGTGTGTGTGTGTGTCTGTGTGTGTGTGTGTGTGTGTGTGTGTGTGTGTGTGTGTGTGTGTGTGTGTGTGTGTGTGTGTGTGTGTGTGTATAGAGCTGTCCTTTCACTTGCAGACAGGTGCACCAATTACCTCTCCATCTCTCTTTCTCTTCTTCTATTTCTTTGTCTGTCTCTCTCTATCTTTTCCTGCCCGCTGCCCTCTGTTCATACCTGCTAATTATCAGTGTGTGTGTGTGTGTGTGTGTGTGTGTGTGTGTGTGACATCCTGTCTCCTACTGTGAAGCGACCTTACTGAGTCCAGCAGCAGCATTTTCACCATTCCCCCCCCCCCACATTTATTCTTCTGGTGTCACTGCAGGATCGATGCTAGATGCTAATTAGGAAAAGCTATTTTCACAACCACCAGTGGCTTGAAGCTCACACTCTCCTGATTACAGCTAGCACACATATACCTGCATATTACATTTAAATCAAACAAGAAAAATCCATTGATTCTGGGTCATATTAATGGCCTAAAATGGATTTACAGAGCCTTGGCAGAGTGTGTAAACCAGGGTTAATGTTTTTTTGTACAAACTTTTTTGGTGCATTGAGGATCAAGGGTTTTAATAGTGTGTAGCTGTAAGGGTGAGGTCAAGTTGACACTGTGTAATGCCCCCTCCAGACAGAGAAGCACCATCTGAATGTGCTAATTCTGTCAAAAGCAAAGATGGACAGGCCAAGGAACTAGTGCTTTTTGGCCATTTGATATATCCATCCAGTACTCTAATTTATCTGGACCACAGTTTCATAATGAACCACATTTTATTTACACTTCTCATAATAACATTAGAGATTCCTAACTTGGTGTTTGCAGCGCTATTTTCTGTGAGCTCATTGTCCATGACATTTTTACCATCAACACTTTCAGACCTCATAGTTTCAGCTGCAGTTGTAGTTCTCTCTGTCAGGCGAGAACTTATCTTTCACTCTTTAGTCTGTGTACCTGTTACTCAATATCTCATCACATGCACCTCTGTTACTGCCATAGATAAATGTTGCTATTTGTCTGTCTATGTATGAACTTTGAATCCCTTTCACCGGAATATTTCAACTTTACATTCCTTCAGTTCTTTCTGCTTTAAAAACGGATCCCAAAGTATTTGATGTGCAGCCTAAACACAGCTCCTTTAATCCAATAACAACAATAACAAAAATAGAGCTAAATCCCAAAAATATATAGCTTCACCTTAGCAAGATTAAAATGCACACTAATCAACAGCAGCAAGAATATTTACACTGAGCGAAAGAGCCAAATCGACAACACAACCAACATCCTATAAATAGAACTATGAGATGATTATCAAGTGTTATATTCTCTGCCAAGCTCCATGTGCCATTTTTCTTTTGTCAAAGCAAGCAAGACAAATCGCTCCTCATTTCTTGGTGCAGTCTTGTCTGTAACCCAACCAGCCCACCGACAATTTCATCTACCTTGGTCTTTCTCCATGTTCTTTTTTTTAAAACTTTTATTAGAACAAGTTCCTTGACAGTGAGTCTCACACAGCATGTCATACAATATTCCAAGTGTAGACCAAATAAAAAGAAAACACAAATGGCAGAAGGGTTATCCCAATGGGTTCACATAGTTTCATATTCAATCCAGCTTGCCCAGTCAAATGTCAACAGAATGTTAATTTTAACAGATACATTATAACAGGTGTCCATTTTGCTAAGTAAATGTCCATCCAGAGTTGTAGGCTTGCAGTTAAACTTTCCATGCAATTCACAGCCTGGAGCCTCTGGGTCCACTGGTCCACGGTAGGTGGGTGGGGCCTGAGCCAGTTTACTGTGATCATTTTGTGGGCAATTAACATCATAGCTCTGATCATATACAATTTGTTTTTCCCTAGCCCCCTTGAAGGTATAGTTCCCAAAATCAGCTGTTGTGGGTCAATCGAACTGTCTAAGTTCAAGATCTCACGTATCTCCCTCTTCACCTCCTCCCAGAACTTCTGCGATTTAGGGCAATCCCAGAAAATGTGAGAAAAGTCCCCTATTTGACCACAACCTCTGCAGCAGAGAGGAAAATACTTCTTGACATACTTAGCAATTACTATGGGTGTTTTAAAATATCTCATTCTTAGCTTCCAACTAAATTCTCTCCAGGTTGGACTACTTAAACATTTATGCCAGGACAGGCCAGGTGTTTCCTTAATTTTGTCCCATTCCTTGTGTGTGGTCAAATAGTGCCGAAGTTGGAAATATCGAAATAGATCATTAGCTTCAATACCATACTTTGCTTGAAGTTGTGCGAAAGCCCTGAGAGTCATTCCTTCAAATAATTGACTTATTGTGGTCAAACCCTTCTCCGCCCATCTACTAAAACCACTGTCTAATTTAGCAGGCAGAAAATTACAAAGAGCAGCTATTTTTGTTGCCCTAGATACAGATAAGGATAGGTTTAATACCTGTCTTATTTTCTTCCAAACCTTTAAAGTATACTTAACCCATTCAATTTGTATCCTGAGTTACGCCATCTTTCTCCATGTTCAGTCTTGAGGATTGTCCTACAGCTGGATAGACTCTCTGTGAACAATGTGTGGCTCTCTGACATCACCATCATAATCTCTGCATTCACTACCGGCCTTTGTCGTTTGAATTCAAACATGTGATTTTTATGTGTTGCTGCTGTTTGTGACCCAGCTGATTGTTACTTGGTGGTACATTATGCGGGACTCATGTAGACCATATTCATTGACCATATGTTTATAACCAGAATCATCTGGATTGCCCCCTGGGGGCTGGCTGCAATATAGTTCTTAGAACTGACCTCCTCCATTTAAGTGGATGGGACATGGGCCAACCTATAAATTCAAAGTACATTTCAAATACATTTTTCCAAAGATGGGTTCTGTCACTTTTAGTACTTCTGATCACTTGGATGTATCTTCCATTGTTCATCTTCCTTCAAGTTTAGTTTTTTAATTATTTATGGCAGTAAAGGTATCCAGGATATTTTGGCTTCATTTTACGCAATGGAAGGAAGTTGAGAAGTGTTATACATCTTTATATGCAGTCTATGATTTAGACATACAGACCTCACAGTAATAATATATGTTTTGCAGTCTTTCACATTGTGTTTCTGAGTCACCTTAAATGCATGCAGTATATTAAGTTTAGGTAAGTAGGCAGTCTGCCATATTGCAAGGGGATAGGATAAAAATATCAGCATGTTTGTCAGTAAACTAGCTCCAGAAGTAAAAAATGTCCAGATTGTTCTCAAAAGTCAAATAGAGAGGGGCAGTCAGTGTTTGGCAGCTAAATGTCAGTGGAAATGTGCTTAATAACATACACACACACACACAAGGCTGAAATCGTACCATCTCCTCTCACCCGCTTCATCTTCTCAGAGCTGCCACCCTGTCCTTCTCATTAGATCATCTCTCTCTTTCTCTCTCTCTAAAGGTCAGAGTGAATAAGTGTGGTTGGTAAATAAGCGCAGGCATGAGACGGCTGCAAATAAATGCACCAGTTTGTATGTTTACTGCAAAAGGCAAATGACGGATACAAGGATGGAGGGAGAAAGAAAGATGGGTGAGGAGAGAGTGGGAGGAAAGTGGAGAAGAAGAGAATTGCGTTCATATTTTCTTGCAGACATGTAGACATACGGCAGATAGAGAGATGCTGTTCTGGACTTCAACCACACTGAGTGCACACACACAAGGATGTTTAATTTGTTTCCAAATCATTTCTGACCCAGAGGATGAAAATAAAACTAGAGATGGTTAGTTACTGCAGGACACCGGGCCATGTGTTTACGTCAGACCCCTCTCAACCCAGAGCGGAGCAGGAGGGCGCCACAAATCAAATGCACAACAGTGGCGAGACACAGGACAGAAGCGGTCACAAATCAAACGAGCTCCATTGCGGGGAAAGAGGGTCAGTGCACGTTACAAATCAAGCCAGCCCCGGCGGCGGGATGGTGGGTGACACAAATCACGCCGACCCCATCTCATCTGCCGCTTGTCCGAGTATGGTAAAAAAAAAAAGAAAAAAGGCTGTGGTTGCTGCTGACATTAAAAAGTCTGAATGAGAGGGAATGAATGACAGTGAGAGATGACAGTAGCATGACTGTTGACACTAACAGAGAGGGAGAGAACAGAATATGATGAGCTCTCTGCCCATCTCTAGGAGGGTATACTGTAGGTACGCACAAATACACGCACTCACATGCCCGTGTGCACATTTGCTTCATTACTGCCACTGCAGACGTGTATGTCATGCTGTGTATATGTGCTCGTATCAGTGTGTGCACCTGCATTACTATTTCTGTGTGTGGTTTGACTGTAATGGTATTCCGATTGGTAGGCAGCCATGGGGAACTTAACTGCATGGTGAATCTCAACTCAACATGCTGTCGATTACTGGGAGAGAATGAAAGAGAGGGGAGTGTTTGTTTATTTTTACACAAGGACTGAAATTCTTCCTCCTGGTTCACTCTGGCCGCCTCACCCACGACAATCCCCTGCAACGACCCCGTGAGCGTGTTTGACTGTGTACTCACCTGTGAAATGCCTCCAATGTAGCCAACAGCATGCTCGACAAGTTTCAGAGATAAGCTAAGGCCGTGGCTGATGACCCCGTCCGACCAACCAACCTGGGCTGTTCAAATTCTCACATATTGGTAAAATCCTCTTTATAAGGACAGAGGGATTCATACCAGCAACAAACTCACTCCTCAAATTTAACATTTTGTAGAATATCAGAAGACAGAGATAAAACTTGAAAGGCACAGTCCCATCAGCCTTTTTTTCGGTGAAATATATACTCTCGTGACGATGCCGAGTTAAATTCAGAAACCTTTCATACCAAGTTCGATTGGTGACCTCTGACTCAAAATGTTGTGCCTTTGGCCACTAATATTTTATAGAAAGCTAAGCAAACTTATAAACAGCATTGCCCCATCCAGTTTTATTTTAACTCTCCTCTGTTGGAGTATGAAGGATGAGAGGTACACTGTGTTAAGACAATGACATGAGACGGAACTGGAGTTTAAAAACACACAGTCATGGGTTCCTCAAGCTAGCTTGTTAGCAGCATGTTAGTTTTTTATCTATAAACTTGCAGGCTACAGTAGTTAACTAATTAGCCCTGTGAGTACTCCCTTCACCACCGAGCTGTTAGCACCACCCTTTAAGAGACGGATGCATTTGATTGTAACTGGGCCTGAGGAGGACCAAAATAGCACCGTCATAAATAAATGGAAGTGGAACATTTTTAGATTGACAAGTATTTGATCCTCAGTCCAAAAAAGTGACGACCGGGTGTGTGGACATGGTTTTTTTTACTGGCTCAAGTTGTTAAACAATTGTAATTACCTGCTGGCACACGCTGAGCCAACTTTCACTCTTGTTTCATCATTGCAGTGCAAAATGAACAAGAGGGCGGCCTTCTTTGACACAGTGCTAATTTCAGGCAGTAACTAACTTCAGAGATCCAGGTTACAGAAGGATGAGAGGGACACCTCGCACTTGAGCAGCTTGGCTTTTTCTGCAGGTTGTGACTCAAAATTAAGACTTTCCCCCAGTTCACCCTCGTACATATTTAATGAAGTTGAAAGCTTATCAGTCAGTGTTAAACACAAGTGCTGAATTTACTTCTTTTCCTGCACTTTGATTTTAGTTGAGGCTTTCTTGAACATTGAGTTTTTTTCCCAAAGCTCAGCTCATAAGTACGTGAGATCAGAGGCTAATATAAGTTGTAGCAGGGAATATTAATTCAATTTACCCATATTTTTTTAAACGTGTTTACTCATCAGTTTTGACTAAAAGACATCTTGTTACTCTACATTTATAAATATTTAATCTTATTAAAGTTACGCAAACTCTGGCTCTTGATCAACAACTGTGATCTGCAGCACATTGTGTAGCAGAATGTAATGTTGCTTATTTGAGTTTGCTGTTTTGCATGATTAAATCACATGTTCAGAATACACTTTAATTTGTAATTAGCTCTCAGCAGAGCTGTGAAATGAAAGTGCTATACTTGTTTGAACCACCCAAACATAAGTAGTGTGGCTTTGCACTTTTGAATCAATTTGACATTTAATGTATCCAAACTTGCCAAAATAATCAAACATATACAGTGATTGATAAATAATTATCACAATATTGAATTCTGGAACACTGGTATTCAGGCTACTTTGTGGAAGTGTTATTGTCTTTGGCAACCAAGGACTCAAACAAGCCTTGAAGGAAACAATGCTCATTTCAGAAGATAGCAACAGGATGCTCTTACATGCAGATTGCCAGTAATAATAACCAAAAAAGCTAAAAGCTTTTTTGGTTACTTGAGCTTTGTACATCTGAACACAGACACATTTAAGCCTTTTTCAGACATGAGTTTGCCTTTCACACATGAACAACACACAGGGCATTCACCCATCAGATATGCTCACAACATCAGGCAAATATGAAGGTGAGGGGTGGCACAGAATGCATTCAGGACATAATGTGTGATTCCGCTGTGGAGATTACATGCCTGAAGTTGGGCTGTGCCACCAAAAGCTACTTGAACGTGTATATGGCACCTCCGTTATATTATTTTACTTTTTAACAGTTTTGTGTCCATCATTAACTTGCTTGTGGTTAATCCTCTGGTTAAACTCCTGCTGTTTTCTCACATGGGCTCATTAGGATATTAACAAGAGTTCAGACTTTGGGGCTGACAGGAAAAAACTCTGACATTCGCATTCTCACACACAGCCCCATTAGATAATTTCAGGAGATTCTCTGGAATACAGTACATGGATAAAAGGCGCTTTAGAGTACAGAGATCTAACAAATATTAAACAAAATCCTCCCGAACCTGCTGCGATTTCTCACTGCGTCTTACACACAGACATACTCAGACACCACATACCTGCCAATATCAGTATACATCACAGTGAGTGCACATGACTTGTTGTCGTGCTGTGACACCATATGAGATGTGGATAATTAGTGAATAAACAATAGCTAGAGAAATAGCAGTCTGTCATTTTATTATGGAGCCAAGTTACGTGAATGAAACCAACCAAGGTTTACAGACCACTGGTCTCCATTATGCACAAGAGATCAACTCGAGAAAAGGACAGAGCAGCCGGGATAATACACACAGTGTTACCTCGATTGAGCATCTGTTGCAAGTTAATGTAGTTCATTGTCCCAACACACAGGTGGACTGAAAATGACTTTTGAAGCACATGCTTTTCTTTTGACCAGGAAATCCCGCCCAAAAATCATACATGCACGTGTGCATCCATTCAGCCAATTTCTATTCACTTGTCCTGGTCAGGGTCGCAGTAGTAAAACAGCAAGAAGAGCAGCTCAGACATCCCCTCACGCTATCAGCATCCTCCAGCTCCTCCTCTGTGTATCCAGTGGGGAAATGAGAAATCCAGCATCCAGCGTGTCCCTGGTCCGCCCCAGGCTTTATTCAGCTGGGTGAAACAGAGAACAGCAGCAGTGGCAGGATTTAAGAAGCTGGAACAAGCAAATGTTTGCTTTTGATGCCTTAATACTGAATGACTTTGACAACTAATTTATCCTAATTTTCTCTTGCTCAGCTAATAGACTGAGTAATTGTTTCATAATTTGTTTTAAAGCCATCAGCTGTAAGAGGGAATTCCCACAATCTTTCCCATTTATATGACTTTGTGGCTGCGTGTACAAGTCAACTTATCAACAAAACATCATATGGCCTTTACATTGCAAAGAGAAACCGTGATCTGTAGTTGCACCATCAATGATCAAAAACATTTTTCCTGACTTGTTGTGGTTTTGATTTTTGTAAGACATAACAATTAATATGGTTTTCAGTAATAATTTAAGTTTGATATGGTTCTCCCCAATAAATATTCTTATGATTACATCTACTCCCTTTTCACCTTAACAAATCAACTATTTATTATATATATATATATATATATATATATATATTTTCACTTCAGAATTTGAATGTGAGTAGCTCCTTTCACCATTTATCACTTTAAGTCACAGATGAGTTCTGAGCCATGTAGCTTGAACCATCGCCTGCTGCTTTGCCTTTGTAACAATTTACCGTTTTTCCTATATATCTGTCAGGTTCTGGTGTTTTTTCTCCAAACAAGTTTCACTTCAGACGATGTAGGTATAGGTTTTTGCCAGAAGTCCATATTTGCACATGTTCAACTTCACAATATCATTAGAATCTGTATGTATGAAAGGAAGAGATGCGGCAACAACCAATAGGGCCTCATAGTCTTGTAGAGATAAGGAGAGAGAGAATGCCCAAATCTGGTTTTCAACACGAAGTGGGTTTCTGCTATGCAAAGGCTGGTTTTACACAGACATTGCTGTAAGTCTGTATAGGATTCTTCTGCATCATAATAGATTCAAGGTCTCTGAGTCAAAATTATTCGCGATACCTGCAATCCCTGCAGCAAACTCGGATAATAGATGTGCTGTAATTGTTGGTGTAAGATGACTAGCACAATATAAATGTGGTCATTATTCCTCAAGACACAGTTGTGATAGAGTTGAATTAGCATGCTCATTTCATCTCTCTGCATGTGCTTCATCTTGCTGTTTCCATCCCTGTCTGTCTTTGTCCCGCTCTACCTTCATCTCTTTCAATCTACCACCGCTCCGCCCCTCTCCCACCTCTTTCCCTCAGCCCCCCTCTCTCTCTCCTCCCTTCTGTTTGGTAAAGATGACTGAGTGTGAAGACATGATGGAATATTTCCTGTCATCATTATGAATTAGCCTCTGCGTGGACCCGCACGCACACACTGCTGCAAACGCATACACACGCATGCATACATTCAGAGAGGCCCATGCATCATATCAAGGTCTCTTGAGTCAGTCTATCAGTGATGTCATTGATCTCAGTCATCTCTCAATGGGTAGACTGCCACACACTGCAACAGAGCACAGCCAGGACATTTCATGAGAGGAGATAGGAGGGTGGGTGTCATTGTGTGGAAGAGAAAGAACTGAAAGCAGAACCAAATGTTAAAACAATAGCCACAACTAAACAAAGTTATTCTGCTGAGAGTCCATTACATAAAACAAGAGAAGAACAATCAATAAAAACATGAAATACAAATGGTAGCGAAATAATATTATAATAATATAAATATTTATATGATATATAAACAGATTTATATAATATATGAACAGATAACATTACTTACATGTTTGTGTGGTACAGAATATTTTGTAGGTTATATTCATTTTAGCAACAAGAAAGAGCGAAAAGGTTGTACTTGGTGTATTGGTGTGTTATGTATTGTTAAGTACATTTTAACTGAATGAATGAATGAAATAATGAATGCCTTTATTGTCTGACCAATGCAAAGCAACATATCATTGCAGTCCTTGCATTCTATACACAGAAAATACAGTAGTCATACTAGAAACCTCAGAAAGGCTGCAGTTAATGTAAATAACTTCAGGTGAATGGTAGTAAGCTCTCCCGCTCGCTCGCTCTCTTGCTCACACACACTCACACATGTATGGCCATTTTCAAGGTAAACCCTCTGTTACCCATAGCACTGGAAGTAGCAGCTCCACTACAGAACCATGGTTGAAACGCAGCCAGTTTGAACAACTGAAAACCGGTTGTACAGTCTTACCGCTGCAGGTGTCTGCGCTCCATCCACAAACAGTTCTTTAGTCTTCCAAAGCTTTAGTTTTGAATCAAAAAAAAATGTTTCATGATCCAGTTTTGTGAATCAGAGTATAATAGTCAATGGAATTATATTTCAAATTAATAATGCTCAAGTCTTTTCTTATAGCACTAGTCTTAAGAGCTTGCAGTCACTATTTATTTGAATTTAGTTTTTTTATTTCGAATGCCAAATATAAACTTGGTGAGTAGCAGTTTGCATATCACAACTCAACAACATGGCACATCATCTATAACAGAGCTTGAGCCTTCAAATGTGAACTTAACAGAATTAGCATATTTCAATATGTTTGGACAAATGCTCATCTGATATGAGTAGATTTTTGAATGTTTATCTTTAATTGATTTACGCTAATAAGGCAATCAGATAGTGTGCACTGAGTCCATAGTTACAGATTTAATTAATCCACACACACATGCGCACACACCACCAATAATCGATTGGTTAAAGAGTCAGTGAGACTAACTTTGGTTGACAACAGCACTACTGGTGGATTGTTTCCACATTCCATGCACTGTTCTCAGCAGAATAAACAGTGAAAACTATCTTTCATCACAGTTCTAATGCTCTGTCGAATATTTCTGAAGACATATCTTTATTATTTACAACACTTCCTGTATCTATTTTTAAAATGAAAGCAGTCCTGTGTTTGTGTTGACTGAATCCATTCATTTGGTTTAAAAAAGTTGTTTTATTTTGAAATATTTGCAGTAGCAGAAGATGCACAGCTTCATACTGTATAGTGCTGGTATTCATTTGAGTACATGGGACTACTTTTAAAATACAATGATCATACCAGAAACCTCTCCTGTGAGCTGTAGTTGTATGAAAAGTCCACACAAAGAACTTCAGGTGATGGGCAGTGGGCTCTCTCTCTCTCTCTCTCTCTCTCTCTCTCTCTCTCAAAGACATAGCAGAGCAGCAGAGTTTTGTCTGAAATTCATACCCAGGTTTCTGTAAAACAACTTAGCAAAACATGAATATAACAGATCATCTGCTGTTACACAGTGAAAATAGGAAAATTAAACTGCTGTAAATTGTGACCATTTCCTTGTTTTAATGAAGCAAGGCTGCTCACAGCATAACATTAATACGTAAGTCATACGACACAACCCTGACAGTGAGAAGTAACCAGGATGTGAGTTGCCGAAAACGACACACACAGATGTGCTCCATCATTTTCCTGCTAGTGCAAGTGTGCTATTTTCAGCATAACCTGCCAACTGCCTCTTTTCACACTCACACTGTCTTGCATCACACCAGCTGAATATTCTGGTGTCAAATATGCTCACAGGATTTACTCACACTGTTGCATTGAGTAGGTTCCCTGACTCATCAATGGGCTATTCGTCATTTGCTAGAAGGCATGTTGGAGTTTTTGACACTTTGGCATGCAATGCTAGAGCCATTGGCTAGCATTCTAAACACACATTGCAGATATACTTGCTGATCTCTCTTTCTTATAGATCTTGGATACAAATAACAGCCTTCACATAATTCTGTCTGAACTCTCTCAGTCTTGTAATCCATTTTATTTCTCCATTGTGGCAAGGAGGAAGAGCAGTTTCCCCTAACCAGAAGGACGGCAGTTTGATCCCAGACTCCCCCATTCTGCATCTCAAAGTGTCTTTGGGCAAGATCCTGAACCCTAGATTGATTCATGTTAGAGAAAGTGCAGCACATAGATGCACATAGAGTGGTCTTCAACCTTTTGGGTACAGTGAAGTGTTCAGCAATAGCTTGTAGTTATTAGTGGAGTAAATTGTTATGCAGGTAATGTCTGAAAATATGTTATTCCTTCTGTTAAAGGGGGACAGTTAAGTTTGAACTCAACTTAATCTTGAAACATAACAGAACACATAAAAAACTCCCATCAGTTGGTCATAAAGCACATTTTAAATGTCAGCGCTATAGATGGATGTTTCTGTAGAGGGAAAAAAAGAGAGAATGGACAGATCAGAAAATGGAAATGTGAGAGGAAGACAACTTGTAGGGTCAGCGGTTGTATGTCAGCTGTCAGAACAGATCTGTACACCTGTTTGGTAAACAGTGTGGTTGATAGAGGGGCTGTGATTCATGTGCCCGGACAGCAGAGATGAGGTGAACACTAATCTGCCTTGATCCTGGAGATCCAGAGCTGTCACACTTACGCTACGTCAATACGAGTTGTAATATTGAAAGAAACAAACGTGTAAAAGAGAAAATGCAAATCACTTGCTGTGTCTGAAATCACTCAGTCCACTTTATAGTGAATTTACAATTTTGTGGTGTTGTCCAAATGTTTAGTAAAAATTTGTATACACGTTTTATTGCACTCGTTGTTTCCCACAATGCATTGTGAAAAAAAGTGTAGAACCAATGGTCACCAACCGAGCAATATATACCATCAAGCATTGTGCTCGCGGCCGAAAGACCAGAGTAGAGAGGGAACAGCCCGACGTTTATTTTATGTTGTTGTACTTCATAATCCTGTGACAATGACGTAATTGAGTAGAAGTTCTTTTCTTTTGCTCATGAGCTCAACTAGTCCTTTACATAGAAGACCCTTCATAGTGAAGGAGGGGTTAGTGCATGACTGGGTGATTTCGGTCCCAGCCACTTCAATATGTATTCTGTAGCTGACAGTGATATTTTAGTCAATGATATACTTCCATTTTTGTGTTGGAGATGTTTTGTTCTGTGTCTTGTTTTTCTTTAGTTGGTTAATGCAGGAAAAAAACAAAATATTTGTCATTATCTTTTGACAGTAAAGTCTCACAGCGATTCAAATCATCTTTTATTATCATGACTAATGGCAATGGATCTTTTGCTTCACTCAAACTATTAAGAAATCATATCACATTATTTGCATACATTTCCTAGCATACATTGTATTACGTTTGTATGATATTAACAGTTGTATGAGTAACACATAATTATTTCTGAACATAATTGAAACAGGGCAATCCACAGACCAAGAGGACGACAGGTCTCTACACCCATTGCACCATGATTGAATGATTCACCTGAGCAATATATTGCGAGTCATACGGAGTTGAACAGTTTGTGGGCTCTGTACGGTCTGTGAGTCCTGGTACAAACAGCTGTCTATAGGGGGTAAGACTGGACACAATGAATGATTTAGAAAGCTGAGAATAACTAATGTGAACTGCAAACAGATATGAGTTACTGTAAATTCCCAAAAGATGGTCAGAACCACACCGCTATTTCTACCTTAACCAGTTAATGTAAACTGAAAACTTTCTCAATGTTCTAACCTCAGTCTATAACAAACAGACGTCATTTAGGTTCATGTTATTCCTTTTTATGTTTCTCAAGTTGAAGAACTGGATCATCAACTGTGAGCCAGACCTCACAGTCAACATCAGTAGCTGACCTCAGTAATGCTCTTGTGGTTGAATGGGAGCAAAACCCCTGAAGCCAGTTTCAAACATCTGGAGCAAAGCCTTTTTAAAAGAGTGGAGGCTATTAATAGCAACATATTGATGCCCATGGTTTTGGAATAAAATGTAATTACACAACAGTAAAATATTCAGGTTCGTCACTGTTTTGTTTAAGGCTTCATATATTTTTAGCCAGCCAACAGTATGGTGCAACAGTATTGTAATTCCAATGGGAAATAGACCAGCAGCACTTTGCCGGATGGAGGTCCTCAGGAGAATTATCAGTATCAGCTGGTCCATGGTGTAATTTGTTTGTCGGATGAGAAAGTTTGCAAATCCTTGAACTGAAACGCCAACTGTCTTCAGTTAAAGGCAGGGAGAAGCACATTGCCTGGTACAGTTTGACACAGGAAGTGCCAGTGAGGTTCTCACAAAAGGGCAACCAGCGCAAATTGATGGCAAGCCATTTCACCTCCCCATGAGTCAAGCACATGGTGGCTCTGAGTTTGTTTCCATGGGAACAGCCATGTCAAGGCATGCTGTCAAATGAAGGCAGCTCTGGTAATAAAGGGTTTGAGCATAGTTTATATAAGGTTGTGGAGGGAAGTGAATCTATATAAAGTCAGATTTATCAGGAAAAGATTCAAATGTGGCAAAACACCAATGTGATTTTAATACCACCCATCATTTTACTGAATGATTGGCAAAAGTATTTTGGGGATGTAAACTGATGTCAATGTCTTGACAGTCCCAATGTACTCAATCATTTGAGAATAGCTTTCAGGGAAGTCTATTATCATGAAAGCTGTAAATGTTGATGTACAGTGGAAATCACAATGGCCGACACAGCAACACACTACACAATATGCATCTTCGTCACAATTCATAGAGTCAATGTATCAGAGTCTTAATATGATACTTTTACCTTCTCTTAATGACACAACATATTGCCTTGACTTTTGCAATCTGAGTTTTCCTCAAACAAGTGAAGCCATCTACTGCATACCGACTTGTATTGAGCTGCTGAAATTTTGAGAAATACAATTTTCACACAAAGTACTCTAAAATAGAGATTCTACTTTTCTTTTTGGCTGGAGGAAAAGGAGTGAGAAAAGTACTCAGACTCCCTTGAGGAAAACTCAAAATAAAGGGACACAGAAAGTTTTGATGATTTCTCTGGGTTGTGGATGACCTAAACTGACCAGGAGCTGTTGGATTTTAAATTGGAGCAGTGAGCGGCTGACATCCGTATTTTAAGCTGACCCCGTATGTAGACTCAGTCCGGCACTATAACATTTGGCTTGTTCTTTGATAGCTGCATCCATTGTATAACTATGGACCGTCGTACCTTTTTGATCTTTGGATGCCCGCTGAGGAAATTAATTCTCGGTGAGTCAGACAAGTCAAGAGCATCTAATCTTTGCTGCAGAAATGGACCGTGGATGAATCATATGTCAAAAAGCCATATCTGTGTAACTGTATGTCACATTGCAGAGCTCATTCAATTGAGTCTTCAAACTTTCTTCTTTTTTTTAAAGAAATCTCATCTGATTGTTAACCAAGGTTGTCTAATGGTCTGGCCAGTATAATACAGTGGAATAAAAAAGTAGTGAAGCCTTCTGAAACATATGTATGAATTAAATATCATGTATAAATCTGTATGAATGGTCAGATCTTCAATGAAGTTGCACATTTATTTCAACAAATAACACCCACAATATTATTTATATATTAATATTATAAACATTTCCTAGGTTGGAAAAAGTGTTTGAACCTTCAAGGTTAATGCGATCAACAAAGGTTTAACCAGAAGTCTGGTCAAGACAATAAATTCAGTGCTACTTTGTCACTCTGACATTTTGAGTTTTGTCATCACAAGAAGCATCTGTTGATAGGAACCTAGAAGAAAGAATGTAGATGTTAATAAGTCCAAAGTCAGATATATTGTCTGTGGTACTTCCCCTAGAAGTGGACACCCAGCTAAGATGACTATTCAAAGGCACAATACAGAATGATCAATTGGAAAAGAAGCACAGAGTAACGGCTAAAGGCTTAAAATAATTATTGGACCCAGTTAACATCTGGAATCCATCCATACACAAATCATTGTACTTTCACCTGGTGTATGGCAGGACAACTTTGAAAAGGTTGTAAAGTTTTAATGTTTGTTAGAGAGCATGTTGATACTCTAGTCTAAAACACTGCTGGAAAAGGTTTTGAGGACTACACAAACTCTGAAATGTTTCAGAGGGACTTGCAGAACTTCATACGGCATAAACAGGGTCACTGCATCCCAAATTTGATTTACAGTGTAGGGAAAATATAGTGAGGTAGGACTCCTCTGCTTCCTGCTGGCTTGGACAACCGAGTAAATACATTTCCAAATGTATCAAGGCATAATACAAGATGTCAGAGTGGCTGTTTGCCAGCTGAAGCTCAGTAGATGGTAATGTGTAAATTGTATATTTGAGTGATACACAAAGTGCTAGATATAGAAAACGCTGTATGAGTGTGCATGTGAGTGTAATGTAAAGCACTTTGAGTGATTGTCAAAACTAGAAAACAAAGTAAATGTAATGCGAAATGACTTCAAACAAGGACAACTTGTAGTGGCCCAGTCCTGAACCCAATAGCCATGCTGTGGTATGACCTCAAGAGAAACAGTCAGTGCAGATGTCCTCAGAACATGGCTAAGCTGAGCATTGTGTTGGAAGACTTGTCCAAAATTTCTCCTCAATATTGTGCAGGTTTGATCAGCAGCCATTTAATTAAAACCAAGCGTTCACTGTGGATTTTTACTGGGTTTCCTCAGTTAAGACATTAACGATGACTACGGCTACGTGTGTCATTAGCCAAACCACTTTGTGTTTATCTAAACTTGGACTTTAATAATGATCAAATCACATTTTATCACCAATTAACACAGAAAGCCAGGTCATTCCAAAGGGTTTATGCTTTTTTTATTACCCTGGCCACTGAATATAATAATTTCTAAAAATAATCTTTAATTAGGCTTTAATTGAGGACAAAACTTTTCTTTAAAATACTAAACTATTCTTAGGGACCAACCACTGATACATATTTGACAGTGGCAGTTTGTGTTTTATGATGATAACTGAGTGGAGGTCTTTCCGTAGATGAGGCACCACAGGCAATGTCACACTTTCTCTAGTGACTATGACTGCAGTCTGTGTTTTTTTCACAAAGTTTGAAAGACTTCCCAAACAACACGTACTTCAAGGCTCCTCTATAATTAGGGTCACAAACGCTCTGTTGAACCATGTAATTTTTCAAGCGTTGTGTGCCAGTTGTGGAGCGCTTGTTGTGAACTGCTCCCCTGTCCTTTGCCACCTATATAATATTTAATATTCACAACTACAGAGAGAGAGGACGACAACTAAGTAGTGGTATTACAAAGAGAGAGGAAGTGTCCTAAATGTTGTGTATTTCCAGGGTGTTTCCAGCACCTGTTGAATGGTGAGTCACCCTGCACATTTTACACAGTATGTCACTAATACACAAGACTAGAGACAAGGCTTTCACATATTAGTGTCAAATATAAATATTGTCATCCTTTTCAGATATCAACTTCACAAAACTGAAAAAAACAAAAAGGATACAAATCTCTCAGGATTGGAAAAAGAGGTGGATTACACAAAGGAAAGATTGATGAAGATGTAAACGTAGAGATTCAAGAGCTTTTAGCACAAGTGCTGGTGCCAGTATCAATGTGCTGTACACAGAAACTTCCACAGTGGAATTTATACATTACGTCCTGCCTCCTGCACGCTCTACCAAGATGCCACCCCTGACCTAAATGCTTAGAAGATGGTCCTGTTGTGGTGAAAGCATCTGACCATAAGAATCTTCTGCTTCATTTTCCATATTTGAGAGGGAAAATCTGGAGAAAGTTACTATAAGTGTACGTGGTAGTGAAGGATATATAATTAGTGTTGAGCTTTAGTTGATATGCACTAGTGGAAGTCTGCTTTTTTGTGTGTGTGCGACAGCCTGAGAAGCCGCAATTTGCTGCCAAACGTTATCCTGCCAGCTGAGGATTTATCTCAGCTTGGTGCAAGTTTTTCGTCTTTTTCCTGTTGGTTATAGCAAAGTGACATTTGCATTCAGCTTTGGCAGTACTGTGTCTCACAAACATACATAACAGGTGTTCTGTAGGCTGGTTTTAATGGCTCGAGTCCACAGGGTTTTCCTCTGGGATTTGAGTCTTGTTGCATCCCGTCCCCTTCTGCAAACTGCTCGCTGCCTTTTTTCAAGCCTCAGGCAGAAATCTAAGAGCTGCCGTACCATGTTTTTTTTGAAAACCCACAAACAGATTCTTCTTTTCTCAAATGAATTAAACAGAACTATAGATGGACAGATAGAGGACAGGTAATATATAATGATACTGTGCACAGATGAAGTAAGCAGTAAAGCAGATACTGGGTCGTTTCATATTTGACAGAGGCATAATGCATTGAAGCATATGCATAACCTTTAATACAAAACTAAGTTTTGGAAGAATTGATGAATAAACTGCTCAACACACAGAAAGTATGACAATGGCTATTTTCAGATGCATGTAAAGCAATATTTTCTGCTTTAAAACAAAGTATGGCACATGTACTATCATGTGTATGTGTATGGATGGATGTGTTGTGATGTATGTTTGGATATTCACAGTCTCAGTAGTTAACATGTTTATGTATTTACGAAGATAGTTCCTCTTGTTCATGTCCACAGTTGTTTTCTCTTTATAATTGGATTTCTCACCATAGTACCTACAGTTGCGTCAACATAATGAATTGGAGGTTATTAAGATTGAAAACAAATCACATACAAATCCACTGTATAATTTCCAAATATGAAAATAATTATCTAAAACATCAAACATTCAATTAATTTGTATCTATCAACTATCCTGTGTATCTTTTTTCTTTTCTTTGATAGCTTTAAAACAGATACTGGTTCTGCAGTTGACCACAGAGACACAACTCAAAATCAGTGTGAGAGATGAACCTTTTACTGCTTTGACTCTGATGTTTTCCTGCATCACCCCTGGTCAGAGAGTAACACAGGGGCCACAGTCCATCTCTCATCCACAAGCTCATCGAATCACATAATGACACACAATTCATATCGTCTTCTTAAAGAGATAAAGACTTACTTGCTAACAGCAACTTACAGTTTACACATGAAACATGATGCTGTATAACATGATAACCACCTCTAAGTGGTTACTCACTCCTCTGGTCTCAAGGCTTTTCTTTCTTTTTCTATTACTTCCTCCTATTCCCTGACACAGCGCTGTATATGCCATGAGGTGTTTATCTCAATGTTATAAATTGTCATGGCTTCTACAGCAAATTCCTTACTTGACATCAGGTTTTATTTGTAACCTCCGTCAATAAGGATATGTTTTCATTGTTGTTTGTTTGTGATCCAAATCATGCGAAATCGACAAGACCAATTTTATTGAAACTTTGTGTCAGGGTGGGATATGGGCCAAAGAAGAACTCATGAAGTGTTGTTGTGGATCTAGGCAAAGGGGAAACTCCAGGATTAATTTGTATCACTTTCTTCTCACATTGCAAGATTCTTTCTGAGATATCCCAGGGAATAATTCCTGGATGTTCACGAAACAAATCTGGCTTATTTAAGGCACTTGTATGTGTTGAGGAATTTTTGACCATCCTCACACATTACTGTATATGCTGCTGTATATTATGTATATTGTATATTACATTATATCTGTAGAGGAGAATAGTGCCTGTCTAATTCCAGATACTCCCTTCACTCTCTAAGCAGTACCCAAGGTCAGGTTGTAGATAAAGAGCCAACCAGCAGTACATTGTAGTGTCTATACGCTGAGGGACATTGATATCTAACTCAGATGCCCCAGACAGAGAGGCACCAACTTCAACTCTCACCAACTTTAACTCTTTTGTGTATTTCACCAGTGGCAAGACGTAAGGACACAATGTGATTTAATTATGCATACTTTAGGCTTCACTATCCAATAGGATGCGAACACCTACAAGCAATTCTAGCCATTCATGGATGTGCTGTTAGAATGGGTGACGCAAGTAGAGGAAGATATATGGGGAAGCTGTAGGAGACATCTTCAGACTTAGGGGTGACAGTTGCTCATGTTACTGTGTTAGCATTTGTATATTGTTGCACCTTCTGGTCTCCTTGATGCATCAAGTCTACCTTACATTAAAATCTTCAGCATAAGACATCAGCTGCTGCCTGAGTTCTCCTTTCACCAGCTTCCACAAAACTTCCATAACACTATGAATTTGTGTAATTTGGTGCAGAACAAAATAAAAATCTGAATGTAGTAAAATTAAATGGGGTTTCTTAAGGTGATTGTTGGGCCTTGGTAAAGGTATGCACTCTACTGAGTGCCATCCTCTCTATCAGCTGTTTGAGGGAGGCTTGTATTAAAAGTGCTAAACAGTGAGAGGAAGTGTGGGGATTGTGGCTGAATGACATATCTTGTTGCGTACAGGGAGATGAACCTCTAACCCTCATGACGTTTTCCTCTTCTTTCTCAGCTCTTTAGTTTTCTGTCCAGAGTGATGACTTGTGTCAAAGTCCTGTCTACGCTGTCTCTTTTGTCATTTATGACGCTTACTCGCATTGACTGCAGTGTGTCTGAGGGTGACTCTTGTCCAGACTTCATGATGTCCTTACCAATGGATCACTATCAGTACACACATCACAGCACACTGACTCTACACTTCAGCAACCAACCTTTCTGCCTGTCCATGTTAGATGCAGCATGTGTGCATGAATGAAGCCACATATACAGACATTATATGTAATCCCAGTGTAACCACGATGTTATTGGAATTAAATGGCACAATCCTCCTTGTTGCTTGTGATGCAAGATAACAACAAAACCTGTGACTTAATAAACTGATAGGTCAAGCATGCAATATATATACAGCAACATTAATGCTGACACTAGCAAACAGGGTGAACAGTCATCTGCTTATATTTCAATGTCAATAACTTAAATGGAGAAAAGTGGAGAAAAGTGGATAATAGTAAGATGACAGGCTGAAGGGGAAATCTGATGATGGACCACTTGATGACAGATAAGAAATGGCTCAAGAAATAATAGAGGTGTCACCATCATACATCAACCCACTGGCGACAGATCCCTTGGTATACCTAACTCATTACGGATATCTCTAACTAATAACATCAGTCATGGCTGCTTTCCACATAAGTGCTCTAGTTCCAGGATTGTGATGTTGTCACTGGCACGGCTTTCTCAGGCACCTACATTTGACTGAGCCTCAGTTAATGTTGTTTGATACACTTGAGCTTTTCCTGCAACTACACCAGGTAGCCAAAACTATGACAGGTAGTAAAAAATCACTGTGATCAGTCACACACACAAACATCCAACTGTTTAAATGTAATTATTTTTTAAATTGAGTATGGAAACTTGTTGAGTTGAGTATGTTTATGAAAACCTGCATTTTACTTAATACTTCTTAATACTGCATGTGTTGGGTTCATTGATTCACTGAAGTTAATTCACTGATAGTGATTAGTTCCTAAAAGTTCCTAAAGTTTATAAAAACCTATTTCTGAATAGTTCTCTTACTCTCTTATCAAAAACATTCATCTGAAGCTCAATTCTTAGGCTGTTCTGCAAATAGTTTTCTAATGAACAATAAAAATGCCAACTTCCGGTTTAAGTCCCCCCCCTTCCGAGTACGTATACAGATCATTTAGTTGGTTGACCAGATTCAGATACAGATAATAATGCATTCACTCATCCTTAATAATCAATATAGTGAAGCCAATATGGGGGTCAGAGGAAAACGTGGGGCCACCAAAGTCAGTACTATACATGACATTCATGACTTACTGTAACCAATGGAAATTCAGCCAATAGTTGAGAGGAACATTGTTGTGCCAGAGCTCTCATCTACAGCTGTGTCTCAATCAGCTTACAACATGTAAACCTGACCAAAAGGGTCTCTCTCAATATCCCAGATAGATGTCATATAGGTAAACATTTTTGTGCTAAAATCCTGTGGCAAAAAAACGTTTTTAAAGAGAATTATATCAGCATAAAGGTTTGGTGGCTGATCTCGATGGATCCCCTCCCAGGAGATGGCCCTGCAGTACGGTATGAGTCTGACAGCCCTCTTGATTTCCTGTTTGGGCTGTCTTTCCCTCCCAGGGAACAGGAAGTGCCTCGTTATCCCCTCTCTCCTGCTCCCCAGCTATAGAAGCTGTTGGTTTCAGCTGGTTTCTCTCTCTCTTCCTGACAAATTGCTCCATCTTTAATGGCAGCAAGACTAAAACATCTTTTTTCCTTCTTTCTCACTGAATATTGAAGACTGGCAGTAGCAGCTAAAATGTTTTGTCTGAAGTTTCATATAGGCACAAAAGGTTATTGTTAATAGTTCAGCCAGATGATCGGCAGAAAGAGCAGATATGTAGCACTTTCTTTCTTCCTCCTTCAATTCATTGCACAGTTTGCCCTTGTGATGTGGAAATGATTCATACCCAACAGTCTTCTGAGGTGGATTATTACCTTATATTCAGTTGTAAAAATACATTGACGATTAGTCATTTTTATTGTAGGACTTCCCTCTTTGCCTTTCATGTTTATCAAATCCCTGGTGAAAATTGACAGTGACAGTTGATAGTAAGAAATAATTTAGCTGTATATGTTTTTCTTTAATTTTCCTGAGAGGATGAGACTGAGTGCACTGCCAGGCTGTGCAAACTTAGTCAGTCTGAGGTAATTTTATTCCTGAGGTTGAAAGTTGTCAGTAAACAGGGAATTTGATCTATTTTAGCCTCATGCACCAATTTCAATAAAAAAAAGGTTGTTGACCATATTTCATCGAATATGGATGATGGATATGGATGTAAAAGGATTGACCTGGTCTGAAGCCAGTGACAGGGGTATTAAACAAGTGGATTATGACACGCCATACCTGTGCCATGCCATAGAGGATGTGTTAAAATCCTGGAAATAGAACCCCATAAAGTTAATGACTGACCAGGTTGCAACCGATCATTATTTAAGTCTTGTGCTGTTAAAAGCTGGTGATTCATGATTCAGATGCCATCTCGTAAAAATTAGCAAACCAGAAAAAAGCAATGTATGATGAAGAGCTTAAATTAGAAAATAAAACTGACTTGCATCCAAAAGCACATTTTCTTTATTGCCTCTTGGTTTGAGTTTCTAACTTCAGCAAGCTTCTCCACACAGCTTGCCAGGAAGTCATCCATCTTTAGCAGTACAATTATTCAATTAAATGATCTACAAACTATTTTAATCTTAATTGTTAGAGTCTTTGACTGAATGGCTCCCGGCATCAGAGCTGATCTCCACAGTTTTCCTGGCAGAATAGAACTGGCACCATAGCTGACCATATAAGAAGCAGCACAGCCACGTCACACAGAACCACTGTTGGGCAATGGCACATTATTTAATAATACTCTAATATAATAATAATACTGTGATTTATTTTTCAGTAACAAGTTGAATAAGGGATTCAAATTGAAATTCAGTGATTAAATTATGGTTACTAATCCAATTAATGCCTCATTACTTTAAGATTTTGTTTGTGGGTGTGTTTGTTGTCAGTGGGATACTGACGCCAGGGTAATCATTTTGAATATACGTCATTGAGGCTGGAGGTGCAGGATGTTCTTCACCAAGCATTTTTCTCTCCCATGCTCGTCTGAAAGAAGTGATGTGCTTCTCTTTAATCAGTCCTGCGGTTTGCACAGGCTGAGTAACAGCTTGAATTCTACTTTGTGAGTGTGACCCGTAGTGTTGTTTTATGCTTCAAGGCTTGTTTTCTTTCATTTTACACGTGTAGCTGCAGTGAATATGTGTTTGACAGAACACTGGAGATCTACACTCAGTGCAGTGCCTGAATGCATCTTCACAGAGGAAGATGCTCCTCTGTTAACATGATGCTTTGCCTAGAGCTGTCTGATTTACTTGTTGTCTCTCCTCAGCTGCTTGCTGACATTAGCCACTGGTTTGCCTCATCTCTGAGTCGAGTGCGTCATGTTTTACTCTGTGAATCAGCAACACAGCATCCGACTGTCAACAGAAGTGCCTTTGTGATCTCACTGATCAACTTTGTGACCATATCTGCTTTGCTCTTCTTCACTGGAAAGGTCAAGTCTGCCACGCAGACTGACTATGGCCAGCGGAGTCTGTTGATATATATATATATAGATCTATATATCTATATATATATTGGATTTATCCCAGGCAAACAGCTAATGGATAGAAAGCAGACATCTGCAACATCACAAGAGACACAACTCACTGCTGGACACTGAATAGCATAGATGTGATGAATGGAGTGTTCAGAATGGAGAAAGTCGTGTGTACGCTTACATTCAGGTTTTTGTTCAGCGTTGGAGGGTTTGTGAATATGTACAACTTCACTGTGAGGATGGGGTGGATCCAGGGGCTAAGCTATGTGCTAAGGGTCATCTATTAAACCAAAACACTTACACATGAATGTAGTGTTTAAAATGCTTTTTGGTGTAGCTATGATGGTTAACAAAAATATCAAAATAAGTTAAACTTTATGTTTGCCTGACAATAATTTGTCAAGAAATTAAAAGAGACACATTATGCCTTTTCAGTTTCATTTTCGTCGAGTGTATTGTATAGATTTGTATGTGTGTAAAAGTTTTGCAAATTTCAAAAGTCCAAAGTCTATGGTAAATGGAACTCCTCTCACCCACAGAAAACACAAATTAGAATGTGCCATTTTAAGGTAATAAAAGAGTAAAATCACCAAATTAATCTGAATACATAGGTAGCTATAAATATGAATATAAATAATTTACTGTCTTTTCTGTTAAATTATTTTACATGGAGGCCATGAGTTCAGACAGTACAGCTATTACTGTTCTAAACAAGTCACAATTTGAGATGTAGGGCTTTACAACCTCTGCTAACGAAACAACCATGTCAGCTCCTCTATGATCTATTGTAACCTACACAAGCTTTGATCAGTGTTGGAACAAGGAGTCAAGTCTTTTCATCTTCAAACATTATGTGAAGTATCTCTGTAAGGGTAATGTGTGATCTTAACTGAGTGTCAAATCTGAAACATGTGTGAAGCAGAATGTTAGATACTTATGCAAATGATTCACCCTCATACATGAGCCAATTATCCATCAGGCTGTGACCAGGGGAGATGCACGGATAAAAGAGGGGAGAGGAAATTGGAGAATTGACTGTATATAAAGATGACATCACAAATCCTCAAAAGTGAAGCCAAAATATATGTATTGCCCCCTGGTGGCTGGCTGCAGTACAAGTGATAAATACTGCATATTCCATATTAGTGGACATGGACCATACTAAAAAGTCAAAGAACATTAAAATGTTCTGACAAGTTCGTCTTTGATAAATTATCTGATACAATACAAATTTGGTAAAACGTCATAGTTGATCATAATGGTGGAGTGCATGTTTTGGATGGACCTTGATGCCGCAGCTCAACACAAGAATCACTTTTGTACAGACTTGGTCTCCAAATGCCTTCAAAATCACAATATGGTGGCACCCATATCCAAGACTGGTTTAGCCTCATTTTTGACATGTTGAGGCTGAGAGAGAGGAGGAAAGGAAGCAAGGACGGTAGAATGATGGAGTGATGAGGGGGGTATCAGAGGGGAGATATAGAGTGACAGCTGGGGGATAAGGGATGTGTCAAAGAGTAATAAAAGAGTCATATGTGGAAAAGGGGATGCAAGGAGAATAGATAGAACAATGGTGGGCATTCAAGGCAGGAGAGGAGTAAGGACGAATCAGGAGAGTTGGCTAGAGACAAGGGAGTGAATGAAAGACCGATGAGGAGAGGAGGAAAATATAAATAAAAGAAGAGAGAGAGAATGATTTCTATTGTGGGTTTCTGCTTGTTTGAAAAATAATATTGATGTGCTGACACCACACAGCCTCTGTATTAGCTTTCAATGAACCAACCTTGACACACGGACACACACACAAATGTGTAGACATGACAACAGACACAACATCAGTGTAGTACATTTGTGTGTCTCTGCGAACCAATGATCATAGTGTGTTTGTGTGTGTTTTGGAGTGACCCTAGAGGATGTGTTAGGGGTGAAAAAATAGGTCAACCGGGAAGGTCAAACTGATCTCCATCGAGTGAATTACATAGTCCTGTGTCAGCATTTATATGCCACACACACACACACATACAGGAGCACACAAGCGAAGAAGCACATGCAGTTTAAGTGTGGATGGTTGTGTTTAAAAAAGCTTGACTGTAACTGACTCATACAGTGTATTTGTATTTGTTTCAGCAGTGCTTCTCATTCTTTCCAGAATTATTGCATTCAGTTTGTAGCTCGTGAATTAAATTCTGGTGGTATACTGACTCATAGACGGCCTACTGTGTACAAAAGGACAACACGACGGCTCCTCATAAGTGAAGCCAAACTGTTTTAAATTGTCTCGTGGTGGCTGGCTGCTGTATAGGTCATAAACATTCTCCATGTTAAGAAATGGGACATGAACCAAACCAAATACACATTAAAAATATTTTTCTCAAACATGACAAACATCACCTTTTCACACTGATGTATTTTTTATTTATGTTGGTTTTAATTGTTTATTTGATGCCTTTGAAAATGGGTGACACATGATTGGTCGAGCTCCATAACCCAGTTCAATCACCTGTTGACGACTGACCAGAGATCCAGATGACATCTTCAGAGCAAGATGCCAGAATTTATATCCAAGATATCTTGACTAGTGGGATGAAGTGGAAATGTGTCAACCATCTAGTCTCTACCCTGACTTTACATCCAGCGCAACCAATGGGTTAAACATTTTGTTTATTTGGTGAAAAATCTGAACTTCTTTCTGGATTATGACACATTCTTGGACAGAATTTGGTTGTTTGTCGACAACACATCTGACAATCTTTGGCCCAAACCCTGACTTATGATCTAAGGGAACAATCAGAGGTTGACATGTTGTTTTGAGTTAAATATATTGGCTGTATTGGCTGGATTGTCATCAAATCTGTTAAGCTCATTTCTTTTTTATACATTTTTTTATTCTTTGAATTTTCTTCCAGCACCATCTTATATTCAGATTTTGAAGAAGAATATAACATCTATATGCTGGAAATGTCCTTGAGAGCATGTCAGTATGCTTAATAATGAGCTCAAAGTACTTCTGTGCCTATGAGTTGATTTATTTTGTCCCATTATGTGGTGAAAATGCAAAGGTTAGTATGTTAAATGAAAGAGTCCAAACAGCTAAGATATGCCTTGGAAGAGCCAGTATCTGGTGAGTGTGTTTCTTTTCTGACAGAGCTTCACTTCTCTTCAGGGAAGATAGAGTCACTAAAAGATTGATACGATCTCTTGTCAAAATGTATCTGGCTCTCATCCATGTCAGTTTTGCTTTCTTCCAAATACACACACACACACTAAACTATAAAGAGATATATGTCAAAAAACCTCTCCAAGTTTTCTGCGTTTCACCTCTTTTGTTACAATATGCCCTGGACACGCAGTACTGCCCACACAAAGACATGCACAGCCACAAGAGACACGTGTATTTACACAATCTTTGTCTCTGCCACACACACACACACACACTGAGTCTAGTGGGAGGCTGGTTGACTGGTAGAGATTGTGTCAAGGCTGTCTTTGTCAATCAGGCTCAAACTCCGCCCCCAAACCTCTGACCTCATCATCGTCTTGACAACCAAAGGCTGTCAGAGAAGTCTGCTGAGATGGCAACTTCACTGAGGCACAGTCCTTGTGTGTGTGTGTGTGTGTGTGTGTGTGTGTGTGTGTGTGTGTGTGTGTGTGTGTGTGGGAATGCATGGAATTAGAAGACAAATAAACATAAAGTCCAGTTATTTAGTAGGGAGGGTGACCGCAATACTTAATACAGTAATCAAACATATGTATAACAAGGTATTTTAGTTCACACTCCAACAGTCTTCTTATTGTTGATTCAGTAAAATGACGAACAATAAGGGACTAACCCTACTGTGCAATGTTGTACCTCACCATTTCAAACATATGCAGTAATATGCTGACTTTCGTAGGGTCTGGTTGTATTGGGGCGATCAATGACCTTAAAATGTATTCTTACAGTGAACCTACTAAGTAATTTAACACCAGCAATAATCTTTCAAGAAGACACTTTCAAGATATTTCCCATTGCAGCCATGGCCTTTGCAACCTGCCTCCTCTGTCATCAACTTTTGTGCAACTTTTCTGGAGGAAAACATGTTCTTTGGTTAGTTGTTGTTTTTATTTTTAGGATGCTGTCTGAATCTGTTGTATCTTGAGATGCCTGCACCTTTAGATTTGCGGCATCACTCTGAGCTTACTTCATTAAAATACATGGTGGCACCATGCTGGATCACAATGTTCTCTCATCTTTGTTTCCTCTGAACACCCTAAGGCCATGGAGCAGTGTTTAAACCAGCCTCTGACCTATTTTTTAGGAGTATAATGTTTTTCGGGGATATGAATAGCTAATGGGTAGCATGCTAATCCATGTTCCTCTATTGCCTCATGGTGGCTGGTCGTTTAGTGTTAGCGTGCTAGCATGCTATCTATTTTTGTTTGTGTGGTAGGAGGCAAGCTGTGTTTTTCATGCTAGCATGAAACAGACTCACTGGTGATCTGTTATGCCCCCCAGGCAAAGCTCTGACTCAGTGTGAGTCCTTTTATTTTTTCCTTCCTCCAAACATCTTTGCACTAAATACCATGATACTCAAAACTGGCAAAACCCATTCACTTCCTTGTTTCGCCTGACAACGTTAAAACAAGTGAGAAAATGTGTCATCTCTGGTGAGCTCATGTTGCTGCTTTCATTGGAGTTTGTATGGAGACAGGTTAAATGAGACACCTTATTTCATAATCCAGTGCTCGAAAGGCCAAACTATGAGAGACTCTCCCAACCTAGTTTCTGAAAGCATCACAGCCCTAAAGGTCTTGTTATATTGCTGTAATGAAACTGCTCAGCAGCAACCAACAGAGGATTCAGACTGTGCTGGGCTGCTTTGATTAGCCTTTAATTAAAGACTAGCTATGGTGATGTGTAACAAATCACGTTTTGATAGCTAGGTAAACTATAAGGGCTTTTATATGACATCGTGGAAACAACACGTTAAAACAGTTTATAAGTTATAGTCTTAATCAGGTTAATATTGGAATATAAGTGTTCACAAAAACATGTTTAATGATGAGATAATGTGGATATCATAGAGGAGAGCTTTGCACAGGGTCAAGATTCCCAGGAGGTACTTCGATTTACTGGATATTTGTCTGGGAGTGTGAACCACTATTCACACCATGGTTGCAGAACAGGAAACAAAAATCTGTATTGATGTGTCTACACATTATTACAAAATAGTTACAACCCCATCCTTGTAGCCTCAGCAGATACATTCCCTACACTGTAAAAACTGCTTCTTTGATTTCACTCTAAAAAAGGGAAGGCAACTTTTTCAATTCCATTTTTTGTAGGTTTGGTGAACTTTATTGAACTACTGTATCATTTATTGAAAACTCAATGATACAGTAACTGCTAGACTAAACATGTACTAGAGCCTACAGGAAAAGGCTTATTGCAATTTTAAATCAAGTCACACACCAGAAATATGGGGCAAGGCAGTAAACCAGTATAGTTCTGGTTGGTTTATGGGACTGTAGGAAGAATCAAATACACTTCTTTGTGGACTGTGTACTTACTGGGTACTTGAAGGTGAAAGGGTACTTGCACAATGCACAGAGTGAAGAGACTTGGGGCCTCGATCTGAGCCTTTAGCTCCATCCTGCCCCAGGCAGCCTGGCCAGTTAATCTGGCCATGTGCATTGGAGAGGCTCTGGGCTCATAGATATAGAATGTCTCAGAGCAGAAGGCCTACAGCATTGTGACCACACACTCATTACATGATTAGCCCCAATAGCCTGTAAGCAAGTAATCTAATTTTCATCATAATATCAAAATCAATAAATATCTTAAGATATTACTTTCCCACCATTCATCTTAATATACACTAAATCTAATTAAAGTGATTGATGTGTTTGGTCCTGCATGTAATGAGGGTCAAGGATTTTAAAGTAAATCTAAATGGAACATTTTTCCCACCATTATTATCACTGACTTACAGTACATAAGCTGATCTACTCAGAATCCACCCACACTAAGACGCCATCACAGTAAGGGCTGTGAGAACTGCAATATCAGAGCTGGGTTCTATTATTCATCACATGATATGATATGATGGAGGTTCCTCCTTCTTCACAGTCTGTAATGTAGGGGACCTGCATACAGAGGGGTGGGGAACCTTTTTCCTATGAGGGCCTTTTAGGTTTTAATGACATCATTTGAGGGTCAGACTGACTGATTGTACATATATATCACACTTACCTCTTTAATGTGATGGCTGGAGCTGATTTTCTTTGGAGGGGTGTCTGATGTCATATGGTAGTGATGGTGATGCATCTTGCAGCTAGTTTCCCAGGTTTGGCCCAGTCTGTCTTGAGTTATTGCAAAAGTCAGTTATATAAATAGGGAAAATCATGTACAAACAATTTATAGAACACAAGAAAAAGAAAGTTTTTGGACCTACTGTCACACTACGTTTGTTGTTATTTTGCAGCTCAGTGATTTAATCTGTTGGTTGTCAGGCTGCTGTATCCACATTAAACAATGTTTATGATTACCTCTCATGACCTGAAATTTCACACAGAATCCCTGAAGGAGCTGTGTAACTCATGTTGTGTTTGTCTGTAGTGATTGTTTAAAGTCTGAATTTTATCATATTTTAACGTTTTATATGTATAGTTTACATGTTGATCAAAGACACAAAAACATTGTAGATGTAATGTTAATAAGTATCCACGTTGAAGAGAATAAATCATCTAAGACGATGAGTTACATTGCTTTCTTTAAGGTATAAAAACAAAATCAAAATTGATTTTACAAAAACCTTTAATGCATTTTTTCTTGATATGTTTCCAAAGCTATTTGTGAATTGGTGAATGTTTCTTTTTTGGCAGTGTATAAGGTTTCAAAAATGTTTCAAACTGATTTTGAGACTCCTCCATCTTGTGTGTGTACAGATACAAGTGTGATTCCTGTTTTGTGTATGTTTTTCATCATTAGGTTAAACAAAACCTGCTATGGAATCATTATCATACATTTACATGTATATATTAATCATAGAACTCTTGAATCTTGCATGGTTCTTAATGACCTCTTTCTGCATGAGGGATTATACTTTAAAACAACTTCTAAACCCCCAGCCGTGTTCTATTGAGCTGAGAGCTCTCTGGGGTTCCCCATGAAAACACTATTACACACACACACATGCACACACACTCATGGACACACATAAATACACACATTCCCGAATTCATTGAGCTCTGTGAACATCCCTTCATCCCAGTGTGTGCTTCCCAAAAGACACTGGAACTGTCAAATCCTACAGACACAGTGGTGTGCTGGGATGGTTGGTGTAAGACTCCAGGGACACACACACAGACACACACTCCCACACAGCAGCCTAAAGTGCAGAGGTAAGCGGCTATTTGACAGTAGACCTTGAGGGAGATGGAGGAGCGTTTGCTGTCCAGAGAGAACAAGGGATGGAGAGGGAGGACTGAGAGGGGGAGGGTTGAAGTAAATGACAGAGGAGCACGTACAGCTCCAAGAAGGAGAGTTATTGCGACAGAGAGCAATTTATAAACACTTATTCAATATTAGTCATACTCCACTTTCCAAAATTATAGCTTTTTCAGTTTCTAAAGGCAGAAATATGTTTCTTGGTGGTGCTAATTTAACTGTTCACACTCAAAAATTATGTTTGCGTTCTACTGTCATGCTGATTGTTGGGTTGGGTTGGATTGGCTGAGGGTTGACAGGTGAGAATAAGACATGAGGGACACTGTTCTACTGAAACGATGGGATTTCACCTGATACTCCTGACCAGTCTTATTATGAAAGGGCCTGTACTGCTGACTACAATCAGCTTTAAAATACACACAAACATACAGAAAGACTTAAGCAGAGAGCAACTGAAAAACAATGAGTTGTTCTTCTGGCCTTTTAAAGAAAGCTGGATTTGAAACCAGGGTTCGAGGAGAGAGTGTGCGTGTAGTTGTGCTTGTGAACTGTCACGTTTGTGTGTGTGTGTGTGTGTGTGAGACAACCCCACAGCGCCTGGCCGCTGTCCTCCACCTGCGTCCTGAATATTAATGAATAGCTGAATGCTGCCTCTGTCTGGGTTGTTGTTATTTCAGCCAATGTTAATGATGTAATAATGATGTTTGCTGGTTGTGGTGATCAAGCAACAATGCAATCTCATTCAGGAGCTGATGATTTGACAACAGTTTCATTTTATTTCTTTATTTGTTTGGACAGAGCCATGTTCATTGTCCAGGACACTGATTTTAAAGTTTAGGTTTGATAAAGGCTCTAAGATCCCTGGGAAAGAGAGTTTGGTTAACCAAACATAGCTATTTTAATAAAAATAACTAATTCAGGCTTCTTTGTAAAGGATGATCAAACACAAAGAGAAAGTTGGATTCTTCAAATGTTTTTTAGCCATAGGGTCGATTTTTAAGGAGCTATAATGTTTCAACTGAGTCTTTGATTCTCCCTGAAATGAAATGAAACAAGTAGGAAATCATATTAAAGAACCTGGTAAGTTCTATTATACTCTTGTATTTTGGGCTCATACTTTAGAATTGGCTGTGAGACACTACTGGGCCTGACAGAAGCTTTAAACCTGATCGTCAGTTTGATGATTATTTGATGTGACATTGAATCCAAAGACTGATGTCATACATTCTCAAACAGTAGTATTCTGAAGTATTACTTCAAAAGACTCTCTTCCACCCAGCATCCACCTGTAAGCTCTCGAGTGGATGTTGGAGTTATCGTCACTCTCCCTGCTGAGCTTGGTGCTTCCTTGCAAGAGATGAGGGTTTTCAGAAAATTGTCAAACGAATATTTCCATCCCACTGTTATGGGAATATTAGGAGTTGCTACATTGAGACAAGCTGTAGGTGGCGCTCTGGTCTTCAGTCAGGTGCCATCATACCTCTGCAGAAGAAGAGGTCATAATGGGATGACATTTTTCATTATGTCAGCTCCAATCTCGTTTAACATGGCTTTTTTTAGTGGGCGTGCCAGACTAGATGCTCGGAGTGCATTATGCAAATGATGGGCATTGTGATTTCATGGCTGGACAACTGACGAGGTGTTTCAGGAGATCAGGAGCAGTGCATCTGGGGGGAGAGAGGAACTCCCTCTTCTGTGGACTTTGTGCTTCTTAACTTTGCACAACAAACCTATTTAACACACTAGAGGAAAGAGAACCTGGAACTGTATAATATGTCTTCTTTAACATGATGTAATGCTTCGTGATGGGGATCACATTGTTAGCTTCTTGTATTAAATCAAGGAACACGCTATCTCCCATCATTTTTCTCTCACTCCTCTTGTCATGTGACCTTATCACTTGTTTACTGAATCAGTCTTTTGCTTTTAATCAAATTTCACTCTTGTGGAGACACCAACGTCTCAACGTCTTCCATGAAAGCATAATAACTTATTTAGTCATATTTTAAGACATTTTCCACAAAAAAATCTAAAAGAAATTTATATGAATGTTCAAATTCTACATTCAAATAAAAATCTATTTGATTAATCCAACGATTAGAGAGCTCCTGAATGAATGGAAAGGATGGAGGTTGACCGTTATGATATAGTTATTAGATGACTTAGGGTCTCCTTGATCATGCAAACACTGCAGCTCATTCTGTGACAGAAAATCTACAAAGAAGGGATTATTCATTAGTTACAATATGTTGCCAGAAGGAAAAACAATCAACAAATGCTGTTTATTGCAAATAGGCTAACAGTATTTTTTCCTGCTTTTTTCCTCCAGCATTAACAGCCTCAGATGTGTCCTTGAACACACCACCAGGTAATTAGCAGCATATTGCAAAAACAATTAGAGAGAAACTGATTCCACATGTTTATAAACAAAAGGAGGAAACGTTTGTAAGAAACACAGTTTCATAGTCGTAAATTGTTTAAACAGAACATGTCAGTAAAGCTTTCACATTTAATATTTTATGTAATCCCATGTTCCTCATAATATTGACTCATACAACCTAACGTCGGCCTGTAGTAACTAAACAATGATTTAACTTCTTCATAGTTATGTTGAGACGCTCACAGCACTTTAATATTTAACCAAGACCAGCAAAGGTATCCTGATCTTGGTTAAATATTAAAGAGTCAACAGTGACTTCAGGTGCAAGACAAAATGTGTTTATTTAATTAAAATGTAACTGAGATTCCAATTCTAGTGCATTTATTGCCTAAACTAAATAACATGTGGGACTCAGGATGTCAGGAAGTCCTGCTCCTCTTTTCCTTCTTTGAGAAAAAACTGTTGCCATTGGATGAAGCCTTCTCCCACAATATCTTTTCAGTAAAATATGTTCAGAAGAAATTAATATATATTTTCTTTATTTCTCTACATAAACGTATATATGTCACTATTTGATGCACCATATTAGTTTAGGTGATTTAAAACTGTGATACATTGGCAGGTCAGAGCAAAGAATCACAACAAGAAACAGGACAAAGTGGAATAAACCTATTCAATTATACAAGAAGAAAGTAGAGCTGGCAGTATGGCCAAATATAAGTAGACATTAGCATATCAGTCAATAAATGCCACATAATTATTTTCTTTTTGATTAAATACAGATTTTTGCCTTTTACGAGAAGATTGTAGTTTTAAACTCGATATGGGCCGAGAATTAAAGTCAACACATCTGATGTCGATCAATTATTTCTTATCCCCCCCTCACTGTACGTACACAATACATGCACATGTCTGTAAGTATTTAGCTTTTGCTATATTGCTATTGATGAAAATTATATAGTGATAATTACTAATATTGTATTATTGCCCATCCCTTGAAAAAAACTAGATAAGCCAGACAACATAATTCATATGACACAGAGCAATAGTTAGATAGATAGATGAGGTAGCCATGGTGTCCACAGAGAGTAAACTTACTGTGATAAATCTAAAAACTTCTATTAATTCAGGAAAATAGCAGTGTTTTGAATTAGCTGTTCTACAACTACACAAAATATAGGTTGTAATACTCGTTGAATAAGCAGACATGTGATAGAAAGGTTTGATTCAATGTCCAACACTGCACTTTATTTATTTTAGACATTTTCATTCTGGAGACTGAAACACAGACACAAAGGAATGAATAGACCTGCATACACACAAAACACAAATAAACTTCCTCTGCTTACACACACAGATATACAGAGCTGACACACACACACACACGCACACACACGTAGAAGCAGTCCTGGAAAAATACTGTCTGAGCTGAAAAATAAATTGCAGTGAGCAGAAACACATGAAAACACACATGCAAACACTCTGGAGTAGACGGAGGCTTTGGGGGGGGGGGGATGAATGGAGGAGCAGGCTTTTAACCAAAGTACAAGCAGCAGTACAAACATCTACAGTGACGGAAAGCCAGCCTCCATCTTCTGTCCGTGTCTTTCCTCTCTCTCTCTCTCTCTCTCTCTCTCTCTCTCTCTCTCTCTCTCTCTCTCACACCCTCTCTCTCTCTCACCCTCTCTCTCTCACCCTCTCTCTTTCTATTTGCCGTTAACCTCGCAGCGTTGTGCGACTTTTATCCCTGAAGACTTTATAGGTTCATAAACTCTATCCCACCACATCAAGCCCCCCCCCCCCCCACACACACACACACATACTCTCACACACACATACACACACACACTGGTCTAGGCCACAAATCTCTGTCTTTATGGAGCTATCTATAGCTGTAGCATCATCCAATACTCTGACTCCCCATCTCCCATGCCTGTGAGGAATAGAGGAGAAGTTAACTCTCGGTGGGTGGACATGTGAGAGAGGTCAGTCAAATTGCTGTGTTGTTATGATTCTGTGCTTCAACAAGTGTAACTCTCAGTGTGGGGGGGGCCACTACTGTTTTGTTTCAGTGGCAGAGTAAAGCAGCGGCTGTACGTCTCTGTTAAAGTGCTGTTTATGTGCCACAACTGAAAGAATGACATTTACTGTGAGTCGTTCACACGGCTGCCATATTTGCCGTCGTCTAAATGTCACATCTCCCGTTTATCATTTGATAGAAAGTACTTGCCTTGCAGTTGTCTAAACCAGCAATAGAGGGATAAATGAACAGTTATGTTAAACTATGACCTTGGGACCAAACCCCAACCAACATGAGCATCTCTTTTTATTGTCTTCAAATGTCCACATCCTTGTGTGACACTGGTTTAAAGGGTTGGTTCACCCAAATTACAAAGAAAACAATATATCATCTATATGGCTCTAGCTATAGCCTTGCAGTTAGTTTGGCTTTTATTTTTGCTGCATCACAGATATTTTACAAAGTGACCTAAACAATTAGCACTTCAACAGTGACTGCTCTTAAGTATTTTGACATTTTGAAAATACTTTTTAAACTGAATAGTCTAGTCTTCAGTGTTAATTATGGGATTCACCATTCCTGCACAGGGTTTAAATTGGCTTCACGTTCATTGGGTGCTCACGGCAAAACAATCATCTTTAGGATTGGGACATCATGATTTCAGTCCTGGTTGATTTGGGGACACTTGTGGTTACAAACACTAACTGAAAGTTTGGTCCTCCATAAAATCGATGTTTATAGATATATGATATGTATATGTATAAAACATTGTTAATTACTCCTAACTCTACATGCAGTTTTCAATATATCCTCATATTATTGTATTGTGAGGGTGAAATGCAATGTTTGTCTGTTTGTCTGATTTTGAGTTAATGTTGAAGCCACACTGTTGAACACTCTGTCAATGTCCAAAACATTAATCTATTTTCGTATTTTAAAAGTGATACTCAGAATGCAGAATCGTCTATTATTGACTTTCTCCCGTGAAGAGTGGGTTGAGATATCAGATTGTGTGATTTCTACCTCCGTGCCAATCTGTTGGAAGATAATGAAATTCCATGTGTGGTTCCTGAAGAAGTGAAACGTTACTTAACACTGACAAATTTTCAACGGCAATTTTTCTGTGGAAACAGGTCACACATTCACTGTTAGTACAGTTCATTTTACAGCAGAAATAGTCCCTGTTATGTTGAGGTATGGTTGGACTGAACTTAACAGTATCCACTCTGATGGAGACACACATTTACAATCACATGGCATAAAAATACTTTCATGTTTGACACTTTCACTAGTTGTGTGTCGCCTGTTTTATAATAGCGATATTTCATCAGCTCATAAATGCAGCATAAGATGCATGGTCAGTGATTTCTCTCGTCCAGTGAGTCTGTTTGGGTTTTTGTGCGTGTGGTGTGTTTTTTGTTGAAGCCATTAAACCGCTCCAAAACAAGAAGAACTAGAACAGGCCAGAGGCTCTCTCTCCATCTTTTTGTTTCTGTCTTTTTGCCCTCTCTCTCTCTCTACACTGTCTTCTGTGTTTTATGTACTCACTCACTCTCCTCGTACCTCCTTCCTTTCCTTATTCGTCTATCCATTCACTTCTTACATCAGCCACCCCCCACCCCACCCCACCCTTCAAGCTTTTTCCAGGAGAGTGACACAAGACAAAAGTGTCTCACTCAGTTCATGTATTTTTAGAGCATGCGCACAGACACAGACACACACACACACACCAATTAAAGTGCTGTAATGGGTCTTATGAGCTCCTTTTTACTCATTTTGACCCAATTTCACCTCAAGTGTCATAAACTATAAAGCTGTCGCACACAGACTCTCTCTAAATATCATCGTCCATAAACAATTAAGCTGTTTGTGAAACAAACAGTATGACCGTTGACTTTCTCCTGATGAAATATAATCAGTTTAAAACCTTGTTAGCACAATCACACATTAGAGTATTCTGGTGTATTTGGATTTTAAAATAGATAAAACTCCCGTAGCTGTTTTTCCTACTAGACATACACAGACACTTTGATATTACAAACCAAAGTCCATCACCATGAAATAGCTGTGTTACTGGTGGTTTGGACCTTTCAGATGTGATTATGTCATGAGGCTTTACAAATTTTGTTTTATTCATGAACTATAATTTTAGCTGTCAAGGAAAACACACACACACACACACACACAAAACCCCTTTAAATAACCTGTACAAAGTAAAGTCCAAAGTCAAGACGGGTTAATTCCACCCAATAAGGCTTCATGTTCACACACCTCCACTCATCCCATAATAAAACATTAATATCCCAATTATGACAACCCTGATTAATGCAGATGTGGAATGGTTATTTTTAAACTTGGGCAATGTATATTGATTATATTTGTTGTATGTATGTATAAGTGGGACATGGAAATTTACATGTAAACAGATTAGCTTAGTCTTTTATGTTGTGAAAATTAGTTTTTATGGAGGTCAAACTATATCCATGTTCTGGTCGACTCTTAATTCTGCTGCATTCACTGCAGTAATTACAAACTGTCATCGTGATGAATGAAGCTGGTTTGGTCTGCATGAAAACAGATTTTTCACACGTTGCACACGTGCAGCTCATCAAGATTAGCACTGGTTTTAAAACAGGAAGCCTGTAAAGTGGGTCTTATATTTGTACTTAGCCATTTCACACATGATATTGTGATGAACCACAGAGGTTAATGCTAAAGCCATGAAAATCCATGTAGGAGACAGAAAAAAACACCAGGACTGTTGTGTATATGTATGTGTGTATGTGTGTGTATTTATTATCTATACAGTTTTTTTTTATCCTAATATATATGTATATGCATGTGTGTAAACGTAGTATGGAATGTATTTGTATTTGCTGAACCTGTTTGAAGATTCTGTTGCATGTTGTTTCATATGAAATGTATTTACCACTCAGAGAGATTCCATTGTACAGCTGTGACAATGACAATGACAATTAAGGTGTTCTGTCGGTTTAGCTGCTGGGCTAACATACTGTGGCAAACAAGACAGATGTTGGATTCATGCAGTCTTGTTGTTTTTGTTCTACTAACAATGTTTTGTGCTACTTTCCCCAAATCCAAACAAGGAAACAACACTGATATTAGCTACTGTGTTTACTTGTGTTGAGTATTGCAAGAAAACACAAATGATCCTGGAATTAGCAGCATGACACATGGAATTGACTTTTTCTTCCCTTATGCTCTTGTGTTTGTGTTTCTGGACCACCTAAGAAAATGTACCAGCCTTCAAACTCTGTGCCATGTGGGCTGTTACTCTACACACAGCTGCTTCAATGTGTAGCACTCTTTCTATTCATTTTATGACAAGTTATGATTGGGCAAATGCTGTGCAGAAGAGGAGTTAAGCAAATAGCAAACTAGTGAGTGAAAAATCAGAGATACACCTCATCCATGTTTTATACTGCTTATATCCTCTGGTCTGGCTCTGACTCTGGAATCCGCCCCTTGTCCCGCCCGTCAACAGCCATCTGAAGGCCAAGCGTTACTGGCTGTTGGGGCTGTCAGATTCCATCATGTACCGAGGCTTTATACCTGATGTTTTATTCACTAAAGGTGTTTTTGGCTGTCAGGGAGAAACAGCCAGAGAGGAGGCCTCACACAGCTGCGTGCCTACACTTAAAACCACAAAGGTAGACTAGATGTTCTTACCCTTATCAAATTATTAGCGCCCACGCAGACAGAGTACAAGCTGCTCTTTCACTTTAAAAATCATTTAAAATGCAAGCAGAGAGTGGACTCCCTTCCAAATGGAGCAAGTTGAAAAGTTGCAGATGGCAGTTAAAGCAGCAAAAATACACACACTGCGAAAGCAGCTGCAAAATGGAAACAACTTTAGGTCCAAATCATGTTTTCTGATTAATGGCAAACAAAGTGTTTCAAATCTGAGGAAAGTATTTATCAAGCTGCACCAATTCTAAAAACTGGTGCAAGCCAAAACGTTTCTGACAAATCTTTCATCTTTTTTTTTTTTTACTCTTGTCTTGGCTGAGATTTCTCCAAAGTTGTTATGCCCTTGTTGGAGTTGCCAGGAGATGTGGTGCAGATATAGACAGTGGAAGAGATATTTGGAAACAAAGGTAACTTTGGCTTTCCCTTTATCATTGAGAAGCCTTTAATACATTCAGTTTTTGTCCAGAACTGAAGGATTTATCTTACCAATTTAGTGTGAGATTCAAAGCAGAGGACATGCTATCTCCTCAGAAATAAATATCTTTACACTTTACTGTGATGAAAAGGAAGTAAAACATTTCCTTTAAAACAATTAAAATATATAACATATAGTGTGTCATCAATCAATTTATTACCTTTATCCCTATGAGGTTGAGGGGGGCTGAGCCAGGAGCAGGATACAGGTTCCCACTGGAGGAAGATACAGGTATCACTGGGCTGACATATAGGGAAAAGCATATATATCTTTTTTATATATCCTATTTATTGATTGATTTATTGTGTTTTGGTTTCAAAATATACCTGCACTACAACAAATTTACAATTTTTTTCTCTTATGCATATACCTCCAGTCGAAGATGGTGTTTTCTCCATGAGAGCTGCTCATGGAGAACATCATCGCTGCAGGAGCACAATCCTGCACAGTGCATGGGGGTTGACTTCATAGGATCATTGTATGCAGCTCAAAATACCTGGTGCTGTTTTGAATAGGCTGCCAATGTTAACATGTAGTGTATTATACAAGTGGCATATTGGTAAATATTATCCTGAGAACACTCTCTGATATGCCTGTATATATTTGTATTATTTTCATATGTCACTATTAGTAATTTAACTGTGTACTTATATATACTTCTTCCACCTCCATCTGTCCCAGCAGTTTCTGGTTTAAATCCTCACATCAACACACATGTTATGTTTTGAATATTTTAGGTTGTCTTCTCCATCAAACCAACACTTTTCACAATTCATTAGTGTTATCTAGTTTATTTACCTCAGGCAAATGGTATTGACTAGGCACCCCTCGGTTAATGGATGAGGTTCAGAGTATGTGCTTGTGTGTGTGTGTGCTTGTGTGTGTGTGTGTGTGCGTGCGTGCGTGAATGCGTGCGTGCGAGTGTGCGTGCATGTGTGTCAAGTCGTAGATGCTTCTGGAGGTATGCAACGTGATGCATGTATTCAAAGGTGGCCTAAGGGCTGGAGCTCAGCGTTGTGTGTGTGCATTAACTAAAGCATATATACACGAGTCAAATAAAAGGGAGAAACTTGTATACAAAAAAAATGTAAATGTAGAATGTGTGTCTATGTAGATCTGAGCTTTTAGTATCTTTTAGGATTATATGAAATTGAATCAGGTCAAACTATTTAGATTTATAAGGCTGATATTTGTATTTTTTTTTATTCCCACATAAAGCCTTTATCCCTCATGGTGTGTTTGAACTTGCAGAGCATTATGGGAGTCCGGTCGCTGCTTTGCTTGGATTGGCTGCCTATAGTCTTGCTCAAAGGCATGCCTGTGAGGACCAGTGTGAAACAGAGGAAATTGCATGTTGAGTGCCTTCATTTGTGTGAGTGTGTGTGTGTGTGTGAGAGAGAGGCTGCCGTATTTCAGTTTAGCCACTAGTTTTGCCAGCCTGTTTATTTTAGTGCATCAAAGATTATTTTTAGATAATTGTAGTGACGTGTAGAGCTCAGTCGCAATAATTAGCAATGCAAATCTCTGAGCTTGTTTGGGAACACCAGCTCATTTTGCTGTTTTTAATTTACTGAGTCTTGCTTCCTGCTCGCTCTCTCTTTCACTCTCTCACTCTCTCTCTGTGTCTCTCTCTCTCACTCTCTCTCTCTCTCTCTATCTCTCTCTCTCTCTCTCTCTCTCTCTCTCTCTCTCTCTCTCCACTCCTCTCCTTGAGTTGCTGTCCCAACTCAAATCATTTGGTTTATTTAAATAATCGGATCATTTAGCTGTTTTAATTTCAAACCTCAAAATGAATTTATCCACTCATTTCTCTTCCTTTCTTTTATTCATGACTCGTTCTCCTCCCCCCGTGGGCTTTCAACCCCCCACCCCCCTCTTCTCCCCCCTCTTAAATTTCTGAGCTTATTTATATAATCAACTCCTTTAGCTGGTTTAATTTTAACAGCCTTTCAAGACTATTTTTTCTTCTGGATGTTTCCTGTGTTTCTTCATGACTCACAGCTTTGTATGTGTTTTTTTTTGTTCCTCTATTTCTGTCCCCTTTGCTTTCTTTGTCCTGCCTCTCTCTTTCCGGCTCCTTGTTTCTCTGTCGTGTCGAACAACCCACAGGTTGATCTACATCTTCCCGAAAGCCTGTTTAGCCTCGATAGCGTCTGGTCGCGCACATTACATATGTAAAACTCATCTCTGATGTCTCTCTTCGGATATTAGCTGTGTTTTTGCATCATCTGGGGGCTGCAGACACTATTCAAGGTTAGGATTGCACCATATGCAGGGGAGAGAGAGTATACAACACATCTGATGCAAGTGAGAGAGAAAAAATAGAAGTTAAAAGAGAATTCCATCACTTTTAATTGTCAAGATCAGTTTACCGCTTAATGCCTACTGTGGTTCTAGAGGAACTTTGTTGAATTTGAGAAAATAACTGATGTCATGAAGGATATTGTTGTGGTTATCTCAGTGTGGGGCATGGGGGAAATGGAGACATGGACTCTGAAAGACATAAGGCAGGTTGATTTGTCAGTGATTTGCATTATTGGGAATGTAGGATCCTGTCTTATATTACGGAGTAGCGCAGTGCATCAGTTTTGGCCATTCTTCTCTAAATCTGTCTTTTCTGTGTCCTATAACTTTGTGGAAGGGCAATAATAAATTGTATGAGTTCTCTTTGAGAGACAAAGAAAAAGATTTATAAACCAAGCTATAGAACTGGACCGCTTTTCAAAACAAGTCTCTCCATTCCTTTGTAGTCTTCCTCCCTCCTCTATCTTTACCTGTTTCACTACATGGGCTAATGCCTCTGTTATAGATGCAATCCATCAGTATTTTTTAGTCCAGTCAACACAGCAGACCTTACATTTAAAGTTGGTGTCAAACTCAAAGCCTGATATCCACATGCAGATTATTATACAACAAAGTCTTTGTGGGCCCTGCAGACCCAGAAGGTTGAACTGAAATGAGGCAGTCTGATCTACAGAGGATTTCCTTGATTGGTGTCACCAGCTTGTCGCGCCCATATTGCTGTGGTCTAGCAACAGAGCTGACATGACGAGAAAGTTTATTGCACCATTTTTTAACATGTGTGCTGGTGGCTGTTCCATTACTCTAGAATTGGACATCCTATTGCTAGCTGGCACCTTTACCTGAATCCTGGGATAGGTTTACCCAGAGAAGGATCCACTCACAGGGGCCTTTGCTTCTTTAGGATGAAGGGATGCGTTTGCCGGTCGCATTTGAAGGAGCATTTGAAATGGGACAGTCTAGTTGCGGTGATGCCATTGGTCCTCAATGCAGCCTGTGAAGGATGCAGCCCCTCAATTGCGACACAGCTCTGGACAGTTTCTGCATCTTCTTGCCTCCAAGGCTCAGCACCTTGGACAGCAACCCTGACACACTTCAGTGAGATCCTGCAGCTCTGTCCTGGATGCTGGCTAAGTGTTGCAGAGCTGATGAACAGGGTGTGATCCATGAACAAATGCGGAAATCAATGATCCTTTCATAGTAATACGTTATTGGGATGGATGGATGGATGGACATGAACAGATGAAACTCATTTCTGTGAACAGTGAATTGTATTCTCTGGTGTAAATCTGCCTAATCACCTTTGAACACTGCTAACCCCATGTGTTAAATAGTGTCGTAATTTTTTTTCCTATAAAACTATACACCTTTAGGTTATTGCAAGAACATGCCAGACATTCTGCTCTGTTGGACATTTTACAGTGTGACTTTTAAAAACCTCACAAAAACTGATGAAGAGGAAGCCAAAGTGTAAGAGAGCAAAAGAAAACATTGAAATAACAAAGTCAAAGTCGTCTATATTGGCTTTTCTGCATCACAAGTGTTGCTGATTAAGTGTTCATGCATTTGGCTCTCGCTGTCTTGAAAACAGAAAAAGGACATTTCATTGATTGGAAAATTTGATCTCCTCAGCTGAGAGAACTCACTGTTAAATGAACCTTTTGTGATTCCTCTGCTTTTTCCTTGCTAAAAAACACACCTCAATGAAACCCTTCTACTTTGTACTTATGTAGCTTACGCACACACAGAGGTCATGCAAGGTCAGGGTCACGCATAGCCCACAGACGCTCAGTCTATCTACATATGGCATCACACACACCGAGAAACACACTCTGTCTCATGCACACACACACACACCTATTGTCCACATCCATTAGCTTTGCTTTGCTGCACTGACCTAGCACAGCCTAGACCTACTTTGTTGTTTTGTGTGTGTGTGTGTGTGTGTGTGTGTGTGTGTGTGTATTTTCCTCGGCTTTCCAAGTGGAGCATGTCTGAGGGTATGAGGCACTGTTGCTTGCTGCATGTGCACAGAGTTGAAGAGGGGTGTTGAACTACCTATCCTGGTTGGATTGTATTCTGTTTGGATAAACAACTCACTGTACCTGAGGAAACCATTGCAGTGTGAGTGTGTGTATATGTTCTTTGTGAGGACCAGTATAAGCAAAGACCCTGCAAAGTGCGGACATTTTGACTGGTCCTCACTTTTGCGGCTGTTTTAGGGTTAGGGTTGGAATTAGGTTTAGGTTTGGGTTAGGGTAAGGGGCTAGGGAAATGTATTATGTCAATGAGAGTCTTCACTAAGATAGAAGTACAAATGTGTGTGTGTGTGTGTAGTGCTGGCGGGGACATGGCTCTGATAATGGAGATACTTGCTCCAGGGTGATGCTTTTCTTAACCTCTATTAAACCTCTCCCTGTGACTGAGGACACTGTCTTCTCAGCAGATGGCAGCGGTTGACAAAAAGAAGAATGTGTTCTCATTAAACAAGGAAGAGCACATGAAGATACGACTGATTAAAGGATTTCTGCAAGTTTGATTAGCTTGTGTTGACGGTAGACAGGTAGAGTACCTCTCTTCCTGCTGGAGAGTAAACACAGTCAGTGTAAGCGCACTTATCTGGAGGGTCTTAACAAACAGCTATTAATTATTAAAGCTTCAGCTTGGGGTAGTATGTGCTGGAGGGAATGCGATAAAGTGGTAAAGAGAACCTCAGTAACTTTGACTTGTCAACTGAATGTTGTCTGGTTTAGCTTTTGCTGGACGCTTGGTGACCTGATGAGTTGTTTTGTCAGGCACCTTTAGATCAGGCAGACAGAATATCGATAGTATTCATGAGACCTGTGTTAAACTAGATCAGATTTTGTGATGTATGATGGGGATAATTTTCCCTTAGGGCTGTTCAAATATTTCCTAAAATCAAGTTCACACGAATTGTATATGATGTGCAATTGCCTTGAATATATTTCAATACTCCTTCCTGTGGCAAGCATTCTGATGAGGCTGTACACTGACGTTGCTCCACTCGTTGTGGTGCCTCCTCTGCTGCTGCTTAATGTTGAGCCTGCATATTTCTTGTTGTTGAAGAGTAAGGCAAACAGCTCCCTGTTTTTGTTTTAGTTACTTTGCCGTCTTTGCCGTAGAACTTCCACACATTACTTTTCTGATGCTTTATTGTCGTGATCTTCCACTCAGGACGACCTTCATTTTCATAGCAAAACAACATAACATTACTGATTTACTCTACTGATAGGTCAAGAGGTCATTCAATAGGTCAAGCTGATAGTGAACACCCTCTGCTGGATCACAAGGCAAACTTCTCCAGATGATCTGATGCACTTTAAAACTTTATATTTTGAACATAAACTTTTCCTCCAACCTTCCAATGAATAAATAATACGTTGCATAAAAAGTGGAAGCCCTATTTTCCATTGGATAGCATTGCAAATGTTTTTTCTAAATGTTGTTAAACCGTCTGCATGTTGTTACATTGACCCTTTTTATTTAATGACAGCAGCACGAAGAAAGCAAATCCTACTGACACATTGTATTTCCCATGGCTGCTTCACATTAAAAGCTTTCCACCTTTGAAATATTTTACCAAGAAATAGTAACAGGAGTAAAAGCTTGGTTTGCATAAACAGTAACTTCACACAACAAACAGTGCTGCGCAGTGGCTGCTGCAGAGAGATGAGCGGACAGTCTGAGTGATATCTGTTGATAAAAGTAAAACCTGCATGACCACACACATTGAACCATTCAGTTAGGCAGCAGTGCTTTTCATCTTTCAAACTTTATCGGATAACTTGGAGAGGATCTGTGTCTGAACCTTGTCCTCTAACTACTGGGGTCCCTCAAGGTTCCGTCCTGGGTCCCCTCCTCTTCTCTCTGTACACCAACTCTCTCGGCTCTGTCATTCACTCACATGGCGTTTCCTACCATAGCTATGCTGATGACACCCAACTAATCCTCTCTTTTCCCCAATCTGAAACACAGGTAGCAGCATGAATCTCTGCCTGTCTGACTGACATCTCTCAGTGGATGCCTGCACATCACCTGAAAATGAACCTTGATAAGACTGAACTACTTTTCCTTCCAGGGAAAGACTCTCCCACCCACGACCTGACTATTAACTTTGACAACTCTGTCTTAACCCCCACTCAGACTGCTAGGAACCTGGGTGTGACACTTGACAGCCAACTCTCCCTTACTGCCAACATTACTGCAACAACACGTTCCTGTAGATTCATGCTGTACAACATCAGGAGAATACGCCACCTTCTCACTCAGAAGGCAGTGCAGGTTCTGGTCCAGGCCCTGGTCATCTCACGCCTAGACTATTGTAACTCCCTCCTGGCAGGTCTACCTGCTAGTGCCATCCGACCTCTGCAGCTCATTCAGAATGCTTTGCTCCCTTCACTGGTTACCGGTGGCTGCCCGCATCTGTTTCAAAACATTAGTACTTGCGTACCGTGCTGTGAATGGATCGGGTCCAGTCTACATCCAGGACATGGTCAAACGTTACACCCCAGCCCGTTCACTCCGCTCTGCCTCGGCCAATCAGCTTGTTGCTCCCTCACTGCGAGCTAAACACTCAACAAAATCACAACAGTTTGCTGTCCTGGCTCCTAAATGGTGGAATGAGCTTCCCAATGACATCCGGACATCAGATAGTTTACACATCCTCCGCCCCAAACTAAAAACACACCTCTTCCGACTATACCTTGAATAACATTTTTAAACTAACAATTTAGTAGCACTTAAATGGCACTTACTTATAGCACTTTGTAGTTTTGCTTTTTTGAAGAAATTGTACTGTCTCAATTCTTGTTGTTCTGGGTTTGTACCCTCATGGTTGAATGCACTTATTGTAAGTCGCTTTGGATAAAAGCGTCAGCTAAATGACAACTGTAAAATGTAAATGTAAAACCAGTGTCTGAGAAAACGTAAGGATGATGATAAAGAATTGATGTTGGGAATAGGTGAAATCCTGCTGTCTTATTCACTGTTGCTTCTCTGAGAACACGTGCATTGATCATATAATCGGTTTAAAGCTGCTCTTGAAGGTCACTACTTTACTGTAAGCAGGAGTGAACTGTGAAATAGGGGAGGACTTTGTTTTTCCTAAGATGGTTCTTGAGAGAAGTCTTATTCTTAATTGTTTGAGGAGATCAAACTGGGGTTACATCCAAATTACCACATTTGCTTTTTTAAACACATTGCTGTTGCTATGTTAACGGCTTGGGGTACAATTTTCTGTCCAAACCTGATGAAGTAAGATAGCAATTAACCAAACCCGACCCGAACCCGACAGTTAGTCTGTTTTTTGTGTCTGCACTCGACTCAAGCCCGATGTTTTCCACGATAACAGGCTCACAGTGTAAAAAAGCTGACAGACCAGCCAACGACCAAAACCCCAAAATCATTTAAAAAAATGTGCCCTAACACGGCCCATCTCTTTGGTTCCTGACAGGCTCGGGTGGAGTATCAAAAAGGTTCTGACAAGTTATGCAAGGCTATTCACCATTGTTCGATTGTTGGTGGATTGGTTTGTAAGCAGGTTTACACAAAAACTGCTGGACAGGTTACCACAAAACTTAATGAATGGATGTACAGTAGTTTGGGTGAGAAAAGAACCCATCAAATTTTGGTGCGGATCTGTATTAGGGCTCTTTAACTGACTATCTGTGAGTGTGTGTCTTTTGGTGCAGCTTGATTGAATTTAAGGGGACTTGATATTATTTGCTCTCCCCTGTGCCATTCTAGTTCATGGAATTTTCTTTAACTGAGTTGACAATCTGCTTTCTGTTTACACTGGGACGCACACGTGGACATGAATGTTCTCGTTATGTAGTTTTACAGATGTGTTATATGGGATTATTACTGATTCAGAGCTAAAAGCTTTTTGTGTACAGAGATCTTTTTAAGTTTTAAAAGCATTTTTAAAACGAAGACAGTTTAGGATGCAGCCTGAGTTTGCTCTGCTATGAAAATGGTTGTAAGGAATCACAGGTCAGTGCGTTTACTCCCTGGTGAAAGACACATGATCACCGAGCTGCTCGACATCACATGGAATAGACGAGGAACACAAAGCAGCAACAAGACAGCATCTCTCTCCTCAGCTAAACTTATTACACAGCAACACATGAGAAACGCAGTGATACACACCCGTGCTCCATATATCAGTGCCGTGGTTAATGCAGCGCTGCGGTGAGAAGATTCTCATCCTCAGTGATCAAACACTAGTTGATTGGAAAATTAATGGTATGGTTTAGCTCATAGCTATGATCTGAATGGGATATTGATTGTGAAATAACTTTAATGGGAATGGTGTTATTGATTAGTTAATAACTGTGACAGTCCCCATTGGGAGGGATGCATTGATTGTGCATATTAAAAGAAACACAGCAGGCTGGTCACCACACACAAAGCAGGGTAAAGAACAAGTGTGACTGGGTAAAGAAAATACATCACAGGTTGAACTTTGACCAAAACATGTCTCCTGGTTGTTTGTGGTCTTTGTCCAGATGACAACAAAAACACAGTGAACCTTAGCCACGCAGGGGGAGAAATAAAACTTCTCACAGTGGAACCTGGGATGCCTTAAAGTGTCTCATATTTTCCAAGTGAATTAATGTCCGACTTTCACACTGCCTGCGATTCATGGCTCCACTCAAGTGAGGAGCAGAGGGCCGGCCACTGTGAATGCAATTAAAGTCAGGAGAGTTAAGAGCTGCTCCCCTCCGAGAGCCAAACAACAATAACTGGTGACGTAACAGAAGGAGAGAAATATATACACACACACACAAACAAACAAACAAACACACACACACACACACACACACACACACACACACACACACACACACACACAAACACACACACAGTCCAACAAAACTGTTAATGTTGCTCACTTTATTTTTACCTCGACATTTATCTCTTCACTTTGTTCACTTTACTTTTTTTGGCTTCTTTGTCTTCTCATTGTGAATGGTGATTTTAGATGATGGTATTCCCACAGTTTTCACATCATTATTACAGTGCAGATTTATTGTTCTACCACAGAAATACAATAAACTTCATGAAACTGTTCAGAGACACGAGGAGAAATGAATCAATGAGAGTGCAGGGTGAGAGAAGCAGGGAGGGACAGAGAAAAAAAAAGAGCGAGCCAAGAGGCACAGTTTTTATCTGCACTTCTCAGTTGCATCAAAGAGTCTTGTTCACCCCCTGGTGGCTGGTTGCAGTACAGATCGTAAACTCTGCCTCCACCATGTTATTTGATGGGACCAAACTAAAAAGTAAAAATACACATTATATAAAGTTTTCTCAGAGGTAGTTTCTGTCATGTTAGGTAGTTCTTCTCTAGATTTTTTCTTAATAATTTTTCTGGCAAGTTTGGTTTAATTTGTTATTTGATGCTATAAAAAACAGGTTAAAATGCCATGACTGATTGGTTGAGTGTGTGTATTGACGGGAACTGGCACCATCCCCTGATCTCTACTGCACAGACTCTGGCTCTAGATTTCATCATTGGAGCAAGATGGCAGCGTCATACTCTATACAGGATACAGTGAAGATGCATCGTCCATCTTTAAATACAGTCTATTATATCATCTCTCTTACCTCCTATCTTATTACTTCTTTACCTTTTTTCTTATGTTTTTTTTTTAATTGTGTAGCTTTGTTTTGTGTTAACTGCACCGTTGGCTGCATTATTATGATGACGTAAAAAGAGCATCCCAACTGACACACAATCAAGATTCGGTGTATTCTTTGTGGTGGACACACCCACAAACGTCTGGGACGCAAACAACAGCTCCTCTGTTTAATGGAGAAAGATGATCAACTCTTATCATGCAGTTGTCATTGTGTTGTGTAGACACCGTTATTTAACATTTTCTGTTTTTGGTGTTGTGTATCCCATTTATCAAATCACACTGACTCCCATATAGACAGACCAGACATGAGAGGAATTGAATGTATTTGTTTGCAATGGGAGCGCTGCAAAACAAACCACTCTGTCATCTCTGATAACTTCTGACATTTAAAGACATTTACAGATTTCTGCCCCTTCACATTTACAGGGATGTTTAATCAGATACTGAAGCACTGGCATATACTCAATAGATTTGCTTTGCCTTTTAGCCCCTCATACAGGCAAAAGAGAAACTGACTGATCAAATATGATGTGCTCCACTGATTTTGATTTTGAGTTTCACCCTTCAATCTCCCAAACTTGTCCCTGCCTTGTTCCCTGAACCAGGTTAAACCTAATAAAACCCTGCGGCTCAACACTGTGCAACTATGTCCTAATATTTGAGATGTGTTTCTTCTGTGAAATCAATTGCTGCATTGTCACATTGAAGCTTAAGACTCACTTTTCCATGGAATCCAACATGACCTATAGGATATGAGTCAGCTTACAGCATTGTAACAGTGATCCTGTGAAAAGACACCATGTCTGGTCATTACAATCACCCTGCATCCATTTGTTGATAAGAAAACCCCCACTCTGTGCCAGGTTGATATTATGAACATGTTACCTGTTCATTTTAGCAAAGGTGTACAGTGCAATATTCACCTTATATGTGCTGTAGTTTGTGTGCATGTGTTAACCTTGCTTGTGTGTGTGGGGTGTGATATGAGGGTTTGTGAACTTGTGTGGTTAATTGATGATGCATTGCTATTCTTATTAGTGGTTGAAGTCTGTCTGTTAAATGTCCCTGTCTGCGTATAGAGTCATCACATTAAAACACCAAATCCTACAATTCCCACTGAACTTTCCTACTCTTTTTTTAAAGTTACAACTTGGTAAATTACCTAAATGAAGGAAAATTAAGCCATAGTCTAACATTGTTATTCAAGGTTGTTCTTCACACACACACACACACACACACACACACACACACACACACTTTTACTGGTCTCTTATTAGTAATTTTCACACTTTCAGACTCTACTCAGGCTTTGTGGCCTGTGCTACATGACTATAATCCTCTGTAGCATCAGTGCTATGTGCACTAAACGTTAACATATACAGCTCTGGTTGTAGCATTGTACTGTGTGTTGTAGAAACATGTCCTTTGTTAAGGAGTTTTCAACTTCACAATGATATTTTAATCACTTCTGTACATTTTGGTCACAATTACTATTATAATATTTTTTTCTTCATAGGGGAACATTTATACATATTTGTAGGTGCAGGTATAAGGCAGTTAAATAAATAAGATCTTGCACTAAAAAGATCAGCATTAATATAATTTTACATTTGCATGTATGCTTGAATTGACTTGTGGCTCTGACGGTGTAATGCTCTTCTCAGTGTCTTGCATTTAAACACCAAATTCCTCCTCTCTCTTCGTCCTCTCTCTCGTTCTCTCTCTCTCTCTCTCTCTCTCTCTCTCTCTCTCTCTCTGGCTCATTATCCCTCTCTGTGGCTCAGCCTTGCTTTGAATAGAAATGGTGTGTCTTTCCTGTCAATACGCTATCTACCCACGTTCACTGCTATATATATAACCTGCCGTCTTCCCACAGTCCCCCGTCCCTCCTCCTCCTTTTCCTCCCAATACTCTCCCTCATCACACATACTCATTTCGCTTCAAAACTAAAGATGAGCACTCGAGAGGAAGAAGAAAAGATTGGTAGGACCAGGGAAAGTGAGTGGATGAAATGGGAAAAGATGGAATAAAGTAGAAAAAACGAGCAAGAAAAAGACAGCTAGTCACAATGAGAGTGAGTAAATGAGATGCTTAGAAGAAGGTTTAGACAGGAAGGGGGTGGTGGTGAATGAGTTAGAGAGATAAATCAAAAAAGGCCTTCATACTTTACATCCGTTTTATGTCTTTTTCTGGCATTTTGCTCTCAGATGATCACGGTCACCTCAGACCCTCATGCTTTTGGCTGCCTTTAATGCAGCTGATGTGGGAGCTGAAAAGATTTTTATTTGTTGGAACTGTATCTGCATGAGAGTGCCAGCTGAATGACTCCAGACAAGGACAGAAGAGGGTTTGAGGGGAGAATGTAATTAAGCAGTCTGGTTCACAGCCCCGGTATTGGCAAACATCCCTGCTGCTGAAGTGTCCTCGAGCAAGATATCAGGTTATTTTTTTGCTCCGGGATGCTGTCGTATAGCTGACCCTGAACTCCCTGTGGAGGGAGAAGATGGAGAGATATAAAATGTAATATCAATTAATATATAATATAATAATATATTAATAATAAATATTTTCATCAGAAACCTCCTCTGCTTGGTATTACTCCTTTCTCAGAGATGTAATCCCAAGTCAGATGTGACCGTGAATTTATAAACCAACCTGTCGTGTCTCAGGAGTCTAATTAGCCAAAATTCAATGTGTGAAAATACCTGAATGAGTGTTCAGAGGTTTAAAAAGCAATGTTGGAGGATTGATGCAATACCGTCTTTCTCTTCTTGGCATTTTTAAAACCTTTTTGGGGGGTTTCTCCTCAGTTTTGCCCCCTTCAAGTTAGACACGTCATCAATACCCACCTGCTCACAGTGAATCCTCCGGATAATCTTCTGCTGTGTTCTCACATGAGCTAATTCAGACATTATCTAGAGATTTTACTTTTGCTTCTGGTGAATGAAGAATGTTGCGAATTCACAAAGCTGTTGAGAATAATTTCAATTTTAATATATAATAATAATTTAGAAGTATTCACGGGTGAGATTTTTGTATTGTGGTGTTGTTTCCTCATGCACATGTTTATATTCCACATACCAAACATTGCTGTATCAACTTCAGTGACTGCTGAATGTAACTGCTCATCTGACGGATGTTTCTGTAAGTGAGAAGAGCAGCGGAGTGTCAGAATTTAACGGGGTATTTTCAAAGACATGAATTAACCTATAACAAGATGCTCAAACTGCAGCCACTTGTAATTTCCATCCGGCAAAAACTTGCAGCACATAAAATATCTGGAAGTGCTCATATCCCCTGCATTACATAATGTTAAGATGCTGAGGATGTTCTTTCGATCAAGATCACAAACCAGTCCATAATGTTTCTGGGTTGATGCCCTTTGTGCTGAACCTGACACAAGCACCTCCTGATATTATGAACTGAGGGCTGTAATGTGGTCAATTAATGTAAGGTTGAGCCATTTGGTGATGAAACAGGAGTTGGGCTCTTGAACAATCTACACTAGTAATGGTACAAATTTGAAAATGTCTGTGGCTCACCGGGCCATCTACAAAGGAGCTAAAGTATAGAATCTGCACTTTTTAAATTATTATTATTATTATCTGTCTTCTTACATATATACTGTGTTTCAGTTTGTTTAAAATCAGTAGTTGATCTTAGAAGCCAGAAAACAACGTCTGCGTGTTATGTTGTTATTCTCCATAAAAAATCTGCATTCATGTAATTTCTCTTCCAAATACTTTGTCTAGTTTGTGCTTAGCTTGTGTTACACTTGTAAAGTCGATACGTTGGTATTGTGTGGGGTAAATCACTCCTAACATTAACGATACATTTATAGTTGGTCTTCTTTTATTTAAAAGGAAAATATTGGTAATCTTGTGTGGAGTGCAGCTGATGGATACGTAACACCAAAGAAGTCACGAAAATAAAAGCATGCAATTGTAAGATGAGTATATACTTACAGAGAGATCCTGGCCTCAGGAGAGGGTTGAGAATTTGCGTCCAGTATGTCTCTGCAGTTACTTGTGTGAACTAAAAAGCACTGAAAGATTAGTATGTCAACTGTCGAGAGCTGCCCTGAATAATAAACATTGTACACAGAGTATTTTTCACACAAGTGCTTTCGAGTGCCATAAAACAAAAAGCTTTAATGCACTGGGTCTTTTAGATAACATGCTCCTAAGTGCTTCAGTATGCCCTGTAATTTTTCCTGTAATGCCACTTGTGTCTTTAATGTAGCCCATATGCAGTAAGCATGTAAATGTGAACATGTCACATGTCGCAAATGAAACTGTGTTTTCAAGCCTTGATTTGCACATCCTAAGCTGTGATGGGCGTACATGTATGGACAGCATGTGCAGGGATATATAGATAATCCCATAGTACATGTGTGACCCTACTAAATATTGAATTTGTCAGGATTTATAGACCATATAGAGCAGCCCAGACTGGCACGTACAAAAGAAGAAGAAGGCAATGTCAAAAAGGTTAACACACACACTCACCTACCTACATGGGCTGGAACGTTCAGAGTGATGCTTCAGTGGTTAAATATTCAGAGGGAACCTGCCAAGATTGGCATGTTCCTCCACTTGAATCTCAACAGACTGTAAAGCCACTTTTCTCCTTCGTTCTGAATTTGTACTTGTTTAGCATGTCACACTTGGTTTCACCTGCATGTTAAACTGGATCCCTCCTGATCAGACTCTTTTATTCAGTGAGGCTTAAGTGATTCTAAATGACTAAATGTTTCCATTGCAGGCTGCTTTTTGATCAAAGTCATGTGATGAAAGCACTCAGTGCTTCCTGATGTCCGGGGAATCTCTGAGCTGAGCATGCATCCATTTTGTCTGCACACAAACTAAAGTGATTAACATGTTTGCCTCCATGCATAATACAAATACATTTAAGATTGGATTGTGACATAGATTTATTTATAAACCCATTTCTTTATGATTGAGATCTTGTTTGCAATACAGACCTGAGTACAGCAACAAATATATAACATAGATAAAATCCTCTTTAAATTAAGGCAAATAAAGAACCAAGCACTGACCCCTGTGGTACCCCATCAGTAATTACATGGTTAGTTCATATGGAACAATAAAAACACATTACTCATATTCTATATATTTCTTATATATATCAACCAAACTTGCACAGAACTAGTTCCGAAAAAAGATCCAAACTCATGAGTTATTTGCTAAGTAAAATGCATGTGGTCAAAAGTAGAGTGTTAGAGATAGAAGTGAGATGAAACTAACAACTACCTTTGAATTAAGTACATATAAGTAAGTATAATTAAGTCTCTAGGCCAATAAAAAAAAATTCAAAACAATGCGACAATAATTTGTGCATGTTTGAAAGTAATTCTACCCCCATATATTGTTGGAAGTAAATTTGAAATATTAGGAACAACAATAGGAATATGACCAGTGTATGGGCAATGTGTCTGAACTATTTTAAAAACAGACATAAAACAGACCTTGTGTATTGCTCCCTGTGGGCAAGTGGAGACAGACTTTGCTTTTTAATGAAATGGCTCAAAACAGAACAGAGGAATGAGTAGATACAAATTCCCCAGTAACTCTCCAGCTGCAGTAACAAGACTAATAACTTCTAGCAGCCCTCACAGGTACAGCTGACATTTAAAGTGAGGCAAGACTCTCCCTCTCCCATTATAGTACATCCTGTGTTATTTTAACATCCACAAATGAGACTGTGTTGTTTCTGAGAGACACAGTTCTTGTGTTGCACCCTGAGGTGAGCACACGACCCAGATAACCTTGTGGCTGCAGGTCAGACACATGGCCGTGCTCCTCACGCAGCCTGGAGACAAAAACAGGAGGAAGAAAAGAAGGTGCAAAAAAGAAAGGAAGATTAAAGACAAATAGTCACTCATCATTTTCAATTAGTGTAGTATGAGGGTCATTCAACAATAGATCTAGAATACGCTTTAGTCTCTGTGAATCTCTAAGAAGACTGGGTTTGAAAAATTCACTGACGGAACAAAGACAATGAAAAACGAAGGAAGGAAGTTCAAAATCAAAGTGTATCATAATCCATTATATCAGTTCACATCAGTGCACCTCCTGTAATTGCATATTAGCTGTTTTATAATACCAAGTTAACACCATGTTAAAGTCTTGTTCTCCCCTAGCTGCAGTAAGTGAGAGTACGCTGTTACACCACTTTTTATGGTTGAAAGTTCAACAGAGCACACATCTGAACGGATCTGACCTCGTGGTGAGAGGCTGTGGAGGCTCAGGAGGTAGAGCCACATGCCGAAGGCCATATGCCAGTGTCCTTGGGCAAGACATTGCACATCACCTAAATGGCCCCTGATGGCTGTTCTGTGTGTGTATAAAAGCAATGTATGAATATGTGTGTGACGTGTAGTGTAAACAACTTGAGTGGTCGATAAGACAAGACAAGTCACATATAAATGCAATCCATTTAATAGTCACATGCAGAAGTTCAACAGATTTGAAATGTTGAAACTAATATCAACCAACCAACTTTGAACTTAGCTAGATTGACTAATTTTATCATCTCTTATCATCACTTTTTCCACTGATTAATCTTCCCCTTTTCATCAATCTCCATCTTTAAAACAAAACCTCAGGGGGAAATTGACTTAAAATATACCTGTGTAACTTTTGTTGGATTGGCTCTCCTGCTCTGGCCACAAGTGGCAACTAGGAATCATGGTAACAGTAACAGTGCAAGCTAACATTAGCTGCCACAGTAATCATATTACTCCAAGTATGGCTGAGGGTGTAGTCAGTGTGATGCAGGGGTGACCCCGCCTCTCACCCAATGCCAGCTGGGTCCAGATCCCCTTGCAACTCTCAAAGGATAAGCAGGTATAGGTATGGATGGATTTCTTATAGACCAAATGTAAAACTTTATCTTACTTAAGTTCACTGCAATGCAACATTTACTTGCAAGTAGTTTCCATGAGAAGTGTGTTTTTTATTTTAATAAAATATGTCGCACCTTGAAGAGGTTTTTGTTTCTGTCCACTGGACCTTGCTAGGGGCAAGTACAACTCCCAAACAGAGATGGATCCCAGCAACACAATAAGGCAGTCATCTTATTTGTTGTATTGCTGTATTTGTCCTCAAGCTATAAGACTTAAACACAGCAATGAGGGCTGTGCCTTGTTGCTCTTTGAACATTGTTAGCTACAGCAGCTGTAACACCCACCTAAACAACCTGAAGTCCCGCAGGAGCTTAATGGGATGGATCTGCTTTGCTGTACTTTTTTCAACACCATGCTCCCGACATTAATATTAAGTAACATTAAAGTCTCAGTTCATTATTATGTTTCCTCCAGCTGAAAGGATTCTCTGTGTCTCTGATTATATTGAGCAGCTCTGCACAGCTGGACAGCAGCCTGGCACAGGGTAGAAAGGGAGTGAATGTGGCACTATGAACAGTGTGTAACATCATGATGACATTAAAATGTTTGAACTTTTCACCACTTCAGATATAACTATTTCACTGACAGAAATATGTTTAATCACATCCTTTTCTTCACAAACTGAAAGTGTATGCATCCTCTGTGTTGGTTTGACAGTGAATTAAAACATGATTCAGTGATGATTGTGATTCTTCCCATTGTTTATTGGTAAGTTAAAGTAATGAGATTACATTTACGCAAGGTTACATATTTGGGGAGTAATATTGGGTGTAGGAATCCAAATAAAATATGTTTATGGTTAAAATAGAAAAAAATGCTCCTGCTATATGGACTAATATATTTATATTTATTTAACATGGACAAGCTTATTGTGAGATTCCTTTAAGCTTAAAAGTAAAATGAGATATTGACTAAGATAATTCTCCTCTTCTCTTTTTGTTCCTGTGTCACCCTTATATTTATTTCTCTTTTCTTCTCTCATTCGCTTCTCTTCTCTTTGCAGTTTGCTTTCTCGAAAATGAACATCTTTGTTTCCTTATGAGTACACTGAACTGATGCTGACCCCCTCTGTGATTATTAGTCATGTCTTTTTGTGTGCGTGTGTGTGTGTGCGCGCACGTGTGCCTGCTTAAGAGGGTTGGGAGAATCACTCCTTGGAAACGGTAATCTTGCTTCCCAGCTACACACACATGCACACACACAAACACACACACACACACACAAGCCAATTCTCTGTTCACAGTGTAATGAGGCAGAAATCAGAGTCAAGCTGTGAACTTATGAAACAAGATGCAGATGAACAGAGGCCTTGCCAAGACTAGAAGGCCATCAAGCTGTTCGGTTTATTGCTGTCTCATCCCACTCACATATACACAGCTGTATTGTCAGTGAAATGGCTGTTAGTCCTTAAAGGCGCAATCTGGAGCGCCTTTGGATTGATGTATTTCCCAATTCGTATTTTCTGATGAGCTCCGTTCACACGCAGAAAATGAGCTTTGGGAGACTTCCTACGTCCATTGTGACTGAAAGTGTCAGTTTAATACCAGTGTTTATAGATACCGCAGGCGAGAGGAAACCCTTTCCAGTCTCAGGGTGGAAGTTACGGTGATGTAGTGCGAAAAAAAAAGGTGGATTAATAATGAGCTTTTTAGGAAGTGATCAACTTAAGGCTTTTACAAGCAGCAGTTAACACACAATCCAATAGGAATTTGGAGTTTGTGATTTTTTTTTACACTGAAAATATTCAAAACTTATATAATGTACCCCACAATATACACTGTGAACTTATCTCTTTATTATTTGCATTCATCGGTAAAGATAAAACAACTATACTTAAGTCTTTAATAGAGTTGACTGATGAATATTTGAGTGCATGGGTCTTTAAAAAAGATTTAACATGAAATGTTTAGTTCAAGATATATACAGGGTCTAAATAATAAAAAAAAAAATACAATTTTCCCACAATTAAAAAACCGTATCAATTTGAAACCTATGGAGAAGGAAATAATTCAAAATCTGATTTCATATATTTACATATACAGGTGGCATGCTGCTGATTCAGCTCCAAAACTGCTCTTACCATAGCGGTCCATGGGTGTAATGACTACTGAGTGTCATAATGAGTCAGAGGTACGATGACGATTTGGTTTCTGCATCCAGCTTCACTTGTAACATGAGCTGCAACATACAGACATGAAGCCAAAAGTGAATTGAACCACGCTAACCACAGAAAAAAAAACTGTGAGGCATTTCTATTCATTGTGGCCACTATTTAAGTTGAGCTCACGATTATCAAACATATTTTTTTAAAGATTAGGGAGGTTAGGTTTGTCCCTTTTCACTCCTGTGCAAATAAAATGTTTCTGCATTGAATATGCAAATTGTGTCTTAGTACTGTAGTTTGTATCCAGATGTTGCTTGGTTTGATAAATGGTGAATGTGACTAAGAGGAATGGAAACAGATTCAGTAAATAAATAATGACGTAGAAAAATCACATGACTCAATTTCACTCAAGCTTCTGCTCCAGGACAGATGGAAAATGGTGGCAGATGAAAAGGTCAGTCCTGTTTGGACCAATGAAACTGCAGTGTTCCTGAATACAAAGTAAACAAGTGGGCTCTCTGTTATCAGGCTGTCCATCACAATAATACATCCATGGTTTGTCTTGGTTTGAGCTTTAATCAGTGCTCTTCAAACATCATCATATTTCACCTTCTTATTCTGCAGTGATATTACAGCACCTGAATATTTAGTGCCACCTCTTAAATTTTGGATGTGGATTGAAACAGGCATGGATTCCATTTTTCTTTGACTGATTTCTTCTCATTTGGACAATGGGAATACAGTTATGATTGGCGCAGATGGCTCCATTCTTTGGATGTTCCCTGGATTAGCCAAGCAGCATGCTAAGAAGAAACAGGGAACATGTGCGGAACCCCCCGGTGGGCGTAGCAGGCAAGATATGTTTTTGTCAAGATGAATATAGAACCATGTTTGGAATCAGTGCTAAAAGGTGAAGGCTGGGGTGGTGGAGGCAAGTCGCCGGCAGCAGGGCGTGAGTGGCAGTGTAGCTGAGCAGTGACAGTGAGCAGGAGGTCATATTTAAAGGGACTGCTTTGATGATAGAAAGGGATGTGATTGGGTGACTGACGATTACCCATAAACATCAGAAGCTGCCAGCATATGACTCTGTGTACAGCATGAACTAACGCAATGCTTCATGTTTTAAAAATGTGTTGCAGCCTTTAACAGTCATACAACATCCCATTTTAGGTTCTTTTAAGTCCACTTGATACTTGCTAGCAAACATTCCCAAACTGCACATGTCAGTGTAGCTGGAAAAGTCAGCTCCAAGTGGCATTTTGTCAGCTCAAAGGAATCAAACTTCCACACGTTTCCTTAACAAAAAAGTGCTTATGCATTGCATTTTTGTTCCCCCTTGCAGTGAATGCGGTCGATGGTACAGCATGTACAAGGCTTTCACTAAAACTGCTTTCCCTCCTTCCGTGTCTGTGCCTCCAGACTGGAAGAAAGTGTTTCATGACCTACCACTAGACAGCACACGCTAGATCAATATCCAGAGCGTGTGTGTGTGATCAATAACCAATCTGATTATAATTAATGTGGGATCGAGTGGGGTTCAGGTAGCATACACTCTCACACACACACACACACACACACACACACACACAGAAAGGAATATGCAGGAGAGTGTCATGGATGATTTGGGAAGAAAGAGGCAGGGAATGTGAAGTATGACCAAATCTTCAATTTTCCCTTTCTTACATTCCTCCTCTCCTGCTGGCTGCTTTTCAAACGCTTCTTCCCCCTCTTCTTGCTTCATTTCTCATAGCTGAGGGCATCAATGCACACATATCCATGTCAATCTCTAAACCTGCCTTGTTCATGCTCTCTCAATTTTTGTTCAATGAACAGAGGGAATAGGAAACAGATTTTTTGGGGGAAAACAACTCAGACAGAGAGCAAAAGAAAGACTGAGACTTGTCCATTTTCAAGTTCCTTTATGTCTTCAGATTCTAACATGATCAGTATGCAGGCATCCAGCTCTCTGTTCAGTTCAGGCTTTCTCATGAAGTGACGGATCTATCTCGCTGTAAATCAACATATCAATAGCAATGGTCTAGGCCTAGGCAGTGATGAGCTCCCCCACTTGGTTGTTGCCTCTCAAGACATTATGTTGGTCCAAATGTGTATGTATCAACGTTTGTTTGTGTCTCATCTTTGTTAAATTGTACAAATAAAGTTAATTTCTGAATTCTCATAATGCAGAGAGTTCACTAAAAAGGTCTGTCTGAGGTTTTGTACTAGAACTGGGCACCAATAGCACAACTCGCAGACAGAGTTCATTTTTCAAAAATAAGTGGTCTTTATTACCAGGCAGGGTTCGGTACACTGGGAGTCAAAATGGAGTGAAGCTACCTAAAGGAATCAGAGACAAGCAAAATATAGTATCAAAATAAAACAGGAAGTGACATAGAACATGCAACAGGAAATGGTGTGTGTGTGTGTGTGAGTGAGTGTAACCATGACAGTCTGACTGGTCCAGAAAACCAGCAAACTCTAATTACTTGACATTTTGGGCTAACAAGCAGATTCAGTTTCGTGTAATTGTGCATAATATTATCTAGCCCTGTTCCACAATAACAAGCGCCTAAATCCAAAGTAGAAGGTCACAGTCAAACAACAGGTAAATCTAGTGGTGAGAGGACAGCGAGGTGTATCGAACAATCAGTCACCATGACTGATAAGCTTCACAGGCTTTTGAAGGTTTCCACCTCTAAGGTGGGAGCCAATTGGAGTCAACAAACATTGTCTACCCTACTCCAGATATTTGTACATACTTAATGAATATATATATTCCCTTCGGTTTAAAAATAAATAAATGTATCCACACAATATTTGTTTTTCAAAATATCTGTCTAGATAAGAAGTTTCAAATGGCTACAAATCCTCAAACATGCATGGTGGGCCTGTAGGTGGCAATAAAGTCTAAATTAATGATCTGTTGAATACCAGAGAAGAGCACTGTGGTCCAAGTGATATTGGGTGAGGTGGACGCCTGTGAATGTCACTAATGTTGTACAGTTATGCTAAATTTAGCTGCAAACTTGTAATTTGACCTAGCAGTGTTAACCAAACATTGAGGAACTGGTTTATAGCTGCCATTGTTGTGTTTTTTCCTGGCACATGCTTAAAACACAAAGCAACAGTGGGCATGCGTGAAGTTAGCTGCGATGTGACAGTTTCTCGTTTTACATGTACGTACTGCACTTTGGAAGGCGTTTGTGAAATCGTCCATTTTGGTTACTTGAAAGGCCGTTAGCGTGTGGACGAGAGGCTCAAACACAGAGGATACATTTTGTATGTTGTTGTGATGTCCCTTCCTATAGTCATACTGTTTAGTGCAACACGTTTGACCCATGTTGTAATAAAGTGGTATTTTCCTTTAAACCTGGTCTTTTAAAAAGCAGCACATCATATTAATGCTGCCAGTTTGTCATTAGCTGTAATATTGTCACTGCTGAAATAATCCTGATATTAAACAGTGTGTGACTTTTGCAGGGTTAAGAGGCCACTGCTTCATATGAATAATAGGAGAATCTGTGTAGTTCTATGAGACACTTGACATTTGATGGTTCATAACTGGTTTAAATGGTTAATGTGCTTTAAACCTCTGAGAGAAGAGGAACGGTCTTGAGTGGTTAAAGAATCATATGACTGATCAATAAAGCATGGAGGGGAGGAAAAGGAAAGAATGAAAAGAGAACTAGAGTGGATGAGTGGAAGAGGTCATGATTTAATCCTCGGGGAGGGATGAAGTCTGATAAATGTTACAGTACATTAATGTGTGTGTGGACTTGTATTACTCATGTTGTGGGGACATACAGTATATTTGTTTTCACACTCACATTTTGGCAAATTGACTTCCTTTTGGGGACAGAAAACTAGTCCCCACAGTAAGTTTTATTATATATAATGTAAATGTGTTTTAATACTTACTTAAATGCAAATATAAATCTTTGATAGAGGACTTATATATGCTTGAGAGTATATATATATGTATATATTATTTCCTCAGTCATTACTGATGTTGTATCTGATAATGTATAGATGGATGGTATCTATAAGGTTTGACATCGAGCAGTCAACCTTAGTGCATGTATTTGAGTGGCTCATGTAAGCTTGTGAGCTTTCATTGTTTTTCTGTGAGCAATCAGACATGCATTAGCTTTCAAATGGTGTGTTTGATCCTCTCTTTTATTCAAGGTTATGGAACAAAGAAATTGCTCCATCTGTGTTCCACCTTTTTTGATTGTCCATAATTACTTATCCATCACACTAAGGTTGAGCTGTTGGACAATACCCAGCATTGTGTGACACCCCACTCACCCACAGAAACAAAGCACCTGATAATGAGAGACTTTATTCTGAATGAGACTGGAGATTACAAATTGTTTGTGATCATGATGTGGATAGTTCATTTTTCACACCTCCATGCTGGCAACAGCCAGAGGCTGGAAGCCTTATGTTTTTGCGTAATTTGTACGTACGTACAAATTACGCAAAATTACGCAAAATTACGTACGAACTCTACTGGTTGGTGGAGGCTGCAGGGTGGTAATTCTAGGTGAAATGTACTACACACCTCTTTGAAAATCATTATGCCGTCACAGTAGAAATCCCACGACAAACCTTTGGCTTATTTCCTCATAAACATCTGAACCACAGCAACCTTAAACTGTTTCCCTCTCTGCTGCAAATAGTATCTGTAACAGCCTGCACAGAGGTCTTGTATAAAACCTACAGCCGGAAAAACACGTGTTATGTTTGGAAGAGTTACTGTTATATAACTAACATGGATCTTTGAGCATATGGGTTCAGTGGGCTACTGGAAAAGATCCAAATTGCAGCTGTTACATGGTGAAATGCAATATTCTAAACATTGTGTGCTGATGCAAAACATTTTCAGACTTGACAGATGCAGATCTGTGGATACATATTTTGGATAATTTTATGTTTTAACATCAGTGGAAGTATCCTGTGATCCTCTGAGGCCTGAGAAATGGCACACAACAATCCAAAGCTCATTAAAGCAATTTTGAGCCCATTGAGTATAAAGTCGTCAACCGAAAACCAACAGATTTTGTTTTGGTGATGTGACAGTTTCCCTTGTCATCTCTGTCTTTCCTTCTTCTCTCTCTCTTGACTGTGATGTGCCACTGTTTCTATCTCAGAACAAACAGCCGCCATCATCAACTCTGAATCACATGTGTCGACAGGCCAATTGTCGCAACCGTGCGCACATGTGGTGTTTGTGTGTCCTTGTTTGTGATGTTTTAGGTGAGTCCGTGTTTCGTGCGTCCTGATGTACATTTTGTGCCATCCTCTCGGCAATGAGTCAGTGTGTGTGATGAGCGTGTGCATTATCTCTTAGCGTGTCATCGCAGCATGATGTCTAAAGAACCATTTTCAAAATCCTCCCCTGAAAATAGAGTGAGATAATGAAATATTAAGAACTGTGATTGGTTGATTCAATTATACAGCAGGCCAGCGTCAGGCTCATTTTATGAGTGCAGCAGAAATCGGCCCCTGTTTGACTGGGGAGAGAGACTGAATACGCACATACACACAGTTCTCAACCAACATAAGGACATCCACCCACTCTCACATATTCAAAAAGACACACACACACACACACACACACACACAATAATTGTGGAATAAGCACATGCACTTGAAGCCAGGTAAAAATAAACACACACTGCTTGTGGGTGGGATCTATATCGAAAACTCTGTTTTGCATTCTAAGTCAGGAGCTTCCAGACAGTGACTTTCTTCCCCACAGCACATATAAACAGTTTCTGGGGGATTATGTGCATGCGTGAAGAGTTTGGCTGTTTTTGAATATGTGGGTCTGTTTATACCATATCATATTTGCATTTGTTTACCCTTCCAATCCTCTGAAATCTCTCCTGATTATTTCTGCATCCCCTCTTCCACTAATCTATGAGCACTAACTTTTCCTGGAATGAGGAGTAAAGCCTTTGATTTACTTATTCTTGTCTACACAAAACACTTTAGGACACATTATCGCTATTTTGTCTCAGTTGCAGGGTAATTAAGTCATTTTTTTTCTACAGGCAGGAGACATTTCCATTTAGAATAATGTGGTAACAATGAATATACTGTTTGTGCATGTTGATAAGTTGATGGTAAGAAACTGTGACCTGTAGGGAATTTATAAAGCATTGTCACAATATCTTCCTAATCAATTCAGCCCCAACAACAAAGAAATAGAAAAGATGCAACTTGTTTGTATCATGTAGATAAATGATTACTTCAAACAGCAAATAACAGGGTCATTAGGAACTAATGACCCTCTGTAAAGTTCATACCTCCTCCACCAAGGACCAACACATATAAATTCACTACACCATGATTTGTATTTGGATCTGCAGTCCCCTTAACTTAATTTTCTTTAATCAAGATCCATGAATTATAATCTGTAAAATCACCCAAAATTTTGAAAACACCCAATCTCACAATGTTTAAGTAAAAAAAAAAAGCCTAGATCCACCCTGTGATCCACTAACATTTGCTGGGTTCGGCCTTTGGTCATGCTCTGCCACTTTTTAGTAATCAGTTGAGGAGTTTATGTAGAATCCAACTACCTGAAAATCAAAATCAGACGAAAACATAACCTCCTTTGCTAACAAACTAGAAGGGCACTCTGACAGTTCATACCTCTGTCAAGGCTAATGCCCTGTCCATGTCAAAGAAAGAGGAGAAACAAATCCTGGATCCACCCATTTATAATAATCTGCTCAAACATTTAATGGGTTCTTTTTTGGACTATGTCCCACCCCTTCACAGCATTCCAAGGAAATCTGTTTGGTGTAGTTATAACATTATTCTGATAAATTTGTCTTCATGCTTACTAACGAACATAGATGAAAACGTAACGTCCTTGGCGAAGCTAATAAAAGGAAATAGGTGAGGATATGATAAAACAGGTGTATCAAAGATAATGTAATTGATTATAGAACACACATTTGAAAGTTACAGTAGATATGAATTAATCTCTCCATTTGTTCCTGTCCATCTGTCCATTTTCAGCCTCTTACCTGAGGTCATAATGGCTAAGTGAGACTGCCAAGAGGTTGTCCACCATGAGCCACCCTCTCCTCCCCCCAACAACTCTCCAGTCCAGACAGGACGTCTAATCCCAGCAGCATGCTCAGGGTCTGCCCGATTGTCTCTTGAATAGACCTTTTTTTTCACAGCAGACATTTTGACATGTCATGGTAGGATGGCTCTGTTCAGTTCAAGTGTCCCAGTAAGACATCATGACTGTGTGACAGTGACCCAGAGTGAACAGAACCATGACCCTGGGACTGAAGTAGCTACATGGAATTAAGCCATCATTCATTTTATTATTTACACCAGTGCCTTTCCTACTGTGACATGTCAAAATGTCTGCTGTGATGAAAGACCCATGTGTCCTCTGAAGCCCTGCAAGAGGCATCTGTTTAAAAGTCCACCTCCAGTGGCCCATCCACTCTGAATTCATCTTCAGTAACCAGGTTTCCCTCTAAAAGTGGAGCAGAGTCTAATCAAATATCCTGATAATCTGCAGAAGCAAATGCATATCAGTGCACTTTTGAATTTTCTACTGGTATCAGAATATTATGGAGTTGGTGAATCAAGATGAAGTAGCTGATGCTGTTTGCAGAGGAAGAGGAAACAACAAGATGATGCAATTAAAAAAAAAAATCCAGTCAAGCCTTAAATAAACAAAAAACAATGTAGAAAACATATGGGAATACTCAGGGATTATTTGAGAAACATGCACGTCTCCTCATCCCTCTGCAATGATCAGCTGTTTGCTTTCCACCTCAGAAAAGCACATTTCACATATTATCTTTCTATTTGTCTTGGTTCCATAATTGTCTATTGAACAAATTGAACATGTGCATAAACAAAGTTTGATTGAAGCAGACTTAATGCCTCCCTCACCCCCACATCACCTATTTCCATAGGGTACGCACGGACCCCTATTTGTAAACATACTATGTGCTGACTGTCCATGCTCCAGGTAAAAATGTATCCACCTTCTGGATTGAAATGGAATTTGGGATCAGGCATGCATGCGTATTGCGTTGACTGGACCCCTGATTTTAGTAATCCACCCTTAATACACACCTTTTGAAGGAAAATCTTTCCGTCTGTTTATATATCACAGTGTCATTCTCTTGGGTCCCCACCCCCAAATCCCATAATCATAGATGGTCACCGGTCCACTCGCTTCTGTAAATCAGTGTAATCTCTGTAATCTGCCTTTCTTCTATCTTTTTTCTGAAATAAATAAACAATGAGATATATTGCTGTACTGAAGTTTCCATATTTCAAGACACAGTGGCATCCCCTACAGCTGCAGTTAATGGAAACCTTTGGGATTCTACCAAACGTAAAGAACAATTACTTATTGAACACATACAAAAAGGCTGCTTCCAGGAAAATACACCAGTGCAGCAGCTGAGGTATGTTCATATCCATCAAACTCACCAATACTCTCTCTATTTTCCATCTTTCTTGTCAAATTATCTGCTGTCAAATCTCCTCTTCATCACTTAATCGTCTCTCTCCTGCTATTATTACAAACATGTACGAGCCAGCTATGGCCTTTTTCATCACTCATGGACTTGACTGTTTTGTGGAGTCATGATGTTTTAACCACAGTAGTGCAGAGCTTATGGGAAATACTAAAAAGCACATTTCTAATCTCAACATGTTTTAGTTATTTGAGTGATTCGTAAATGTCAGTAGGATTTTGAAGGAGATTAAGAATGCATGAAGTATGAAGGTCAGACCACATATTATACACACATATACAAATCAAGTCTGCTGGTCTGTTCACAGTGGATGGTTGGATGGTTGGTGAAAACTGGAAGGAGGTTGTTTCTTTCCTTCAGTTACACAAGCAGCAGCAGCAGCAGCCGTATTTAGCCCCAGCTTGACTGCTGTTCACTGCCTAAGTGTTACAGTTGTGTAATGGCTGGGCCATTTCAGCTTTCTGAAGATTAATCTACTATACATACACACTTGACTGTACCTTGGTAAGGCACCTACCACATTCAAGGGCCTTCTTCATCAGCCAGCAGCACCATTGTTCTCCCCACTCCTCCTTCTCACCAGCATACGATACTGAACATGAGAGTCAATGAGGGCCCTTACTGGAAACTCCAGGGCCCACACCTCAACTTCATTTTTAGAGACAGCGTTATCTGTCCTCTCTCCTCTTTGATGCTTTTGAGCTTCAGATTCAAGCTGCCATACATCACTGTGCTTTGCTGGTCCAGCTCAATAACATCTCCACTCTACTTACTTTTCGAACCCTTAAAGCACATTGTGTTTTCACTAAAAGACTGAAGATTAACTTGTATTTACCTCAGTAAACTTGAACATTGCAGTCTATGCATCTCTTTTGATGGATTGGATTTTCTTTCACTTTTACCATAATTTGTACAAATAAACAGGAGAAATGTTACTGGTCTCAATAACATGGATGATACGTCCCGCCTTCTGAATAAATATATTATTTTGATTATTTTTCAATCCATGCCGATAGAATATTCCATATAGTCCGATTATGATGTCAAGCCTCACCTTATGAGGTTCCTGGTTTGAATCCCAGTTTGGACAGGAGTTTGCATGTTTCCTCCTGTGTCTGCATTTTATTTTCCTGGGTATTCCTTCCCCAGTCCAAAGAAATTCAGATTGGGGTTTGGTTGATGGATACTATAAATTGACCAAAGGTGTAAATGTGAGTGTACATTTTTTTATGTATATCGGCCCTTCAAAATGCTGGGACTTGTCCAGGGTGTACCCCATATCTCGTTCAATGCGTTTTGCACTCATGATTTTATAAGACTGTGAAACAACTCCATACAAAGAAAGAGAGGAAACAAGCCACGGTCACAGACGATAACTTTGCTTTGTGTCCCTAGAGAGGCTGGAGTCCATTCCGTGTGAAAAGATGAGTCAAGGGATTAAACAGCGGAGGTTAAGAGTAAAGGGATACAGTAAGATGAGAGGAGCCATAAAGTGAGTCAGAGCGGGATGATAAGTGGGTCATGACTCCGTGGTTTTCTGTGAATCTGTCTCTTCCTCTTCATTACTCACATGACCCGACCCGACTGGTTGCTTCAACCAGACTCGGCACTCGCTGGCTGGATGGATGGATGGTTAATTGGCTGGCTAACTGATGGATGAATGACTGATCCGGTGCCTGTATGGCTTCTTTCCGGGTGAATGGTCGATGATGATGGGTGATGGATTGATGAATGATCACGGATGCATGGATTAAATGGTGGAAAAATGTATGGGCAATGGCATCTATAAACAGACTGAATTAGTTAGTACACCACTAGTCTAATGATGATAATGATTTTTTTACAGTCAGGTGTGAATGAGAATCTGTAGTTAAATGAACCCTGTTGCTTTTGCTTATCTCTGTGAAGATGTCTACTGGTGAGTGAACACATTTAACCAACATCTCAGTCCATTATTGTTCGATGGCCCTCTTAACCTCTCTCATTAATTTGCTGCAGCTTTGTCTATACAAGCCTCGACATCAATTAAATCAGGGATGAGCAGTGTTATTTTCAGGTTAGCTGCTTTGGAGACATTTGTCAACGCCGGGGTGTGTGTGTGTGTGTAAGACATCTTGATCAGCTGGATAGACGGAAGGAAGGAAAGAGATCCCAGTTACACCTTGTCTCAGCAGCACAAAAGCAGCAGCTGGGAGTCGTTTATCAGTGACTACACACGAGCCATTCAGGTATAGCACTGTGAACTCATTTGACAAAATTTGACACAGTCCCATTCACATGTGAAGTGAAAAGAAGAGGATACAAATCTAGTGTAAAAAGTCTTGAAGTGTAAAAAAGATGGGGTTGCTTCATTATTTATACAAAATATGAGTAAATGTGTTGTTGTGACTGTTATAGGCCCCAGTGGTTAAGATCTATATACGTCTATTCCATCCTATTGTTAAACAAGTGCCCCACCAGAGAACCATTTAACTCCCATCACATTGTCAATCTCAAGATGGACAGCTAAAAAGAACATCTTGATCAAGGTTATCATGGCTGCGTCATCCTCCTGGTACTGATCCGATATCACTGCAGTTAAAAAATAACTTGTATAACATAATTTAACAGCTGCATGATACTTCCCCTGTATGGAATCTTTATTGCCATTATTGCTTTATGGCCTTGCTCAGGTTAAACCCCTTTGAACAGACAAATACATACATGCCCTAGAACTATTATCTAGTCTGACAGTCTGACAGTGATGATAGAAAAAGAATACAAATGAAACTGCAGGAATACAACAATTTAATACCTTTTAAATATCAGTGTGCACTTCCATTCTCAAGTATTGACAAACTGATGTTTTAACTAGCTCTGGCTAACGCTTCACTATCATAAATCACTTATTTTTCACGGCTCTGAAAACCGTGTTTCCCATAAGCAGTTCAGCATAATAGCTGTTTTGAACCTGTGAAGAGGAAGTGGTATCAGGTTGGTATATAGATGTGCATACTCGCCAACATTTGTGTTAGTATCAGTGGCATTTCAAATACTTGTATTGGTATCAGAACATCTCTACAGAAAACCAGGGACAGGTCTTTTGAAATCCTTCTTGTTTTCTTTGTCGCTGCCATTTTTCCTATGGCGTGTTTTCATTGTCCTTGATAGGACATTTTCCATTTTCCAGCAACAGTCATTATGTCAAGTAGACTGCAGTTACTGGAGGGTTGATTATAGTGAAGAAAGAAGGGTTCTCATTCACTCATTCACTATCCTTCTTTTTTCAACCCAAACTTATCTTAGGTTTTCCCAAAGCAAATTCCTTCCAGCATAACCCTTCTGCTACTTTTATACAGGTGTAATAACAACTCAATATTTGTTGTATTTCTCAGCTGCAGATATGATACCACACTGTGTAGTCTGTTGTGGCAGCTCTTTATGTAATTGATCAAAGTAAGAATTGATAGAAATCATATCTGGTATTGCCAAAACAAAAGATTACCTCAGGTTTTGGTGGTAATGCAGCTGGAGATTTCTTGCCTCTCACAATGTATGTTCTACATCTCTACCACTGCTCTGTGTTAAACATCGAATATAAGTACGTTGCTATTTCAGAGTTAACTTTAAGTCTGCAGTTGGATGGACACTTGCTCTCATGGCAGTATGGCGCTCTGCCTGGAGGTTGAGGGGAGATTAGAGGGATGTTGTCCCAGGCTGAGAGGCCCTGACCTGGGCGAGGACAGCAGCTCCCCTCCCTTTGTGCTGCTTTGCCGTGGAGAGGCGAGGCAAATCAGGGAGCTAGAAGGAAAAAGAGGGAGTGATCACAAGCAAGGCACTTCACACTTCCATCACTCCAGAGCTCCCTCCACTCTGTTAACCTGCCCTCCTTTTCAGTCACTAACTCCCTCTGTCTCTCTGGGAATCTCTTCACCCCTCTTTATTAAAGTGTCTGACACACGGTGGTCGTGAGTTCATCCAGACAGACATAAGTATATCAGCTTCTCATCGGAGGAATAAATGTTATGGTTTGTCCTCATGTGGCACCCGGGGCTCACATACTGCCTGCCGAACTCCGGGTGACCGACAAAGCCGCTTAATCTGGCTGTATAATGAAATACCACAAAAATAAAATAACAACAAAACCCCCCAACGTGGTTGACATTGCTGGATGTCAGTCAGTGGCGGCAGCAAACTGCTTTCCAATTGCCTGAAGGTGAATTTGACGTACAAGGACAAGGAGAAGGACAAACTAATGGGGGAAATACTGTTAGCAAGGTGGGACACATTTCACTGTGATTATGTTCCGTTCTGAGGATTAAAAGCAGTGACATAAAATACTTGCTGGTGGTAATAGAGACCAGTCAGGACATTTATACACCTTAATAGCATTCCTGTAAGTGTGACTTTACTGTTTCAGTGAAGGGCAAAGCACAGTCTCAAACTTTGAGGGACTCGGGCACTATAGTATTTTGTACCTATATGCTTTGTTCATATATAAGGCTTATGATTATATGACCTTGAAGGAACCTGGATTTGTTAGCGTCTTCTCTTTGTAAATCCACATGCTAATGACTTTCTTACACACTGAAACAAAGATGCATTAACACACAACTGTCATGTCAACGACGGGAGTTCATATGTATTCATTTTGGCCACAACTGGAGCCTCCTAGCTGTGTTCTTACATACTGATAATACTCTGGTTTCATTGGTGTAGGTGAGCAGTGGTGCCTGGCTAGAGAGAGCAGGATTTAGAATAGAAATCATCAACACATCCACTCGTTCAAAGGGAACTCTCTATACAATGTCCACCTCTATGGGCTTAATCCAACATTACACTGATATTGTAGCTGGCAGGGTAAAGTCTATTTAATGTCCGGTTCAACCTATTTGGACATGTGTGGTCCCATCTAAGGCGAGTAATGTCTAGAAAAGTTCAGGGTTGTAGCTTCTGGTCTTGAAAAGGGATTATTACAGTAACAAATGGATTTTACCTGTGGTGTTCCTCCAAGTGCTTTTCATTCGAAAATGGTAGCTCACAGTGCATCCATGTGGCATAATTCCCCTTTTAGCCACGGCAGTGGCAGAGATACAGGGATGGAAAGGTTGATCCATTAGTTTGTCCATTTGGTGGTTGTCTGTGATTCTGTCAGTCCATTGCTTTGGTCCAGACTGACTTATTTGACTATTGACTATTTGACTATTGGATGGATTTTCATAAAATTCAGCTCAGACATTTCATTCAGTATCTGAAGGAATTGTTCGTATTTTGAAATCCCTCTTCTCCTCGAGCATCATCGCAGAGCTTATATTTTATTTAATCCTAAAATGGTTTTACTTGGTTTTTCTATGCTAATTTGCTGATGTTTTGATGCTAAAATGCTAAATTAAAACACTGCAAACACAAATACTGCTAAACATTAGTAATTGTAATTTTGTTAGCATTAAGTATGAAGCAGAGCTGTGCTCATGTACAGCCTCTAGCGTGGCTGTAGACTCATTGTTAGTCTTGTTTGAATGAGTGTGAATGAAGCAAAATCTCCAAACAAAAACTATACATGCAGTTCAACAAGTGGCTTAATAAGATGGAGCAGCATTCAGCAAGTATACATCGAATGCAGGAGAGTATTTTGACAAATTTGTTACACTGCCAAAGAATATATCAAAAAGCACTTGGTCATATTATAACTTGATGGGTACAAGATCAGATCATTGGTTTGCATTCTGTATGGAATGGTTTGCATTCTGAAATATTTTTTTATAAATTGTTGGCCTACTAGCACATTGTAATTGTGGTTTTATAATGAATAATTATTCACAAGTTAGTGTTTAAAACCAAATCTCAATCATGGGGAGAAATTCCTTTGAGTCTTTGAGGATAAGTCAGATACTTCTTCAAAATTCACATTTTTTAGTTTAACTAACAACTGTGTGTTAACTTTAAATATCTTTCACTGTGCCTGTGAAAGGCTTGTTGAAGCCATGTCATTGGCATCATCAGAAAGACTGAGAGCATTAAGCCAGAGGGGAAAAAAAGAAAGTGTCGTTACCAGACCGCCCTCTGGAGGCTTTGTTCTGACAAACTGCAGATCCATTGAAACAGATCCTCAGTGCTCAGCTGAATGAAAACTCTTTGATGCAGACAACAAGATATCTGTTGACCCAGATCATTCAGTAATAGCAGATTGTAGTCGATTAAAAGAAGAAGTCAAATGTAAGAATAGCACTCTACCAAATGTTGAAAGGTTTCATAAGTGATGTGTGCAAAATTAAACAAAAATTATGGTTTTCATTTTTAGAAACAAGGTTTATGCTGAAGGTCTAAAATCATTGACTGTGCTGGGGCCATGTGTTTTGTCTTGGCAGTGAACTTTAAAATTAAATAGAGTGTAATTATTCAAAAATACTAGAAAATCAAAGACTTTTTCAACCTTTGACACCAATCTATACGCATTGATACAGTAATTGCATGCACTGATATCACCAGTATTATTAAGATATTTCTTTTGCATAACAGTTTGCACTGCATATTGTTGTTGGCATGCCTTCCCCAAGCCTAATCTACAGAGTCCATTCTAGCCTTCACTGTGAAGGATATCTTATATGCAAGGTTTCTGATAGAAGAGTGTACATGTGTCCTTCAGATGTCCCTGTGCACTCTGCATCACCAAACTCCTAATGGCTCTGCGTTAAAGGAAAACATCACTGAGTGGCCCTGCCCTCAGTAAAAATCTTTCTGCCGACCATGAAAATGTCCTGTGCCTGAGCACACTGCACAAAATGGCCATTTTGAAAATGACATTTGAGCAGAAAAGATTGGTTAGACAGTTGTTTTTATTGACAGAGTGGCACTTGCATGTTTTTGGCCAATAAAACACATCTTTACTGAAATGATTGGTGATACGTTTTGGTTAAATTGGGTGTGAAAGAAAAGCAATGCTGGGAAGTAGCTCTGTAGTGTTTTAACTGTGCGACACCTTTCTTGGTCTTAGTACTAAACATAGACATCTGTGGTTTCAGCAAATAACCAGAGCCTCTATTCTGCTCTGCACATACAGCTGAAAATTATCGATAATAAATATTAAAGTGCAAATAGTATAATTTAGTATGTGTTGTTGTGTAGTTTAGCCTGTATTTGGATGGACCAACTCAACTTGGAAAAATAGAGCGAGAGCGAGAGAGATTAAGACAAAGGAAGAAACACAGAAAGAGTTACTTTGATACTAAAACCTAATTTTCTTATTCACAAATTTAAAAGTTAGATGTTTGGAGTTGTGCCTCTCCAAAGCCTCATTATCTCCAAATAGATAGATGGATGAATCAGTAAAAGAAGGGAGTGGTGGAAATATAGAGACAGTAAAGCAAGGAGAAAGATCACAGACTGTGAGCCTGTAAATCAAATATACTAATATGCACATTTCTAATGTTTGGGTAAACATTTTTCTAGCAAAAAATGATCTTTGACCATTTTCCTGGCAAGGAAGTGAAGAATAACATGCATACAGCACTGAAGGGTTGAGGTTACATTTTACAAAGATGATAAGATAAGGCAAATGCCAGTCTTGATTTAGATAGAGCCTTGATTTGATTGGCAGTTCTATTACACATTTTTGGGTATGAAAAAAGCTTTTTCACAGTGGCAAGGAAAATCATTCTCAATTTTCTCTCCTTTCTCTTCACCTCCATCTTACATCTCTTCTTTCTCCTGGAAAATGTTGAAACCTAATTAGAGGTCCAGGTGAACATATGTGTGTTCACAAGACTGTGTTAGTCTGTCTGGCCTGCCAGCCCCAAATTCATTTGACACACACACACAAACAGACAGTATCACTGCCAAAAGGACAGTGGGTACAATTATGCCAAGGTGATGTTACCAGTTCAGGTTTTTAACACACAGGATGAAAACCTCATAACTATAATACCTTTGGATCACGATTCTTTGACATATTCTTAAAGATGCACGGTCTGTTAGCACCATTTTATATGATGTCATGATAATGATTTAGTTACAATTTAAATGTTTGGTCACCTCTTCATCACAATGAAATCCCATGATAACATGATAATCAAGACTAAATTTACAAACGAAATATAAGTCATGTTGTTTCAGCCACAGTAAACACACTTCCTGAAAACATAAAGAAAGAAATAAACAAACACTGCTTCTGGGATGTAGCCTGTAGCTGTATGTCTGAACAAAGATAAGAGCAACAGCCCAGAAACCAAAAGTTTAAGTGAATTTTCCCTTGGAACTGCTCTGTGAAAACATAACAGCTACAAGGGCTCAGGTATCAGGACTTCAGCATTTCCAAGCTGTTGATCACACTCGTTTATGCATCCAGGAGCCTTGAGGAGTGCAGATTTAATTACTTCAGCTCGGTGACCAGAGGAGTGTGGCGCATAAAAAGCTGAAATGTGAAGAGTGGAAGCGAGGGAAAGCCAGATCATCTGTTCATTCAAGTCCCGCTCACTGTCTGCTGCTGCTGCCGCCCACCTCAGGGGGGGGTCACCTGACCTCCCCAACTGACGAAACCCATCACTCAATTCCCCCAGTTCATGACGTCTGGCTTTTTCATTTCTCGTAATTATGTGCATCCTTATGTCCTCCCAGGGTCCTTTCCAACAGCACTGAGCAGATGTGTGTGTGTGTGTGTGTGTGTGTGTGTGTGTGTGTGTGTGTGTGTGTGTGTGTGTGTGTGTGTGTGTGTGTGTGTGTGTTTGTGAGTGTGTCCGTCCTTAAGCATGTTAAGAATCACTATGTAGAACGGTAATTAAACAGAGAGGGAGAAAAAAAGTGAGGGTGAAGTGAAGTGTGAGAGAAAAACAAAATGAACATGGATCTGGTGAAGAAAACAGAAGAGAGACACAACAAAACAAAATAGGAAGCTAGAAACATGCAGGAAGTTAAAAAAGAGACGGATGGAAAATAGAGAGAAAAATTTGTGTATGATAATCTCCTGGGAAAATGTCTTAGTCATTTATCTTCCTGTTTGGTAAATGTAAAACTTTTTTCTACAGATGACATCTTACTTTGAAATCTGCGTTCAACACTGTAAAACGTTTAGCCAAGGAATATGATCAGATGCTGCAGAAGCTGTCTCACAGTCATTGAAATAAAGTTTCCCACCTGAAGTACTGAACATTTTAAATGTAATTTATGTTAAATTGATGTATTTTGACTTAAAGTCACCAAAACCACAGTGACAGTTCTGTGCTGTAGTCCAATTTTTTGAAAAACTAAAATTCACAAGCCAAGAAATTAATTCAAGTTACACTATGTTAAGAAGGAATGACTCATTTTCCTCCTTACAGATAAAATGTTGAATGTCAAAAAGTTTTCAAAAGATTTCTGTCATTTCAGGTAGTACTTATCACACCAATACTGTTGCTCTATTACATGATTACAACAGCACAGTGGCAACGATGAGTGGTCAATTTTTATATACAGTTTATTAATCATAATAATGAGCAAAATCTGTCTTGCCATTCGTGGTGTGGTGTCTCGTCGTCTCACTACAGATCACTTTCATTAAATTGACCCATTGGAATCCTTTGCGGCCTGACGACACAGGAACAGGCACTCATCTCTGCAGTGCACTCTGCATGAGGTCTCCTGTCCAAAACTTTAGCTGTTTCAACAAACGTTGTTCAACACACACACATCAATTTCTAAAAACCTGGATTGACATAGTCTTTGTTGTTATTGCACTGTGTACAGTGAGAAGAAGCAGTCCTGGGCATTCACAGAAATCAGAAAATGTTAAAACATGTTTCACAAATATAATCTCAAAATCTATTACAAGTTGTATTAAAAATAACACGAAAGCAATGTATCTTATTGTAAATATATTTAATTGGTTACAGAATATACCATAAAACATATATGGTGCAAAAGTCCATTCATACTTTTAAGATGAATTCAACATGGAAATAAGAGTATTTTTTTCTAAGGTCTTTAACTTAGTGTTTTTAGTTGTTGCCTTGTTGTAGAATTAGGTTTATGCATGTCAGTCGAGTTTTCTTTCACATGAGAGCAAAGCACATTAACTTTGTGGGAAACACAGAGAAAAAAGTGCTATATCAACTCCTTAAAAATCCTGAAGTAGTTTGACTTCCAGGCTCTGAATGTTATAAATGTGTCTAAAAATACATCTGTTAGAGGATTTGTTTTCTATATTTTTCTGTAGTTTTCTTGCTTCTTCAGTGTCAGATGAATACAAAGTAGATTTAATTGTATAATACACAGATAAATAAAGATAAATACAGCTCAACTGTTAATTTCCACTGTTTCTTATTCTGCACATAACACACATTTCATCAGATATTCTCAGTGCTTTCCAGATTGTGTTTGATTTGCTTTCGGTTTAACATTAAAATGGGCTTTAAATGGTTTCCAGTGTGCATTATAATGCTTCACAGAATGTTGTCGTTTTTAATGGTGTAGTAAAGAAAAGAGATTCAGGGTTGAGATTGATGTGAAGAAGAGATGATCAGATTTCTAAAAAAATATATTTTCTCTTTCAACACTGGCTCATTTACTTCAAGATTGCATGAGCCACTGATCTCCTTTCCCTCAATATTGGAATAACATCAGCTCCACTATTCACTGTTTAAAATGTGTATATACAGAGTGAGACTCTGAATATACACATGAGAGAATTCATTATATCATCGGCACAAGATAAATAAATAGAGACAGAGGAAGAGAGGCGGAGAGCAGGCCAGTTTTGTTTGTCGTTTATAAACCATCTTATCTGACAAATAATAGTCTGTGATGATGTGATGTGAGGTTTTAATTTCAGAGCCAACAGAGAGGAGAGTGAGAAAAGACAGAGAGATGAGATGATAATCAAACACTATTTAGTTTTTTGCCTCATGTCCATCTGCTAATGTGAAATCTACCACTGAAAATCATCCTCTAGAAAAAGAGTCACAACAAAATTACTGATTTCAAATCTTCATCTCAGCACCTGACATTTCTAATAAGTTAGGGGACAATCATATGACCTAACTGTGACAAATGTAAATTTCTCAGCTGTCTTGATGGAAAACAGGGCAATGTTTTCGAGGTTCTTAATCATTTGGGACACAGGAGCCTTACTGATGGATACAGAAATTAGTTTATGAGCAAAAAAGTACAACAAGTAGGATAAGCAGCTGAAGGGATTCGCAGAAAGAGTTGGCATCATCACCTACACATCATTTGCACACTAATGTTGCCTAGAGACCCCTTAACACAGCAGTATACGATAATACTGCCCTGCACATAGTTTCCTCAATGTCAACAACAATACTGCCAGGCATCTTTAGGCCTTTACATAAAATATGAATGGCAGCAGGAAGTAAACAAACTACCAACGCTGGTGGTGACATGTGGAAACATTGTAACATATGTAACACTGTAATGTGTGTAAAAGGATGTTCCTCTTTAAATACTGCCACACTGGCAAAAAAAGGTTTTTACCCCATCATTCAATTATTTAATTATTATTAGTGTTCTGTATTGAAACCAAAGACTGGATATGAAGATGGACAAAATGTCTCCACTTCCTCCCACTGTCCAGAAATGAAGCAAAAATATCACAGATACAAACATGACCATCTTGCACATTTATTATGAGTCAGTCGCAGCTGTCAATCATGATGTTTTTCCCTGTTTTCATTGCATCAAATAACTAATTAAAACCAAACTTCTGGTAAATATGAACACAACTATCAGTGGGATAAGAACTACCTAAAATGACAAAAAATAACACATGGACATGGACATTGACTTTTGGTTTGGTCCATGTCCCAATTGCTAACATGGAGAAGGCAGGATTTACTATACTGCAGTCAGCCACCAGGTGGCGATTGAGACACATTGACTTCACTCTTGGGTAGCAGCTATATTTTCCATCTTTCTAGATGGTTATGGATGTTTCATTCACCTGATGTGTCATTGAAATACTAACATATATTTCTTAAAGACACCATGATGATACCACAATTAACACCTTTTATTCACCACAGATGTGACCTGTGAGAACAATATGAGGCATCAAATCAACAAAAACAAACCTCATGTTAACTTAGAAAAATAAGAAGTACTATTTAAATCATCATATAATAACATAAAAAGTGTTTAATATACATAATATTGAACTTTGAATCCAGTATGATTGTTATCATATGTCATGCCACTATGGTAGTGGGAGAAGAGAGACAGGTAGAGAGACCACAGACATGCAAAAAGACATGTTCTGTTTCTCTTCAGCTGTATAATATCGTCCATCTGCCACAGCCACAAACCACAGGACAGATACAATGTGTGTGTGTGTGTGTGTGTGTGTGTGTGTGTGTGTGTCTGTGTTTGTCTACCTTGCTAATGATGACAGTGGTGGAAATTTTTGCATTTGAAACTGTATCGACACATATACCTGTGTGACTAAATATTCTCTGCTAATGATGACTTTGATGTGGCGCAATAGCAAACACACACACACACACACACACACACACACACACACACACACACACACACACACATTATATTGCATTTTAATTGGACTGTAACACACTGGGACACTCAGCTTTAACAAGCACAGAAAATCAACTCAGCTTTTCTCAGACAACAAACATGCTTGGTTTCTCTGGTGTTTTTGTGATGCATCCTCAGTGACACATGAAGCGAGATAAGAGACTTTGAGCAGCAAATAATACTCAAGCAAGTCATCAAATCTGTTTTTAAATACAACTTATAATAAATGTCTCTGCAGTTCAGTTTCGTTATTGAGTCTGAAGTGTAAATTTTAGGTTGTGAATTTATTTTGAAAAGTAGTTTTACATAGGAGAGCTTTACCAGTATTACCTGAAAAGTTTTCCATGCTTTAATGTCCAGAAAACACTTTTCCTCATACTGTACATTTCTGCAGCTTCTCTTTTCAGCCTCTCTCTGAAACACTTTCAGCGCCCACTCCTGATAAAGCTCAGTCCGACCCACTCTGTTGTGATTGGTCAGCTGCTTGCAGGACATGTCGGTCTCTGCTGTCGCTTTGTTAGGGGGCGTGTCAGACGAGCTGCCCACCTTTTCACCTATATTCATGGACCGCTTTGCTTTAGAAAAAGCATCTTACCTCATGTAGGGCGGCACGATGGTGCAGTCAAGTCACAGCAAAGATAGGTTCCAGTCCCCAGCTTGGTAGGAGCCTTTATGTGGAGTTAGCATGTTCTCCCAGTGTCTGTGTGGGTTTTCTCTGACTTCCTCCCACAGTCCAAAGACATGCAGATGGTTTTAGGTTAAGCAGGTGAGAGTGAATGATTGCTTGTCTCTGTATGTTTGCCCTGCCATACGCTGGCCAATGTACCCCGCCTCTCGCCCAATGTCAACTGGGATTGGCTCGAGTGCTCTTAGCAACCATCAAAGTTCAGGGGCATAGATAACAGAGTAGTATAGGAAGACATGTATGTAGGACGCCTAGAGTGTGAATCATTCGGGCTTAGAAAATGTTCATGTTGATTATATTTCCTTCCTTATAAAACATTTGCAAAATTTAATTCACAAATAAAGAGCTTCCACTGCCTTTGTCAGTGCTTTGCACAGCCTAATTGGGTACTCCCTCTCACTTTAGATCAGCAGGTAAGTGCATGGACCGTGTTACAGGCAGTTTACTGAAATCACCTTATTAGATTTCTTTGCTTTGGACCCCTTTAATATCAATCTGTGCCTGCAACCATACAAATTACTCAGTGAATCATTCAGCTAAATTATGTACCAATAAGTGCGGTCAGAGTAATTACCTTAAAATCATTCATGCTTTCAGGTCACAGTTTTGCAAATATCTGGGTCACTTAACACACTGATGTATTCTAAAGAGGCCCTTTAAAACTGGTGTCTGAGGTCTGGCAAAGAAATGAACGGATTACTGAACCTTCACAGGAGCCGCACACACATCAGCACTCCTACATTAATATAAAAGCCTTTCTAGTGTGTTTTCACAACAGCCGACTTAATTCACTCAACCCACACACACACACACATGCACATGCACAGGGACGGACACACACACACACACACACACACACTTGCTTTAGTAGATAGTGCAGTGGGTTAGGGTTAGGGTAGTGTGTGTGTGTGTGTGTGTGTGTGTGTGTGTGTGTGTGTGTGTGTGTGTGTGCACGCACTCTTTTTATTTGTTTGGGGTCCAATGTTGCTTGCTGACACTTCATTAGGCTTTCACCACTCTCTTCGTGCATGCGTGTGTGTGTCTGTGTGTATTTGTGTGTACGTGTGTGAGTCCATGTGAGCCTGACAACTTGCGTAATCACAGTATAATGGCAGAGCTACGCAGAATCAATCATTAGACATAATTAAAATTGACAAAAATGGAGCACGGGCAAGTATCACAGAAAACGAAACACAGAGGTGGAGAATGAAAGGAGGAGGGATGAGGGAAAAAAACCCTACACACACATCCAGGAAAGAAAGAGAGAGAGCTCGTGGATGCTGAGCGGTCATTACCACCTCCATAAATGTAAAGTAGTGCAGTTAGAGAAGTGAGCCATCACCCTCACTGAATTTAATGTTGAGGGTTTAGTCATGCTAATTCGATTGCACTGACAGCCATGACAGAAGCATGGATGCAGAGGACATTATCCATATGATAACTGACTGAGCTGACACCCTGTGAGCTTATTAAAGTCCCGTCTATACAATTAAAAGTGATGGACAACGCGTATCAGGGTGAGATTTACTGCTACGCCCTAACATGGCTGCCACACACTTTCAATAAGGTTGAGAGAAACAATCTTATACCTGTTGTTTGCATAGACAGCCATGGGCTGATGTTAATGTTAAGTGTGTGTTCTGGAGAAAGAGTTGTGGGGTATGATTGATTCATACACATAAAAATACACTTTTTTTTTTGCCTTTACCAACTTGTCTCCAAATAATACAATCCAAACACTGGCAACCCTGAAGGGTCAGTTGACAGTAATGACAGAAAAAAAAAGATCACCCTCATCATGGGAATAATATATGTTTATTTTTGGGAGATTTAAGAGACTAATCCTTGAAGTTTCTGCTGCCAACACATATGAATTCCATTGTTGAAAAAAAAACCTTCAATTTCCTTTGGCTGTATAGACACAGCAAAAGAAGTTTAACATTACACTTGTACCTTGCTTTCTAAGTCGTGGGTTTATGACATGACACAAACACAACTCCATCATCTAACCAGTACATGAAGCAACAAGCTCACACACAACCATGTTGTCTTTTCTTTTTTCTTTTCTAAATACAGATCTGTTTTTGGTCTGAATCGCTCCTGACAAGTCAATCACTTTACTTTTGAGTATCAGCCATTGAGAAAAACTGAGGCGAAACATTGTACATTTTTGTATTTTGTAGAATTTTACAGTTAATCATTCAGTTCCTCGAGATGCGTGTGATACTCCCAGTACAAACAGGGTTGTTATTTATGTGAGAGAGTAAGAAAGTCTTATTATAGAATCAAACATAAAAATAAAACCTGGTTTTAGTGTGCACACACTACACACTGTGGTTCCTCTGTACATGTACAGGATGTCAGCTGCTGCTTCAGTACTGCAGCAGCCTGGGGACACAGGGCCATGCACATTAGGCCAGTGAACAGGTGTTTAATGTAGTCTGGACAAATACAGACCTCTGCACTCACACCTATTATTTCACAAACACACACACACAGGGGGAGAATGAGAGGGAGACCTGCCGTTGACATCCATCCATCATTTCTCTCTGGCACACTCCACAGGTAGAGATGTTGGAAAACACAAACAAATGCATGCACGCACACACAGCTGCTGGTCATCGTACATGTTATGTGCTCATGCACCTCGCTGAGGGAGGCCGAGTAATGAACAACAATATGGCCCGTCCCAAATTATCTCTCCCTGTCCACTCCATTAAAATGTCATAGGTCCAAATGTTAATATCTGCCTGCTGTGGTTTAGCAGAGTGACATTTAGCAATTCCTGCTCATTTTTCACATAGCTGCATACTCTCTAATTCCAAAAATGAACTATACTTATATATAGTATATACAGGTATAGGAATCCACAGGTTTTGTGAATAATTGAATTATTTATTTTCAACCTAGCATGTTAGATAATGACACAGACCCATACTCAATTACAGTAATGAGGTTAATGATTCTGACAACAATCAGCATTAAATGAAAAAAAAAAACAGGTCGTGCTTGTAAAAGAAAAAAAGAAAATAAAAAGCAGAAACTCAATCACAAAATTTTTAGATAAAACTTGATAGTAGAAATTGTCAAAATAGCAAGTGGCTTCAGAAAAATGTTGGCTAAAGCTGGGCCGGGCGATTCACGCACTAGAGCAGAATCCTCACAAATACCCTCATCTGTAGTCTCAAACATGCACACACTACAAGATTTGAAAATAATGACACACAAGAAGGTGCAAACAAAACAAACACGATGGAGACTGGCTAGTGCGTTAAGTTGCTCTATCGCTCCTAATGCTTTGCAGTAATCTAAAACGGAAGCAGAATAAATTAGCCTTGAAGAAAAAACGATCTGGGAGATGTTGTAAACGAGACATGTTTATTCTTCAGCGAGAACTGGAGCCAAAATTTGAATTAACCTTTGCTCCAACTCAGCCGTCCAACACAATCGTACGTTGGCTTGTTTTGCAGTCGCCATTTCAGAAGCTGGAGTTGTCTCTCTCTTTGGTTCCACTCAGAAGGTACAAACGTAATCATCCATAAATCCTTAACATCAAACATCTTTGATAATTATCAGGGCAACCCTGACGATTCAGTGGGCAGTTTGTAAGCTGTGAGAATGGTTCTGTAACCCCTCACACTATCCAAACATCAGTACCCACTAAGGTTCAGGATCCAATTTCTCAAGGGGGGGTATTCCTGTGACCTGAGCCCAGCTTCATTGAAGTATTTCTACATTTACATGCAGAATGTGAAAATGTGAGAGCACGAAACAGTAGAATGTCTTATGGCAACTGGCATTTACTTTTGTGAGCACACAAAAAAGTACATAGAAGGATGCAGAGGGGCGATTGTGGTTGAATAGAACTGGCATGTATCTGCTTACCATCTGTAGTAGCTCACCAAGCCATGTGATCATAACCCATGTCACCACGCTTCTAGACCCAAACATTTAGCTAACGTGTCATTGATTTTGCGGTGTCACTCTCTGATGTGACTGGGCCCTGTGGCATGAAAGACTTTGCAAACATAACTACAGAACCGTATGCTACAGATGAAGACCAGCACAGCATGTGTTGAAGTGAGCTGTTATAAAACCTCTTTCATGGCAGCTGTGGAAGCAGCACCGCATCTTCAGTGACCTAAATATTTCTTAGAGAGGGTGATTGTGTTTTCGAAGAACCAATTTGTGTTCCTGAATAAAGATGTAGAATTAGAGGAGAGGATTATTCAACAAAAAATGAAGGAGAGGAGTGGCATGTCTGAGGTGCGAGCTTAAAGATGCTGACGTATGTATTTACAGAGGCAACTGCGAGATTGGATGCAAGGAGTTAATACAGATTAAACAGTGTGACCGAGCTGCTCCATATTCTAAAGAATTACAAGATCAACAGAAGAAACATGGGATAAAACCAATAGAAGGACAACAGTTATATGTAATGAAGGTAAAACATTTTCCATGTTTAGATGTAAAAATCTAATGAAGAACAAATAGTAATGGACTGAAAACAGATACAAAAGGGGACATATGGTTGAAGACAAATGTGGGGTTGTAAACGTTGCATTCCAAACATCATGTCACATCACCAATTTCAGGGTAACAACATTTTCTTAATTCTGTGAAAGACTTTATAAAATGAGTTGATTATTGATAAGAAGAGATCAAAAATGGGGGGAAAACAATCAGTTGTCTTAAGACTGATTTAAAGGCTCTGCAGAGTAGCATCTAGAATTCTGGTTTTCTCAAAATCCTGAAAAAATCCCAGTTGCGATGGGAATATAAACATCAACAATGCTGGTTACCACTTCAATATCAAAGTTGACGGCATTATGTTTACAAGACCATCACTGGGCGCAGGTAGGTCCAGTCCAATCAAACTCACACAGCAGGAGGCCTGAACTGGCTGGTGAACCCTGAGAAGCCATTGTTGTGTTGCTGTGCAGTTGTTCTTTTCTTCTAATGAGGTCGATTGTATTAGTCTACGTTGTAATGGCCATTTAACCAAGCATTAGCCCCAGGATTGGAGTGTTTTTGCTTTGCTTTCTTGAGTGAGAGTACCATAATTTCCATGTGACACTTGACATGCCCCCCTTTACTTTTCAAATCCTATTTTTGTCCTGCTCACCTTTTTCTACTCGAAACTGCATCATTTACACCATGTTTTTAGGCAAAATTTCCTCTGATATCCTCCTCTCGATTCAAGCCAAGGGCACGCGAGGGGTGCGCTTTAGCATCGCTACATCTGCTAGCATCGTTACTTCCAGTTGCAGACTTTTAGACTTAAAACTGGTGTAAATGATGCCATTTCGAGTCGGATTTGAATGTCAGGGCTTGCAGACACTTGGATGACACCACAGGAGCAGTGTGGAGGCAATGTTTTTTTCTGTTTTATTACATTTGAAAGATTTATCCCCAGAGACTCCAAAAGAGTGTTTTGAACTTCACTATGCCGATGGAGGGGTGGGTGAACCTCCAAGTAAGTCTGTACCCCACTGACATTTACTAAAATGCATGTCTGAAAACAATTTGAACTACCTACTGTATATACCATGTAATAGAAATTTGCAATAGTTAACATTGACTTCTAACTTCAGTATTTGTGCACAAAAAGGTCCCAAAGTTTGATCCCTCTGAGAGCGATGGGAAGATATATGTACCTCAGCTGTGGTGATGAGTCAACAGGTAAAAGGCTGACGGTTAGTTGGACAATTAAATGGTAGGAATGGGTTGAGCTGTGCCTTGAGAAACTTCCCCGTTTGTCTTCTTTACTAGTACAGTGGTCAGCAAAAAGTCACAACAAAGCCGAGGAGTGTTGGACAATTAGAAAAGACGAGAATGAAAGTGAGAAATGGATGAGATCCCTGTTTAAAACAACTGGCCAAAGACAAACCTATAAGTTTCTCTTAATTCTGCAGTTATGGAGAACAAATAACTAGAAATGAAAGTAATTTGAGTCATGATTAAAAGCACAATAAAATATTAAGGGGCTTGACACAAGCGCTCACACAGTCATAAAATCTGTTCAGCCAGCTGGTACAGAAATCAATGAAATGGCTGTCGCAATAAATCACCATCAGTAAAAATTTCATTATAAATGGCCCAGGGTTAGCTTAAGAGATAAACATCAGCAGCACATTATCTTGTAATTCCCTCGAGATTGTCTTCTCCATTCAAACAATGACAATGTTAATTAAACTAAACTCATTTGGACAGAGAACTCTCTCTCTCCCTCTCTTCCCCTGTTTGCCTCTGCCTCTCTCTCCTCCCTCCGTCTGTGTGAAAAGGAATAAATAGACTTTTAATCCTTTCCCGCCAAAACAAATGAGTGGCAAGATTAGCAAACTTCAATCTTTGTACTTTGTACTTTGGTGAAACTATTCTCTGGCAAGTTGAAGGTAAGATTGAGGTAATGATACTTGGTGAATGTGGGTGGGCAACATTTTAAGCCAATTAGGAAAAACGTCTTTTATAATGGTTAGAAACTGGTTTCGATGCACTGTAGCACACCAATGAGCTGAGACATGTGTATAAATGAATAGAATAACACCATTTTACACACAAAACAAACCAACATAAGCACCAAAAAAGCAAGCAGCTCAGTACTGAAATAAAGAGCTATAAACACATTTTAAAGCACCCTACACAAAATATGTTTTATATACATTCTGCATGAAGGGCTTTTGAACTGTGTCTAATTCTATTAGGTAAATAGTCATATTTTACCTTATATTATATATCATATTATAACATTGTCCTAATTAATGGCTTGTAAATACATTTTTAAAGCATAAATCATTTGTTGGCAATTAATACAATAATCATTAACCAGCTATAATCCTTATGAATATCATTATATTTTATGGTTCAAAGGTAAATGGTTAATTTTTGCTAAATTCTCAGATGCATGTTTGAGATCTTATTTTGATGTATTGTTCCTGATGCACTTGGCAGTGGTTGGCTTCCATTCATTTGAAATGTGCTTGGGTTGTGCAGCACATCAGAGAGAAGATGAGGTTTACAATAGTTATTTTGTGAATGTGACACAATCTCTGTGCAGAGCAGACTTTAATTTGCTGTGAAACCTCATTGAAATGACAATACAACATTACAAGACATGCTACTTTTCACTGTAATTCGTAAAGCAGCTTAATTGAGTTTTAGGAGTTTGGTAATTAAAGATAATTGTGCGACAAAATTTATAGAAACTAGAGTCCATCTTACAATGGGATCACATAGTCATTGGTCCAAGGCAGGTATGAATTAAACTTCAGAAATTGGGCATCAAACATCTTGTAAAATGTTAAGCTGCAATGTAAAATTTATCTAATTTGTAGTGATAGAGCTGAAACGTACAAAACCGTCAGATGATTGCCATGATATGTTTATATTCACCTCAGGATGAGTTGTCTTAACTTTGTTGATTGGCTTTCTTTCTAGCGCTCTAGGTTTTAGCTCAAAGCACCACCGTGCCAAAGCGCCTGTAGACTCCGAGTCAAAAAGATCTTAGCAGGAGTTTATTCTGCTGAGGCTGCTTCCAGATTTGAAAGAAGATCACAGTATATTAGCATTCAACCATGAAAGTCTAAAAACTTGTACAACAGGCCATAAAGTCACAGAGTGCTTTATCAAGTTGGATCTTTGGTAAACACTTGCTTTGGGTTTTTCATTTCGAAGGAATTAGTGATTCTGTATGCATGCAGAGCCACTGTGGATAATAAAAAGAAGAACTGCGCTTTGAAAAATATTGCTGTCATCGATGGAGACAATATTGCCCATCTGAACAGTCTCAAAATGTGCCCAGTCTGTCGAGACCTTTAAATCCAGCTGATAAATCTCAGCACAACTGGAAAAAAAGTGATAGGCAAACAAGGAGCATGCTCCTCCACTGCTAAATATACTGTAGCAGTTAGGGCTGACACATAATGAATTGTGGGTCTGTGTGTGTGTGTCTGCAGGGCTTTAGCAGTGTGAGCCAGGTTTCGAGTCTGTCAATGTCTCTATAGCCTCTAATCCATGTGTGGAGTGAAGGGTGGCCATCTCTGCCTTGCTTTCTCTCCCTCTCTCTCTCACTCAGTCTCTCTATCTCCACCTAAGCCTCTTTTCACCCCAATTTAACACCAATCGTCCTTTTCACAATGCTGCCCACCGCCCCAGTGTAACCTCTGCACGCATGCACACCCACACACATGCTTATAACGCCCGTATAATTCAGTACAATTGTAAGAGCATCATCCTCCTCCATTGTAATCTCTTCTGTCTACCAGTCTCTCTCAATGTTAATCCCTCCTCATCACTATCAATTTATCTATCTCCCTTTCCATCCCTCTTTCCTTGGTCTTCCATTCGTCTTTTATATCAGGGGACGACAAAAGACAGAGTGAATTAAGAGTCAGGAGGAAAAGAAGAGTGTGATTTAGGGACAGAGGTGATTTTGATGCATTTAAGTCTTTGTTAGAATTTAGAGGTGGGTCATTCTCATTAGAAGAAGTTGAGCAGGAGGAATCAGGTATGATTTTATCTGGTTTAAACCTTGTGAGCCTGCTGGGATCGTATACGTTATTACTGGCCAGCTCCTGTCGAAATTGGAGGTTTAGTGGCTTGCCCGTTGTAAACATGTCTGTTTGGAATGGGCAGCTTGAGTGGCCTGGGGTAATGCTTTCTTTCTGATACAGTAAAAGTGACCTGCAGTATAATTGAGCCATGGGAGGTAAAGATCTGCTGGACCGAGTTCGCTGAACCATGAAGCCACAGCTGCTGGCCAACGAGCTGTTCACCAGTTTATTCAAAGTTTGGTTAAGCTCAGGACGCAGAACTGAAAAATCTGTTGTTAAGAATCTGCTTGTTGTCCTGGACGTGCTGGTGTAGTAATCAACAACATCGATTACATCGATGAGTCCCAGCCGCTACAGCTACAGAGCTGATAAAAGTTTGATAATGTGTCCAAATTGCACCAACTTCAACAGTGCACTTCTTTGAGCCTTTAACAATACACATTCCAAGTGTGAGGTCAAAAAGATGAACAGTTCTCGAGATATACATTCCACAAACAGACAGACTGAGACACAGAGATTTATAGTACAGTAGATATATTTGCCACTTTCTGCTACTCGAGCAATCGTGTATTGCACTTCCATAGAGGTGGAGCAAGAGTCTCAAAGCAGGAGAAACGGCATTATCTTAACCTTTAGTCATTGGTATGATAAATGTATGCATTTATAAAGCCCTTTTATCCAAAGTGCTTCACAACTCGCCTCTCATTCACCCACACACTCACCAATGTCAGCAGAATACCATGTTACCAATGCTCCTCTGACCATCAGGAGCATTTTAGGGTTCAGTGTAATGGAGAATTAAATATGTGGGCAGGAGTAGCTGGGAATGCCAAATTTATACACTATGTTAATTGCAGCATTGTTGATGTACTCATCCAATCATCAGGTTTAGTTTCCATCACAGAGATACACATAATGATGCATTTACGTCTTCACGACAAAGAACGCTGTCTCTCACTACCTTGTTTTTTTTCATCAATGCACAATTTTCTCTTTTGTTGAGCAGAAAATTACCAAATAAAAAGCAGGTATGAACAAACAGACAGAGGAGATTTCAGATGACTTCCCTGCAGTCCCCACAACATTGAGGTTGTCCTGCCATTCTCCAATGGGCAAGAAGCAAAACCTAGTCAACCAATTACTGCAAACATCAGTTGCTGTGCACACACAGAAATATTTGGAATCTACTCAGATAACCTTATCAACATTCCAGTCAAAATGTAATGAGTGTATGAGACTAAAACTGTAATTTCCAGTAGAAATCATGCCCTCGCTCCCGGATGATCAGGCATGAAATGCGAAAACATGCAATCCAGTGTAAATGCAGCCAAGGATCAGTGATGATTCAGTCGGGCAGAGCACTGTTCCAGAGGATTGGAGACCTCACCTTATTTAGTCAACATTAGGATGAAAGCTGCGTTTTTCTGAAACACGGCAGCGAAAAACACTCAAGGCAAATTCTGTATCTTTGTAACTTCAGATCATGAGGGGCTTAGTCATATTTGAATGTCCAGCGTGCAATAAATGTATTCTATCTAAATTATGTAAAGGCATGATCTAGATTTGAGATGCAGGTTAATGTCAAGTGAAAAGGGGGCTTGATGCACATGGAGCACCGGAGCGGCAGAGGTTTAGAAAAGAAGAAGAGAATGAATATCTCTGTGAAACCTACTGACAACGCTGACGAAAGGAGTAGCACAATGCATCTTCCTAGAATACATCACTGTATGAGCACATTATTCACCTCTACCTACAGTATACCATGAAAAAGGCACTGCAGGACACAAACTGGAAAAGGAGACAAGCTGGAAATAACATTACTGGCAGTTATAGAGAATCGTTTCCTTCTATTTCACTCCTTCGTTATGAGAGGAAGAATCCGTAGCATTTTGGAGAGGAGAGGATTTAAAGAAAGAAAGCAGTTGCACACATACAGAAGATACAGATGTACAGAAGAAGAAGGCAAGACAAGGAGAGAAAAACATGGATGCAGAAAGAGTAAGCGAGATGCTTTGTATTTCAGAAGTTGCCCTCTTTGTGCGATTGGGAGGAAGTGACTCTTGATGCCTCCCACTCAGTTTGGCCTCAGGCCTCTGTATCTATGTGAACATCCCTGTGTTCAAACCCAGGCAGATCACTTCCAGTGCCAGAGCGGACTGCAGGGATTGGCTATAGACGCTGGCTGCGAACATCTCTCTGCAGTTCCAGTCTCTGTGAGACACTCAAGAGCATGGAGTTTGTGTGTAAAGGCCAGACTTTACAGGGAACAGGATCTGGATGGAGCCCAAATTAAACTTTCTGCTCAGTTAGTCATGCTTTGCTGTAGTCTAACGAATATGTGCATGGATACATGGGGGGGTGTTAGGGCACAGACACTCATAGAGACTTTTGCAGGTGAATGCCAGGTACTTTAGTTATGGTGGAAATTTACCCTTTTTTACTTAGTAACTTGTGCTTCTTCAGACATAAAAATGTACTTGGGCACAGTAAGTGTTTCAGCCACATATAACTGCACTGAGGCTTTTGTGGTGGTTTGTCATCATACATATATATTAACTGCAGAAATCCAATTTTAACTGTTCAAGACCTGAATCAAGAGCAGAGCTGTGTCAATTTCATGAGGTTTTGAAGACCTCAGCAGTTAAAAATCCTGTGATTTAAATTTTCATGAGGTTACAATGAGAGTGGAAGAATACAAGGAGCTCAACTAGTTTTTGATTGATTGATAAAATCATTTCATGCATTACATTTTTAAAACATCCCACTCAACTTTTAATATATATATTCAGGTTTTTATATAAACCTGAACATACTATTTCAAGCAATAGAAAACATAGAATAATAACAATCTTAAAGAAATGACAAATTATGAATTAATCATCAAAGAGGTTGTTTGCAGATCTTGTAAATGAGCTAATAAACACTTAGTGCTGTGTAGGAGTTCATATCTTACAGACTCCATGTTATAGAAAATTAGATACCTAGGTCTTTTTTGACTATAAAGATATCCAGAAACTGTGCCGTCAACAAGATGACATGACTTCTGCGAGGTTGTGATGTCACAACAAGTCGCCGACCTTAGACTGGCCATTTCCACCTGCGTTTACCAATGAGATTTACATTGTGAAAAACATGAAACTACTTTTGTGCAACTTTGGTGCTTCAGAAAAATCACAAACTGAGCAACTCTGTATTTTATGTATTGGGAAAAGCCACAGTGACGCTTTAAGAGAGTTTTCACCTTCTCTGCTAATCCCACTACCACTCTTATTTGCCACCAAAAAGAGCATGATGGATTGGTGATGCATCACGCCTCAACGGAACACAATAGCTTTTTGCCAAATAACATTGCTGAACAAGTTGGCACTATGTGGCAAATGGATTGGTAACAGTTTCATGAGTGAATGATGTCCCCTCAGTGAAAAAGTTCCCCCAGAGAAAAAGACAAAGAAAAACATATTTGTTTCTTTTGTGGCTCTTATTCTCAAATTATTAAATAACTGAAGCTCATGTACATTGTTTAACATGAGGTCTTTATTCTCTACAAACCAGGGAATTGAAGGCCATGATAACATAGAAGAGGCAAGTGTTGTGAATGTGAAAATGACTGCTGAGGACTAGCTGTACATCCATGTTCAATTAACTGACAGAGACACCTCCGCTCAGCAAGATGACATTTCCTCCGGTCAGCTTTTCTGCCCACTATGAGACCTTTGATTGGTCAGCTCTTGGCCAACCAGCAGGAGACCAGACGGAAGAAGCTTGGTTGGTAATTGGCTTTTCACTGTCTGACAAATCAAGGATTAAGAGAGTAACATGGATAAATAGAGAAAGACAGAGAGCGACCACGATTGAAGGCAAGAATATCTGCTTTATTTTTAAATGCTGCTACGATTGATCAGTGAATATTGTTGAATGAACACATTGGGCAGACATTTGCAATGCAACAGTGTGTGCATGTCTGTGTGTGTGTGTGTGTGTGTATGTTCGTTTGTGTGTGTGTGGGCGTACAGCTGTGTGTGGCCTCTAATTGGCTACTGTAACCAGGTTTCCTGCAGTGATTCAAGCTGACTGCAGGGACAGTCATGCACACACACACACACACACACACACACACACACACACACACACACACACACACACACACACACACACACATACACACACACTCACACTCACATATATGATCACAGATAAGGCTAAAATTAATGATGGCAATAATGTCAACACTGAGCAAATGCCAGTTAGAGAAAATGAGATGAGATGGAGAGAAAAAAAGAAAGACAGAAAAGGAAAGAGAATTTAATTGATTTGTTGTGTGTTGTGTGTCTCTTTATTCAACAAAAAATAAATGTACAGCAAAGAGAAAATAGAAAGAATGAATGCTGTGAATCAACCAGTGATGATCAGAGTGAAAACATACTATCCATTCATCATGATCTTCTCATTCATCATGACGCCTCATCGCTATTCTTTTCCTCATAATATATTTAATTACACAGTGTAAAGTGTATCAATTCCAATTTATCTCCAAATCATTTCACATTAGCCACGATTTCATTGTCTCACATTTGACACGATAAGGTCTCGTCCCACTCTGAGCGAGTTTAGAAGTAATTTAAAAAGTCTCATCCCCGTATCCATTTACAGAATTACACAGTGTTATCCCAGTGTTTGCAGAGGGCTGCTCCTCCCTGTTGTGCAGCACTGACTGACTTCTAGTGAAAAGTTTTTCTTGTGCTGCAGAACGTCCTACAAGCTGTTGGTTCTCCTATCTGCCCTTTCCAGTTGTCTGGGCCAGTCCTTATAGCCCTAACTAAACTTCATTACCCAGGAGGCATTGCATGATGCTAGTGGGCTCTTCTGTTCCCGCCCTCGGCTGCCTGCATTTTCTCTGGTGACAGCTAGTAGTCTCAAGTGCGTAACGTTAGTTACGCTTATGGAAAAATGTCACCCTTGAGTTACGCTGGGGCTTTTTTTTTTACAGATTTTGCTTCTACAAACACACTAATGTTAAAACATGAGCCTGACATTTTTAATGTGCCAAAACACTGTTTCTCTTTTAGAGGCTGGTCACGACTGCAGCATCATACAGTATGAAATATATTTGTCCTTTTCCAATGGCTGCAATCTTTTGAATGAATCAGGTTTGGCCTTAAATACAAACAGACACACACAGGACACACTCATTCATGCACACACACACACACGCACATTACTGACCCATTTGCCTGATCAAAGTAAAGCCTGCTGATAGAAAATGATTTATAGTGGACCTGAGGACTCTATATGTGTGTGTGTGTTTGTGTGGGTTTTTTGGGTGAGTGGTTAAGTGTTTGAATACAGTTTCAGGGGTAAACGGTGTTGCAGCCAAATCCAATACAATTGAAGAAATTAGTGAACTATCTTCAGGCATAAAAAAACAACTGAAATCAAAGTGTCCACAAGCCCTGACATTCACATTCAACTCCAAATGACATCATTTACACCATGTTTTTAGCCTAAATGTCCACTGATATCTTTTGACGAGGTGCATTCAGGGACCATCGGACCAACATCCACTTGCTTAGCCACTTCTGGTGGACTTTTAAAACCTATTCCTTTAATCTGTTTACACAGTCACATTATGGAGACATGTCCTTCTTATGGGGACAAAGTCTCAATAACATACATCATTCAATTTTAAGGTGAAGACATGTTTTAGGGTGGGGTTAGGCAAGCAGTAACTATGGTTGAGGTAAGAGTCTCCATGAAATCAATGTAAGTCTATGTCCTCTGAAGTCATGGAACACAACTGTGTGTGTGTGTGTGTGTGTGTGTGTGTGTGTGTGTGTGTGTGTGTGTGTGTGTGTGTGTGTGTGTGTGTGTACTACATTGTTATCAATAAAATGAGGTGACTGGTTGGACGAACAAGATTGTCATCAGCCATCAGCATGTCATGGGACGGAGTGTATTTTCTGCTCCTTGTAAACCTGTTAAGAGTCAAAAAGGGAAGTCTTCTAGTTTAGTCTCCTTTTCACTTCCCTCCTCTCCTCTCCTCTTCACTTCTCTCCTCTCCTCGTTAATTCGTATTAGTGTTTTCCTCTTTTCTGTCTCCCTCCTCTACCATTGTTTATTTTCCTTCCATTTCACATGTATTTTTCTCCCCTTATTCCTTCTTCTTTCCTCTCCTCCTAACTTCTGTTCTACTTTTGTCTGTCCTCATCTCCTCCCTCTCCCTCTCTCTGTGTTTTAGATGAGTTTTATCATCTCCGTATTACATTGTAGCCCTAGGGGAGTGTGTGTGTGATGGTAATCTCAGCTGTCCGATTATATCTTGTTGCTCTGTTGCTGAACCATGAGATAATTTATTGATATTTTGTAGGGGAGGATATTTTCTAAAGACACGTGTGTCTTGATTTTATCCCTGAACTAACTAGGCAACTTGGGGATTAACAGCTCCTGCAATTTAAACATGCTTCAGGGCTATTTGTTGAAAGAAATGCAGTTAAAACTACACAAGGCGTAGCAATTTGCTAAATATTTGTAGGTCACATACCTCAAGCTCTTGCAGTCAGTTTGAAGATGTTGAGATTAAGGGGCCTATCTTACAACTCACAGAAAGTGTGCCAAGCTCAAGGTAAGTACCATTGTTAGATTAAGACATAAGCAGTTTTTATTTTTATTTCCGGTGCCCACATAGTTTAAAACGCAAATATACATTGGGTCATCTCGTGTTTCCAGGTGTATTGTTAGCACATTGAGTTGACAAGTGATTGCAAGATTTCCTTAAAATAAAACCGTTTCTCTCTTACTACCTGGGAAATCCACCTTCATATGCCTCTTTCAGAACAGCTGTGATATTTTGGTTGGTGCAAGTCTTATCACTTATAATATAATCTGCAGTTGTTGTCATTGTATGTTGAAAAATGGTGCTTTACAAGGGTATTGGTAAATTGAATTGTCTTTCATGTACAGATGCAAATAAATGTTGTTGGTGGTGATCCCATTGTTTGATAACTGTGTTGTCTAAATGATGGTAACACTTAGCCGCACTCAAATAAAGACCTAAAATGCAATTCAGTGCAAGTCAGAGTCAACTTGCTTCTTTATCCAACTTGTGCAATGAAAACTAATCAATAAAACAGGTACAGCTCACCTTCAAAGGCAACGTTTTTTGGGTTGCTAAGCACATTGGCTGCCATGGTCAATTAAAGTGGAGCTGATCTAAATATATAAACAAAAAGTCTAAATAATCAAACTAATAACTGGCAGCATTTCCCACCGAATGTATTCAATCTAAGGTAACAGGGCTCTGAATAAAGAGTAAATGATAAGTTCTCCCGTGAGAGAAAGAAATGAATTGCATGCATCAACTGCAGCTGAAATTGGGGTCTACGGGAATGGTAAAAACATCATATTTTTAATACATTGCAATTGTGTACGGACACTGGAATATGGTGATTCACATAATGTAAGATAATACATAATGTATTTGTTTAAAGTTATTTAATCTGTAACTGAGGGGGGACATCATAGGCTTAATATATTCTTTTGACTAGTAGAAAGAGTTGATTTACCTAAACCTTTATTGCTGCTCACTTAACACCATCCAAAGGTATGGAAATAGTAGCCGTATAATCTAATCAATCATCTATGGAATTTATAAGTGGACACCTGCACTTTATAGAAAATATTAAATAGGAGGACATAGGCTCCTTTGTCTGAACAGGAGCCACTCACTCTTTACTCTGACTGTGAGTTGCACTGAATTGTATTGAATGTCTTCATCAGCGCAGATGAACATTGACAGACGACATCAGCTGTGGGACAATAAGATCACACACATCAACATTAATTTGCATATGTACACAAAAGACAATGAAAAGAGGCAATTCCCACCTTAAGTGACATTTTTCAACATACGAGGTAAACAACTGCAGATGAATTTAGACTTTACAAATGCGGAGCAGTTTGAGTGAGGCGTGTGTTTCATGTTTCAGGCGACCATCAGATGGTCAGTGGTTATTTTGACCTGTCACTATTAAAGATGCGCTGTCACTCATCTGCTGTAGCTTCTCAGCTACATAGAGGGAAGTGAAAAATGTGGACCGGCCCTTTACAGCATCTATTCCCACTGTCAAAAATGTGTTTTTTAAGACATGTTTACATTTCACACAGCACTGTGGACTTTGCGTATCCTGAAGTACAGGGGGTAACTTTTTTTTATTGCTGCGTTAAACTTCCTGACTTTATGCTTCATTTCAGCTCTGATGTGCTGCCAATGTGCTTCTGACAGTGAGTTACTTAAGGTACACTTGAGTGTGTTCTCCCTCCCACCACCTGGAACCAGTGGGTTTGTTCCCACATGTCCTCCCCTCCACCTGGTGTGCAGGGGGGAGTAAATGAGGCGCTCCTAAACTAAGAGAGTTTGGTAAAACTAAACTTTTCATATTTTGACCTCAGACTTGCTGTCCCCTTAATACGCAACTCTCTCCCTGTCCTCGGCTCACCATTTCAATCTGGTTCCTTTTAGTTTAACCGCACACACACATGCAGAAACACACACACAGGGGAGGAGATGTCAGTCAAGATGGATGTTTGGGTTGGACCAACCTCCCATATGGCAATGTGGCCTTTATGTGTGTGTGTGTGTGTGTGTGGGCGGAGAGCTCCTCCCACGGGCTGTGCCATAGAATTTGGCACCGTTCAGCTCTGCTAAATCCAGTCTGCTATTGAGATGGTTAAAATATGTACACACACACACACTCAGTCACAGCTAAATCTCACTGCTCAACAGCTCTGAAACTTTTTTCAAATACTGCGGAGACATTTGGAAGAGATGCAGCTCAGAATAGTGATTGGGAATGTTTACTTGCTGAAAACCTGCCATCATTATTCAGGTACATCAGGTATGATACCATTTTGATTAAGACGACAGCGTTAGCCATGCAGCCTGAACTGAGTGTACCTGCTGAACACTTTGCCCCTGTGCTCACATATGACCGAGCTCTGTCTGAAGATCTTATTAGGGATGTAGAGGAATGGAGATGAATCTGGTCCTTTGGAGAAGAAAACAACTGAAGGCAAAAGCAGAAAATGAGTTTAAGATGGTGATAGAGAATATAAAAAGTAATCTGAAAGCTTTGAGAAACATATAAGAGTCTCAATTAATTATTTATACCTGCAGCTGTAGTGATTTAATTAATGAAGACTTGTACTTTAACCTGATGTCTACCATGATCTCGTCTCTGCACCTATTGGTTCATCTACCACTTAATAATCTGAATGTATAAGAGAGGGCATGAACAGCCTTGGAAGATGACTGAAGCAGGGTTTCTCCTGACTTTGACAGCACCTCAGAGTTCAACACGCCTGAGACCACTCCTGGTTTCTTCTCTAATTTCACTGCAGAATCCCATAGATGTGCTGGTTTAATCTTACATTTTCATAAATTATTGAAACTATACTTGCTGTGTGTCAGCACTGATTTGACAGCTTGTGTCTCATATGCACTTATACACACACACACATATCTGCAATCCCCAAGCCCCTAACCTTTACCATTGCAGCATTTCAGATTGCTGCAATGGTTAAGGTTGCCTAACCCTAACACTTGACCCTAAACTAACATAAACCTAAAGACCCCAACAATAACTCTTAACCTGCAAACAGGCCTTTGAAGGTGGGTCAGAAAGTGGGGACTCTAATGGATTGAAAATTAAACATACTTTGTAGTTACACACACTCACACACACACATGCAGCTATATCACAGCCCTACACATTCACATACTGTTCTATCTCTCTCACACACACACAGTGTAAAACAAAAAAGGGTAGAAGCGGAATGACACATCTTACACATGAAGCTATAGCACAGTCCTACACATTCCCATACAGCATTCTCACTCAGACACACTTTTTTTACCCTTTGAACACACACACACACACACACACACACACACACACACACACACACACACACATAGTCGCATGCAGTCTAAACCTTGATGACTGGGTCTTTTCCTATCTGATTGGAAGTGCAGTGTCTGCAACTCTTCGTCTGTCCTTCAGAAGCAAAGAGAGAATCACTCTCTCTGCTCCGTTCGTTCTCCATCTCAATATATCTCCTCAGCTCTTTTACTCCACGTATATATATCCACTGCATTTTCTCCCACTGACGAGGGGCTTTTTTCTAACTACTGCCTGGCGAAGAAGAAGTAATCTAGTACAGTTCAAAATGTCAGGCTGCCTCTTTTATATAGAAGTTAGACGCTTGTGAGGAAACTTGTCATTTGAAAGGCTTCGCTCCCCCGATATATCATGCTGCAGCTTAATGATGCGTAGGGAAAGACATGGTCCTTTCTAACAGCACAATGAGCTGCATATCGCAGATGACATTAAACCAGAGGTCAAAGGTCAGAGTCTGAGACCCTTGAATAATCATAATGTCACGTCAGATTTAATTGTATATTCTATATATTCTAGTCGCGGGGCCAGACGGATTCAGAAAGAGATCACATAAGCCTTCAGCTTGACTACATTATCAAACGGCTGATAAAATGTTGCTATGTTGGTCTCTTGCACTGACTTAATAAGTGTCTATAGCTGGAAAATATGATATGGAAAATCCCACCTACGAGTTGACGGGATTGGTTCCTCAGGGAAAGGGGACACATCAGCTCAGATTTTGGGTCATTGGTCATCTGTTATGGTTCACTGCAGTTCTCTGGTGGAAATACATACAAGTTCTATTCTGTTTTGATTGGAGGGGGTCTTACTCCTGTAAAGCAAGTCAACACCAGTCACCCACAATGCCTCACGATAAGACCTTATATGGGCAGATTTGTGAAACCAATCTGAAGGCAGATAACCTAGGTAGAGGTAGATGCCTACTTTGTTTGCAGTTGGAGATGTGTTATCCACTATTTTCTGTGTTTTTATAATAGTAATTTTTGGGAAAATGTTTTTGGGCTGCAGGGGATTTTTACCAGTGGCTAGGCTGGTATTGTTTTCACTGTGATATCTGTATGTACACTGGTTTGACTGTAAGACAGAAGTGAAGATATTTTGGACAGTACTTACAATTTCAAGGATCTGTTAAAGGGTTTGGGAAATTAGGTTAAGTTCATGATTAGGTTTAGGGAATATATTGTGTGACACCAACTATAGATATAGTTTCACCTGTATTATTGCCACAATAACATTGTTACTTCTTAAAAAATCAAACTGCGATAGAAATCTTTTTTTCCATGGATTTTGTGAAGCACTTTGTAACCTTGTTTAGATAAGTGATATATAAATTAAGTTATAAAGCTGTTTTGTTTGTGTTTCACTAAGACCAAAGGTGTTTGAAAGCACCACAACAACCTGAAATTGTGCTCCAGGATATTATTTTGTCCTGACAAACACCATTCTTTGTTCCCCTTGAGGTATACAATTATACCAACTGCTAGTATATGTTGCATCCAGCTAACTTAAGAAAATAGCCATTAAAACAAAAGTTTATAGCTCCTTTCACAAATAAATGCTAAATTACAGAAAATGTTGTAATGGATTCTAATATTTTTTTATAGGAAGACAACAGTCAAATGATAAGACACTAAATCTCTTTTTGTTTTCAGGAGTAAAAATCTCCTAGGACGATTTGGTTCTTTTCACAGCTTCCTGTTGAGGCAAGCTTTCGCTCCCTCTTGCTCCTGCTCACGTCTTTTCTTTTCCTCTCCATCTTCTCATCTAAAAATGAATCACAGCTCTCTGTCGTCTCCTGGTCTCTCCCTTCGCTCCCTGCACACCCCCTCTTCTGAGAGGTCAAACCTGTATTTTCTGTCTTTTAATCAGGAGTGTGCTGGACAACTATTCTTCCTGATGGTGCTGAAGTAATGGTTGCTTCCACTACAGTGACATTTAACATTGAACACCTTAGTTCTGCCTTGGGGGGTATCATTACACATGCTAACTACCTGTTTCTCATCTGTTTGGTGCTCAGGATAAAGACTCTGCTCCTCAGTCTCTGAGGTGGTCTGTAGTCGGTCCTACGGGCAGATAAAACAAGGACTAAATGGCACTAAGATGTTTATAAAAACTGCTCCGTGCCTCTCAAATAATGTATAGTTTGCATCATGGTAAAAGCAACTGCGCTTCTTTTCAAATAAAAAGAGTTCCAGCTGCAGGCAGAAACTTAAAACACTGCATCTATGTGCCAGAGCTTGATAAAACCAGAACCCACTCCTGTGCCATTCAGAACGATGGTGAACACATGCTGGTTTTAAATAGTGCGTTCAGTGGTGTGTAAAAGCTCTTTCACACAAGTGATTACCTTGTTCTACATACGATGCATTATCAGAATGAAGAATTGTGAATGAGGACATTCACAAAATCAAGGTCAGCTCCGTTGTGGTCATTAAACCCACAACATACTTATCAGGTGCCATTTAGCTGATGTTTTTTATTCCATTAGGTTAAGTAATTTGTCATTGTTTATTTCCTTTTTTAAATCAGGTCTATGCTGTCAGTATGTGAGGACAGTTATGTTGTGGCAGTGGTGTTTTAAATGGAGGGAAAATATGTTTTTTTGCCACTGCCAAGGAGTTTATATTTGAACCTTGTTTGTTTGTTAGTTGGTTTGGTTTGATTACCAGGGAACTTGGCGGAACAATGCAGTATAGATCGGGAAATGATCCAAATCCAAATCTGGATCTAGAGAATCTAAATGTGGTTTCATATAGGCACTATTGGGCCTTGGTGGAGGAATGAACTCTACTTTTGTTTCTTATAGAATTGTGTGCATTTAAAGGGACAAACTCAAACGTTTTTAGAAGGAGGAAACACTAATATTTACCAAGCAGAGTGTTTGATGACAGATGGAAAAGAGGTGCATTGTTGGGAATTGTAGGATCTGGTGTGTTGGGAGTGTGGCTCCTCCTTACCAGAATATTTTGTTGCTTTGCTCCCTCAGTTTTGATAACACATACTTTATTAAAGAGCAGTGTTAAATACTCCAATGCTTCATCAGTGGACATGAACAAAATAATAAAGGTGAAAACTTAAAAAGTGATACTGAGTCATTCAATTAACAATATCCTCATATTAAATTGGAAACATCAGTATATCTGATTGTTTATGTACATACAATTTTTTAAATATTGATATATATATATATATATATATATGTATATGGTTGTTATCATATTAATAATAATAATTTTACTTTACACTGTACTGTACTTTAATGTCCTGTACTGTACTGCACCAGCTGTACTTTGTATTTACTTGTATAACAACAAGAGCAGTTTTTTCGGTCAAGTTTTCCAAGAAGAAATCACAAGAGATCTTCTTCCATTGTAAAGCTGCTGCCACTCCATGTCACAGGCTCACATCAGTTTGTTCCCTGCTCTACTTTACAGTGTTTGTGTACATGTAGTCAGTTCACAAAGTAAAACATGCAGTTTGTACAGGCACAGGCACATTAAGGATGTAGTATTAAAATACCACCATACGTCACCATACGAAATGTGACCATTATGTACTGCCCTGATTGTTGATACCATAAATATTAAAGCAAAGCGTGGATAACATCAAGCGCTGGGACCTCACAGTTTTTACTTATATTCTTCTATAAAAACCTGGTGCACTCATAACTTTGTTCCAGAATAAAATGGTACAAGCAGAGTAAATGGCTTTAAGACATGAAGCATTTGTTTTATTACGAGTACTGTGTCTTAAAACACATTGTATAAGTTGACAGGCTTCATGAAATATTTACTTGAATGTGTTTGTGTATAGTGACTGTGTGTGTGTGTGTGCGTGTGTGTGTGTGTGCGTGTGTGTGTGTGTTTTGGTTTGGCTGTAAATCATTTCCTATTGCACTGAATGTCTCCTTTTGAGAAATGCATAATGACGTGTTGTAAATAAAGGCTGTAGTAAAGAGTGTGAACGCCACAGGAGACAGACAAACAGTTGGACTTGGTGTGGCAGCAGAGGGAGAGAGGTGAGTGTGATTTATTGTGATAAGTGTAAACTGGTCTGTTTATCCACTGGGAGTCTTGAGTGATTAGAGCAGCACTTTGCTTCGCAGAGGAGGAGGAACTGGTGCACACCAGCACCACAAATGTATAGAGACACACGTGCAAATGCACACATCACAAACTGAATAAATAATGATATTCTACATATAAATGTTTACGCTGCACTTCATAGATGTTTGTTTTTCAGAGGCTTCATGTGTATACAAATGCACAAATGAATGCTCAGTTAAAGTTTTAACCAGCAAAAAATGTATTTTGGTCAGTTGAGGCCAGTGTTAACTGACTGTTAGTTTTAATGTGACATGACTAATTCACAAGCAAGCAATTGCCGAATGAGATCACATCAGCCACAATATCCATCAACGTTCCAACCTGTGAGTTCTTAGTACGCGTTCATTGCGGTTGTGAAGTTGTCATGGTTACAAAATCTGCCCGGTGACACAGAAACACCTGCCATAGTATCCAAAACCACAACAGTCGGTGTCTCCAGGACCATATTTTGCCATGATCTCACACACACACACACACACACACACACACACACAGTCACAAGATGCCACTGCATGGCTGATCAATGATTAAATAAGAGTAGGATTCATACATGTTTGATGTCTGTTTTACTCAGAACCTCCACTTCAACTTGTCTCAAAACTGTAGAAACATGGACAGTTACCAATGACTCAACACGCCCAGTCACATTTCAACAATAAAATAAATAACATCAACTCAATGTCTCATTAGAGACATCAGAGACAAATGGCCTTCAGCAAAGTAGATGATACGAGCCAAAGTCCTGACAGAAAGTGTTTCCTGAAGGAAAAAAACATGGAGTCATTCCAAAAACAAAGTTTACTCCACTCTTAACTATGACTCAACAAACAAGTTTAGGGGTTTATGCCGAGGACATGTTTGCAAGTGAATTTTAAAGTTTGTCTTGCACAAATGTCAAACTCAGAAAGAGGTCAGAAAGTTAAAGTTTGGAAATGAACAAGGTTGTCTACACTGAACTGTCAAACTGTGGACCACATGATCATTGGATCATATTTTCATGAAATTCAAGGCGCCCCCTACTGCTGAACTCCCACCAGCCCATACCCATATCCCCTTCATCAAACAATAAAGACTTCACTGAGCCTCCTCTCCCTCACCCAGGCACTTTAATTGGATCACTTGTCATATTAATTACATCAAGGATGTATGCAGGCAGACAAACACGGTCTATAATGAGCACATAAGTTATTAAACATTTGTTCTGTCATTTACATGCATCTCATTAAATAACAATGATCATTTGTGGAGCACTTTACTAAACAAACTGCTTGTGACAGTGTAAGTGCTATTTATGAAACAGTGCAAGGACTTTATCTCAGTAAACACAGGATCAATTAGGTGTCGAGGGGGGAGAGTGAATTTTCCATCTGGGAACAACAGACCATGAGCAGTGGTGGGTGAAGTGTTCACATCGTGTACTAAGGTAACAGTGTCATTACATTAGCATGAAGATAATTCATCATAAGTTAAAGTCCTGTAATCAAGATCTGAAATGTGAAAATAAAAGAACATAATAATACAGTGATAATATAATAATTATTATAACGTTGTTTTTATTTCAATGTATTTTTAGGGTTAGGGTTACAATTGATGTATTTTTGTTGACTTTTCTTTTTACAAAATATTAGAAAATCTGTCTTCTAATCCCTGAACTGGGAATGGACCAAATTCATTGGCATTACACAGAAAATTTAAAATGTGTAGCTGTGTCGGATAAATATATTGAGTAGAAAGTACAATAGGCTTCTGAAATATATTGAAGTTGAGGTATAAAGTTTTGATCCATGGACGCTACAATTAGCTGAAAATCCTGCTATGTTCAATACTTAAGTATCTTTTCCACCGGTGGTCAAAGGTTTCTCTTTTGGACAGTGTACATAACCACCATGTCAGCAATGTGTGTGCTTGTGTGCTAGTGGTCACTGTCGGGGAAGCAGCAGGTAATCAAGGTGACCGGACAAGACTGAGGTGCCAGGTTTGGTGGCACAGTGTCCCCCTCCTGCACGTCCAGACTTCAGAAGGACTGGCATAAAAAAAACCACAGTCAGCTAACACCTGTCAAATGTTACACTCAGTTCGCCGCACACACTTTCTTTTTCATTCCTGATAAGATGGGATCAAAAATAAATCCGGAAAAAAATATACTCGTGTATTTCTTTTGAGCACGTCCACATCTTCAGATGGGTTCACCTGCTTTGAAGCACACAAAGAGTATGTAAATAGTATACATCTTTCACCTTAGTGGTTTATATAGAAATGTTATAAAGTAAAGTGCAGTGGCACAATATGATTGCAAGAACAAGTGGAGAAAACGTTAATAAAAGGACATATTGTGGGTTAGACACAAATATGTTGACAAAAAAGTTATTTTCCACTAGAAATAGCGCAAATAGTATGAGTAGAGTGACATGAGAAGAAAGTATTTTATTTTTCATTTTGGATGGTGTTGTAGAGTCTGACAGCAGTGGGACTGAAGGACCTCCACTGTGGGTGGAGCAGTCTGCTGCTGGAAGAGCTGCTCAAGGCCCCCCCAGTGTTATGTAGTACTGTGTCAGGGCTGGAGAATTGTCTTTGCTCCTTTATCATGGATATTTCTTAATGGATATGTGCTTTTTCAGTTCTTCTAGTGTGTTGTATATTAAAAAGCCCAAAGTCTGTAGTCGAGGGGGCTTCACTCCCCCACAACACTGTGACAATGTGACGTATGTCGAACTGTGTGATTGCACGATCCAAATCTTTGTCAAAATTTGTCATTTTCAGTGTTGCAGCTTGAGGTTGTTCTCCTTTTCTCAGGTAGTGTTGGGGAATCCAAAAACGGCAACACGCAGGAAGCAGAAGAGGGGGAATGCGGTGTGAGACGCTCAGCCTATAGCAGTCTTACATTTTCAGCCTCCATCTGATGAGTCATACTAATCCTCTGACAGCTCACGTACACAGAAAGAAAACACTGTGATGTATCAGTGCATCAGATGAAGTTGTTTCTGCTGCTGTTGAGCAGTTTGAGGAATCTAGAGAGAGTAGGGAGACAGAAAGGAGGAAAGTGAAGTTGCCAGGGGTCTGTCGGCTGCATGTCACAAGAGCAGGAGTTCATTATTCTACTGGCTTCACATACAGCGTCTGACCATTGACTCACTGTGTCCCTCCCTCCTCTGCCGTCACGAGTGTGTGAAGTGTGTAAGAAAAATCTGTATAAAACTTCCTGTGTTTTTTTCTAGACACTTTGTTTCTCTTCCTTTGACATGCGGTAGGTCTCAGGAAGTGTTGAGTGATCTTCTAATATAACACATGATGTATGTGAGTGAAGACACAGTGGCACAGCAGGAGACCAGTAGTACTGAGAACAAGGATATTAAATGAAACTGTCGAAACTGTTTTACTCACTTAAACATGCATTCATTGATTTTGAAAAACCTGGGACTGTGCAACAAGCTGTAAATCTAGTATTTATAAAGTCGTGGTGGCTAATGTTAGCAAGAACTTGTTTGTTCACGCATCCAGCAGATATGGAGCACCATTAGCATGAATTTCTTCCATCCACCCAACAGATTCAAGTGTAATATTCACTCTCTTTGAGCTCAGGTTTTGATCTCCACCAACTCCTGAGGGAAATATGTGTCACTTTAGCTGGTCAGCACTCAACAATGTTCACCAACTACGAGTTACTACAAATGGACAATTGACTAAACACTAAAATAAGTTGTATGTACAGTAATTGTTTTCGAGTGTGACACAGTGTGAAGCAGCATTGTTTGTCAGTGCCATTAGCATCTCATAATTGTTTTTTGACTTCACAACTTTGATTATGTTTATGCAGAGGAGGGCCTTGTGGAAATGTGAGCACATTGTTTTGCTTAAGACACTATTACTTCAAAGTTAGAAGGGCTCCATTGTCATGCAGGTTACACTTGGTTAAGGTTAAGGAACTTTGGATTCTCACCATCTAAATCAATTGGTCTTAGTTTTCCTCAGCCAAGGATCCCCTACAAGATAGGAAATATTCCACGGACCACCTTTGGAATAATTTGGAAAATTTGACACACCTACTTAGTTTTGTGAAATAAAAAGCTTTTATTTCATAGCCTACAACTCTGCAATGCTCTGACAGTTAAAAAAATTATAAAGTGCTGTTTTGGGGGATGTTTTTGCCCCATGCTGTCTGTGAAGAGTTTTGCTGGATATTGATGCTGGCGTGGATGAAAAGTAAAAATTTATGGAGACAGATGGGTCTGATGATGATTGTCTTTACTGAGATTTTTTATACACTGCACTGTGAGGAGAAATATGGATGAAAGCCCAGAGTCGACGTGCCAACAGTCGCCTCCAAAACTTCAAATTGGCTCATACACAGTATTTTTGTGACTTGTAATAAACACAAGTTATTTTCTTATCACATAAAAAGCTATAATTAAATGATGCATTAATTACATGCTCTTAAGAATGCAGAACACAACCGGCAATTACTATCTCTGTCTCTGTTTATTTAACCTTGTACGGCTGCAGCCCCGATTCAGACCCAGGTCACGTCAACGTTACTCTGACAGAATAAGTTTATCATCACAACTTTGAAGCTAAAGTGACGCATAGACTTGTTCATTTATGTATTGAAGTTCACTTAAGAGTCCAGCCTCTCTCGCTCTCGCTCTCTTTCTCCATTCACAATAATCCCTTCCCCCAGTTTTACCTGTGTCAGAATTTGTCTCTTATTCTTGCTCTTTTACCTGTATCGCTCTCTGCAGGGTGTTGTCAGGGAACAGGTGTGCAGCCGCTTCTCTTTATTAATGACAAGCAGGGAGAAAGCCAAGGGGGACACTGTGTGTGTGTGTGTGTGTGTGTGTGTGTGTGTGTGTGTGTGTGTGTGTGTGTGTGTGTGTGTGTGTGTGTGTGCATGTGTGTATGTGCATAACACACTAGAGGACTGACAAATGTAAGAGTGACTGTGCCACACGCTTCATCGACAGAGTGACAAATGGAGTGGGGAGGAGTGTGTATGGATATGTATATATATATATATATACATATCCATACACACTTGAGTACACACACTCTCTGTGACACAAAGACGCAGTTTGACTGAGGACAATGGTTTTGGAACTTGAAAGTTGTTTGGTTCAGCTTCTCTGGAATGTCTGAAATTCATCCAAAGCCAACTTTTTATTCATGTCTGTCGTTTTGATGGAGCACTGCAAACATTTCCACCCTGGCAAATAGTTTAATCAAGCATCGAGTCTTATTTCTTCAATCTGGTTTCTTGTTTTCTTCTACCAAGTGAAAAAAAAAACCTGCCTGTCAGTGTGATGAAATAATATTTCTCCTGTCGGTACAGCTTTGTCTGATTGGAGGACGTTGTTTGTTGGATGGTAATTTGATCGTGCAGAAATGTGGAATCATAACTCCTCTCTCTTCCTCCTGATGCATTTGTTAGTAATAATATTCATAACCTATAATGTCTCATGTGGAGAAAAGAGAAGTTATTCCCTGCTGATGTCAAAGCTGCAAATAAAAATGAAAACACGTTTCATGTGAGCTGTTTCTAACCAGTCCCGTTCACACAAGATTAAAATTAGAGGGGATTTCCAAACATTTAGACGGTCAACAACATTCTGCACATTTCACCCACAACCAACAGAAAATGTCAACACCATAGTACCATATGTTCAGCTACTTCATAGCTTTAGTCTTCATCAGATGTTATATCTTAATTATATTCTACATTTGTAAATTAGAGAGGCCTCACATAAAATACACAGAATGTTTAAACATTTTTATCAAATAAAAATACTGCAATGCTACTCAATCACTAATTTGATGAAATACAACTTTTAAAGTAAAACTGTAAAACCCTTTACCTTTGCCCCCCCCCCCCCCCCCAGTGACAGTTGACTTCTCATCCATGTGTTTATTACAGACAAGAACCTCTAATAGCCAATTCTCCAAACAAACAATCAATTGGGTAAAACAAAAAGAGGAGGGCTTCAAATGAGTTGTAACTGACGCTGCAACAACTTTAATTTATTTGTGTTTGCATGTGTTTTATTTATCTTATTAGGAAAACAAAATGTTTGGGTTACTTTGATTTACTACCCTAACACAAAAGTCAAAGTTCACACTGACTTGATTAGAAATCAAATTTATCTTCATATGCAAAAATCTCTGAAATCCACTTCAAAATATAAGAATGTCTCCGCACGCAGTATTAAAATGACAGGAGGAGCAGTCAGTTCACTGAGTAACAGTAGGCAATTATTGCAGGGCTGTCGGGGGGAAATTACCCACATACGTGCTCTGGGTGGGATTAAATCAGTGACCTGCGCAGGTAATGTTAAAAATCAGCCCAGCTCCCCGAGAGAAATAAGTCCAGACTGGATGGGGATTGAAGACGACTTGATTGAGGTGAGGAGAAGATCATGGTCTGTGGTTATAGTTCACAGAAACCAGCGCTAAGTGTGGGGGGGCGAAATCTCTGCTGAATATCTTCACTCCCTTAACAAATCTGTTTGGCTTCATCTTCCAGGAACTTAACTGAGCTCTGTACTTTTTGTTGGCTGAGATCATGTTTTCAGAGGCAGCATGAATACCACTCAAAAAATGATACTTCAGAATAATATGAGCTCCAGACAATGTGAAATTTAAATTAAATATGCATGTAAGAATAGACTTACATTTTCATTGCCCTTACTTTTAAGTAACATCTTCTATCTTTGAACTATTTACTCCAAACTATTAACTCTTTATTCCAAACTACAGCAGTGGTCGCAAAGTTTGCCCTGCCAGGTCCTTTTGAGAATTTGGGTTTTGGGGGGTTGACAAAGACATCCATGGGTGTTGTGGGTGCTGATCTCCGTTGTAGCAATAATAATCGTAGAATCAGTAAGAAGTGCACAAAGTGCGTTTTATTGCTGCAATGCTTTCTATCAAGCTGAATGACTAGAGCTTTTATTTGGAAAAGTTTTGAACTTGGGTCTGAAGTTTATGTTGATTAACAGACATCTTAAATATTTGACATGTAATTTATGAAGAATTAACAAGGGTTCAGTAAATCATTCAATCACACACATATATATATATATATATATATATATATATATATATATATATAAGCCGTTTCATTTAATGAATTACATTAACTCTAAACTCTTCTCTGCAGATAAAACAGTTAGGATGAACACAAGGTTTTCTAACTTCACTCTGCACCATGGACTGTTTTTAAAAAGCTCAGCACATAGTTCCAGAAATAAAAGCTGCAACCAGCATCACCACATGCCAAGCAATCAGCCATGTTCACAACGAGCTCTGCATCAGTAACTGAAATGATAACAAAGGCTAAATGGGAGATGGCAGTAACATACCTGCAGACACAAAACTCTAGACCACTCACCAAGTTTCAGAGTGGTGCTTCACAGGTTGTAATAGTTTGTTTACAGACACAGGCATTCAGCACACACATTAAAAATCACATTAACCAAAACGTTGCAGAGACAATAAGGTTCATAATGGCCTCTGGGCAAGCTGTGTTTGTTGTTGATGTAAATACATGTTTTTTACAAATGGGGTCAAGTATTTCTCAATGCTGAGTTAACTTGTTAAAGATACTTTCACAGAATCAGCACCTCAGCAGGACTGAGGTGCTGAGGTGCACAAACTGTGTGTCGGCTTTCATTCAATTCTATATAAATCCATGACAACATCTCATTAGTTCTGTAAACTGTTATCTAACAACAACTCTGTCCCTTTTACATGTTTGTGTTGCAACTATTTACATCCTACATGTACATTCAATACTTGAATATGTAGGACGTATGCAATTGAATTTGCTACGTTACCCACTATCTCAAAGAACAAAACATAAACCTCTGAGGATTTATTTATTATGTGCAGCCTGGCCGTTTGTGATTGCTGGATGACATCAGATAATAATAGCTGCTGTAATATTATTTACATGAACACATGTGTCCAACAGTGAGGAAAACATCCTGTTCTTATTTTGAAGTATGAAGCGAGCACACACACTCACTCTATCCCACTGCCTGTGAAAATATCATGATGAAAACAATGGAGATGTGTCATTAACCCTGAGACAGAGCGGAGAGCGAGCTGATCCTGAGCTCAACAAGCAATAGAAACAATCATTATCTGAATAAACATAGAATAGAACATTTTGTCCAGATGATCAGTGAGGGGAAAGTGGGCTGTTCCAGCACAAAACAGGAAAATAGTGCCACAGCAAAGTATAAAACGAAATAAAGCAACACATCCAATGAAGTGGAAACAGTGCAAATGCAGGTAATGGATCTCCTCACCACTTTGTCATTCTCATCTAAAATAAAAATATTTTTGTCCTTTTAGTATTGAGTTGGCCTTATTTGTACCCTCCCACATTATTTTAATTGGTTGGGCTCAACCCCCACCCCTTCCTTCTCATAAGCCGTTTACAGAAATGGACTCTATAGAATCCATGCACAACTGAATCCGGACTTTCTCCAGAGTTTTTCCTTTGCACTTGAACATCTCAGCAGGGGATTCTCTATTCAGATGCGCTCACACACAGAAATCTCCGGGGCATTCAGGGTTGTGCAGCAGGCGGAGGCAAGATGTAACGTATTCATTCTTCATGCGTTTTTGTTACGAGCACAAAGACACCGACATATACAGCAGAGAATGTCAGGAGAATATCAGGAGTTCAGTTATTGTCTGGAAGCAGCTGTTTCTTCTATCGTAAATCAGTCTTCTCTACTGCTTCATCTTTATGAAAATTGTGGGTTTAAGAAGGCATAAACATGTGTGTGTGTCAGATGGGCAGAGGGATTGACAGGGTGGTGAGAAACCACTCCAGCAGGTTGTGTGCATTGCACTATAGCAGTTGTTTGGGTTATTGGGAAATATGGTCCTAATTTTCAGAAACACTAACTCTCCCTCTGCGTTGAGATGGATCATCAGTCATCTCCATCCTGACCTCATTTACTGCTGTTGTTACACCAGGCTTCTGTGTTTGATTCAACGCGATTTATTTACAAATGTAAGTGTTACAACCTTTTTTCTTCTTCTCCTCTCCTCATCTTGTTTCCTCGATCATTACTCTGTGAAAAACAACGTACCTTCTTCTTATTATCTTTCCTGATATGGCCCCTTTTAACTCATCCACATGTAGAGACATACTTGGCTCTTTTTTTTTACCTCCCTCTATCTGTCCATTCATCTTCCCATTTTCAGGAGTTATTATTATGGTTAATAGGAAGGCCAAAGTGTTCTGCTTCCCAGGGAAATGAAACTCATTACTTTTCATTAAGCACTTCTTGACAAAATGACTCCTCCATCGTCTACATCTCCTGTTTTCCTAGTCTTTCGTTTTCTTCTATTGCTTCAGGTATCATTTGTCTTTTCACTTATAGGCCTTCCATCCTCTCCTTCCTGTCTCATGACCTGATTTACTAAACCAAACAACCACTTTTCATAGAGCTTTGAGAGACCTCAGTTTGGACTGATACCCTGAGCTGTATTTCCATGAATCAGCTGCACATGGCACAAGCACAGTAACTGTGTCAAGAGGCACATGGCCAAACTATAATGGTACTGTAACCGTGGTGAGGCTGGCCTCCTGCCTGACCAATCAAATCCCATTTTCTCTTTAAGAGAGGTCACTGTGTTCCAGGGCACTCTGACCATTTGGTGATAGAAAAGTCTGAAGCAGGTCCGCCTCAAAAGCTTCACTTAAAAAAATAGAAACAATAAAGTTGTGTATATATAAATAACCCTTCAGTATAAGTCAGTGAAAACACCAGAGCCGTTACTTTAAACATGCAGGTTGTTGTAGCCCATAATAACCAGTGGTTTGTGAGTCACAGTGTGAACAAACAGCATTATAGGTGCTGAAGACCACCTCCTCTGTATGATATTTATATTCCAGGTTGACAATAAGAAACCATGAACAATGCTGTTTATGCAGTTCAAAGCAACAAGGATTGTTCAAAAATATAATTTGGGAAATCAAAATAGCCACTACACAGACGGATGGCACAGCATAGGAGAGGAAGACCCCTAGGCCAGGACCCAACAGTCCCACACCTCACAGACAAAAAGACTATTTTGATGATAGTAATGTACGTTTTGAAGACAGACGTTGTGAAAGAAGCCACCAGTTTTTCAAGCTCCTTCTCCAACAGGTGTCTGTGATACTTGCTGCATGTTTCTGTATTTTGTTGAGTTTGATGTAGATGTTTTCTTAATTTGTTTGAGCTTCATCTATTGAGATGATTTCTCAGTCTACTGAGCCACTGCAAATACTTGAGAGTTGTTTGCCATACACATAAAACTACTCACAGTTTAAGAGCCTGTTTAAAGTCGCTCTTGAATGAAAGATCTCAAGCTGTCAGACAGTCAATCAGAAGACTGAGGACAAAAAAATGAAGAAACCAAACGAAATGTACTGTTATAAAATCACAGATGAGCTACAGACTTATTTTTGAACATTAACATTTAAAATGGAGCTATGCTGCAGCCAATGACATTACCACTCATGTTTGTCATAGTAACACAACACGCTGCCCCAGTAAGTGAAGGAAGATTTCAGCACAGCAAACACAGCTATAAGCTATATGCTGAAGCGTGTCGTCTCTCAGCACAGTCTGAACCGACGGATTCTGAGCCCACAAACAAAACTGAAATCCCTTTGGCCTCTACTCGGCTAACGGCATAACGGATAGGCTTTGGCTGCTTGTGGAAGATGGATATTCATCATTGTCTGCTGCTTTATCGATCCCAGCGTCATATATTTGTGATCTGGCTTTCTTATCCGGGGTTTACATGAAAACAAGACAGCAGCTCCTGCAACACCAATCAAAGATCAACTGCATAGAGGAGTGTTTTATGGAAGACAAAGAGAGAAAAGTGGCTCAACCCTGATGGTGACATGCAGGATTTTTTCCCCGTTTAAAGCAGAATTTTTTTTTTGTACGTACTATATGTTGTGTTTCTGTAGTACTATAATTAACTACTCATTTTAAATGAATGTAGACATCTCGAGTTACTTAGAATATTCATTATGGATCAAATCAAGTCAGTGGGTCCCTGAAATGTTGAAAATAATCTTGTTTTGAATTGAATGGCTAATCCTCTGTTAACTACTTATAACAAATGCTTATTTAACAAGATACTGGTTCCAGCCTGTTAAAAAGGTGATTCTAGACTAAATGAACTTAAAGTCTGTATAAAGCAATTAAAAATATATTTTGTGAGTTTGTCACACCATAGCGCAATGCATTATCAACCACCCAAGAATATGTCATTGTTCGTCAAGTATTAAGGGTTAAAAATCATAGAAAAATTTGAAGTATTCTGCTTTCACTTAGCTAACTAACAACTAGCTCTCTAACAGGGCATGTTGTCCGAACCTGCGGTTTTTCCAGGTGCTGTAAAAAAAAAACACTACACCAAGCTAAAGTCTCATGGTGTGCACAGTTTGCCCGTTTACTATAGCCAAGCAGGCTTTTGAACAGTCTTTTGACCTATTTTGCCATGCAATTCGACCAATATATGATGACATTGTGCGGTCACCTTCTCAAATTCTCCTAAAACTCAGGAACTAACTAATGCTGTAAAACGGTCAAACTTCACAATTCAATGTTACATAGTTCATCCATTCTGTTCACATGTTTTCAGGATTCACTTACTGACGTGTGCAGCATGTGTTTGCTTGACACAGTCTTGAAAGTGAACTTGTTTGACATTGGCTGCCTGCCAGTCACATGCTTCTCCCAGGTGTTATCTCAAACAATGTGAAAACATTGTGTTATTTGTTGTTACTGTAGCTTTGTCTTTGTCCAACAAAGATCAACCCTCTCTCTCTCTCTCTCTCTCTCTCTCTCTCTCTCTCTCTCTCTCTGTGTGTGTGTGTGTTTCATGTGAGTGAATAAATTTCACTCTGTTTGGTAGCATTAGACAGAGGGCAGATTGTGGTCAAATCCATTTATTCAGCCTTGACACTTGTGTGTAAACGAATAAATGTGTGTGTTTGTGTTAGTTTACTGAAGCTGCTGAGAGTGTGTATATGTGTGTACGCCCTAGCGTGCGTGTGTGTGTGTGTGTGTGTGTGTGTGTGTGTGTGTGTGTGTGTGTGTTTCAAGCATTGTATAGTGACAGATTCTGTTATAACTCCATAGCACTAAACAAAGGCCATAACCCACACATGCATTACCATATTCACACAACTCACAAAATAGATTGCTTTGTGTGTGTGTGTGTGTGTGTGTGTGTGTGTGTGTGTGTGTGTGTGTGTGTGTGTGTGTTTGTGTGTGTGTCATAGATTACACTGGTTTGTGCAAGAGAAGAGTGCGACTCATATTGAAGAGTCATTTTAAAAATGGCAAACATATTGTCTTTCTCAGGCCTCTCTCTCTGTCTCTCTCTCTCACACACACACACACACACACACTCCACACACACACAGTATGTCCTTTCACCATATATATAGAGGTCTATCCAGGCTAAAGCCTACTCTCATAAAATTGTTTTCAGAGAAAAGAAGTAGCCATCAAGTCTGACTCTGAAATGGAACATCAGCACAATCCACTGGGCCAAATGTCTCTCTCTCTCTCTCTCTCTCTCTCTCTCTCTCTCTCTCTCTCTCTCTCTCTCTCTCTCTCTCTCTCTATTCTTTTTTCCCCTCACCCTGGGTGTAAATCGCCCCGGCAGTCATGATAAACTTGTGTGGGCCTCTTCAACTGTTTGTGACTGTGTGCCACATTGTGCGTGTGTGTGTGTGTGTGTGTGTGTGTGTGTGTGTGTGCCTGACTCGTTTCCTCTGTTTTTTGTGTCAGGATCATTACCTGTGCCACTGTGTGTGTGTGTGTGTGTGTGTGTGTTTGGGTCAGGTCAAGCTATTATTATAGCAGCAGCTGTAGTGGTATTGCAGGGGATTGTGGGAGGTGTGCAGACAGACTGGAGGCTCTGAAGGGCTTTATGTTTGAGTGACAGGCCTGGACTAAATACTGTATGCTGCACCCAACACACACTACACTACTCTCTCTGCTCCAACTATCAAATATAAAAAACAACATACTGTACATGTTTATTATTTTTATCAACACTGTTCAAACTGTTCATGTGTATGGCCTGGATCATTGATATGAGCCAACTATTGCGGTTCATCTTCACTTGTGTTTTTTTGCTGAGTGTGTTTGGTTTGTTTTATGTCTGTTGGTTTGCAGGATTACAACAAAACTTAAAGGTGAAAGGATATGGCATGTGTCAGGGAAGAACCCATTAATTCATGGATCTTCAATTAATAAAATCAAGCATGGTGCAGATCCAAATATAGCTATATCAAGCGAATTTAAATGTGGTGTCATAAGGGGACTGTTGGGCCCCTCTAGTATTATGGACCACGTACAGATTCAACTTTTATGAGCATTTATACATTTATACAATTTATACATTTATGTGAAGATAAGATAATCTGTATTCACATACTTTTTATCCACTGTTCCACTTCCTTTGATTATCAATGACTCCATGTATCAATCACAAAATAATATAACACTTGTTTGACCCATTAAGACTTGAGGCACAGAGTTAAAACATTCACTAAAACCTCAGCATTGTTGGAAAACCACCATGTCAGACCTGAGGGCTTTCTGAAGAACTGACAGAATTGCAAACATTTACAAAAACTTTAATTTCTCTGCCTCAGAGGCAGATAGAGACAACAAATTTAAAGCATTTGATAGCGTAAACATTTTGGATTTTCCCTTCCACCTCGTTCTCAAACATGTTGCTTACTGACTGAGCCTTGGTCAGAATGTCAGCAGGTACATCATCTGGGTCAGAATCATCTTCATTGTTATTCAAACTCTGCTGTGATCTGCTTTGATATCACTCCTGCTGCTTAGATCATCAGCCATCATTTGAAACCCTACTTTAAAAACGTTGCAGGCTAGGAGCGCTAACAAACAAACTTGATTCCCTCAATTTATTTCAGCCATGTATAGTCGCATGACTTGAAATCAATGACATCATTTAAGATGCACAAGTCTCATCCAGCTCTAAAGGGAGAAGCACACAAACGTCACACCCAGTGTTAAATACATGCACAAGCTGTATCAGGTCTAAATGGGTTTGATATCTCTTTGCAGAAGCAGTATGAGTATCAGCACCATGGACAGCAACAGCCCCTCAGCAGGTTGGTCAGAACACAGAGCGGCTGTTTTAGGAGATGACTCCTTTTCAAATTCAGTAGATACACTTCCATCCTCAAAGAGCAGCTCCTGTGCATCTAGCCCTCAGTCACTAATGGAACATTTATGTCAGCCTTCAGGAGGTGATGTGAGAAACTGAGGCTGTACACAGGTGACTCAGAGGTTAAGTTCCTGTCCATCAACACATAGACGCGAGATACAATTCCCAGTCATAACACCTGTTCATCCGCATAAAATATCAAGAAAAAATATATATAAGTGAACAAGAGGACGTGTTTCAAAAGTACAATTTTCAGCTGAAATCAGGAAGCAGAGACGAAAGGTTTGCTGCCACATATTTAAGGTCATCCTTCCTTGCACTTACTTTTTTGCCGACATAATTCCACTTGCATCAGGCTGGAACAATCCTGCGTGAGAAAGTTTTTATGCCGTTTTGGTTGCATCAGATGTTTTCGGATGAATTCCCTCACCTCAAAACACTGTGCTCCATTCAGGTCACTTTATGTGAAGATATAAATCACAGAGAATATAGTATTTATATTTGGACTGATGATGTTTTTATTTTCTTTCTCTCTTTTTTTTGAGAAACCTTGATGCAAATTTGTATTAGCCTGTAGGGAAAAATAGCATAACCTAGTATTTGAGTTTGTGACTGTGTGTGTGTGTGTGTGTGCCTGCATGTGTGTGTATCTAAATGTGTATGTGTTTTGCCCTAAAACTTTTCCAAACTCTGAAACTTTGCCATTTATCCAGGGTTATTTTCATTCTGCCGTATGCAGATAGAGCTGACGGGAATGATATATCTGCCCATGCTAACACCTCGCCCACACATTTAATATGTCTACAGATGCACACAGCTGCAGTCCCCTCCACACACACACACACACAGGTCTGTGTACACACACGCTCACCCTTGTGTGCACATAAACGTACAAATTTCGAAGCAGTGATGAATGAATTATTGGAAGTTTGCTTTGGTAATGACCTGCAGCTCCATATTGGCCCATTGTTGTAACTTGTTTAAGTGTGCAGATGTGTGTGTGTATTTTAGTGTGTGTATGTCAGACCTGTGTTAAACATTGTCTAAAACAAAAGGCATTAGCCCAGTAGACCAAACTAATGTGATTTTCTATTAATGTGATGCCCTGGGTGCATCTCTCTGTGTGTGTGTGTGTGTGTGTGTGTGTGTGTGTGTGTGTGTGCATGTGTGTGTGTGTGTGTGTGTGTGTGTGTGTGTTTGTGAGAGTGAGAGAAAGAGAGAGAGATGCTCAGTGTTAGGTGTTGAATGGACTGCACCAACACTTTCAATTTGTGTCAGCACATTAATTTACAACCACCAAGTCAGGCTGCCCTATTCATTACTTGTTTTTTACCACACACACACAAACACACACACACACGCACACTTCCATTCTGTTATTCTCTCTCTACGCACATGCTAAGATACACACTGACTGTATTTTATGACTGTACTCCTCTGAATATCTGGCCCCATTTCAATAATTAAATGACTGGTTGTGTGTTCAGTAGATCTTTTAGGTGTCTGTGTGGGTGTTTGTGTGCATACAGTTAAAGTAATTCTCCCCTGAATGACTTAATGACTGCATATTGCTAAATCTATAAATGTAACCAATTAAGTGTTAAGTTGTAAATTTGTGGCACAAACTCATACGTATGAAGTATTTAAATCTTAGTTAGTTACTAAAACCCAAATTACACTCGGAATTTTACAGAGTCCTAAAACTGGTTTACCTTGATTTGCAGTGGTAACCATGGTAACATGCCACCTCCTTCATTATATGTCTGACCTCTGCACATCTTAGCCATGACCAAGGAATAATAAATCGGGCTGTGTATTTTAGCGATGTAATGCTACTGAATTTATTGATTCTTTTACTGGGAGTTTAAAGGGATAGTTTATCCAAAAATGTAAATTCACTCATTATCTACTCACCACTATGCCGATGGAGAGGTGGGTGAAGTGTCTGAGTCCACAAAACACTTCACGAGTTTCAGGGGTAAACAGCATTGCAGCCAAATCCGATACAATTGAAGTAAAAGGCAACCAATTCTTTCAACGTAAAAAAACAACAGAAAAAAAAATACCATACTGTTCCTGTGGTGTCATCCAAATGTCCGCTGTGATCCAAGCCGGACACGGCTCCAGAAGAGGATTCCCACCAGGAACCTTTGAGGCGACAGTGCTAATCACTGCCTGTTTCACCTCCGATTACACCCAGCATCAACATGAGAGGTTACACTGCCGCAGGTTCTACAACTAAAACTTTCAAAAAAGTTTCAATCGACAAAACAAATGAAATAGGTTGTGCGGGCAATGGCAGAAGTCTCATTAGAATAGTATCTTTGAAAGAAAAATTAGAAGTGAGAGCATTGTGATTAACGATGAACCCTGCTGAATGTCTGAATCCACTCCTCTGTGTTTTTGGCCAAGTCCTCTTTGTTTATGTTTTGCTAAATCTGTCTCATGGGGAGTCCTGCTGCTTTGGCTACTGTCTGTTCAAGTTCACACTGTGCACAGAACAATCACATGGACTCACTGTTAACATACACTCTGAATCGGATGATTATTAACCAAGATATTTACTCATCAGGCACATTGAAAACTTTATACTGTGTATATGTGTGCAGTTAAAAGGATAGTTCACAGAATATTTCAAATTCACTCATTATCCACTCAACCCTATGCCGAAGGAGGGGTGGGTGAAGTCTTTGAGTCCACAAAAAACCTTTGGAGTCTCAGGGGTAAACGGTGTTGCAGCCAAGGTGACCGCTTCTTCGGACTTAATAAAACAACAGAAAAGACATAACATTCCTCCATACTGCTTGTCTGGTGTCATCCAAGTGTCCGCAAGCCCCGACATTCATATTCAACTAGAAACTGTGTAATTTACACTGTGTTTTAAGCCTAACAGTCTACTACCGGAAGTAGTGGAGTTAGCAGACGTAGCAGGACGTAGCGAGGTGAATGCGCACCCCACTTGTGGCTTTGGGCGAGAGTGTGTCCAGTTTTCCGGTTTGTCCGTGAATGCGCCTCCATGGAGGATATTAGACATTTAGGCTAAAAACATGGTGTAAATGTTTCAAGTTTGAATAGGAATGTTGAGGTTTGTGGATGACACCACACAAGCAGTACGGAGGACTGTTATGTTTTATTTTCTATTGTTTTTTTTACGTCTGAAGAATGGGTCACCATTTACTTCAGTTGTATCGGATTTGGCTGCAACGCTGTTTATCACTGAAACTCCAAATGTGTTTTCTCCTTTTTTTGACTCAAACACTTCACCAGTGAATATGTATTTTTAACTTTCTGTTATTGTATTTTATATTTTACTCGCCTCATCAGAGTTTATTTATTTGTTTGTTAGTTTACAGGATTAGGCATAAACCACTCTACCGATGTCAGAAACTTGTGGTATGGGTCGGGTGAAGTTTTTTTTTTTCTCTTTCCTTATCATTGTGATATTTTTAATTTAAATTTTTACTTTGAGAGTAGTTCATGGATCTTGATGGGAAAAAAATTCAGGCAATGTAAGTATCTGATATTGAGTGTTTGCACTAAGTTGCAGATCAAAATAAAAATCTGAAAAATAGAATAAAAAGATCTAGTGTATTTAATGAGGGGACTGTCGTGTACAAACTCTACTGAGTGCCAATCCATTTTTTATTGGAGAACTTTATAATACCTTCTGTTCAATGTGAAAACTGAAAATATTGTTTAAATATTATCGCATCAAACTTGCTTTGATTCAACAGTCAGTGTCTACACACATTTAATATTTCAATATAGGTTACACTGAATCAAGACGCTAACTTAACTTAACTTCAGTGTTGATGTTGATGACGTTTGATTGAGGAAATGTTATCCTCTGACACCATTGTGACTTCATAGTGTGTGTCTGTATGATGTGTGTGTGAAGTGTTAATGTGAGTTATGACTCTGAGAAAAATGATGTGTCAATCGGCCACCTGTAAAAAGATTTTACCTCCATAAAAGTAGATTTTCTCATTCACTCATTATTTGTTCATATTCATACAGCGTGTTTATATACATTCACACATCTTGTCTACACAGTGGTTGTTGCCAGTGATACATGCTTAACTAACAAGCAAAAGGCAAACAATGGAGATGTGAGGATCAGGAGGTATTTTTGGGGAGTGTGACAGATCCAGAGGCTTTATTGCTGCAGGATAGAAGCCGTAATTCAAAGCAAAGGCATGTGGGGCAAGTGCTTGAAGGGTTGCAGTTAAAACAGAACACATTTATCTGAGCCCCAGACCATCAGAGGGAAATGAAAAAAGCAGGAGAAGAAGAGAGGAAAAGAGAAACAGAGGAAAAAAGGAAAAACTCGGGGAAGCTCCTTGTCGTTTTTAGCCCTGACCTCCACGTCTCACTGGCTCCTTCGTGTCTTTCATGTACAACGTTTTCTCTGTTTGTTCCCGTTGACCTGGTCTCACCCTCATAGTGCCGCCATACACGGACCCGTCTTCTCATTCTCGCTTTTCATTTGGTCTCGACCTCTTTGTCTTCTTTTATTTCTCTTGCTACCATTTCTTCTCACACTTTTCTCTGCATGACTTGCTCCTTTTCTCTCTTTCAGTTTGATGATATAAACTCAAGGGGAACCAATATGTTCATGACAGAAAAGTCAAAAACATTTTTTCGTGAGACTGAAATTAAATGAAAGATGCATTAAGTTTATCTCTTTTAGATAATGACTGTAACTAAAGATGGATGACATGACGGCAGTGAAGCCAAAACATATCATTGGCCTCATGGTGGCTGACTGCAATATAGGTCATGAACCCTGCCTCCTCCATGTTAGTTGAGGGGACATGGACCAAACAAAAAAATCAAAGGACATGTCAAATACATTTCTGGAATCGCTGGTTTCTGTCATTTTAGGTGGTTCTTATCACACGTATGTTTGTTCAAGTGTTCATTCCTCCAGTACATTTGGTTAAATTAGTTATTTGATGCTATTTAACTGGATGAAACGTCGATTGACAGCTGGGACTGACTCACGATTGGTCGAGTGTGTGTATTGGCAGGACCTCGACTCTGTGGCTCCACGTTCCAATCACTACTGAACAGAGTCTTGCTCTGAATTATGCCACCAGGTCGAGATAGCAGAGCCCGTATTCAAGATATTGTGGTTTCATTTTTGTGCATTTGAGGAGCTGGAGATTTGTCGTCTTTCTTTGTATAGAGTCATTTTTCATCAGTTCAATAGCTCCTACATTTGCCTTTTTAATAGTGTAATTCACTCTGTTTATGCCTTCAGCATTTGGGAATTTCTTTTTTCTATTCATCACTTTCAATCCTCTGTCATATTCTCCCCAAACACAATCACACAGTCAAATTTATTATCGATTTTTCTTTTTTGCCTCGAAAGCAAAGAACAATATTTCTAAAGAAACAAGATCAAATACTCTTCCTGTCACTCACTTTCTTTCGGCCGCTCTCACACCCTCTATGTTTTTTATCTGCTCAGTATAAATATGTATTTTATGTCTTGTATAAGTGATTTAATGACTATTTATGTTTCACTTTCCAACCCATTGCAGTTTCTACCCTCGCTCTCTTTTTGTGTCACTGTTTCTGCTGCAGCTAAAAGCAGAGTTGTATTAGTCTGTCCACTGTAATATAATCTACATGCATTTGATCTGCTCCCACATTCTCAGTAGTAATCTTCCCCTCCCTTTTCTCCCTCCTTACAGTGGATGGATGTATAGACTGGTCAGTGGATCTGAAGCAGTACCATGTTCTGGCAGGCGAACCTTCTCGGGTCAAATGTGCCTTGTTCTACAGCTACATCAGAACCAACTACACCATGGCCACCAACGCCAAGCTGCGCCTCATCTGGTACAAGAACAAAGGAGATGCAGAGGTGAGACACTAAAACTTTGAATTGAATCTGATCAGGCAGTTATGTATGGACGTCCAGGACTGATAAACACAACCATCAAATTGAAATGTTATTTCTATTTTGACAGTTGAAAAATGTTTGGTTAACTTGGTATCATACACCTACTTCCAACACTTAGATTTAAAGGCAGTCTTTTTTTTGCCACTGAAAAGCTCTCGGAGGTCATTTAAGACTTTAAGACTCATGATGAGTGTTGAAAGTACAGACCCTGCAGAAGATTTGGCATTCCCACGTTAGCCTACAGTTAGCCCTTTCTTTTTTTTAAAGAAAAGGCACCGGAACTGTTTTTAAACTATCAATTTAGCAAAAAAGTTGTTTTATTTCCTAATCTGATGTGTAATGCATGTCTTATGTTGTTTAGGAGCCCATCATTTTCTCAGGCCACAGGCTGAGTAAAGAAGACGACTCCATCTGGTTCAGATCTGCAGAAATGGAAGACAATGGATTCTACACCTGTGTACTAAGGTAACACTAAACTAGAACCAGGGCACTTCTGACTTTACTGTGAAATATTTAAGTACTACCATGAATCAAACCTAAAGTAAAATAATTAAAAACAGGGTTTGGGCTACTACCTAGATTTAAGGAAGCAGGATTTAGATATTTATGGCTCAGCAGTTTATAAAACTTTGTAATATCACATAGACACTGCTCCTCTCCCCAGACAGGAGCCAGGTCAGGGTACACTGAACAAAAATCACAAATGTTATTCTGAACCTGCACTTCCAGCTCCTGCACCCCAGGTTCCTAACACTAAATAAACACTATAACAATTTTACCATCATGCAAAATAAATACATTTGGCCCGACTCTGACCTGCAGCAGTTCTAGTGGAGCTGCCTCAGTGTTGTTGATGTGGTCACATGGGAGCAACCTTGGAAAAGATTTCTCTGTCTGAGTGTTCTGTCTCTAACCCTCAGGGCCCATTTGCATTGCACGGGCAAGAAGCCCAACTGTTTTTTTTTATTATCTGAATGTGAGGTTTCAGATGTCTTTTGAGTCAAAAGAGAAGCTTCCTGCCCTCAGTGAGCAATAAAACACACACACAAAGGACTGGTATTAAAAAATCATATTTAATCAGAATATTGAGATATTCAAAATGAAAGAAATTAATTAAAAAAGTTATCATGTCATTACTTTATCACATCTGCTGAGGTCTATTCTGTCTATTCTACCAGTTTGATAGAAGTTGGCCTGAGTCCTACATTCAGGGAGGCGTTGTGTAGGAGTTACTGAGATCGTGTTTAAGGGACTAACGCTGCTTTGTAGCCTCGAACAAGAAGTGTGTGTGTGTGTGTGTGTGTGTGTGTGTGTGTGTGTGTGTGTGTGTGAGAGAGAGAGAGAGAGAGAGAGAGAGAGAGAGAGAGAGAGAGAGAGAGAGAGAGAGAGAGAGAGAGAGTACACCCACCCCCTTCCAAATCTGTAAAGAACACAATTAGCCATAATTGTTAGGGAGCAGGTCATTGTCTTCTTTTATAGTCAACCTGTATTAGAAACTTTGTTGTTTTAATCGAACTATGTAATTATAACCTTGAGTATATAATTGTGGTATTATATGTCTTCTTGGCTGATGATTTATGTAAACTGAGGTTTATTCAGGATAAGGTAAGAGGTCTGATTTACACTGTAGAAAGAGTCGACACAAGTATGGGGCCCGGGAACAAGGTTGAAACATAACCCAACAGGTTGCTTTTATTTGTAGTCCAGGGACTAGTTTTATGGAAAATAGACTCAATTCAGACCACAGATCATTACTACCTCTGCCAAGGTGGTTGTTTGTTCAGCCTTGTTTGTTTGTAAGCAAAAAAACACACAAAAAATGGAACAGATATTTACCAAACCTGGTGGAAGGATGCAGTATAGGTCAGGGAAGAACTTATCACTTGTTGGTGCTGATCCAGGATGTTTTTTCATCTTCTGGGAGATAAGGTGTTTTTCAACATTTTTGTTACCCAGAGAATAATTCATGTATCTTGATGAAAAAATCTGGCATGTTTAGGAGACTGATATTTATGAGTGTGTTTAATTTGGTGCAGAAGTAAAAATCTAGATATGGAGAATTTAAATGTGGTTTCATGGGAGGAACTTCAGGCCTTGGCGGAGATGTGCACTTGACTGAGAGCATTCTAGTTTTATCAAGAATTATTTGTTGACAATGCGATACTATTGCACTGTACATATTGACATGGATGCCAGGGCAAAAACAGGAGCAGACAGAGGATCCAATCGCACAGCCTTCAGACCCACTGCAGAGAGAAAGCAAAACAGTAAAACTTTCCTCTCATGCATTTTTTAAGCTTTAGCGACAGTTTTATCTCATTAATATAGTGAGTTTTAATATTAAATACAACCTGTCTGATTTATTAGTCTTTATTAGTTTTCATTCCAATGAAATGTTTTTATACTTCCTTATATTATAAATATTGCATGTTTACTTATTGCTTACTGATGTGTATGTTTGACTGCCCACTTGCTGCTGTAACACTGTAAATGTATCCTTTGCTTCGCACCCCGACAAACTTTTTTTACAGCCATGTTCATGTTACTCTGGTCAGTGCGTTGTAATAACCGACAGGAATAATGGCCAAGAATATGATAGTAAGATTATTATGAGATAATTTATTCATTAACCACAGAGAGTGATTTGTTCAAGCAGATGAACTGATCTTCTCTTGCCGTGGGCCACAAATCACCATACGACCACGTCACCTTTTCACTTGATCCTGTTGCTCCTCCTCCCCTGCATGTGATCCCTCTGGCACCTGCACCTTCTCCCCTTGCACCCCCCCACCTCCCCCATCACCTTCTCCCTCCTACTCCTTTTCTTCGCCCACACCTAATGTCATCTCCCTTCTTCACACCAGCTGCCACCATCCTCTGCTTCTGGTTCTCCTTCAACCTCCTGTTTTTCATTTTTCTGCATCCACCTCTTGTTCCAGCTCTCTCTCTCTCTCTCTCCACTCATACTTCTTATGTTTTTCCCTGTCTGCACCTGACTCTCTTTGCCCCCACTTCATCGCCCTCCCCCTCATCTGCTCTCATCCCACCTTCTTTTCCTGCCAGAGCTTGACACCTATCCTCCTTAATAAGCTCCCACTCCCTTTCTCTCTCTCTCTCTCTCTCTCTCTCTCTCTCTCTCTCTCTCTCTCTCTCTCTCTCTCTCTCTCTCTCTCTCTCTCTTCCCCTCGCTCTCTCAGCATGACAACCTAATTAGGGCTTGGTGTCTGTCATTGTCTCAGGGTTTCTTATTAACACACACACGAACTCACACACATATATAGAGGAACAGCACCAACTCCCTACAGGGGAGGTGCTACCCGATTGGTACTATACCATTAGAAATCGGTATCTTCAATGTGTGGGGATGTAAATGTATCTATTGCCCTTGTTCTGATGTACAGTGATTGTTCGGACATCATTGTGAGTTTTCCTGTAAACCCAGTATCAGTGGGATGAGCTTCACATTCTGACCGCCCTAACCCTAACCCTAAAAACATCAGAATAATCTCAGTTGCAGCTACAATCTGCCTTAAATGGACAACATGGGTGTAACCTTTTAATGTTACCTTATAATAACTTGTAAATTTCATCTGTCAACTTCCACAAACTTTTCAGGAATTTGTGTGAATTTGACACTATAGTGCTAACACATTTAGCAAATGATAATTATTTTTGCCCTATTAAAAGTCATCACCTTTGAATTACAGGCAAAAACAATGGGAAGAATAATATAATAACAATGGAGGAGGAGAAGTTGTTGTCTTACATCTCATTGTTTCTACTGGTTTAATACCAAAAAGGTTCATAGTGACTTCAACACAGTACATGTTTATTTACATTAAATATTAACAATATTTTCCCCCAAAACTAAAGCTAAAGTACATTTGTTGCCTGATTCTAACCACAGACACACACATTTGAGTGTTAAACCTGCCCTCTGGTGTGACAGTCATGACTCATGTACACCCACCATTCACTCCAAACACCTCCAGGTGACTCCCGCACTTTTTCAATTCTATCCAACCATCACTGATTATATTTGTTCTCGCAGGTTACTTGAATAGAAACATGATTTCTAAGATGGAAAGGGTTTCAAAATGATTTCTCTGAATGTCTTGATTTGCCACTTTAACCGTTTGAAAAAGAACCAGTTTCTCACAATAAAAAACAGACAGAGAAGTTTGTTGTTTGGAAAATAAGTGACTGTCTAATCAAATCTAGATGTAAATATGTAAAGTGGAATTTTCATATAATTCCAAGAAATAACCTCTGTGTGTCTACATGCAGCACAGGGTAGACACAGGATGGTGTTAGCATCAAGATATAAATGTTGTGTGATGTTTTCCATCAAAATATACCAGACACTAGCTTGGAAGTGCCACATAGCTGCTCTTGTGGCATTGCAGCAATTACGACTTCATTGTTTCCATCCTTTATTCATAACAATGGGAACAACATCTATAATGGTCTCCATCCCCTGCTGTGGTTTTACCTCTGTTACTCTGTCTATTTATGCATTCATTTATAGTCATCCCTCCTCTCACCAGTCCATCCATCCACCTGTCCATGCCTCACACTTGTCAGGGTGGTGTGTGTGTTTATGTGTGAGAGTGAGTGATGGGATGTCTATATCATCTCTAGTGAATTAACAAACCAAGACAGATGGGGTCAAGGGGAAATGATTAGCGATTCTACTGACTTTTATTTTCCATTTCTTCCATAGTTTCTTTTTTTTTTTTACTTCTATCATTACTAAGTCTCCCTTAATTAATTCAGCATATCTCCACAAATTCCACCATTTTAGGTTTCTCAATGTGTGTGACCCTTCTAGGCTTCTCATAGAGTGTGATCTAAGCTAGGTCCAAGAGACACAGCGTAGTTACTTTATAATGTTGACTCCCAATACGAATTCTGTGAAGCAAAAGAAGTTATCATGAAAAGCTGTTGTTGTTAGGGTGAAAAATCTAAGTGGATTCTTTGAAATCCTGATAGAACTCAGTTGGCCCTTCGGCAAAATTATTTAAATTTACACTCAGCATTGAATGACCTCTTCAGAAAGCCTGGGCATCTTTGATCCATGCTGTATGCCCTGGGTCTGCCCCAAGTTTTGAAGCTGCTGGCAAAAGATATTTGTAATTCTCTCTGAGGTCACAGACATCCCTCCTTCACTTTGTTGTAACCAAGTAAATCAGTGTGAGTAAAAGACAAATTTAAACTGCTGCCTCTTCAGAGAATATTTGCTGTTGTTGAGGCTGCTTGAGGAAATCAACCGCTCACATCCAGAGCTTGTTTTTCAGATTGAGTGATACTTTCCCTGACAGCTGCTTCCCCCAGTTAGCAAGACAATTGACCACTCAGTGGTTTGTTGGTGGTATTAAGAGTGGGAACATTATCTTGCATGGATCCCTATCTATTTTATCTTATTAGTTGAAATCCTCACGTCCCGATAGCATCAATACATAAAGTCGTCTAAATGACTGTAATGTACATAACCAATCACTTTTTATACGAATGATACCCTGGCATACCTGTCACTAACTAAACAGCCTCCCTAAACACACACTGCCCATGCTCTCACTGCACATTTTCACAACCTGGAGAGGAGAAGAGTCATACACAGTTGAAGCAGACACAATACTCAGAAGTTAGTGAGCGAGTCCTGGAAAAATCGTCTTCTAGCAGTGGTCAGTCAGCGCACATTCATGTGAATTTATGCTGTGTTCTGCAGATGACATTGTGCTTTTGGTCACACACTGCTAGGTTTTGTTGTGTTGCCTCTCCATTTAAGAATACATAAGTTTATGTCAATGTTATCTATTTTAGATATTTAAATATCAGTTTGGTGGGATCTTTATATTGAGCAGGCTCCAATAATAGATTGGATTATATTAAAATGTAATCATTCTCTGGGATTAGTTTACAAAGAAAGCATGTGATGACTCTTGGTTAATGCAATCTGGCTTGTTTGTGGGGTTTTTTATCTTCTCACGATGATTTTCTGTGGGATAAAATGCTCCAGAGCATGTTGACCCCCACCCATCCCCCTATTAGAGCTGAAACATGATTATATTCATATAGAATCCAGGGTTCTGTCCATTGGCTGTTGATTTTGAAAACACTGCTGATCCACTGTGTCTATCCTCGTGTGTATTGTAGTGCACGGTGGGTTTGTACGAGCTAGAGAGAGAGAGTGCAACCTGGAGACAGTGTTATAAAAACCAAAGGTGAACAAGCATTAAAGGTGGAGTGACATTCCCTCTCAGGAGACAATAACTGGAAAATAACATTGTCTGAGACACAAGGTACAGAGAAAAGAGACGTGCACAGGGAGAAGGTGAAACTATTGAAAGAGAGAGAGAGAGAGAGGTTGAAAAAGCAGTTAACAGAGAGAGAGAGGTTGAATTGTACTTGGACAAAAGGGGAGAGGTAGAGAGAGGAAAAGAGATGGAGGAATGAGTGGAGGATGAAAGAAAAGCAAAAATCCATTTTCTCCACAGGTATAAGGACCTCAGTTGAGGAGAGGGCATGCTGTGACTACCCAAGACTCATACACCAACTATGATTAGGACACCAGCATGCACACATGCACACACACACACACACACACACACACACACACCTAAATTGATACACACAGTGAGAAGTCTGTGTTTACTTTCGAAGCTTTAACACTTTGAGGAAGACTGAACCAAACCTCTTTCCTGCCACCCTCGACTTTTTGTGTGAGCAGGACAGAAAAGGAATCAAACTCCCCCCCCCCCCCCCCACACACACACACACACACACACACACACACACACACACACACACACACACACACACACAGAAGAGGACGAGGGATGAGAAAACCACAGTGATAGAGAGGACTCTGGGAGAACAAAATAATGAGTGTTAGACAGTGAACAAGGTAGCATGAGATGAGAGATTTCATGCCTCTGGCTTTGCCGTCACTTCAACACACTGCAATAGATTGAAATGTAACATGTTTTCGGTTTGGGAAAATGAGTGACTAGTCAGCTGAAAAGCTGGATTGCCTCTGGTATGGTGAATCTGTGAATTGGTTGGCTGGCAGGTCGATTAGGAAGGTGGTTGTACATTTGGCAACGTCTTGGCAGGACGGTTGGCTGGGTGGGGTCGATGGCTGCTTGGTTTGTTGGCAGGGTGGTAGGTGGAGTCACTGTTAATTGTTTGATGGGTTTAGGGATATTTGACTACATGGTTAACTGTTTGATTGAACCTTATGGATTTATGGAATGTTGGACAGTCCATCAGCCCACCCAGGTGGTGCTCCTGGGACAAGGAGGGGCTACACAAGGGAGCAATTCCATATATCTTAGACATATTTAATGTTATAATGACAATTGTATAATATTAAAGGTTATGAAACTGTGACAGGTCAAATTAGACAGAAGAGGTAAATCATTTGAAACATTGTGTTAAGAAATGTCATTGGTTCATCTCAGTGGTCAATGTGAGCAGCAACCTTCTTTTCTTGTTGGTATGCTGTTGCTGAATGTGGTTTCACATTGTTCCATTCCAGTGGTTAGATGCCAGTTTATTCTGATGCAACCTATATCATAATTTTTTTTTTATATATTGTACATTACTTAAATTTTCGAGATCAAGCATGCTGGTATTATCAGATGTCATCTATCTCACTTTCCACCTTTCTGGTTTACATCATCCACAGGGAGAGTGGGGCAAGCATCTTAGACGCAATAGTTACATTGTACATTTATTAAATAGTAATGATGTTAACATTTTCCCGAGAGGTGGCATTTTTGTTTTTATTTAAATAATAATCATCTTCATCCCTATTAGTGTCAGAAACTGAGACGTGAAAAAAAAGCCCTGCCTGATGACTTCTGGTCTTTTCAGTTACGACGTCACCACCACTAATTAGTAAGCCTCCTATCACATGACCCCTTCCAGAAGAAAACAACCGGCACTGAACTTGGGTACCAGTGGAGAACCATAGGTCCTTCCAACAGTGTTGATTTTCTTGCTCATGGTTACAATCTATCATCATCAGTAGTTGATGTTGCCTTCATGCAACAAAACCATAAACCATAAAGATGGCAGATCAAAAGCTTACATGGTTAAATTTGGAAATTTTTTCTTTGGGTAGTATATGACAAATTCTTCTGAGATGGGTTGATGTTTAGTTGAATAGCTACTTGGTGGTTTCCTACACACAATAAACTGCTGATTGTCAACTAAAAAAGGATCATTATTCCATCTCACGTCCCATGAAGGAGGGATACCCATTCTCTACTAATGATGATTTTCCTCTTTTGTTTCTGTAGATACAGTATGTCTACCTCGCTGTGTCCCTTCCTCTCACAGCTATACCCCTGTGGCATTTCTAGTAAGCCAAACCACCTGTCTCTCTCAGCATTAGACATATTGTCTCTGTGGACATTCTCGCACAAGAAACACATAGTTGTCACAAGGGTATTTGCTAAAGCCAGCCAAATGTTTAACCTTTCTCTTTATCAGATTAACAGACATCTAAGCAAGAGACAAAGACAGCACATGGGAAAAAAAGAAGAGACAAAGAGAAGAAGAGAAAAGAGACAATGGCAGTATGAGAGTAGAGTACAGAGGAGAGAGTGAAACAGGAGCAAAGAAGGAGGGAGCGGTCATTTGAAGTTTCTTTGGCAGTCCTCTATGACTTGGCAGCCATTGAGTCGGTACCACTCTCTTGCCAATGTGAGCCAACATGTGCCAATGCCTGCTGTCCTGGCCAGTCTTTTGAAAAAAAGCAAGTGTGGAAAAAAGAAAAGTAGCCCCTGCTCTGACACTTTGATGTTCAATGGGTTTTCAGGTGTTCTGAAACACGATCTGAATTGGTGCAGATATGGAGGAAAGGACTGGGACGGAGAAGAAAGGAGGGCAATGGATGAGGTGTGAAAACCAAGACACCTGTGTCAGACTGGTCCTGTGTTAGAAAGAGTTCTCTGTAAAGCCAGGGTGGTGGTTTGATCCCCACAACATCCACAGCCCTTGTCCAAGTGTCCTTCATGAAGACATGGATCAGTGATCTCATTCATACTTGAGCTTGTTTTTAACCATTCAAGAAACATATTGCCTTATAATGACCCTGCTCAATCACTCATTGTGGACTATGGTGTTATACTTAAACATGTTGTTTGTTTGGCAGAAGCTTTTGTCAAAAATAAAATACAAGAGGTGGAGTGCAGACCCTCAGAATTATTGCCACAAGGCAGCAGATAGCCGGAGGTCATAAGTTCAGAGGAAATGACAGGACTTCAGATAAATAAAAATGAAGTAATAGAGAGAGATAGTAGGTGTTTATGTACCGTCAAAAGAGGAAGTTCCTCAAGGCATTATTTTTTGAGGGAGAGGTATCCTAGCTGAAGTTTTTTAAATGTCTTGCCTGATAGTGACAAGTCTAGTCGTTATTTCTTTGTAAAAGTGGATGAGAAGGTTACAGTAATAAACCTGAATGAAGGAGTTCAGGTAGCTGGGTGTCACGCTCGTGGTCACTTTAAAGGAACATTAGTATCTGTTATGTATGCTCCCTGATCTCCTGCAGTTTTAGTGTTTGAGTGCATATAGGTCCAGTCTAACCCTGTTGGCAGCATGTCCATGATAAAGCTGCTGCTGTGCAGAATCACCAGCAGGATGATTTAAGCAGGAAGAGAAATGTGCATCACAGCCAGTCAAAGAAGGACATCAAGAATATGGTATTGAAAAGCTTTCAGTGTCAAACATGTTTTTTGCTGCCTTTACACCTGTCATGTTAAGTTTACACAGGCTATAATCACAGACCTTGTCAGGACCAGTAGATCTCATGGAGACCAAAGCTTGGGCAAACATCATTGTGTGTGTGTGTGTGTGTGTGTGTGTGTGTGTGTGTGCTGGGTGATTTGTGAGTGTAATATCTTCAGTAACATTTATGTCAAATATCTATAGTAAAGTTCCACATGTTCCGAGACATAGTCATATATTTTTTCTAATTAGAGAGGAATTTAAAGGACTTCTGTCGTCATGAAATGTCACACAGTTGCACCTACTGTTGTAAATAATGATTCAGTAAACACGACTTGAAATAGGAAATGCATTTCTTAAAACCCTCAACTCATGAATAATACCATTAAACTTTAACGTATTAAAGCAGAGTCATTGCTTTTTGATGGAAACACCTAAATTAAACACAGAAAAAAATCTGCATAAGCAGAATTTATAATGTGACATATCCAGCGTGTTATGGTCTAATACTTACATCTATAAGAGCATCTGTGCTTGGATACCTTCATGTACAGAAATGTGTGTGTGAAGGCATGCGCAGGTGTCCACTCTCTCTCTCCCTCTCTCTTTCTCTCGCCCTCTCTCTGCCTGTTAGTTAGATTGATAGTCAAATTAATCTGCAGCTCCGTCCAGGTATAAACATGCTGCCTGCTGCCCAGGATACATCCCCTTCTATTAGCTCCATAATTCAACACACCCTCCAGCAGCCTGCCCTGATCATAGGAGGGTAATTGCAGGGAGGGTGAGCTTGATTTATTGATGGAGAGGATATGGTTGATTGTAAGTTGATTTGGAGACTAATTTGTGGCTCATTTTGCATCTTAGATAATTGGAATTTGTGTTTATTGCAGAGCGCTCTTGGGCAAGCACAAACACACACATACAGACAGTGCACAAATTTGAACAATGAGCGGCCAGCCAAAATGTAATGGGCCCACAGTTTTTTCTGGTGATGCGGCATTCCTTGAGGGTACTTTGGAAGTGATTGTGGACACTGTAACAGATGCATGGCAATCCCTTCAAGTTAGGATCAGAGTGTAGTGATGAAAAAAATCCTTATGGCATCAGTGCATATGCTGTGTGTGTGCCAGTGGGCCTCAAATGGCACTTTCATCTTGAACGTGAACTTCAGAGAGGAGGACTATTGGGGAAAATTGAATTTGTGGATTGTTAGAATATGTCGCTAACAAGCTTCTGTATAATTGTATTAATCTGAATAGACTTATATAGAATTAGATTTACAACTGTTTCCAGTTGCATTTCCATTGGAATGTGTGCCTTAGAGCACATTCCTCATTTGTCTTAATGCATGCACATATGGAGTCATGAACGCACATACGTTAAGATTGAAATCCCATATTCAGAGCTGTCCTCAAATGCAAATCTTACAAGATAACAACCACACACTACAGACAGCAGTGAGTGTGTTTGAATGTGTGTGAACTTGTGAGTTTTTGACCAATTGAGTGAGGTCATTCTGGGACAGTGGTGACATTTTGGTCAGTCCTGACTTTCTGACATACCTTGACATTGCTGTATGAAGGGTACGGCTTGGTTTTAGGGTCATGGTTAGAATTCTAGTTTAGGTTAGGATTAGGAATGTATCTGTAAAGGTTGAGGTAAGGCTCAGGGGCTAGTGAATGCATTATGTCAATAGGTACCCTCACACAACTTGAGATAAATGTAGAAACAGGCTGATAAAGGGTTATGGATGTCAGCCACTCACATTAGATGCAAAATGACAGCTGCAAATCTTTCATTTCACCTTTTAAATCTCTTTTTCATCCCATTCATCTCTATGAAGACAGGATGCAGCTTCACTGGAGCCATTTTACTGGCATTAAATTGTCACCGAAAACTTATTTGTTAGACATCTTTGTTACAAAACTTCTGCACAGAGACACATAAAACCACAAGATATATTGTCAGTAGATCAGTCAATTTCAACATTATAAAATCAAGCGGAAACGTGGTGATGTTCAGTATATTTGTAATGCATTCACTCATCTACATGGGAAGATCAATACCACTCTAATATTTGCAGGCTAAATATGACGCTACTACAAGCAGCTCTCTTAGCATTATGGCTGGAAACAGAGGTAACCAGCTAGCCTACTCTCCAAAGGTCATATAACCTGTCTACTGTCACCATAGGTGTTTGCATAACGGTGCCTGGCTTGAAAATATAGTCTCACACATTAATCCTCCTAAAATCACATGTGTGTGTTAATTTTTTACACATAGACAAATCTCTGAAATGAGAATATGTGAGTTTTACTGTAGGCTGTCAGGATAGCTGCCTCCACCTGTTTCAAGTCTATGCAAAGCTAAGCTGACCAGCAAGGGGCTTTAGTTTCATTTTCACCATGAGCAGTGATTGAAAGTTGAATAAATGGGAGTGTTTTTCCCAAATTGCATTTCTTCAATAATATCGTGCTGAGGGAAATACTGCTCTATCCAAATTATTCCCAAAACAACCGGGCTATGTCACCTCTTGTGCAGTGAGAGCTGAACTCAGTCTAAAGAACACTAACATGCAATTGAGTGAACTGACCCTTTAATATATCTGCTGTCCTCATGACACAGATAACTCAAATTCTTTTATTCATGTGAATGCAATAATCTTATTACCACAGCTTTTATTTAAATAACACAGTTATGCTATTTCCTACAGATATAGAGCCAAGTCTAGGCACAGTGAGGGTTTGCTGAAAACAGATTAGACTCTGAGTGCCATGGACACGTGTCCCATAAGTGATCCTGATAAACACTAGTGCTGTTTATGCTGCTTTGATGGTCTGCAAAGTGTGCACTGTCTCATGAGAATGAAAGAGCCTGAGGCAATGCAAACACATCTCTAATAAGATCAAGAAGAACCACAAATGCTATCCCATACAATCTGATATGTAGCATTACATTAACTCGTTTTTTTTTGTACTTCAAAATCTTCTCTCGTTGCTGTGTGTCCTGCGGCCCTGTCTGCTTAATAAAGTCCTGTGCCACATAAATGTCCTCCTCCTTCCTCTTGACAGATATTCTTATTATCAGCTGTCTTCAGGGCTGAGATGTTCCATTAATAGCTTTTACTTTCAGGGGGATTTATTGTAATTTCTTGTGGAAACCATTGTAAAAAGTGCCTAGAATTTTACCACAAAGACCAACTCTTAACTAGTAGATTTAACTTTCTACAGTGTACCGTTGGTGTGCCAACAATATTAAACTGCATTTTCATTTCCCTCCAAAGTTATCGTTTGACATTTTGGGAAACACCCTTATTTGCATTATTGTCAAGAGTTAGACAATAACACATCTGTATTGAATACAATCAGAAGACAGGAGCCAGTTACCTTGACTTAGCACAAAAATGGCTAAGTCTGTTTGTCAAGCCGGGCCTCAAGTCTAGCCTTTTTATTCAGCAAACAGACTTGAAAGTGGTATTGATCCTCTGATCTAGCTTTTGACACGTTACAGTGATGTAAATGCATAGACAATGTGCACATAAATGGAAACGTTAATATGTCATGTCTGCTCTGTCTGGGCAATGCTAAGTGTCTGCAGAGGGTAAAATCAAGGAGGAATTTTATTTATTCCCAACACCTTTGAATTCCTGTGGTGACTGAAGTTTTTCTTGGAACACACGAATTAAAGGGATGTTCCAACCACAGACGGTCTGTGGAAACACACAGGAGCTGCTGTGATGTTCAACACATGCAGGAGATGTTTGGGATGAAATTATGTGTTCTTTTCTTTTTTCTTTCAGTGAACGCTCGAACTTTCACTCTGCTCCATCTGCTTCGTCCTTAATCAGTCATTTTCTTCATTTTTAAGAACGTCTCAGACAAAGTGCATGAACATAATTAGGTGTGGGTGCTATGTTATCAGTTTAGTGTTAGTTTGAGTATGGTTACATTAAATTACCTCCTCCATTTTCCCATAATACTGTGTCGGGTTTCTCTGGTTTGCCTTGCAGGAATTAGGCAAAATAAAATGATTCCGAACTACCAACATCAAGGTCAATCATTACTTTTGGTGTAAAGACCATTTGTCAATAAAGCACAGCGCAACAAAGAAAAACAATGTGTAGCTGTGCAGTGGGTAAAGCATTGAATACTCCAGTGTCTTTTACTCCGGGGGTATTTTACTAACTGAAGCATTTAAATGTATTCCACACAGCGCCAGATATGAATACACCCACACACAGACACACAATTTGCATTCGTAAGAGGTGCACAGCATGCGTTAAATGCTTCTGACACAGCGTTTCCATTACAGTCTAATTGAATCGTCATGAGACATTTCTTCTTTACATTGATGCTGTTTTTACCATTTAGTATTTGGCATTTGGTTTTTGGGATGGACAGGCAGAAGGGGAGAGAAGACAATGTGGAGGGACACAGCAGAGAGGGAGACAATAGAAGCTGTTTCAGTTCTCCTCAGTTTAGATCATCGCAGTTCAGTGTGTCACTGGCAGAGATGTGTACAACAGCATCATAAAAGCAACAAGATGAAAGTGCACTTTAACATAAAATCCCTTTCTGCTTTTGGAAGTGTTTCTATTTCAGTGCCGTTGGAAATGAGGACCAAAATTGTCATTGAATTTAGATACTTCATCCTTTCTCTGGAAAATTATCATGCGATTTATGTATATGTCATACGTTTTCACACATAATTTAATGTACATTACTTACAAGAAGAGAGTGCAGCTCTGGCTGCGATTTTCTGTCCAAATCTGTCCGACTGATAAAAATCTTTCTGAACCCGGCATTTTTTCCCCAATCTCAGAAACATGCCTTGTAAAAATGAAGAAGAGGGTCCACAATCAAATCCTCAGTCAAGTCCTGAGTCACTAATATAGAATTTAGCCATTGTTTTAGGTTTACCAAAACAAGTTGTCAAAAACTCTTCATACTTCAGACACCTGAAGTGGCCGAGGTTCTTGGGCACTTGATGGCAGCAGCAATAAGATAATAACATAAGATAAACACAGCACTGATTCATTGTTATTATAATACAGTATTCCATTATTCCACGACTGTCTCGGTTTCAAGCTTGGTGTCCTGAGTCATGACAGACATCTATTTCACTGCAGTGTCTCAGTTTTTACCATTCAACTATCAAATAGTTCTGTTTTTTACCAATTATAGTAAAGATTAGAATCAGTCCCCACAATATTGCAAATTTTTCTGATCAAGATCCAGTAATCATCCATTAACCCATTAAATATTCCGTAGAGGAAAATGTCTAAACTCTAACTTCTAACTTGTCAAACTCTAATTTCGTAACGATGGATCTGCCCAATTTTCCCAAATCTGTCCCAAAATTTTACGGTTTCTGTGGTCGGCCTATGTCGCATCCTTCTAAGTGTTATGGAAATCTGTTCAGTGGTTTTTGCAAAATTTTGCTGACAAGCAAACATACAAACAAACAAGCCAACCAACCAAAAGACAAACTGACAGGGGTGAAAAGATAACCTTTTGGGCAGAGGTAACAATGTTAGCGGTTCATGAAAGGCTGGATGATCTGTTTGTCAGAGGGCGAGATACACAGATAGATGGGGGCATGAGAAGGTAAAGGTAAGTGAATCAGTGGAGGAGAAAACAAGATGCTGCGGCCTAGAGATGGATTGATGAGGAGAGTAACTGAGGGATGGACGGATAAAAGGCTTTGCAGGCCTCCAGTTCAATGCTCAGTGGTCCTGGTCAGTGACTAAAGAAACCCTGTGTCCCCTGTACAACACACAAACATACACACACACACATACGCAGCATTGATGCGATAAGTGGTTTTGATCCACTTAGATGAGAGGTTGTGGTAAGGGGAGAATAGCTGAGTCCTGTGTGTGTGTGTGTGTGCGTGTGTGTGCGCGCACATGGGTGAGGTAGAAAGAAAGAGAGATCAATGTGGTCTTTTGTGTCTGGAGGTGAACTTGGCAGAACACACACAGGAAGACCTACACAAACGTTTACGATCACCTTCAGCAAATTTTAAGACTTCAAATCCAAAGTGACGTTGAAACCACATTGCATCATACATATCCTAACAAGCTCTAAAGTTTGTTCTGTTGATAACATGAGGTAATCCGTCTCAAGGACGTGCTGTCACACTTCAAATATCATCATTAAAAGAGTAGAGCAACAAGAGTAGAGCAACAACACAAATAACAAGTCACTGTGTTCTTACACAGTCCACACAGCCTATCTACCCTAAGTACTTCCCCTCTGTCCTTGTTACACTGACCCCAAAAAATACATGCTCCACTGCACCATAACAAGAATAATTTTTCATTTATTAAACTTTTTTTTTATGTTGCCACTAGGGAGCACTTGTCTATTTACACATCCAACTGACATGGAGCAACATTAGCATTTATTTGGAGTTGTGTCTCTGGGTAACTGATGAATGTCAGTCAAATAATCACTCTCTTTTTAGCTTTGTATCGATTCACCACTGACTCCTGTGTGACATGTTTTGCTCTTCAGGCAGAAAAACCCTCCTGTTTGCTCGCAAGTTAACTAAGAGTCAGTCGTTAGTCCTGAGCAGGCGCTTATAGTGTAAAAAAAATTACCTTTTGCAAAATTTGAAAGAAAACACTCAAAATGGTGTAAAGTAACATTGTAAGTTAAACTATTTCAAGTTAGGTTGTATAAACTGGTGTAATAACATGGTAATGGTGTAGAGGACATAATGACGTGAGTCATAATCATACTATGCTCTGTAACATGTCAACAAAACTATAAATATTTATAAATATATTAACAATAAAGAAACAGTCAGAATATTGTGTCCATATAACATAGTCATTGTTCACAAAAATAGATTAATATTGGTTTAACCCTATTCTTTACTCAGTTTTGTGCAACATTGAAAATGTGTTTAAACACCTATTTAAAAAATGTCCCTGGTTGTGTATTATTGGTGTATACTATATTGGGTCACTAAATATTATACTAAGACACTGATCTCTGAAATTTGTCCCATAGGTATGACACCAGGGTTAATGGTAAACTCATTCATTACAATAGTAAGTGCCAACTGATGACTGAAATGATCCCAAAAAAGAAGAAATGAGGATTAACCCCAACATTTTAAATGGTCACAGCTTAAACAAAACAATTCATGATGATTGGAGCTGGTTGTTGATAGAGTCTGATGGAAGAGAGCCATTGTTTACGTTAGTAAAACCTGCAGTCTCTTTATTTGGAATGAGGATTGACCTTTCAGCAACTGCTATGAGGACAAAACAAGAAACAAGCCCTAAAGGGAAAAGACGTTTCTCTGTATCCTGCCTAAAACTGTACCTTTACAGAGTTTAATTTCTTATAAAAGTGTGTTTTGGTTGTTGGCGCTGAAGGTTGTACAACCAGTCATTTTCTCTGGTTTCACTGTTGTCAATGAAGCACTGAGATGTCAGAAGGGCCTATAATTTCACCAGAATACCCACGCAGGTGTCAAATGGTCTACATGAAAACATACTGTGTCATTCACAATGTTTCAATGTTGAATCCCTCCTGTCACAGTTGTCATTACCTGTTGGATGGATAAACAAATCGGCTCAAAACAAACACCAGCTGGTTACAGCACAGGCCATAGAAATACAGACTTCACATATGTATCGTATGTGGGATGCTGCCAAAGTTCAAAGCCACAACTTCAACTTGAGATTTTATTGGTGATTCTTCACTTTTTATGCACTTTTTCCATTCAAGAGCTCTGCATATTGTAATGTTTAAAAGTCTGAGATTGTGAGTAGAGTAACATAATAATAAAGAGAGGTTCTCTTTGTTGTGTCTGTAAACCTTTCAGGAACTCAACATACTGCATGAAAGTGTCCATGTCGATGACGGTGGAGGAGAGTGATGAGGGGAGATGCTTCAGCAGCAAAATCCGCCACCTGGAGAAAGCTGAGATAACTCACAGCAAAATGGTCACCTGCCCTGATATAGAAGACTACATGGCTCCGTACAAGCAGCCACAAATGACCTGGTACAAGGTATGACACACACACACACACGCACACACACACACACACACACACACACACACACACACACACACACACACACACACACACAGACACACGCTATCTGGTCAGATGCGTTCACAAAGATGTCTCCGTGTGTGACACCTCTTTTTCCCATTTGTCATATGTTAGAACATCATACACGTGCCCACTTGCTTGCAGTGAATCCTTTGGATAATCTTCTACTGTGTTCTCACATGGGCTCACTCAGACATTCTGCAGAGGTTCTACCTGGTGGTTGGCAGGAGTTTCTCCTGCCAACCACCTGAGAGTTTAGTGCCTGAGAGTTTAGTGCTTTTCTGTAAGCAGCTATTTAGAGCAGTTCCTTATACATAAATGTCCAGACGATTGTAACGCATCCCTTCTGTCTGTGTGTCAGGAGTGTGAGCGGGTTGAATGGAGGAGTTCCATCATGGTGAACACCACACACCTGTGGATACCCGAGGTGGAGGAGGGCGATGGGGGAAATTACACCTGTGAGTTACAGTATGGATCGAGAGTGGTGCGGCGGACAACACAACTCAAAGTGACAGGTAGGACACAGCTCATGCATGAACGAGTGAAAAATACATATCTTATGTTCTTGCAGTTTGTAGTTTTGAAATGATTCTGCAGGATGAGCTGCTTTGGTGAAAATGTGATTTGGCCATTGACGACTTATTTCAGTGGCAAAATGGACGTGAGCACATCCGCATCATCAGACCCTGGTTTTTAGTAACCTCCTGCTCTGTCTGATGTTGGCACATCCCTCGGATTGTAAAAGTAATGATTCAATGGGGACAGATTAAAGTAAAACTGGTTTGATTTCCCATTGCTGAAGGTGGTTGGAGCAGCTGACAGCAGCACAGTCAGTATGGTGTTTCAAGGGAAAAGATTTGAACGGAACTAAATGTGGTTGTAAATTTCAGATCATAATCTTTACTTCAATGGCTGTATTTCTAACGTGGAGCAGTTTCCACAGGAGACCTAGACATATTGAAGTGGTTTGAAGGTAAAAATCCTATTTATTACGTCACTGTGTTACTGTCACTGTTACTGTGAATAAATGAATGAAGGATACATGGAGTGCATTGTTCGTCAGGACTGGTCACGACTGGTGAATAATACGGTGACCACATACCTGAGTTTCTGATTGTTAGATGCATTAAACCACCCAGAATGAGTTTGTGTAAACTCACTGCCATCTCAGAAACAGAGAGGAGTTAAACCATGGCAGAAATAAGTGCTCTGCCAGCTTTTAATATACAGTGGATTTCTCACTGACTCCATCCATTATTTTGACAGATGCCTCGACTCAGCAATACATCATTCATCATTACTTCAGCCCTTTTAAAGTTTCCTTGAATGCACAATGCAAAGCTGCCTGAAAACAATTGAAGATATTTACATTGCTGCTAGAACAGGGTTGTATATTTATGATTTTAGTTTATTTGTCTTATTCCCAGAGATTGTTTCAAGCTCCAGTTATTTCTGACTTATCCTTGACTCCTCAGTAAGATCTGCACTTTGCTGTTATAAGCGTGTGTGTGTGTGTATGTGTTTGTGTGTGTGGATGGGTGTGCACATCTGTGTACTTGTACCGATATCTTAGTGAAGACCATTTTGAGCCTAGACCTTAGAGTGCGAGGACATTTTGCCAGGTCTTCTTTTCTGACCCACTATAAATGGGCTGTTTGAGGGTTAAGACTTGATTTTAGTGTGTGCAGTGTTAAAATTACTTTAAGGTCAGGGTTAGGCATCAGTTAGTTAGTTGTGATGGTTAAGGTTAGGATAAGGGTCTAGGGGATGCATTATGTCAATGAGTATCCTCATTAAGATACAAATACAAAGTTGTGCACTGCACTGTGAGTGAGTGAGTGCATGAGTGTGTGTGTGTGTGTGTGTGTGTATGCTCATTGGAAAGAGCTTCAGTCTCTGATTTGTTGCAAATTACGGCTTTTGCACTCATTGTTGTGCCAAGTGCAATATGCACGTTTTCATTTTCTATGACACACACACACACACATTGTGTCATAATGTGATGTACCATGATGAGCAGCATGCAGTGAAAGTGGATACAGCTTCAGCGACTACACTCTCTTACATTTTACTGTTTCATATCTCATTACATTTTGAATCCCAGAACCAGAGTCAGGCCTTTTTTTTTCTCATCTTGCTCTTCGTACCGGTGGTTCAGACGTACAGCTTCCTCTTGTTCAGCGGAGCTGATATGAGCAGCCACTGCTTCATTTGCCATGGAATAATTCAGCACCACATTTTCTGAGTTGCCTTCATCTACGCTCATGTGGAGGGAGATAACAGTGGAAAGGTGGAATCACAGCCTTTCTTACACATTTTCTCAGCGTACACTGTAAAGGAAATAGTTTTGGTTGGTCCCCGTGTTGAGCCGTCTCCCTGGAACATCGCTCAGGTTGTACCTGAAGCTTGATTTAACACGGATTATTTAGAGAGAAATGGCTCAAAGGATGGGAGTGTTATAACGCAGAAAGTAAAAGGTTCCGCTTTTTTGTTGTCCAAAATCCCAATGGAGCGTATAAAAGATATCCAGTGACAGAAAAAAGCATAGCAAGTGTGCTTGAGAAGTCTTTTGCCTGATGAAATAAAATACATGATGATGATTTTCAACTTAAAATTGTTCTTGTACAATGAGTTTTCCAGGCTGAATTTTGTTCATATATATGAAAAATTAATACTGAAGTTCAAAAAGTGAAAAGATCACACTCTGGCAGTGAAAGCAGGTAAATGGGATGTAAAGGGAAACAAAGATTAAATGCTTTTGCACTTTCTCTCAGGACTTGAATGTTAATCTCTGTACTAGATCTGTTCTAAATGTTTTGTAAATGTGTTCAAAGAGATGTTTTATATCACCTGACCAAATCTATACAATAGGTTGTCATGTTCGCTTATAGAAAGTCTCTCTTATTTCCTCATGAGGCAAACAGTGAACATTATAATTAGGCCTTATAATGCATGAGTTTGATTACTCTTACAACAAATTAGCACCAGAAGTCACAAATGTTTTATTAGCTGCCTGAACAAGCTGCTGGACTCTTACATGATACCGATCTCATATGTCAGCCCTGTGTTGTTTCTTGTTGTTATCAGATAAGTTACAGAAATGAGCAGGGAAGCAAACTAACATACAGGGATGTAATATAAGCTGGAATGAACCGAGCAGAACTCTCTCTGTGTGTGTGTGTGTGTGTGTGTGTGTGTGTGTGTGTGTGTGTGTGTGTGTGTGTGTGTGTGTGTGTGTGTGTGTCAGCTGGAAGCTCCACACGCAAAATGCTGAGGCCAATTTATCTCGTCCTATTTAGGAGGCCAGACTATCTCTCTGACTCTTATTACTTTCTTTCCTCTCTCCTTCTCTACACTCGCCCACATTCAGACCTTTGACTCTCTCTGTCAGCCTCTTTCCTCTCCACATTTCTACAAATACTGAGCTTAGGGCCAATTCTCTGGCCAGCCCAGATCCAATCCTCATTACCCACAGCATATTTGTATGCTTGCCAGTGTACATGCATGTATAGCTATATATCTATATCTATATCTATATCTATCTATATATATATATATAGTGTGTGTATCCATCTTTGACATGTGACTAGCTGCTGACAATTTACTGTCCAGTGGTACTTCAGCATTTGAGCAGCATCATTTGCTGTGTAAAGGATCCATCTATCTCACACGGTCAAATCAGGGATTTCTTCAACTTCAGCTCGCTTTCTCCAGCAGCAGCCCGCCTTCACTGTAAATAACTGTCGGTAAAAAGCAGCCCCCCGAGACATCTGTCGGTGTGTGCCAGGCCTTGGAAAAACATCTCTGTCCTTGATCCTGCAGTTAGGTCTGTGTCTCTTGGCAGCAGCTTTTATTGCCGTGCTTTCAACATTAAATGGAGATTAAAGTAAAGACACAGGCGGAGCCCCCAGATCAGCTGCTGGCTATAATGTTGATTCCTGCAAAACACACTTCGCTGCAGAAAAGAAGTGCTGGATATAGACTGAGGAAGAACCTGCAATAGGGAGGACGTGTTGTAAACGTCACACTTTTGATGTGCTTCATTCAAAGCTTCTACTTTTTTTTTTTAAACATTCAGCTTTTAATTAACTGCTGCACCTGAGGGGACACATCGGAGAGGCTGGGTAATCTCTTGTGTTTACAACGCTGTTCAGTTCGAAGCCTTGGGATATCCTTGGATCTATGCTCTAGACTGAATGTGTAACGTTTGGGCCTTTTTTTTTTTTTTTTACTACATAATGGTTTCCACTTGCAATGCTTTTCACAACATTTGAATTCATGTGCAAATATAAACCGAGTTTGAAAACATCTTCCATGGCCATAAGCTCAGATATGCAGGAATTAAAGTTGAACAGTTATGGTAAGAGATCATTTTTTCACACACTCACTAAACCCTGAAATAAGATCCCCTATCACATTAGAATATTAACATCTGTTACACATTTCAAAAAGGCTACAAATACTTTCTGCAGGACACAACCACTGATTTATCTTATACTGGTTATTTCATACCACTTAGGTCCTTCCCCTCTAAATGTCTGTGTAGCTGTCTGTATTGTCTTCATCGCTATTGATGTCCCTGTTTTGATTTTGTTCGGTTTTTGTATTTTTGATGTGATTTTTGTAGTGGTGCACCGATGTATTTGCCGTATATCGGTAGCGGCCGATATTCGCCTCGTTTACTGCCATCGGCGTATCTGTAATAAACTTGACTTTCACCGATAACATTGGCCGATGTTCATTAGTATGTTTTCTGCAGCCTGCCAATCTGGCATCCAGATTATGGTACACTGACGCCGGGTTTACACCGGGCGCTGAAGCACTGCGCAGCGCAGCGCCAAGGAAAGTCAGGCGCCTCCCATCCACCCCTCTGTTAAACCTTTGTGCGGTTCACATGGGCTGCGATGCGCCGCGCCGCTACTCTATGTTACTGTAAGTACACAAAGTAACATTTTTGTCATTGAGTAGGTAGTTGTATGGCAGGCAGTTTTCAGCGAGAAATATTTTTATTTTATTTGTTGTTATCAGAGCCTCCTATTGTGTTGTGTTGCACAGCAGGCTATAGTAGCAAAGATCCTGATCAAATGATAGAAAAGAGAAAACTTCATTTGGACAAATAGACTAAACAAAAACAACAAAACAAAAACTTCACGCACATTGTATGAAGCGAAGGTGAAAAGCTCCAAAGACCCTAATGGATTAATACGCTATTATTATGAGTAACATCCTAATTGGGCAGGAGTTGCTGCTTGTTGACACCTGCACCATTTTTATCTGTTAATAGGAATAATAATAATAAAAACTGCAGAGTTTGACCTGAGGCAACATTAATCATTTACAGTTAATCATTTACAGTTGGAAACAAATCAGAGTTGAATATTATATGAAGAAAGGCTCGTAGTGCCAGTTCATGAATTCATACCCACATTGTCAACCAGGCTTAAATTAACTTTTCTACGATGCTGTGTTTTCTGCCTGCTGCTCTTTCGTCTTTGTGTGTGTGTGTGTGTGTGTGTGTATTTGTGCGTTTGCATATGTGTGTTCATCAACATGCAGTTTGTAATTCTGTGTGAGACACGCACACAAATACTTAAGCAAACGTAAACAGATGAAGCACACACACGGTCCGCTGGGTAGGTTGGATCTGATTGGGTCAGAGCAGAGATAACTCTGGGTCAGTGGAGAAAAGAAGAGAGAGAGATAAACAGCAAGAAAGAGAAGTAGGAAATAGATGAAGAGGAAAATGAGAAGGAGGAAGGAAAGAACAAGTAAAATCACAGAAAAATGTAGAAAAAAAAGGGGAGGAAGGAAATGAGGCTTTTGAAATGTTACCTTTTAGATGCAAACACTTATTGCCTGAAGTGAAAGAACCACACTGAGGTCACTGAAGTCTGGGCTGACCTTTGAACCTGAATTATAATTCAGGTAATACAAAAGGAACAAGGACAGACAACAGATTCATGCAAAGGATTCAGTGTAAAAACATAATATCATAACAAGTCAGACAACAACCAAGGAAATTGCTAAACTTTTGTAGAGTTTGAAGAGTTTGAAGAGTTGTTTTCAGTTTCACAGTTGATCTGGGAAACATTCATGGGGAGGCCAGAGACATAATGGTTGTAGATTTTATTTGAAGTAGAGTTTTTTCTGCGATATACACTTCGTTACTAAGTCAACAAAAACATGAATTAATAAGTGTCGATGTGAAGATAAAACAACACTGTTAAAAAAACTTTACACCAAATTAACAAAAATGCAGACTGATGGTGATCACTATCCAATGAATGGCTCAAAAAAGTGAGAGAAGTGAAATAGAGAGAGAGACAAAGAAGCAGTCTGAACTCTCTCATCTTTTTATTTTTATATATCTGTTGTCCCGCAGTGAAGAGCTCAACCAGCCCTGAGCTGCCTTCAGGAGCAATCTGCCACTCTCCTGCTCCACAGCTCTATCTAAACACCTGGGCGGCTGCATATGTTAACAGAAATAGAATATAAAAGCAAAGCAGCATTGAAGATACTGTATAGTTTAAAAAAATAATAATCTGTACCAAAAATGTATATAAAACATTTCAATATGTAGGAGCAAAAAGAAAATATTTGTCTGAGAACCAGTCTTTGTGGGTGGTCTGACTTTCAACCATATAAACATTAAGGCCTATTTAGCAGATTATTGTTTAATATTTTTATTTTCTTACAAAGTTAGTATTTTTTTTTTGCCGACATCAGTGTGAACACATTCCTGAATAATGATAAAAAGAAGAATGATGCCGGAGAGGCAGTTCTTTGGTGGTTCAAATCTCTATTCCTGCCAACATGATTATATATAGAGCCCTCATTGTCAGGAGATATTGATCCGTGTTAACCCTTTTTGAGGCCATTATGCTGTGTCCTGATTGGTGAATGAGTTTGTCCCCTTTCCTGCAAAAGGAAACTGCACAAGACACATCACGTTCATAACAGATGGGAATTGATTTCAGCTCCGCCTATCAGGCCTCTGCTGTTCAGTGCACAAGCAGCGGAGCCGACACTGCTCTGTGTGAGGTGCTAATAATTAGCTGAGTTAGATAAGGTTTTTACAACTCGCAGGTCAAAAGCACAAATTTGGAGTCAGTAAATACTTTCTAATAGCATGATGTTCATCTCTAGTTTTTTTCCGGGCTGCTTCAATTAACTAATTATTAAATAATTAAAAAAAATCTATTATCAATACATCTCTCATCCTCCAGCATTTGCTGTATCACAAATTAAAGGTAAACATAATAGCATCTAGGCATTTCTATATAAACAAGGTGAAGGCATCAGTAGCTACATGCTAGACTTCTTTAGTGCACTTTAAACTTTAAAGGTGTTAGCATCAGTTCACATCCACATATGTGTTTTCATTGACCTCAAAGTTGTAGAAGTCACTTTTATTCTGAATACACCTTTACATTGTGCCCTGTGGCTTACCTGGCAGTTCTGCGCTTCCTGCTCCATTCTAAATCTCACAACTAATCCAGTCAGCGTTCATTTTCCAGATTAACTGCAGGTGATGTCATCATCTTTTTCTTCTGGATACTTTGTCCCAACCAATTCTCTCTCTATCTCCCTCTCCATTTGCTTGTCTTCTCCTCTGTCTCTTCCCCCCCTCAGCCATGTTTCGAAAAAAGTCTCATCCATATTTCAGAGGCATAAAAGTAAAATGTGTGTTGGCAAAGTACACAGCATTCAGGCTAAATTTAACACTGCTGAGGATTCCTGTGCATCTGTATGTGTTGGTGTCTGCGTGTGAGAAACAGATGAGGGAAGAGAGACAGAGAAAGAAAGAAAGAAAGAAAGAGGATTTGCCGTGGTGCAAAATGTTTGTAACCTCATTGGAATAATGTTAAGCCTATAATGCAACATTACTTCCCCTGCATGACAATTTCCCACAAACACACACACACACTAGGACACATTAAGAGATTCTCTGTCTTTCTTTCCCAACCATCCTCAGTCTACATCTCTCACTGTCCGTCTCTTCACCTCTTTTGCTATTTTCCTTTTTCTTCCTTCTTCTCTTCTCTTCCTCATCCTCTCACTCTTGTGTTTTCTCTACATTCCTATCCTTGCTTCCATTCAGTGTTACATTGTTTTTCTCTTCATCTTTCGTACACTTGTCTCTCCCTGTCTCAATTCAATATGCTGTATTGTGTGTGTGTGCATGCATGCATGTGTGTGTGTGCGCCCGCGTGTGTTCGTGCGTGTTTGTGTTTTTGTGAGTGTGGTAGGAGGCCCATGACCTAGTTAGAGACTCACCTCCTAATTCATTGTGAAATTGGCTCTGTTCTCCAAAGACAGGGACTCGATGAGGTTACTACAACCTCATGCACACACACACACACTTCCTATTAACATGACTTTGCAACTTAAATAGATAGCTATGCAAAGAGATGGTAGGAGACAGAGGGGGAAGGAGACAAACATCAACAAGAACGGAATATTCTGCTGTTGTTTTGGGATGTTTGAGAGTAAGAATTAATTTATCTAAAAGTTAGAGCTCCGTGTTTATTCACATTCAGAAGACGCATGATTCCAATTTTAGCCTTCCTCGTCTGGGTTTGCTTCTCCAAAACATGGAGAATGGTGCAGTTGTATTTCTAAAAAAGGTCATGGAATCAACGTGCCAGAAGCTGTCTCCGCCTGCCAGTGATGAGGGCTGAAGGTCTTCTCTCAACTCAAACTGAAAATCCATCTTTCATTCAGATATTAGATATTTGCATTCACTCTGGGAAAAGTTGGAATGTTAATTGTGAGAGATTTGCTCACAAGTGTGTGTTCACACCTGGTATCAAAATGCATCCTGAATGTGTCTCCTGTGACCACTGGTGATCAGATTACCCTTTCCTATTCAGTATGCAAATAATAATGTATGCCATTTCTGTCTGGGGCCAAGTGAACGAGCTGCACATAGATCTACAACGACAAACGATTTCACCCATCTGAAAAGAATAGCAATCAATATGTGTTGATCAGTGTTGATATTGTGTCCACAAACAAATCAACATGTGGACCCTGAGAAAAGTGAAAATACATTTGATTTATTGTGAAACTGTAACAGGTGTAGAGACTGTGGACGTGAAATAACGTTACTTTATATGTGTTCACACAGCGAAAAGAATATGGCCACGTATGTACCAGATCACCTCTGAATGTGGTACTGGCGGTTGGTATTGGATCACTCAGGACAGATGTTAATACCAGGTCTGAACAGGCTCTATGCGTTTTCTGCTGGTCCTCCGGCTTCCTCCCACAGTCCAAATACATGCAGGTTATTTAGAGGTTGGAAAGTGAATGTGGATGTTGTTTGCTGTGTGACTTTATAAATCAGCCCCGTGATGGACAGGCGGCCCAACCCTCCTGCCAAATGTACCCCAATATCTTCATCACAAAACAGAAACTTTTTGTGCTTGTTACTTGTTCCTTTTCAGAAAATAAGTCTAAAGTATCAATAGAAGATGTATGTGAGAGAAACTGTGAGATTTTAGAAGCTGTGTGAAAATTCACACCTCAGGTTTGGTGATGGTTAAAGTTCAGACTAGATTGAAATATTCTTTCTCAAATGTTGAATGTCTCGACGTAGTTTGAAAGAGTACAATGAGAGAGAGGGAGACGTGTAGATACTGAAATAGCTGTGAAAGTAGGAATGAGTCAAATCGCCTGCTCCACTTATCGTTACCAGTACATCATCTTCTACTTTACTTTTCAGTCGTGTAGTTGAATCCTTTATTCTCTAGCATAGATAAAGTCATACATTGTTTCATAAAACTTTCCCATTACTTTCATTTCTATTAAAGCCTCCCTCACTAGGAGAAGGATAGTATTGAAGAAAACTGATTATGATTACGTTTCTCTCGATTTGTTTTTCTCCTGTCGTCATGCAAGTAATGACCGTTATCTCTCAGAGGGAATGATATTGCTACAGCCCAACATAACCTCTTAGAGAGAGCACTGAGGTGAATGGACACAGTTCTCTGTTATACTTAACCAAGTAGTAGTAGTTGCCAGTAACTAAACTGTAATAATAAATGGTCCAACATGGTCTGGCAGGTGCCCCAAATGAAATGGCAAAATTGTCTGGGCCTTACAATGCTTAAAAGTTACATATTCAGGAAAGCTTTGACTGAACCATCCAGTCTTACCTCCTCTCTGTACAGACTTTGTGGCTTCATAACAGCTTGGCAGTATTTCCTTCTTTGCCAGAGGACTTTGTGTTGTGATTTGAGAAAATTAACTGGACTCTATGGCAGAACACAGAGACTGAAGCAGGTGAAGTTTAAAAGGATTTATTGAGAGAACTGGCAACAAGATCTGAGAATGTGAGCAGGAGTAACACAGTCCAGGAAACAGGACAGGTGAGTTTTCCAGGATCCAAATTTAACCAACTGACGGGAAAAGCAGGGGAGCAGGGGAGTGTGACACGTGTTGTCTGAGAGGCAGGTGATATCGGCACAAGTAGACAACAAGTTTTAGTTCAAAAACAAAATACAAAAAGTTCAGGGTGCAGGGACAAAGAAGGAAGCCATAACGTTTCTACAAAAGACTGGATATACAGATGAACAACAGCTTCCCAAAAGTGAAGCCAAAGCGTGTTGATCGTCCCCTTGTGGCTGGCTGCAGTAAGGGTCATAAACCCTGCCTCCTTTAAGTCAGCAGATGGGTCATGGACCAATATAAAGGTCAAAGTGCCAATGTGTGCAAGAATTTTCTTCTTAAATATGGTCTCTTTCATTGACTTTGTTGTTTGTTCAAGCATTCATTTTTCCCACAAGATTGATTTTAAGTATTTTATAAAACTGCCATGATTGACAGCTGAGAGTGACTCGCTGTTGGTTGAGCATGTGTATTGGGGGGACCTCACTACCCCAGCTCCATCCCTCCATCGCTACTGCACAGACTGGTGATGCAGCATCCATCTTTATATCCACTCTGGACTCTAAAGAGTTAGAATGATAAGCTGCTGGGCTCTTGTTGGCTGAAATGGTCTTATCTTGTGTTTCTAGCTTGTTATGGTGATTAGGTGATGTGACTCAGGTATGCAGGTGAATTGGAAGACAGGAACTTGGAAATCACCCCATGACACACTACTTTGTAGTACAGGGAATTACAAACAACCCACTACTTCACAAGTGTCTTTGTGGAGCAGGTTTTTCAACACATTCATACAGCTTTGACAGATACAATATGGATATTTTTTGGTTATTTTTTGCACTTCAAAAGAATTGTTATTGCTGGACATTTCTTGTGGAAGCCAGTAGTACATTGTCATATTCATGTGCTAATTAATGGTGATGTGTTTACGTCAAATGTCCTCAAAATGAGCTCAGTATTGAACCCATAACGATACAACATGTATTCCAAAGGTGAAACCAGTGTATTCTTCTGTTGGATAAAAGGTGTATTCTTCTGTTGGATAAAATGATTTTGTTGTTAAAATGGTAAACAACTTTACAACAAACTGCAATAACCCATTTCCTGCTCCTCTTTTATTGTTATTGATGAATACAATGGAATAACAGACAACACACACAGTGAGTTTCAACTCACAATGTCCTTGAACCGATAAATCATGGTTATGAAATTGGGGTTGTAGTCTCCCTTTTCACACACCCCCACATTCTATTTGTTATTTAATTCAGTGTATCTACTTACACACAGCGGTACAATTATTCTAAATGGTCAGAGAGGGAGGTGGAATCAGAATCACTTTATTTAATATATCTATTTTGTATATCACTATAGCATCACTATATTGACACATTATGGCACACATTAGTAAGCCTGCATATGCAACTGACTTCAAAGTCATAAAAGCAAATGTAAATAGTTAAGAATTTCACCTAACTTTTATTACTTTCCGTGGTTTGTTTGGGACCCTATAAGAAGCAAATACTGTAATAACTAATGCTTTGCTTCATAAAGCTGCATGTCTTGTTATTCGTCGAGAGTCATTCAGAACAGAAGCACTTCTTTAACTGTTCACTTGACCAAAGGCTCAACATAAAATAGACTAAGAAAGAAAAGCCAACTGCTGATAAACTGAAGTGACTGAATGTTTGACCAGGCCATGACACTAGAGAAAAGTCAATGAGTCACCAAAGTTCATAAAGACAATTGATTTCCTTACTGTCATTGCATAGTAATCCATACAATAGTTCTTAAGACATTTCAAGACACACAACAGCTGAGAACTTCATGGAGGGATGAGTGGAAAAGTTTTTGGCATTTCAGTAAACTGATGGTAGAACTAGAAGAAATCAGATACATCTTACAATTGATTAGATATTTCATTCTAGAGCAAATTTGTGGACCAACTGACTGACAATCCCATCACTAGAGCGCTTAATATGGATAAAACTAAAATCTCTGGTGTCACTTGAGATTAGAAGATTGGAGGTCAAGGTCATATCTCTAGTCTGGCAGACGTCCACCTCATTATATTATCCATCAGCAAGACACTGAACCCCTGTTGTGCCTGCTCTGACCTTTGACCTGTGTGAAAGAAGGGGCAGTTTAAATAAGACCAGTTTTCCTCATTAAAATCACTGCACATCTTCAGGATGGGATCCACTGAGGCTGTTCAAGCATTTTACATGAAACAGATACATTCATTCCTTTAGGTTTGCTAGAGTGAGTTATTCAGTAGCACATCTAAAGTGCTCTATTTCCATGACCAAAGCACAGGGTGCAAGAACAGTTAGCTTCCAAATCAGCTTTCGATACTTTCATTGTTAAAAAGGTGTTGCCGCACCAGACACATGGTTCACAAGGGTAATACTAAGTTTCTTAATCATACATTATTCAGTCCGAGTGCCATCTCAAAATCCTTTTAAAGCCAGGTGAGCTTGCACCTAAAGGAATATTGCGCTAAAATTGGGTCAAAGAAGCTAAAGTTTAGTCGTGTTGTGTTTATTGATAATGCATCCATAAAAATACACTGAAATACTGCACCACTAACTTCAGACCAGGTTTTCGTTTGTCAATCCACTGCTTCAACTTAACAATATGCCAGCAATGCTCCTGACCACTCTTCATTCTAAGATCAACACACCCATATGGGCTCAGGTGGCCACTAGCATATTTGCTATAGCTTTAGGCATTTTCAGACTTGAACTTGAAGAAATTGTCAGGAAACTTGGGTCCAAACATTCTCCAGACTTTGCCTTTCACACATGGAGAATGCAGCAGGAGATTCTCTGTATCAGACATGTTCACAACAACAGGAAAACATGTCTCTTCCTCTGAGGATTGGCTTTGATTGGCTGAAATGCAAGTCAAGTTGGTTCAGGACGATCAACAATGGCCAACCTGGTTTCATGTCAGCAAATAGACACAGAGCGTTTTTAAATTATTCCTCTACTTTTGAGACATTATAGTTTAGTGTGAAAACTTGCATCATTGTGTGTGCGTGTGTGTGTGTGTGTGTGTGCGAGCAAGTACTTGGTTGAAGTGACTTGATACCCTTTGTTTTTCTTCCACTTCAAACATGATTGAACATAATTCAGCCACTGGTCTGGAAAATAGGTAAGTCAAGGGGGTAATTATGTATATAAATATATATCTACACACTCACTGTCACTCACACACATACACATACACACACACACACACACACACACACACACACACACACATTCACTTTGTCCACTGATGTTGAAGAAAGGCACAGACACGTGTTTTTCACCTTAACACACATACACTTGCTGAACAGACCATGAATGTTAACTTTCTTTCCCTGTGTCTCACCTTCTCTCTCTCTTTCTCACACACACACACACAAACGGACAGACACAGGCAGAGCGATGGAAAACCCAGTGGTCAAGTTAATTGCATTAGTCCACCTTAAGATGCAGACCCTTCTGTCTCTCACACATCGATACCTCTGACCGAGAAGGCAGGACAAGAAAAACAAGAAAAAGTACAAAACAAGAAGGAAGGAAAAAGTCCGAAAAACAAGTTGAGGAATGAACAAGGGGTGATTATGCAAATGGTTTTACACCAGGTTAGCCACAGTGAAACATTAATAACAACACTTTGTTTACTCTGGGAGACTTTGACTAACTTTATACAAGCCTTATAATGTGTGGCCTGAAGAGAACGGGACATTTCATCATGTTTCCTCCATTTCACACAGAAATCCAATATGCAGGGAATAAAATTAGTTTACCAAGCAGTGCTCACTCGCTCTCTATCATACATGAAAAATACTTTGATTAATAGTCTAAAAATAAGGTAGTAATCTAACAGTCGCTTCATAATGCAGATTGAAAAGAAAGTGTCAACCTTACATAAAAGAGTATTTTGACTATATTCAGAGTACCAGTGCATCGGATGAGCTTTGTAAATCCAATGATTCCTGACCCTTTATCATAGGGTGTCACATAACATTATCATCCCTATAGACCTTTAAGAGTGGCGTTGAAAGTATACAGCTGTTGTCTGCAGGACCTGATAGATTGAGAGAGCAGCAGTTTACTGGTCCTCTGTCCCTTAGTATCCTGACATTTCACAGCAGGAGCAGTCGTGATTATTAACATTAATCGCTGCTTCATTCCCTTCACGTGTTCCAGTTCCAGTGGCGTATAAAGATCATGGCTCACTGCATGGGACACCAAGATTTAATGGTGCTAAAACTAATGTTAGGTCCTGAAAGGTAAAGTCAAACTGGTTGCTCTGAAATAAGCCTCCTGCTGCCTCCTCTATGGTTGCAGGAAATGGGATACTCATTGTGAAGTCATAGCATGTATTAAACCAAACACTATTACTTCTTTATACAACTGAACTGCAACGGAGTGCAGTTGCTGGCCAGATAATGTCAAGAGGCAACTTATTGGCAACATGTTTATTTGTATCGTGGTTAAGGCGGATGGCAGAGACAAACAACTGGGATCTCCGTCTGTGCTTTAGGAAACATAATCACTTTGGTCAAAATTAGGGTTGTAGTTTTGGTCAAATGTAAAGAAGTGTAATACTGCTCCAGGTTGAAATTTTACTGCAAGACTGGATATTGTTTTATACTATATTTTTGGCAGATATCCAAATTAACCACATATTCTCATTGTGTTGCAGTTTATATTTATAGAAGCATATTTTTAATAGATTTAACAAAAAATACAATAAAACATCTTCAATAAAGTGTATAGTATATCAGTAAAAAATAAATAAATTGGAAATGTAGTTGCATAACATTAAAAAAAAGATAGGGTTAGGAATGTATCCTGTAAATATAGATAGATATAGAATAACAGAATCTAAAAGTGCTCAATGTTATTGCACATCAAATGTTTAAACAGCAGAATATGAGACAGGGTTTCTGTAGCAACTTTTATCCACAGTTATTAAGTATAATCAAAAACCAACATCCCGATATCAGTCCTTTTCTTCCTGAAGTCCATTATCAGATCAGAATCCATTATCACAAACCAGAGAGATTATCTGATATGAATAACGAGAGGAGGTTAAACCGCTTCTATGACTTGCTGTGTTTTACTCAGGTTGTATAATTCTCCTCATTAGGTTTCAAAAGGCCATTGTGTGCTCCTCACTTTCCTGTTCTGTTTCATCCATTACCTTCTTTCCTTCTTTCAATATGTCTCTCCTCTCTCCTCTTTTTCTGTCTCTCCTTTCAAAGGCATCTTTCATTTCATTGCATCTCTTTACTTCTGCATTAGCCTTATATTTAATTATTAAATTGAGTCATCCTCCTCTTTTCTTCTGTTTTGTCCTCATATCGATTCCTTTGCTCTTGACTGAGTTAATAAAAGCAAAATGTGACAAAATCCAATGGAAACCGCCTCAGAAATCCTGACACAGCACAAGCATGTGACTCCAATGAAAAGATGAGGTTGTGGCAATTGGCAAGTTAACACAAGGGGCTTCATTTATAAAACAGTGCCTCGGATTCATACTAAAAGTGTACGTGCGCACAAAAGCCGAAATGCCATACCCCCCCAAAAAAATCTGATTTATAAAACTGTGCGCACAGCTGAACTCAATGTTAACATTACAAATCAGAGTCCACCTCAAAATGTTCGTACTTAGATCTTCATTAAATTCCACCCTCTACACACCCACATTCAACCATAAATGGTCAATGCAAAGCCCCTCATGAATATTAAATGATCCTGCTGAACAACGGGTTTGGTGTTTGTAAGTGAGCTGGAGGTGAAGAGCGATTGTATGAGACAGCAGTGATGTCATTAACAAAGAAAATATACTAATACACTGCTGCTGAAAAATCTGATTCAAAGGTGGAGAAAATAATGGCTTCACACTGTCAGAATGTGAAGGAACTTGTTGTATCACCTTTTTCTATTTTAATCATCCAAAACTGCAGAATTATTAAATTCAGAGCAGCTGTGATGTCCCCAATCTATAACATTTTAATATAATTATTATTATATGCCTGTGTTTCTACTGGGATGGTTCGGCTCCATCGGGTCGATCTAATACTGGACTCGGTTCAGCACGAAGATCCAAGATCACAGACAACAAATCTTTGTGATCGTTGAATACTTGTTTCTTCCTGATCCTTCTATTCGCGTGCATCCATCACGCAGCATTAGGCACGAGTGTATTCATATATTAGAACAATCAGACCGATGACTTCACATCAGTGGATCCTCCATTCTGGGATATTATTTGGAAAGTGAATCGTTTTTCTTTATTTATCTGAGTGATCTCCTGTGCGCTCTGTGCACCTGATGGCACAGTCACGTTCACTGCAGTGATGATACACGCACAGAGTTAGAAGATATTATTAAAAACTATTAGTGACTCAGCTCTGTACCTTCGCTGTTTAATGGAATCTGAACGTAATTTGCAGTAAGTTGTTTTATATCTTTTTCAATTGAAGGTTCGCATGGAACAGTTTTGTCGCGCGAGCACAAATAAGCTGTTGGTTTTAATGTTAATGATGAAGTGTGACAATGTGTGATCAATAATCACACATGGGTCAGAGTGCACCGTCTCCCCTCAAGTTTGTTTCCTGACATGCCTCTTTTGTAACATGACACAGTTTAAGATAGGGTTGGCTGTTTCTGAAACTTTTGTCATCTTATTTGTTGAGCCAGAGTCTGTGGCCCTCACAGGGTTTTAATAAACACTAATAATTTCATTAAGACTGAAGGAGCTTCTCGCAGTGCACCTTCATGTCTTTTATGGGGCGGAGCTTTGACCAGAGGGCTGTTGGGATGGAGTGGAATATATCTGGGTCATTTTCTCAAAGTGCAGAATGCTCTCTCCAGCTTTTCCAGGATTACCAACCCTACATTTAATGTCCAATTTCCAGCACATTTTCCACCTTTATTGAATTTTAATTTTAAAGCTGCCTGAATGGACAATCAGTACCACCTACTGGAGTTGGTGCTGGAAGAATACACTCATTTTATTGGACTTTTTTTTTATTTCCTGGAAAATTGTGTTATTTTATTTCCAAACCTGAATAGAAAATTGATTATAATTGACTTTAAGGCTCAGCTGGAATTATTTATAATAACATTTTGTGTGTGTTTTTGTGTGCAATTTGTTTATGTTGTAATTGTAAGCTTGTGTGTGGCTGAAACACACTAATAGTCAGACACAGAGTGATTCACAGCTGCAAACACAAAAACCCTCTAGTGTTGCTGTGCACACAGCGCGTCAGTGCACGTGTGTGAGTTTGTATGAGCATCATTAATTGTGTGTGGTGATTCTCTGCTTTTTCTGCCGACACACACATATACACGTGTCACTGCCCCCTCCCCCCCGCCCTTCACAGAGAATGTACTCTTACTGACTCATTTAATTTCATAACAATAACTAGAAACCAGTGAGCAGATCATAATTTAATTATCTGATTATTGAAGTGTTTCTTTTATCTTTAATTTCTTCTCAGAAGTGTTTGTTCATTATATACATTCAATTGACTCCCAGCAGTTTTATTTTCTTTTGTTATCTAATAAGCAGCAAGCAGCAGTTACAAGTGAAGTGCTTTGCTCAGGAACATTGGAACAGAAGTTGGTGAGCCAGGATCAGTGCCTGGCATCACTGTCTTACTTCCGCTGTGTGAAAAACAACGGAGAATGGGGGTTGATGGAAAATTTAAGAGAGTAAAATAATAGAAATGTGTTGAAAAAAGAAAAAGGCAGACAAATACACATTGGATAGAGGAGTGGTAATGGAGCAACAAAAGTAAAACAAAATTTATTATAAAACATGCCAGTGTAACCTTTTAGTGACCTGAATATCTTTTGTGTGAGACATAATCTGACTGAGAGTAATTTGTATCTTCGCAACAAGGGAGAGAGGATGGGGAGAGGGTTATTTCTACTGCAGTCAGATGAATTTATCATGTTCTCTCTGGCTCGTTGGTAAGTAGCCAGTCTGTCTTACTGGATGACTTTTGTGGGTGTGTGCATCCGGTATGATTTGGCCAGATAGTCTGACCTACAACTTTTCTTCTCTCTGCCTCTGCTTTGAATTTGAATACCATCCTCTTTGCAACAAATTTGCCTGCCTTACTCCTCCTTCTGTGTTACACTTACACTATTTCACTTGGGCCTGTGCCAATGTGTTTGCTCAAAATGGAACTGGCCGCAAGTTCACAAAAGCCAGAACTTATACCAAGAGGCGTTTCATAAGACATAATATGTCCATTCGCTGTACCAGTTGGAAGAAAACATCACCAAATAAGGGCATACATCCTGTTTATCAAGGTCACAGCAGAGAGACACCTAGTCAGGAGATTTCCACTACCTTAGACACTGGTCAGTACAATTTTCCACTACACTTCCCCCTTTGATCATCAATAAAAATATGATCACTAACGAAAAATAATCAAGAAACATCATAATCAACATCATAATCATAGAAGAATATCGACGAGTCTTCAACCCTGGTACTTTGCGTACATACAGGGTCACATCCACCATGGAGAGGTTCTAGAACATCGATGCATGGCGGGGAGGTGCAATTGGTAGCTGCTGCTGTTTTTTGTGGAAACAAAAAAAGTTATTTTCCTGTAATTGAGCAATCATTTAAAATGAAAATGGAAGGAAATCAGGTCAAACAACATCATCATGTCATTAACCATTATCAAAATTTAACATACTGTATTGATTGGCAAAAGTAACTCATATTAGAATGTAATAAAATGTTAAATGTCAACATATATCTAAGGTTGAAAATATGCAGTAAAAAATGTTTTCAATTCTTGCTAGGAAATAAAAACTGATTAAGTATGTACAAACTTCATAAAGGAACACACATCAACCTTAAAAAATCACAGAGATTCAAATTAAAGCATCATAAAATATGAAGTTGAAAGGATAATGGCAGTAGCTGTTTTTTTTCTAGTGAAATCACTAAGAAACACAAGCTAGGGGGAGAAAATAAAATAAAACTAAATTTGAGTATCGTCATCAGAATCATCTGTGCTGTCAGTGTTCAGGTAGGGAGGGATAGGGAATAAGTTACTGATCAAGGGGACCTGAATCAATTCTCTTGTGTCTAGTCAAATTTGCATGTGCTGGATTGTTCTGAGAGGACACTGTAGGAAAAGAGGAGTTTGTTAGATCATCAGAGATTTTTACAGTGGCACCGCTGGCACCTTGAGAGAACATAAAGCGACCACTCATCTCAGGAGATGTGGGCAAATCTGACATCCTAACCACAGAATAACCTGCACCAGAGTCGACCATGAAATTAAGTTTATGACCATTAACACACAGTTCGAGTTGAGGCATTTTCTTAAAAGCATCACTATTGTACTTAACATAAGAACCACAAAGTTGTGTTTGCTCTGTGTGTGTGTGTGTGTGTGTGTGTGTGCGGTTAATTTAGCAAGCATTTCTTCATTGTTGTGGCATGTATGTATCTGTGTTTCACTTCCCTTTCACTGATCCTCGGCGGGTAGATGGGTCGTCTCCCCCTCGTCTGCCCCCTCCTCACTTTCTGTATTTCAGTCGGCAGTGAAAGTTCTTGTCTCCCCCTCCTCTCGCCGTTGGGGGCAGTTCTTTGCCCAGTGTCCTTTTTGTCTGCAGATGAAACACTCATCTCTGGCAATTTGGGGTCGTCAAGAGAAGCCTCTCCCACGACCACGTCTGCGACCGCGCCCCTCTCTTCCTGGTACAGTGAAGTTGGCTCTGCTATCAGGGTTTTCTTGTCTGCGTGGCCTTGACAGGGCAGACACAGCCTGCATCATGGTTAGCTGTGTTTTCTGGAGTTGTTGATCCTTTTTCTGCTGAGCTTTGTCTTTGGTTTCTTTGTGTTGACGTTCAGCATGTTCAGCATGACGTCTGACCTCTGTCAAGCGAGCATCCTCAAGCCCGATGCAGGTGTGGCCTACGTCTGCCTGTAGTGGGGGGAGCAGACCATTCAGGAAGGCCTGTTTCAGATGTGTTTCATAAGCCCCTGGCTCGTTGCCAAGGTTGTCAGGTATGGGGATGCCGCTGTGTTGATTAAACAGGACGGTCAGACGTGTGAGGAAATCTCCTACAGTTTCACCTGGTTGTTGTTTGCACCCCGTTATTTTGGACATGTCAGTTTTATTGGGGAAGGCGGTCCTCAGGCCGTTGAGGAGTGTGTTGAGAGCGTTGATGTATGCTGCATTAACCACATCATCCCAGTCTGGTGAAGTCAGACGGAGGTCTCTCCCACAGTGCAGACATATCTTTGCAAAGTCAGTGGGGCCTAAAGATGAGGAAGAGGTGGCGTCATCATTCAGTCCTCCCGCTGCCCTGTCTCCATAGACTGGGAGAGCGGTGGGTGGAGTCTGAGATGGGCCTGATCATTGATTGGTGGAGTCTGGTCTCTGCACATCATATGGAGGAGGGTTTTGTCATTGGCGAGGAGGAAGGCAGGCGTCGAGGAGAGGACTCGCCACACCCTGTAATGGAGAATACAGAGATCTATATGATTTCTTTTCAACGTTCTTTTCAACTTTCTTTTCAACTTTCTCAGTTTCCTTCTTATCAACCTTAGCCATCTGTTTAAATGTTTGTTTTCTGTCCCTACACTCTGCCTCTTTTTCCCACATTTTAAGACACTTTTTGCTTTTTAATTTTTCCTCTCTCTCGAGGAGTTTCTCTCTTAAAAGTTTAATTATTTTTATTTATTATTTTATATATTTATTTATTTTATTTTTTTCAACACTGAATGACCCGTTATGAGGAAAAGCAAAGTCTCTGGACCATATTGGAAGAAATGTCACACTTTCCCGTCCGTGTCTTGCAACCATAGAGTCCACAATTGGACCCTCTGGGCTTTGAAGTCCCTGACTTCCCTTGTTACCCATCCTATCAATTAGGTGTATGAAATCGTACTCATCCACAATTTCTCTTGAACACTCAATTTAAGACGCGGACGTCTCCACGAATCCTTGTTTCCTTCTACGGCTAAACAGGAAAAACTGCCTTCAACTAGGATGATTGCCACAAAATGGGTCAGATTAACATTAATAATCCACAATAATCCAGAGACAATGACTAATACACCCGTTCCAAATAAAACCCTTTAAATGTATTATTTCTCTTCTTTTTTTTCTCCTGGGTGATCAGCCACCGAAAACTTCTCAGGTCCAGACGATCTTTCAAGGGATCCTGTTCGTGACGCCAAGTTTGTGATGGAAATTCATTTTGAGATTTGAAATAATGAAATTCTCTGACCGGAGTTGCCTTTGAGTCTTTTTAATAGTTAACTCTGCAGAGTTTACACAACAATCACGGGTGCTCAAAATGGAACTGGCCGCAAGTTCACAAAAGCCAGAACTTATACCAAGAGGCGTTTCATAAGACATAATATGAAAAAAAGACATGAAAGACATGAGATCATCGTCTGTGTCTGTCCGTCTGCTGTACCAGATGTTTAATCTCCTCAATACATCTCAAAGGCTGAACCCAGCCACCTCACCAAGACAACGCATTTCAGCTGCTTGGATTCATGATTTCGTTCCTTTGGTCACAACCCAGAGCTCATGACCATGGGTGAGGGTCAGAACGTAGATCAACTGGTAAATTGAAAGCTTTGCTTTGCAGCTCAGCTCCTTCCTCAGTACAAAAGTCCAGTACAATGCCCACATTACAGCTGATGCCGCACCAACCTGTCTGTCCATCTCACACTCCACCGTCTCGTCACTCGTGAAGAAATACCAGAGATTCTTACACATTCTCTCTTGGAGCAGCAACTTACCTCCATCCTGGAGAGAGCAATCCACCATTTGTCACCATCTGTCATAGACCCTTGGCTTCGATCTTGGAGGTGCTGACTCTCTTTCTGACCACTTCATACTCAGCTGTAAACAGCTCCAGTGCAAACTGGAGGTTATGGCCTGATGGAGGCGAACAAAACCACATCATCCACAAAAAGCAGGGATGCAGTTCTGAGGTTGCTGAACACTCTCCTTACCATGGCTGTGCCTTGAAATCCTGATAATGCGAACCACTGAGAGAATGTTTCCTGCTTATAAGGAATATTCACTTTTTTCCAATACTACTTTAACTTGCCAAAAAATTATGATTTTGCTCGGACAGGAAAACACAGTAGGGGCAGAAACAAAGCTGGACTCACCAGTGATGGTTCAACTGTCACAACCTCAGCCCAAAGCACCAGAAATAAACATTTGTAAGTGAGAACAAGATGGCATCTCGCCAACATTGTATTTGTATTAGCTGTTTCCTTTCAATATCTTGAACCGTATCCATGATTCACTAACTTTACTTTGCCCTGTTTTAGCAGCTCTGCAGCATAAACAAGTCTCCTTCACAAACTTTCATTTTGATAGCTTCTTAGCTATGAGCTCACTCATAGCTCAAACATGTCTGTGTAATACTATCTCTGTCAGAATGTGGTGTTGAGAAAGGACACAGGAACTCTATAATAATATATTAACTGAACCCAAGAGCATTTGCAGAGATTGACCTTTTTCTTCGCTGTAAGCACATCCCTACAAACTAGACACACTGGCTTGTCTTAATCATTTAATCATGAATTTATGTTGGAAAGGGCGACTTCAGGCATTTGCTTTTCTTGACAGTCGACATGATGCTTTATTGGTGGTGACACTTAACAGCTACGTGTTGCATTCAGCCTGCCTATGACCTGACAGGAATGCAGCTGGGGACCACGCTGAAGGGCACGCAGAATATTTGCAGAGAAAATTAAAGTGATTTTTTTGTATAGCTATATCATAATAATAAAAACAAACTTTATTTGTATAGCACCTTTCATGCAAGAAATGCAGCTAAAAGTGCATTACATACAATATAGATAAAATTACATTTGAAAGAAAAGGAAATAAAAATAAATAAACTTAACAAAAAAAAATGCATAAAAACAGAAAAGAAAGGAAGTGATAAAAATTATAAAAGGGCTGGAGTGCGGGCAAGTGCGAGGTCCAGTTAAAGGCTGAAGTAAACCGGAATGTTTTAGTTGTAGAAGGTGCCACCCCTCTGGCTTGGAGTGATAAATGAAATGAGCTTGGTGACCACCTGTTCATGTAAAGACTCCTGGAAGCTGCTCAATAAGACCACACCCAGCTGCTGGTGAATGAGCAGCTCCACATAACTGGGAGCTGTGGCTCTTTGCTGAAAGGTTCCTTTGTGACCAACGACCAACCAGTCTCAAGCCGACCTCTCTGAGCTTTAGGGTCGTGAACGTAATGAGTATTTGGGAACACAGTGACAGGAAAAAAAACACATTTGAATTTAATGACCCCAAAGCGTGTCCTCCCATGTCACTCCGAGGACAAACTAAATAATTAGAGCTCCACTAAAAGAGAATAACAGTGTCATCTCGCTGCTTTGTTTCATCTGCCTCTTCTGTGTCCTGGTATAAACACTGCAGCTGTGAGAGAGAGCTGAGTCTACTTAGACTTGCAGTCTTCTTACTGTCTTTGACAGCCAACAGCAGGATCACAGACAGTAAGTGATGCCTGCGCTGACACTTCACACATACACAAAGGAAAATGAGAAAGGTCTCACCTTGTATGCTGGCAACTATAACAAGGATTAAACTAATCCCCTGCTGGTAGCTCTTATTTACAGTAAGCAGCATTAGCCTACTGACATCATGTAAACACAACTTCTGGCCTCAGAGTAGTTCAAAAACACAGCAGCGTGAAGCCGATGGTTCTGAGGTGGGATGATGTTGATTCAGCATGTTATGTTAATATTCTGTGTGATTCCACGTTGGACACACTCTGATAGGTGAAAGGAAAGAGGCAGAAAGAAGAGAGACAGGGGAAAGAACCCAGAGACACAAAGAGAGAGAGAGACACACACAGAGAGAGAGAGAGAGAGGATGTGATGAAATGTGACACAGGTCATTACACTGGACTTAATGAAGCCTGTTTTCCTTGATAACCACACATTTCATTAACTGCTGCTACATAACACCCTGTTTGCTCCTGACACATGTGCCCATACACCACCCTCTGCCCATTGTGTGGGACCATGGAGTGAGACATTAGGTTAGGTGAGAATGTGATTAATGAGAAGCCAATTAATTATAGGCAATTACAAGCACCTCTCGCCACCTTTGTATCATTCTTTTTCTTATTCCCTCTTCCTGTCTCTTTCTCTCTCTCTCTCTCAAGTCAGTCTCCTTGGTGTTCACTCTTTTTATTTTTTTTATAATGTTATATTTATGGGGTTGTCAAGCCCTCCGCAAATCTCATTGTCATGAACGCAATAGTTTAGGATCGCATTAAAGGAATCTCTTAAAATTTAATACAATCATCCACTTGGAGTCAAAAGGGAACTGAATAGAGTTTGCAGGTCATGAATTTCACTATGATGTCATGAATTTCCCCATGAATTAAGAATTAATTTGGGTACTGATGTCAAATCTTCAAACAAATGTCTAATAGGATCAAATGATGACCCTTTTCAGGGTTTCAGAATAGAACAACCATGCTGGGGAAAGTGTTATGGTGAAAGCTTATGTTACCTCTTTTTTAAATTATTCAGCTTTTAATCAACAGACTAGTGTGTTTCTTCTGGTCTTTACTACCCTACTACCAAGAAGGTGCCAGATTTATGTCCAAAACATCCAAGCTTCTCCAGTTTTGTGGTCATTAAGAACTATTCAGGCAAGTTCTTTATCTACACAGCTAAGACCTTCTATGGTTATAACCAAAAACATACTAATTATGATAATAGATTTGTTTTCAAGTGTTTGCAAAAACGTTTTCACTGTCACATTCACTTTTTTGTAGTGTTGTGAGAAAAGATTCGACTTGAGGCATCCACTTCACACATGTCTGATGGAACATTAACACAGCCGCTTGCATTTTAAATCAAATCAAATCAAATTTTATTTGTATAGCCCATATTCACAAATCACAGTTTGTCTCATAGGGCTTTAACATGGTGTGACATCCTCTGCCCTTAACCCTCAACAAGAGTAAGGAAAAACTACTAAAAAACCCTTTAACAGGGTAAAAAGAACGTAGAAACCTCAGAGAGAGCCACATGTGAGGGATCCCTCTCCCAGGACGGACAGAAGTGCAATAGATGTCAAGTGTGAAGGGGAACATCATCAAGGTTTTAGCAGTATTGATAGGGGTAGACCTTTCTGAAGCATAACTGAAGGTCAGTGAATTGGTGGATTAATGTCAATAAGGGTCAAGTATCTGAGAAATACTATGTATCAAGCAGTCTTTCTGCAATCATAGTCTATGGTCAGCCGCCAGCAAGATCATGATCCACCATCAAGATCGGATGCCACTATAGTCCACAGTCATTGTTCATTGTCGCCATTAGGATCCATCATCAGCTGCCACCTTGGTCGTGGTCCACCACCATTTTCTGATGCCAACACAATAAAGGATCCGCCTTTATTGTCACGATCAGCCAGCACGATACAGAATCCGCCATACTGGATCCACCATTACGATCTCTGATACGCGATCCACAGATCCTAATCCATGATGTGGCCACAGCTGCGGCCCTGGATCTGCGGACAATAAGGCAAAGGGACTCCGGGGAAGAAGTCAAGTCAGTAACATGTATTGATGAGACATGAATTACTTTGATATGATAACGATTGAGAAGAGGAATGAGAAGCTGGAAAGAGAAGCTCCGTGTGTCATGTGTCCCCCGACCTTCTAGACCTATAGCAGCATAACTAAGAGCAGGTCCAAGACAAGCCTGTACCAGCTCTAACTATAAGCTTTATCCAAAAGGAAGGTTTTAAGCCTACTCTTAAACGTACAGGTGGTGTCTGCCTCCCGAATTGAAAGTGGGAGATGATTCCATAGGAGAGGAGCTTGATAGCTGAAAGCTCTGGTTCCTACTCTACTTTTAGAGACTTTAGGGACGACAAGTAAGCCTGAATTCTGGGAGCGCAGTGCTCTAGTGGGTTGATAAGGTACCATCAGCTCTTTAAGGTATAATGGTGCCATATTATTAAGGGCCTTGAAGGTGAGGAGGAGAATTTTAAATTCTATTCTAGATTTAACCGGAAGCCAGTGTAGCGAAGCTAATACTGGAGACATGTGGTCTCTTTTCTTTGTTCTTGTCAGGACACGTGCTGCGGCATTTTGGACAAGCTGCAGGGTCTTTAACAACTTACTGCTGGAGCCTGATAATAATGAATTACAATAATCCAGTCTGGATGTAACAAAGGCGTGGACTACTTTTTCGGCATCCTTTTGAGAAAGGACATGTCTGATTTTGGAGATATTATGCAAGTGGAAAAAGGCGGTCCTAGAAATTTGTTTTAAGTGTGAATTAAAGGATAAATCAGGATCGAAGATCACTCCCAAGTTCCTGACTGTTTCATTGGAAGCAAGGGCAATGTCGTCTAGCTCAGCTATATCGTTAGATAATGTATCTCTAAGGTGTTTAGGGCCAAGTATTAGAACCTCTGTTTTATCTGAGTTTAATAAGAGAAAATTGCGGGTCATCCAGGTTTTTATGTCCTTGAGACATGCTTGGAGTTTAGTTATTTGATTACTTTGTTCAGGTTTTATTGACAAGTATAACTGGGTGTCATCCGCATAGCAGTGGAAATTTACCGAGTGTGTCCTGATAATGTTTCCGAGTGGAAGCATATATAATGAGAATAAAATTGGGCCGAGCACAGAGCCCTGTGGAACACCATGGTTAACTTTGGTGCGCACAGATGACTCATCATTAATTTGCACGAATTGGGAGCGATCACAGAAATAGGATTTAAACCAGTTTAGGGTGGTTCCTTTAATGCTAATTAACTGTTCTAGTCTCTGTAGTAAAATGTTGTGGTCAATTGTGTCGAATGCTGCACTAAGATCTAACAGAACAAGGACAGACACAAATCCCTGATCTGAAGCTATTAGAAGGTCATTAGTGACTTTTACCAAGGCTGTCTCTGTGCTATGATTGGCTCTAAACCCCGAATGAAAGTCTTCATATATATTATTTTCCTGGAGAAACTCACACAGCTGATTGGCTACAACTTTTTCTAGGATTTTAGACAGAAAGGGGAGGTTAGATATTGGTCTGTAATTGGCTAAAACCTCTGGGTCTAGGGTGGGTTTTTTGAGAAGGGGTTTGATTACAGCTATTTTAAAAGACTGTGGTACATATCCTGATGATAATGACAGATTTATTGTGTTCAGAATTTCTTTAAGTCATTTTGTAGGAATGGGATCTAAGATACAAGTTGTTGGTTTAGAACATGAGATTAGTTTGGTCAGCTGATCAAGGGTGATCAGAGAGAAGCTGTCTAAATAATTGGTAGGATTCTTAGCCGTTTCTGAGATTTCAGTGCCAATTGAGGGCAGGAGATGTTTGATTTGATTTCTAATAGTTAGAATTTTATTATTAAAGAAGGTCATAAAGATATTGCTATTTAGGGATCGAGGAATACTGGGTTCGGTGGAGGTGTGACTCTCTGTCAGCCTGGCTACAGTGCTGAAAAGAAACCTGGGGTTGTTTTTATTCTCTTCTATTAGTTTCGAATAGTAGGCAGCTCTTGCTTTGTGGAGGGCCTTCTTATATGCTTTAACACTATTCTTCCAGTCTAGGAGATGTTCAACACGGTTGCTGGAGCACCACTTCTTTTCTAATTTTCTTGATAATTGTTTTAACTCATGTGTCTTGGAATTATACCACGGAGCTAATTTATTATGTTTTATATGTTTCTTTTTTAGAGGCGCTATTGAGTCTAGTGTTAATCGTAATGAGTCTACAGAGCTATCGACGAGATGGTCAATCTTAGTGGAGCTAAGGTTTTTAATGAATTTGTTGTTTATATTGACGGATAATACGGGTTTAAATGTAATCGGAATTATTTCCTTAAATTTAGCTACAGCACTATCAGGTAAACATCTAGAAAATGAGTTTATTATTAGTGGCATATATTCTGATAGTGAAAAATCGAAGGTTATTAAATTATGGTCTGATAGAATTGGATTGCGCGGAAGTACTGTAAGATGTTCAATTTTGACACCGTATGATAATATAAGGTCAAGTGTGTGGTTACAACAATGAGTAGGTTGGTGTACACACTGACTGAAACCAATTGAGTCTAATATCGAAATAAATGCTACTCTAAGGCTATCTTTATTATTGTCAACATGAATATTAAAGTCACCAACAATAATAATTTTATCGGTCTTTAGGACTAGGTTTGATAAAAACTCAGGGAATTCCGTTAAAAATTCAGTATAATCCCCAGGAGCACGGTAAACTACAGCAAATATGATTGGCTGTTGGTGTTTCTTAGATTGGCGTGGAAGACTAAGAACAAGACATTCAAATGAGTTGTAGCTTAGTTTAGGTTTAGGATTAATTGATAGACTGGAGTTAAAAATAGCAGCAACTCCACCTCCTCGACCAAAGTCTCTGGGAACGTGTGAATTTACATGACTGGGGGGAGTAGATTCATTTAGGCTGACATATTCATCAGGATGCAGCCACGTCTCAGTGAGGGACAATAAATCAATGTTGTGATCTGAGACTAGTTCATTAACTAAAATAGCCTTTGATGATAATGATCTTATGTTTAAAAGACCACATTTAAAAGTCTTTGTTTCCTGAGTTGTTGCAGAGGTTGTGCTAATTTGTATTAGATTTTTGTGTGGAATTCTCCCTCTGTTATTGTTTGATTTAAATAATTTATTGGGACAGTGGACAGACACAATCTCTATAGGTTTGTGGTTGTGTGACTGATCCAGAGGGAGCGCAGAGAAGTGTTTAGCACTGCAGCTCTGCTTCCTGGTCCCAACTCTGGGTTGTCATGTAATAGACTGAGTAATATTCCTAGATAAGAGAGATGCCCCATCCCAAGTGGGATGAACGCTGTCTCTCCTAACAAGACCAGGTTTCCTCCAAAAAGTTTGCCAATTATCTACAAAGCCCACATCATTTACAGGACACCACCTCGACAGCCAGCGGTTAAAAGACAACATGCGGCTAAACATGTCATCACCTGTTGCGTTAGGGAGAGGGCCAGAGAAAATTACTGTGTCCAACATCGTTTTTGCAAAAGCACACACCGACTCAACATTAACTTTAGTGACTTCCGACATGCGAAGCCGGGAGTCGTTGCTGCCGACGTGAATTACGATCTTACTGTATTTACGTTTAGTTTTAGCCAGCAGCTTTAGTTTAGACTCTGGCCCCTGGGATGCAATTGACTATGGTCGCTGGTGTCGCTAACATGCACTATGCACCTTCAGTGTATCTTAGCACCCCCATTTTCTCCTGTTTTACATGGGTAACTACAGTTATTGTGTATTGGCCTGTGAGTGCTGCCAAAACACAGGTGTTATGTACTCTGTGCTGAATGCATCCTGTGTGGCTGCAGAGCTGCTGCTGTGCTCACACGCTGCTTTCAGTATGCAGCCTGTGTAGACATTGTGTTAGGGTGTGTTTCAGTTGTTTTCGCAGTAGCTAAGCCATGCTAGTAAGATTTGCCTGGTTCATACTGAGTAGCATCTATAGTGTGGCAAATATCATAGGCTAAAGCCAGACAAGCACCCTGTGTGTCCAAATGCACAATTTGGGCGCGCTGTGTCTTCCACTTGAACTGTGACACTGTAACACAGCAGGCAACAAAAAGCTGCTGTGCATCCAACATGCCGACTCATTTGTGGTGGCACTGACCAATTGTGACTATAATTAGCAGTATTATAAAACAGATTGAGGGGGATTGAAATCAGTCATCCTGACACATTTAGGCCCATTTAGGACAACAGCCAATACCATGTCAGGGTTTCTCACTGCCTATGTGTAACCATGCTGACACACAAGACTGAGGGCTGCTGTAATCTATCTAATAATTCCACAAATCTCAAAGTTGTGTTGTAGATTACTACAACAGAGCATTCATGAAAACGGGCACTTTCACAATAATGTCAACAAAAACCGACTCTCCAGTTCAGGGTTCTGCGTTCTGAGTCAAGCTTCACCAAACTTTGAATAATCAGGTGAACAGTTCTTTTTGCAGCAGCTGTGGCACAGCTTCAGGGTTCGGTGGACTGGTCTGTTCTTTTTTTCTCTTACTGCAGGTCACGTTTACAGCTACACAAAGAAATCCTCAACCGGCATCACCACAGACCAAGAAAACAACCCATCCCATAGACAGGTTTAGAACAGGCACTGCACTTGGGTTCCCAAGTGGAATCAAATCCAATATGCCAAAGTATTGCTGTTTGGGAAAATAAATAGAAAGAAATATTATCTTCTGTCTTTCATCCGCTGTACTAAAAACACAAGGCACCAAACTCCTTTACTCAAACCTCAAACTGAATGCAGATTGAAGTAGTCGTATCATTCAGTCATGAAGACGTATGTCAAAGTACATTGCTGAGATTTATTGTCAGAAGTGTAAAATACTTCAAACGTCTTGTTCATGCTTTGATTCTGTGCTACTTGTACATCTAGAGTTATTTAGTTGATCGATTCGTGACTCCAACCATGTTGCCTCAGTGGAATCTCTGCCTCTCCACCTCTCTGTTTCCCACCTCTCCACCTCTGTGCTGCTTCTTATTAAACAGGCTGTTGCATGACTCAGAGCACATTGTTAGAGCGAGGGTGGTGCTATTTTTTACCAGGATGACGTTCCTCACCCATATAAATCATTAAACCACGATAGAGACTCAGTGCCTCCCTCTATACTCTCTCTCTTTTTCTCTTCCTCCTTTTCCCTTCTCTCACCTGCTTCCATTCATCTTTTCCTCCATCTCTCCCTCCACCTCCACGTCTCTAGTCTAGACAGAGAGAGAGTTAAATGTAGGATGGATAGGCAGTAGTGGTTAGAAAAAGAGAGAGGGGGGAGATTGGAGTTGGAACTGACGGTATTTTCAGGACCTGAATGCAGCTTCAAACAGGATTAGAACAGGCTGAGATTACGTTCAATAAATAAACTCTAAATGAGAATAGTCACAGCTCACACACACTGATGTGCACACTGGAAGAAAATAAAACATGAGTGATTGTTAAAGTCTTCAGGTTACACACATTTAGACACTGTTCAGGCATCACAGTATCCATACTTAAAAGTCTGTGACCCAAATACTGTAAAGTTCTTATACACCCATTGTTCTGACACACACACACACACAGGCTGTGTGCCAAAGACCCAGTGGCAATCGGTGGGTCCTCCCTACCAAGCCCTCCAGTGTTATGAGTCACTGTTCAGGTTAGTAACACCTGCACTTTTCCTTCACAATATGTTATGTTAGGTGTGTTGTTAAAATAAAGGACTCTGGTTTTTTTATTGCCGTCACTCACATGTGTATCTGTCATACACCAGATCAGCTCTGGTTCTTCAACTGTAGTTCTGCTCAGGAATTTTGTAACCTTGGTGCTACTCAGTGAATCCGCCTGTGCTTCCACCAGTTTTAAGTACAAGCACTGTAATCAAGGACATGTTGTGAATGAAGGATTATCTATGAGCATTTACAGTATATTGTCGCAGATATTTATCAAATTTTCTTGGATCCATGCATTACAATATTGCAGATTATCACCAAAATCTGCAAACATATACTCAATAAGACAATTTTGTTAATACATAAATAGGACTCCTGCTGGTGGCAATTAGGATTTGTTAAGCATATATAATTCACAAATCAATATAGGGGTGCCAAGGGGTGTTAAAAGGATTTTGTCTGTCTGTAGCCTAATCATTAAAGAATGATATACAAGCAGCGAGTCAGTAGCTGTTCCTCTTCTGTTTCCTCTGCTGAGATTCTAGCTATAGGTGTCAGACGTCAACTGCTTTCTGTAAGCAAAGGAAAAATAGAAATAAAATGTCTATTAAAAAAATGATCTTGATGTCAGGCTGCTCAGTGTTTGTTTGTGGACATGCTACCAAATCTTGGCAGTTTCTCAATTGTTTCAATTCAGCATTAGAATTTTCTTTATTTTTGTCCACTTATAAATTGTCAAATGTAGCATTTTTTCTATAATAAGAATGACCTTTTCTTTAAAGTGTATTATGTGTACACGGAATGGATTCTGTGTGTGTGTGTGTGTGTGTGTGTGTGTGTGTGTGTGTGTGTGTGTGTGTTTCTGTGTTGATGCTCTTCCACCTGTATTAATCCATGTGTTGTTTTCCCAGCGTTATTCACACACGGAAATTCTGACATCTGTTCAATAAGCTGTCAGCACAATCAACTTCAATATGTTTGGACTTTGATGAGCAACACAGCACAGACAGAGGCAGCTGTTTATCTGACGCAGCCACTGAAATATTCACTTGTAGTCCACTCCTAAGTCAACGTGCAGAAATATGATGTGGCTGCAGCTTTTCTGAAAGTAAACAGGGTCAGATTTTTCGATTCATTTCATTCAATGTCCATTTCTGATCCATTTTTTGTTGGAATATAATATCCTTCATAAGTTATGATAGAGATATTATGAGAAAAAAATACTTACTAGACAAAAAGTATCCTCGTAATATATGACATTACTCTACTTTTTTTTTAAATATGGCCCAACTTCTCCGTCGTAATTTATCGTCCATCAGCTCCACAGGATTATTTGGGGCTCTGAATATTTTGCTAATTTATGGAGTTTGATAAATCCATGTTTTGCTAATGTAATTGGGCAAAGTAACAGATATGAGCTGCACACTAAACATCTTTGCACAGGCTGATCCAAAGACAACATTACCAGTCTCATAAATTCTTAAATTCAAGAGGACATCTTCTATAAAAACTACAGAGCACAAGGGGAAAAAAAGCCCAAATATATCTGAGCCAACATGGGACTGAATCCATCCTCCCAAATGGACAATCTGTGTAATCTCATTATTTCAGCTGGGGTGAAAATGTGAAGAGGCCACATTTAGACACTTAGCATGCCCCTGTGTGCCTTCAGAGAGGATCCAGCTCAGCAGGATCAGCAAGACAACTGTGTGTCAGATAACAACTCCAAACAAGAGTTACATGTGTAACTACAGCCCTGTGAATTCTGGATTAGCACTGGGTATGTAAAACATGTGACTCCACTCTCTCACAAGCAGGAAGAAGAGAGTAGAAAGTTACACATTATCAAAAGAAGAAATTTGCTTTTATGTAATTTTTTGTGTTGTTTGGTCGGTTGCGGGAGGTTGCGTTATGTGGTTGGTTGGTTGTTTTGGGTGCGAAACAGCAATAACTCTTGCAATGTAAGAGACCACTAAAACAAGAGTTGTAATAATTTCAGCAAAGGCTAACCACATAGGACAGAGGATGGTGTGTTTGTTGTCGCAATTAGTCTTGAACTTTCAGCAAGTGTTAAATGACACCAGAGCCTATAATAACAGGGACGTTTTTTAATTTCAACCATGATCTTCATCGAACCTGAAACCAGTGGATTTTGTATCTAAACCTGAGCAAACCTGTAAACCTGTCAGATATGGAAAGGGGTTATATATTTGAAATAGCGATGTAGTTCTCTTCATATTGCCATCAGGTGAGAAAGTCATTGTATATGTAATTCTGGATGACATGGACCAATGATGTATTTTCTTATATAATGTGAAGGACTTGCTAGAGTTGGACCAGAATCACGATAAAAAAAAGTAATAAATAGAATTTACAAAATTAAAAACATGCATTTACTGTTAACTTTCTCTTAATACTAAAAACATATTTACTCATAGATGTCAACTTGAAACTGCTGAGTCTTGAGAAACCATCAACCTATATGGATTTATTATTCAGACCAAAAATATTCAAAGAAGGCCCAGGGTCATAATTAGCTGGTCATTAATTAGTGATAATGCACAATTTGCTGTGAAAAGAAATATCCCCCCCAACAGTAGTGAATGGTTTATTACCACAGATATATATTTGCATTTACAGCATGAGAAAATCCCTCCAGTGGTTTTGGGGGTTATTTTACTAGCAGAAATGTCTTTAGTTTTGTTTAGTGCATAAGCTGAGGTAGATGCAACACTGTGGTTAGTTCAAAGATGCAGTTCTCCATTACTCAGAAAATAAAAGTTCAGAATGTGTCCACTGGCCAATCAGCTAAAGGATTTGCTGTAGCAGTGTATTCATGAATACAAAATGATTATAATTACTAGCATTCTGTGTTGTGAGTAGAATGTTGCAGAAAATTCGCATCAGGCTTTAATGAGCCACTGCATGATTCATTCTGCTTGATGTAGCGCTCCTACACAAACTGATAATAACATTCACTGCTTGTTATATTTCAAAAGTAGTCGCTCACTGACAGTGCAGCACATATTACCGCCCTGGTACACACCATCACTCGTACAACTCACTACATCCATGAGTGTGAAAACAGGCAGTGTAGGCTGCTGAATAGCACCAGGTCACATTTCTAATTGAGGAAACAAAGAGATTGATGCTTATTTTTACACATTACAAACACACCCATGCAATATTGAATACTGGACATGAGAGTCTAGTTTGGAGGTAATTGCAATCAGACACACAAACAGTGAGGGACTCACACGTATCTGACATTTCAGAAACTGGCCTTTCAGACTCTGAATATACAAAGTGGAATGTGTGTTTAACAGTGTACTAAATTTGAGTTGTAATATACGGCATTAATAAGTGTCAGTGTATAGAGCTAGCAGAGCCTGTGGCCTGTGGTTTTACTATTCATTCAGAATGAGAAAACAGGCTTCAAAGGTTACAGTCAGACAGGGGAAGTCATATCAGTTTTATTATGCGTTCGGAGCCATATTAATGACTTTTTCTGTGAATGTGGGTGGGCACCATCTGACTCTCTCAGCTTTTATTTTAGCAGAGCCACTTTTCAGAATTTTCAACAGACGTAAAAAAACAGTGAGTGAGTTCAGCAGCTCAGGCACGAACAGTAGTTTTCATGGCTTTAGGGAACAAAGCAGCTCTCTCCAACATCAACTTCAGTCGCTCATCTGGTGGGTTTTGGCCTCTTGCATGTGGTACAGTAACGCTTAAATCACATCCAGAAGCAACCTTCAATGTCATAACTGTAAGTTTGATTCTCCATTCAGTGAGGTGAGGTATTGATCCTAATAACAGTTATTGACAAATGATTGTGGAATATGCACTGCCTAGTGGGAATTGAAATTTGGCACAGGACACAGTGTGTTTAATGATAAACCCGATTCTCATTCTAAAAGTCATGCCGTTAGAATGCTTTTATTCCCTTTTGCTGGACTCATACCTAGATAAAGGCTTGACGTTTGGTGCCGGCACAATCCTAATAATAATCATATTAATAATAATAACTTGATTTGTATAGTACTTTCACTAAACAAGGTCACAAAGGGCTTCACAAAATCCATAGGCAAAAAAGAATTAACTAAAATAAAAAAAAGTATTCAATTCAGTTGAATTTTGAGCTGTGTCACCATCACATTTAATCTCTGTGAACAACACATGGATGAATACAGGTGGAAGAGCATCAACACACACACACACACACACACACACACACACACAGAATCCATTCCATGTACACATAATACACTTTAAAGAAAAGAAAAGGACTGGGAACGACAACAATCCCAGTATCATGCCTGGGACACACTTTCAAGCTAACATGCCATTTTAGTTATTAACACAATGCTAAAGAGAAGTACTAAGTAAAATCCACCCCTCTGTATGCACACAGAGTTCACCGGCTTCCTCCTCTTTTACATTAACGGGATTTGATTGGCTAGCTCCTGGGCTTGTTTGAACACAATTTGATTGGCTAGTGCTTCCATGCCACTTGAAAAGTTGAGCTCTGCCGTACACGATGCAATGCAACCACAATGCATGTCGGCAACACATGGTGTCAACCCCATTCAAAGTTAAAGAGCAGTATTTTGGTTGATGCATCTAACGTGAGTCCACCGTCCCATCAGTTCAGTCAGGACCACTCTTGTCAAAGAAATCTCGATTTGTTGGCTCTCAGCCAATGGAAGGCCAGAGGTTAAACTCCAGCAGCGGTTAACAACCGCGGGGGTCCACAAAGTAACTCTGGGTGTGTTCCAGAGAAAAACTCTACTCAGGCTTCTAAAATCCCAGGTAGGCCTCACCATTGTCCTTTGTCTGGCTTCGATCGCAACATGAGAGACAGAGAGAGCACTGCTATCCGTCCTTTCATGTGCCTACATGAAAAAGCTTAAGACAGGGAGAGCAGCAGCAAGACCCCTAAAGGGAACAGAACAGAGCAGGCATCAATGCCAACGGAAATGACACTGAATGAATCAAACACAGTATGAAAAAAGGGGAAGCTGGTGTGGAGGTGGGTTACAAAACGGCTTGCAGAGGAAGCAGGAGGGGTAGGCAGACTGTAGCAGCTTAAATAAGGCACCTTGTTTGAGCTTTGCCAACGACTGTGTTGGCAAAGGGAGTCAGCTGAGCCATCAGCTGCTGTAGCTGTCAGGTTAGCTGAGCTTGACTTTGTGGCCTGTCTGAACTAATGCTGTGCTCAATTAGTTTAACTTCTTTACACAATGAAGGTGCACAATTTTAAAGTAGCATTTCATTCGAAATCTCTGAGTTATGTTCAGAAATTGGCCAATATGGTTGTAGCCTGTAATCTAAAAGTATATTTGTAGAGCTGCATGATCATATTACTGGTAACCTTTATAGCTCTAGAAAGTCATCTGTTCAAATAAAAACAAGAAAAAACCAAGACTCAACCATTAGACATACCATTACTCTTATAATTATCAAAGCTCACTGTCATTTAGTCAAAACAGTCAGACTTTTGCAGCACAGCTGTTTTCTCTTTTGAGGCAGTCTACCAACAGTCCTACTAATCCTTCTGTCAAACAAGCTGTGCAACATGCAGTAAGTTCCTTGTAGACTTATTGTTATAGGTGAGTCTATGCCAGCATCATAGACACTACACTCTTAATTATATCAACGTTTCACAGTAGTAGTTTTCACGATTTCTGCCTTAACCCTCTGAGATAAAATTTATATGAACTATCAAAGCTATGAAAATAATGAGACAGGGAAAAAAACAAGACTCAACAGTAAGTGAGTCTCTTGGAATGTATCCTGTGTAATTTGTCCAGTAATAATAATAAAAAAAAATCTTCTTTTGAAACTAGCAGAACAGGAAACTCTTTATTTGAGTAAAGAAACAGGGACTTTATCTAAACTGGCAGCGAAAGACCAACTCTCCATTATCTTAAATTCTCTTACTTCACCTCATTGTTTCTGCTCAATTTTACACGTCTCTATCCTCTTTTCTCATCTTTCTTCTTTCAATCTTTCCTTTCGTCTAACTCTCTCTCACATATTCTCTTTTACACACTGAAGGAGAATGACATGGACACCAGTAAGGATCTGACTCCTCATCTTTCTCGTCCTTTCTCTCCTCACCTTTTGTCTGTCCCTTTCACCCTTTCCAGTTTACACTCCATCCTAATTTCCTCCCCTCTGTGTTATCCCCCTTTCTCCTCGTCTAACCCCTCTTCCATCTCATCTATCTCTTGCTGAGTGCCTGCGTCAGAGCAGATAAATGTTGGACAGATGTTATGTAGAAGTCTCGCCCTGGGTGGCACAACTAAATAAGAGTGTGTGTATTCGCCTCTGTGTGCTTGCCGCCCTGGGTGGCTTCAACTAAATAAGAGAAGAAAAAAAACGCCTCAAGTTGTTTCCAATATATGCCCCCCTGCCAGCCTCAGCTAAGTGTGTGTTTGTATGTGTGTTTGTGTGTGTGTGTGTGTGTTATTGAGAGGATGTTTTACTTGTAAGTTGCTGCTCTGTAGCAGTGTGACGCTCCGATTAAAAAAGGCTTTACCATCTGTCTACAGATCCATTCAGAAGGTTTTCAGACCTCACCATTTCACAGTCGTTGCCCCAAGGACGAAGTGAAAACATTTGATTCAGAACATTGTATTCAGACCCTTAACTCAAGCATCTGTGGTAGCGATTACAACCTTGTGTCTTTTGGAGTATGACACAACAAGCAATACACATCTAGATTTGGGGATTTTCTCTCATTCTTCTCTGCAGATCCTCTCAAATATCTGTCAGGTTGAATGAAGACAGTAGCTGCCATTTTCTGTTCTCTCCAGAGATGCTCCATCTGAAGTCCTGAACACTCTGGACCTGGTTTTCATCAAAGACGCCACTGTACTTTGCTACATTCAGTTTCCCTCACATTACAATGCGGCCACCACCATGCTTCACTGTTGGGATGATGCTATACATGTGATGAGTGGTCCCTGGTTTCCTCTACACGTGATGCTCAGAATGAGGACAGACATTTCGATTTTAGTTAAATCAGACCAGATAATAATGCTTGTCACAGTGAAAAAGTGCTTTTTTGAAAGTCTTTTTCTTCTGTTGGGTCACTCTGGCATAAAGGTGTAGTGCTGTAGTGATGGTTGTGTTCTCAACAGATCTCTGGAGCAGTTAGTCAATCAGGTATAAATCCAGCTCAGGCTCACGTTGTGACATGTGCCCTTCTGATGATGTATTATAATGTAATCCTCCTCTTCCTCAATGACCAATTATCTATTTTTAACATGTTGCCCCTATAGCAGGCATTTAACCTTTGACATTCTAGCTTCTATTGACCATCCCCAGTCACTGCCCTGCACAGGAAGCTAAAAATGCTGCTGGGATCAGTTGCTGAAATGTTCACTGGATCCTTTCAGGATCAGCACCAGGTCAAATTCTAGAGTGCAGCAGTTTCTTTAACACAGATAAAGAGCTAAGCATGCACACTCCTTTTAATTAACTATTGTAGAGCATGATTAGTCGGGCAATTGTAGTTATGGTGACATGAACGATTACAATGATGGCCGTGTTAATGGGAGTAGTATTAGGCCAGTAAATGAGGAAGGAGCTTGGCGCTAAATATTACCATAAGAGGAAGCAAGTGGATGTTTTTAATAAAAAAAATTTAAATAAAAACATGGCTCTGAGCAAAACACGGTTTGTTCATCTATTCTAACCTGATGCTCCAGACACAGTATTGCAGGCTCTGTTTTTGACATATTCATTGACACTCCATGTTTTGTCTCCTCTGACCTATTGTGTATTCGCTCTGTGATCCCGGACCTCAGGAACTAATAACCAAGCTTTCTTTCTGTTGTATGTACTGTAGAGCTGCAGGTTCAAGAGAAATTACCTGTGCATGCACCCTAAATGGAAAATCCCAAAACACACCCACAGGTACAATAATGTGGGAAAGACATTAACATCAAAAGTTGCCAATTTCATGTTTGTTTCTGCTCGAACATTTCAGATTGATATTATTTAAAACCCTAAATACCTTCATACAATCTAATCAAAGAGAGAGTAACTTTAACAGCTTTAAAGAAGTTAGACTTTTCCATACTTTCCCAGTTCAAAGAGTCTGGATTTGATGCCAGGGAGCATCTTATTTTCTTGGGATATTATGCACCACTGTATCAATACCTTTTTGAAATTCACTCCAGGAGCATTTGGAGATATGGCCTTCACACCGCCTTGATATTCAGCCAGTAATGCAAAACACCGCTGTTTGATTGATGAACGCTGGACAGTGTGTGTTAGCCTACCTATTTTTCCTGTCTGCGCTCCTGCCATCACTGCAGTGCACTGAAAAATAAGCTGTTGTGTTTGGGGCGAAAGTGACTGACAGCAGGCAGCAAACAGCCAGACAGCAGCTGAAATGTGATTCACTGGGATCAACAGAGTCTGCCTCTGCTGCTGTAATGTGCTCCGTTCCACACTGTCATAGAGTGACGGCTGCACTGAGTTACCGGCTGAAGGACTGGCTGACAGATTACCTGACCCCACGATATTCAACTTTACTTTTCTTTCTTTCTTTCTCTCCATATAAACCACTTTTAGGCAGTCTATATGGTGAACTGTGTTAAGTAATAATGGAAAAGGACTTCAGGGCAATCACGCTTAATTTTGTAAAGAAAATTCCCACTTTGGCCCAACTAACAAAAAAATCGGTTAATAAATACCCACACACACTAGGAAGGACACACACACAAACATGGCCACACTACACAAACACAGTGTAGTATATGTGATTTCATTTCATTCAGAGCTCTCAGTTGCTTAGACAAATAGAATTTCTAATGTGCACATGAGTGGACACACACACACCACACATGTGTTAATTGGCAGTATGGTCAGGGCTATTATGAGTTAATTACTTTCTTTAACCTGATACAGTCTTGACCAAAGGGAGAATTAACCACAAACTTGTGTGCAAGGGTGTGTGTGTGTGTGCAAGCTATTGGATCTAAGGCAGAAACTGTTAGCGTTTGCACATCTATGTGTGTTTCTCCCTTGACACAGAAGCGTTGACCCCTATTAAATTGTATTAATAGGCAAGCTAAATGTTCAGCATGGAAATCTAAGAGCTTAGAGCCAAGATAAGACTGTGTAAGTGTGTGTATAAGTGTGTGTGTATGGACATACTTGCACAAGCAGAGTTATCTGGGCTGGCTTCAGGCTTAATGCAGATTTACTTGTCCAGAATTTGCTAATCGTTTCTCTTTCACATTACCTGTATCCGGCCATTGTCATGTCCGGAGAGTCATCATGCAACACATCCCAGTAGAACATCACCTGGCACTGTTGAACTACGACAGCTGACAATGTCCTAATATGTGTTTTTTTCCATTTTACCTCGAAGACAAACACCCTGTATGAGCCTGAACTCATCTTACAAAACACCTCTCATATTTTGCAGCACTCGTAAGGTTCATTATGTTATTCTGAGCTTACCAATTAAAATGTGTCCAAAGCAGGATCCAGCAACACAAAACGTCCTGTTCATTTTCTTGAGGTATTTGGCAGCGAGGTCTAATGTCAGACACATTTTGTGTTAACCCTGTGGTGGTTTACCAACAACCTATTGATTCTAACTAACAGTATGTTTGATTTGTTATTTCTTGTGAATTCTAACACAGTAAACAAAGACCGTGAACATGGTTAACATTGTATCTGTTAGCATCGTCACTGTGAGCATGTTGCCATACAAGCCATAGCATGTTTACCATGCAGGAAGCAAATGTGGGTGATATTATTATTGTTTCCAAACTTCTCCAGACTTTCTGTCCATCCAGACTAAAAATCTGTCCCAGAGTTTTCAAACTAAAACAGGGTGTGTTTCCAAAGTTGTCAGTTTTAGGCACTTGAAAACTCCCCAGGACTGTGGGCAGCACTGGTAAGAGTAACAGTGATGTGTTTTGGAACAAAAAATGTAGTAAGATGGGTTTAGTTTTTATCTCCAGGATTCAAAACAAATATTTAACAGCCAAGCACATTACACAGGTGTATAGTATCACATACAGCTCTGCTCTTCAACTCTTACTCAAAGAGTAAGAGTCCATGCACTGCCCTTGAATCGCTGTATGGCTCCAGGCTGATTTGGCTGATAAGCCAGCCACCAGCAACCTTTTGGATATTAATCAGGCTGTGGGTCAACATGAGCCATGGCTCTTTCCAAAACTTCAGACAGGGAGTAAACATGAGTCACATGATTTGAAAACTAAGCAGCAAAGTTGGTGTGGCGACGTGTGAGTAAGTTCAAGGGTATCAGCTGATATAAAACAGCAACCGGGTGACAGTCACAGTAACTAAGATTAGTGGTTTTGGCCGATATGACATGTTGGTCAGTTGGTCGTTCCACCACTTTGATCAAAACTGAAATACACAACTTTACATTTATGACTCCAATGTGACAGCTGCTTGTGGTCTGAGGGGTTAAATGAGTTATGTTGTTGGTAAAGTAAAAGAAAAGTCAGTGTTCATTCATTGTTCATGTTAGTTCATTGTAGAGCGAGCACAGCAGAATACATAAAGACACATTGTGACTCACTTCACTGTGTTAAACTGACATATTGTCTGTGGCTTGATTTATTCATACCGTTTAGTAAAGCATCTCTTTCATATCATGTATGTGCTCCAGCAAAAATGATGTTATGAGAGCAGCACAAGAAGCACGTGTGTTAGGCAATGTGGAATGTGTCGACATTGTGGATGTGACTGTGAACAAACTGTGAGAAGAATATTTGGATTCAGTTTTCTTACATCCTTCTTGCATCACTTCTTTGTTTTCTAATTCTCACCCAGACAGACGCAGGGCTTTTGTTTCTGCAGTTACCACCTAATCTGCCAGACAGATACCTTTCCTACTTCAATGGAAAGTCTAATTTCACTCTTTGCACTGTTGACCTCTACTTTCTTTCCAATCAAAACAAGTTACATTTTGATTTCAGCTTTTCAAAGTTTCAAATGAATCCTTTCATCTGAATGACAAATAACTAAAAGACAGGATGCTCTAATCTAAAATCATTCATCGCAATTTAACTGAAATGGCACTCAGTAGGAAATCCAATCAAGATTATTCCCTCAGAAAATGGTTAACATGTTTAAAAAAACGCCTTATTTACACAATGTTAAAGAAAATGGAAAATAATTCCTGGATCCACCCTTATCCAGATCCATATACAAATTTAATAGATTCTCGTATGACCCATACCACATCCTTTCACCAAGATTTGAGAGATTCAATTCATTTGTTTTTGTGTAATCTTGCTTACAAACCAGCCAACAAAAAAACATACAGTGGAAAAGAGACCATCTCCCTGGTAGAGGTAATGAAATAAAGTATTTATGCTCCATGAAAAGCCAAAATATGTTCCATGTGGTTTTAATGGTAATTTTTGCTCTAGGCTCATTTCTGTAAGTAAAGAACTGTTGTAACCTCCAGTCTAGTTTAAAATTATGACATAGAAGATAAAATATGCAATTTTTACACAACTTACACAAAGTCTAAAATATCTAATTGAATTGACTTGAATTGAATGTCAAGATGGCTTTATTTTAAAAACTGTGCTCGTAACATGTGTGTTACACCCTGCTTTACAGAAAATATGGGTCACTAAACCGGATAATACAAAATTATAGTAACAACAAAAGTAGTCCTAGTAAAATCTCTAGCAGGGATGGGGAATATGCTTATGTATGTGTACGTGTGTATTTGTTTCCCTCTCCTTGTGAGCTGAACATCTTTGTTATCTGTTCCCCTGGTGGTGATGGAGACACATTGTTGCCAAGTGATCGTTCAGGCCCCCTCCACCTCCCTAATCTGCCATATGTTCAGTTTGGCATATCTGCTAATATTTGATAGCTCTGGGCCACCTCAAAGACACACACACACAGGCTCACACATACACACACACACACACACAAACACACACACACACACACACACACAGATTTGCAATATGCTCCATTTGGCAGTTTGCCTCATAATTGGTACCTTTTATACTTGTCCACTTGTGCACAGACCCATGCAGACAGTCATTTGCAATATGATGCTTATTAGGACTCCTGTGTATTCCATTCATAAAATATCATACAACCCACAAAAATCCAAATCTAAAATCTTACAATCTTTAAGCTAAACAAAACTCTAGTTACATTTTTCCACAGTCGTTGGGAGGACATTTGGTCTCTTTTGCTAAAAGACAATCGGACAAACACAGTTGGTAGTGTGTGCGAGCCGGGCCGAGACAGACAGGTGTAGTACGCCATATGTTGACTTGGTGAAAAGGTCAGGCCTCTCGTGGTCTCATTATAATATCCAGGTCGGTTTTCAAGTCATGCTGTAGCAGGTTGAAAACTCAACTGTATCACAGTGTAATTTCACTCCAATAGACTTTTGTTTTAAAGAGACAGAGAGACAAGACAGAGACTGCTCTACAGCAAGCATACAAGGGACAGATTTTAAAGTGTGTGTGTGTGTGTGTGTCGTGTATATCTCAGTGACAGGACCGATAAAGCAGGCTCTCACAGCTGAATCAGCATGTCCCTATATCACACAATCATGTTCATTCCCACAAACACATAGACACACCACAGCTCAGGCTGACTTGTGTGTTTGTGTGTGTTTGTGTGTGTCTGTGTGTGATCTTAAAATGAAGTCGGTATGTACCGCTACTCAAACAATATTTATTTCCACAACAACTTTAATGATATTATTCTTATCAGGAGAAGTTAAGTGGAAAAACAAATCCATTTATGGTTTTGCCAGGGACTGTCTGGTTCCTATTAGCTGAGTTTAGTTTGGCAGAGGTTAGCTGTGTCTTGGTCTGGTTTGGTTTGGATCTTCTCTTATTTGCCAAACCAAACTAGCCAACAGCAGTGTTTGGAAATAATGAGCATGCGTTGCGCAGAAGCAGCCGCCAGCAGCCAGACCGCTGATAGTTTGTTAATACTGTTTTTTCCCAGCATTTCTTCACTTTTTTTGTTTGCGTGCTAGACGTTGTGTTCAAAGCTTTTTATAAACAGTCTATGGTGCAGAGTGAAGTTAGAAAACGTGTTCATCCTACCTGATTTATTTGCAGTGAAGATTATAAAGTCAATGTTTTTTTTTTATGAAATGAAACTGAATTTGCTTTACATGTCTGGCTTATATCTAATTTTGAATGATGTACTCAGACAGTTTTTATTTTTTTCATACAAATTCAGAGGTCCGTGAAGCAACTGATAAATCTTCAGACCCAAGTTCATAGCTTTTCACAATAAAAGCTCTGTAATTAAGCTCAATATAAACAACAAAACAAACATTGTGCTTTTACTTTGAAGACAAACAGGATGTGATCCTATGAACGTCACTGCCATGAAGGAGCTCAGCACCCGTCACTGAATGAATGTCTTTGTCAGTCTAAACAGGTGGAAGAACAAAATGTGATTATGAAAATGATCTGGGGGGACAGATATTATAGACAGCAGGCTACTAACTGCAGCTGTAGTTTAATCCAGGAAAACATGTTCTACTCAGCCCACAGACTGAAGACCCACTGCCCCGCCCCCACTGACTGCTCCAGAGCGCTGCTCGTCTGTTCATTCACATTTTATTTATATAGAATATATCACAGGCCCCAAACCGAAGTCAACACTGCACTTGAGCAATTTACAATACACTGGCCAAGTGTGAAGATGGGCAGTTTGCAAGAAATGTGTTTTACAAACAAACATTCAGACGTTTGTAGAATAAGTAGGTAGATGTTTTGTCAGTTAAATCAGAGTGAATTGAATGAGACATGATTTGAATGACCATTATCTGAATAGCTTGTGTTGGGGTTTTGTCCATCTTGTGGACGAGTTTGGCTCAGTTACACTCTGGTCAGGTTTGGCCTGGCTGGAGAAACTACTGAGACAAGTCATGAGCCAGTAGCTCAAAAGACTTGACTCTGTGCCACTGGTATTTTGGGCCATGGCAAAGTTTCACCTGCTCTCCCAGCCAGTAAAGTCAAGTCAAACTTCCCGAGTGGCACATTTACAAGTAAACTCAACAATGGAAAAGGTAAGGACACAGAAGAAGGACACAACATGAAGCCTGAAACCCACAAACAGTGTTTGGAAGTAGGTGAGAGCCTCAGTATCAGTTTTTTTTAAGCCAAGCATTCATGCACTCCAACTGCTAATGCTGTTTTCTATATTTGACTCTTCTTCTACGCCAAAAACATAATCCTCAGCAGAAAAACAGACTGTCCAATAAAGACAGCGATAACTTGCAGACTAATCTGACCTGCCAGTGTAAGTTATAAATGGAAACAGGTATAAAAGTGAGCAGGTTTACAACATGCAATCAATCACACTGCATCATAACAGGGATCTACTGTGCTGATGGGTGAACAACATATTTTGAATAGAACAGCAGGGTCTGTGTCACACAGCGGTCTCCAACCTCAACTCACATAAACACACATTGACTTGTTTCACCACTACCCATGCAAAAATATCCAAGAGCAGTAAATTACATACATTTTTAGGTATTTGGTGACTTATCATGTCAGTAATTATGATTTACTGCTTATATAATGCCATTCAAAGGATCATGTTTGTGTGTTTACCAGTGTGTGTGTGTGTGATGTTTTTGTAAGACACAGTATGAGTCATTGCAAACGTCATTATAAACCTGTAAATCAGTCCCAGACTGACTGAAAACCCTAAAATAGACACACAAACCATGTATAGAATAACTAACACCAGATTATCCTCTAGGAAGTTTGTTAAGTTTTACTGCTCAAAGACAGTTACTTAAGTGTAGGAGAATCCTAATCACTATAAACATATTCACATGCAAAGTGTGTGGGCCAGGGACAATATTTGGGGGCTGGAAGTCTTCTGGTTTCCATTTCTAGTTTGATCAATCACATTTGATGAGGCTTTGGTGGCTTGTAAACAGTCCGGGTGGAGAGCAAAAGAGGTGGAAATTAGCTTTTTAATTGATCTGTTTTCATATGCAGATAGCTGTCGATGCTTCACCGAAATGTTGTCTCGTATGAACTCACACACATTCAAAATGCTAATCATGTCTCATGTTGCTAGACCTAGGAGTATTAGCCCATATTTGCTCTCTGCACCAGACGCCCCAAAATATTGCCTTTGCCTCCAGAGGCTAATTCGTCATCAGACAAAAGTCTATAGGCTCCAGTATTGGGGAAATCTGAGAAAAAAAAGAAATGTGTGCTATGTCTTTGTAATAACATACAATGATTTGTATGAAAAATATTTTGTTTGTATTTGATCTCTTTGATATTTTGTAAAATGTGGAGTATGGAGTCAGAGTGGAGCTCGTAGTGGAAAGATGTGTCTTGCCCGAGGGCAGCTTACTGGAGAAATCACAGCAGAAAACGCAGCAGCTTCAGGAGACTCAGAGCGGGATCACACAGTTCGGCTGGCGGGTACGAGCGTCCCTCTCAGACATCAGGATTGTCTCTACAGACACCTCACTTGAGTTTGGAGCTGATCCGGTGGGGAGGTTGATCAATGTACAGCTCTCACTTCATCTCCTCAACTTCATCATCACCACTGCTCACCAGAGCATGTGGAATATTGGCCCCTTAGAGCACCTCAGGATTTCCCTCTATCTGTCTTAATAGAGGAACCTCCTTCTTTACCGGTGTCTCTCTCTAAAGCCATTTAAGACCACATCACTTTCCAGGAAGTTTTTTTATCTGAGACTAGCTTGTCTTTAATTGGGTGAAGACCATTGAACATATATAAAAATGGATGACATGATATCTCTCCAAAAGTGAAGCCACAGTGTCTCACTTTGCCCTCTGGTGGCTGACTGCAGTATACGTTTATAAGCCTGCCTACCACATGTTAAAAATGGGACATGCATCAAACTTAAAGGTTAAAGGTCACATCAAATTAACTTTTCTCAAAGATGGTGTCTGTAATTTTAGAAAGTTGTTATCAAACTGATGTTTAAGTGTTCATTCTTTTGGTAAGATGTGTCGTCCATCTTTATATACAGTCTATGCTGAGGACCAACTGAATGTGGCATTGAGGATACAACTTTTGGGATTCCTCTTTTGTACTTTACTTCCAGCTTTGTAAGTACAAACATACCTGAAGAGCCCTTTGGCATTGGTGCTAACACAGTGCTTGCTAATGTGTGTGCGATTTGTTAACTTGTGAGCATTTGCAACAGCGAAAGATGATGTCATGTGATGCGTGAGCTTCTAGTGAGTATTTATATCTATAAACATATTTAAAGATCTGAATATCATATAACAGTATGGCTGCCAGAGTTGTGTTACATCACCTTGAAACACTGTCTTAGTTTCTGACATGAATTAATAACTTTACATTTTTACCTCTGTCTCTTTTTTCATTAAACCTGTCTCATAGTCACAGCTCATCTCTCTGTCTTGCTGTGATTCGCTCTCTGAACATACAGATACGTGCATATTAAACAGACATCATTATGTTTTCCAGTCTTTTACAAACACAGATCCTACACCCCTCGGCTAAGCAATGAATATTTTCTCAGTGTTTTACATCCTCCCATGCAATGAAACACACACACACTCTCTCTCTCTGTGTATGTGTGTGAGGCAGAAGAATGTATATCATACACACACTATTCAATTGCATTATGAGGAGTAATCTTAGCACAGTCATCAGTTTCTCACTTTCACAGGGCTGATACCTCCAAATTGTTTCAGACACAGTATTCACTTTAAAAAGAGGGTACATTTCATAAACTAATATTTCTGTATCTCAGCATGTAAAAACTTTTGCTATCAAATAATCTTCCCTTATTTAATCCAAATTTGTCCTTCTTTTGTTTTGCTGATGATGTTACCATAGCGCGTGGCACTGGAAGGTGCTATACGTAATTGGAGCTCATTTACAAGACAGGTGGCGCATGCAACATTCACTATAGCAACTGATTGAACTGATGCCAGTTATTTCAATTCATTCAATATTCTTGTGAACCAAACATCAGTCATTTGCAACAATACAGGTTTTATCAGGCTCTGCATAGTTTGTCTTCTCCCTCAACCCGTATCTGAAACAATGATAATGGTTTAAACTTCTTCAGGGATGACATCATGATAAACATTTAGTGAAACAGCTCAACTTTTTAGCAAACATCACTCACATAGTAGGAAGTAATGTGTTTATTGAGAAATATATTTAGCTGCAGATTAGGAAATGTGCTAATAAGTATTTATGACTCCACAATAAATATCAGTTTTATCATCATAATGAGGACATGTTAATAATTTATGTATTTGACAGGTCAAAAATATGTTGCTAACTTAAAAGTTTACAGTTTTCACAGATAATGTATTGGTTTTTCACCAAAAGATTGTAATCCTGCAGAACTTCTTCCACTTGCTGTGACTACAGCAATATATTTTTTTCATGGTTTTGTTTAGGCACTCACAAAACCAGTTTTTGCCTAATCTTAGTCAAACCACAGAGGAGGCTGTGCATGTCACACCCTAATCCCTGGTGTGACGGGGGTGCCATGCCACCCCAAGTGGAGACTCCACTTCTTAATAAATGTCTGTCAGTGGTTTGGTTGGTTGGTTAGTTTGAAAGGAGGATTACAGAAAAACAACTGAACAGATTTCCATGAAACTGGTGGAAGGATGTGGTATAGGACAAGGAAAAACTAGTAACATTTTGAAAAAGAAATGAAAATAATTACTGGATCCACTTCAAAATTCTTCACAAGGAATATGTTGTATGATTTTGATGAGAAAGACAATCTGCCACATTCAGGGGACTGATATCTATGAATGTGTGACCTTTGATTATTGGGCCTTGACGGAGGTATGCACTCATTCTAGTTGTTCGTGTCAATTAATTTTGGTTTAGCTCTCTTTTTATAAGCTTTGTGTACTTTAATGATACTTGTCTTAACGACACTAATATGAACTGAAATTAAGGTTTAACTGAACAGTACATTTTTTTTTTTAAGTACAGCATGATGAAGCAGGATGATGATGATGATGATGATGATGATGATGATGATGATGATGATGATGATGATGATGATGAGCGTAATCAACAATTTTTGTCAGCGCAAATATTAATATGCACATTGAAAAAGATGGGAGAATAAAATATTCAGAGACAGTTTTAGCTGAAGAGGCACATTGTCCAGCTCACTTCATCTACGCATCCACGCAGAGCTGCACACACAAACAGACACACACACACACACACACACACACACACAGTCACACTTAGGTATGCAGATACACACGTCCACACAGAGCAGAGTGGAATATTTTATAGTTTATTTCATCACATATTCATATTTGACATCTTACCTCCTCTGAAGCTCCGACCTGCTCTGCTCTGGTTCACAGATCTGTTTGTGCTTCTTCAAAATCATTTAAAAACAAATTATGCTGCCACTTTGAGTCAACAACAGACACATGGTTTCTACAAGTCTGCTCTGCCAGGAGCTGACATGTAACATTATGGAAGTAATGCCAGACATCTCGAAGGAGGTCAGGAAATACAGTAGATTATCTCAAACAAACTGACTTGACTGTATAAACTAATCACTGCTGCAATATGGTATCTCTTTTGTTTCAATCTCCCTCTTTACCATTTAACTGTCAGACACAAAAAAGATGTGATGCAAACTGGAGGCTGTTATACTTATGAACACAGAGTTTACAGTCATAGGTCAGTAGTTAACTGAGCAGTTTGAACTTGCGGCAAACTAAACTTGCTAGTGGACTGACAGAATTAGCATTGATCTGCATGGCTTTATGAGCAGTGAAACGATTAACTGGTGATTGTACTGACCAGAAGTTCACTGTGTCGATGACGTGGAAGTCAAAAACCACACAGTCCATGATTGTTGGAAGAGTCCCCCCCCCCCACTCGCTCACTGTGAATCCAGCCCGGGATCCCCTGCTCTGTTCTCACATCGACTTCTGCAGACTTTCTGAAGACTTTATTCTATGGGAATAGGTGGAGAAAATCTCGAGGCTCTCACTCAGACGTTCACGTTCACACGTCATCAGGAGAAACTGCAGAGGATCTCCAGAGTTCAGTGCGTGTCTGAAAGCAGCTGGAAACTTACAAAACACCAGCATGTGCATCCTTAGTTCAGCATGTATGTAGTGTATAGGCAATACAAGCACTGTGGTTAGGGCTGGGGAAAGACCCTGTCTTGGTTTTCTAGCCACTTTTGACTTTTTCAACATTCCCTATGATTCACAAAACTAATCATATATAGTTTTAATGAAATTTTGTATATGTGCAATATGACAATTTTGAGACTTTGCAGTTGCATGCATTACCTCCACCAAGGAGGTTATTTCATCAGTATTTAACGAAACATTTCCTGGGAACTCGGTAGAAGGATGTGGTATGGATCAGGCAAGAACTCATACAAGTTTGGTGTAAATCTGGATCACAGGGGCAGGTCCAGGAATTTGTCTCCACCCTCTGTAACACTGAGAGACCTATTTCCCAGAGAATAATTCATGAATCTCGATGAAAAATCAGGCATATTTAGGGAACTGCTATCTATGAGTGTGTGCAATTTGGTGCACTGTTGGGCCTTGGCAGAGATATGTGCTTTATTAGGTGCCATTATAGTTGGTATTATATAATTAGTACCTTCATAAAGTAGCATTACTGTGCATTACTGTTCATTTCTCCCTAAGCTTATTTGAATATTTTGTACCTTTGGCTCTTATCCTGTTTGTCTGGCTGCTCTACGGGATTGATTAAATTGCCATAGTTGTTAGAGATAAGCGAACATGTTGATAAGCAGCTCCTGAGCTTTAGGTTTATTAGTTAAGTGAAAACATACATACAGTAATTATAATTGTGCTAAGCTTCCAGGACCTGACTGGCACATGTTGTGTTTCCACTCAGTGCTCACTGTGAATATGTGACACAGCGCTTTTTGTATCTGTGACTGTAAGGACTCCTGCAGATGTGTGTTTGACTGTGTGTTTGTGACTCATCTGCTGTATGATATGAAATCGGAAAATAAAAATTGAGACGACCAGCAGATTCTTTTGAAGTCCCCGTTGCCATTTTTCACTTCGTAAACACTGACAGTTGATGCTTTTTTCCAATTATAGAAAATGTTCTATAGTCTGTAAACCTGAGCCAAGCAATTGGAAATAAAAGTGGAAATCAAAATCTGATAAATTCTGGTTTGTTGAAAGTCTGTGCAGAGTCACTCAAAACTTAGAAAGAAGAGCGACAGAGACCAGTGAACACACACACATTAAACCCCCCCCCCTCCCCCCTCCAGTGTCATACAGGAAGGCCCATGGTGGTGTCAAAACACAGCCGTGCTAAAATGAAGGCTTTACATCTTTTCCATCCATAAAAGTTTCCGTGAAGCTGACACACACACGGTGACTGATGGAATGACAGTTTCTCCTGGGAACAGTCATTTTAAAATTCCTCAACAAAACCCTTTAATGGACACAACTCTCCTACTGTTCGGAGTTGATGGTACTTTTTGTGTCAGAGATATTTATTGTTTGAGTTTTTCATTCGAGGTCTCATCAGAGCTTTAGAGCCCTGACCTTAGAGCACTTCACCTGACAGCGTGGTGACTTAGGATTGAATCGACTCTCTTATTTCTACTTATTTGTTTCTGACGTTTAGTCCAAACCTTCTAAAACAGGATAGTATATACTGTAGGTATCATTCACTGTATAATATACACCTGCACTTTTCCTGCTCTAACATGTCAAAATGTGCAAGAGGTCCAACGGAAAATCTTATGAAGACAATGAATGGAGGAGAGTGGACAATTAAATCAGCATGAGTTTAGGCAAAGATACATTCATGTGAGTTGGAAATGTTTCAAGTTAAGTAAAAGAAAATAAGACTTTTCCAAGGCTTTAAATTTCAACTCATGGACACATGAACAAGTTCCAGAAAATGGATGTAGTGGAGTTCCTGATCAGTCATAGTCCAGTAACAGCTCAATTCTATCCGGCTAAATCGCTGCTTTGAGAGATGGAGTAAACAGGCTCTGCAGCTCTGCATGAGAGGAATAATGTGGATTTTTACAGCATGTATTCTGGTAGACCCACATGTTAAAATAAATTACATGTAAATATGAAGAGTTTAAACTCTGCCGAACCCACCGCACACAACCTGGTGACCATTAGGTTAGCCACATTCAGTTTCATGCCTGTGCTGCACCAAATGAGCCAAATAATAAATGAATGCAGGTTTGAGGCGAGTCATGTAGTTTTCTATGTTCCACCAATCTTTCATAATATGAAAACATTGCAGGAACTATCTCCTCTTACATCTCCTAGTGCCCAGCTAATTCAAACAAAGTAATAAGACACACCAGAAATTGATCTCTTGCTAATGCAAATGTTTGTCTTTTGAGTTTATTGCACCAGAAATTAAACTGCAGCATTTTCTTTATTATGATATATTCTAGTTATCTTAGTGTCAAGCAGGTATTGTCAAGAAAATGCCAAAAATTAGGGCAAATAAAAAGGTCATAATATTTCCTACAGCACGGATGTTGATTTTCATATTTTGTAGTGTTAATCGTCTGTATTTATGAACAGGTGGCCTCAGTAATCATTAAACTAAATGCTCCTTTTACATGATCAATACAGCTTCATCCTTAGTATTGACTTCCATGATGAATATGTATGGTGCCGCATTGTGTCCTTTACCTTATCTCTGTGTGTGTGTTTGTGCACGAGTGCACTAAACATTACACAAATATTTCATGATGACAGATGAACACAGCATTGAGCAGCAACAGTATTCAATGAAATGAACATCAGTGACATGTTCCTTGTTAAAAAGCAAAGGTTTGAATTATCAATCATCAGAAATCACGGTAAGGTTGATTCTGGGCCAGGAGACATCCATCGATCAGGGTGTGTGTGTGTGTGTGTGTGTGTGTGTGTGTGTGTGTGTGTGTGTGTGTGTTTGCATTTGTCTCTCTATGTGCATGTTTGTGTGGTTGATAAGCTTACCTTGTGCTTTGGCAGCCAACTCTATCCTCATTAGGTGTGTGTGTGTGTGTGTGTGTTTTACTGCAGGAATATGGATTTTGTTGTTATCTCCCAATATGCCACATTGCTTGTCTCAGACAGTCACTGCAGACAATGAAAATGGAGGTAAACTTCAGGACGAGGTTATGGAAATGACATCAGTTTCATTAAAGCCACAAATTGCAACACATCGCAACAATGTGCTCCATGTGCCACAAACAGTGAACATTTACTCAGAGAATTTAGTTTGTTTTCACTTGAAAGAAAGAAATGTAATGAATCCAGAGGTGTGGGAGAGAGAGAGAGAGAACGATATTTCCTAGAATTCATCCAATGACAAGCTTTCATCATAGGAAATGAAGTGATATTTAATTCAGAAAATTCACCCTCTAATGATGGAAGATAGAGGTGTGTGTGCATATGATGAGGGTGGTATGTAAATGTACAGCTGTGACTATGACCTCGCTACTTACAGACAGTGTGTGTGTGTGTGTGTGTGTGTGTGTGAGAGAGAGAGAGGGAGAGAGAGAGAGAGAGAGAGAGAGAGAGAGAGAGAGAGAGAGAGAGAGAGAGAGAGAGAGAGAGAGTGTCTGGAGCTGGCTCTACTGCTCTTGGTGTTCATTTTCTCTCTCTCTTTTTCAGTCTCTAATGTCCATGTGTTTAAATGAAAAATGTATTAATGATTGAATATGTCCTAGACAGTGACAGAGCATTGACTGATGACATGATGAACAAGCTCATTATTAAAGGTCTTATCACCTCTCAGCAGAAGCAGTTACACACACACACACACACACACACACACACACACATCTCTTCTTGTTCAATGTCATATATGCATTTGTCATCTTAATCAATATTTTGGCCCAACTTAAAAGGTCTGTTTCACTGGTCACACATGTTTCAGTCTGCACTAACTAGGGGATTATTTGCTTTACAACAACTTGGGTTTTATTGTCTTAGTTTGGGCCTCGTCCACTGCAGAGAATATCAGATCAAGCAACATGAGCCAAGTGTGAAGCTGAACTTCTTTATTTGTGGGTAAAACAACAGCATATGCACCTGAAATATTAACAATAAATTCATAATTGAAAAAGTAAAAAAGTTTATAATAAAACTATTTAAATTGAACCAGGAAGTCAGACTGTTAACTTTGAAGGATATACATTTGGGTTATATGATTCCAAATATATGTTTCCCTTCAGGTTTTGCTTCCAAATATGTTTAGCTAAACAGTTTCCTGCTTCTTTAACATTAAAATGACTTATCACATGTTTTTGTGTCCCCAGATATTAGAAATTGACTTGGTCAGTTTCAAATGAAGATGACTCAGTACAGCACATTCCTTCGCCAAGGCTGAACAATCCCAAACGTGATTGTTAAATTCTTAGAAAAATAGATAATAAAAGGAAGTGGTCTGATAACATTGAATCATTTATTTGCCATAAAAGCTCATTTTCACACATTAACTCAGCACAATGGGGTGCAGACTTGAATGAACCACGCAGAGGGAGATTCTCCGCTCAGACGTGTTCACAGAAACACAGAAATCTCAGTGTTCAGGTGGGGGGTGGTGCAGCAGGCAGAGGCAGGAGGTCCTGTATGGATCCTGCTGCAGAGATCATGTGTCACTGTTCACAGCACATTCACAGCGGCAGCGGCAGCGGCCCTTATCATTAAATGCTGTCCAATCCCGTTGTCTTTCCAAGTTGATATATCTCTTCTTCTGGGTTTCCTACATGTGTGACATCTCATTTCATCCTGACATATGTGTATTCTTTTTTTCCTTTATTTGCATCTATCGCATGTTAGAAACACCATCAATGCAGCCAATCGCTCATGGAGAGAATCTCCTGCTGTGTTCATGCATGAGCTCATTAGACATCTTTTACCAGGGGTCTGGCAGTAGAAACTCTAGAGAAAGTCTGAAACATCTGACTCACACATTTGCATTCTCGCATACAGCCCCTCCGGAGAATGTCAGGAGATTATTAAGTGCAGGTCTGAAAGCAGCTCTAGAAAGTGAGGAACAACTACCATAATTTATTCTTCACCCCTGATCAAATTTAATGGTTGGTCCTCAGGCCCTGGGCCCATGTAGTTAATATCATTATCCTTCAAAACAAATGACAAACAGACATTAGTAAAAGCATAACCTCCTTGGCGGAGGTAACTATGATATCTTCTATAATGACATGTTGAAAAGCCACTTGACTTTGAAAATTACAATGTGTTAGCTCTTCAAAATACTTGGTAACAATAACTGTAAAAGATGGTTTGACTAATTCAGCTAAACCTCATAATAACTTGTCCTGATTAATTTGCTTTACTTTACTTTCTGCTCTGAGAGAGAGAGAGAGAGAGAGAGAGAGAGAGAGAGAGAGAGAGAGAGAGAGAGAGAGAGAGAGAGAGAACACACTGTAGCCTACAGATAGCAAGAAGATAATTAGCTAAATCTCCATGGGTGGTTGAGCCACCCCCAGTCACTATTCTAGAAATAGTGTGTGTTCCCATCCATGTTGCCGGTGTGACTAGCAGCAGTTAGGTAAGAGTCCCTTAACTGATCTAAATCAACTAATTAGAATCACTAACTACAAACACACACATAACAGCTGTCGTGCTTCAGATGAATCCATACTTTTTGATTGGGATCCTCCTTTTTATTAATCATATTCTCCTGCTCTCGCTGTGTTTTCTGGTGAGGTGTCACATCTGCCTGTGGGAGCACCTCAGCTGGGGACCTGCAGAGAGATCTCTGGGGTCACCAGTAAAAGGATTTTTCATTGTTACCCTCTGAAGAGCGCTTTACCTTCTGATGAGTCTCATCAGCAGCCTTGGCACATTCTGCAATGAGTGCATTTTTTCTGCCTGATGAAATTAGATTTTAAATGAGGGGGCATGTTTCAACATTCTGTAGTAGAACCTTTTCAATGTGACTGTGTTATTACATTCATGTGCTGCTGGAAATCAAAGGAGGTATTGTTGGGGGATTTGTGGACTAATGTGATGACCTGTTTTGGGGGGCCTCTCTCTCAGCTTGAGTCCCCAAGAAATTGCCTGCATTACCCTGACAATATCTAATATCAAGAAAATTTTGATAAAATTGTGTTGCACTTAATCAAAAATAGAACAAACTTAATTGAAACTTTCACTTAAACATGCTCTTTGAGCTGTAAAATAAATAACTGTTAAAATCATATTTTTTAACAAATTTATAAAAAAAAACTTGCATTTATGGCTTGAACAGCTTAGATCTTTCAAAGCCAATACTTACGTAGACTAAACCATTTCGGTCGCCATCTACCAATCAGAGACATCACCCATCCTCTCCTGCCTGTGCCTGTGACTGTAAGCTCAAGACTCGGCCCCAGCCGCATGTCCCAGGGGTTCAAACAGCTCAGGACGACGATGAGCTTTCGTGCTGCTACTGGAATCGTCGCTTATATAGCGAGACAACCTTTAGTAGGTAGGCGTATCTCAGCCCTGCGTTTCAAAGGCATTTTCTTTCAACTTCACTTCATCCTACAGAAGTGAAGTTACACTTTCATTATTATTCATTACATTTTCTGGGAAACAAAAACAAATCTCTCTGCTTGAACAAACTAAATGCATGATGAGGTTGTATTTTGCAGAGAAGACATTGTGATATGATCCTCCGGAACCACTAGACCAGGCTGTTGACAGTTAAAGCTGTTCATCTGCTGTCTGTCACAGCCGAGCTCATCATGTGTTGCTCCTCTTCCTCTGGAACCTCCTCCTTTCTCCAGAGAGCCCCTCGTTTGTAATTTATGTCTTTAATCATCAAGCTCTTTGGGAAGAGTTAAGGGAGCGCGTGCTTGTTTCCTCCATCAGGGTGTCCCTCCACTGTGGCTCTGCTTCGGAGCAGATGGCACCTGTAATAATGGTCTTCGATGCATTCGTCGATGTGTGTGTCTGTATGTGTGGGGTGTAATGTTTCCCCCACCTTCAGCACTTGCACCAGGGTCACATTTAAGCCCATTGATCTCACACACTCTTGCTGCACACAGCGTGTTCCACCCTCGGGCTCTGGCTCGCTCCAAATAGTGGCAGATTGCACCAAACAATGACTTTACCATAAACCTGGACTTGCATCATCCATGCTGTGATTCAGCTCTTGTTCCATTGGTTTGTTTTTGTTTTTATTCTGTACTGAATTAGTCACCCGTTACATTTCCGATGTCGATATTGAAATCCAAGAATGCTTGCGTCAGACCTGCTTTGTTACAGCCAACATCCTTTAGGAAGATCAGCCTACTCATTTCTAATGCTTTATAATGTGGTACCAAAATTATCCAAACATCTGGTAGATATTCAGCACTGAAACTCAAATGCTAACATGTTAGTACACACCAGTAACTGATAACAGGTTAAGTGACAAGCAAAATACTATGTAGTATTTGTGTGGAGGAATGTTAGCGTCCTCTGCTTCACTGTGGCCACTTGTTTTATCAGTGACAACAATGACTTTGTGTTGATGTTCTCATGCTGCTGCAAATGAGGTGGTTCAAAGAAGAAGGAGACAGCTGATCAGCATCACAGCTATCACAGCACATACACACACACACACACACACACAGCGTCACACATAAGGACTTATATCCACAAGACATGTACAGATTTGCACCTATGCATCTACACACATGCTCAAATGCAACTACACAAGGGCATTTGCATATTAGTTGGTTGGTGTGCATTCGTTGCCTAACTCAGAGCACATGTGCAGGCCCACTCAACACACACACACACACACACACACACACACACACACACACACACACACACACACACACACACACGCACACACACACACAAATAGACAAAATGCAAATGACTGTTTCTGAAAGGGTTTGCTTTTAATGACGTGTTAACTTCCTGTCTATTTAGAGACATGAATGATTCACAGACAAACACACACACACACACACACACACACACACACACACACACACAGATAGTCAAATCTTTTAACACCACTTCTCTGTTATGCTGTTTCCCTCAAAAACAATGAAAGGAAACAGATTTGTAGTTTGCTTGTTGACAGATCCCCCCTGCCACCCATTTTATCATTGATTATTTAACGTCACTCAGTATTCATTAACAGAACAATAATGTGGATATTTGCTTCTCTATGAACCAATGAAAGCATTTTATTTTCCCCTCTGATTTCCACTGTCGGAGAGAAACCACGATAAGTCAAATCAGAGTGGATTCTGACAGGACTAAATGAGTCTCGCTATGAATAGGGCATGACATACAAGTCAAAATGTATCAGGAATAAACATAAACGTCTCCCGCTTCTCCGCGCGGCCAGACATTTCATAATTGCCCAAAAGGTCAAAATCTACTTGATATACAGAATATATCATCTGATTATGCACACTGAACAGCACAGAATGTACACACTTCTCCGTGTTGAAGGCTGACTGTGTAGTCTATTCCAGGCTTTTTGCTCAAATATGTTATTCAGTACAGCACTGAGGTCCCATGGTACTTGAAGTGGTTATTAACATGGCTGCCATATGTCTCTTTCAATTCATTTCAGGGAAATATTTTACTTTTGACTCCAGCACGATTTGTTGACTGCTGTATTTACTTACACTGTTGTGTTGCTAAATATGATTCTACATGCTGTGATTGAGATACTTAGATGTTGCACTGCTTAACATTGACGTACACAACAGTATATACAGGAGCCACCTTTCCCAAAGGCCTTCCATCCATTATCTATATCTATATCCTTTTGGGGATCGCAGGGTGTAAACAGGAGCCAATGCCACATTACACCTATCATTCTACAATCTTCAATTAACCTAAGCCCTAGATGCATATCTTTGAACTGTGGGAGAAGTACCCAGAGAAAACACACAGCAACATGGGGAGAACATGCAAACTCCACACAGAAAGACCCCATCCAAACTGGGATTCAGACTGGAAACCTTCATTCTGTGATGGTGCTTACTATTATAATAATTATCTTTAGGTCCAAGTTCACCAAGTATTCCAGTTAAAATGCTGCTTACATAATAAAAGCATATATTGTCATTTTAAACTCTGACAGGAAAGAGTACTTTTAGATTTGATACTTTATACAAGGTCCTGGGCTCAGATTTTCAGGGCCACGCAAACAGACCAACCCAGTTGTTGTTTGTATCATCCAGCACCCACCTTGTTCAAATAACAAATAGCAATACAAAAACATATGGCAAAAACAATTACACTTCTGTCCATCTGAGCTCCAATGGATGCCCTCTTGAGGTGGTGGAAAGTGACCATATTTTTGAACACCAAAGAAACGGGTTTGAAGCCAGTGGCTCAGTATTTTATTTGAATTACTTTATTTGTATGTCCTTTTTCCAGCAGTGTACGTTTAGTTTGCTATAATCAGCCACCAGAAGCAACGAAGTGAAGCTGTATCATTGCGTAGTATCTAGTGTACTGAACTCAACGAGTGTTTTTTCTTCTTGAAAGTGTTGCATTTTGGCCACTTTTAGTGCTATAGTACAGTGTTTTGCCAGTTTTCTCTTGTGCACATGACAACACACACACGCACACAAGCTTGCTGGTGGTCCAATATACATTTCTGCCAATTTTTTTAATCTATTTCATATATGATAATGCAGCAAATGGTAAAATGATTGAGGAAGAAAACACATTCAACTGGTTTGCTTGAGGGTAAAGACAGACACACAACATGTTTGTATTAAAAAAACCTGCAAAGTTCTTAAAGTGTGAAGTTTTTTTTTCTTCTTTGTGATCCTAGATAGCATCAACCTAAGGTTTTACATTCTCCAGCATATTTATCAGTTGTGACATTATTTCTAGAAAGCCACAGCTCTGACATCTTTTTTCTGTGTGCAAAGCTTTCTACAGAGATGATACATTTCTCTCAAATGAGGAAAGATTTTCCCCTGTGGCAAAAATAGAATGTCCATTGTGTCAAGGTTCAGATGAGACACAATGTGTTTTGTAGGTTCACTGAGCAGAATGCTGCAAAAGGTCAAAATGTAAGTGATCCTTAAAATGCTGAGGTCAGTCCATCTTCAGTACGAAACATCTTAGGCCAAATTACAGGAATAATAACCATCATGCTGAGTAAATGGTGATATACAGTCACTTTGAATATAGATTTAAATGTTAAGTAATGTCCTTTTGGCTGATGTTAAAATGGAAATGTTTCTCATGCTGTGGATCTAACACTCTTGGGATTTTTAAATGGAAATGGAAAAAGGCAACATTTGGTCTCGCACACAAACTAGATTCATTCCATCTGTGGAGATAAAGTCTGCAACACAACAGTGTTTGTTTAAATCTGCTCCGAGCACCTGGACAGCTGATTTGATCGGCTCAGGATGGTGCACATGGAATCAAAGTGTTCTGAAATCACAGAAAAGTTGTTAGACCAAACTTTGTGTCGCTCATTACGTTCATAGTGAGGTTCTGATGACAAGCATTACAACATTTAATTGAATAGATTTATCCCCAGAAATCATTGCAGTACAGGAGCGGAGCAGGAAAACAAACTGGCTGTTGTCCGACATAATGTGCTGGACTGCAGCTTTAAAAATTTGAGAATATGCATCTTTTCAATGTTTTGTATTAAACCGAATATCTCTGGGGTTTTATTTAATGGACAAAAAGAGACATTTGAAAACACAAAATTAGAAAATCAGAAATTGCAGTTAGTAACTATTCTATTCAATCAATTTAGAGCGAGCAGCTGTTTTCACCCAGTTATTTAAACCCGAGAAACCTGTTCAGCACCAAACAACAGACAGACAAAGTTAGCAACCATGTGGTGAACATGGAGGAGCATCTGTTAGCTGAAGAGCCAGCAGCAGTTTTTAAATATTAGAGACCAAAATGTAACTGGCAAAAACATGTATATTCAACTAGTTCTACAGTCTATTTTAATGGATGCTGGCTGTGTTAATGGACAATAACTATTAATATTCATTGTTACAACGGGATTACAATATTGCATTTCACCTTCATTCATTGGACCAACTTGGCTAAATATGAATATTGAATGGTACAGCTTTTAAACTTCAGCAGATATTTAACTTTATGTAAATTATCAGTTTCCCTTCCTATATTTGTAAACATCTGCTTTTTTAAAGGTGGATTCATAGATCACACAATGTAGCAAGATTCAGCAAAACTAAGCTCAAATTCATCCATTGCCTCATATAATATCCATGTTTCCTCAAACATGGGAGAAGTCCAACAAATGCACAACCAGACCTCGACACGAAACTGTAATTTTCAAGAAAAGCTACCATTATGAAAAGTTCAAAGATCTCAATGCATGATTGTGTGTGTTTGCGGTGCAGTGTGCAGTGAGCTCACAGTAAACAGCAACCCCATCATTATCCTCCTTTCACCACACACCTTTTGATATTCAGATTTTTATTCAGGTTAACACAGACCCCATACACACAAACACACACAATCCTCCTTCAGAAAGCTGGCTTTTGTGAATTAGTGGCACATGACTTTGGTGCATCTGGTGTTTTTGGTTGATTTTTGGGTCATTTTGTAGCCAGTGATGTTGCTATAGGGACATTTCTGTCTAGCAAAGCAAACAATTAGTCTAAGTAGCACAACACAGCAAGGCAAACTTTTCTTTGCTTGTTGTGTGTCATTTGATAAAGACATGGATCTATGTAGGAGAGACGCACTGCACCAGTACTTAATCACTATGACACAACTCCTACTGTGCCTCCTCTGCGACTGTGACACAGTCAAGTTAAATTGCCAAATAGCAGGCAGGTGCAAGCAAATACACCTGTGTACCCCCAATAAACATCACATATATCCAGACTAAAACAGTCTTCTCTTGCATGAAATTACATTTTCTAAATAGAAAATCTACACGGGGAAAGAAATGAACTGGAAAGGTGCAGTATGATAATAAAGGACGGAACAGGACAGTTGTAGGTCTAGGTGAAGGGTTGTCTCATTAATCTTTAAAGGGTGCAGCGGAAACCTTCAGAATGCAAATGAAATTGTCAGACTTATCAGAGAAACAGAGACAGGGATCGAATGACCGAGAGATTGACGGAGCGATTGGAGGAAAAAGCTGAAAAACAAGGAAGCAAAGAAAAATATTCATCAATAGGATGATTCTTCTTCTCACCTTGAGGAACTCAGAGAGCATTTTAAACCAATGTGAGACACTGTCAGTCAGAGTAATGAATCAGTTTTATGTCTCACTCAACACTAATACAAACACTCACACCTTTGTTAATGTGCGTGTTAGTGTGACAGTGCAAGAAATACGTTGACAAGTGGACCAATACTTACACAGAGAACTGTGGAGGGATACTGACTCATCGTAATGTGAACACACTTTAGAGCATTACACCTTCCTGTCAATGCAAATGTTCATTTTCAAATTGATCGCACCCTTTATCTAGCAGCTTGAGCAAATCTCCCCTCCCAAAACATCTGACAGTAAAATCATTTCAGTGGACTAAGTGACTGATCTCTAATGTTTAATGAAAGATCAAAGTGATGACAGTTTTCAAGTGGCATCATTTTACCACTGACAGACATTTTTGTGCTTGACAATGTGGTTAAAACTAGATGACAGCCATGTTGTCTGTGAGTCTCCACTGAGCCACAGCTGTGCTTTGGTCTAATTGCTGGAAACGTCAGTATCAATCAATCAATCAAATTTTATTTGTATAGCCCATATTCACAAATCACAATTTGTCTCATAGGGCTTTAACATGGTGTGACATCCTCTGCCCTTAACCCTCAACAATAGTGAGGAAAAACTACTAAAAAACCCTTTTAACAGGGTAAAAAGAACGTAGAAACCTCAGAGAGAGCCACATGTGAGGGATCCCTCTCCCAGGACGGACAGAAGTGCAATAGATGTTAAGTGTGAAGGGAAACATCATCAAGGTTTTAGCAGTACTGATAGGGGTAGACCTTTCTGAAGCATAACTGAAGGTCAGTGAATTGGTGGATTAATGTCAATAAGGGTCAAGTATCTAAGAAATACTATGTATCAAGCAGTCTTTCTGCAATCATAGTCTATGGTCAGCAGCCAGCAAGATCATGATCCACCATCAAGATCGGATGCCACTATAGTCCACAGTCATTGTTCACTGTCGCCATTAGGATCCATCATCAGCTACCACCTTGGTCGTGGTCCACCACCATTTTCCGATGCCAAAACAATAAAGGATCCGCCTTTATTATCACGATCAGCCAGCATGATACAGAATCCGCCATACTGGATCCACCATTACAATCTCTGATACGCGATCCACAGATCCTAATCCATGATGTGGCCATAGCTGCAGCCCTGGATCTGCGGACAATAAGGCAAAGGGACTCCGGGGAAGAAGTCAAGTCAGTAACATGTATTGATGAGACATGAATTACTTTGATATGATAACGACAGTAAGCTAACATGCTCTTGATGACATGTTAATGTTTACCAGGCTCGATATATAGAATGTCACTAATAGGCAGACCGAGTTTTGAATCAGGACCGACCGACCGGGATGTGATATAAGAGAAAAAGAAAAGTAGGTGTTAAAGTTGTGTAGTATGTTTTATTGTTAAACATATTGGTTGAGATTCTTAAGTTAATGTTTGTTAACAAAAAGAAGAAAATGGGGAAACTTTATTTACATAGCATTTGTACTAATTGATAATTTTGGGAGAAATTTAAAATCTGACCTGACGATGGCACTAGATGAAAGATGAAGGCATCAACACAGTTGTTACAGTTCACCCAAGGGGTCCATGAATGTCTCACTTAATCTCATGAACAGTTGGCCTGACATTTCACTGGAGTGAAAGTGCCAACCTCAAGGTAATGCCCCAGGAAAAATGAGAGAATCACCAAAGTCATTAGGATGACTAATGACATAGGAAAGCACAAAGTGGCTGAGGATCAGGAGGTGGAGGAGGTTGTCCACGAATCACAGGGTTGGCTGTTTAATCCCTACTTCCTCTAGTCCACCTGTCGAATCGTCCTTGGGCAAGACACTGGACAAGACACTGAATTGCTCATTGTGGTTGAACCAGCACCTTGCATGGTAGCTTGTTTCCATCAGTATGTAGACGTTTGTGCGTGCATGAGTATTAAGAGGCAAATCCAAAAAGAAATGCTCAATTTAAATGCAGGCCTTTTATCATTTAGGCTGCATCATCTTGGGATCATGAATGTCTGCATCCAGATTTTATGGCAAACCATCCAATAGTTGTTGACATTTTTTTGTCTCAACCAAGCTACAGGCTTTTTCAACCATTGCTAGGAGGTCTAAAAGGGGCGTATCTCCATGCTGTTTTTAGTCAAAGCCAATTTTTCATTAATCGCATCAATTTCTTTCTTTGACACTTTCCATTAAGCTTGATGGATGCAGTACTGCATTTCCACTATGTGCGCCAATGCTTTAAAATGGTCAGTATATCAAGATGATCAGATGATATATAATTTCTATATCTTCTCAATTAGAAACATAGAACAAGTTGCAAGTGCTCTACTCTCAGCTTTAAAGGAATAATGGAAATACTGAAACCAGAATCAGGGACTTTTCTTGGAGGTAGTGAGGGGAAAGCTGTTAAACAGCAATCAGTTGGTCAGGGTCCATTGAAGCTTGCTTTGGTTTAAGGCAGAGTGTCTGCTGCTCATCAGAGTGGAAACAAAGTCAGACATCTTGTCCACACAGAGACTTAAAAACGCATGATGTGAGGTATCTAGTAGGTGTGACACTCTTTATTTTGGCTCTGTGATGCTGTAGGGAAGTGATCAGTCGGTGCGACAAGGTCAATCGGTTACAGGGACTTTTCCTCACCAAACACTGTAGCTGTGTAGTTCTACAGCCACATCCAGAGCCTGTCTTCTTCGCCAAACCAAACCTCAGAACTACAATCTAATATTCTGCATGTTCTACACCTACACAGTCTTCACATTTCCTTTTTGTCTTTGTGTTTTGTTTTAAATGAGAAGACAAAGACCTTTTGCCAATCAGCGGTGTTACTCGCTACAGTGAGTGAATGAAACTCTCGAAGTTATTACTTCTTATTCAAGAATTAAGACATGCTTACTGATACATATTAAGAGTTGTATGGATGTGAGGAATGTGTTGTGAATTGAGAGATAAAGTGGGCTTCTCCTTTACCTTTGTGGTTTATAGATGTCAGAACTGTAATGTGGGGAGGGATGAGCTAATAATGTGATGTCTATGTCCACCAGAGGCAAAGCTCATTAGTTTAAAACTCCCACTTACTCTTGCCCTGATAATTAACCTGTCCCTCTGTTTGTCTTTCAGCTCTCCAAACCACGCAGCCTCCCAAGGTCCTTTTTCCCCCGGAGAGGCAAGACACAGCGATAGAAATCACGCCTGGTAAGAACCAACACCTCCTCTCTATTTATTTATTCTTGGATTAAAGTGGTCACGCTTGAGGTCCTCATTTTAAAAATGTCTCCATCTTTTTTGTGAAGTGTTCATTTTTGTACTGCTATGGACACTTTCACTGTCCCTGAACAGCCCTAGTGCTACCCTTGACCTTCAGCCATAAATGAACCCCGAAGCTGGAAACTGACTTGGTCCAAGGGTTTAACAGGAGTCGAGCAGGAGGCACCTGCAGCGTAGGTTTTGATTTATTGTTCAGAGCTGGATGTCACCCCTGCTTAAAGTAAAAAAAGAAAACATACTTATACCTCATACCTGTGTTTTGCGATGCAAGCAGGTGACAGTTGGATGTGATAGACGTCCACCTTATTATTATTATTGAATATGACATAGTTCTGTTTCATTGCCACAATCACATCCTTCAGTTAAAGGAATAGTGAGTGGGGGTCTGTGCAGGTTTGATAGAAATGTGTGTTTCAATTTGCTCCAAGTTGTCTTCACTCTCAAAACCCTGTCCCAACTGACATCAGAAACTTGTAGCAGAGACGAAAAAGAAGCCAAAGCAGATCAGTCATTGTTCAGGTGTCTCCATAACTACCATAGCCCTGACAATGGCATGATATTTCTGAGGAGGAGCGTTTGGCGTGGAGGAACTTTACTTGTACCTTGATCTCTCTTCTGTCTGTCGATGCTGCACTGAAGGTTTCCCACGGTGAAAGACCAAGTGACAAGTGCACAGATCAGAAAATATAAAAACTTAAATGAACTACTGGATTTAATGTCAAATAATTTAAATGAATTATACCTTCAATTTAAACATAATTAGTGTACTCAGAGAAATACTGCAGTAACATCTAGTAAAGCTTAGTAAACTCCCAGACAGCCCAGATAATTTCTTTGGCTTTCATAGTTTTTGGCCTACAGTGTGCAACTCTATTATCAGACAAGAATGTTCATATGAAGTGCCTCTGAAAACTCTGTGTTTACACTTATTGAAATTGTCTTTAAATAGCCAGTGACAACATTTTAAAAATGATTTCTTTCTGGTACGCCTTGGTAGCTTTACGTAATATCACTGTAATGTCCGAAAGGTTCACCTCACAGCCAGGGGACATAAGTTGCATGTCACTTCTCTTTCCCCTGTCTACCTATCTATATATTTATTTTTTTAATTTTTTTAAAACAGGTTTTTCTTAATATCTGTGCATGGCAAATGCACAACAATGACATATTTAATAAACATTTTCTTTCATTTCAGGAACCTTAATGTGCATAAAATAAAATATAGTTTGTGACATGAAAGTGAAGCATTTTTTAGCTCCCCTTGAACTTCTTAGGGAAGGCTTTCAGGGGAACTTGTGTCCTTTTCAGGGGAGCCGAGCTACCCTTAGCTCCCCCATAATTCGAACCCTGGTTATGGTTAGGGATGATGATTATTATGATATATAAATTGCGTGGGGGCAGGGCCAGGGGCACAGGCTGATATCTGATTAGCCCCTGAAGGGCCCCTGTCCTGTCAGTTGTCTTTTTAAAAAAATAGTCACAATGCAAACAATCAATATGAATATTTTTTCAGATTTCTTTATTTTCTCATTTTTTTTGAAGTACACAATAAGCTTGAACAAACTCTATTTAATGATGTGTGGCTTTGCTCAGCTAGCTATAGAGCAAACAAGAATAAACAATGAATTAGGATATTGTACATCGACCCCTCTGTATAAATTGTGCCCCCTTTATGGCCCCAGATTTAGAAAGATATGCCTCTGAAACTGTGGTTAAAGTTGGTATCTGACAAACTTGATTATGATGGCAAAACTACCCACTTTACATTCAGCCTCACAACATAGAGGATCCAGTAATTCCTGAGTGTTGACATCAGATATAATCTTGAGGTGCAGAATAGCTCAATATAAATGTAATTCCTGGTGATAGTTGAGGTCTTCTCTGACTGTGTTGGATAACTTTCCTTACTCTAATGTCTTTTGTAATGATTCATGTGTAGAGAAAAACTCCTTTGAGGCTCGTGGGTGTCACATGATGTGCAATTCTGACTGTGGTCACTGTGCCAAAATCCTTCCATCAGCTGGCATTGTTCCTGCAGGTTTAGCAAAGAGCTAGTTTAGCAAATCCTGGGCAGACACAGCCTCTGTCTATATAGAAGTTAGAGGTCAGGTTCAAATGAGCAGCAGTCCTGAAGCTCCCAGTGGTTTTCTGTCTTGGGTCAGACAGCAAAGATGGTGTCTCTGTGAGCACCAGGCTACTCTGCTGGCCTGTCTGAGCTCTACCCATTCCAGTCCTGCTGGGTTTTTGTTCTTTTATCTCTTCCAGTCAGTGATTAACAGTGACTTATGAGCAGATATGCACTCAATCCAATTTACATTGTGCTAAAACATTTACAGAGTCTGCACAGGACTCGCTGCAGCAGTGTCTTATCTACTGATGGAAACTGACAGACAGTCACAACCAAGACATTTTCAAAATGTGGTCCTCTCCCTTTGATTCATCTTCACTGGGTGACTTTCAGATTGAGAGGAAAATATATTTAGATCTGCAATGGACAGGAACCTCAAAACTGTTATTTTAGCATTGGTATAACAAAAAAAGGTTTCAGAAATGTGAACAAAAACCTATGAAGGTCTGATAAAGATATGCTGAAAAGAAATACACAGAATATATATACTGAAGAAAAAGAAATCTCATTAGGATTCTCTTGTATACTAAACAGTGTGTGGCCTGCTGTTCTGCAGTCTCTCTCACAATGTTAGCACTGTAGGCGGATGTACGTGTGTGGATGTGTGTGTGTGTGTTTGTGTGTGTTCTTGTGCTGTGTGTTTCCATTAAAGCTAGATTGATGTAGTAACAAATAGGCCCTAAGGCCTCTGTACACTGATTGCAGCAGGGACACCTTTTAATGGGCACCGCAACCTAAACCCCAAATACACACACATACACACACACACCTACAATAATATACACAGAAAGACACATAGTATGAAAACACACACACACACACAGTCACAGCGTGACCCTGCAGTACATTTTTAATTATCATCTTGTTTTAACCTGAGGGAGATTCAGCAACCACAGTTGTGTTGTTCATTTTCCTCATCTTTCCCTTTCTCCTCAGCCACTGTGTTCCTCTCCTCCCCTTTCACATCCTCTTTTCTTTCTTCTCTTCCTCATCCCTTGATTCTTTCTTTAGCTTTTCAATGTTGGTTCCCTTTCATTTCATTTCATTTTTCTTCTGTTTTATTCCCCTTTTCTTTTCTTTTCCTTCTCTACCACTCTGTATTCCTCCTCTCTCCCCTCTGCCTTAGTGATTATTACTGCTATAGGTTATAAACACAATTTATCAAGCTCATTGTTATTTTACTGATGTGAGCTACAGGCAATAGACAAAAAAGAGCTCATAATTAAAGATTGATTCATGATATGAATTGTAAAACACAGAATAAAGAATTGTGCTGATTGTGCAGTTATTTGCACTAATAAATGCTGCCTTTATAACCTTATAGTGTGCGAAGTGTGTTGGGTAAAGCACATTCAGTACTATCAGTACTATTAACTGTTAGAGTCTAAATGGACTTATCAAAATACATCTAAATGTCTGTCTAACTAGTAATAAGATTAGGGTTTGTGCTACAGTTCCAGTCTTGGGTTAAGTGCAATCTTCATTCTAATAACCACATTTGCAATTCTCTTCTTTCATTTCCTGCCATTTTTATTGCTTATTCAACTTATTCACAGTTTCTGAATGCTAATAGCTTGAATACAGTCAGGGAGACTGATTGTGAGGAAAGGAAGTGTTTTACATGTAATGCAGATATCATTTGTTCAGTCAGGGAAGATTGACTGAGCATTAAGCTTGTTTATAGTAAAGATTCATTACAGGCTAAAATCATATCCAGTACAAATTATGATAACCAGGTTGACAATTGTCAATAATAACATGATGACAATAACCCCATAATCTATAGGTCTTTTGCACGCTAGATACATTTCTGTATTTACTAAATGTAAGCTTTCACATCAGTGATGAAATTTCAGATTAAACAGAATTTGATTTAGAAACCAGCACTATGATACATTCCTGTAATTCAAGTTCAACCCATTGTTAGGATTCCTCATTTACCCTCCTTGATTTGTCTTTCCAATGTTCCGGCACCTAAAAGTCAGTCACATTTAAAGTCAGTGAGGCAAGGCTAATTGCTGGACTGTTAAACGTTTATGTTGTCTGTCTATTCGATATCCGTCCCCAAGAGAAACTCTCCATCTCCATTTACTCTCTCATCACCTCAGCATGGTTCAGTAACTGTGAAGTGTGTGGGTGTAACAACTGCTAATACTAAACCTGGCTCAGTATGGTCCTGAACTCTGACTGATGAGTTGAGTACAAATGTCCAACAGAGAAGTTAGTATTAAGAAACTAAAAGAAACTGTTTGAAACACAGGAAGTGTGATCCCTACGTCCCTATGTCCCTATGTCCCTACATGCCTACTTCCCCTATGTCCCTATGTCCCTCCGGTGCCGCAAAATAAGGAGTAAAATCATGTCTACCCACAATGCATCACATCAACCATCACAATTTCATACAGAGCTCTTCATAAGTATTCATCATATACTGAAACAAACACTTATTGAAGATATTTCCTCTAAGACTGTGTGGACAATAACAGATCTGGAATATTATTTATTAAAAATCGAAATAAGGTACAGTAAAATGTTGTATGGTTCCCAAATGAATGTTGTATTGGTTTTGTTTTTCCAAAGCACAGAAAAAAATAGGTCAGCTTAAAAATGCAAGTATGTATGTTAATTGGCCAGCTTAATGTTTAGTCTCTTAAACTTGTGAGAAGTTTTGCTATTTGCCATAAAATAGTCCCACACACAGTTCGATGTAAAGCTATACAGAAGATAAAACTGGTTAACTAGAGCTTTAGCAGGGCTACCTGTTTCCTCCTCTCTCCATTTTTTGTTGTGCTAAGCTAACCTTCTAATGGCTGATGTCATTTCATATGGGTACAAATCTAACACATTGTGTGTATGTGAATGAGTGAACTCTAATATAACAGGAGTAAGTTATAAACCTGAGCTGTCAGTGCTTATTTGCTGATGACATGCTAAGTTGTCTGGCAGATTAAATAACCACCATGGAAACATACAGATGCAAGTGCATTTGTGGGGCAATGTATTGTACGTGTGATAATTACAGCCTCATGAAAATCAAATGCACACACACACAGGTTTGTGCAGCCATTCTTATTAGGACTTTACAATGACTTTTGTTGATTGTGGACAGCCTAACCAAAACCTTGTCTCTAACCTTAATCATGACCAATTCATACATAACCAACTAACCACATCAATGTCAGAACATTCACTTTTGATATTCTTTTAATGTCTTCTATAGAGCTCCACAGTGTGGTTAAATCCAACGCATTTTCTGAATAGAGATTTTGATTATCAGCCATAATATTTTAATCTTCCAAGGTAGACTGACCACAAGCTAAGATTGTGTAATGAAAAGGAAAACTTTTTTTTTATTCCCAATGGGAAGGAGAAATACTACACTACCTACAATCCTCAATTGTTATGGCGACAACTCTGATTGGTGGAGCTCACTGTTGGAAATGTTTGCAACAAATGCAAGATCATGCAGGCTATGACTGGATGGTTGTGCTGCCTAACATTTACAGAGCAACCATGATATCTCTTTCTAACATGTTAACAATGCTAACATTACACTACTAGGTTACAATACTATACACTGTGAAACGCCATATACACAAGACACAAACTAAAATATATTGCAACTCTATTTTAAGAGCTAAGTTTAAATTTAAGAAGTCATTGGAAATTGATGAATCCCAATGGTTTATGGGATGCGTAGTTCCTTCACTCTTAAAATAATTATGTACACAGTCTTGTACCTTGTCCCTTTTCTTGTTTTCCAAGATTTCAAGTTCCAAGAAGTGAAAGGGAAACTTACTTCCATAACAAGAGCTGTAAACCATGGACGCTGCTTCAAATACAATTCGCACAAACTACAAAACAAAAAAAGTTCAATGATCTAATGTTGCACAACAAAATATGCAGAGATACTTTCTGCAACTCAACACACACAACCACACACACACTCACACAAGAGTATTAAGTGTCAGTGTGAGGTTGAATGGCAGGGTAAGATAAGGGGGAGGCAGGCTTTCTATCTTTTTCTTCTCTCTCCCCTCTTGTCTCTCTTTCTCTGTCTGTCTCTGTCTGCTCCCTCCGCCATCGCATTTATCTCTCTACGTCTGTCTTCCTCTGTCCCTGCAAGGTGTCTCCCTCTATCTCGCTTCCCTTCCATCTGTCTGTCTTCCCTCTACAGCTCCCCATATTTCTAACTGTCCCTTTGTCTTTGTCTTTCAGCTCGCTGAGTCTTTTCATCCATGTGCTTTAAAGTGGTGGTGCGTCAGTATTCCCTTTCAAACTGTCACACAGAGATAACGTGAGGTGGGAGGGGCACAGGGTGAAATGAATGCAAGAAAGGTCTTTATATGTCAGATTTTCTTTCTTGAGAGAGATTAGTTGTGTTTACAGTAGCTCGTCAGATTCAGCCATGTAATTCAGAGCAGAACAATGCAGCACAATAGCTTCATCTTATCTGAAACAATAACATAACGATTCATTCATTTATTTTTGCTTGCCCACTTGAGAGGGATAAAAACTTTGACTCTGTAATAAAAGCTGAAGTACTGGTGCTTAAATGGAAAGTGAAAAGGTTTAAGATGGATTAAAGTGGATAGAAAAACTGTGGGGAGCAGAAACCAGTGAAGGAGGAAAGGGAAAGGGATGTAAGAAAGAAAGTGAATGTATATATTGGTGAATGTTTTGTGAAATATCTATTATACAATATTTAAAGAAAAAAGAAAAATTAGACATGTGGAATATGTCAAAATATATAGGAGTGACACATGGTGAGACGAGGGAAGGTAGAAACAGTGATAGTGATGTAATGGTGACAGGTGGAGAGCATCTTGCTTTGCATTTAAGTTGACTTAAAATTTGCTTTTGATTTTGGGCCCAGGTTGTCAGGTGAGAGCGGCCATACTGCCTGTGGGAGCCACGCGTCTCAGTTTCCATGTTAATCTGTTGAATATGTGCAACACTTCCTTATGACGTTCCCAAAATAAAAGCATTCCAGCATTTCTTTGACTGAATCCATTCATTTGTTATAAACAAGGTTTTTATTGTATGACCCGAAGACGCACAGCTTCAAACCATCGAGTCCTGGCATTTAGTTGAGTACTCAGACCTGCTTTCATTCTAGGGAAATACTGTTGTGATACCAGGGAACTTCACGTAGCAGCTCCGCAGCAGGCAAGCTCCCTGTGTGAACAACAGACGTGTGTGAGACGCAGCAGATCAGCAACGCAGCCGTCACACACCACACATGCACCCAGTGTGGCCGGGGCATAAGTGGGTATCTCAGGGCAGGTGGTGTGCTGATGGGCACCATGGTGCTTATTATTGTTTGCCCTACTTGGTGGCAGTTACAGGATATCATATGCTGGATGTTGAAAGTAGATGCATTTTATGTGGACGATAAGCACTGAAGCTTGTACACAAATTAAGTTCTTAACAAATAAAGATAGTTATTTGGATTGAATTTGACAGGAGTAAAGGGAGGAAGAGGAAGGCCTCTGGAAAATATAAAGATAATGGGAAGACGGAAAGGAGAAGGGAAGAAGTGAAAGTGAAGGAAACAAAAAGAGTTTAGAAAGGGTTGCAAGTAACAAAAGAGAGGAGGAAGTTGTGACGGTAAGACATTTTTAAGGATGATGGTAGATAAAAATGGGGCAAAGGGAGAAAAGGTTTGGAAACAGGGCAGGAAGGTAGGAGAAACATTATTTCTAGCTAAAATCCACTAAGAAAACTAGGAAGTAGTAGTATCAACCTGTATGGTATATATACAGTATGGTACATATGTAGCACAGGCTAATAGATTGGACTTGTCCAGTGGAGTTGCACCATGCTGGTATTCAAAGTACAGAACATTACCATTGGTGAGATCCAGCAGTAGAAACTTGCTTTCTAAATTCATTGTAAGAATATTGGACAGATTATAACATTATTGATGAAAATACATTAGGATACAACTTCTGGGCACCATTAATTTCTGCCCCAGAATTTAGACCAATTAGTTTTGTAGATTTCACTTTAAAAGTGAAAAGCCTCATCAAAGTCAGTCAACTCCATCCACTCGGGAGCATGTATGACTGTGAAAAAATTATAATGGCAAATTCATCCAATGGACCAACCAACCAAGACTGCCATCCCTAGAGCCATGCAGGGCCACACAGTAATGAGAGTAAGTAAAAAAACTGTAAAGGCTAAGAAATAGAAAGGAAGAAACTGCTGAAAATAGCTGAGGAAAAGTGAAGAACGGAACGAGTAGAAATAAGGGAAGAGAGAGGATAGAACGTCAGGGGGGACAAAGAAAACATTAAAAGAAGCCTCAAAGGTGGAGAAAGAAAGTAAACACAGAGAACGAAGGAAGAAGAAAAGTTGGGATTTACAAGGGAAAAGGGTGACAAGGTAGGAAGGAAGGAAGGAGACACACAAATAGACACACTGGCCAATAAGACTGTTGTATTGTGGGAGTATCTGAGACTCCTCTTTATCACTGTCAACACATGTACATATTGTTTCACAATGCACAACCAGTCTACATAATACAGAGCCAGGTGTTTAGCCTTTCCATCAGTGTCATAATGTGCAAAATCACACACACGCACACACACACACACACACACACACACAGACAGACACACACAAATCTCTCTTGGTAGCCTTGATTTAAACAGGCTGCTGAAAGACATGAGACAGAGAGGAAATGTAGGGACACTTTAGAGAAAATGCAGTTTAGAGAAAGGAGAAAGTGCATCAAAGGAATTGAGAGAATAACTGCAGGTGAAAGGAGGATCGATATGCGATGAAAGCACGATAAAGAATGGATTTTGTTCGTTCTCTCGCCCTCCCTTTCATTTGTCATCGGGCGGCCTCATGAATATGGTAATCTGCTTTTGTTTGCAACCTTGATGGAGAAAGGTGTGAGTGATGGAGAGGGACTGGTGGGGAAGGAGAGATAGAGCAGAAGGAGAGAAGATGTGACAAAGGGGGGAGACGGTCACCTAAACGTCTGTGTCCCTGTGTTATCATGGACCAAAAATAACAGGAAGAGCAAGATAAACCAAAGTTTGGAGAAGTTAAGGCCTGAGGCTGCAAGGTCACCAGTGTAAGGGCCTGCACAGACCAGGAGGATATTAGCAGGGAAATGGAACCACCTGTGTTGTCGCCCCAGGTCAGTGCTGTTAAAGCCTGTGTGTGAAGCTTACTGTGTTTCCTGGTATTGTTTATTCTTGTTTCACACAATGGTGGCAAAGAAACAGTTATACAAGATGAAAAAAGACAATCTACAAGCGGTACACTGGTCATATACAATTCTGGCATAGTATATTGATTCACTTAACGATTGAAAAAAATGGTTGATTTAATCGAAATTGTATTTATTATTTACACTGAAGTAGTGTAATAACTCTCAGCTAGTAAACTGCAGAGCTTTTGTTTGTTCCAACGGCTGCTGGAAGTGAACCAATCCTCCAGTTTAACGTGGACATTGATCAGTAACAGTTGAACTGTGTTCTAACTACTTACAGCTCACTACTAATAACCAGCTGTTGTTTGTTGACTGGAAGCTTAAGTTCACAGCAACTACAAGAACGATCCCTGCCCACGACGAACCAGGTGCTTCACAATAAGAGCACCTGTGGTTCTGCTTTGATTCATTTCATTGGGTTACAAACTTTAATTCAATTTATAAAAGTACTTCAATCAACTTTATTTTAGCTGTACTTTATTGTTGTTACAGTTCTTTATATAACTTTATAACTTATGCTACAAAGTTTATAGCAATGTTTGTGTGGACATTCAAAGACTGAATGACATGCTTTGAGCATTGGACTTGTTATATACATATTGTCATAAGGTCTTCCCCCTGTGGTCTGGTAATCAATAAGTAACCAACAAATGACAATACTTAGAAATCTCAGACAATATTGTGTATACCCAACTATAGTATCAGAAGAAAAGCATTTCAACCTAATAAAGAAGATTCAAATGCTTTTGCTTTGCCTTTAAGAATGAAGGGATGACAATACAAATTGAGTCCTGTTTCCACCTGCACCATTATAATGATGGTGAATATAAAAAAGTTTCATTACATCACTGCTACTAGTTGTCAGAACAGCATTTTGGTCACTAAATCTTTTTGTCTAGTTACTAGATAGACTCTCAAAAACAAGCGAGACAATTTTAAAGCAGTGTTATTAAATTTTTGGATCCCCTCCAGGACATCTATGAGCCCAACTTGTCACAAAACAATGGAGAAGGATTAACACGAGCATTCATGAAGAGTAAAGTTTTTGGCCACATGATGGATGAAGATGCAATATTTACTCAACCTCCAGCAGCTGCAACTCTTCTGCCTCCGGCTCTTTGGTGGCTAAATGCTCCACTGTGTTCACCAGCTAGTCAGGAACTTTGTATGTTTGCTGTTTGCTACTGGACACACGTTTGATAACCAAAACAATGAACTGAAAGGTTCTAAAACACAAAGGAAACCGATGCTTCAACTTTATTTACTTTTTTACTTTATTTCACAAGTTAGTCTTTCTTTGGTATCAAAATGTTATCTGGGGCAGCAATGATTACATTTTAATGTTCCTCACAGTTTATAAGACCAAACACTTTACAACAGCCCTGTAAGTAAGTGATGTGGGAAATGTTGAAGCTTAGGTGCTTTTGTCTAATGTCAAAAAATGATGGACATACAGAGAATTCAAAATTCCAAGGATTTATGTTTCATCAACACACTGAAGCAAAAGTCAGATATTACAGCTGTGTGTGAGTTCTTTTAGAATGAATCCAACACAGTTTTGAATAGTGACAACCACAAGTCTAATGTAAGGTGACAGACATTAATTCAGAGATTTTGTAATGAAAATGCTTTACACAATCTCCTCAGACTCCGACCTTTCTTCTTATTTCCAGAAATGAACTCAGAGAGTCCCCCCTGTTTGGTACACTGTGATCTCACTGTCTCAAACACTGTCAAATTATTTCTGCTGCTGTCTTCCCCTCTCCCTCTCTCTTCTTCAAACTCTCACTCTCTCTGTGGGATCAGCATCCTGTGGAGCCAGAAATGGATTTTTATTAAGAAGAAATCCCCTTTGAAATATCTAACTAACCAAGACCAGTGTGTGTGTGTGTGTGTGTGTGCATGCGTGCGTGCATGCGTGTGTGCGTGCGTGTGTGTGTGTGTCTGAAGGGATTAATGACTTGAGTGTGATTGAGGTTGGGCTGCAGTGTGTTGAGTGTCTTCGTTAAGTTTGACACACACATATTCTCTTATAGTTTTCCATGTAACAGAATTTTTTTTATAATATTGGATTAATAAAAAAAAATCGTGCACATGAACCATAATCAAATTAACATTAGGGTAACCTGAAAGTATATAATATATCAGACTTAGGTTGTGTCTCGTTCATGGCCATAGCATATATCAAAGAATTGGATGTTGGACTTGGCCCCTCTTTGTAGAATGTGGCCCCTTCACAGACCCTAATTTGGAAAAAAATCCTAGATCTTCTTCTTCTTAGTTTGGTTTATTGGCAGGTGGCAACCAACGTCAAGCTGTATTACTGCCCTCTACTGTATCTCTCATTACCCACGTGACAAAGGCACTTTATCTACTGTCTCTAAAGACTTTGGTGATGATGATGGGTTCTGAACCCCTCTCAGTTGATGCCGTGTCCCAAATACAGTAATTTCATATGATCAGTCTCTGACCAGCCAAAAGCCATCTCCATGACAACTTAGCAACTCCACCTGCTGAAGAAGACATCAAGCTGTGGCAGTGTTTTTTTGGTGTTGTCAAACTGTAGTTTACTAGGTCAACAAATAGCCTTTGAGCTCAAATCTAAACTGTAAACTTAAACACATGATTTCCTGCCTCCTGGCAAGAAAAGCAAAATGTCCAGAGCTTGACACTTTCCAGAGTTCATTTCTGAAACTTCTTATAGAGGTCTTTCCCACTCTATATATATTATAATATTTACATTATTTTAAGAATACATTATTTTTTAACAGAATGAGGGTTTTAGCTCAGAAAACTTGCCCAATTTTACAGTGTTTTAAAAATGTGTAACAGAGAATAAAACAAGCAGATGAGAGTAGTCTTCATTTACCTTACACTGGCATACTTTGTTGTTGTAGCAGTATTATCCTCTTCTGTCCATAATTCATTCATTATAAGTGTATGACTGTGCATTTGTTTTCCAGTGTATTTGGTCTCTGAGGGCAGAACTTCTTTTTAACCCCACTTAACATTTTCGCACCTTTAACAGCTGTGAGAGCAGGAGCCAGAGGAGAGAATCCAAGGAGGGATCTTAAGTGGAATAGTTTGTTTCTCTCACTTTTAGATGTGTAATGGAGGTTAACAGGTCTCTCCTCACAACAGGTAACACTGCTCATTTTAGTTGACTTAAAAAGGCGTTTTATGACCTCAGGACACAGATACATAGCAGGATGTTTGAAGGACAGTCATTTTCATGGAATGACCTCAATGTAGGTTTCAGAATAAGTGTTGCAGATATATTGGAGCAAGCACAGCTTGGCTTTGTAGAGCAGTGACCTCAGAAAAGGCACCAGTTCTCAAGGTAATGTTTTGTTGTCAAGTGGGACGTGACATCCCTCCCTTTCCTTCTGATTGGTTCACTGGTTAACTGTTGCACTTTGGCTCTGTCCAAAACCTCTTTCACTTATCAGCCACTCACTCTGCTCTGAAAAGACACTAAGTAGTTGACTCAGTAATGAGCAGTGAGTTGAGATTTCAGACACTCACTAATCAGGTTTATCTTCTGTCATCACCATCATCTGTCATGTTGCTCTACAATAATCATCCCAATCTATGACATGCTGAGCATTGCATAGTGGGATTCTAGGTAGAAAGTATATGGACATGTGTTCAATTGAGAGCATAGACTGTATATAAAGATGGACGACATGACAGCTCCCCAAAAGTGAAGCCAAAGCTTCTTAATTGCCACCTGGTGGCAGGCTGCAGTATAGGTCATTAACCCAGCCTCCTCTTAGTACATGGACCAATTTAAATAGTCAAAGCACAAGTCAAATACATTTTGCTCAAAGATGTTTTCTGTCACTTTACGTAGTTATTTTGGTAATGTATGTTCAAGTGTTCATTTATTAAATAATCCTGGTTTTAATTGAATATTGATATTTGAACGTCATTGACAGGTAAGGTTAAATGGGGATTGGATTAGCTTGTGTGTTGACAGGACCGATTGCTACTACACAGACTCTTGTCATAGGAAGAAGTGGAGACGTGTCATCCATCTTTATATACAGTCTATGGCTGAGACAAACAAGATGGAGACTAAATGCTGAGAGTTTTTTTGTAAATACAGAATGTGTGTATTCCATTGGACGACAATTACGTAAAAAGAAAAAAAAAACACTTCTCATGCTAATACTTTGATATTGCGATCTAATTTCCGACAGCTGTACACATGTAAATAAACCAGCAAGTGGACTTAGATAAGTAGCTAGTTCCCCAAGTCGCTTGACTCTGGGGCTGACTGTCATTTCCAGATCTCATCAGAAGAATGACGGATTGTCAAATGACCACAATTATTACACTTATACCCAGATTAAAAATTACAAGCATTAAATCATCTTTAAAACAGAATCAATAAATCATAAGAAAACAAAACACCTAATGTAAATGTATGAATTCCAGCCCTTTTGTAGTGTAAAGATGAATAAGTGAAAAGCATAATGTGAAAATGTAACTGAAGGATACAATTTTAAAGCATTTAATACATAATCTGTCTCTTTTAGAGTTTTGTTGTAGGTTTTCTGATATTAATGATACATTTATACTGCAAAAAAACGAATTACTAACAAGCAGAAGGACCCTGAGTATTTCTCTCAATTCTACCTGTCCAACTGGGAATGCGACAATAAACCGAACAGCCTGAAACCATATTCAAAATTAAAATTGTCCAGTCACTTGTCGGCCTACAGCTGTTCAAACCACAGATGACTCCAACAATTTGGGGACCAAATTAAAATTTCGAACCAATTCTTCTTTTTAGTCAACTTTGTTAACCATTGGCCCTGAGCTCGAGAAGTAGAACGCTCTCAGATGATTCGGGACCCTCGGGTAACAGCTGTCAGTCAGCCATCACCTGCCACCCAGTTCTGTCATGAAACCCCCCCCAACATAGCACTACTACCACTGAGACCAAAACTATTAGCACTCCTAACCTCTTGTGGGCTCACTTGATTCTCTCTCATTTATCCTTTTTTTAAAGCTTCTCCTGATTCCTGTGTCTAGATTCAGCTCACGGTCCAACCCTCCCAAAGGCTCAAACCATCTGCTCACTCCTACTTTTATTCTTTTTCATCTTTTATGACCTTATTTCCATTGGCGGCTGGTGCTTACTTAACTCTACCAGTTTACACACAGAGATGTAAGGTTTGTCATGGCCCTTCTGGCTTGATAAGAAGGAAGCAGCCAAAACTCTCAGAATTGCATGAACTAAAAACACTGACTTCAATTACATTAACTTACCAGTTCATTAGCTACACTTGAACAGTCTCAAGCAACCTGATGCCACCACCATGCAATATGTTCAATTTTGTTGAAGATTATTAGTTGTTGCTGACATAGGGGTGAATTTGGCTCTATAGCCATTTTGAACCTGTAGTCAAAGAAGTAGTTTAATACTCAGTCCATACAAATGTGGATATGTAAACAAAACTTGTTCTCATCCACACACAGACAACGCTTTAAGTTGCGAAAACCACACTGTAGTTTTTCAAAAAATAGTTTGTTTCTGTCCATGTGTACATTGAAGACGGAGCACAATGACATCACAGCGTGTTTGGCACATGTTGCTTTGTGTAATGAACATATGGCAGATACACCAAAAGTTCTGGCAATATACTGGTTTCTCTCGTTTGCACTGGTAGGTCTAATAACAAGTTAGCAGCTAAATTTAGCATCACTGAAGCACATTACTGGCATTAACAGGTGTCTGCCTTGCCCAATATTACTTGGACCACAGCATTTTTCTCTGGTATTTGACAGACAACTGACTTGGTTGTGTGTTTGTAGGCACTTTCATGTCCTTGTCTGGATGGAGACAATATGGAAAATATTCGCAATAGTGTAGACAAGGCCTAGACCCATATGTTTATATCTTTAATATGAGGGTTTTATCTTATTTTACCTTGTTTCTTTTCATGTCACAAAAGTAGCATTTTAATCTTGGTTTACTTCCACTACTTCCATTAGCTTAGTTTCCAGCAGCAGCTGTTTTCAATGAAAGTTCTGACAAACCCAATGATATGTGACCTGCCCATCACCAGACACAGTGAAACAGGAACATAGTGAAACATTTAGCTGCTGAAAAGCCAAAACAAAGGTCAGTAAGATACAATATGGTACTTTAATACATCAGGTGCCAAGATGCACAACTCCACATAAATAAACAAAGCTTGTTGTATCGTGTCTGCTGGATTTAAAAATAGGCAACTATTTGCTTACATGTCAGCCATAACAACTTGTATTGATTGCCGTATTATGTCTTGTAAGGAATATACTGTTACTTCTCTGAGTTGTGGCAATCAGAATAATATGTTAAACTTAACACAGTTTTCCTGTGTTAAAGGGATAGTTCACAGAAAAATTTAAATTCACTCATTATCTACTAACCACTATGGCGATCTCAGGGGTAAACTTTGTTGCAGCAGAATCCAATATAATTGAAGTAACCGGTGACCTGCACTTCAGATGTAATAATACAACAGAAAAGACATAACATGCCTCCATACTGCATAGGCCTCGACATTCACATTCAACCCAAAACAAGGTTATTTAAGCCTAAAAGTCCACTGGAGTTGGCTAAGCTACCGGACATAGCCACATGATGGTGTGTCCGAGGGTCTGTGTATGCACCTCGTAGGAAGATATCTGCAGACTTTTAGGCTTAGTGTTTTGTGGACTCAAACACTTCACCCACTCCTACATTGCATGTAGTGGTGAGTAGATCATGAGTGAATTTTCCAGTGATCTATCCCTTTAAGAGGCAGATCAGTGTTACTTTGGAAAAAATATTTTCTCCAGACAGAAACTCCGGTGTGAGAAACGATATCAGCTCAGAATCTGTCAGTGACGTGGAATTGAAAACAAGCCCCTTGTGACTGGTCATTTAATTAACCTCGTCAAGCATATCTGCTGTAGTCTCCAATCTAATTTCATCTGTTAATTTAAAACTGTTCTTAACGAGGCCAGCCCCCCAGCCAATCAAATGTCAGCAATAGAAGCATAAAGGACTTGGTTAATTAGAGCTGTCAGGAAATGGCCATATATGGACAAAGAGGGAGGCTGGATTTATTTTTATTACTTTCCTGAGAGAGTTATTAATTCCGTGGGAATCACCCCAGGTGATATGTGTGTGTGTGTCTCAGGATAAATCAAGTAATAGAGGGGGAGTGGATGCTTAGAATAGAGATGAAGTCAGATATGAAGAGACAGAACAAAGACAGAAAAAGAATGAAACATTTTCTTTATACATTCATAATAATCAAAAATGTCTCTTTCAAACTTTGTGGCAGCTTCATTTCCTGTTAGACAGGAAATTGAGCCTCAGCTTTTCCAGAAGTGATTCTCCATCTCATATTTATCAAATATTATTCAGTCTCATGCAGGATTGTAATGTCAAATTATATTGGAAATCTGCACAGCGCTCTCTGAGGATTTCATACCACTGTAAACATGTTAAATGTGGATTTGCATCAGTTAAAAAGAAATGATTAATTATAAAAACATTTTAAAGCAGTAGCTCCCGTTGACTTTGATTGTGTTTGCTTTTCCATTTTTCACAAGATTTCCCATAAGTAGTCAAAATGTGCAGTTGCCATTATGATTTGAAGCAAAACAGATGTTTGTTCTGGACAGATGCCATATGAGATTTTGTGTGTGTGTGTGTGTGTGTGTTTGTGTGTGTGTGTTTGTACATGAATATTTCAGTGTGTAAAAAGGAAGTGTAATGATTGAGTCCCATCAGAACTGACCTGTGAAATACACATAGAGGAGGTATAGCTGTTGGTGGTTTTGGGTGGATGATTCATTCAAAGCCAACTGAGTTTGGTATCTGCACACACACACACACACACACAATATGTTGATTACGTAAGCCAAGTGGTTCTTCAGGATTGGGCCCCTTCAAAGTGTCACATGATAAATCTGAGATTTTGTGTGTTGATGTATGGGGCCAGAAAAACAAAGCTATTTAAAATAGAATGGCACTTACCAGAGTGCATACCTCCAAGGGTCAAAGGTCCACTTAAATTCAATGAAGCTCCACCAAATTGCACACACTATCGGTTCCCTTAACATATCTGATTGTTTTTTCATCAAGATCCATGATTCAAACTAAAAATTCTAAATTCAAAAGAAAATTTAAAACAATGCTCTATCTCGCAATTTTAAGGGAAGTAATAAAAAAAGAAATCTGTGCCAATCTCTAAGGCGTCTTTTCCTGTCACAAACAAACCTACCAACTAACAGGGGTGAAAACATGTTTTAATAAGCATTTACAACATTAAAAGGATTTAGGCCACTGCTTTAGCATCTCCTTTGTGTTTCTTATCATATATTCTTATTAATTATTAAAAGAACAGGTATCATGGGGAAATAAACAACTGTTTCTATGAGATGATCAGTACAACCTTTGTGGCTGTGTTTTAACTTTGAAGCTACAGGTGTGAGTCAGTTTAGCTTAGTTTGCTTTACCCCCCCCCCCCCCCCCCCCATCTTACCCAGCTCTGTCCAAAATTCAAAAGCAGTACAACTTTAAATACTCTCCTAAAATCATAAACCTCCATTTTACATTTTTGTTTGTGTATGGATCAAACAATGTAGATATATGCATGTGTGTGTTCAGAAACCTGTGAGTATAATTGTTGAGTGTCGAGAGTTATACAACCAGTGAGTCCACTGGCTGCCTGTTACCATTAACTACACACACCTAAACCCCAGTGCAGATAGCCCTCTCAACATCCCTGCATTCTCCCAGACACACCACAGCAGTCATATCCTCACCAGCTATAGTCACATCCTTTAAAACAGCTTTAGCTGTGAAGTTAATTTTAGTTATTTCCAAAAACATCTGTCATTTAATAAGCAAAGACCATATGTGGTTAATCTGTCAACATGTATCGCATGAAAATGAACGATACTCTATACCTAGTATTAAGTTGGTCTCTTAGGGAATATACTCTGATACAGGAAGTGATACATTTTCCATTTTATATATCCGCCACAAGCAGACATCACAGCACTAGACACAGTATGAAAGGGAAGTGCATCTCAACAGCAGCGCAGCAATGACCACTTGGCAAACGACTGCAGCGATTTCTATTGAAATCTCCAGATCTGTGGTTGGCACGAAGGACGAGATTTTTGGTGAACGTCACCGCCCCATTCACAGCTTCTGTAATAATAGCAAGGATTCATATTTGTTAGAGGCAGGATGTCTGTAAATAGACAGAATGAAACAGCCTCCCAGGTTACAGCTGAGCTGCCCACTTACTGGCACATCAACGTGTGTGTGTGTGTATGTGTGCGCGCGCACACACATGTGTGTGAGGCACCATCTGTTTTGCCATGAGCAGCTGCGCTCCCTTGGAGCCCAAGACCAAAAACTCAGCTGTTACCAAGACAACCCACATACACCCCATACCTGGTTCACACACACACACACACACACACACACACACACACACACACACACACACACACACACACACATCCACACACACTTCAAAACCACCTAGAGGTTTTAATACTGTGTGTGCTTTCACATGAGCAGATGGACAGAAATGTATCATATATTTCTGAAGTGTGTGTGTGTGTGTGTGTGTGTGTGTGTGTGTACACGTGCGTGCGCATAAGATAGGAAGACAGAAATGGGGAGAGACAAGCAGATGGACAGTCTGTGTTTCTTTCCCCTCTACTTAGGAAGATGATATGAAGATGATTTAAGTCTCTCCTGAACTTTCTCTTTGGTTCCTCACTTCTTTCAGTCATATCATCTGCTGCACATCCTTCATGGTAGAATCTCCTGTCAGGCTCTATGAATAGTACTGCTTCAGGTTTCACGTAACTGAGTCTGTTGGAGAAAGGTTTTCTATATGTTATGCCAGAGTGACTTGATAATGCAGCTGTGAAATCCATGAGATTTGCAAGTTCAATGCCCATCTCGTTTCTGCAAAGACTCTTCTAAGACCCGATAGACATCAAATCTCCCCTCCCTGGATCACCTATACAAAAGATAGGCATGTATGTTAGAAAATACCTGAGTGAACCATCGAAATAACATCAGGAACATTATATATAGAGGGAGCTCCACTTTCAAGGTGCATTTCAGTAGGAGAGTTAGCAGACCATGTTTCCTCTGTTATTCCAAATTCTCTGGCAGACGACAGTGGAGTTGTCTGTTGGTCTTTGTATTCACATGCTGATGATGGCTTGTATGATATTCTGGTTGGGGGGGGTTACCTCTGAGAGCATCATCATTAAAGCCCTGGTCCATCAATTGATAACTAATGTTCCCTTTGGAATTCATGGTGAGTTCATTTTGATATCATCATGTTTACTCATATTGTAAATCCCTCACCAGCCCTGAGCCGACATGAGAATAGCTTTTTGCTGCACGCATTATTCATTGTGCCTGTCAAACAAATAAATTAAATAAACTGTTGAGCAATTATGTTCTATGTATCCCTTCACTCTTGTCACCCCCTGCCACATGTATCCAGTAAGTCTGTGGAGTTCCAGACCTCTAGGTTGAGAACCACTGGGATGTGACATGAGTTTTAGGCAAAATGTGATAATTGGGGCCCCTAAATTAAAGCCTGAGAACACTGTGGCTCTAGAGGAGCTGTCTGGACTTAATAGGACCACTAGTGTTTTCCCAGACGTGTACAGCTCTTGCAGAATGTTTTTAACTCGGCAGCACAGAAGCAGTATTTAAGTGGAAAGGATCAGTGTGTTGGTAAAGTCCATGTCACTGGAGCATGCTGCCGCCAGAATTAAACAGTGTGCTTATGCAAGCTTTGACTGGCCACGGCTCGCAGTCTGAAGTGGCTTGGTTCTTTGCTGCAACAACTGACAGCCCCAAGAAAAATAAAGTGTTATATGATGAAAGCATATCAACATAAAACCATCGCCCCCTATGGCGCTACGTGCCTGTTAAGTGCCTTTAGGCTCTGTGCTAACGGGATACATTCACTGGCTCCATGCTCACAGTGATGGATGAATCAATGCTTCAACCTTTGCAGACACAAGCTGTGCTGTATTGAAGCAGATAAGCAGGTCTTCTTCTGAGAGGACAGAGACTTTCTGTAGAGGAAATATAAGCTGAACAAATTACCAAAAAACAATGGTTATTATATTCATCAACCCTGACTGACAGACTGTCATGGTTGGAAATGCAGAAATAAGTCTGTAACCTTATCTCATACGGAAAAAGATGATTTGAAATTCAAGCTCATACATCATTTAACAGAGGTCCCTGTATTATCACATTTCCATACCAAGAGTTGTCAGCCATGTTAGCAGCTAAATTCTGCCATGTTCTTCATTTAGCATGTTAGCATGCTAGCAGACTCATTTCTAAATAGTATATTAATAAGTAACAGTAAAGACATGTGCAGTCAAGTGCATAAGTTTGTGTATATAAGTTTTGATGAGGTAGAGTGTAATGTATGATAAGGTCAGCGTTATATTTATCTGTCTATCTATCGGATTCATTCTCCAGGGACATGAATCTGTACAAATTGTCACGTCAATCCATGCACAGTGTGACAGACCAACTGAAAAACCTCCATTAACTTTCTTGAAGCATCACAAGAGTAAAATGGAAATTAATAAAATCCTGTTTGCATCCAATAAATCTATGCTCATTGGCTTTTGACATGTTTTACAATAATTGTGATGAAATCACTGCATAAATATACAAAAGTCCTCACCCATCATCGTGACCATTATCCTCCCTGAAGCAAGTCAATGACCTCATATTGTATAAACTGCTAAATTAATATCTCTCATCTGTCTTCAACTACTCTGAATGGAATCCACGTGCAACAGTCTTTCTATAGATGATCTAGTAAAGCTAATTAAAACGTATTCATCTGTACTGGAACTCCCTGCACCCCTGACACCACTGGATTTCCAGGGAAAAGGGACAATTCAATTCAATAACTTTTATTTAACGTTAATCTAATGAAAAGTAGGCCATGTTTCAATGAAGGGGCTGAATCACAGATGACATGGAATTAAAAAATATATCACATCTAATACTGTAATTCCAAGTCTATTAACACCGGCCCTTTTTTGTTGTACGTACTCGTCAAGTCAACTGATGCAGGATTCTGTCAGTGTGAGTGTGTGCGCGTGTGTGTTTGTGCGTGCGTGTGTGTGTGTGTGTTTCAGTAATTCATTTCCCTCATTAAGGATGGTCCTACTTCCTGCCTAAAATCCCTCACCTGGAATCTGCTCTTCCTGCTTTTCATTTAATTTCTGCACAATAATACTGTTTTGTCACTCATCATATCTCAATGTGTTCAAGGTTCACAGGACTTTCCCTCGTATGTACTATATGCAAAAACTTTGTCACAGAGATTAGTTGTTTCTGTGTTATAATACTCCATCTGAGACGTTTCTGTTTGGCCGGGAGCTGAAAGCTGGTGGGTGAAACGTTTGAATTGTTGTTTGGCATCCTCCTTTTAATATGCTGTGGTTTCCTGTATGAGCCTTTTCAAACGTTCTTTCATTTTTCTTTTAATCATCTTTGGGAGGTTGTAGCAGCATGGAGCACAAATGACGAGGGGAAAACATCATCATTTTACCGATGTAGCTGTCTGAGCTGGAAACTGCTGTACTTTAAAGAGCTGAGTACTTCAGAGATCAGCCTCCTTCAGTGGGCCATAATGTAAATGATACAAATGTTTGCATTAGTTTTCTCTTTTAGTGAAATATTGTTAGTTTTTTAGTTTGACTTTGTTAGGTCCCAGTCTTTAATGGGAGAGAAAATAAGAAATGTATCTCTGGAACTGTCACACAGTCATCTGAGCTGTTGCACTATGCCCCAAGTTGTTTATTGTCAAGGTTCAGAGGTAAAGAAAATGCTAGAAACCACTTGTCCTTTTTTGTCAGTGAAATTTTAATCTGAAAAGTGTGTACAGCTGTCAAATAAATCTGATCGACTAGAACTTTTCCCTCTGTAATGTTGTGAGTAGATGTATGAAGCAGCATGAATTTGAAGATTGTCAAATAATAACTCAAGTGACTCAAATGGTAGCCTAGAATATTTGACTAAATATGCTCAACTGCATCTTCAAGTCCTATACCTGATTACTTAACAGGAGCATTTCCATTCTATGCAACTTTATACTTCTACTCAGGTACATCTCAGAGGCAAATTAGATTTTACTCCACTACACTTGTCATTGCTTTAGCAAATTTTCAAATTATATGTTTTCATATGTTCCTAAACAAACTATCGACAAACCCTTTTGAAATGTTTTTAGAGATGTGTCATGCTCACAGGACAAACACTAGTTGCTCTCTAGAAGATGATGCATTGCTGTAGGATGAACTCCTGAAAAACAGTGGTCAGTAGATCAAGTTATTTCATATGATAGCAAGCACCAGTGAAAGTTGTGAACAGAACTCCACTTCACAGTGACATTTCTCCAGTGAACTGAATCTCTGCAGTGCTGCTGCTGAAAGCGTCTGTATTTTGTTAGTGCGGAGGTTAAAGAGTGTCTGTCTACATCGCCAGGAAGAGGAGGCAGGAGAGGAAAGACTGAGCAGACATAGATGGTGAATAATAACAAAGAGAAACCTGACACACAGAAGGTGCAGAGAGGAGACAGCGAGACGTGGAGAGATGAGAGAGAATCTGCTTTAGTGAACAGAAATGAAAATCAAGGAACAGGGAAACCCGAAGACTGACAAGTGCAAAAGACTAATGATGTGAACAGAAGTTACAATAGTTATAGAGGAAGAAGCAAAGAAGACAGATTCCCTCTGTGCCTCCATGAATGTCCCATCATCCTCTGCTCCTTCCGCTCACTGTTCATGAATGGAAATATCTCTGCCTTCTTCAGATCAGTTTCTACTGATATCTGTCAGAACAGGTCGTGCTTTGCTATTAATACTTTACTGTTCTTTGTTATTAAGTATGAAATAAATGTCACAAAAATAATACAAAATAAATTGGCAGATAATGAGATTCAAAACCTATATATCATATGGATGGTGTATGAGTTTTAGTAGTAAACATTGTATTTATATAACCCTTGTGTTGTCCCTGCTTCCCCCGGCTGTTGGCCCCCTCACATAGCCCACCCCATATTAGGATGCACACGTAGGGCAATAGACAAGTGAGCAGCCCTTGCAGATGTATTTGTTACACCTGCGGCACACGGTGTGAGTTTTACAGTCCGTCTTCCTGGGACATATCTGACACCTCTTCCTCTTACTCGCCACGAGCGGGGCTGCTGCTAGGACTATGGAGGAGGCCGGACTCTCTGTTGAATGTCGTAGTCGTCGTGGTCAAGAGCTCTCTGTGCGGCGGCGGCTTTTACAGCCTTCACAACCGCGGCAGACGCTTCCGTGCGGGGGATGCGCTCCCTTCGTGCGATGAACAGAGTCACGAGAGCCTTTCCCAGCTGCTCTAGGAACACCCTCCGCTTGTTCCGCTTGCCCGGCATCCAGTCTGGGTTGATCTCTCCCCATATAACGAAGGCGTTGTAGGAAGAGACGTCGATAATGTTGTGAAAGATGACCAGGGGCCAGCGCGCAGTCATCCTCCTGCAGCTGTACGTTCCAATCACCTTGTCCAGGTTGTCCACGCCACCTTTGTTGCGGTTGTAGTCCAGGACAAAGACCGGTTTCCCGTCCTTGCGGCCGCTGACGTCTGCCTTGGTGTGCCGTGTGCTCAGGAGCACCACGTTCCTGTTTTTCTTTGGGATGTAGGACACCAGAGTGGTGGTGGGTGTGAATGCAAACTTGGATGAGAACAGCTCTCTTCCCTTGACCGTGAGCAGCCCGGTCGCATGTGATGTTACGACTGTGCAGTCCCTCTGTTACATCGAGCACTACCCGCAACCCCTGGTTCCGTTCTGGGCGTCCGCCTACTCGGCTTTCCGGTGTACACTTGCATCTTCCAAGCGTAGCTGGATTTGGCATCGCAGGCCACCCGATGACTTGATCCCGTATTTTGCCGGCTTGCTGGGCATGTACTGACGGAACGGACACCGGCCTAGGGAGAAAAACAGGAGGAGAAGAGATGAGATGAGGACAAGGACTAGCAGCCGCTATCTACATAACATAACATAACATAACAATAATATAAAATGGAAAAAAAGACTAACCTCTGAACGGAACCAGTTGCTCATCCACAGTCACTTCGGGCCCCGGGTTGTAGAGGTCCGGTAGCCGCGCCACCCACGCATCCCAGACCTCTCGCATTGGCCCCAATTTGTCCGTGGCTCATCTTGTGCGTCTCGTCTCGCGGTCGTCAAAGCGCAGCAGTCTGGAGTACGTGTGGAAGGGTTTTAGGGGTATCGTGGCACGAAATATCGCCCGGCCACTCTCGGCGTCCCACAGGCTGGCAGTGGCCTCGCTCCGGGACCTGTACATGCCCGCTAAGATCAGCAGCCCTATGTAGGCGCACAGGTCGGTCTCGTCCATCCCTTTCCATTCGTCGCCGTATTTTCGACGACCCTCCCGATTCATCATCTACAGGATGAAGCTCTTTACCGTCGGTGTGATGAACAGGTGGAACGTCGAGGCTAGGTCACTGGTGCGGCTCGTCGCATGGAGCGTGGGGCCCGGGGGGACCCTGCTTTGAGCTCCAGCAGAGGAGGAGGAATAGGAGGAGGAGGAGGAGCAGCGGTCCTCTTCTCGGCCATACACCCTTGAGGACCATGTTATTTCCCCGTTTCTTGACAGGAAGGTCTCTCTTTCTACGAGTCTGGTGGTGTCGCCGTGGTCTTGTCCTTCTTCTTCTTCTTCAAAGGATGATGAATCTGCAGAAGCATCACCCACTGGGTCGTAGTCTTCATCGCCGTCGTCGTCGTCTTCGTCTTCGTCTTCGTCTTCGTCTTCGTCTTCGTCACCGTCTCCGTCCTCTCTGTCTTCTTCTCGGTCTGCTTTTCTATCTGCTTCTCGGCCTGCTTCTCCATCTCCTTGTCCGTCTGCTTCTCGTTCTGGCTCTTTCGCGTCGTCTTCGGGTTCAGAGGATGGTTGCTGGGAGAATAGCTGTTGGAGAACCTGTTCTCTGGTGAAACGCTCCTGATGCGACATCGTGCCATGGTCCGGGAGGGGGGTACATGGAGAATGACGCACGGGCTTCTTTGAGGGTCTAATGTACCCCCCCTAGATTACAATTGGAATCAGGTGTGGGTCTAAATGACCCCCCAGGAGACACACCCACACTCTGGGTCAATCTGACCCAGGAACAACACAAGGGTTAAGAAAGTTTTTCATGTCTGGTTGGATATTTATCAAAGAACATTTTTTAAATTAGTTCAAATCTAATGGTTGACATTTTTACAAAATTATCACAATTTATTAGAATGCATTGATAAATAACATTGAATGATGAATGCGTTTTACATTTTTAATGAGAAGTGCTTAAAATCACTCAAAACTGTAAAGGCTGCATACATGAAACATTGCTTTACATAGTAAATAAGCTTAAACAGTATTAAATTTAAATAAATATCTTATATTTGCTTTACAAGCAATTCAGTCCAAAAAAAGAAACACAAGCTATGAAAATGAACTGAGAATGAACTGCATTCATATATTACAAATGTCCTAAGCAACTTAGTCGGACATTTGTGTTCTCTCATACAGCTGGTTCAGAAAATGTCAGGAAATTATTTGAAAATATCAGTGTCTGAGAGCAGTGTAGACTTTTATAGCAAACCAGAACTCCTTATATATATATATATATATATATATATATATATATATATATACTTCATTTGATCAGTTGATTGACACCTGAAACTTTGCAATGGAGAACAGCCATGAAATCACATATACAGCAACCATGTTTAGAGCAGAAGATTAATGACTCATGCGAACAAATCAAACATAATCTGTGTCAGAGACATGAGCCAACCTTAAAACACAAGGCTTTACAGGCAGAAGGAAACAGATGAAGATGTCTGATAACCAGCAGTTCCTCTTGCTCGGATGGTAGCAACAGAAAATGAACTAAGGGCTCACATTCAGCTGCTTTATTATGTGCATGTTTGTGTGATGGATATGTGAGAGGCTACACAAAACAGCACAGAAGAGTCCATGTGAACTCAAGTTACAAAGACTGGACTCAGATCAGTTTTGACTCGCGTGATGTGGTCAGAAGGCGTTCTTCCACAATGGTTAACACCAGAGAATACAGCTGTGATCGCACTCAGCAGACGTGTGAAGTGATGATGCACCGACGTGAAAAAGCTCCCATCAATCACTGGTACAGATTTTTTCTTTGATACTGATGACAGCACCAACCTTTCAGTAGTGTTCATCCTGCTGCTTTAACCCCAAACACACAACAGTTACCTGCTGGAATGATTTGTGGACTGGATTTCAGGACTTGTGTTGTGATTGCTGGTGATCAATGCACACATAGACACACAAAGTCACCCAACCTGTACATACATCCTCATGCCACACAAGTGCAAACACAACTGATGAATTTAATCACCATAACATGCTGAGAACATAAACACTCCCTCAGGGTGCTAATCAATTACTGTGGAGCTAACACACACACACAATCAGGCAAAATTACTTTCACTCTGACCCACATTATTTTTTTATTTACCAGTTCTGCAGTGTGTGTGTGTGACAGGATGTTGCCTGCCACAGCAAGGGTAAACACCCTACACCATGACAGCCCACCAACACACACATGTGAGACATTTGAGGTTTTGCAAACCATTTTGTTGGCTAGTTAGTATTTACCATTTTGGAGACAGACACAACTCAAAGCCCTCTGTCTTCTCCCTCAGACTAAATGATGCAATGAAAGCAAACGAAAAGAAATATGACATTTCCATATGAAACGGTTGCATTTTGCCACGACCATGAGATAGAAATGAAAGCCAAAACCTAGCCAGTTTGGGAAATGTTTTACCTTTGGAAAGTTCTTTCTAAAATAGTAATTCCGGGGATTACCTTACACAAAGACGAGAGAGACACTCGCACAGCAACCCCTGCATTTCCCACTCACTCTGCATGACACTGGCTACAGTCAATACCGAAAATGTTCAGTGTTAATATTCAGTTATCTGGCAACAAACAAAGATAAACACTCAACCTTAGCATTCAGTGGTGGTGCTTGACTGTAATGATAGAGCTATCATTATGATAATACTGCACTATATCATAATTATCTGCTAATTGACTGCCTGACGAGGTAGCGCTCATCTGAATGCTCATTAATGCTCCATCATCACCATTGATAGCTGTAATCAGAGACTGGTGGTTTCAAGGTCTTACTGGAGGGTGTGTGAGAGCATGTGTGGATACCGACTAAACTCATATACGTGTGATTATGTGTGTGTGTGTGTGTGTTTGTTTGTGTGTTGCCTTCTGCCCTTTCAACACATTAAAGACACAATTATCGTATAAAATAGCTAATTTTAGGACGTATAGTTCACTTAGCCAAATGTCCCTAGGAGCTACATCCAAAAACCATTTCACCTCACTTCTTCCATCCAGTGCCAACTATTAGTGCCAAAGCAGCTTAGCCTCTGGGTCCCCCTGGTTGACCTGTGGGTTTAGTGGCTAATTTGTTAGACTTGCAGCCAAGTCTAACAAAAAATGTATCCAAAGGTTGTGAGGTTCATTGTTTTAATAATTGCAAATGAAAAAGAAAAAGAAAATGAAATGCAGAAGTCTAAAGTCCATTCATCTGCTATTCGTATTGAGGCTGAGGATGAAGCTGAGGTAAATAACAGTAACTGCTGTCAACCACCTTCTCCTTTACGCCTGCCATAGATTAGCTTACGAACACAAATAAAAACAACAATAAATTGTATGTAAATAAATAAACTTTAATGTGGCTCCAACAAACAGCAAAAAGTTACACATCACCATGGGTCATAGGGAGAAGAAGTTTTTGTGTGTGTCATTTGTGAAAATTTACCATTTTAGAAGTAACTTTAGTAACTCTTAGTAACTCACTCTTTTCTCACTCATGATCATTTTGCCACCAGGAGAATTATCTGTTTAGCCTTTAATTATTTTTCTAAATTCCAGGGACGTCAAGCAGGCACCCTGAGGCACACCTACAGTAGATGTCTACATTGGTTCCTGAGGGTGGCAACAGGCCCCTCGTTATACATTATAAGCTTCTTTAAAACACCAACTTTTTCATTAATTGCCTCCTTTTGCTCAAACTGGACCATTGCAGGTTTTACTGTTTTCCTTCATCGATACGGTCATGTTGTTGTGTTACCTTTATGTTTTCCCCTTAGCCCAAACCACAGCATGTTGCAGTTACAGTTGACAGAATTGTGCCGTCTGTCATCGTGCAGTAGTGTATATCGTAACAGTGTTGTGGTGTGTGTTGCAGGTATGCCTCTCAGCTTGGACTGCAAGGCCTTTTTCGGCTACAGTGGAGAGAGCAGGAGGCCCATCATCTACTGGATGAAAGGGGAGAAGTTTGTGGAAGAGCTAGCGGGCCACATTAAAGAAAGTGAAGTCAGGTAAACACACCAGGCAACATCTACTCACTGAACCACATGTGTGTGCCGCTAACCATTCAGGAAAATTAACCAATGTCACTTGTACATAATTAATATCCTCAAGTTGCTTTTTCCCCCCTCCAATGACACACTGAGAGAGAGAATCAATTACACACACTCAAGTTTACAGGTCTCTGTTGTTAATTAATTTCTGAGAAGACTGGACTCCAGCTGCACTCCTCACACTGTCAGCATTTAATATACCCTCTTATGATTTATGACTCATTGAGGGCTCTCTGACAGATTCCTTCTCAACTTTCCTAAAGAATTCTGAATACTAATAATAAAGTTTAATGAATTCATTCTCTCTCCTACTGGGACCAATTACATGGTTCTGTATTGGGGAAACCCTGATTGTCGGTGGGACATCAAATATCATTAGAATAACCTGCTGGATCGCCTTGGAAACCTTCAGAGCACACTTCTAGGGCGTGGCCCCAATCAGACATAGCTACCTTTTTCTTGAAGGCTAAAACAAGAAGGAGAGAAGTATGGTGTAATTTATATATATGTATATAGATATCTTTTTAATGTTGCATGGAAACTTCTATATAAATTGTCCTTAATACCAAGACTTTGTTGTGAAGTAAGCTCACTGATCTTTTCATTATTGAAATATATAGGCTACAGGCAAAGGGCTCTTGCTTTTGTTGAGAGTGAGATGTGCGTGAATCTCTCATATGTCACAGTGGAGAACCACCAGCTGGTCCAGGAGCTTTGCCTCGATGATCCAGGAGTGTGGAAATGTTCGACAATCTGCTGTCAATCACTTCACTCTGTTCAAACATGTCTGTCAGCTTGTCTCTGGAGACGTTGAAATTGAGTGAACTTAACGTTAGCTCGACACAAGCCACAAGTTGTATGGTACCAGTTAGCTATTAGAACAGTTTAAATGAAAATAACAACTAACTAAAAATCTAGTTTACCACCAACTCTGCTGGTTTCTGTTCATAGGTAATCTAACAATTGACCAATCATGTTTAAGCCTGCAGGTAAACAGTCTATGTTAAGAGCAGAAGAGGTTGAACACATTGACCAAAATGCATTGACTAAATGGCTTTATCTGTATTCATGTTCAGATAGCTGCTGCCAAAATATTATCAGCTGAAACGCCTACAAAATGTATCACTGTTTGAATCACTTGTAAAAGTATCAAAGTTCGACGCATGTGATAAAAGAAACTAGTCGGACATTCTGCGGTGAACGGAAGAACAACTCTTGGCCCGGATACTTTCTGTCTACACCAGAAGCCCCGAAATGAATCACAGACGTGCAGTCCTCCAGTTGATCCAATCTTGCACCAACTGTGACATTTGATATCAAATCAATGTAAATTTAACCCCAACCGTCTGCTGGACACACATGGGTGGCTATGGGTCCAGGTATCCAGTCACAGCCAGTCCAGCTATTTATTCTTCAAAAGTCTGTTTTAAAGATGCCTTACAATTCATTGACTTGAACAATGGGACAGACAATGTGGATGACACTGTTAAAGTTTAGGTGCGGCAGACGCATGTGATAAAATAAACTAGTCGGACATTCTGCGGTGAACGGAAGAACAACTCTTGGCCCGGATACTTTCTGTCTCCGAAATGAATCACAAAACACACAGCCTATGGAAAGGAACTTCCACAGGCAAATGTATCAATGTAACATATATGTGTTATTCCCTTAAAGTAGATTGTTAAATATGTTCATTTTTATCAATCTACTGCCAGAATGTGCACAAACCTCCGTATAAGCACAGCACATGTGTCCGAGTGGGCTCATATGTTTCTGCTGTTTTCAGTGAGAAAAGCTTTTATCCAGATTCATATTTTTTTTATGTTGAATATTTTTTATAGATGAAGGGAAACAACTTTATCAGGGAGGATCCACTCTACCGGTACCCAGACAAGGATTTAGTAAAATAACAATCTTGAAAACCCCCCAAAAACATGGAGTTTTATTGTTGTCATTGCTGTGATAACTTTTCCTCTGCAGGGCTTTGTAAGTGCTCTAGGGGGTAATGACTGAGTGAGGAATACATAGTTAAAGCACATAAATCCCAGCTGAAAACTCCCCTTGTTAATACTGGTGTGCTGCAGTCACTGAATGAATATGTAATCTATGCACCGACTCTGGTTGCAAAATCAGCAAGCAACACTCTTTGGATGTACAGTTCATCATCTGCTGTACATTGTTGGATTAAACTTGAAATTAAAGCTTTATTACAGCATGTATTGTATTTTCTATGCTCTCTCTATCAGGTGTTTTGGTTGTGACATCACTGTATTCACCAAAGTAGGGATTTTACAATGTGGCGACATCAATAACAATAGGTCCAAAGGGGAAATAAAGATGAGTTGACAGACAAACAAGCTGTAAACAAGTTGACAGTTTGGCCAGATTTGTTACCATATGATTTAGAGTTTAAACTAAATGTGACTGCACTCATACTGCTTCTACTGACAATCCCTAATTACACAGGATCCTAGATGTGTGCACAACCACAGCAAGTACAATAGTTTAAAATTAAACTAGGGAATCAGGTTGTCGGCACTAACAGATGTTTAAAACAGGCAGTATTTTACTGTTGAAATCACCCCTGAATTCAAAGTTTAACCAACAATTACCATAAAGAACTATTAACACATTACCCTGTTCAGAGTTTGCACTTCCTTATCTCTTTTCACGTTTGAGCAATACCACTCTACATTCCCTTCTGATACACTTACTTACTTTATCCTCTTCATCTCTTGAGGGGCATGACGACGATCTGCCTCCATCTAGGCCTGTCCTGGGCTACGTGTGGGACCTCACCCCATGTCAGACCCAAATCTTTCAGCCCAGCCGTCACGGTTTGCCACCATGTTGTTTTGGGCCGACCTTGTTTGCATTTTCCAGGTTGTGCCTGTCTTAGGATGATCTTTGGTATCTGGTTCTGGTCCATTTTGAGGACATGACCAAGCCATTGTACCCGCCAACGTCTGATCTGTAGCACCACATTTTGTCTGTGAGTCTTTTAGTAAAGAATACGACACCCTGTCAAAAGCTATGTTTATAAATTAGAAAAGATACATCACAGAAAATTGCATTTTTTAAAAGTTTTAATCATTAGCACAAACTCCCTCATCTCGGTCTGAAAGTCAAAGCCTTTATGGTTAGAGAACATTTTAAATTGATCTCATCTGCACCAGAACTGTTACATGTCATCAGTTCAGCCCACCAATAATAATGTGTACATTCATTCCTCCCTAAAAAAAGCCTTTTGCATGGCTCTTCACCAAGTCTCTCCAAAAAGATGTCAGCGTCAGCTCCACAGCAGCAGCCCTGCAGCTGGCAGAGGTGACTGCTCACTGATCAGGGCGTAAACCAAGGTTCCCATCTTGAGAGATGCTCTCTGTCACTGCTAAGACACGTATTGGCCTCTGGATCGTTTACTCCCACAAGCGTAGTGTTGAAAAATAAAGAGAACGGGACTGTGCATGAGTGTTAGTGTTTAAACTTGAAACTAATCGCGCCCTGTGTATTAAATTAACCTTTGCCTGATGAGTTCTCAATCTTTCAGTGCAATCCTCGGGCCAACTCAGACACACTCCTGCTGTGATGCACATTAATCTGTCCATGTTTAGCTCCCTCTGCCCGTTCTGATACTGCCCTGTCCTGTGCACTGTGTGAGGCTGTGTCTGTTTGCACATTACCGTCTTGTGTCCTCCTTGATAAAGTGAATAGCTGCGATAACCACGGCTTGTTCCCCTGCAGTATGTGGGAGAGCTGTTGACACTTTCACCTCATTATTATTTCTCCACAGAGGAAGAGCAACCACCTGTGAAGTTGCCGCTACAGACAGAAAACCTTTGTCAGTCTTTGGCTGATGATGAAAATACACCTTATCATGGATTCAAGTGCTTTTAGTAAAGATATGCCCAAACGCACCTCGAACACGATAACTATGAGCAGCATCATCGGTTTTACTGCCGTTGTTGGCACAGCTTCACTGTTGAACTACTTCACAGTTCTGCGACTCAGCGATGAAAGTTCTTGCTTCGTTCATGTGCGATGAATTTGTAATTACAATATTTCCACTCGGGCTGGTGCTTGCTTCATATTTCCCCTTGAAAGCACCATTGACGCGTATGTCTACTGATGTGGAGAGGCATCTTTACCTGCTTGAAATTCACATCAGCTGTGCAATACAACTGCTGTCAGAGTATCATTGTTTTTATGTTCTTTTCATTCATTTCTGTGATCAGAGAAGATATAAGCAATAATCGTCCTTTTTTCTCTGTAATCTAAAAGTGCCAATATTTCCATGAAGCAATTTATCTAAATATTGTTCAGAGGCAGTCATACCATAACAAACACAAAATCAGAGACTGACCTGATCTGTCCACCAACCAAACATTATTGAAACACACCACTTCAGAACTGTTTTTAATGTGTGATTAATAATGTGTATTTTATATTTGTTGTTATTTGATTTCTCTGTAAAGTGTCATAATAATGAAAATATTTAAATAGGCTCAGAGATATAAATTACATGAATAAGAAATGAGAAAAAATAAGCAGCTGGAAAAATACAGTAAGTAGGCGGGAGAAATGGAACAAATACAGTAAAAACTCGATACACATATACTCAAAGTCTGAAGAGAAGCAATTTTGTGTCCAATGCTTGAGTTAAATTATTTGAAACTCTGAAAATGTCTATACTGAAAGCCAATCAACCCTGAGAATGAAACTCAATGGACCCAGGTCCAGGCACTGACCTGAGCTCAGGGGTGATCAAACACTGGAAACAACAGTCATCCAGACACAGCTGCAGGAGGAGCCAGTGAAAGTCCCAGAGCTGTGTGCTCTTCCCGATTCGCAAGTCACGCAAATAATCACAAATTAACCTGCTGCGCAAATAATGTTTATGTCATAACGTTATGTCTAGAAAATGTTTAAAATGCTCTAATGTTAAGAAAACTCATACTGTCATTTTTTGCTGAAAAGCTTGGTTTTAGCTCCTGTCTCTTTTAGGCCCCCCCTCCCAAAAAAGCCCAGTCTGCTCTGATTGGCTAGGCAAACCTGGTTTTGCTAGTGGGGGTGTCTGTGAGAAAGACGAGCTCCCTTTAAAACAGTCTTTGGACTTTTTTACTTTGATGAACTTTTACATTCACATTAAAAACAAGTCACTTCTTTTGACAGTGACCTCTGATGGTACACATCAGGGTGATGCACACTTTCAAAATCACTAACACACAAACACACACGCGCACACAGAGATGTGATCCGAGGTGCTGGGTGTATTTCGTCAGGAACACTTGACTTTAATAATTCATAATTCTTTCTGTGATCTTTGCCGTCACAATATTAATAACATTTCACCCGTACTCTCTCGATAAAGAGTCAGTGAGCATTTATATTGAGGTGGTTTGGGAGTTCTGTTCCCACAGGGTCCACATATTGATATTCTATGAATGTAGGCACTTAGATACAAGCTCTGAGTGACACATGTTGTTCTCTTTCATTGTGAAGCACCAACAGAACCACATCATAAAACGACATGTTGCCTTTTTCACTGTTCGACATGGTTGGTCTGTGTCAACTCCAAAATACTAGTGTTAGAACCTGGGCAATCCAGACTTCTGTAAATAAGAATAATAAAATGTATCTGTGGCCAGCCTGGTGTGTTTTGACAGTGGTGCTGATTCTGTTTGGGAAATGCTGTTTATTTTCTCCCCTTCAAAATCCTGCTGCCGTTGGTTTGGCTGATCACTGGAGAGTCAAACCACACCATGACAAAACAAATCTCAGCCAGACTCAGCTCAGCTAATGGGAACCAAGGATATTTCGGTCTCTCTTCGTTTTATTTCCTTCTCTTCTGAGAAATTTCAAATGCAAATTGTGTCAGAGGGAATCCACCATAGCTCCTTCTTAACCAGCACTGCAGAAGTTTCTCTCCAGACTTATAATTGCTTAATAATGGCTTTGTGTGAGTGAGGCAATGAAAACTGTGCACGTTTTACATTCACTTCAGACACCAGGTAAATTGAAAATGTGACTTAAAAATGACAGACAAATGTGTTTAAAGTTACAAATAAAACCTTGTGGAACAGACTTGGAAGCCATTCTGTAAAATATCACACAGCATCACCTCTTTTTTGTCTGAAACTCTGTCACATTGCTTTATTTTTGCAAATCAAACCTCCTCACTACAGTTTCATCCTAACATGTCACATCCACAAGGCGTTCTGTATTAGAACAAAGAATTTTCACATTGGTCTCGTCGCACATGTCAACCTATAATGACTATACAGATTTGTCTTGTCACGCTCCTTACTTATTTTCTCTTGACCTGTACTAGGGATGGACGAATATATCATCTATCAGATAGATATGTATATGTATGCAATTAACATGTATGTATATGTTGATTCATTCATTCAGACCCTGCTGACTAAACCCGCACTGATGCAGACACACAAACACAGTGTCATTGGAGATGTGTGTAAACTCAGACTGCATAAAATCAACATAATTTGGTCTTCACCAACACAAAGGACAGTTGTGATAATTTGCATGTAGAGCACAGAAGTGAGATCAGTTCTTGGAGACACATTCAGGATGCATTTTAATGTTAGGTGTTAACAGATGAACTTAAGCCTGAGGTCATTACACAACACACTTCAACGTAATCTTGCCTTCTGAATCACTGGAAACAGTTTGTCCTAAAATGATTGATATAAATTTGCTGCTTGACCAACTGTGCTAACTCCGAATCTGCCACCTCAGCACAGTTAGTGTGATGTCAGATATCAATGGTTATTGCTGACTTTGACCTTAAATCAAGCTTAAAGCTGCAAATTGTGACCCAAACATCAGTTCACTCCCCTCCTCGTTGTAGCAGGCTTTTACAGGAGTATCACCTCACCATAAGGAGAGAGGCTGTTTCCAGCTGTCACCAATGTTTTCTAGGCATGTCTCCCTCTGTCCTCCTTTTTCATCTGCTCTCTACTCTGCTCCACTCCTGACTCCTCTCCTCTCTCCTCTCTCCTCTCTCCTCTCTCCTCTCTCCTCTCTTCTCTTCCTCTTCCTGTTCACCTCTCTCAGTTTCTTCTTCCTCCTTGCAGGGAATACATTTGGGACATTCTGTCTCGAAGATGTTTAGTTCTCTCTCTCTCACACTTCATCCTCCACCTCTCCCTTCTCTTTATTATTTTAAGGAGCACTCTGGGCGAGAGGAAACACACATTCATTCTAATATTTACGAACATGTTTTTCTTTTCCCTGCTCTTTTCACACCCTCCTCCCTGTATTCCTTAAAGGGTTTTTTAATCAGCAAATTTAAGGATAAATGATGTTTCTGCTTTCTGTGACTATCATGGACTTCTCTTTGTTTGTCTAGGGTCTTGAGGGAGCATTTAGGGGAGAAGGAGGTGCAGCTATCCCTAACATTTGATGCTGTGGATGAGGCAGACCTGGCCAACTACACCTGTTATGTGGAGAACCATATAGGGAAGCGCAGTGGGAGTGCTATACTGCAGAAGAAAGGTAGATTACACTCTCTTTGAATTCCCCTTCTTCTCTCTTGATATCCAGCTTTTTTCCATGCCGGAAATATAGACAAACCCTGCCAATGTGTTATCATCTCATTATTGTTGCTTTTCTTCAACACAATTAAAACTGTGAGTTACAGCTCAAGTGAAAAATTATCACAAATAAATTACTCATGAAAGCAACCAGCAGGACATGGTTCAAATTTGTAATTGTATCTGTAAACTCTGATTGTCTATACTACTGGAAACCATTATGAGGAATTTTTCTATGGGGCCTAGAGTGGAGCCCTGTGGCACCCCTTAGCTGCTTTCTGTTGCAAAATTAGATACATTTCTTTATCTTCGTTGCTCTCTTTGAATAAGATATAGAAGCAATTATCAATTACATAACAAGGAAGAGGAAAAAAAGTTATCATATAAAGTTGTGCATTCTTTCAGTGGGGTTTTCATTTATCATTATAAACAATGTGTAGCTTTTTGAGACTTTTTGTAGCTATGCTAGTACTGTAATGGAAACATCACCTAAAAAATTAAACATTGCTTAGCTGATCTTAGTTTAGCTGTAAGACTGGAAACAGGGGTAATCAACTAGTCTGGCTAGGACTGAATTTAAGTAATACCTACCCACACCTCTCAAACTTACTAATTAGCACATTGTATCTTCTTTCTTGAATGTGTACACGATGTAAAATAATACTGTGACGCACTACTTGTCACCAGGAAGAAGTTGCATTTCTGTGTCATTGAACTAACATGATACAAATGTTAGTCATTGATATTTAGAGGTTTATCTGTCATTAACAAAAAGAGAACCTCTGGATTCAAAGCTTTCACAGTACATTCTCCCAAAAGCAGTTCTTTATTTTTCACTCTGGCTCACAAAACATAAAACCACGTCTGCTCTAGTTACCTGGGACATATTCCATCTCTCTTTATGGTTCTGCTAACAAGGAATACCCTTCCAGCTCAGGAATTTATGCTGTCGTTTATGATTCAGTAAATATTTGTGGATGTGAACAGCTTCCAAGATAATTAAGACGTTAACTGTATGCTGTTATCGTGAAATGTGTGAGATGTAGAAGGTCGTCTGCAGCTTAATTTTAAACATCTATGTAGCTGTAGCTGAATGAAAGAAAGTAGTGTCATTTACATAATTTCTGACTTCAACCAGACTTAAAATTCAAGTTGCCAGATTTCACAGTGCTGAACTGTTTACCTGGCAGGTGGTCTCCAGAAAGTGTGATAAAAAAAACACACCACAGCAAAGAGTGCTGAGCACCACAGATGGAGACAATGCATGAGGGCACTGCTCGCTTTGTAAAACATTTATTGCAGTACTGCGGTATCGTGCTTCCTATCTGATGAGCTGAGAGAACAGGCCTGTTTGAGTCAGAGGCCACGGCCCAGAGAAACACAGGGGAACCAAGAGTGACTGAAGGAAAGAGAATAGCAAAACAGCACTGTGGGAGGGCATGAATTGTCTCCGTTACCTCAATTCTCAATGGAAATGAGAGCCGGATGAATGCCCACCATGAGAAATAAATGCAGAAAAGCAAGGGCAGGGAGAATTGGTGAAAGTGGAAAGAGATAAACAGGCAGTGGAATGGTAGGAGATAGAGAACAATGGAGAAATAATAGATGCAGATAGAGAGATGAAGGCTGGGAAGGTGAGGGGTGTGAGAGGGAATTGGGAAGACGAAGTGAAGAGGAAATAAAGGAGAGAGCGAGAGGAGGGACTGAAACAGGTCTTTTTCTCTCCCTGTCTGACTTCTGCTGAGTGCCTTGGGTGTCAAATCTATCTTACTATACTTAACTAGCACCCTAGGGACTCGCACACAGACACAAGCGGGCAAACACACACACACACACACACACACACACACACACACACACCTCCAGAGGGGGTCAGGATGAGAATTGTGGGGTCGTCACTCTTTAACACTGTAATCACTTGGATGAGTACAGGAAACTGTGTGTCTACAAGTGTATGTTTGTACTGTGCTTTACTTTTAATCCATAAGCATGGCTAGAGTTTGCAGCATATTCTACATATGGGCACGAACACATCTGACATAAGCACAGAAGCACATACTGTACATTCCCCTCACGGGAGACATTAAGTGTAATGGCAATGTTAAAACGCATGGCCCTGTATTTGAGATTGCACATCATCATCCACACATATATGATTCTAAATGAAATAAGCTCTTCTGTGTTTACTTCTTTTCCTGCCGGCATGTTGTTAGTGGCTAGCTGGTTAGCATTAGGGCTGAAAGATTTTGTAAAAATATCTCATTGCGTTTTTCCACACAGATATTGAGATAGCGATTTGATTTGGGTTATACATTTTTTCAATCAAGCTTCAGTTTAACATTCACGTTGAAACATGTGAGTATTGCCACATTGATACCATGAAATATTAACTGCTCTATATTCTAATGCAAAGATGAGAAATTAAAGATCTGCTTCCAACAAATGTTTATTATTTTTTAATTTGCATTGGACAGAGAAAAATCTAATGTAGATCAATTCTCACAAAAGTGACTGTTAAAGGGAAAGTTCACAGAAAAAATGAAAATACACTCATTAGCCAAAGTGATCCCTTCTTCAGATGTAATAAAATGACAGAAAAAAAACCATTGTGTGGTGTCATCCAAGTGTCTACACGTCCGGACATACATATTCGACTTGAAACGGCATCATTTAAACTGTGTTTTAAGCCTAAAAGTCCACTAGCGGAAGTAGTGGACGTAGCGAAAGTAGCGATGCTAGCCGACGTAGCTATGCAAACACACCTGCCCTTGGGCAAGAGTGTGTGCCGTTTTTCACTGTGTCCGTGAGAACGTGAACGCGCCTCCAGGGAGGCTATCAGAAGACATTTATCGGCCCCCTTGAAGCCGAAATACTTCAATTCACTGAAGTGACGCTTTTCTTTGGGACAAAATTGTCCAAGGTTGCCACTGGTTCAGAGCTAAAGGCAATCAGAGGCAACATCATAGTGGTATGGTGTTTTTATTTTGTTTATAAGTACATAACTTATTGTGTAAAGAGAAAAAAACAACAACAATGATGTAGTCAGTGATTATTCGGGCCCAGTATTTCTGTTATATGCACCTACATTGGCAGGTCTACAATGCACATACACTCTAGTAGACAAATAGGGGTTCTACATGTGTGCTAAATGAAGCGTTTGCTTTGCAGAGAGGCGTTTTCTTGTTGTACTTGGCTATCTGCACATGTAATGGCAATCCCCCAAAGTGCAAGCAAACACCTGGCCGTAAGGGAATAGGTGATGGCACTCTGATTGGTTTACTGCAGGTTATACACATCACTTAAGAGACTAATTACAACCTTTTTTACCATGCATCTACCACAGTGACATTGAACTTACAAAAGTGGATTTGTACACATGCTAAGATCCTTAGTTGTTATTATTTATATATAACAAACAGATCTTAACTCAAAACATTGGCAAAATAATTTGTGATATGTGTATTTTTTCACTAACCACTCTAACTAGCCAGACAACTGTTCTGGCGCCTCCTGGCCTGAAGCCTTGAAGCTTATAGAGTCATATTAAGGCTCCTGAACACAACACAACAGACTAAACAAAGCACAAGTTATCCTAAGTTAACACAAATTATCAAAGCTTGATGTCACGTGTGTGTGTGTGATTGAATTAGGGTGTGCTCTCACCCTGCAGTGACCCAAGGTAATAGGTTGATGCATCTTTGTTGCACACATGCACAGACACACACACACACATGCGCACACACACACACACACACACACACCTCCAACAGTACATACACCATACACATCCACTTATTGTAACTGACAGAGCAGAAAGAGCTGCCTTCAGCCACCATGATGAGAGTCTTACTAGAAAGAAAAGTGGAGGGAAAGAGGCAGACTCAAAGAGCTGACAGGAGAGAGAAGGATTGAGAGAAAATGACAAGCAGAAGGACCAGCTTTCACTCTGAGGGCTCTGTAGCTTTCGAGTCACTGCAGGCTGCCAAGATTGTATCTTTATCTGGAGGGAGAAAATCCCGATTTGGGGATTATAATGAGGACTGATATGAGCAACGGAGACACACCTTCCAAATATTCCATTTGAGTGATGATATCGAACAAATTTCACAATACAATGTAAAAGATTACCCCAAAGAGTCACTTAAGAAAAAGTCAAATAAGCTATTTTGTCTCTTACTTCTTGTGGATAACATTTATTAAGAAGAGAACACTGTAAAACATTATCACAGAAATCATAGAAACAACACTGGTTGTGTTTCATTTAGGACAATTCGATTTATTGAACTTGGTTCCTCAAGTTGAGTGAACTATACTATTATTAACGATTATTTATGAGCTGAATTAATGACTTGATTAAGTCTTATTCAGTTGAGTGACATTTTAACAGTGATGGGATGGGGACTTACAATAATGGCAGCTTCTAGTGGACATTAGAGGAATTGCATCCTCAAGCATTGTCAGCATCCCATGGAGATTGATGAGACAGATGGAACATTGGGAGACAATCTATTTTTACCTCATAGTTAATGTTACTTTGACACAGTGCTTTGGCAGCACATGTTAATTACTCTCCTAATAAAAAAATAAGAATGAAATTAAAAACTAAAAGATGGAGAAAAAGTAAAAACCTGTGAATTTTCAACAGGCACATAACGTTGGTTGTGAAGAAAGAGAAAGAGTTTGACAGGGAGAAAATGTTTTTGGTCTGCCAATTAAATTTCTGAGACACCACCACCATCACCATTCACATCTAAACATACTTATAATTCTACATTCAAATTCTGCACCCACTATACTGTGCACTGATAGCAGGAGATGGCAGCAAGTAAAACAGTACTGAAGGAAAATATGTGAGGAAGATAGATGAAGGGGGGAGTGGTGATATAGGGTGAGAGAGTGGCAGAAAGAAAAAGAGAAGGAGAGGAACACACGGGGGGAGAAACGAATGGATGGGGCAAGGAGATGGAGAGAGGAGTGGAGGTTTCTCAATGTGTCTCATTACTAATGGAAGTAATGGAGTTTCATTCACTGTCGAGCAAATATTTAGTTACATTTCAGTATTTCTCTCAGACGCAGCTCCCCCTCCCCCTCCCCCGAGCTCTGTCGCTGTCCCTCCTCTTGCCACCATGTGCTGTCCCTGCATCTGTGTGTAAGTGGTTTAGCTTGAGAGTAGAGTTGGAGAGACGTCTACTGGTGAAATGTGGTAACATCAGTTAGATTATACCTCTGTGCTGTGATGATTTAAAAACACATGCAGGCATTGCAGGGGTTTATTTCAAAGATATATATTTTTTGTGCTTTAAAATTGTGTCTCACAGCTACTTTTTACAGAAAAGGAAAAAGGAAACATAACATTTAAAATGTCAATTCATCAGTGAATGGGCTAAATCACAACATAATATACTATATATTGTAAAAATATAAATAAACAAAAGCGATCAAAGTAATTGACTCATCAAATATGTTCTAATGTTAAATTCAGTGAGAAAGAAGGATTATCCTGCAGTCTGATGCTGCTTGTTTCACAGCTGACCTCTGAATCAACTTGGAGATTTTGCACAGTTTTTGTTATTTTTGTAAAATGTAAAAGATTTACACGTCTGGCATAATCTGCATTAATTACTAAATTTGTCTGATGCAAATCTATTAAATGATATACACACAAAATCAGGCTGATGCACACACCAAGATACAAATACAGGTACATATACAAAAAACATACATCTACAATGTAAGCAGCAGATACAGATGACTACAGCTCAGCTTTTATTTTGATTCGTCTTACCATGAAATTTAATGTGGGTGCACCTTTGAATGTGGATCAAAACCCCATGTGGGTTATTTAATAATAATTAAAAGACATTTTAAACCTTTTTTCACTACACTATACAGAACCTATAGAATTTTTTTTATAATTAAGTACATTAACACAACATACAGTATATACATATGACCAATTTATAAAATATGTTGTTGCATTGTAACATCGTATGAAGTAGTTTCCCATTGACCAGCTACAACATAAAGAAATCTGCTAAAATTTGAATGCAGGAGAAATAATAATAATAATAATGTAGTAGTCGATGGGATGAAGTAGTCAGGAGATCTCTCGTTTTGTGCACCTCTCGGTGTGTGCGTTTTAGAGAGAACTTCCGGGTGTCACCAAAACATCCGCTTTTAACTCCTCCCAGTGCCCTTGTTACCCTGGTAACCCCACAGCTCCTTACAGGGTGTGTAAGCATGCAAACCACATAGTGCAATCAATTAGTGTAAACCAGTGTGAATTCTGTCTAATCACATGTGTCCACTACAATAATACAATGAGCTTTACCTTCGACCTTCAGGGACACTTTGCTTAAAAGACTGATATTTCTACATTGTTCTGCTTGTATTTCAATACTTATTACATCACCGCTTTTATTTATTTACATACATTTTCTTTACAGCAGAAGCCTTTTAATATTTTACTTAATATAATTTATACAACACTATTATTATTTTAGGTGAGGCCGTGCTCTCAGGTGGAAACACAGGGCTGCTGACTGCTGCTTCTCAGTCATGATGACACACTGCTTCTGTAGTGTCTGACCTCAGGTCAGTGGGAACACAGTGAGAAATCAATTATTAGGATAAAAGGACAAATCATGCACTAAAATTATCATAATGTGTTAAAAGCAATTTCACAGCATTGTGTATACAGTTAAAACATTTTAAAATTATGGTTATGGTCCTCAGCACTTTGCATATTGTATTCTATGTGGGTCTGTTGTCCAGGTATTACTCATGTTGTGGGGACTTGTCTTCCACATAGGGACTAAAAGCAAGTGTCCACTGGGTAAATGAAGAGATGTTCTACGGTTAGGTTTAGGTTAGGATAGGGTGAGGTAAGAAGTCTTAATGTAAGCCTTGAACTGCATTTATGTAGCATTTCGCTTCCTAAACAAACAAAGCAGTTCAGAATTCATATTTCGTTCACACAGCAAGGGTAAAGGAACAGCCACTCATTGTCCTCGTCTGAACTCCAGGATTAACCCTGGGTTTAGGAACACTTTAACATGTGGACAGGAGCCACTGGGATACAACTTGTGATTAGAGCACTCACATCCTGAACTTAAGTGAAACTTTCTGCACAAAAATGTTAAAATACTCTATTACAAGTGACGGTCCTGTATGGTTGGCTAAGGTTAGGGAAAGATAATGTCTGGTTTAATACAGAAAAACTTTAGAGTGAGATTTATTTACGTTTAACTAAAGAGCTTTTGTTGCAATGTTGGCACCCTAGCCGAGATTTCAGATTGGCACCCCCCCAACATACACACGCAAATTGTCACGCATCCCCAAGAACTTTTGGACTGTATACAGATAGCACACACAAGCAGACAAAATTGTAGGCTATAAAAAATACTACGCAAGCCTATAGCCGCCATCCCCCCAAGAGATTATGTGCTTGTGTGTGTCTGTCTGTTTAGACACAACTGACAAATGTGTGGATTAAGTACATAATTAAAGATGGGGAAATTTCATCATGTGGGGGCAAAAATCTGGGAAATTGAAACTCCAGCAGCGGGGAAATCAAAAGTATGGGATGCATATTTAATCATTTATATAATATATAATATATCACGTATATCGTTTAAAATCGATTTTCTGTGAGTTTTCCAGCCCTGATTTGCTCGTGGCGAGCGAAAAAAATAGAACAGACCCCGGAACCATTGCTGCAGATCGCGAGCCGGCCACGGCACTTCCCAGCACTATGCTGCCGGTGCGAACAGCCCAATTATTTAACATGGGCGCGGAAAAGAGGCGCACAGCTTTTCGTGGTGCTTCGCGGTGCTTCTACCTCCGGTGCGTCCCCGGGGTTAGAGGATGATGGTGTGACGTTAATGCATTGGCTTACATTGCATGTATCACGTCATGATAAATCAGTCTCTTGTGCCGCCCTCGGCAACCGCCTATGTCGCCTATGCCAGGAGCCACCCCTGGCCTAAAGCACATGTGGGGCTCTGGACATGAACCACAATCTCTGGTGTGACAATCCTGAACTTTCCTCCCTCAACCACCTCCTCTAGACTCGGCTAAATTTAATAAATATGTAGCTTCATTTATTCAATTAAAGAACAACTGCTGACCTCTGTAAATACAGATTAAAAATTAAAACTGGTCCAGACATGGCTTCAAACTGATGCTGGTTTGTGTTTGTTAATGGTAATGAACACACACACACACACGCACTTCTCTCTATAGTTGTGAGGACACTCATTGACATAATGAATTCCCGAGCCCGACACCCTAACCCTTACCATTACAATGAAATGCCTAACCCTAACCTAATTCTAACCCTACAACCAAGTCTTAATCCTCAAAAAGGCCTTTGAATTTGTGAGAAATGTCCTCTTAATGTCAAAATGTCCTCAGAATGACTGTATTGAACCAAAATTGGCCCTCATAACTATAGAAAGACATGTGCGCACGCACGCACGCACACACACACACACACACACACACACACAAACAGGCAGAAATGGTGTTTGTGTGCTCGTACCCTGACGCTTTGGTGCATCATGTATGCGTGCATGTGTGACAGGGGGAGATAGTGATAGATCATATTTCCCATGGTGTCATTCACTAGCCATGTTCCATTAATCTCCCATACACTCATATTGCCTATGATAGCACAATCAGTCCCTCATATCAGATTGTGTGTGTGTGTGTGTGAGAGAGAGAGAGAGAGAGAGAGAGCGCACATACGTGCACGCATGTGTGTCTAACGTGCTGCTTTGAGGTCATCTGTCTCTCTCTCACTCAGGTTTGTAAGTTGGCCAAACACAGGAAGTATTTTGCCAACTTTCTTTCTGCAGTTTTGTAGAACGCTGCACAAGTGCTCTCTGGGTTTCTGTCAGTTCTTGTAAATAAACTGAACTTCTGTTTATCTTCAGTGTCAATCACCAAAATGCAGTTTGTGTGGCTTTGAGCTCTAGTAAACACGTATTTCCTTCTTCATAAAACATTTGTAAAGTGTGGTTTACATCAATGTTTACTTTCATGCAGACTCCTCTTCACTGCAGCACATCTTAGCAACCTGTAGGTCAGTGGCATAGTTTGAAACCATGACTGTGTACTGTGTCCTTGGACATCCGCTCACCTCCAGTTGAATAGTGAAGGAAAGCAGCTATATGCACTGCTCTGTATTGGTTGTGACAGAGTTTCTTCCATACACAGCCTTAGCTAAGCCTTAGCGTTTTCTCCCAATAGAGGATAAATGTTTGCGTGGCTTTTGAGTGCAGCTAGAAAGTCTCATTGTTGCCTCTCCTGTCAAAGCAAGGCCACACAGTAAGAAAGAGGAAACAACACATTATGCCTCTAAGCTTAAATGTCCTCTGATATCCTCCTTGGAGGCGCATTCACCTTCTCACGGACACACTGGAATACCGCACACACTCTTACCAAAGGGCATGAGCGGGATACGCTACGTCCGCTTAGCTTCGCTACTTCCGGTAGTGGACTTTTGGGTTTAAAACACGGTTTAAATGACCTTGTTTTGAGTCGAGTATGAATGTCGGGGCTTGCGGACACTTGGATGACACCACACAAACAGTATGGAGGCTTGATATGTATTTTTCTGTTGTTTTTTTTTACGTTTGAAGACGTGGTTACCTTGGCTGAAACACTGTTTACCCCTGAAACTCCTAAAGTGTTTTGTGAGTGTAAACAGTTCACCTCCATCAGTATAGTGGTGAGTGGGTACTGAGTGAATTTTCATTTTTCAGTGAACTATCCCTTAAAGTTTACAAAGCTTTTTGCTATTTTATTTGCATCAACAACAGAGCTGCATGGTAGCATTCAAGACAAATTCCCTAATCCCCCCCCCAAGAGGTGCAGATAGACGCACAGTCAAACAGACCTGCAGCTTTTTTTATACATCTACAATCCACACAGAGACCACAGAAAAGATAGAGACATGCATGCAACCTGGTCGCTATGTTTTCATCACAGCCTGTGCCCTGTTATTGGTTGGGGGCTACACACCCACTGCCCGTAGGTTGCAGTCCAGAAGCATCCCGAACACAGCAAAATATGAAAAAAAATTCAAGTACAGCCAGAGGGCAGGATCTGTGCACATGAAATACACCCCCACACTTCTAGTGATTGAGAAGGTTAAAGCCTACCCAGTCACTGTTTATTGGGAAAATCCTACATAGCGAACCTTTAACCTTTAAATTAACTTTAACTAACACCACAAGTCCACACAGAACTGTTGCATGAGCACATGAATAAACACAGAATTAATTAATTAAGTTCTTATTCAGTCACCTCTTGACATCCAGCGGGTTTTGTGGTGTCACTGAAGTTAATCAGTGTATCTAATGTGTAACGCATCTCATTTGCCTGTTCTGTGTGTGTGTGTGAGAGAGAGAGAGAGTGAAAGAGAGACAGAGACAGAGACATTTCACCCCTTAGCCCTAACCCTACCACTAGAGGGTTATCTTGCCCCTTGAAATGGAGTCACAAGGGGTAGTGGTTGAAATCTTCCCCTACGAATTGGGTCAGCCCTTCAAGAAGCCATTACATCATCAGTAGTCGTTGCGAAAACCCAAAACGTCATCAGTAGTCTATGCGAAAATACGGGTTTATTATGCATCTCCATTTGAAGTGAGGGTCTGAAATACTCAGTTTTGTGGCGTATAGAGCCCCCCCCCCCCAGATTTTCAGATTTTGATTTTTCTTCTCCTCCCCTTACTGTTTCTCTCTGACTGGACTGTAGATATGTATCGTCTGGAGTTGGCTGGTGGTCTTGGGGTCATATTGCTGCTGCTCGGAGTCCTGACTGCGCTTTATAAGTGTTACAACCTGGAGATCATGCTCTGCTACAGGAGACACTTTGGCAGTGATGAAGCTGAGGATGGTAAGACTTGTTCAGTGTCTCACTGCAGCACACAACGCTCACACTCGACGAGTGTGTGTGACTTTGACTGAACAGAGAAATGAGTGACAAGTCATTGTGAAGTTATTATAGAATCAAGTTGATAAACACAACAATGATTACCCTTAATTTAAACATGCTGGTGTCAAAGGGAGCTACTGATGGAAAAAAAGCACAGAGGTAAATCAGCATTAGTGTTTTTTCAGTTGATTGGGTGATTATTCTTGTATCCATTGACAAAATAATGATGAGTTTTATTTGTATAGCCCCCTTTGAAAAGTGAAATTAACAAATCAATAGGAGCAGATGAATCGAGGCTACATAAAACAATCAATCAATTACACAGACGTGAGGTTGTATTGATTCAAAGTATTGATTTTCACTCAAAGTTCTAAGTCAGTCTGATTTCTTTGCAGGAGGTTTCCAAGCTACATGTGCTGCAGACAAGATGTTGAATTGATCAGAAAGTATCCACATTGAGCAAGTCAAGAAGAGGCTTACAGCACTATTAGGAACATATGTCTAACATATTACACACGTAACATTAGAATCATTGCATGTGAGGAAAAAGTGCATTTTTAAATGTATAGTTGTAACAAAGATAACATGTGCTCTGTGTTTCGAGCCCAGCGATTTCATGCTTCTCTCAGCTGTTGGCGAGGTCAAAGATATAAGTGGGCTTTATAGATGATCAGACAAAAATATATTTCTGAGATAGATATAACCAGTGATGTGATGCAGGCGCTTCACGAGAAGAAAGAATAATGTGTTGTTCTCCTGCTGCCTCTCTTCACAGATAATAAGGAGTACGATGGCTACCTGTCCTACACTAAAGTGGACCTGGACTCTCTGGGCAGGTGAGTTATCTCAGTGCACACGTGAACCTCTTAAGCTAAGTTGTTGGTGTTTTTTCATTCTGGCTCACCACCTGACTGCAGCACAAAAGAAGGACTTGATCATTTGCTGGACATTTACAACAGTGATACAACAGTCTCATGTCTGTGCATCGTGTGCAGAGCTGTGTGTGTGTGTGTGTGTGTGTGTGTGTGTGTGTGTGTGATAAGAGACTATGGAGTAGGAATTGGATCAGAATCAAAACTTAGACTTCTATCTGATATCTATCTTCGATCTGTGTGGACTAGTTTAACCGCAAATTACATAGCCTAGCGTCAAATAATTGCATTGTACTTGCTGCTGCCTGGCTTTAAAAAATGTTCTAAGAGAAATTATCACATTACACCAATCCTTACTGCCCTACACCTGTGAGTGGTAGAATTGATTTTACAATTTTACTGCTTGTTTTTAAAGGCTCGTACGATTAGGCTCCCATTTGTATCTGTGATCTGCTAACCCCCTACGAGCCTGATCACTGCCTGAGATCCTCCTGCAAGACTAACTGTTCCAAAATCACATTTGCTGCTCAGTTCCTAAAATTTAACCTTCTTGCAGCTGCTTCACAGTATATCTCAGCTTTGTGGGATGACTTGTAGTGAAGCAAGGTCATGATTACAAAAGCAGTGAATGACTTAATACTGTAAATCATATGCATCCATTCATATTGAACCCATTCGATGCATTAACACCAGTGAATAAGTGATGTTTTTGCATTGGAATGTGAATCTGGAGCCATGTTTGTCATTGTCTCTGTCTCTGACAGGACGAGCAGCGATGAGGAAACATTCGCTTTGGAGATCCTGCCAGATGTTTTGGAGAAACATTATGGCTACAAGCTGTTTATACCAGACAGAGATCTAATACCCAGCAGTAGTAAGTATCCATCTATACATCCATCTACCTACCCCCACAAGCACACATACACACACACACATACACACACACACTCACTTTTCACTCCTCTCTCTATGGACCGCTGTAGCTCCCAATACCCAGAATTCATCACTCTGTCAGAAGAAATAAGAATGAATGTGGGTCTTCATTATAACACACTCACAAACAGACACACATTTGTGTCTGTTCTCAGCTGTAACATGTGCACTCGAACCACAAACACACACTGATACACAACACAACAATGTTGCTGTGCCTTACATCCATTTTCTCACTATTGCAAATTCTCACTACACATTCGATTTTTTTTTGCTCAACATAGCTCAAGTCAAGCCTTCACTTTGACAATCATCAATGCCCCCATATAATGTACAGGTCACTTATAACACACACATACACACACAAACACACACACACACACACACTCAAACACACGCTATACAACTGACACATGCTGAAGAGGGAAATATGTAATCCTTATTGCCAAATGCAGGCACACAGCATCCATCTGTCAGTTTATGTTTTAAAATAACATTTACAGTCGAAACTGAGGGGGAAAAACTCTTGCAAGTTGCAATAATATTTTATTGGATTTTAACTGTGACATTTCATCATAGCGACTCACCCACAGACAATTATCAGAGAACCTCCTTAAAACCCACTGCACATCATCAATCAAAATCTCATTTGTAACTGAGCTAACAGTCTTTCTCAACATAATGTTGTGTGTTTTGTTTCAAGTATGGTTGAGTAAATGATCTACTATTATTGCCTTTGACAAAACCCCATTTCCCAAAAGCCTCAGACATTCATGAGCTAAATGTCACAGCTCTGCAGCAGAGGAGTCAAAGGGATAGGACCGAGATGACTGAACAGTGTAGAAGTCAGTAGACTTCACAGATTACAAATAGAAAATTAAAAAAAACTACTTTAGAAAGAGACAGTGAGTTGCATGAATATTGACAAAACCAAGCCGACAAACTATACATTTGCCCTGCTCGTCGTTAGCAGTAGTATATTTGTTTGATTTCTTAAATTGCAAAAGCTTCTAATAACAACTGTTGCAGTTGTTTTTTTATTTTCACAAAGACCAGACAAAAGAAATCCTGAATGAGAGACTGAACAGTGTCAGAAGCCTTCCAATGGACCAGAGGCCGTGGCGTGGACATGATCACATGACTTCAGCTTTTTGTTTACCAAACACAATCGATTCCTAATGACTCCAGTCAGTGTAGTGTTGAATATTCTGAAGAAGAGTATGGTACTTCTGGAATTTACTCACAGTGTATGTCCACCATTTGTTGATATGATATTGGTTTCAAATGCAGCCAATGTTATTCTCTGAATTTGTAATAATATGTTAATATACCTGCTTTAAAGAAAACCATGGAAAACATATCAATAGTCTGTGAGGTCCCAGGTTACCTATAAAACTAATGCAAGAAATAAATTATTGAGCCATTATCCACTGTGTATTACCATTTTGTTGACAAAATGTTTTTCATCTTGTCCTAAAAACGTCAGGAGAATAATGTTGTAACTACATATGTAGTTTTATAATGTGGCTAGAAAGCAAGAAACTAATGTGTGTTTTCTGCATTATTTAACATTTCCCCCTAAAATACATAAATAAATTGACTTAAGTAAGGTTCATAATGAATCAGCACACGCTCTATAGTCTGCCCTCAGCCAGAATGATGCCTTGTTTAAACACACACACACTGCATGCTGAGAGAAGATGGTAAAGTCACATGTCATCCAAGTGCCCCAAAAACCTCTGTAAATGCAAATGTCCACTGTGCATACCAACACACACACACACACATACTTAGTCTGTGCTGTGTGTGAACTAAAGGTTACATGTGGAGAACAGACTCAGCGAGGTGCCTCTTCATTGCTCACCAAAGCCATTGACAAAGCAACATGGTGATGCGACCCTAAAATACACCATTCAATTATCCACTCCATTAGCCTGCCGGAATGAACGAGAGGGCGAGAAAAAAACAACAGGAAGAGAAAGAGGCAGGTGACAAGATCACTGTTTTTTGTTGTTTTATATTAATTAATTTACATGGTCCTTAAAAAAATGAAGAGCGGGAGGAGGAAGGGACAGGAGGGAGAGAGGGAGAAGATGCAGTGAGACAAATAAAAGCAAGAATAAGAATGGAACTGAATGCGGGGATGTTTTGGACTATTTGTGCCTCTCAGATTGAGCGTGAAATTGCAATATGTTGTCAGAGAGTCCCTGTCATTAATTTAGTTAGCAAGTGAAGAGTTGGTGAAGGCGGCAGAGATAGACATACACAGGGAGGCAATCGGTTGTTCACAGAACACACAGAGATTTTCAGTTAATCCAAATTTAAGAAATAATGAGCATTTTCAGCTATGCACGGTGCAGAAAACATCCAGCATGTCACAAATAATTAAATGGAAAAGGGGCAACTTGCACCAGGCTTGAAATGAAGCACCAGCACCACAGCGAGGATCAGCAGGAACATTCTGCGAGCAGTGCAGTGAACTCTTTTGGCTCCGTATTGACACATATTGGTATTGACACATAAAGTAGCTCCACCTCAGATCCCCTCACTTTTCGCATCTCATCACCTGTCCTCCTTGAGTTCTCGGTGAAAGCTAAAGTTGGTGTATCAGCACAACGCTGCATGGTCCCCCGTCTAAAGAGTGACTTCACTGTGCTGTGTCAGAGTCAAAAATCTTACACAAGCATTTCTGTCACATTTCCACACACTCCCGTCAATCTCCCCTGTCATTTATGAACAAAATGACTTGAAGGATGCAGCCAGCAGGAATCAGGCAGATACTATATTCAGAGATTTATATGTATGCTAATGTCGAATTATATTCCACTTTTTCCTGCCTTTTCTTTTTGAAGCTGTTTTAGCTTTTACCCCAAATCACTTTTTTCTGTCTTTCATACTCATTTGTCATATTTAAGTCACAAATACATTAATATACAGCAACAACACTAACTTTGTCTTATTTACAAGATGTAACAAACCAGGCAACTGTGTGCTAACACTTCAGGATGCTATACAGTCCACTGCACCCATCTATTGTTCAGCAAGAAACTCCCTCTATAAACAGTTTTGCATGTTCGTTAGGACAATTTAGCTCCAATGTTAAGCTAGGTTTACCACATTCTGGCTCTGGCTCCATGCGTAAGACACATTCCACAAAGTTTAAACCATGACCATCATCTCTCTAATGCACATTTTTTTTCTCAAGATCTTAGTAAGATTATATGATGAAAATAAAACAAAATAATGGCATGTTCATTTTCCATAGATTCTTGTTGGAACAGTTTTATTTAAAACTTATATTTATATCTAACAATTACAGAGCAAGACAGCAAATATGTTTTGTCCTCAAGGTTTTTTATCTCAAGTTTTAATGATTAACTTCTGGCCATATATAAGATCAGGATAGATAAAATATGAGATTTATAAGATTTTAACATAAAATGCTTTCTCCGGTCATTTAATGTCATTTTGTTGTTAATTTTTTTGATCTCATGTCATGTTATGACCTTGTTTTGTCAGTAGCAGTTAATTATCGGTGAATTAATTAGTGACCAGCGTTCAGTTGAGGCTCATAAATCAAATTACTGCCACTATGTTTAATCACTGATCTTTACAACTTCTTTCAGTTTCGTAACAACATATGTCCCAAACAATGTCAAATTACACTGACACATTGTGGAGCTGCAGAAGAAGATTGTCTATGTACAGAATCTTTCCCTGGCGTTGGCTGGTAGGCCACCAACATATTTGCGAATGTTTTCAGTGTTTTTTTGTTTGAACAAAGAAACATACAACATAGAACTCATTGAATGACTATTTGTTTAAAATGCTTCAGTTAGTTGGGGTAGTTGAATTGTTTTATTAGCTTTGCCAATGGTGGTTGTGTTTTCATCAGTGTTTGTTTGCTTGTTTGTCTGTCTGTTTGTCTGTCTGTTAGTTAGCATGAGTTCACATAACCACAGGACAGTTTACAAAGGAATATGGTGAAGTATGGATCAGGAAAGAACCGATTAAACTCGGCTGGAGTGGCTCCAGATTTTCCTTGATTTCTCAAAGATTCATTCATGGATCTTGATATTTATGACTGGGTTCACTTTGGTGTGGATCCAAATAAAAATCCGGATCTAGTGAATTTAAACATGGTTTCATTCGGGGACTGTTGGGCCTTAGTGAGGGTATGAACTCTACTGTGGGCAATTCTAGTTTATATAAGCTACATAAACCCAGTGTAAGGGATACAGGAAGTGCCAACTTAACAACTTGTTTTTGTTTGCTTTAAAGTTATGTTTCTGTGCTGTTCATAGTACATAGACTTTGTCCATGTCTTCCATTGTTTCACCTTAGTAAATTTGTAAGGACAGGGATATTCAATGCAGGTCAGTGAGCAGACGCAGCACTTATACATTGTTTCTGTGCGAGTTAACCAGGATTTATCCTTTTGGGCCCGTGGACTGTCCATATGAGAGCGTCCTGCATGTGTGGTGCAAGACTCAGTGGCCGCTCACAACTGACTTAGTTAATGCTCGTTCTTTACTTCATTCTAAATAACAATTCTTCTCTCTTTTCACTCCATCCCTTCCTCTTTGTCTCTATATCTCTTTCTCCCAGCCTACATTGAGGACCTGGCTCGCAGCGTGGAGCAGAGCAGACGCCTCATCATCGTTTTGACTCCAGAGTTTGTTGCCAAAAGAGGGTGGAGTATCTTCCAGATAGAGACACGCCTCCACTCTATGCTGGTTACCGGGGAGATCAAGGTGTGGATAACAAAGCAAACAGAAAATCAATCTGAAAGACGAAGTGTGATTTAATTACACACACACAATTCAAAGGAAGTTTTGACGTACTTTGAACAATGAGAACAGTGTGAGGAGTTGTTCTGCTCGGACATGGTCATATTCCCACTCTTCTCAAACACCTCCACATCTGTGCTTGTGTGTGTGCAGGTGATCATGATAGAGTGTGCCGACCTGAAGAATGTCATCAACTACCAAGAGGTTGAAGCACTTAAACATACCATCAAGGTACAGAGAGAGGGAAGTCGAGGGTGTCATCAAACACCAGTGAAAAAAAAATCTCCTCACCTCTCTTCTTCTTCTTTATTCTTCAGGTTTTATCCATCATCAAGTGGAGGGGTCCTAAAAGCAATGAGCTTTCCTCTAAGTTTTGGAAACAGGTGGTCTATGAAATGCCTGCTAAACGCAGAGAGACTTTGTCCAGACGCCAGGTATTTACTGCTGTTAACAAAAGTCAATTCAGATTCCTTGTTTTACATTTGCAGGTATTATGTACACAATGGGGGCAGAACAGGGGTGCGGTGCGCCTAACAGCAAAAAAATAATTTATGGTGTGGAGTTTGGATGTTCTCCCTGTGTCTGTGTGGGTTTTCTATATATGCAGAATGGGGTTCAATTAATTGGAGACTCTAAATTGGCCGTAAGTGGGAATGTGAGTGTGAATGGTTCTTTGTTTCTGTATATTGGCCTTGTGTTACCCTGGCAACCTGTCCAGGGTGTACCACACCTCTCGCCCAATTTAAGCTGGGATTGGCTCCAGCTCCTCCCATGACCCTGTATAGGTAATAGATGGATGGATGGATGGATGTACTTAAGCAACCAAAAGAAACACTACAGCAGAAATGGACAGGGGGCCTTTTTATTCTTCTCTAAAGCCAACTGTGACAGTAAGAATAAAATAGCTTTGAAAACACATGAATGTGTCCATGTAGTGGAACCCTCTACCTGCTACTCACATACCATATATATAATTTATACATTATACATATGGCATGGCCAGGAGCTCGAGAAAAACACTGTGGATTTAGCATATTTACTTACGCTCCCTTGGGTTGCACACATTCATAAACAGATGGCCTTTGAAATGCCCAATGAGCTAATATATTCAAATTGGAATCATAACAGAAAAAAAGTCAGTAAAGTTAGTAAAGAGATGTTCTGTAATAGTTTTATATTTTCAAAGTGTGGCCTGCTATCTGGATTACCAACCCTAACTTTAAACTTTGGAACATCAAAATGCTTTTCAAACTTAAACAATGTCAAAAAACACCCACATGAAACAACCCTAAAAACCTGGTCCATGTGAGTTTAAGTGGACAGACACTGACATATGATAGTCTGCACTTGTTCATGTATGGAAAGTCTGATATACCACATCGAAGACAAGAAGAGGTAAAGTGCCTCTTCAGCTTATGGGCCAAGGAACACACTTCCTAACTCCCTAAGACATTGCACAAGAGCAGGGAAGAATTCAGGCGATCCATCATGCTCAGCAACAGTCAATGAATGGCTATCATTGTGTTGCATTGTGTTATCATTGTGTATCAGTGTGTTTTGACCCCTCACCACCACAGACCTTGGCAGATGGCATTTTATAGACTGCCTGAATCCCTTTGGACCTTTGTTTACCTGTCTTGTTGGAATAATGGACCGTGTCAGTGGCGACATGAACCAAATACATAAACTCAACCAAGTAAAGTTTAGCAGAATGGTTCAGAGAAAATGACACAATCTATGAATATGTTTTTTACCTTTTTTAAATGTTTTAAAACACTTGCTTTAATCAGTGCCAGAGGTTTTATCATCACTGACATGAGGTGTGCCAGGAGACATGTGGGAAATGTGTCAAGAAATACACTTTTTGTCTGTGGATTAATACACGTCTGTTGCTCTTGTAGTATCTGCAGCTGTAGAATACTGTATGAGATACTCTATTAAGGGTGTCTATATGTGTGTGTCTATATTCGTTTAATTAAGGATCATGTCAACCAACACAATTTAATTGTGCTTCCTAACAGGTGATGGACGCTGGTGAACAGGGCCTCTTCGGTGACCTACAGACCACTGTCTCCACGATTGCCATGACAACCACCTCTGCCTCCCTGGTGCCCCCTAATGAAAGTCGCCACGGACATCATCAGGTCGGCTGTTTCACCTCAAACTACTGTCTTTAGGTTTATAGGCTGCATGTTTCTGAAACCAGTGATTTCAGCTAGTGATGATGGGCAATATTTGTTTCGTACCTCTCCACCTTCACCTCAACACAGACAGATGCTGGATTTTATGGATAATTTTATTAAGATTCTTCTACTTAAACAGTAAATTCTGTATGTCATATGAAAGTGAAGAACATGACGTTTCTGATATTTGTTTTTAACATGCTTCCTGTTGGGCAGCTGTGGTGTAATTGTCTACAGGCCTATACCTGTGACTAAGGATCAAACCAGACTACTGTAGTTGAATTGAATTCATTGAATAAGATAAGATTAAAAGAGTTTGCACATCAACATAAGCACAAAATTGCAAATAATTCAGAGCAAAATTCTGTCGCGTGACTACTCACATTTAGCCTGATACAATTGAGCGAATGAATTATATGAATAAAAAAAAAAACACCTCGGGCAAAGAAAGATGGAGTCAACATGAAACGATGATGATCCGGTCCTTTTACTCAATCAGAAGAAGAACGACACAATTTTTGGTGAGTTTCATGGTTTAGGAACTTAAACTGTACCACAGCCACATCAGGATGTATTTTAAGAACTCCTGCAACCGCTGGCACCAAGATCCCATTTTTTTCTCTCGTATTTTAATATTTAATTTAAGTCAGTATCAATATCAAATCCCTTTGAAGCCAAAAATAACTGCGAGTCATGTCAAAAGGCAAATTTATCAAATAGATCGGCAACTAAACTTTATATCAGACTGGATAGGTCTCCTCTATCAACTGCTTCAAAATGTGGCGCCAACAACATGCATTGTGATTGGTTAGATGTCAGAAGCAAAACCTTGGAAAAATCAACCTTTGTCTGAAAAATGAAAAGCTGCAATATTGCGAACAAAAAGTCAAAGCTTGTATTGTCTAAATACAGCTTAAAAACGTGTCATCGATGTCCATTATAATCGCATGAAAAAATGTGTGTAGTCTGCAAAGGCCTTCGAAATGCAAAAAGATGGCCAATGAACTGCTGTGGAAAGATTTCAACCTAGTGTGTCGGGCTCAAATGTTTATCTAGAAATCGTTGAACTAGATCAATATTGTTCGAACTGTACTGTCTTCTCCAAAGTGGGAAGTAAATACATTGTTAATAAATAATTAGTATCACTTTTAAGAATATGTGCCAGTTAAGCATATAGTTGATGCACGCAACAAAATGTGACAGGAAACCCCCCCATACCTACTAACACAACCTACACTTGCTTTACTATTTATCCTTTTATAATGCAGTTTCTGCAGGCGGGTGGCATGTCATTAAAAATGCATTGCAAACAATAGTGCTTAAAAGTGCTTTGGTCCAACAACATGTGATATAGACTGGACCAGTAAAGTGTTTGTGTAAGTATGAGAGAGGGGTGGCTGCACATGCAATGCACCGGTGGGACCACATTCTAGCCCCATCAGACTACAGCTCATACTGCAGCTAAACCTGCTGCATGGCCTTTATTTAATTTTATAAGTCCAAAACCAAAGATGACTTTTCTCTTTCTTCAGACCCTTTCTTAAAAAGAAAAGCGGTTTCATTTATTCTTTATGAATGAGAGTTCCACAGCTAAGTCTGAAAACCTTCAGAATGACAGCAGTAAAAGCTAAAATAAAGTTGAATTCCCTCTTGGAATAACATTGTACTGTAGCCAATATTTTTTTTTTTGAACCACAGGTTGCCTTGGCGACAGAGATCCCGGACTACAACCAGATGACCTTGCCACTTGGAGGGGGTCACACAGCTACATCAGCCCAAATGAGGCATTTCTGTCGCAGTTATGAGTTCCAGCTTCCCCCACAGCCATCCTCCCTGTCACCTCCCCTCCCACCTCCCTCCACCGTGCAGTTCTCCACTCTGGGACCCGGGGGACGCCACGTCTATTGCAACATCCCTATGACACTACTGAATGGACAGGTTTGGAGAAAATAAAGTGCCACTTTTATTGTGTGTTTTTTGTTGTTCTTAGTTTGTTTTTTGCATCCAACATCTGCAGAGTTACATCTTTTTTGTTGTTTGTGTGCATGTACAGATGAGTTGAAACACATTGAAAATGAAACCCCTCTTTTCTCCCCAGGGGTTCAGAGCAGCTCACTGGGGAACAAGAGGTCTGTTTGGATAAAAGAAAATGTAGAAAGAAAACCTCAAGTGTTTATTTATTCTAACAGACTGGGAAATAGTTGCCATATAGCTGTCATATATGAGGCATGGTGAAATACAATGCATGCATGATAATATAGAATGCAGCATGTTTTTCTTTTTCTTTAATTGTGTATTTTGTCTAAGACTTGTGGTTTTGGGCAGATTCCCGTTGATCACTGTTGTGTTGTGTGTTTCCCAGGTGCCTCAGAGCAGTACGCTTGGGAAAAAGCCAGAGCCCTACCTGAACAGCACCTTCGTACCTCTCACCAGCAGAGAACTAAGCTCTGACATCTGGTAGATGTGCTCACCTGGTACTGGATACAGACTGCTTTACAGACTGCTTTTTCACTGGCTTTTGGACTTTTGCAGACTGGTTGTTCGACTGGTTTTTATTGGATTTTCTGAACTGTGTACAGGCTTGCTGTCAGGAGAGACTGGGTGTGGACTGCTTGCGAACTCGGTTTGGGCCATTTCATCCCACGCTGTGAACAAAGGACTTCTTAAAGACTGCAAAAGGCTCAGATTCACAGTGGTTGGGTGCAGTGGCTGGAGATTTCTCACAAACAGATGGATTCAGATTGTAAAACCTATAAAAACATTGCACACTGGATTTGGACCTACCAACTGGTTACAGACTGATACAAACTGGTTTGTAAGATGTGTTTCCACGACCATTTGATAAAAAGGAATGAATAATATTATACTACATGACTGGTCCATTGGATTTTACAGCAGTTTATAGACAGATACGGACATGTATTTATAATGAACTGGAAGAGTCAATGAAAAGTTCCAGGATACTAAAACGATGACTATGAATCCACAGTCAATAGAACTGTGTCTGTCAAACAAGCTGCCATGCTGGACCTTGGAGCCCAAATATCTCATGATCACAGTCTGCTTGCACACCAGCTGTGAAAAACCAGCTGGTTTGTCATCTGCTAAACTCCAGTTGACTGAAGAGCAAAACGTAGCGTGAATGCCAGTCAATCTTCTACCGACTGAGGTCTCAGAATATTGATCTACCCTTTGATAAGGTGGCTTGTCAGGAAACAAGGCCGGTTTCAAGCAATGATTTTGGAATACCAGTCCACCTTAAAACAACAAGTCAACCTCTTGAAATAACTCCTTACTGGCTGGCGAGCTAGCTACCAACTTGGTTTAGCTCTGAGAACCTCAAATGGTTGACAGGAGGACATTCGAGCAAAGTGATGCATAAAGCAATGGATAAAACCTGTTCCTCAGAGTTAGCTGGATTTAGCTGGGGTTAACTGAGAAAGCACAGTGAGCTAAATTGGAAGCTAGCTAGTTGCATAACCAAGCTGATTAAAGCTGCGTTCCTCTTGAACAAGGAGGAAGAAAACCGCCAGCTCATCACCTTGTAAACACCTTGTAACAACTAGTTCTTTCGTCAAGAGGCATCCAAAAGATGAACTACCAACTTTGACCACCAAGCTAAAAGCATTATGGACTTGGCTTTTTCTATTTGCATGACCACCCATTTAGATAAAAAATAATCAAATAAACATAGATACAAAAGTTGATGACACAGTCATCATTGGAGAAGAATAAGCGTCTTATGTTGATACGGTATTTGTTTTCTGTCCGGCCATGAAGTAATGATAATAACTGATGAAGGCAAAAAAGGAGGTGTCCCTCTAAAAACACTTTTAATATTTATTTAGTTTTGTCTCATTTAAAAGTTTTGTCCTTTGAGTAGGTTGGTGGGAACTTTTACCAGACTCTGTTTTTAATATTTGTTTGTAATAATCTCTGTACAGCTTCCATAACTTAAGCATAGACTCATACATGACAGTGATTTGTTCCCTACATTTTGTTAACACCCACGTTAAGTGTGTGCGTGTGACCCAGAATGGGTGGATGGATGGATGGATGGATGGATGCATTGATGGATGAATGGATGGATGGAATCAAGATGACAACTGGTCACCCAAAGGGGCCGCATTAAAAGCCAGACTCAGAGCTGAAGCAAAACACATTCTTCTTTGTGAGCTTTAAAAAATACAAGTTTATTACCATAATATTTAAGCAAACTGAATAATGTTTGGAATTTACAAAAAGGTACTGTCACTGTCTTATTAGAACCAATGAATTCTGGATATTTGATTCATTCTTTGAGTTGTTATATTCAATGGCAATATACAGTATAGTGGTTGTCTTTTGATTTCTGCTGATTTCTTTGAGTATTCATTGGATATATTGGTTGAAATAATTTAACTGAGAGCAAATAAAAAGTATATGAGTTGTTTTATACAATTTGAATGCCTTGTCATCTGACACAGTCAGCTGTTCTGCCTTCTTCTCTTTCACTCTACCCTTCTCCTATTTTGCAACCCCCCCCCCCCCCCCCCCTCACTCCGTCTCTTTAACATTTAGTGCTCACTAATTGCTCACTTCCTCTTTCCTACAGTCATTTGGATTAGCTTATAGCTCTGCTGGTCGCACTGATGGCTTCATTAAACCTTCTGTTCTACTTATTAAATCATAACGTGGCCACTGAACCTTTAAACGAGACATTTAAAATTTGAACATTAAGGATAAACACCTCACTTTTCCAGAGTTTCTGCGGGTTTCAGCAAATTTCTTTTTAAGGCCATTATGTATGGGGCCAATGTTGTAGTTGCATAACTGTATCTCAATCTGTGGGTACATAATCCACAGATCTATGTACCCATTTCAAGTTTCATCTCCATATTTACAGATCTATACATTCATTAGCAGATTTATCTACACGTGTACAAATCTCAATTCACATTTGCAGATTATTTTGCAAATGTACAAACCCGATTACGCTCACAAGGATTGAGATACAATTACAGTTTCAATTACAGTCTCCACACACACCCGTGCAATTTTCTTGTGTAAGTGGGTGTGTGTGTGTTTATCTGAGAGCCAACTTTTCCTTTGTCTGTATATGATATTTAGCTGCTGCTGTTCTCTAGCCAGATCTCGTTGCTGAACTTGCTCTTACTCATATTAGATCAATGTATCAAACTATTTTAATGTATTACTTCCACAGTTTTTTTTGTTGTTGTTATTAGTTTTCAAAAGATTTCAACCCACACAGCACATTGTGGTCAAAACCCTAATCACCTAGATGTGAGCAGAATTTATTCGGACTTTGTAAGGTAGTCGTTTCAAAACAGGCACATATTTTTAAGAGCTTGTGCAGTTGTGCTGACAGCCCCATCCAAATTCCAATCTGTAGAAATTTTACACACAAACTTTTTTTTAGAAGAAAGTTGCTGTGACTGCATATTACAGGGAGGCGGAGCCATACCTGGGAGGAAGTCAAGTGGAGGAAGCCAGAGAAAGCTGAGAACACCCACGCTTAAACAGGCAGAACATATGAACTACACACAGGAAGAACCAGTCTGGGCCAGATTTCAAACCCTGATCTTAAAGTTCTCAGGTGACAGTGCCGACCACTGCAGCATCATGACATCCTCCTCCCATCAGCGCAGTGCAACACTTTTCAGAACAAACTGCGGTGCCACAGATAAACAATTCCATGATAAGTAAATGTCATATCACTCTATGGGACAGAGGAAAACGCAGCAATGAGAAAATCCCCTCAAGAAAGAACAATCTTTCAAAACAGCTGGATCCTGCTCTTAGTCTCCATTGATTGACGTGTCTTTTTTCAATACAGTAAGTAAGTATAAAAATGCCAAACAGCATGTTTTTACTTCGAATAAAATTATGTCTGTCAAAACAGACAGTGGGACTTTGCTCTCAATTAAACACAATCAGCAGGTTCGCCCTCTGTGACTGTGCGGCATATGCTGCACCTGCATTCATATCTAAATCTGGCACAACGAGCAATGTTCTGTGAGACTCAGGCCTGGCTTGGTATGTCTCACAGACTCCACCACAAACCACAGTTCAGTCAGATGGCCATAAGTCACATTGTCATTATTCGCTGCTGTTTGTCTGTGAGTCTCCAACCGCAGCTATCAGCTTTGACATCACTCTGGAACCATGATGCAGACTTCTGTTTCCAAAAGGTGAGTTGTAGATTTTATTTCTGTTTATTTCAAATGCATTGACTTGAAAGGGTCGTACAGTGATGTGAAAGTGTTTATACTAATAGATCCTGTGTGGCTCTGGTTGAAGTGAATCAGTGTGATGGAAATCTGAAAATACAAGAGGCTGGAACACCAAATGTGTCTTTGTGTATTGTAATAGGGGCTTTCTGCAGAAAGGATCAACATAGAGAGTCACAGGGATCTCAGAGTGAAGATGCAGGACAGTCAAATGCAAGGATCTTATATAGGAGAACTAAGGCTATCTCTCAGAGCCAGTTCAGACTGGTTCTGTAGGCGCAGTTTGAGACAGGAATGAAGACACAGAAAACGGATTTACATATGTTTCCTTTGGAGATAGAGTAGATTCAGTTCTTTGGAGAGTAAATAAGTAATAAAAAGGTCCTAAAGGTTTCAGGTCCTAAAAGTTCAGATCATAAACAGTTCAGGTCATAAAAGTATTTAGACAGGTTATATATGTTATATAGGTCTGCAAAAACTTTTCAACTACAAAATAGGTTTCAACCACACTTAGTTATTTTTTCCACTACATCAGTCAGAGTGATGCAGGCGATGCTCATAAACATTCAAGCTAATGTCTTGATTTTATGTGCACATGAGTGATTTCAGACTGTTCAGCTGTAATTTTTAATCAGGTGGTCACAAGGAAAGCATGTTATTTGCTTTTCTCTGCTGTAAAAACCAGGAAGATCGATTTTCGATGAAATATTTATGACTACGTCTGTGTAATATAAAATTTTTTGCTTTTTATTATCACATTTTTAGATAAGAAAGAAAATCTCAAAATATGTCTCAAAATTGACAGTTTTTTTCTCCTTTAGTTGGATCTGTTTTGTTATATTGTGGCATCACCAAGTCACTCATCTATAGAAATAAATTTCCTCTGATCAGACAACTTAATGTATAGCTCTACGTGGTGTAGTCAAAACTTGGGCTGTGGGAGGATTCAGGTTCACATACCTAAAGAAAAAAGCTCTCACCAAACCTCAGCACTGCTCAACCATTGTGTATCCCACATTGTTAAGTCCCCACAACAAATGTAATGCAAATTGTGATCAAATAATTGTTAGTCAGCATTCAGTTATTTCATGTTCTTTCATTTCTTTCCACTTTCAGTTTTTTATTGTTGTTTTTATCTATTTACCTCCTTTATTATTTGTGTCTTTATACATTACTGACATAGTGACAGAAAATGAATCTGTTGATATGAAGAAGTGTGAATTATTCATACTATTTCTTCTACATTTTAAATATATATTACATTTATCTGATAATGTGTACGAGTTAGTACTGTAGGCTTTAATAAATATGTAGTTTAAACAATGATGGTTCTTTTTTAACCATGTAAGTTCATTGTCTAAGTTGCCTGAAGCAAGTGCACTCAGAGAAAAATATACGGTGGCCCTGAAGTGCAAATCCCAATGACAAATGGGACAACGCAACAACGAATCAAAAACATCCCATCAATGTTTTGTTGTTGTATTTTCCCATTTGTCCTTCAGGGCTTAATAGGGTTGTACTTTGTCTCCAAATTAATCATATGTGTGTTTAACATTACATGTAATGTTAGAGTGCCATCTCTCATTCCCTTTAATATTTAGTGGATTGTTATTGTAAAGGCTCCCCCCCCCCCTACCTTTATTCAAAAGGTTGGTCTTTCAGTTTGAGAGCAGTGCTTGTTGATTTCAATTCTAAAAGCTTCAGCTTTTCTCCTCTGCTCAAAAACTCCCCAACAAACAGAATGAAGATGATGAATTTAATTGTCCCATGCTCTTTGTGGGTGTGTTAGTTTCCCCTGTTTGAGAATTTCATAAAACCGGGTTTTCCTCCACCGCTTTATTATTTCATCAGCTTCCTGTCGGTGTGCTTGAAGAAAAAACAACAACATCTTAATGGAGCCAGAGTCCAGCAGACTGGTCAACGTGGAGCAAATTAAGGAACTCAAATCTCAGGTGAACACTGTTGATAGCATTTATAAATACAAAACGGGAGCTGCCATGTTTTATTTCCCCCTGCATTACACCTGGCATTCCATTGGTTGACAGACTTGCTGCACAAAAGAAATTAAAGGGGACAATCTGAGTCATACTTTTATATACCTTATGCAGTGCTCCAGTGACCAGCAGTGAGGCAGCCTATAAGTTATGACCTAAAGCTTTAGGTCATATACATAAATGTATCTGTGCTGATACACATAATGTATCTGTGCTGTTTTTCCTATTCATCTTGTGAGAGGAACAACCACGCACTTGAGATGAGTCATCAGCAGCAGAGCTGGAATTGCACTCCTGCTTTAATGCTAGGGTTGGTAATCCTGGAAAAGCTAGCAAGAGCAAGCTACACAAAATGCAACCGATACATCGACTCCCTCCTATCAGCCCTCTCATCAAAGCTACGACACATGAACGTGCACATACTGACAACTGCGAGAAGACAACTTTTCCGTCATCCACTCGCTAACTCCTGCAAGGGCCACAATTACTCTTTTCTCTTTCAAACACCTTTTCTTATCGTATACAGGATCTTAATGAATACGATACAAAGTGTAAACAACTTACCAGCCCTAACTTGAAGCGCCATGTTTATATTATTATTTTTTTTTATTATTATTATTATACAGCAGTCACATGTATAGGATTTAACCATAGGGCACACCACAGCTCATGTGTACCTTCTTATAATGCAACTGCAGGGGCTACAGAATCAATAATGATACCACGAGGATACTGCAAGAACTGGGATTTCTATGTTTGTATTTTCCCCTCTAGTACAGGCCCGGATCCAGACTTCTCAGATTAGGGGGGCAATTAATAAAAATGGCGGTGGGCACCTTTTCACACAGTGGACTTGATCTACTAATGGTTTGCGCGTGTAAAAACGTGTGCAAACTTGATTTCACCTGCAAAAAAACATGCAAGCTGATCTATTCATGGTGCACACTGAGGATTGTGTGCAGAATAACACACACTGTCCATTTAGCAATTTGCCTTAATGAATATGCAATATGGGTGTTTCCCTGAGTGGGAGGAGTAGATGCAAATACTTTAATTTAGCCCCCACAATGTGATCTACAAAGCCTGACAATAATTGCGGTGGTTGTGACTCTGTCTATATTTATTACGTTTGAAAGGTAGGTGCTAATTGGCACAGCCTTGCGCACACATGGTTGCAGCCAAACAAAACTGAGCATTCGATGCCACTAAAGAATAGAAAATTGACCTCAAGCCTAATGAAAAAATAACATTGACATTCATTATGTCTTCCTATGCTCCTCTTTTTGCCGTTACATTTTAAACAGGAGTTTTCTTTTTCACAAGTTGCGCTTGTCTCCAGTGCGTTCATCTCCTCCCGTGCGCTCTCTTCCCTCTCGATTCCCCGGCTGCTCCGCTGTGGGACCGCTTGTATTGAGAGACCTCACCACTGCCTGTACCCCATTTTTGATCCCTCTTGTCAGGGCACTGATGGCCATCATCACACATGTGGGCTTCCTGTCTGCTGCAGCCTGATAACACATGCTTCCACCATTGCTAAGCAACTTTATATCAATACTTACGAGAGACTGTATATAAAGATGGATGACTGGACAATTCCCCAAAAGTGAAGCCAGAGTACCTCAAACACCACCTGGGGGCCGCCTCCTCCCTGTTAACGAATGGAATATGGACCAGAAAGTAAAAAAACATGTCTTAAATAAATACATTTTTCTCAAAGTTGGTTTCTGTTAATTCATCACAGGGATGGTAAGTTTGGTGTTAGTTATTTGATGTCATAAAAACTGTCTGAGATTGACAGCTGAGACTGACTCCTGATTGGTCGATTCTGGCTCTGGCTCCAAAGTCATCAGTGCAAGATGACAGCGTTCATATATTTTGGCTTCATTTATGGATAGTGGGAGTAAATGGAGACATGTCGTCCATCTTTATATCAAGTCTATGGTACCTACAAGAGTCCTAATATTCCCTTGCATGGGGTATAAATGCAGCTTTTCTCCCTGTTATCAGGCTGTTTCATCTTCTTTTACTGCAAGATGCTTGTCTGACCTACATATACACTTTAACCTCCTCTGCTTGCACAGGTCACAGCACAGTGCTTTGTGGCATACCCACACCCATATCGTTTCATAGTGGACGAGCCACACAGATGTTGGCAGGAAAGACCATTCTTGGTTCTCATGATCCCAGTAGCCCCCCCATAACAGAAAGTCCTGTGACATCATCCGTAACACATGGGGCAAAGAAACCACAGTGCAGGGCCACGTGGTCAGCTACTACTTCCTGCTGGGACTGTCCGGAGAAGGAGAAGGGTCTGGAGTCCTTGAGGAGCAAGTGAGTGTGTTCATTTATGAAATTTAATTTGTTTTTTGGATCCATTTTGACCATCAAAAACATGACTCATAACTGAAGAAGAGAAAAAATGGTCCAAAGGTTAATTGGGGGGAAATCAAAGTGCATTTCTGTTCTTGCTGTTTGCAGAGGACGAAAAATGGAATGAGCAACAGCAGCTGCTTCTGATAGTATAACCCTCACAGGGTAATCAGAGCAGAGAAAGCTTGAGATGCCAGGTTGCAGCTGCAGTCAAACAAAATGCACTACAGAGACATCCCCTCAGACTAATTCTAGATTAAACCACATTAGCTTATAAAAGATTTTGGTTCCACATTTGCGTTTCTAGTTTTTTTTTTTAAAAGAGACCTGAGGTAAGCTTTCTTTAGCTGTTACAGGAAAGCCGGCGACATCATGACATGCTCCAGAGTGACTTCATGGACAGCTACAAAAACCTCACCATTAAAACCATGATGATGTTTGAATGGCTCAACTCCCATTGCCCCCACATCTCCTACGCCATGAAGGTCGACACGGACATGTTCCTAAATGTTCACAACCTTGTCTACATGCTCATGACGGCCCCCCGACATCTCTTCATGACTGGACGCGTGGCGAGGGGCTCTGCTGTTCTTCGAGACCATAACTCAAAGTGGTTTATGCCTGTGTCTGCCTTCCAAGAGTCAACGTACCCACCGTATGCCATGGGACTGGGCTATGTGTTCTCAATGGATTTACCCATTAAGGTACTGGAGGCGTCGTTGCACATTAGAGCTATTTACATTGAAGATGTGTACGTGGGACTGTGCATGAGACATCTGGGGGTCACACTAACAGATCCTCCTCATAGTGGCTTGTTCAGGGAATCAAGACCTTATTTTGCCGGCAACTGTTACTGGAGCTCTGTCATTACAACAATGCTACAGGACTCTGAGCAGCTTTGGGATGTTTGGGGAATATATGAGACGCAAGTACTAAATGACTGTTGAATCCTTCTGCTGCACCCTGTAACTGCATTACACTGTTGCACAGAGCCGCAGTTACTAAGTTTACAATCTCAAGTTACTGCCTTGATGATGTTTTGATCATCATCTTTTGATACCAAGACTGACTGAGATACAGCTATCTTGAGGCTAAGCTAAATTTGTTCATATTTTAGAGGTTTGTAAAGATTGCGCACATGTTTTTGAAGATATTGAAATAGTAACTGTAATATTTAATGATGGAGAACAGTTTTACATTTTTAACGAAGCTGAATTGAGCCAAGAATCGACCTCACTGTGAAACGATGGCCTTGTCTGCATTTAAAGCCCCTACAAAACAAGTATAACATTTCTCTTCTATTTTAAAAGTAACTGTAATGACATTAAAGAAAAAGTTTTATTTGCAGGGGTACAATTAACATAAAGTGTGCACAAGTGTCTTTAACCACAGAAACCTCACTTGAAAATAGCCAAGCTAACACAAGACTCACATATTCATATCTCCACAGAGGTGTGTCAGTGCTCCACAATCATCTGTCCAAAACTCATACTGTTATACCGTGTAAAAAACAGTTGTCTTGTTTGTATTTCTTCTAACCAATCGCAATCGTCTTGGGTGGAACTAAGCCCAGGATGCAGCAATGGCGAAGGAGAAGGAGGAGGAGGAGCAACTCAAGGAGGTGATCACTAATATAACTGGACAATTCCCCATAAAAAAAACACCAAAAGAAATGCAGTTAAAGTCAACTGTGTGATTACTCGATCCAAATCTTAGTGAAAACTTGCCATTTTCAGCAGCTAATGCATCGTTTGTTGCAGCTCTGAGGTTGTTGTTTCCCCTAACTCTAAGCCTACAGGCAGAAGCAGAAGGGGAAGAGAATGCTGTGTGATAGAGGCACCCAGTGGCCGGCTCATACTCACAGTCTACATCTGGGGAGTCAGACTCAATGGGCTCCATTTTACTACCGGTGCAAAATGTCTCTGCAAGTCTCAGACAGATGCAGTTGTCAATTTCACCAATTTGAGCGCCCTGTTGCTGCATTGCTCTCTTGAGAAAATGGAAAGCTATTGTGAAATTGACCAACAAACACCTGGTCTGGAGTCAGTGGTACAATATTCTTCAGTTATTTTCAGGGTGCATTATCGAGATAGTAATATGTACCTACAGACGCGGGTGCATAACAAGCGTACACAAACCGACTTTGAGTGAGAGTGTTTGTTCTGCAGGGACATGCTCTCTCATACTACCTGTCTTATCCCTTATAATTACAATCTGCCAGGGTGCAAGGGCATTAGTAAAGGGAATGAGAAATGGCAATCTGGTTGGTTCTTATTACATGCCATGCTATGCCCAAAACACACCCATGATAAGTTAGGTACAACCTGTAGAACCACGTATGTGGCACAGCAACCTGTTTTTCCGATGTTAAAGCTTGTAAAAGTTAAATTTCATGATATTCATTAAAATGCAGCCCAGTTTAGCCCATTGTTAATAAGATGGACAGCATATCAACAACAACATCCCAAAACTGAAGCAAAAGCATCTTGATTGTCCCCAGGTGGCTGGCACAGTAAAGTTCATAAACCCCTCAGGGGTAACAGATGTACTAAGGGCAAAAATATATATATATATAATTTTGAAGAAAAAAAAGTTGTTTCATGCATGAGTACGAATAAACTTCCATGTTGGTTTATTCATATTACAACTAAAAAGTTCTTGAAAATATTAAGAAGAGAATAAACACAGATCTGATAGTGAAGTACTCTCTCTCAGATGTTCTGGAATGAGATTAATGTTCTGGAATGACATTAATGAGATTAACTTCTGAACTCTACAGCATTTCTCTGAATGTTGTTACCTAATTAAGTAGAGTTTATTCCTTTTGGATACTGTTGCCCAGGATACACAGCTATATTGAAGCCATTCCAAAATAAATTGAGATTGGTTGAATGTTTTAGTTTTGTTAAAACTCTTGATTCAAATTCATGTTTATTTGGTATTTATTTAATAGTATAATCCTGATAGTATTGCAAGTAACAGAGGAATATCTCTAACATTTAGTCTTTTCCCTCATATATAAAAACATTTAGAGGTATATGTACATTTTAGATCTCATCACAGTAGGATTTATTGCACTGCTGTTGTATTAGACTGCATTGTTTTCAGAAAAGTGACTGAACTGGCAACTGTGTGTGTTCCAATAATCAAAGCTAAGGAGTAATTGCAATTAGGCAAGGAACCATTGTCAGGGACTTTCCCTGCAGTGATGGCAAAGTAAACATCTTGGAGCATGATGTGTGACCATGAGGGGCTTGGTGTTAGGGTTAGGGTTAGGCCCCCACCTGTACTCCATACTCTGGGAACAGTGAAGAAGATGCTGCTGAATCCAATTAGTTTCATTAGTTAGTTGAAGTCAAAGTCCTTGTTTTTATCTGCTTGGGTATTGTATAGGGAGGACAGTGTCACTCTGTCCAATACTTTAGTCCAGACTAAAATGTCTCAATTATTGGATGTATTGCCATGAACTTTTATATTTTATCTGTAATTTTATATAATATTATTTGCAATCATTGTTTGTTCTCTGTGAATTATATTATATATGACAGTTGAATGTGAATAATTGTTGTTTAAAACTGTGATGTTTAATTGTTAATCATTTATCAAAAGAGTATATTTAACATGAAAGTTTCACTTATTGTCATTAAAATAATTGGTATAAACTACATCAACTGACTCAGCTCTAAAGCATCTTCCTACTCATTGTTTTATGGCAAAAAACATTCATTCAGTCTCTGTTTTCCCGACACAGTAGGCAGCTGCAATGGTGAAAAGCTAAACAGTACAAACTGGGTTCATGCTGCTGCCACCCCCAAATGGCAGAAAGACACTTTCAACCTCTAGCTAACAAAACATGTTGCAGCTAAAGAGGAGACCAGAAGATCAGCAGTAAATGTATTGAGTGAATTTTCGACTTTACAGGGTCGTCAGAAACAGGACTTCAAATGAATCCTCATATTTCCTGTATCATCTGTGTAAATGCTGAAAGTAACTGGTTGCCAATCTATGTGTCTCGTATCCAGAGTATTAATATGTGCCTGCAGGGTCCACATAGAGATCCAGTCGATAGAAGATAGAAAAAGAGGAAAAGAAAAAGATGGTAGTCACCCATCAATCTGAGTTTTTCTGTTTTCTTGCTCTTTGATTATGTCTCTTCAGTCCATACATCTAGAACAACAGAAGAAAGGACTGCTTTGTGGTGTATTTTCTAATAGCTCTTTACTGCTTAGCTGCTGCTACTTCGCTGGTTTAAAACTGTCATGGTCGATCATTTGTTCATAATAAATGTGTTCGGACTCTTTTGCTCTGTTAACCTGCTGGGAACCATAACCTGCTCAACCCTCGCCTTCATATTCTGCATATTCACATTTAGAAACAGTTTATACTGATTAGGGTCACACAAGCCGTTTGACAGCCCCTGAACACATTAAGAGATGTTCTTTAGCTTACTCCAACTGAAAAACATTAGAAATTCAGTTACATTTGTTTTTTTTAACAAGTAGCTCAATACTTTAACTATGAGCAAGACAAGACAACCTTGTGTGAAGCTGTGGGAAGTGATTGGAGGTCAGATTCATTTAATGTGGGTCCTGAGTTTGACAAAGATTCCAATGTAGTATTTGTGAGTCAGATTCCAGTTCAAGTCTTTCCACTCTTGTGCTTCTCTGCTTATTATCTTCCTTATTATGTTATCTTCCTCCCAAAGTATGTTTTTCCTGCTGAAGGTTATGTATTCTACCCTATGTATATAAAATAGTTACGCAAGGAGGCCTCTTTAGGTGAAAGTAATGCATATTAATAATGTTGAAATTATTGTTGATGCAGCAGATTTATTGGGAGACTTTGTTGTCTTCTATTTATAGTACCTACATTTCTTCTTCTTTTTCAAACCAAGAGTATGTACCCATAAAAGCCACTTCCTGATTTGACTGCCTTCACAGAGATTTTAAAGCTGCACCATGTGGTTGTTTTCTCTCTCTCTCTCATATGCATGTAACATGCAAACATAAGCAACAGCGCTCCCATGTGGTAAGCAGGCAAATAAGAGAATAGGAAATGGAGAGGGACTGTGGTGTGGTAGGAAATCAGAGCATAATGAGCGACATAAACTCATATTAAAATGGATGTGGGTGTGGATTACATTTTGTTAACTTTTCATATGGACATGATCAAATAATTTTTAAAAATCCCTTCAATAGCTTTTATTCTGCTTAAATCTCAGTGCATTTTTTATCTATTAAAGTCTGTGAAGCCGTCTGAGGCTCTTCCATGAGAAAAAGGCAGATAAGGAGACACTGAGGGAGACAGAGACAGATAAAGAGATGTGCTCAGCCACCCTGGTAGAATCACTTCACTATGCCTCTGCAGAAAATGTGTACTGTATGTGTGCTTATTCGTACATTTCTATATTTAGGGGGACCAAAAGTCCTCAGATGGATAAAAAGAAATGTCATCTAGTGTGAGGACATGCTCTTCCAGCAGCCAACTACTTTGACGGGTCTACGTTTAAACGGTCGCCGATCCAGTCTGCATCAGCGATGATTGCAGCAAGATGTAATTGTTTAACACTATGGCCTCTTTAATGTCTCATAGAAACTCTTTCTCTCTTTTCACAGATCCTAAGCTCCAGTCAGCCACACTCATAGGAGCCATGATTGAACTAGAAATACATTTTTGTAGTAATATTATTATCTTTTGAGGGTCTTGGGGGGTGCTGACATTGGGCGACAGGCGAGGTACGCCCTGGACAGGTCCCCTTGCTTACTTAGTTAATACAGTTTTTTTAATATATGTTATTATTGTGATGACGGTGATTGGTAGCGTTGGGTAAAATTAATATAAGTAATGATTAATCACAGTTAACACATTCACCAGCTCAACTGTGTGTGGTGTGATTTGGAGAGGGGTCAGTGGATTGCCACATATTTTTGTTTCGTTCATCGCTGTCATAAATTTGTTCCTAAATCGTACACATTAAAATAAGTTGATCTTTGTTTTTTCATTCATGAAGTGTTCTGGTTCTCTGCAAATCTCTTTGTCAGGACATAAGACAATGTAACTCCGACTTGCCCGACCTGGGTCTACTGCATCATTCATCAAACAACAAGCATTCCAACTACCTGGTGTCAGTGTGTCTGTAGATCTGCAGCTTAAACTCCACTTTCTTTCAACATGTCTTGTTGTGCTTTAGATTACTAATTTCTCAGACTTTACAGCTGCAAGGAATGTGTGGAATTGAGAGAGATCTTGTTCAGGATGACAATATCCTGAGTTATTTGATGACTACAAACGTGAATTATATGGCCTTAAAAAGTGCAAAATTCTTTAGGTTATAGACCACAGAATATACAGTTACTGAATGTCAAGGATATATATATATGTCAGCTTCACAGAAGACTCATGGTACCAAGTCACTATTTGAAGGTTTTAACAAACCTTGCTGACTAACCATTCTGAACCATGATGGGAATTGGCCCTCTGTCCATCTTGTAATATCACTTTTTTCTTTCTTGTATATGAGCTTTTCTATAAGTAGTAATAAAGTTTATAAGTTTTATGCTTTAACATGCCTGGTAAAATAATAGGTCCTCCTTGCGTTCTCTTTATTCTGAGGAAAGTGATGCAGTTCCTATCACTAATGTATATGTGTATGTGCATGCTTGTAAGTCAGTGCTCTCAGGAAATGGTTTACATAAGTGGAATGCAAACTTCCTCTTGACACTGATTACTTTTTATGTCACAAACACACAGAAAATAAGAAACGATAGAGACAGACAAACGACATTAGTCACCCTGGAATTTTCTTTTTCAGTTGTTTCACAGAATGTTGACTTGTTTAGGTTGGATATGAATCTCTTTGCTTGTGTGTGTGTGTACAGGCAGCTGACCTTAGTGTGAACAGGGCCACTGTTTGCGACCACAGAGAGACCATTCTTCACTGTAGCACGCACATGCGCGCGCACACACACACGCACACACACACATACACACACACATGGCCTTACCCCCTCATCTTACTCTTTAATTTGTCACATTCACTTATACACACAAACAAACATTCAGAGGGAGCAACAGAGTCACTTGTCATCTTTCTCTTATTCTCCTTCATTCACTCTAATCTTTCTGTTACTGCCCAACACACACACACATACACACACAGTGTCTGTATCCCACCACATAATGACCCTTATTTTATCATGCTGACTGTGACTCACTGGCTCACTCAGGGGACTGGAATGTCAAGCTCCATCTTCCCAATACATTTTACACTTGAACACATAATTACATGGGTAAAGCAAATAAACACTTTGGAATTAATAACTGAGGTTGCAACATACATACACACATATATATATATATATATATATATTAACTTTGAAAACAGAATGAATCTGAATCTGAGACATTTTTTCATACACATAAAGCTGTTACTGGACTGTTTAACATCTTTAGTGGGCTACATTATGACACATGACATAAGTGAGGTAGAATTTTTACTTAAACAATGAGCACATATCAATATTGTAATAACATTTTGTTCAGGGGTACTTGTACTGTCACAAATAGATGTACCGGCTGTCTCAAATTGTTTACTATCTAAATTTGGTTTTAAGCCGCACCAAACAGCAGACAAAGCTAACAACAAACTGGTTAACTTAGTGGACTCAGGAGTTGGTGGAGACACAAATGGAGCTAAAAGGAAAGTTAAACGTTTATGAATCATATTAAAGGTTCAGTGTGTAGAATTCAGTGAGCTCTAGTGGTGACGTTGCATGTTGCAGCTGAACACCCCTCACCTCTCCCTCCTCTTCCAAACATGAAGGAGAACCTGGGGTAGCCTTCATTTGTATTAAAAACTCAAAATATGTTTGTCCAGTCTGGGTTACTGTAAAAAAACATGGCTTATTTTATATTCAATAGATCCCTTTCACCTATATCTTACACACTGAACCTTTATGTCAAGTCAATATTGGGTTAATGACTTGTTTCCAGTGCCTCCAAGTGGACAAAAATTCAGCTATGTCAGGTTTTAGAAGGTAAACAAGACAACACATTACAGCTAAAGTCAATAGGTAGATCACATTAGCAACAGCAAACTTCCTTTCTAAAAATCCAATTGTGTTTTTGTACATTCAGAATAAGTGTACGTACATACAATCAGTACATACAATAGGACTTAATTATTTTGTCGACCTATACAGCATATTCCCCGGCTCACGTCCAATATCAGCGAGCAACCCTCAAATAATAAGCTGTATAGATAATGGATGGATGGATGAATGGAATTAACATGTCAATATAGCAATCATACAAAATTGGAGACTTGAAAGTTGTATCAGCATTTTTATTTTTCCATGGACAGGCCCTATTTCCTCAGAAGTTGATCAAACCATCACAAGGACAATACAGAAAAATGGGAGAAAACAGATGTTAATTATATTTAGGGCAAAGTTAAATGGTTTTGGTAAATGGTTTTGTATTTATATAGCGCTTTTCTAGTCTTGATGACCACTCAAAGCGCTTTACAGTACAGTTTTACATTCACCCACTCACACACACATTCATACAGTGCATCTATTAGCAGCACTTTGTTGTTCTATGGGGGGCAATTCAGGGTTCAGCATCTTGCCCAAGGACACTTCGGCATGCAGATGGGGAAGACTGGGGATCGAACTGCCGACCTTCAGGTTGGAGGACAACCACTCTACCCCTCAGACACAGCCGCCCGAGTTGAAACTTTTAAAAAAAAATCCTTCTTAAAACATCACATTTTGAATGAATTTTTCTTCTCTGATCCAGAAATGGGCATGTGCATAATGTAGCATCATCATTTGTGTGAGTGAGTGTCGGCTGTGTGAAAGATAAACTATAACTTAAACTGCTGCCTTCACTGGGTCAAACTTGATGTTTGTTGGCAGTTGTTTTTATGTTGTGAAGGTTCAAGGATAAGGTCAAATAACAGATGACCTAACTGCTTAAGATGTTAACTGTTGAAATATGGTTTGCAACATTAAAGGGCAGGAATGAAACCCAGCCCAGAAATGGATGAGGCTGAACTGAATGTCAGGGGAATGTTCAGTGTTGTCACACTTTAAATTCCTCAGTTTAGTGTAAGTGTGCAACCAGGGGCGGATCCAGGGTTGGGGCCAGTCCCTGTCCTGTCAGTAGTAAAAAAAAAAAAAGAAAGAAAACTTACACCTCCTAACACTACTGTCTTTGCTCAAAGCTATACAGCTAACTCTAAACAAAGCATGACTTAAATGTGCACTTAACTGAGATGTACATGGATGTTGGACATTTATTTGGCCCCTCATGTAAATTGTGGCCCCTATATGGCCCTTGATTCAGGAAAATCATTGGTCCACCACTGTTAAGTTTACTAAACAATAATCCTGCTGTTTACAAAAATAATTTGTAAAGAAAACAATTTGTAAAGTGTTGTTAACACGAGTACTTTTTTTTTCACTTCTTCCTTTCATCACAAAAACACACGCGCATGGACACGCGGATACACGTGGAAAGATTGTTGTGCAGTCTCCAACATTTGATCACTTCCAGTCAGCTGCGTTGATGAGGACGCACTGTTGAAACAGGCTGTTGGCAAAGCACGGCCTCCTCGTCCCCTCGTTTTTTTCCGGGAGTTTACTTGATGACAATTTTCTGAAAAGTCACTTCTCAGGAGCAAAACTCAGTGAAGTCGAGTGAAGCTGAGTACATGCAGCCGCAAACATGGAGTTGGGGATTTCAAAATAAAAGCTGAGTAGTCAAATTCTGCGGGTCATGCAGTGCTGAGCGCCAGGCCAAACGGCTGCAGCCTACTTCTTCTCTGATCCGCAGCATCAGACTAACAGGTAATGACGTTGTTTGGTGATAAATTAACCACAACATTAGCGCTGCTGAAAACATTACGTCGCAACATTACGTTTCCTAAAAAATAAACAAACAAAAACTCACGAAATCCGTGATTTCAAAGCCTTGTCCAGCTGTTTACTGACGTTTGTCATGTTTAATGAAGAGAGAGAGGGAGAGAGATACAGGCAGACAGACAGGCAGGTTGGTAATACAATATGGCCTTGTATTCATTTATTTATTCAATTTGATAATTTGAGTTAGTTTGTTAACAAAAAATAAATATATAAGTTGAAAATATCCTACTGTGTTTTTTATTTATTTATTATTATTATTTTTAATTTCATAAATAATTTTGGCGATGGGTGCCGTTTTTTTTTGGTTTGAGCACCTGCCCCCCAAATGTGCACGTGCCTGCCAACATCCATGCACAATTCCTAATTCAGTAGGAAAAGTGTGATGCTGTTTTGAGCAAAAGCACACATTATTGAATATGTGGTGAAAATAGTTTTTCAAACCATCAAAAAAGCTTAGAAAATTGAAAATCCTGAACAAATATTTAATGTTTGTATTCTTGGTAGGTGACACTACTGACAGTACAGGAGCACCTCAGCGGCCAATCGGATTTCAGCTGAGGATCCCCCCCCCCCCTGTCCTCTGGATCCACGATTTATTTTGAAAGGTGTTTCCGGAAGTAGTGTGTGTTAGCGCCGCCTGGCTTGATGCTGCCAGCGGAGCCTCAGAATGGACCCGACGGGAGGAAACGCCGTTAGTCAGTAAGTTAGAGAAGAAAGTGTGAGCGTCCATGTCTGCACCACAAACATCAACACGCTGACACGGTCACTGGCAGCAATGTCGAGGGAGAACACCACCCGGAGTCTGGACAGTATAGACCTGGCGGCTTTACGAGTAAGCACACAAACTGTTCTTTCTTTAAGAAAGCTCTGGGTAAACAGTGGAGGATGTGGAGGGGTTCAAACCTAACGGTCCCCAGCCACTGGTTCTTCTTCTTCTTCTTTTACTCTCCACTCACTTCACGTCGTGTTAAAGAAACTTTTTTCCTTGTACCGTGTTTTAACTGTTAGTGAGGAACGTGTGTATTTCATCCTGTGACGTGTAGCTTTCTGCCTGCACCGTGTCCTGTTTGTTGTGAAGTTCACAAGCTGCACTGTTTACACTCGGGATTTTCCTTTTGGCTCGCTGGTTCGAGAAGTTGACATGGAGCCGTGCAACAAGTGGTCGACATCAGGGAAAGCTTCAAAACTTTACCTGTGTGTGTTTAATGTGAAGAAAACCAGCAAGAAATCCCTTCACCTGACTGTTTTTTAACTCAAATACACATAATTATTACACTTTGCTAGTTTAAAGTAGTGATGTAATTGTATTCATCTTTTTTCCATTGCTCAATCTGTAAAAGTCCCATCATGTGGGTCTATGTGACCATATGTCAATAGTCCTGTTCAATCTCTCATTGTGCAAATATATCTATGCTTCAAAATTGCACCTTAAGGACATTTTCAATGATTCTATAAACCTTTTTTAAGATTCTCTTAGCTCACAATGTTATCTACATTTGTAGTTCCACTTCCTCAGTCCACATCCTACTGGAACACTGCATTGTTCTTCATTTGCCCTCAGAACTAAGCATATAAACTAAAAGTTGTTATATTTTTGCTTGGCATGAACTTGTTGCCCTTTTCTATACTGGTGTACCCTCAGCTTTGTTTTCTCTGGATGAATCAGCTTAGGGCCTGGTCACACATACGCAAATCATGGGTAAAAGTTCACCAAAGTTGAACTCCACGCAAGAGCCACACTGCCATTTGCCTCGTCACAGGAACCGAATGTTTCATTCGCCTCCCCACTCGCACAGATTGAAAGTGTAGGTGAGGTGAGTGGAAGGTTCATCGCTAAAACATTTGTGTATGTGTGACCGGCACCTATGGTACGTTCACACCACACGCAAAGCAAATTTTTTGCATCATGAGACTACATAAAAAGTCAATGCAAAGCATGACTAATGAAGACACGAAACATTTTCGTGATGAAATGTTGCAGAAGACCAATAAGTTTGAGAATGTAACTCACCGGTGAAAGGTGCTGCCACTGACGCAAGCTAGCAGGTCATCAAACTGGCCACTGGTCAGCCTCAGGTGACTCTGTAAACAGAGGTCATCCAGGTGCAGCTCCTGGAGAAGATGGTAATATTCCCTGAGCTCTCCACCTCCAGATGGTCTTGTGGACCCACACATGACACCGCTGGTTCCTCTGTTTCCACAACAACGATGCAATTGTAGTCACTTCAGCCAGTAGTCCTCTTCACCTCCTATTCACAATTTAGTTTACTCACATTGCTCTCGCGATCAGTGCAAGTAAACAAAAATCATCCTATGGCCAAACTTGTGCGAGTGATATCACGCAAAAAAAATTGCTCTTGGCTATACTCGGGCTCCCCCTATAGGTGGAATGTGTAATTCACTGTCGTAAGTACAGAGGGTCTGAGCCTCTCCTTGCACAAAGCTTTACTTCAGAGGCCAAACAACCATGTCGGCTGATAAGTGCAGAGATTTTACACAAATGTGACTTCTGATGATAAGATTGCGAGTCGACAACTTGAAGTAAACTTTAACTTTGTTAACGTGTTTTGTTGTCCCCCTGCAGGATCCAGCAGGTATCTTTGAGTTGGTGGAAGTTGTTGGCAATGGAACCTATGGTCAAGTTTACAAGGTAAACACTCTCTTGATTCTTTCCTTTTCTTTTTGTCAGCTGTTGTCTCATGCAAGTAATAGAATAAAAACTGCTGAAAAGTGTGATGCTGATACAAATAGTTAATATAATGTTATGTTTCTCATCTAATTATGGTTTGCAGATTTAAACGCTGGCAGTAAGTTTGATTCTCAAAGTTGATGCGTCTGTCATCCATCAACTGCTCTGTCACATGCAGATGTGGTGTGTTAGCATATATGACACGTCACTTATGGTAAAACTCACGACAGCCATTTCCAGTTCTTTTGGGAGAAACAAAACACAAAACTCTCAGTTGACTGAAATATCCTGTAGCACTTCAAAAAACACACACACACACACACACCACAGCATCTGCATCATCTTTAAAGGGCCCTGGGTGGGGCTCACTTCCTTATCGCAATATCTGTTAGTCTATGTGTGTGAGTGGTTTGTGGTTACAGGAGGTGTTTAGTCTTATTTAAAATTGTGCAGATGTTTGTGCCCTATGTTCACATGCTGCTGCTAGACCACAAACTGCTACTTTGGCTGTATGGTGTAGTTTCTCTTTTGAAAATCAAAAAAAGGAGATGCTGATCGATGATTCTGCAACAGTGGGTTCAAGCACTTATTAAGTCAGAAAAAACACATGTTTACCAAAGGTGATGGGACATTGCCGCAATCTAAAATTAATTATTGAAGAGGATGGTTGTTTTTTCCGGCAAACAAAAATCGAATTAAAGTTTCTATACAAACAATGCTATACAAAACTATACGGCAACAGTAAATCCGTTTTGCACGAAACTAAAGTGCGACCAAATCACAATTGCTTTTTTACAGTCAAGCTGGTTTTCAGACATGAACTCCAGAAAATGTTGCACAAATCATTTTTTTGTCTTCTTCACGGATGACTTTTTCATCCTGAGATATTGTGATGTTTTTGTTTTGCATCTTTTGCGTGGTAGAAACTTCATCAAGGTGCTCTCCAAAGTGTTTACTAGTGGGCTGGCCACAGCCGCTGACTCGGGAAATGTGCGTTCTCATATAAAGCCCCTCCGGATAATTTCATGAGTGCAGTTTAGAAAGCTGCTTAAAAGGATATGTTGCTAAAAGGCAAGTTGAACATTTAATACATATATGAATTAAATGTTCACAGACAATTTGTGTTTTCCAGCACAATATACAGTACAATCAGTAGTACAGTACAGTACAACGTTCTCTTGCAGTGACTACAGCATGAGAACTCTTATTGGGGTTGTGTGAAGACACTGTCAGTGTTTTTGTTGTTTGAACCAAGCCACAGACTGTGGACAGTTGTATTCCTTGTACTGGGTTGGTTTAGTAGGAGCACTTTCAGTTTGGTGGAGAAGAAGCCAGCTATAAAACAGCTTTGGAATCAATTACTTTGGCTTGGTCTTGCTAAAAATGTAGCTTTAAGATAAGGGTATGAATTAAGGCAGAGGTTAAAAGTTTAGGGTTAAAGAATGAATGAAGTCCATGGAGAATTATCAGCAGAGTGTGTGTGTGTGTGTGTGTCTGTGTGTGTGGAACAGAAGGTGGGTGTGTGCCTCAATTGCCACTTGATTTCCTGAAAGAGGAAATGTTGCAAGAGATGCACAGGGACAGTAAGGCCTGTGTTGACACAAGGTGCTATTACACAGTTGTCGTGGTAAAATCATAAATTTCATCCTGTGACTCATATTCATTGAGGTTTGAACAGGGGAAATTTCCAGATATGGTCAGGTATTTCATTCAGGAACATGTATGTCAGTGTTTTGGGTGTCAGCAACTCACAGCCAATTTATACTGCAAAAGCACTATTGACGAATGTGTTTAATTAAGAAGCTTGTACTCTTCAGAGGATTTTTCTTTTTGCGTGAAGAGTGAAACTCAACAGAATAGTAATTGTTTCAGTGGTTTTTGCCACGGAATAATTTCTGTTTAATGAAATGGCTCCTCCTCAAATTGTCGCTGAGCTTCAGTTGAAGCATCACCAGTTCTTTGATTGTTCTAATCATGTTTGCCCTTTAAATGCATTTACTGTTATGTTTGTAATACTCAGGACTGCACTTGCAGTATAGCAAAGATTAATTGTCTCTTATGAGAATTGCTATAGTCAGTAATGGAGTTTACTGCAAACAGGCTATTAATTGGACATCGATGACGCCTGTTGTGTGCAGATAAAAGACACTTTCTAAGCGTGTGTATGTCTGCGAGAGGGCTTTCAGTAATGTAACAGGTCTCGTCGTGGGAAACCAGAGCAGGAACTGGGGCTGATTGAACAATGACTTCCACTACACAACCATACACAGACACACATACACACATACACAAACATACACACGGCCCCCAAAGAAAACACTTGGTTGGAGACTGATGTCAGTGCTGGAGATGCTGACTAAGCATCTGGGCTTTTCCTCTGTTTATTTATGTGTGTGTGCTGCATTTTCATTACATTGCAGTTTAAGTGTTTTTAAATGGAAACCCAGCACGGATGCTCTGATCTTAAGTTCTAAGCTCACACTTCTTTTTTACTGATATATTATATTTAGTTTTGAACATTGACATAATGTGTCACTATCAAATATATAAATACATATATAAACTTTATTACTTAAAAGGTATTTATCTATTTTGGAAGAGTAAGACAAAAAAACAATCACTTCCTGTGCCAAGATGGACTGGAGACTACAAGTCCCAAAGACATGCAGTTGTGTAACAAATCTGTCATGTAGGCTACTTGTATTGCAGACTCACAACTTAAACACAGTAACACACCATTTCTACAAAGATGCTGAGATCACTGCGCCTTCCCTTTAATACTTGCTCTTGAAGCGTTGTCACTCAAAGGTTTCTCCAAAACATTAGGGTGTTGCAGCTGAGAAAAATACAACTACATCTCCCTAAAAAGGCAAAGAAGAGGAAACGCAATCCGAACAGTATAAGTTCTGACTTGTTTCCTTTAGTAGCACCGCTTTGGGCTGGTGCTCACTTCTTTGCTTTGATAAGCCGGTTGCAGAGTTTTCCTTATAGTTTTCTTCAGAGTCCCGAGTCTTTATCAACAGTCTGATGGACTTGTTCGCAGACTCTTCCCCATTTTAAGTTAAAATAGCTGGGAGGTGTGTGACCAGCCAAAAAGTTGCACGCCGCTGCGCTAAAAAAACAGGAATGGAGTCTATAAACTGAATTTGACTATCATTTATGTTCTAAAAGTAACACTTATTTTCAAAGACATATGTACGGCACATGAAATCCACACATGTTTAGTTACAACCAACTTTGTAAAATGTGTATGTTTTGTTTATGATTTATGTAGTGTACAGGAGCCAGATGACAGAGATATGTCAGTTTAAGTTAAATGGATAGTTCACACCACTACATCTGCCAGCATCGCTACGTCCGGTAGCGGACTTTTAGCCCTAAAACACAGTGTAAATAATGCCATTTTTAGTTAAATTTTAAGTTTGGGGCTTCCACACACTTGGATGACACCACACATCGGACTCACTGTAGTGTGCAGTTTGTTTTAGGGCTTTCCCTTTTTCTATAAATCAAGTTTGAACGAATATGACATGACATGTATTTTCCACCCATGCTCCTCCCTCTCCATTTTCGTAGCAAAACAACATAGTAACATGACTGACTTAATTTGCTGATAGGTCAAGAGGGCATGCAATAGGTTAAGCTGACAGCCCTCTACTGTATCACGAGTGAAACTACTTCAGATGGTCAGATGCACTTCTAGTCTGTAAACTTTGAAATCGAACAGGTCATTCCAGTTCGAATATGCATTTTCCCCCCACATTTTATTGAATGTTCGAATTTCAAATAAAAGTGTCAGCCCTAGTTTGTTGTCATCCCTACTTCAAACCACACTGACCCACTTTCTGTTGTTTGGTTCAATGGTTTTTTAGTTATGTTGCTGTTTATTTCTGCTCCAAATCAAAGCCTGCCTGCTGATCTGCAGCTAACATCAGGAGCGGATTGTTGTGAATGTTAAATTTTACTTTGACTTGTGTTGCACAGCCTTGTATGTTGATGACTTGCCAGTCAGTCAGTGTGTCAGTGGGAACTGACACTGGAGGACAGTGACCCCATTAGCCTCATTTTCATTTGAACTCAGCGGAACGGCGTCCTGGTCGGCAGCCATTCTAGGATGGACACAGTCCGAAGAGATGAAGTCAGATGGGGAGCAGAGAGGGCTGGAGAAAACAATCAGGCCCTTTTTCATCCAAATAGCCCCAGAGACTGAGAAATCAGCAGCTACTTAGAAACTCAAAGAATCCTCAGTTCACTTTTGTTTTTGCATTACCACCACATTTTAAGAGCTGCGATGATTAGAAAAAATAAGAGCAATAACAGATTGTAAAAGCCACTGTGTAGCTTGAAACAACATCATTGCACGAAACAAGAAAACAGAGTCATCATTGTTGCGAGTGGGAGATGTTAGAAAGAAATTATATAAAAATGCCAAAGAGAAGTGTGAGAAGGATGATGGAGACTTTTAAGAGGATCCTACACATTGTGTTTTTGTTTTTTTGTCTGCTAGTTCGAGCAGTTAGTGACATTCAATGCTGCAAACTCCACCCTTATAGGTTATGGCTTTGACTGGAAAGCAACATCTTGGTATTTAGGTTTTTAGGAACAAGAGCTAAGACTGCATGGACCGAGATTCCTGTTGTGTTAAATGCAGGTAAAGTTCCTCAGTCCCCCAAAAAGTTCCCAGATAAATGTCTGTGGTCAAAGAGGGAAGTGGTCCGACCCATCACTCCTTTCTACTTTTATATTTGCTTCTCTATAACCTCAAACCTCTGTTCTGTCTCACTTAAAATTTTATTTTATCATGCACAGCATCTATTTCACATAGTTAACCTCTTACTTGTGGATGTCCCAAGCACATGCAGCTAAGGACAAAATCCTTTTTGTCCATCTGATGGTCGAGCTCCCATGCACAGTTGTTCACAATAGTGTTAAAAGATGTATTATGTGCAGTAGTAATCACATGGTAGTTGTATGCCTGCAGTGGTTTTGTGGCCCCGAGACAAAGAGATCCAGCCCTTAGATGTGGGTTGAAACAACTTCACAGGAATTTCTTGAATTATTGTCCGTTTGTACTGTCTCAGGGTTACAACGGAAAAAACTGCCATATTTACAGAGGGTAGATTCAGATTTGTGTCTTTAGAGCTGAACAGGAACAAGTGGCTTTTGATTCCTGAACAGCACAGTAGGTGACGGTCAGTTGTAATTTCAGCTGTGAAACTTTTGAAATAAAGTTAATGTTTCTGAGTTGCTTTATTGGACTTTTAGAGAAGTATTGTGATGAGACAGAACCTGTGCTTGCTCCTCTCTCATCATCTTGTCATTACTCACACATGCACACACACACACATGCACGCAGACACACACACATACAGACACACTCTCAGGGCGTTTCCCTGTTTGCAGAAGGAACTTCCCTTCCCTGGCCCTGCAAGCCATTGCTTTAGAGTCATCTGTGTGGTTCTCTCTCTTTCTTTCTTTCTTTCTTTCTTTCTCTCTCTCTCTTTGTGTGTGTGTGTGTGTGTGTGTGTGTGTGTGTGTGTGTGTGTGTGTGTGTGTGTGTGTGTGTGTGTAACAATTTCAAAATCCACTAAAGCTAAGCCCTATGGACACTGCTGATGCAACACAGCTCTACTATAAGTAAGGCTGAAATTAACAGCTACTCTGTGTCGCTGATCTGCTTCGTTAAGTCATGTTTATAGCATGTATGAAGTAAATTGAAATGTATCTCAAATGTTAATTTGTCACTTTAATCAGGTTTAAAAGCTCAAAGCCGTCCGAATTTGCTCTCGGGTATTGCTTCAATAGTTCGTAAAGCTTGCTGACACCATGTTCATGCATCACGGACTGTGCACAGCCATCAAATAGTTTGCCGCAATACAATTCCCAGCATGATTCACTTCCTCAAATCCTTCTAGTTTCAATGGTGTCACCCATCTTCCTGTTACTGACTACACATGATTCTTATTTTACTCATGTTAAGTAATCTGCTGTCTGATGTATAAAAGATGTCCAAATGTGAACTTTGGCCATGTCTGAGGCAACTAAATTCATCCTACCTCATCACATCCTGCACAGGGGAAAATACTGGAGAGGTTTTATTTTGAAGAAGGTATTGAAATATGTTGTGTTTATTATTCATATTAAGAAATAGCTCAGCTGAGCAAAAACATTCTTTCTCCGATAACACTGTCACACATTATTATAATTTTTTTTTAATGAAAACTAACTTATTTTGTAATAAAAGCCTGTGTTCCAAAGCCAAGCGTTGGTGGGTGGAGGTTTGAGCTGAGGGAGACAGGAAACATCCTCCAACACAGTGTGGAGTTTCTTCATCTGTGTCTGTTAGAGGTAAAACAGAAAGACTGGGAGGGAGGCAAAGGAATAGGAGAGGAAGGAGAGAGAGGGCAAAGGAAGGAAGGCAGAGGTGAAAGGCAGAGAGACAGAGAGGAGGAGAGGAAGGAAGAGGGAGAGAGACAATTGAAAACTAGAGAGAGAAGAGGAAAGCAGCCCTCCCAGGAGACTTAGAGCTATGGATGGTGTTGATTACCCAGGAGTGTGTGTTTGTTTGTGGGGGTTGGTTCATATGAGTCAGTACATTTTAAGGTGGATAAGTGAAGACAAGTAGTTATGGCTAAGATTAGAGAAAGTCTCCAGAAAATAAATATAAATCTGGCTGCTGTCCTCTATCACACTGTCCTGTGCCTGTGTGTGTGGGTGTGTTTGTGTGTGTGTGAGATAGGGAGCAGTGAGAATAACTTAACTATAGAATATTCTTGGGGGGGGCTGTCCTCCTTACTGTAATTTCTAAATGCCAAAACTATAATTAAAAGTATAAGATGTAATTCATATTGCTCTTTAATAAAGTTAACACAAACGCAAAACTCACATGAACAGAAGAGTGGTCTTAATCAATGCAGCAGAGGCTTAAATATCCAGTATTTTATCCCATAGTATGGGTCAAGTTTTAATATTACGAATCCTACAATTGCCTTAATGTGTTTTTTTCGTGCCTGCCTTCAAACCCTATGTTAAAGTTGTAACTACAGGCTCTCTGTTAAAATGTGCTGTCTTCAAACTGAAGTCCAGATAAAGTAATGGTGATGACATAATCAGGGTTATTTTCCCAGGCATTAAAAAGCTCCCTCCAGAGCCACAGCAGACTTTATACAAGTCTCTGCACACACTGAGGAGTTCTCCCAGAGAGAGCCGAGCTGTCTGATCATTACCTCCATGAGGGAGGTTATGTTTTCATTGCTGTGTGTTTGTCTGTCTGTCTGTTAGCAGGATTACAGACAAACTACTGAACTGGTTTCCTTGAAACTTGGTGGAAGGTTGGGGTATGGGCTGACGAAGAACCCATTCACTTTTGGTGTAGATTTAATAAAGGGATTGGTAATGCTAAGAATTTAATGACATTTTAATGAAAAACTGCCTGATCTCAATAGATGTATTTGCAAAACAAAGAGGCCAATCAGCCCCGGCATGTGCTTGGCATGTGAACAGTTCTCAAGATATCAGAACACACAAAAAGAAAAGACAGACAGACACACAGAGGTTTCTGGAATTAGTAAATATATTTAGCTCATGTTTTCCATTTTGAAAACACTATCTTTAATGCAATGTTCTTTTTTAACTGTTACAAATAGATAAGTTCATTGCTGGATTGAGTTTGGGTATGCATTTCAAAAAGAAAATCCCAATTCAGAACACGTGAGTGTGATTCTTTGCTCACCCTTACTCCCCATGATGAGATGACCAAAATGTATATGTAACATTGGTGGAGTTCTGCGTTAAATTGAACAATCATGTGCTAAACTCACCACTGGACAGTATCAGTATTGTTTAGCCAAACCAATCAATTATGGATTTCAAAATTGTGATAAGATAATATCAGTTGATAACTGTTTTTCATCAATTTATCTCTCGTCTCTGATACATCAGAAATCAAACCACAGCAAAAATACATTAGAATCACATCATGATAAAGAAGAAGATGGTTTCTTCCTTAATCTCCTCTCTGACAGAAGAGACAAACACACACACACACACACACACACACACACACACACACACACACACACACACACCCAGTGGGAGCAGGTTCACTTTTTCAGCTCTCTTTCCATTTGCAGCATTATTCTCACTATAATAGAAACCAGTCCAGCCTTGAATGTAGAGGGAAAAAAGAGTTGTTTCACACACACACACACACACACACACACACACGCACTTTATTCCCCAATCTTTCAATCCACCTGTTTTATAGCTGGCACACACACATACACACACAGACAGTGTGATTTTAAATAGCACCATCCCTACATGTTGAGGGAGGATCCGTGTTTGAATCCAGTCAAACGCAAAGTGCACATATGTAACACATAGAGGGGGGTGGGGGTATATAAAGTTCGAAACAGCAATGAGATAAAGTATGAGTGTTTCTCTCATTTGTCCCCTCGCTGTCTACATTATAAATGTCTCTCTATCTCATTTACATATGTATGAATATATTGTAATAACCTTTTCACTGACACAATATTTGTAGTGTTCCCTTATTCTGCCACTGTGTGTGTGTGTGTGTGTGTGTGTGTGTGTGTGTGTGTGTGTGTGTGTGTGTGTGTGTGTGAGTGAGAGAGAGAGAGAGAGAGAGAGAGAGAGAGAGAGAGAGAGAGAGAGAGAGAGAGAGAGAGAGAGAGAGAGAGAGAGAGAGAGCAAGTCAACAAGCAACAGATTGATATGGAGATGACATTTAAGTTTGGTTATATTGTGTGTGTTGATTCCTGGTACTTTGTCACAAGTCTGTGTGTTACGTTCACTGGACGTAAATGTCGCAAGTGCAAAAGCTTCGTCCAATTAATTACAGACCACAGAGCCCTTTGAGTGTGTTATGCACATGTGTGCATGTGTGCATGTGTTTGTGTGTGTATGTCAGTGCCGCAGATTGTTAATAGGTATAGCCCAGTTGAGAGAAGAACATTTCACATTTGTAAGTTGTGGCCACAGCACAGCCAGCAGACACCATTAAGTCTAAAGGGACAGGAAGGCCATTGCCTTATTTATCACAGTCAGAGCAGGGACAGCTTGGATGTCACAATTCTTCGCAATTATGGACACAATGTCCTCTATGTGGGGACAGAACCAAGGCCATAGTGAACTGGGGTCAGTGAGCCTGACAGTAGATCTCACATCCAGTATGACAGTAAAATATATGAGAAGTCAGCCAGGTGGTTGTCTGACAAGGGTCGGTCTCACTGCTGCCAGTTCAGCAACATTTTAGGGCCTTTTCGCACCTGAAAGTCCAAACCAAGGTTAATTTCTTTGTTACATTGTTTGTACAACATTCAACAGTCCTGTCGTAATCACCTGGGCTGCATCTACCTATACTTATATACACTTTCATCATTCGGGTTTTGCTCCCAGCAAAATGAACATCCTCGACATTCAGACATATTGACCACGGTCCAGACAAATGAACAAAGGTTTAGTCTGGACCTTCAGGCTTTTCTTTTAAGTCAGAAGGTCCAGGCCAAACAAGGTATGTGTGAAAGTGACTTTAAATATCATTTATTGTGAAGCATGTCTTTTAAGGATATTACTAACCTTCTAATCTCAGGTCTAAACTGTTAACATGTTGCATGTGAATTGAGGATGAAACACATCAGGTACTTATATATCTTACAAAGAATGCAGTGTTCTACATAGTGTTTTGGATTTTTCTATTATATTCAATTATCAACATGGAAAAAATCAACATGGAAAAAATTTGACATGACCCTTACCCCATGCAATCATTTGAATGTATTTGATTATTTGAACTGTATAGTTTTAATTGCAACAGATCAATACAGTTTGAAACTCCCTCCCCCACGTTGGAATGAATGTTGGAATTTTGAAACACATGTGACATCACTACTGGATATATTTCAGGGTTTCATATTGGTGGTTTATCTATTAACTCCACTGATTAATTAAAAAACATAGTTCGCACAAGCTGAATGACAATACCTACAAGGCATAATGCCATGTACGGGTGAGCCTCTATTACATGAGCCACTGTAACAAATTTGCTCAGGACCACTTTGTCTTGAGTTATGGAACAAAGACACATTTCCATATACAGTTTAACAAAGTTCTTATGTAGCAAACGTCCACTTTGATTCCGTTACATACGTTTTACCGACATTTACAGCATTTCTGGTCAAATACTTCCCTCAGATGAGTTTGCTGTAATGTTATTCTGGTTTTTGCTGTACTTGTGGACAAGAAAATTTAAGTTAGGACAAACATTTCACAAACCTTCTGTATTTCAGTATTTGGATCGTGCACAGATCGAGCACATTTTCGACACATACACACATTTTGAGCTGTGCATGGACATCTTCATATGAAGTCCGTGCTAGCCCTTGCATACAAGGGTATGATAACAGTTACGTCACATGGAAGAGAACAGACTCATGGAAGTGCGAATTGGCCTTTAGGTTATAAAACCCTGACATAGTTCAACTAGTAGATTGTATTGAAAGTAACATATTGAATGGAAGTTTCAGAGAAGCACTGCTGAATCGTATTCTTTGAAGACTCTGCTGATGTGGAAGTTGTTGATTTAGACACAGGTTTCAACACTGTAGTATATGATAGAGAAATCAGTCCTGTGAGTAATACCTCTTTGGAAACAAAAGACAGTGTTACTGAAATTTGGTGTTGACAAAATAAAACATAATTAGGCAAATATAAATTATTTTATCATCTTTTCCTCACAAATTTTCTCTGGATCTCTGACTTACCCTGAATATTGACTGATAGAGACAAGTGGGATTTATCATGCCCTCCAATCTGTTACAAACACACACACACACACACACACCATACATACTGCCATATATCTTAAAGGCCTGAAGAGTAGCTTCTAGCTTAGTATCTTGTCATCTTTCTGACTCATGACAAGGTTTTCAATTTTCCCCTTTTCACCTGACTGCACTTAGATCTGTGTCTGTGTGCGGGCCGGCTCCCTCCTCTCATCTCGCGCAGTGTCATGTTCTCTCTGACTGTGCCTCTGAGGAGAAAATGAAAGAATGTAGACATAACTGTGTCTACAAGTATTGCAAATAATATCACAAACCAGATAATCACTCAAAAGTTGTCTAGTTATTTGTCTATACATTATGCTTATAGATTCAACTGTAGGCACAGTTTGTGTTGTAATCTGGAGATGACAATATAGTGTGCTTGGTGTCCAATCTCTTATATTTTGATCCTGCCTGTCTTTCCCATTCACAAAGATGCACATGTGATTTAATGTGAAAAATTATAGAACCTGAGCCTACGCTTATGTGATGATCCATTTTGGTTGTCTTAGGCACACGAAGAAATGCTACATCTGTAATCAGCAAGTAGAGAGGAATTGTTATTTTCATTTTGGAGTTCATCCAGGTTTGATTGTAGAGCCATGGCCAAGTTTCTCTTCTTCTTCCCATAGATAATTTATTCCAAGGCCCGAAACATTTCAGTTATGTTTTTGTTTAGGAACAGTCACACGTGAGGACTTCTGTCCTGGGGACATTTGCTGTTTCCTAACAACACTCATAACTGTTGTTAAGAGTGATATTTACTGCATGTTTTATTTTATTCTGTGTATCAAAATAAAAATGTTAATGTAGGTGTTAAGTCTTTCATATCTGCTGTGATCTGAACTCGTTCTTCGTCTGTCCCTCCAGGGTCGTCACGTCAAGACAGGCCAGCTGGCAGCTATCAAAGTCATGGACGTCACAGAGGTAAAAACAGGCGCTTCATTAAATCACACACATACTGTCTCTACCTCTGCTCTCTGCCTTAGTTGTTCTGTTGCTTTTTTGGGGGGAATATTACCGTGAAACATCCAGGATTATTTAGTTCAACACCACCAGAAAGAAATGCATGATGTCAATTTATTCACAACATACATTCTTATGTACAATTATACTTAATATTAGAGCAAACATAAAATATGACCAGCGGTTTAAAGTCAAAGGAAAATTCAGTGGCATTTTATTTCAGTTAAGATTTTTGGTGTCATGGTGTCTGCTCAATCAGTCAGCATGTTGTTTGTTATCTGTTTTTGAAGGTAGATAAAGAAACCTCCCTCACTGAAGGCATCTTTTGCATTATGGGAAGCCAGATTGACAGATGGAAAGCAGAGAAGTGCATGACACTGGTTCACGAAGTTAGAGTGGTATGAGGAGTTTAAAGCAGCCTGAGCTGATGTTATTTTTACTTAGGCTACATCTATACTACTACGTTTTTGTTTGAGAACTCATCAAATCTGCTACACACACTCATATATATGTGTATATCAATTTCAATGATTCGTAAGATGTCATCAAACTCTTATGAGACAGATGTGTAATTGAAGCTTGATATTTTATTATAAATAAAAGAAAACACTAATATAACAAAATACACATTTTGGTTTTCAATGTAAGTGTAAACAAAAATATTATATATAATGTTTGGGGTCTACTTACAAAATGTAAGTGTTTAAATTGTTTCAAACATTCCCCTCTTTCATTTATTTTGTTCTATTCCATCTTTTTATCTGTCTAGTAACATTATCAAAAGAAAGACAGACCCTATTTGATGGAGATATTTCCCTCTTTTTCCTTTGAAATGTTTAAAAAAATATAATAACACTTGCAACTGTTTCCACCAGTAAAAAGGTTTTCACAATTTATTATTAGCTTAAATGAGCAGCTTTGCAGTGCATCTGTCTTGTCTTGTGTTCTCTTTCCCCTCATACAGACAATTAAAGCGTTGGAACTTTTACAATCCATTAGACAACATCTTCTGATGCATAGACACACAACCAGGCCCAAGCTAAAATCTACTTATATTATATTACATAATATAGTCTTATTTCTTACATTTTCCACCATAACCTTTGTTTTGAAGTATTTTTTATTAGATTTCACACACATTTTGTTCACTTTAGAGTTTGTTGATACTATTGATTATATAAAATATTTACACAACTCACACTGTAAATCAATCTGAGGATGAAAGAGTCTCCATGAGGCTGTAAAGAGGGAGACCATTTGAGTGTGTTGTGTGGTATGGTCTTCCAGCTGTACATGAGGACGGGCAGCTGAGGTGTAGCGATCTGGTTGAATATTGCTTGTGGTGTACAGATGTAGATCAGCAGGGTAGGGTTAAATATAGGCTAATAACAACATGTTATCAGAGATTGTGATCGTAACCAATAATTAACTAGAATGGCGCTCATTAAAGCGTATACCTCTCCTAGTCCCAACAGTCCCTTTAAATAAAAAATAATTGCACCAAATTGAACGAATAGATTTCAGTACCCATAACATGTAAAAAAAAAATCTCACACTGTTAAAGATCATTTCATCAAGGTCAACATTTTGATTTCTTATTTATCCAAGATTTTTTTTAAGCAGCCACCTGCAAAATAAATTACATTATCCTCATTATTACTTTGCCTTTTGTATTTATTAGTTCAAAATACAGAACATGCCTCAGTTTCAGCTTCACGGTTCAAAGATGTAATATCTTTCTTTTGTTTTATGTCACAGCTAACTGAACCTTGATTTTTTGTTCTGACAGACAAAACAATCACACAAAAACTGGAACCGGAAATAGTCATGTTTCACCATTTTGGCAATTTTTTAATTAATCTAAGTATATGCAGAATAAATGAAAAGAGAAATAATCCTTAGTTGCAGCCCCACTAAATGTGAATCTGTAGTTTCTGTATAGCTTCCATACAAAATGTCACAAATCTGCTTATTTCAGAACTGATTGATTTGCTGTTGATGATACTCTGGGACTTCTGTGTTGAGGGGAAGTCTTGAGCAGGAAATGCTTAGCTATTATCTCCCTTCTCACTTCACACACACGCACACGCACATGCACACGCACACGCACACACACACGCACACACACGCGCTATATCCAGGAGTCTTTGTGTTTCGGATGGGGGTGAAACTCTGCCTTGTCATTTTCTCCCCTCCTGTCCTGTGGAGATTTAAAGGAGGTCAGTAAGTGAGAGACGCTCTCTGTTGTTTCCTCTTTTCTGATTAACAGCCACATCCAGCTCCCCCAGCTCTGCTCTACTCCTCCTTCCTCCTCTGCTCCTCCTCCTCTCATCCTCCTCTCCTCTTTCTCTTCCAGTCCAGTGTAGATTTAGAGGTTCAGTGAATTGGAGGAGGCACAAGTCAGTTCTGGGATTTATAGCAGAAAACAAAAAGTGCTGCACTCTGTTTCCTCTGGCCGCTCTATCTGTCCTTGCCTACGACTGACTGATCAACCTCCGTTGAGAAGTGGGAGTGTTTGTGTTAAGGTCCAGTAGCTGGGCGAAGGGTCACGAAGAGGCTACACGACAGTCTGATCGGAGATGCAGTCTGGATGTGTACGTGTTCATGTTGTATGGACTGTAAAACTTCAGCTTTTCGTGAAAGTTCCATCCTTAAACATTCAAGCCTTTTTATAGAGTTAGGATTAAGCATCAACATGTCTCTGATTTCTGATTTAAATGTGTTTCTAAGAGGAAGAAGTGTTAAAGGAAGTGCAACTATTAATATCTTCAATGTGGTGAAAGTGTATAAAGCACTCTCTTATGAAAGCTGCCTCCTGTCTGCCATTTAATAGCTTGCTTAAAAGCAGATCAGTCATACTGAAAAGGGCCTGTTTTTATGCCTTTGCACATTCAACAGCCAGTCCCTCCCATTCTTGTGAGCACAATATCTCAAGAAAGCCTTGTTGGGACTTTTTTTGGTACAATGTTCAGTTTGACTCAAGGATGAATTTATTATATTCAATTTGTCAAAGGTCAAGGTCGCTGCATCCTCCCACATCACATATTTTACCTTGTGAACGCAATAGCTCACAAACACCTTGAGGGACTCCTTTCAAATTTGGTATAAAAGTTCACTTGGACTCAAAAATTAACACATTAAACTTTGGTGGTGAAAGGTCATGTTGACCTAATGTTCTCGTAAAAGTATATATCTGCATAACCCAAAGGGAATTTCATTAAATAGGACACAAACATCAGTCAAGAATGAAATCATCTGGAGGTTAAAGCTCACGGGGGCCTCAGAAATCATGTTTTTGGCCTTTCAGAGATGATTTCTCAAATCTGCCAAATTTTGCCCTGTAGTTACTCAGACTCAAAGATGAACTGATTATTTGTCAGTTGTCAAATGTCACTGTTAGCTTAAAAATATGCATGTAGACTGAAACTGCTCTGCCTGACAGAGGGATACAACTACAGAGTGGTAACTCTAATGAATCATCTGAATAAGTTTACAATATTTATCTGTTGTTATGTTTAGGAGGAAGAAGAGGAGATCAAGCTGGAGATCAACATGTTGAAGAGTTACTCCCACCACAGAAACATCGCTACCTATTACGGAGCTTTTATTAAGAAAGAGCCTGCTGGACAGGACCACCAACTCTGGGTTTGTAAACTACTTTTTATTGCTTTTGAGTGAAAGAAAATTTAAATAACTATTTATTTTCTAAAACACCTGCTACGTCTCCAGGTTTGTCCTGTCAGGAATCATCATATATCACCATCATATTGTGAATTTGACTTTCAGATCAGAAGACAGTGATATTAATAGTTATTTTGATTGGCGCAGTACCTCTGTGTGTGAGATAGATGCCTCTCCATCTGTCCATCTAGTTGGTGATGGAGTACTGTGGAGCCGGCTCAGTAACAGACTTGGTGAAGAAGACTAAAGGAAACTGTCTGAAGGAGGACTGGATAGCTTACATCTGCAGAGAGGTGCTCAGGGTAAGGTCACGTAACACAGCATGAGTGCACACAAACACTTAACACCTGTACCATTACCGGACCCACACTGGGTTTCTGAAGCTGATAATAATATTGATATTTAAGACTTTAAAGAATAGGCCATTACTCAAGTATAAATCTTGATTATTTACATCCCCCAATAATAACCTTATTCATGCCGCACTTATCAAAACAAAGTGTTTCAAAAATCAAAGCAATCTGGTTAAGAGCCTTGCAGTTGAGTTCTGAATATGTTTTTGCTATATAAGCATGTAAAAAAGGCTTTTGCAATAATCCAGGTGTGATGAGATAAAAGAATGTAAAATTATTTCATTATCTTTAAAACTTAAAATAGGTTGAATTCTAGATACATTTCTCAGTTGATAAAAATACATTTGTTCAAGCTTTGTTATGTGTTGTGTTGTACCTGTGAACCAGATATGGACCAAGTGGAATATTTTACAGCTGAAAAATTAACTTTTTAACACTCTCCGTCAGTTTTTCTGTCGTTTATAGACATAAATATACAGTATATTGCATTATATACAGTAATGTAATGTAATGATGGTACAAATACACACATATATTTATGAATACAAAATGCTAATATTGGCCCGGCTCTAACCCATACAGTATTCGTTTGGTCTGGTCTTCAGTCAGTTACATTAATTCATGTCATCAGTTTGAACTTGAAAGTTGTTTTCTGTTTTGTATGTGTCTAAACTGAGCTTGCCTGATCCTTGCATATTTTACGTTATTATTGGTAAATCCTGAAATTGAAAATGTATGATATATTCAATTTTGCTTATCAGGAGATCCCCTGGATAATTCAATACTTATTTCTGTTTTCTATTTCAATTTCATTTTTGAGATATAATATAATTTGTCATGGCTCTAAACACTATGATATCCATTAGCCTCAACCTCCATTACTGGGGATAACGAGCCACATTCAAATTCACTGTGTCAATTATACAAATGTAAATGCTTGTTCTTTTAAAAATGTAACTGGGAGTAAAAAACTGCAGAGCACAGGTTCCAAATATATTCAAAACTGACCCAGAATTCCAAACTAAAATGATTTAAGCTGCTGTATGTTTCTACAAAGTGAAATGTTTAGCTTCCACTTGACATTAGTGATATAACATTCAGTGTTTTAAGCTCTGATTGCGCGACTGAGCTGCTCACTGAGAGCTGTAGTAACATGTGTTACACAGGGTTTGTACTTTTGACTCTTTTATCAAATTGCTGTTTGCCTGCGGGTATAATGGTGATTCAGCTTTCACACATGTAACCCCTGGAAGTGCTCCAACCACCACCCATCTAATATTGAACAGAAAATGAACCCTGTACTCAAAATAACTCTTCTTACTGTACAGCTCTGCAGTATACAGGGGTGTGTACACTATGTGGAGTACATCATGTACCATACTAACACAGATCCCTGTTGCTCTGTTGCATAAGTGGCAGATCTAGGATTTTTCTCAGGGGTCATAAAGGTGCCACAATTTACAGGGGCCAATTATATATCCAACATCCATCCCTGCTATGTTCACACTTCGACTTCTAGATTTCTATGGACATTATACTAGCAGGCCAGTATAAAGTCTGTAGAAACTGTGGAGCGTCTCAATCTAACATTTGTGGAGTCCAGTGCATGTCTGAAAGCAGCTTAATGTGCACATTTAAGTAATTCCTTGTTTACTGTTTGGGCAAAGACACACATCATTTGATATATTTTGAAAATGACTCCTTGTTCAAGTGAATTATGTTCTTCAAAAAGATTAGATAATAAAAAACTCTCAACAAGTTGTAATATTTATTATTGGAATTGTTAGTAAGTGAATAATTTAATAAAAATAAAAAAACACTACTGAGCAGACAGGGGCACTTCAGCAGCCAATCAGATATCAGCTTGAGCCACTGCCTTCCTCTTATGTGATGACTCATTTTAATTCAATTCAATATAATTCAATTTAATTTTTATAATGCCAAATAACAACATACATTATCTCAAGGCACCTTGAATAGTAAGTTGATACCATATAGCAAAACCCAACAGTTCCCACAACGAGCAAACACTACAGTGACTGTGAAGAGAATAAACTCCCTGTTAACAGGAAGAAACCTGCAGAACCAGACTCAATCTGCCTCGACCAGTTGGGGTGAGTGGAGAAAAATGGAGAATAGAGCAGAGGTGGGTTGAAAAGAGGGGAGAGAAGAGACAGAGACAAGTTGTGTAACCGTCATATTAAAGCTCTGTCAGACTGCTTGTGCTAATGAAAATAATAGGGATGCATTTTATAGATATAATGTTGTCATTAATGGTAGCATCACCGATTAATAACAATACTACTACTATTGCTACTACTAATATTAATAAGAATAACAATGATGATAATAATAATAAATGGATTTTGGCAGATCTGGGTCCTGTAGCTGAGACATTTGCAGTCTTCAAATAACTTGCACTAGATACACAAACAATGACAAATGAACTTCTTCCGGATGTTAAGACTCTTAGGTCAAAAGAGTAGTTGCTGTTGTCTAAGAAAAACATATTCTTTTCAAAAGCATCAAAGAGAAGAAGCCGAGCTGATTCTTTATATTGCCAGATCGGCTCGCGGAGGGAATAATTGATTTATTTTCTCATTTGAGTAGTTAAAAGGCCAGTTTAAAACACATGTCTGTAAGATGTTATGGTTATCATTATAGGAGATCACAAGGTCCTGAGAAAGACTCCAGGATGTTTGCAGTGCTCTCTGCGTCGGTGTTTGCGGCTCTGCTGACCGACCTGCACATGCAGATACAGTGTATCAGCTCATATTAACTCAGCTCCAACATATCATGTCCTTGATGCTGACATGATCAAGGACAACATTAAACAGATTTTTTTTTTTTGGTGAAAAACTTTGAGAGACAACAGGCTTTGGATGGATGCCAGTGATTTCTCTGCTGCTGTCAGCCATGCTGTCTCCCCATTGTTTTAGCATGCACACACAAACTCATGCAGACACTGAAGCATATCACGGTGAAGTCATCCTCTGAAATAAGACTCACTTCCTCTGTTTATTTAACCTCCTTTGAAGAAGAAAGAGTACAAACACACAAACACACCAAACCACACAGAGACACCCAAATTCAAACTGTGCCACTACCACTTGGTTAATCTGCCACCTAAAGAAAAGTTATGTAGAATTTCTTCAGGAGGGGGAAGCAGTTTGAAATGAACCCCACTCTGTATTCAGCATTTCATGAAAACAGACAATGAAGGCAATGTTTTTTGACCTCGTATTTATAGTGATCGTCATCTGACTGTGTGTGTGTGTGTGTGTGTGTACGTGTGTGTTTATGTGTGTACGTTTGTCTTCCAGGGTCTTTCCCATCTTCACTCCCATCATGTGATTCACAGAGACATTAAGGGACAAAATGTTTTGCTCACAGAGAATGCTGAAGTCAAACTGGGTATGACACATCTACACATGCTTTGCAGTTTCTCAGACACACGTGCATCCCTCCAGGCCAAACTTTAGAACAATCACAGTCATACATACATAAATAAATTACACAACCGTACAGAAAAAAACACTCAAAGAAGTTGCGGTTGTTTGCAGATTGTTCTACATTTCTTTATTTTTCAGTTGACTTCGGAGTGTCGGCTCAGCTGGACAAGACCATTGGTCGGAGGAACACCTTCATTGGTACCCCCTACTGGATGGCTCCAGAGGTCATCGCTTGTGATGAGAACCCCGATGCCACATATGACTACAGGGTACTTGATGATGCAGAAGTATTCTGGCAAACTTCAAGGAAATTTTTGAGTAACCTCTTGGGATGTTGCAAAAAAAAACAGGATTATGTTAGTTCCCATCAGCTCGGGTGATTCATGAATATAAAAGTAGGGCATCCAGCAGAAACACGAAGAGTATTTCAAACACTTATTAGTTCTGTGAAAGTTCATGTTCTTTATCATCAGTTAACACAAACCATATGTGAGATTTGAATGACACACCCGTCACAGAGATTAGTTGTACAGTATTGATAGTAGGTCACACATGTCACACAGTCTGTGTAGTCAAGCACATAAATACAAAAATAGACTTTGGCTGTAAAAAAAAAAAAGCTTTGGGATGTGGTTACTTGAATGTAGCAGAAGCCATTAAGTAGCCTATGGAGAACCATGTCTATTTTTGACAGATGCATGCGAGACGGAAAACAGTGTGAGGCAGAAAATCCTTATAAAAAGAGTTTTAAGTTTGGACCCAGTCGTAGCAGATATAAGATGAATCGTGACCATTAAACATCTGATTTGGATCAAAAATATAACATTGGAAAACAAAAACAAAAAGGTAAAGATACAAGACTTTGGATATCATCATTTTAAGAGTGAAGAATCCCATGAATAATTTCTGTCAAATGACTTCCAGCGCTGCTTCTAGAATTTTTGTGTTGGTTTTCACTCTTTTGGACTCTTTTCCACAGCATGTTAGAGAGGTGGTTGCTCTATGGTAAATGTAATGTAAAGCTTCTCCATCCGATCGTAGCCAACCTTGTTTTTGCGGTTGTGGTAAACATTTCCACGGTAACAGTGAGCTCCACCAATCAGCCAGTCTTATGGCTTGTGGTCAGTCTGCCATGGATGTTTGCAGTATTATGGCTGATAATCAAAATGTCTATTTAGAAAATTAATGGGATGAGCTCTTTTTGTGAACCAGATCACAAATCTAAATCCAACCCATCCTGGTTTACCCAGGCTTTTTTTAATGCAGGTAAAGACGCTAATAAGCTGCTTTTTCCCATTGCCTGTCAAGGAGGTTTTCATTTCTATTTTTTTTGCCAGCATTTTGTATGACACAAAGAAAAAAATCACTGTTGCACGTTGTTTCCAAGAATTACACATTTTTGTTTATTTACGCACCAACACCTGGGCCCTGTACTACGAAGCCGGATTTGCACTTATCATGATATCATGATATCATGATGATCACCATTCTTAGAGTATCCTGTGGAGCTCAGTGCTTGAATTGAGGAGGACAAGGGTCTTCAGAGACCGACAAAATCCTTTTACATACTCTGATGAGTATCTTTATAAAAGATATAGATTCTCATCAGAGGGAATAAGTCATCTGCTGGAGTCAAACATAACTAACCTGACACATAGGAGCAATGTGCTCACAGTACCACAGACTGTCTGAATTGCTCTAAGTTTCTTTGCTTGTGGGAGTTACTTATATTGATGTACTTGGTGTGTTAGCAGCGGAATAACCAGACATAGTTAAATACTATTTTCCTTCTCTTCAAGTAGGTTTATCCTATGAAATTAAATATTTATTTGGAATGGGGGATAGGTAGTTCAGAAATTTACCATTTGACGCCCCCATCCCTTCCACCCCTCTCTCTCTCCGGGGCAGTCATCTCTCACCGAAGTGACAGGACACTGTTGCGCGGTGCACACTTTCCTTACACGGAAGGATAAGGGAAGTTTAAAACAATGTCTGGTTTGTTAGGTCAATCCCTGCTCCTAACACACCCAGTACAATCTCCCCCTGTTTCCAGATGCGCCAGGCGCATCCTGTCACCATTATGCCAAATGCGCACAGTCACGTTCCGTGTACCATGGTGCACTAAAATAGGTCCATATGTTTTTTTTGACTAGTAATTGCAAACATTTCCACCGCAGTGTGTCCTCAGAGTCAGTGCAGACAGCATGTGTCAAACTAAAGCTCATTATAGAGGCTACATCATGTATTTAAATAAAAAGTTTCATCTCTCAACCAAGAGTCTTCTTCAGTTCAGTTCCACAGGTCTTGTTAGTAAAGAACAGATTCATATCTCGTAGTGTCGAGTTATTTATTTCAATCCTACCCATAATTATGTCAGGGTCACATAATATATTTTTTTACCAGATGTCACCAGGGGGCTCCGTAACTTTCACACAATCAGAGATCCTTTTATCAGCTTTCCTTCCTGCATTTAGCAGCTGTAACTGTGTTTCTTTTAGTCTGGATAATGTGTATTTACTCCTCGCATTAACAGTTTGCTCCTCAGTTGTGAAATATGCAGATCTGCAATCAGTTCAGTTGTCAATGTCTGTGATTGGACATTTGCAGTAAACCCCACCCCTTTCATGTGCATGTGCTCAGATCTTGATGAGGAAAACCTGGGTTGACTTAATGAGTTGATAACCAGTTTCGTGTGACTGCTTAGCCCGATTGCGATTGTTAGGTTAAGTTCAGCTGGATCTCAGTAAGATATCCTGAGTATGTTGAATTCCCAGACCACAGAAGGTTCATTTCACATTATAACAGCAAAAAAACACAGAAAAGGTGCTGCGCCAGCGTCAAGACCCCCAAAATGAAGAAGAGTCATTTGACCTGGGAGTGAATGCTGCTATTCTGCATTCCTATTGCACTTTTTGGGACCAGAGGAAAAGGGGCTTTACAAATCCTGGGTCAACCCTTCTCCGACACAATTTATTTACAACAATAACAATGTAGCTGACAAGGTAGATACAGTAGCAATTATCCATAGCACAAATTTGAAGCGAAATAGAGAAAAATGTGCTCACCCATAAAAACCAACCAGTGGTTGAGCAGATCAGGGATCAGATAAATGCTGCAACAGCAGGTTATGTTGTCTGCGTGATTTGTTTAATTCACTGCATCTGTGGCTGATTTAGAGCCATTATCAAAATAGGAAAGATCATCATCCACTTACAGATACAGTCACACATGGGAGAAGTAAAGCAAGTTTTTTTTTAATCTTTAATTTGCATGTGTACTTACATACCCATTTTGGATATCTGATTGCCCTCCAATCTGCCAAAGACACATGAAATGACTATGTCTAGATTTTCATTCCCTTGTAATACACTCAGCAGGTTTCCATCATTATCCATACAGCAATTTGATTCCTGACAAAACAATTTAAACCTTTTCATTCCATCTACAAAAAGTGATTATATACATCAAAGTTCACAGAAACACATTTCAATGTAAATTCAGCTCATTCTATCCATCTCTGGAAGTAATCATTCAACCCCGGTTTCTTGTAAATTGCCAGAAGTTTGGCTTGAAATTGTTTTTGTAATCCCTTGATCTATACTCCCACACCATGCACAAACTGATTTACTATTTGAATTAAAAGAGGACATGCAGAGTTTACAGGAAATGACTGGAGCTCGAGCCGAGCTTTGTGCACCATTTTGAACCTTTTCCTGTCTCTTGTTTTCAGAGTGACCTCTGGTCTTTAGGCATCACCGCATTAGAGATGGCTGAAGGAGCCCCTCGTAAGTGACATTTATGTTAACAGATTGTTGCTTTGTTTTCTCATCTAATTTGTTCATTTATTAATAGTTAGTTTGTTAATTGTTCATCTTTCTTTCTTATTGTCACGTGACTCTCTCTCTCACTCTCTTTACCTCTCTGCCCCTCTGTCTCTTTTCATAGCTCTGTGTGACATGCATCCAATGAGAGCGCTATTTTTAATTCCACGAAACGCTCCGCCCAAACTGAAGTCAAAGAAATGGTAAGCCTCTGAACTCTGTCATAAACACACACACACACACACACACACACACACACACACACACACACACACACACACACACACACACACACACACACACACACACACACACACACACACACACACACACGTATACACAACAGGATGTAGAGGGCAGTGTTTAACTTTTCTCTCCTGAAAACATGACTTGAAAGTGGACTTTGTTGTGGGTTTCATGCCTCAGACAATCAACTGAAACATATCCCAACTCTCTCTTTCTAAAAGAAAAGCTCAAAGTCACGGGTGTGTACAGATATAGAAACATGAGGGATTACACCTGAGGCTAATTGTATGAACAACGTTATAAAATAACCTGTGAACATAATCTTTTTTCTCAGTTTTTGTCTGGTTTGTGGTTGTGGGCTCCAGATGGTTACACTGTGAGTCTTCATGAATAGGGTAACGGAGCAGCAGTGGGTTACTGAACATACTCAAATACAGCTGCAGAGGTGGTTAGGAGGAACAGAAAGAGCCATACAACCAATAACAGTGCGAGCTGTCTCCCTCTGATTCGTCAGAAGAAAATCAGGGTTTCAGTAACTGATTAGACAGTGGTATAAAGTCAACCTCTACACATGGCGTCCAAGAAGAAAACCACCGCTCACAAAACTGCTAGATCAGACTTTGCCAGAGAATGACAAAAAGCCTGATGAATATTGCCAGCACATTCTTTGGTCAGATAAAACCACATTTGATTGGACCAGATAGATGCCTGGATGTTCGGGGTGGACTAGGTCACGACAACCACAGTGACTTGTCTGCAGGGTCGATTGTGAAAGGACTATTTTGATACTGGTTCATTTAAAACAGGGACAGTGTACAATATTTTAACAGATTTAGTACAGTGCTTATCTCTATCTATTATCCCTGGGCTTACAGTATATACAGTATAAAACTCAGCAAACAATAAAACATTTAACTACACATAACACTAATACATAGATAACATAAACAAATATGTAAAACATGGGCTGAATGAGGGTGGAAGGTGTAGTGGAGTTGATATTCATAGATGAAGGATAAAGGTTTGTTTAGCCAAACACTGAAATGTGAGTATTAGATTAAAAGATTAGATGAAAAATAAAGCCATAACATAACGAAATAAAGTTGTAATATTGTGAAGAAATAGTCTAATATTAAATCTTAATTTTTTATGAGAGTGAAGTTGAAATTTTTAAGGAAATACATTTGTAAATGTATGAGAATACAGTCTCATATTACGATAATAAATATGCAATTTTAGACTATGTGTAATTTTAGCAGGGAAAGATCAGAAGATCAGCCTTTCACCTAAGTTGAGATGAGGAATGTGGAGCATCTTTGAAGTTATTCTTTAGTATAACTTTCACAAATAACAAAATACTTCATCTTGTGTGCTCACCAGCAGCACAATATGATAAGAAAAGATTGTGTAAGAAACTGTGCCTATTCAGAAGAAAGAACCACACAGTGATTCAATCTTTGATGGCGGTTGACTGTGAGGTTATCGTTGGTAACATCTGTGTGATATTCAAAGATGTTCCATAGTTTCTCAAGAAAAAATGACATTGGTTCAAGATTTTAGATTCGAGGGGAGTGGAATACTTATTCTCTTTACTGATTATTTCTTCTTATTTTATTTTTAAATATGAATTTTCTCATAAAATATTGCCTCTCCACTTGTAATATAACATATACGACTTCATTCTTTTAATTCTATGACTTTACTCTTGCAATATTACAACTATATTCTTGGAATCTCAGTCTCAAGATGCTTGACAAGCTCCACCATGACAATGATCCCTAAAACTGAGTTTTTAAGGAAGAAAAGTATTTTAAGGTGGAAGGTAGAAGAACAAACCTGCAAAGAGCAGCTGAACAGCATCATGAGTGAGGCATGGCAGGACATCACGCCACAGATTTTTGCAAGACTGGTATCATCCATGCCCAGGAGGACTGAATCAATAATTTAAAGTAAAGATCTAAAAAGACTGAAAGAATGGTGGACTGAGTGTTTTTTTACAGTCGGTTCTTTATTGTTCTCAGTTTAGTTTAAACTGCATGTAATTAATCTTCAGTGTAGGTTCATTCAGAATTTTTGTTTTGACCATCTGTCCCGCTCGTTCACTGTCCTCCCTTCTCCTCCTCTCCCATGCATACTGAATACGCTCTTTGGACTGAACTTGAACTCGTGCCTTCTTTCATTCAGTATTAATGTCAACAGAAATACAAGTTCAAAGGACAGCTATTTATAGAGCCAACAGTCTGTAGTATCAATGCTTAACAGCTCTTCAATCTCCAGGCCGCCCTAAAGCGACCAGGAACCCCAAAACTAAGCAGCAACACACTGCCTGACTATTTTCTCAGAGTGAAAACCTCAGACAACACTTCTCAAACATTAGGTACACAGAGATGCTGCCTAAACTTCAAGTCTGCATTTTTGCCCGGATTTTCCTTGGTACCACTCAAACAAGTGATTACTAGCCTGCAGTAGGTGAGTTAAAAAAAATATTTGAGAATGTTGTGGCAGGTTATAGACGCTGGCATTGATTGTCATGTGTGAATAATGTACATGGTTATTTTTATACTAGTCTATTACATTGGATTAAAAACTTGTTTTATCAATGTATTAAATGTATGTGCTTGTAGGTTAATGTATCACTTCTCCTCAGTTAAGCCACTAACCATTTGTAAACTCAAGTTTATGTGTATAAACTGTTTTTATCAAGTCCATTGACCTCAGAGTTATTTACAGATGAAAACTAGCAGAGACCTGAATAATTGTGATAAGTAAAACTTGGATTTAATGTGGAAACAAAGAAACTTCTAGTGATCACGTCTGTCCCGGGTCAAATTCATCACTATGTGCGGTTGGTTATATAAAAGAGTTGCATAGCTTATTTAAGATAGTCCCAGAACATGAGGGAAAAGTAATGGGGCACACACACACACACACACTGACTCCACTGCTCTCTATTTATCTCTCTCTTAGACTCAGCTGATGTCTCGGACTCACTCCACTTTAAATGTTGACTTGTTTGAAATGACGCCATAATATGACACTGACCATCACATAATGAATTTGTAAACTTAGACAATGTATGGAGAGCTAGAGGAGATGGCAGGGCGCGTTTGGTTTAGCTCTATTCGGTTGGCATAGTGCACACCGTGATTGATAGAGACACCGAGAGGAGCAGTAAATTACTGACAGAGCTGCTCAAAACTGTAAAAAAATACTTTTCACAGATAAAAAGACACAAAATGATCACTGTTATTGGACTTAGTGGAGCTGTGCATGGCTCCCTGGGTGTCGGCCCCGGACTTGGTGGTGCTGTGACCAGGCTGTGCGCCTTCTCCCTCAGGATTTGGAGCTGTCTGTTGTCCCTGCGTCTGTCGCCAGGTGGCATTTTTTCAATAAAACCATGTTTTTGGAATGGAAATAATGCTTTTCATTTGTTTTTCAGTGTCTGCATAGACCACTTTCTGTATTGGGTCTATGTAAGCAGTGAAACCAAAGCCGAAAGACTTTAACCCTATACTTAAGCATTTGTTTATTTATCGCAAGTCATATCGTCATCCCAATATTCAAGAACGTTATCACATATCACATGTTTTCCTAATATCCTGCAGCCTTACTGTACTTTAAACAATTTGTTTTCATGGATTGTTTTTGTGTCCCTCTCTCTCTGTCTCACACAGGTCGAAGCGCTTCCTGTCGTTTGTTGATAATTGCCTGGTCAAGAACCATCTGCATCGACCGACCACTGATGCCCTGCTGAGACACGCCTTCATCCGAGACCTAGCCAATGAGAGACAAGTTCGCATCATGCTCAAAGATCACTTGGACAGGACCAGGAAAAAGAGAGAGAAAGGTGAGCGCAGATGAATGCTGTAAATGCTTTCCTGAGTTCTTTTAACTTATAGCACAGCAGCAAACAACTGGAACTAGTAACAAAAGGACAGTTTAACTGTACACGTGAACATACACTGACAGAACCTGGTGAACTTCACCGAATCTCGATGCAGATATCAGTGTCACATTTCGGTGCCTGAGCTCTGTTCTGGAATAGTTGCTCTGCTTACTGGCAACATAAACATCATTGCACATGCCTCGTTAATATTACACTTTACTCTGGTTGCAACACACTCTCTACAAGGCTCTGGCAGAACGTAACGTTAGCCTAGCTGGCTAGTCGCTACCTCAAACTTGTGTCGACACAACAGCAAAATGTCTAAAACTTCAGTCCAAAATGTTGTTGTATTTTACGAGAAAGTATTCTGGCACCGAGAAGTTCACATCTTCAACAAAAGGGATGAACATGTGTTTGACCTCCTTGCATGACCTCATGTCAAGCCCATCATCTGGCAGTGTGGGCATCCCTGGCCTTAGCGGTGTGTCGAAACAATTGATGATGCGTTTGGAGCTGGAGTATTTTGCTGTATTAAGTACTGGAACTGTTATCTAATTTAATATTATTATTAAACTTTAACTTCCAATTTGCTTCAGGCACCCGAGCAGTTTAAAACAATACCCAACCCTTATCCTGATAGATATGATATGAATTGGGTGAGTTTTAGGCCACATGTTGGAATAAAAACAACCAGCACACTTGAGTTGAGACTGTGGACCAGCTGCATTCATGGCACAGCAGCTGCTCTGCTCGGCCTGTCACAAATGCTGCATTACTGCTAATTTATAGCATGCTGCTAAGGGAAATGTTTCACTGCTACATAAAGTAAATCTACACTGAAGCCTGTCCACCATTGCTGCACTGCAGCAGAAAAAAAAGAAACTGATGTATTTATCAAGGTGTTTTGATATATACAAAAACAATAATTGATACACCGGGGCTGGCAAGACAACAGGTGTCCCTCCTCCTGGGCCAATTAAGCTTTTGAACTTGGATTGATGGCTAATATTTTTGCTGAATGTGGAGAGAAAGTGAGGAAGGGCGACAATAAGAGAGCGTGAGGGGGAGAATGTGGGGTCGAGCCAACAGGCTGTTCACAGATGACCTTTCCTCTTCTTTTCTTCCTCTCTACGTTTACTCAGAGCGATGTTCGACACAGCAGACATAAAAATAGGAGGAGAGGAGAGAGAGAGACTGAAAATGGGGCAAGTTAGGAATATGGAAAGGCATGGGGGGGGCAGAGAGGCGTACAGTCTAACTATAATTTATTCTTAGACTGTTGTAAAGATTAATTCGGCTGTGGATGAGTTGTATGTGCTGAATGTGTGATTCCGACATGTGCAGTCAAACAGTGAGAAACAGATGACTGTTCTCGCGTTAATACTCAAGCAATGAAAGCAGCAGTGTCTTGTCTTTTCATCTTCATTTTAACACAGCTGAGAGACAGAAGAGAGAGAGAGGGAGACACAGAAAGAGAGAGAGAGAGAGAGAGAGAGAGAGAGAGAGAGAGAGAGGCTGAAGGGAAGGAAGGAGGAAACAGAATGGCCATCTGGTTCTAATCTTCAGTTAACTTATAAAAGCACACTAATGACTGGTAGACTTTCTGCATGCTTTATGTGTGTGTGTGTGTGTGTGTGTGTGTGTGTGTGTGTGTGTGTGTGTGTGTGTGTGTGTGTGTGTGTGTGTGTGTTTAAGAACAGATTTGTGTGTGTCTCGGAGTGTGTATACAATGTGTTTAAGAACAGATATGTGTGTGTCTGTGTGTGTGCTCCCATATTCCCCTCTAGAGTAATGAAATGCTGGTACTCTCAAGTGTGTGTGGGAAAAGTCACTTCTTCAGAAAAAAAGAGGGAGAAAAAAAGTCAATGCTCCAGACAAGATGCGAAAAGGATATGTAATTTTCAGCTTAGCCAAGAGTGTAGTTTGGACAAAGATGGTCTCTGCTTTGGCACATGAATCAGACACGCACACACAAACACACACAGACACACATACACATACACACACACACACACACACACACACACACACACACAGCTAAACAGACAGACAGAGAAAAAAAATTGCCCTCTTCGCATTTGACAAAAGTTGACATTAATGCAGACTCCTCCTGCAACTTTGGCCCAGTACGACAAAACCCGAGCCAACACATTCAAACATGACATCACAGCAACAGATCAGAGATTTCCTCAGTGCTGCTTCGTTCTGCTCTGAACAAATACACCTGTATTGTGTTACCTTTAAAGCGTGTTAATGGCAACATACGCCGTGTCAGGTCAAGTCAGCCCGAGCTACTCAAGCCATATGCCGGACAAATGTTGTTATGATAAGCTTGCCAGGGCCCATCATCCTGGCCTCTGGGCAATAACCGCCCAACCCCTGGATTTCCGTTGTAGTGGCCACTGTCAAAACTGCAAATTATATAGACTTAACTATATACACATAAAAAAAAATGCAAAACTCAAAAATTTGCATGGAGAAAAAAATCACTATCTGGAAGCATGACTCCAATATTCATTTTAAAAACGGTTGTGCAATGATATTATTTTCAGCTGTCTGACTGACCCCCTCCACAGTGCCTGTGTTATGGGTCCCATGGCAGGAGGTGTATGTGGAAAAGAGAGAATTCTTTTTTGTGAATGAGGTTGGGTCAGCATTGAGATGACTCAGCGTTCCTCATCTGAAGACTTGCCCCGCTATAACAACTCTGTGCCATATGTGTTCCACCAAACAAGAGTCTGATTTACTTTCTTATTGCCCCAGTTTGCCCACATTATGCTCTGGTGTGGCTTTGTAAATGACAAAATTGCTACTGGTGGTAGACGATGTAACAAGACGGCGGGGCATGGAGGAATTTATAATGAAACAGTGGCTGATTCAGAGAGAGCCAGGGGAGAATACCCACAGAAGTGCTTACACATCAAAAGTCTTCACCCAAAGCACCACCTACAAACCATACCTCAGTGTTCTGACAACACTTGAAATGCAGCTCATATTAACATGGACAAGTAAGTCAAGGATAAAGTGGGGAACATTCCACAAGTGTTGTGCAGCTGGTGATACATGTTCAAAGATTTACAACCACTGTGAAATAGCCATTGGAGCTACAGTTATATATCATATATCACAATTAATCAGTTGAAGGGAGTGTCGATAATTTGTTTGTTAAACACTTTTTGTCTTATTTGTAGAAAACCTCTTCATGTCGTTTGAAAAGAAAAACAAAAGTTGGTGTCTGTGGCCCTTGCAGTATGGAATACAATTTGTTTGCATACCTGTCTGCTAGTAATCGACCTGCCTGGCTGTGCTGTCACTGCGCAGCCGGAGAGGATACACCACTGAAGCATAGACGAGAGTCAAAAGTTAGCAAGCAAGGCATGGAAAAGTTGGCCTCTATTAGTCTTTTGGGGGCATAGCTTTGAAGGGCCAATGGGAAGGGGTGGGATGTATCAGTATTTTTTCAGAATGTAGCCCGCTTTTGCTAGCTTCTCTAGGAATACCAACCCGAGCTTTAATGCCTGACAACAGTGTCACAACTTCCAAGTGCCCTGTGTGACAGCTTGTTATTGCTCAATTTGACTGATCACGAGTCTATAGCTCAGATATTCATACTGCAACCAGATTGTGGATGATGAAAAAACTAAATGATTAATCCATCATTTCCTGTCTGTCAGAGATTAATCAACTAATCATTTCAGCTCCAGTAGCTGTCTAAATATTTTATAAAAGGCGCATTCCATTAGTCCTTGTGAGGAGATATTGGATTTTAGTTTTTTTGTATTACCTTATATCAAATAAATAAATTATTTTTTCTTTCTTTCTCTCACATTCAGAGGGTCCAGAGTATGAGTACAGTGGCAGTGAAGAAGAGGAGGACGAGGTAACAGAGGAGGAAGGAGAGCCCAGGTAAAAGCCTTTTCACACTTGGCATGAATATTGAATATTGTTTCAGCATTTTGACTTCATTTGACACTTACAGTTAAAGATAAACAGGAAACAAGGGCAGAGAAACAAGCGTGTGACATGTAACAACAGTCCCCTGGCTGGGAACGTAACAGTGGTCATCATGTGCATGTATGTGGCTTTGCACCTTAACCACTCAGCCATCAGATGCCATGGAACAAATGCTGTTGGGGATCCCAGGGTGTGTTATAAAAGTCTGCTCCAATGTGCTGAGAAATAATTTAGAACCACAGCAGTTGGTGCAGATTTACATATGCAAAAAGAAATGTTAATTTAATGAACCTCGTCAGATGCACTGATTCTGCAATATGGTGTCAAGACATATATGGTTAAAGAAACCAGGTGAACGTACAAACTAGGTGTTGGATTTTTATAAAATGTGTCATTGCTTTCATTATCACTGTTTTTTATCACTACATAAACACTAATGTCACTTTGAATGTCCCCCAGTAAATGTATTGCTAATGAATCACTGTGGGGCATATGTGTGTGTGTGTGTGTGTGTGTGTGTGTGTGTGTGTGTGTGTGTGTGTGTGTTTTATGGTAATGGTCAGATGCACTAGCCTCTCTGTTACTGTCTCTGGACTTTAAACAGCAGATGGCACTTGGAGCCGGGCACTTTCTCCTAGGATGAGCTTTAAGTGTGTATTTGCATAACTGTGCCCATTTTCTCTCGGTACATAGCTGTCGCAGTAAATATCACACCATTTCTCTTTCTGCCTCTCACTCTCTCTCTCTCTCTCTTACTCTCTCGCCCTCTCGCCCTCTCTCAGCTCAATCGTGAATGTTCCTGGTGAGTGGACGTTGAGACGGGAGTTTCTACGTTTACAGACAGAAGATCGTGAAGGAGGCAGAGAGGGAGGTCAGGAAGGAAGTGCCGCTTATCAAAGACAAGTAGGTTTCAAGTTCATTCGCAACCTTGTACACATGCAGTCATATTCTCTTAATATACAGTAAAGATGCCATCACTACTAATTCAAAGCAAAAAATGTGGTAGAACAACACGCACATCCAGTAAAAACAAAAATTTTGAATGGGAGCTTGATTAACTTCACAGAATGTTTAAACATACAATCTGAACAGCTAGAAGCTCCTGGTAAAGAGTTTATTTGCCGTATCAACATGCGCCAAACATCACAGCAAATTAATTATTTAATTCTTTCTGAAGAACTGAAATTATTTTTCAATTAATCGAGCAGTTTATTGACGGAAAAAAGTTATAACCAACAATTTTGATAATCAGAAAATATTTTTTTTTATACTCTAATCCAAAATTGTAAATAATCACTGGTTCCACCTTTTCAAATGTGACTGTTTCCTATGTCAAAACAAGCATATTACACTTTACCAATTGAGGGAATAATTGTCAGATTAATCAATAAAAAAAATACCTCCTAGTTGACGTACTAATTAGTGATATTATTAGTACTAGTTCCATGCCAGTTCTAAACCTGCCTGTTTGTACTGTTGTGTTATTTTGGCCTGGGTTAAACTACCTAAAAGTATTCCTTGTCATTAGTCAGACCTCCTCAAAAAGTTTTACACACGTTTTTGTGTGTTTGTGTGCAGAGCCTTTTATAAACAGTCTATGGTGCAGAGTGAAGTTAGAAAACTTTGCGATCATCCTATCTGGTTTATCTGCAATGAAGATTTTAAAGTCCATGTTTTTCCTTAAATGAAACTGAATTTAAGTCTACTTCATGTCCAGGCGTTACAGCAGCACAGGCAACAGTTGGCGGAGCAGGAGCGATACAAGCAGCAGTTAGTGGCGGACAGACAGAAGAGGATCCAACAGCAACACGAGCAACGGCAAAAGTTAGAGGTTGTAAGTACTGCCCACACACTCTGTTCTTCTGTAGTCACTCAGCACTTATGGACAGTCAGGTGGCAAGAGCGCTGCTGGAGAAAACATTTGCTTTATCGACTACATCTTACCTTCCACCTGCTGCATCACATCTTTCCTGTACTGATCTGACAGATTCAACCTGGAAAATGTAATCCAAGTGTACAACTGTGTGTAATGTTAATGATCTAAAAGCTCAATTTGTACGTGGTTTTGAGTAAATTTTTTATTGCACTACGTTTCTTTTCCCCGCTCGCAGCAGCAGAGGCAGCAGCTGGCAGACTGTGCCTTTCAGTGGGCGGATCTTCAGGAAGTCTTGCTTGGGGAGGAGTCAGATCTCCATGACAACAGAATCTTACTGGACGAGAGAAACAGGAGGAGCGACAGGAGGCCGGTAAAGATCAATCTCTTACTTAGGACAATAAACATAACATAAATTCTATCTCCTTGACTATTATGGGAAATAAAAATTCTGAAATGTTTCAGTATTTTAAGCCACCCCAGTGAAAAGGCTCTGATGGCTGATGCTAATTGGTCTGATGGTAAGTTGGTCAACAGGGGCTTGTTGACTTTAGTGATCTTTTCTACTTCAGAACCTCAAGTGATCTGATTCATGAAATTACCTTCACTTGATACAATTTTAGTTTACAAAAAGATAAAAAATCCCACATACAACAAATAACACAACTTCAAATATAAGCATTGTTCAGGAAAGCAGGACATTTTTTAACTTGTAGCATTAAAATGTGCCTGCATTCATTGATTTTGTTTGGGGGGGACATCACAACATGTTTCCCATTCACACCTCCGGCAGACACACAGTTTCATTATCGTGCTGCACTGATCACATTTCTACATCGTGTTTAGATTGTACTGGATTTGTAGTTAATGTTAGACCAAAGTTATTTAAGCTCAGTTACCCTGAGCAGCCTCTTGTGTGATGGAGCTGTACATATTTGTTGCTGAACTGATTTCTCACAGGAACTTGAAAGCTCAGCACAAAGCAAAGCACAGAGGAGAGATTAAGGGCAGATTTTTACACGTTATAGTTATAAGCTAATCAAACACTACTTCCCTTATGCAGGTGGACCTTGAAGTTCTTAAACATACAAGTATATTTCAAAGAGAAGAGGCCGATATATAAAAGAAATTAGCATGTCATGGTACTTTTGAAAGGTTTTGTACACTAGATGGTTTGTTTCAGAAATCCTTTGTATGGTATCTGTTCTACAGTTTTTGAAGTTTGAAGGACCGTCACTTAAAAGAGGTTTCTATAAAAGATCTTAATAAAACTCAATTTGGAACATCACACAAATCTATGTGGTATTAAAAAAAACTTGAATGTGAGTTACAGAGTAACTTTTGACAAAGTATGTTTCGACAGGCTGAGGTGTCTCTGCCGATTCGCCTCATTTCAGACAAAGACACAGCCCTCCCTACGATCGTAGGTTCATTTTACAGTCATTAATTTTAACACATACTTGATGAATCCATCCCACACACCAATGAGTTTAAATAGGTGTATTTTAACACCACAAAGCAGGTTCGTGGCTGTGACTTCTTCATGTTTCAATTCTATTCATATCTGTCTAGTTACATTATATGTCTATTTGGTGTGCTCTCATGTGTGTGTGTGGCGGTATCTGTACGTGTTCGATCCTGATGACACAGATTGCCTCTAACTCATTATGTTCAGCTTGTGTAATGGATCTATCTGATGCTTCATTAAGCTTTAATGCATTTGCATTTAACTGTGTGATGGGTTCAGTGAGTGTGTGATGTGATGTCTTGTATTTTGTCAGATGAAAGAGCTTGCCTGGGTGCACGTTCTCAACTGATTGGTTCCAATCAGTTCACACATTGATTGATTTGGCAAGTGTCATGTGTGTTTCAGTGGTTTGTTGGTGGTTTGAAGATTAGAGACGTGGGCGAGTGTCAGTACGTGTTTGAATCTCTGCAGTGGATGGGGAAAGTACATGGTCATGGGTGGAATTACACAACTCTGCTGTGATAAAGAAAAAACACTTCTGTAACCACTTTGTTATCATTTGAGAAAGCAGTAGTCTGACTTCCCATTGATAGACTAAAAAAACTTCTATGGTCTTCCCTGCCTCAATGCATGCTGGGACAGGCCCCTGTGATCCTCAACAGGATAAGTGAGTATAGAAAAAAGATTGATAAGCATGATTATTCCCATTCTTTGTTTGCTCTACTGTAGCAATCATATGACTAAGTCTAACGTTTACTAGTTATAATCCGTCAAATAGGAGGATTTCCTTCTTTTTTTATTAGAAAATGTATAATTTGAAAGAACTCATTACTTTATCTTTCTATTCATCTATTCATCTATTCATATATTCATCCATCCATCCATCCATCCATTGGGTCACAGAGCTAACCAGCCAGAAGCACCTCAACTGTCCTTTTTTGATGTGAGGGTCCAAAGTCCCTCTGGATGTCTGAACTTCTCATCCTATCTCTAAGGCTGAGCCCAGCCACCTGTCGGAGGAAACTGATTTCAGCAGCTTTTATTTACAATCTCATTCTATTGGTCACTACAGAGCTCATGACCATAGGTTACGTTTGGAACATAGATCTGCGCGTTAACTGAAAGCTTTTCCTTGTGGCTCAGCTCCTTCTTCTCCACAAAAGTGTGGCACAACCTCCACATTACTGCTGATGCCACACAGACCTGTCCGTCCATCTCGCGCTCCATCTTTCCCTCACATGAACATGAACCAGAGATACTTAAACTCCTTCACTTGGGGCAGTAACTCACCCTCAACCTGGAGAGAGCAATCCATCGATTTCCAGAGAACCATGGCCTCGGAATTAGAGGACCTGACTCTCATCCTGACTGCTTCAGTTTAAAATACCACCGTTCCAAAGTACACCTTTTGAGAATTGCTAAATAAATATTTGTTTTTCTTGTGGGTGCTCTGAACCCTCACTGTACCAGCAGACTGTGGTTATACTAAGTGACCCTCAGCCACACGTTTGTGTAACTGCTTGTCTTAGAGAAGCGTAGACTAAAGGAGATTGATGCTTAGAGAGTAAAGATTTTATCTGCATAAAACAGCCTTTTTCTCCAGAAAGACTTAGCGACATGAAGGCGCCACTGTTCTCTTACAGATGATAGGGTATTGTGATGGAACAGCTGGTATCTTTTATCTGTACAACACTGATATAACATCAACTTATTGCCTCATCTCTATCACAAGATTTGATTTTAAGCTGTTGTATATTGAAATTATTATTAATAATAAAATCATCCACCAAAGTTACATTTTAAATGCATACTGAAAAACCTTGTGGAGAACATTAAATCATAATGTTTATATGAATAATTTATAAGGGGATTTTGTTAAATCTAAACTGTTAATAATGAGACTATGGTATCTATCTTATCTGCTGTATTTACAGAGTACTACAGACTTTCCCATAAACCTCATGTCCTCCTGTTGCTTGTTTGCTTGTTGATGACATAGATGCATTTTGTGCTTTGTAGAACCACTAAGCTTGATTGTTTCTGACAAACATACCCCTTTACTCACTGAGCACCATTTATATCAGGTGCTGTATTTCTTACTCATTCACATTCATATTATTCTTTTCAATTTACTTAAGTTTGTTATCGCCTCCGTTTCAGCTGAAGCACTGTTGAATGTGACCCTCCAAATCCAAGCTGAACAAACGCAATTTAAAGGCAACGGTGCAACCACTGCAAATATTTAAATTGTGCAGATTCAATTAAACATTGTAAATGTAAAAGAAAATCCAGTCTGAACTCTTTGGACAGTTAAGGTTTTTCGAGGAGAAATTGGAAAATAGGTCATTATGAAATATTCAGAGTTGAGGGTGCTGGCTAAAAGCGCCATACCATGCACACTCTGAATATTTTAGTTCCCACCTCTCAGACTTGTGCTCAGGACCTTGGTGTACCCTAATTAAAGTGTGTGTGTGTGTGTGTGTGTGTGTGTGTGTGTGTGTGTGTGTGTGTGTGTGTGTGTGTGTGTGTGTGTGCGTGTGCGCGTGTGTGTGTGCAGGCGTGTGCGTGTGTGTGTGTGTGTGCAGGCGTGTGCGTGCAGGCGTGCGTGCGTGCGTCTGTCTTCCTCCATTTTTGTGAGGACTTTGTGAGAATATCCTGATGTGGGACAGGTTTGAATTAAAATGATTTAGTTCTTCAATCAAAAAGTTATCAAAGTCATGGAATATACTGACAGGTATTTCATTTCAACCATGTGGTTCTCTGTTTTCAACTGTGTGTGTGTGTGTGTGTGTGTGTGTGTGTGTGTGTGTTCATCCAGGACCAGGCGGGCAGAAAGGGGAGTGCCGATGTGTCAGTAAGGCCTCTGGACTTCACAGCAGAGCAGGTAACAATCCATCAGTCTTCGTCTTTTCACATGTCATTAAAGAACAGGGGGAATTTGTTATTTAACTGAACGCAGATACATTTTAAATGATGCTGATGGCTTCAGTCATCAGCATCATGGTTTCATCGCTTCGGGGGTGTAAGATGTACTGTATGCAAACAGCGAACCTATCAGGAGAATTAGATCTTTTCTTTCTTTCTCCTCTGCTGTCCATCCTCTCGATTGTCTTATGTGATATTTAAAGTTTTGGACTGTTGGACATTAAAAAATGTAACCTGCGACTGCAGGACTTTGTAGCTGGCATTTTGCAGTATTTTCCGACATTTTACTGATCAAATGATTAATGGAGAAAACAATGTACTGACTTGTAGCAAGGCTCTTTTACAAGATGAGAGGATTAAGTCTTAAAACTGAAGAGAGTATGTGCTTTGAGGAAAAAGAGACTGAGATAGTGAGAGAGAGAATATTTAGCTGGTGCTGTCTCTGGCACGACACCTATACTTTAAAGGGAGAATTGAAAGAGTGCGGCGAATGGATATGAGACACTGGAATGGAGAAAGGAGGCGAAAACAAATGGAGAACAATGTCAATTGTCCAAGTGTCTGCAATTTATGTTTTATAATTTTCAGTGAAAGATGTGTTTCATTCATGCTCTAATACACCTGGTGGGACTGGTTCATACATTTTTAAGTTTTCAATCAATTAGACTGTAAAAGATCTGAGCTTTTAATTCAGCATTTGTGTGGGACTCCATTAAGGATTCAGAGAGACCTCAGTGAAACACACTGCACCGTAGCGGGAGTGTCAGATTTTGAGAAGCTTTTAGGCCAATGCTTCTCACAGCACGCTATCACTTTTGTCTCAACGCTTTCCCTCTATGTCTCTCCCCAGCTCACCTCTTCCGTCTCTTCCGATCCCAGCATGCCTCCTCTATCCTTACCTCACTTGTTTCCTCTCTCCACCCCTCACTCCATTGTTCACAGCGTGGAGCCGCTTTCATTTCTAGTATCTGAACGGGGTTCAAGTGTTACTATTTAATCTCATTAGGGATTTCAGAAATACAAATTCACTATACATGTTTCTTTTTGCTGTTTTCGATTTCTGAAAACTCTTTCTGTTTCTCTTTGCTGCCTCTGAAAGTGCCTCATCTCTTTGCCCTGATGTTTTGATTCTGTGGTATAATGAGAGTCTCTCTTGACGTTTGCCTGATAGCCTGTAGATTTGTTAAATTTAAGGACTGGATGCACAGATGGATACATGAATTAATAACTATTTAAGTATGACTTTTAATTTTGCTGTATGATTTTCATCTATGATTTGCAGCACTGCTGGTCAGATCCTTATCTTAGCTGTTGTGTAATCCTCTTCTTTTTGGTGTGTGGTATCTGCAGAGGGTTTGTACATGTATCTTGGTGAGTTGGACTGAGAAGAAAATATTTTTTATTTTGTATTAGTGATATTTGTCCTCATTTGTGGTTGACTTTATGCTCTGCATTTTAATTTTATCTGTTGTCCTTAGATGTATTTGATATATTGTGTATGTGTTAAGCAGATTTAAGATCAGCTTTTGTCATATGAGAATAAAACTCTTTATGCACACATTAAACATGACATGAAATCATTCCACTACATCAGGTCGTTAATTACATTAACACTGTTGTCACACTGAGCGTCCTGCTGAACCCTGTTCAAACATCTTTCAGTTTGGTAAAACTTTGCTTGATCTACTATTCAACTGACATTGTCTTAGCTGGGTACAGCGCAGGTACAGGTGTAATGTGCTACAAGTGGCAACCTCAGAAGCCAAAGAACTATGTCGACTGACACGGTCAAGATTTTACACAAATACAACCGTTTTGTTTAATTTGTTGTGACATTTGAGATGATACAAGCTGACAAGCTAACACAGCAAACAAGTAGCCCACGCAGTTATTGATATCCAAGCATTAGGTACATCAAATCAAATCAAATTGTTCGGCTAGCCAAATCTCTATCAAAATGGGTTAACCTGGCTTCTGATTATAAAGGGCACTTCTGGCACCGTACACCAGCATTACATAGTGCAGTTTCAGGAATCCAGGGGGCGCTGTGGCAATGACAGGCATGCCATTCTCCATATTTAAGTTTGTGCACCATCAAAATGGTTTTGAGGCTGTTATTTTCAAGTATAAGAATTACCTGGTGTCGCTCTAAATATTAGATGGACTTATTAGGGTATGAGCTTATATTTATTTTGTTTTTCTTATTTCACTGTGTTGCATTCATTACCATTGGGTAACTCACTAAATAGAGCAACTAGTGGTTCTTATTCAGTGCTGATTTGGATAGTAAATTGCAGTTGGCTGTTTCCTAATTGTGCTGTGAAAATAGACTTTGTTCTCAGGCACTGAGACACTGATGTGTGACATTGGCTGGTGGATGGTATGTTGGGTATTTCAGTTCTGTGTGAGCCTTATATTGTCCTCAAGAAAACAGCATTAAATCTCAGGTGGTTTTCCTGCTATGGCAGCATTCACATGAATCTAACCTCAGCCGGTTGTCATGTGGTGGCCATGTTCACGTCTGAACAGCAGGATGGCACGTTGTTTTATTCCTTTGGGTCTATTGGTTTGGAAGGTACAACATGGCTTGTGACAGTTACCCTGAAAGTTTAACTACTAAAACCAAAGTGATGTGTTGGAGCGTGTGGGTTTTTAAGTGCATCTCAGGCCCCATTTTTCTGTCTGAACCTGTCCAAGCGCAAGAGAAAACTAACTGAGCCCAAACACCGCAGGCATTCTGTTTTTTATGTCCAAACCCGACTCAAGCCTGATGCAGTTAATGTAAGCTGAGTTTCTTACCCTTCTCTGTGTTATCCTGACACTATCGCTTGTTTTCCCTGATAACAGAAAAGTGCAGTGTAAAAAAATCAGTCAAAGTAACATCACCGACCCAACTCCCATTATCATTTAAATAGTTTTGTCCAAATCTGACCGGTCCCCTCAGGTCCTGATGGATTTGGGTCGGTATCAACACTGCGGTGTGTTTCTGTGTGAACTTTGTGGATGCACAGCATATAGTACGAGACTGTGTCATTACACTGCCTCCCAGAGTTAACTTTTTTCTTTTACAGTTTTGTGTATTTATGTTTTTTTATGTGGCTAGCTCATGTTACATCCATCTTGTTTGGACTTTCTGGACCCAGCTGGAGCTCATTCTCAGTCCTGATCTGCACAAACTTCAACAGATATTTATGAATTTTGTGCCAGAGAGCCAGCTGCTTGACTGAATGCAACTTAATTAAGGTTTTTTTCTCACATGTTGGTCTGTGGTTTACACCAAATCAGCTTCTGTCTTACTGTGTGTGCTTTCTTTCTGTGTGGCACAACAAGCTTGATGATCCAGTATATGCTTTATTAGGTTTTCACAGCCATGTTTGTTTACAGTGTTTCTACAGAACCTGGGGGTGGCCTTTTTTAGCATGTACACAAACACAGCAATCAATTAATTTGCACTGAAAACTAATATTTTTATGCAAACTCAATAGGTATAGATGACGGGTGTTGTCACAACATTAAATTATTAGGTCTTGTTATTTCTGTCACTTGTTTCTTTATTAAAATCTTGACTCATTAGAAACTGAAATATCATAGCAACTTCCTTGTGATTTTTATCTGAAGTGATACTTCTTTTATTCTAAATTAAAATTTGATTGTCCAATATTATCCATTTTACCAGATCAAAATGGCTGTCTAAATATGCCAAGTATGTGATTTGAGAAAAGTGACATTCAGCTAAAAATAGGGCCAGTTTAGAGTCAATCTAATCAAGAAAATTTAGTTAATCTTGGAAAGAGGGGTTGAAATCAGTAGAAAAAAACCCTTGTGTCATAAAAACATAAAAATAGCAGGAATGTACGTTGCAAATTTAGTATGCAACTTAAGAGAATTGAAGTTATAATGTGAATAAAAATCCGGAAATATGTCTGGTATAAATATGAATCTAGAGTCTCGGTAGTTGCTTTATATTCTTGACTTTACAATAACCGGTCTTAAGTTTCCTGCTTATATTGTAAATTGGGTTCATTATAACTCAATATATACATTTGTCTTACTTCATGTAGGCACTCCCAGGCTTTGTTAGTTTCTATATGTGCTTTTCATGTTTGCTACATAGAGAGCCGTGGCCCCGAAACAGCTGCTTCAGAGTAAGTCCCAGCACCCCCAGCATCAGCTTCAGCTGCAGTCCAAGCCCCAGGCTGTGGCCCAGCATCAGCAGCCCTCAGTGGCCAGACGATCCCACCGCACCCTGCCCAAGGACCAAACCCAGCTCCTGTCGCTGCAGCACGACCACAGACACAGGGAGAGAGAAAGGCAGAGGCAGAGAGAAAAGCCTGTGGCAACTGTCCAGAAGCTAACAGCTAAAAGTGGGATTACAGGTGCCGCTGCCGCTGCTGCTGCTGCTGCTGCTTCCTCACCCAGCCGCCCTGCAAACACCCAGCGCTCAGTGGTAAAACCCTGCCTTCCTCAGCCATCTAGCACCCGTTATTGCCTCCACATCCCACTTTTTCCCACTCTGTCTGTCTCTCTCGCACCCTCCTCTGTGTTCTCATGTGTTTGTCCCTCCTCAGTCACTTTTATTGTTTTTAGTCCCTCTTTAGACCCCCCACCAATTCTTCCCAGTCCTTTTTCGTACTTGGTTTGTCCACTCCATGTCATCCTTAGACAGACCTTTTTCCCCACAAGAAAATAAGAAAAATGTGCCACACATGGTTGAAAAAATACAGTTGCCCAAGGAAGAACTGAGAACAGAGTCTGGAACTGGTGCTCTCCAGTGTAAACATTGTACCAGCAATGACTTTTCAACTTGTTATGAGTGACAACTTGAAAAAAACTAAAATTAAACATTCAACCTTGGATGTGAAGGTGTTACAGTGTTTTAAATCAGCTTCATTTATTTATTTTCTTTCCATGTAAATGGGTCATGGTTTACTGAATGCTGACTGTTTGATGACAACATGTGGTTCACACCCTCTATTCTTAGCACAGTAGCTAAACCACACAAGGAACATGCACAGGAAACAGATCTAAGGTGTTGTTTCTAGACGACTGTTTTAAACTGTCTATAGTTAATAGAAAAGAAAAACAAAAGCAGGTTTAACTTTTTTATTAAAACAAGTTCAGACATATGACTGATTAGTGGCACTCTTTAGTCTGGGCGAGTGTGTGAAAACTTCTTAGAAGAAGATCATTCCTAAACCCTGACGTAGGAGTCAAAACATTATTATAAAAAGTAGAATTTTGTAACCTTCAAAATTAATTCAATGTGTGATTTTTTATTTTTTTTTAAATACAGACTGCAGGGACTGCAAAAGGTTGTAGTATAAGGAATATCACAAGTCTATCCTCAGTGACCTGCAAAAAATGCTGATTCAGCCGTTATCAGATATCCAAAGATGATGTGTCGTGGCTGCATCACTTTTCATGCAAACCTTATTATAAAAGGTTATACAGGATATACAGTCATAGTCTCAATTTATGTTCTGACCTTAATATCTGCTGTAAAAGGAAATATGTTTTTTTGTATGTAAAATTCATTTCTGCTTATTAGTTTAGCACAAAGTAATTTATGTCTGAAAAATAAATCTCATTGGTCTTGTTGATCCCATCTAACACACACACACACACACACACATACACACACAGTCTTACATGTTTATTCTGCTGTAGATGGACATCCAAGAATCAAACTTGGCCCGGCTGCTCTTGGCTGCTGGTCTTCCCAGCCAGATGCACTCGAGGATGGGCTCTGGGAGCAGCTCTAGTCCATGTACTCCAGCCATGCAGAGAGCTCACCTCAGCCAGGTATACTAATTTTAGCACCTTCTTTTTGCCTTTTCTTTCTTGCCTCTGTTTTAAGAAAATGTTTCATCTATGTATTCTGCCCTTTTTAGCATGGCAATATTTTTACAATTACAGCTCAGAAACAATAATAGGTTCATCTTTTCTGGGATTGTAGGGATTTCTATGATATGGTTAAAAGTGTGCCTCACAGCAAGAAGTTTTCAGATTCAAATCCCTAATTGGCTGGGGTCTATCTGTTTGGAATTTGTTTGTTTTCCCCCTGTGTTTGGGTGGGTCATGCAGATTTGGAGACTCCAAATTGTCAATTGTAGGTTTGAATATGAGTGAAAGTTAAACATACGTGAAAGTTTAGTTGTCTGTCTTTGTTGGCCCTTTGATATGCCAGTGGATGGATGGTTGGTTGGTCGGGTGAGTTGGTGGGTGGATGTGGGGGTCAATGCACAAATGCAATAATTATGGTTGAACTTCTTATTTTCCCAGAATGCCAATCTGCGCTCTAGTCGAGACGCCCCTCACAGCAGCTCCATGTCAGATATGCCCCTTTCTCCCCTGTCGCCATTTTCACCCATGTCCATCACCGATGATGTCTTCTGGGACTCAGTCGATGAACCGCCTAAAGTGAGTGACAACTTTTTCTGAGAGGGGAACTTGTTCTTAGTGTCATGCCAGGCACAGGATGTAGCCTGCATCACATGAGGTTGGCAAATGTGTGTGAGAGATGCATCCTGTCACACCAAGCAAGAAGTGGTGTACCCATCACAGGGTTGGCATACTGTTGATGTGTGTTTGTGTTTTGGGCTGTTTGTGTTCATGTGCTGGGTTGTGTTTTAGCTCAAGGCTTGTTCTGAAGTGCCTCTAACTCAAACCATCTCTGTGATTAACACACCTTAAATGCTCCAAAACTTATAATTCACTTTTCTCTCACTATAACATCCCTGCTCGCCTACTAGGTGTTTTACTAAGTGGCTCCGCAGTTAGGTGTATTTACTAACCGAACACCATATGGAGTTGATAGAACAACTAATAAGTACTACAGAGAGGGGAGGGGAGCCCAATAAAGCTGTCTGTTTGCTATGTTATGTTGCTGAGCGAAGAGGAGACCATATGGAGTCGATAAAGCAGTTAATAATTCACTACTCTCTCCTGTGACCTCAATGTAGAAGCTGGAGCTGCTGTAAGAGACTGGAGTGGCCTTAAGAATGTTTTTTTTAACATTTTGGAGTCGTACAGCACAAGATTATGTATTTTGGGACTTTTACAGCTGTCTGAAATCAACTGAACAGTCTCATGGTCAAGCTTTTCCTGATTTATTTGATAATATAAAACCCTACTAACCTTGTAATCCTCAATGTGCAATGATTTTCAAAACATCAAAGACTTTCATGCTTGTGCCGCAATATTAGACACGAAACAACAGGCAGCAAGTTCTGCACGTGTGTGTGTGTGTGTGTGTGCGTGCGTGCGTGTGTGTGTGCTCTTGTACAGCTATCTTTATGAGGACCAGTATGAGCCTACAACCTCCGGTGTGAGGACACTTTGGAAAGTGAGGACCTTTTGTCCGGTCCTCACTTTGTGACCCCCCCTTGGGGGTTAAGACTTGGTTTTCGGGTCAGGGTTAGAATAAGGTTTAGGTTAGGTTAACGGTTAGGGTTAGGCATTTAGTTTGGATAGTTAGGGTAAGGGGCTAGGGAATGACTTATGCCAATTAGTGTCCTCACTAAGATAGCTGTACAAACATGTGCGTGTTTATGTGTGTTTGTATCCAGATGCAGGATGTGGGCAACTTGTCAGAGGGTGATAGGTACTCTCACAGCTCTCTTCCTGCTCTGCTGGGTGTGTCTTCCTGTCTGTAACTGGGTCGTGTGACCCAGGGGACGAGAGGTTGAAAGGTCACCAGCCGGTTGGCAGAACAAAGTTTGAGAATCAAACGTTCTAGTTTAAAATAAAACAATACTTTGCAGAACTCACACAGACAGATCTAGTATTGATTTCACTATGCTGCTTGTGTCACGTCATGAGCACAATGTTGCTGAAAAGTATGAGAAAGATCCCTGACTCAGATGATGTTTCCGCTCCACATGTAAGGTTTGGACATGGTTTAGAGGAACAACACTGAAATGTTAAGAAACGTTAAAAACAGCTTAGCCAAATGGTCTCATTAAATCCCCAGTATTAAATATCTCCCAATGAGATATTAAAGATTTTATTGCACTTTGCTCTGCAGCGTCTCAGGCACTGCTGAAGTTGTTGTCCACATCAAAACTGTAGAAACCTCGCTCTTATTAGCTGCAGTCCCTGTTGGGCTGGACGTGAAATCCTTGTAAAGAGCTCGTTCCAACCTATGAAGAGAGAAAATAAGTACTGAGGACCATGGGGAGGTTGCAATCTTCGTGTATTTATTAACCATGTGTTTTCATTAAGTCTGATAAATCTGCCCTTTTTCTCATGTAAATATCAGGTCCCAGAACGCACTACCTCCAAGTTTTACTGTAGAGAGCTGGTGATGGGACACAGGAGGGCTGCTTCAAGGTACAGCACTGTCACACTGTGCTCACACAGCATACACAAGCAATACACAGATATTCATCTCATAATCTAAGAGCTGTAAGAATGTCACCAGTATAGCAGGGATCCCACAGGGATCCCACTAATAATGGGTGTTCACTGTTACACTCTGTAGATCTTAAATAGCAAACTGGCATTTAAACAGTAGTGTTATATTTCTTTCCAAAACACAATGTGTGTAGTATTGAGGTTTTAAAAACCTACTGAGGAGAATGTCTTCCTCATAGCCATTTTAAAACATATTTGATATTATGCATTAAAAAAAAATACAATTTAATGCTACTTGCATCACGTTTAAAAATGAGGATCGTATTTAAAATACTATTTTTTTTGCCACATGCATGGTTTGTAATGTCTCTGTTGTAATTCTTTTATACAATAATCAAACTACAAACAAGACTAACATAGACTGAATAACCGACAGTAATCTAATAGCCTATAAATACCTGAGTCAGAATGTACACTCAGCTTAGCTGTAGAAAAGTCTAAAGATATGTTCTGTATTTGCCTGTAGTTTGTAAAATAAAATAAAATGGTTTATTCTCTACTGGACTACTTCAAATCTTTTTCAGTGATGGGGGAGGTGTAAGTAATTCTGCGATTCCAACATTCCTTCATATATGTTGACCTTGACATAGGTTTTGAATTTCATTTTTATTATTGACTTGACTACCTGGAGAATTTATGGAAAATTATATTGAAATGATAAATGATGTATGAAATAGTTTTTTGAATGAATCATGCCGGTGTAACAGGCCATAGTATACCCCCAGTCCGGACTATACCTGGGGTTAAAGGGGCCTAGGCTAGATTATACCCCGGGTATATTATGGCCTAGGCCAATTTATACTCCGGGGTATAAATTGGCCTAGACCAATTCATACCCCTCAGGCCAGATTATACCCCCATGATATCAGTAGTGTTGAGTAATATACACAAGAATTACTTAATTTTTCAACATTTTATTGGGGGTTCAGCTTTGTCAGGTAAGTTAAGTGAGAAAGCTAACTGACTTAAATCTTAAAACTCTAAAACATAGACTTTTATTACTTCAACCAGAAAAACAGAAAAAATATTAGACTTCCACAAAGATCAAAGATTACTACGTCCTGAAACTTCAACTTCTCAGACTAGCAAGTCCTCGCTACAATATAAATGTTCAAAGTTAAACACTGATAACAACATCAAAACATCCACAAAGATCAAAGATTACTACAACACTTCTCAGTAGTGTTACACATTAAAATAAAAGCACATACCCAAAACATAATGCAATTGTAACATAATATAATAAAAGTCATAACGTCCTGAAAAAATAATTAATTAAATTTCGTATTGTCCGTTCGACCCACACTCGACCCATATCCATCAATGCGCTAGCATGTTCTGACAACACCCCTACCTCTTTAGATTTTTGGCAAATTTTCCCCTTATGTTAAATATATTTTTTAATGTCAAAATATTGGTTGGAGAAATAGAGAAATTTCTTGCTAGTTGCATTTTTTGGCGCCCCCCTCTAGGTGGCACTCTAGGCAACCGCCTTTGTTGCCTATAGGAAGGGCCGGCCCTGCCTGGAGGGGTATAGTCTGGCCTAGTCTATTTTACACCCCCAGGTATAGTTTGGCCATGACAGTTTATCCCCGGGGTTTACTCTGGCCTGGGCCAAAGTATATCCATGTTTAATCTGGGTGGGGGTTAATTTGTCCTGTTACACCTGTATGACTTCAGATGGTTAATGAGGGTTGGTGTATGTTTGTTTGTAGGTAAACAATGCTGTTGTTAGGATTTATGTCACACTACAACTCAGTGTACTGGCATATACCATTAGAGAACAGTCGGCCATGGGTAAATCAGATTAGTTTAGTTTAGATGATTACTTTTGATTAGATAAAACTAATGATGAGGAAATTTGGTCATTGTGCAGTGGCAGCATGAAGGATATACTTGATTAGAATGGATAGAAATGCTTCATCACAATTCCTTCTATTGTACCACTTCTTGTTTTTTTACACTCCACCTGTGTTAATCTGCGTGTGTGTGTCTCTCTCTCCATCTAGTGGCAGTTCAGTGTCTGCAGCAGATAAAAGCGGAAGGTCTCAGTCCCACGTCGTCTCCTCTACCAGCAGCAAGCCCCCAGGTCTGTGCAGCCTTAACTCAGCACCTTTTAATGCTTATCCACATGCTGTGTTCTGCTGTATGAAAAGTAAAGTCCACTGTGCCCAGAAGTAAGGAAACTGTTTTGCAAGTTGGCCTCTGTGTGTAGTTGGGAGGAGAATGTTTTTTATGCCACCCACTCAATTTGGCTCCTGGCCTCGGCCAAACTTGTTGTAGAGTCACAGATCAGAGATTCACCGAGAGACTCATACAGCTTTACTGAGGTGAAAAGCCTTTTGTTTGCTCTTTCTGCAACTGAGAAAAAGCTGCTTTGTTCTTTCAATTGCATTATTGTAGAAAAATGCATTTGTTGCAGTGATACATACATAATATATCTATTGATTATCTTGGGTGGGAGGCAAGAGATTGGTAACCTTTGTCTGGAGTACGGTGTTCCCAATGCTGGTGAAAATGTTATCTTTATTTACCATAAAAGCCCATAGGATTTGTCTAACAAAAAGATGTTGCTTCCTTAAAAGTTTTATATCGACTTCTGACACTCAGACCAGTTCAGACTTGATTTGATCATTTGTCCTGAGAGATGCGATCATATATGAACAGCTCTAAATGCACTGGTTAATACCTGGCATTAACATTTGCCTGATTGTGTCTCCAGTGACTACTTTTGATTTGGATCATCCAGGACAGATGCTAATACCATGACAGAGACTCCACATATATGGCGGCCGCTGAAATACTTTTGTATCATTTCATTCATCTTCCTAAGGAAAATAGACCATTCCACTGCACCCTATGTGCAGTATCATCCCAAGCAAAGGCTGGCATTTTTCATGATGGCCTCTCTCACCATTGTCTGGGTAAGGGTTCAGTGTTTTATTATTTTCTCGTGGCATAACTGCTGTTTATGTGTGTGTGTGTGTGTGTGTGTGTGTTTTGTAGGTTGCTTTAAGCTGGAGAGTCCTCTTCTAAATCACCGTCTCCAGCAGCAGAGAAGCACAAAAGACAACATGACCGGCGGGCATACACAAGTAAATTACCTTGACATTTTCACAGCAATGACCACGTGCTGCTGCTCTGATATTTTTTATGTTGCACATACCTGTGCATATACTGATCTCTGATCTCTCCTCACCTCATTTACTCATATTGTTTCTCCCCTCCATCATGCAGGGTGTAAAATCTGCTCTTGTCCGGCTCAACAAAGCCACAGAATACTCCTCTTCCAGTGATGACGTCGGCAGCAGTGATGATGAAGAGAGGAACAGGTGGGGATCTTCATCGTCAGTATATTCCCTGCATTGATCTTTTTAAATCTAAAAAACAAATAATAATAAAGTTGTCTTGCATACAAAGATTTGAGCAATTCTTTCAGTGACATGACATGTTGCAAGCAGAAGAAAAGACAATGTGACACCAATTTTCAGAACTAGTCGAGAATTAGTATGAAGAGTCTCTATTCTAACTATGACTCAGATTTCTACTGAGAAATCTTACTGTATATGTGAAGACCTTTCTGCTGACCCCTAAACCAGAGCTGAACCCACAAAACTGACAAGTTTGAATTATAGCGCATATAGAAATATAGGATTAAAACCCCATGGATGTCTTTTAGGTTTATAAACCTCGAGAATCAAACTGAGACAAGCTTAATCTGTCATTGGTTTGCATTTACATTACCACAAATGTGGTATCAAAGCAAAATGTATTATTAACATGATAAATTACATTTGAGTCTGCTCATGGAGAGGATAAAAATCTTAGTGTTTATTTTTATATCAGGCCATGCTGCCAATCCCAGGAAGTTACTCAGCCTTGTTTTTATTGCCATGGGATGAATTGATCTTGTTCATTACTAATAAATGACCTGAAGTCTTTTCTAAAATCATGACTGGTCTGTGTGCTCCAAGGTCTGCTCTGTCCAATGGAAAAGGGAAATACTACAGAAGAATACCTGATGGTATTGTCCTGCAACCTCACCACAATCTGCACCAGGTAACCTGCACACAAACACACACACACACACACACACACACACACACACATGGACACTAACCTGTTTCCTCTACACACTTCTCCCTGCATCTTCACGTTTAACAGCTGAAGGCTGCAATGTCCACACTGTACTGTCCAAACCACATTCTGTAAATGGGTGCTTATGGATTCACAGGCTCTGTGGTTATTAAAACAGTTAAAATATAGAACTTAATTATAAAAGACAAAACTATAAAGAAGTTGTGGCTTGATCAGTCAAATTCCTGTTAATGCCTGTCCCACCAGGGGGCTTCAGCTGCTCCATCACTTTATTACTACTGTGTGTGTGTGTCTGTGTGATTGTGTTGTACAGACTTCTCGGCTGGGTTCTGACGATACTTACCTGCTGCCAGACCTTCTGCAGAAAACCTCCCACTGCAGTCCTAACCATAATACACTGTGCCAACAGCAGCAAACCCGTGAACTCAGCTACTCGCAGTCGCCCACAGCCCCTCGATGCCCCACACATCAGGAACTAAATTCAAATACGGTAAACAGAATGTACAGACAGACACAAGGAGCCAGACTCACACATACTCAAACACACACACACACACACACACACACACACACACGTGCACATAAACATGTCCATGCATAATATTGATTTTCAAGCTATTTATTTCATGTTGTAGTTCTCCTAGTTAATATTAAGTCCAGAGTACTTCAGAGTCTGTCTTCAGAAATTATGCATTTAATCAATACATCCCCTGCAAAAAGTTCATGGTTGAAAATGATTGATTCTGGTCATTGACAGATGAAAAAAGAAAAAGAAATGTGCCAGTGAATTACCACTGTGAAACCACTTAGATTTTTCCACTAGAGGGAGGTAGTGGCACAGCTTTGGTGCTTTCTTATCAGTATTAATGTTTCTTGGTAGGACTACAGGTGTATCAGTCTTCATAATAACACAGATGTGCTTTCTTAGCCAGCCATGTGTTTCATATGTTCTTATACAAGAACCAGTTATTTGCAATTGTGAATATAGAATAGGAAGTGAATATAGAAGAAGAATCTGAAAGTGTTGATCTTTGAAGTTTACATAGTTGTAGTCACTGGAATAAATGTCTTTACTGTTGTTCTATTCATCAGGCTGTCAGCAGTCCTACTGGTAAAAACACCTCCTCAACTTCCTCCTTCCTGTCCTTCATCGATCCAAGATTGATCCCTATATCATCACCGCCACAGAGCCCCAGTGAGTACATTTTTTATAATCAATATTTTCTAAACAAGAACAGACACAAGTCAAGGCCCAGAACCCAACCTGATCTCATACACAGACACACATGAGGGGAGAGATACAAATTACAGAGAAAAGTTTGTGTTGTGTCCAGGACACAAAAAAAAGAAAAAGTATTAACGTGCATATCATCCACTTGCAATTTTTAAATCCAGAAATTACAGAAATATGAAGCAACAAAAAGAAAAATAATTATATAAAGAAAATACCAACAGTTATTTAGTAAACTCCCATTTGCGTTGGCATTTTGATTTATTTTGTCGCAGTTTCTCAATGTGTGTTACAGAGACAAGTTCATGCAGCAAGTTCCTAGAGTTGGTGTAGTTGATCTCTTCCAGAATTTGGGTTTATGTTTTTTTGCCAGTAACAGGCCTATCAGGAGGACTAATGGTTAATGATAAATGAAATAATTCTCAGAACATCCAAATATAGCCAAGTCTCTGTCAGGAAAGACCATCTGGTGATAGACCTCAGAAAAGAATGAAACACTTGTTGACCAAAATCCATAAAGTAAAGGACAGCTCTAATAAAAAAAGATGTAACAGTGTGTCATCAATAGATTTTATCATCATGTTATCTTATCAAAAATAATACCTGGATTATTTTCTGGATGTTTTTTTACATGAGGTCATCATCATGTTTTTGTGAACTCTCTGCTCTCATGTAGCTGGTGTTAAGGGTGAGCCAATCAAGAGAGAGAACCACAGGAAGGGCTCTGTGGTGAATGTGAACCCGACCAACATTCGACCACAGAGCGACACTCCAGAGATCCGCAAGTACAAGAAGAAGTTCAACACAGAGGTTCTCTGTGCAGGACTATGGGGTTCGTAGTTTAATATCGCTTGTTTTTGTTACTTTGAAATATGTATCTGATCCAGTGATGTGTCACACCTGAAGCCTGGTATTTGTGGTGCATCAATATCTGATATTCAGATTTACTAGTGTCACACAGAGAGATAGATGCATGGCCCAGCATTTTGCTTGTGAGTGTAAGGTTTGTCTCCATTCTGCTGCATAGGTGTGAATCTGTTGGTGGGGACCGAGAATGGTCTGTGGCTGTTGGACAGAAGTGGTCAAGGGAAAGTCTACTCTCTAATCAGCAGGCGAAGATTTCAGCAGATGGATGTGCTGGAAGGACTCAATGTGCTCATCACTATATCAGGTAAATGTTACCTGAGAGCATTTGTTTTACCCTATAGATTGAAGCAGAGAGAAACAAAGAAGCCACTGTCATATCCCAAAATATGTGACGTAGATTGTCATAATAACTATAGTCACAGATCTTGCTAATGCTAATATTTGAAGAATCAGGTATGCCATCAGCACTTGATGATTTTCCATCCCAAAGAAAATTGAGAAATTTATTTAAGTAAAATCAAGAAGTCCCAAATTTGCCTCCACTGTCTTGAATTCCCCTCTATCACAACCCTCAAGGCTGGACAAAGTAGGGGAGACCACACATGAGTTTAAACTAAACATATGTTTATTTATAGAGTAAATAAAGTAATAGAGTAAATGTAGAAATTTTAAGTTTTTTAAATAAATGTGTTTTTTTTCAGTTGAATTGGCACAAAGACCTCTGTCTATGTTAACATGATAACTGCCCTAGGTAAAAAGAACAAGCTCCGTCTGTACTACCTGTCCTGGTTAAGGAATAAAATCCTCCATAATGACCCAGAGGTGGAAAAGAGACTGGGTTGGACCTCAGTAGGTGACCTGGAGGGCTGTGTACACTATAAAGTGGGTAAGTACACACTACTAAGTTCTTATTTAAGAGCACTATGGATTATATTATCACGGCTGTCATTTCCCTCTGACATTAAGCTCAGGGGGGGGAATTACAGACTTGTAAAGGTGTCTCTGTTTTTTAGTGCGTTACGAGAAGATAAAGTTCCTAGTGATTGCTTTGAAGAATGCTGTGGAAGTGTACGCCTGGGCCCCAAAGCCCTACCACAAATTCATGGCCTTCAAGGTTGGTAACATTTAGTGGTGTGTGTATGTGTCTGGTATCAGTGTGAAAGAATTGTATTGACATTATTTACACCACATATGAATACTGTAGATTATACAATGTTTTTTAGCCGCACTATCAACAGGATTCTACAGATTGCAGTGCAGATTGGCCTTGATTGGCCATGTTTGTGAGCAGTGAAACATTTCAAGTAAAACTGGGTGAATAGTAATAAATTTGGACAAATAAATAGTCAAAAATGTACTTGGGTAAAAATAAAAGTTCCAAATTATTGTTTCTACTTGAGTAAAAGTATGTAAGTAATTGCTTTTAAATATATTTAGAGTAAGGCTGAGTCTCTGCGGTGGGTTCATCCAAATCCATTTCCGATGATTCTTCTTCTCAAGTGAGGGGTGACGGGATGTAAAAAGACCTGCCTGCTCTGATTGGATCAGTGAAACAATTACCCTCTCGTTACTGATTACTTAAAAGTATAAAATGAAAAATATCTAAATATACATAAACAATGTGAACATGTGACACAATGCGTCTTAAAAACGTAGTAGAGTAGAACGTACAGATATTTGCTGATATATGTGGTGCTTCTCTTTACATCTAGTACAAATCACTGATAGACGTAGACCAAAATATCTAATCTAATAGGGTCACTTCCACAACATTTGCACATGCACACAGACATGACACATCCAGGCTGTAGGAGATTATACACACAGAGTCTCAGAAGAGCAGTGTCCCATTTCTTTGTGTCCTTCGTGGCCTGAGCTACTTTTTCCACACTTCATAGTTTAACCCTCTCTCTTCAGAAAAAGTCAAAAATACACATGAAGCTCTCGTTCGGAGTTAATAGCACGACTATTTGAGGATGTCCATCTTTATGAAACTGCTCTTCAAACTGTCAAAGTCATTGCTGATTAATTATTAAGGAAGTGGTTCTGGTGATGTCACATTTTATTTTGAGAATTCATCAGTAAAGATAATGGTTGAAGTCTTACAAGGTTTTCACACTGTCCTTATTCTAACTCATCACATTCTAAATAGTGTGTCTGTGTACTTGTTTACTCAGTCTTTCAGGTCTCTGCCTCAAAAACCACTGTCTGTTGACCTGACAGTGGAGGCAGGTCAAAGATTAAAGGTCATCTACGGTTCCTTGTCCGGGTTCCACGCCATCGATGTTGACTCTGGAACACCGTACGACCTCTACCTGCCTACTCATGTAAGAGTCTCCGTTTTATTTACATATACATAATATATATATATATATGTGTGTATGTTTTTTATACATATACTGTATATATACTTTGAACACAGAGGCCTAGTTAAAATAATATATCAAGAACACATTGACGGATGTGATGGAAATTCATCTTGAGATTTGAAATAATGAAATTCTCTGACCGGAGTTGCCTTTGAGTCTTTTTAATAGTGGTGCTCAAAATGGAACTGGCCGCAAGTTCACAAAAGCCAGAACTTATACCAAGAGGCTTTTCATAAGACATAATATGAAAAAAAGACATGAAAGACATGAGATCATCGTCTGTGTCTGTCCGTCCGCTGTACTAGTTGGAAGAAAACATCACCAAATAAGGGCATACACCCTGTTTATCAAGGTCACAGCAGAGAGACACCTAGTCAGGGGATTTCCACTACCTTAGACACTGGTCAGTACAATTTTCCACTACACGGATTCCCTCAGATTTGGCAAACCTGTTTGCTTGGACTGATGGATGGTCAAAGGTCAAGGTCGCTGTGATTTGTTTCTTCAACTGGATATTACAAGATTGCTTTCAGGCAAAACAAATTCAAATTTGGTTCAAACATTCACAAATAAACTGCTTTCAGACATGAACTGAACTCTGGAGATTCTCCAAACTCCTACTGGCAATGGGAAAGTTTAAAAAAATACCCAGTAATCATTGGTGTAAAAGACGTAATATATATCAAGAATGATCTGGTTAGAATTTGGTGGGTAAAGGTCAAGGTGACCTCACGACACACATGTTGTATGAGTCTGGACAGACATGATTATAAAATATGAGCGGTAATTGTAGTTCAAAAAATGCAACACAAATAGGATTTTCAATGAAAAGAGAAAGAGAAAAAAACTTAACAAAGCATGATAATATCTGTGATATCTACATTTTTCATCATTTTACCAAGATAGAAAATGGGAGGCGTTGCAGAAGGAATTAACTGAGTTTACTGAGTAAGTAGTCAAAATATGTTATGAAGGTTACAATGTTGATTAAGAATGAACCTGAAGGAAGTTGGCAAGGCAAGATTATTTGTATAGCACATTTCAACAAGTCAATTCAATGGGCTTTACATGAAATATAACAGGTATAAAAGCAACATAAGACAATACGAAAATACTTTTTTTAAATAATAAACATAGAGAATGAAGCAGAACTCTCTTAGTAGAAAACAATATAGGCAGTGTACAGGATCTTTTTAATACTGAACTTTTCAATATTTTTTAGCAAAGAGATCTCTGATGAATCTGATATAGATATTATTATATCATATATTATTATATATATATATTATAGTTATTCTCCCTGAAGCTAGAGTTCTTTATCTTACCTGACTTTGATTTTGCCCCACATTTTTCTTATATCCACCAGCTGTTAACTTTCTATTCTACAGCTCACCTCACCCCCTCAGTCCCTCAGGATGCTCTTCTCCACCTCCTCCTCCCACTCTTAGTCTACAGATGTCACTCACTTCTCTCTTTATTTCTCACTGTTTTTCCTCCAGCCACCCCCTCCACTTGTCTATAGCTGTTTTCTCTTCCTTTTGCATCCATCTCCTCGTTTTCCTCCGCCCACTCTATGTTGCATCGTTCATTTGTTCAATTTCTCTCTCTCTCTCTCTCTCTCTCTCTCTCTCTCTCTCTCTCTCTCTCTCTCTCTCTCTCTCTCTCTCTCTCGCCAGTCTGTGGGCAGGTAGAACTGATAACAGAAAATATTGTGACATATTGTGAATGTTGTATGTTACATGTTTGTATTCTTAACTTAAATATCTCCTACATTTGTTCATATGGTGAGTTTGTACTAATATGCAGCATCAAACAGCATCAAAAACTAAAAGATGAATTTTGGGAGTTCAGAGATTGAAGTCCAGATTTCAGAGATCTAAAGCAGTGGGTCGCATATGTGTTTCCATTGACCACATGTGATCAGATTTCACTTCATGGCTCTATATGCAAATAAACATCACTGCAGTTTGCAATAGACTTCTGATCACTCCTGAACTCAGAGCTGTCCACAGGAAATATCCCTCGTGTTGTCATAGTGATGCATCAGGTTACCTCAGTTCAAACAAACAGCATGCATCACACTGTAAATGTGTAGTTTAAAATGCATAGATATTCACAAGGCAGGGGAGCTTAGAGACACTGTCAGATAATATGAAATGTAGGATCCAGCAATGTGTGGCTTGACCCGTATGAGGGTCCAGAGCAGAGACAGATAGTAAGTTCCAGTGGACTAAAAAGTACAACTGCCAAACTTCAATCTTTTATCATATTGATATTTCCTTTTCTAGTTTATCCTCGTGAGCACCCAATCTCTATTGCAATGTATGTCTTTGCTACATGCCTAACAATAAAAGCATTCAGTGGCTAAATATATAACGTACTATCATTGTTGGTCATATTTTTTTAATGTATCTACAAGATGAAATTATAATGGCTCATTGGAGTCTGTAAACTTTTGCTATTTCCATGTCCAATAAGGTTCTTTAAATGCAGAAAATAATTTCCCACTGCTGGTACAATTAAAGAAGCAGGTGTTTTTTTTCCTTCTCCTCAGCTGTATGTGGGCACTTAAAGTTCACTGTTGCTTCTGATGAGTCATATTCACATTCACATTCAAACAGATCCTGTTATTTCTGTCTTTAGCTCAAATAGATACACTTCACATTTTTAGTTTTCTAAGATGAAGTCTACAACAAGTATTTCTATCTTATATTCATTATTTATTTGTTTTGTTGGTTCATATACCAGAATATGTTAAATACTCTGTGCCCATATAGTGATTGTGTGGATGAAGAAATGTTGTGTGAAACATTTGGTCAAACATTTTGTGAAATACTTCTCAGTTCAGGGAAGAGCAAGAGCAGGTCAGACTCACACTGCTCTCACACACACACACAAGCGAGCATAACCCTAACTTTCTGTTAGCAAGTTGAAGATGGAGCAAGAAAGATGTATGACGAGAAAAATAAGCTAAAAATACACCCCTCCTGTCCCACTCTGTGTGTGTGTGTGTGTGTGTGTGTGTGTGTGTTCTTTGCATCACTCTGGTATATTAAGCAAGTCTGCAGACAGCTACCTACTACACTGGTGCCTTATACTGCTGCTGCCGCCGCCGCGCTGCGATATCTTTTCACCTCTCAAGCCTGGCTCATTCTCTTTTTTTCCTTTTCTCTCTTACACACACACACACTCAGCTACAGTGTACTTATAAACCCACTCACCTATTCTTCAACATGCTCATAGTTCACTTTCTTTGAGGACTCTTACGGACACTTTACACTCCCAGGATTTCTCTGTAGCTGCACATCATCTGTACTCTGATACGCACTCATTCACACACACACACACACACCTTCTCTTCCCACATCGCTCATCTTCCCACACACACACACACACACGCACACACACACAAAAACACACACCCCCACTTGCATCAACAGTAAAACACATTCACACAACACTGTGTCATTGTCAAAAGCAATTCACAAACACAAGCATAACCCACATTTCACACATGCAAATGCACCACTCACCCACTTGAAGAAGCACATACACACACACATGCACACAAGCATCGTTCATTGTTGCCTGCAAACTATGTCACAATGCTGATTCCAAGGCAGAGGATTAAGATTGCGTTGCGCCTGTGGATGCCTGTTCTGATGCTCAGGATCGTGGTGGCTCACACTCTGGTAATGTAGGAAACATGTTCACGTTGACCTGCTTATTACAAAGCACTGAATTCTGCTTAACCCTTTTTTTTTTTTTTTCTGGTGGATTCGTTGTTGGATTTGAACAGGGATTCCCTGTTTTGGTTAAGATGTGAGCTGCTGCAGAGTTTATTCCTGGGTAGTTTTATTTTTGACAGATGCTGACATATTGTTTTTAGACTGTTCTTCTCAGAAGTAGATTTCTCAACTAGTTTTTTGCTGATGAACAATTTTCTTCCTTTTTTTTCTTCAGAATTATTTTTGGCTTGCTTTCCTATAAAACACATTCACTACGTCTGACATGCATGTTTCTGAATTAGTGCAATACGTTTTACTGATTGACTTGATGCATGTTTCTAAATTGGAAGAGATGTTTTTCTGAACTGTTAAAGAAATGTCTGAAATGGTCAGATAAATGTCTTGGGTTGTTGGTTAGACAAACCTCTGGTTGGGTAAGTTTCTGAACTAATGACATTTTCTTTAACGGTCAGATAAACATTCCGGAACATTTAGAGAAGTGTTTCTTTTCTGGATAGAGAAATGTTAACACATATTTTTAGTTTCATGTAGATAGTGGTTGTGGCTAAAATCTAAAAAGATAAGGGATCATTCAAAAGAACTGATCCACAAAATCCACCTCTCCTCCTTTAAATCAAATTTAATTTTGTATTTTTATAGTCTTTTACTGTTAACTTTCTTAATTCTGGTCGTTTTTAATGGGTTTGCCATAAGAATGAAAACAAGAACAAGAGAACCTAAAGACATTGTCAGTTAACATCTGAACAAAAACACTGCCAACTTTGAGACACTTTTTATCTCTGAGATGTGCCTTTATGTTTTATGTACAAAGAAGTGTCCGAACATTGAAACACACTGAAGTATTTGAATTTGCAGTACAGTCTTCGGTTGGTGAGTTGGTTGTTGAGTTTTGAATGGATTGTGTTTGGTTCACAGATCCAGGGCTCCATCCGTCCCCACGCCATCATTATTTTGCCAAACAGCGCTGGAACGGAGGTTCTGGTTTGCTACGAAGACGAGGGCGTCTACATTGACACCTACGGCCGCATCACCAAGGATACAGTGCTGCAGTGGGGGGAGATGCCTGCATCAGTCGGTACGTTTCATTCACACACACACAAACGTAGAGCTGTGCAATATGAGCAAAATCTATTTTCCTAATAGGGATCACATTAACATTCAGCCAGCCTCACAAATGGACACAAGGAGTGTGAATATTGTCTTGCAGGCATGAAATGACAACACATACAAGTATACACAGTGTTTGTGTTCCAAACTAAGATAATAAATCATTCAAACAGCTAGAGTTTATAATGACTTGCTGTTTGATGCACGGATTCTAGACCAGGAGGTGTCCTGAGCACTGAGGACTTACCCTGAACCAGATTCTATAAAGACAGATCTGGGACAGGCTGAACTAAAAATAAAATGGTAGGGATTCTCAATGTGAGTGTGTTGGCTTCAGTAGATGGGTCATTATTCTCACAAGGACAGTCTGTATGGAATATATTTACACACACTTCACAGGTCATTGCCTTACATTGATTTCCTGGAGACTTACAGCACCCTAACCTTAACCATAGTTACTACTTACCTAACCCTAGTTATAATAATATAACCTTTTCCTTAAACAGGTCTTCACCCTAAATGTAATGAGTTACATTATAATGACTTGCTTTTGGTCCCCATAAGGTGAATTTATAAACATATTTAGGTCCCGACGTCATGAATAATACCATGACCACACATACAGATCTCCTTTTTTTATATTTTATTCTATATTTATTCAACTTATCAGGAAATACAATAGACATTAAAGATTTGTTTTAATATTTTAACCCCCTATCCACCCCTTGTCCCACATAAGATGGGGGGGGGAATAATAATCATTTCAATTAAATAAACAAATAAATAAATAAAATGTAGGAGGCAACAGGGCTTTTCTTTTTCACATAAACAGAAGAGCATGAGCATGAGTGTCCTGTAAATGAAATAGCTATTGACATGTGTTGGTGGAGTGTACATGATCTGTGATTGTTTTGTTTGTCCTGCATGTGATGAATTATCAGGCCCTGTTCCACGGGCCAAAGTAAAAACAGTACTTTGTTTTTCTCCTTACTTTTGATGACCACTCCAAAATAGCTATTTCAGCATATAGTGCCATTATTATTTCTGAGGCCTCAGCAATTTTAACACACACACACACACACACACAAACACACATACATGTCCTACCTGAACTCTACCCATCTCTCTCCCTTTCTCTCTCTTTCTCTCTGTCTCTCTCTCTCCAGCCTACCTGCAGTCTAACCAGGTGATGGGTTGGGGAGAAAAGGCCATTGAACTGAGGTCTGCCAACACAGGAAACCTGGAGGGAGTCTTCATGCACAAAAAGGCTCAGAAACTCAAGTTTCTTTGTGAGAGGAATGACAAGGTAGGAGTTACAAACACATCTATTCATTTATTATCTAAATGTAAACCTTCACATTTTATCAAGTAATAAAAGCCCCATGTTCAGTCAACAGTGTTGTAAAGAGTACAGTTCTGTGGTCACAGATTTCAAGCAAAGGTCATGTTAAATCTAGTTGTTCGTAGATGTTTAGATGGATATAGTATGTTGTTTAAAATGTATAAATATGGTATTATACTAAATGAGTTTCCATTATCTTATACTTAATAAAAATTAAGAAGCACAAGTATCAGTAATTCTTGAAGAAATAGTAGCTGGGTTCAAAGTGGTCTTGAATCAAGTTTTTTCACTGGATTTCTCTCAGAACTGTCAGCCACACACAGCCACGCTGTCCTTAGCAGATGCACTTGTTGGTTTTCACATTAAAAAAAGTAAAACATGCTGACAGCTGAACAATCTTCATGAGAAAACTCAATCTGCTGAGATATGGCTGAAAGTCCCCTGAGAAATCTAGTATCTGGACATAGAGGAGGAATTTTCTGTTGTTATATATTTGTTGTCAACCATATTACTCATCTATTTTTAACAATATAACCTAAGTAACACCTGCTGCGCACTACAGGATTTTCAAATCTTAACTGGTTTTAAAAATGTGGGCGACCAAAGAGATAACGACAGATGTGTTCGAGTTTTAATCTTTTAATCATGAGAACACACACTAGATGATCCAGTCGAGACGCAGGACCTCACACTTGGCTGTTTAAACAAACCTTTTTCTGAGCAGTGATTTCAGAGACCTGAGAGGGCTAAATCAGACCAAGAAATCGGGCAGATTATCCTCTACTGTGCAGCAGCAATGACCCACAACCATAGTAACATTTGTGGACATTCAATGTTGTTCCTAAACCTGAGTCTCTCTTGCTGCAGGTGTTCTTCGCCTCAGTGCAGTCGGGAGGCAGCAGTCAGATTTACTTCATGACTCTTGGACAGAACTCTCTGTTCAGCTGGTAATGACTGGACCTGTGAACTCTGGGATCAACTGGTGATGTCTGCCTATTTTATTCTGTGATCGCCTGGTGATGCCTTTTTATATTTGTGCAGACTCGTGTTGACCTCCATGGGCAGAAGACAAGGATCAACTAAATTCTCCGGGAGAATCACTTATGTCTAGTTTCCATATATGGATCCACAGTTGAGTTGACCATGATGCCAGCGGCAGAACAAAATGCTTGAATCCATCGCCCCATCATTTGATCATTTTGATTATGTGGCGAGTTCTCATGAACACCAGATCACTGGTCAACATCTGGCCTCAAGATTCCTCTACACATCTGTCAGACACCACAGGAGTCTATTCAGTTTGTAGTTCACTTTTCTGAAGGGCTCCATTGTAACGGTAACTTTGGTATTTTGATCTGTTATTCACTTACATCCATTTGCCTGGCTGTGGCGTGTGACTAGATCATCTGCTTCACTCGCATGCAAGCAGCCACTGTGCGAAAAGGAGTGAAAGCGACAAAAGAAGCTGTTACTCAACCTCGTTCCCTCTAAGGACATGATCTGGGCATTTGGGGCCAGATGTTGGGGCCAAAATGTGGACTGAGTTGGACGGTAACCTTATGTCATCCCACATTTTGTTGCTGTTGCTTGAAAGAATAGTTTTTTTTCTGACAGTTACTCTGGGTGACAGTGAGTCAGCATGACCATTACCATTATAGACCCAATCAGTTATATTTAGCTGTATCCTTAGCTGTAATTATACTGTCCATGCAAACCTTATAGTGAGGACAAAAGTCAGGATTAAGATGCACAATATCCTTGCACCATAGTTCTCTTTGACTATTAACGGCCCATTCTATTCCTAATTAATGAGATTCAAATTCTTTCTCTGCTGAGCCTGAAATCAGTTGCTAATTTATCCAATAAATGTTCTTACGCAAACCGCTTTGGATCAGTCCTTTCTGAGCGTTCACTCTATTTCAGATCTGCACTATTTTACTTTAGTCTTATTATGATTTAATTAAGGACCTGGAGAGCCTTTAACTTTACTGTAGGAGCCATAATTCAGATGTACAGCATACATAGTAAAGACATAAATCAACTCCACTCAAAAAGGCAGTGAATGCTTTTTTTTGTTTTCTTGCATCTATTGTGTAAATACTCCTGTAACAAGCACTGTTTTCTAAATATTGTATAATTGACAGGACATCTTTATGTAAAGTATGTGTACAGAAGTACAGGCTAATGAATGTGAGATTCTATCCCAAAGCAGAGTTTAGAGTGTTGTTTCCATGATCCTAGAACACTTGTGAACATGGACATGAGCTACTGACAGTGAACCTGAAGGCTCATATCCATGTGTTTAAGAACAAACAAAGTATCATGTGAATTCTGTTTTGTGGTTGATTTTCTCCTAACATGTATAAGTCAGGCTCTTTGCACAATGGCCTCTCTGTACATGTTTTCTGTAATATATCATACTTTTATTTTTCAAAGTGGGAAACATTTCAAGTCATTCTCTAGTCCAGTCAATGTATAAGAGATCACTGTGAGCCGTTGGCTTTAGATCTGTTTCTTCACCACCCAACATGGGATGCACACATATTTTTAATGGGTCACTTTGAGAAAAATATATTTTTTGTTGACCCTTGGTCTGAAGAGATGCAATTAGCTCTGCTGAAAAAGTGAAAAGCCCCATTTTATAATATTTAGTCCGTTTTTCTTTTTTTCTTTTATTTACACAATGAGCTTAAAAGCAAGAACCCAAAGATCAAAGGCTTTGATTTATTGGTTTCCCTTGATAATTAATAAAAAGCGATCTGACAAAAAATAATCTATATCTGCAAAACATACAGGGTTTGGGGTGTAGTATTTAACAATGTTCAAAAGACTCCAACCAACATATCAGCCTACAAAATCCCCTGGACTGGTGTGTCTTGTTAATTCTTACAAATATGCAAGTTGTTGTTGCTAGCATTCTTACATTTAATAGCCTACATTTATGTTTAAGACAGTATTAGATTTGGTGAAAGTGAAGTTATTGGGTTTTACCTTTAAATGTGAATTTCCAATTTGTTCATTTCAGATTCATAATCACTTTAACAGTCTTTTTATTCCTTCGTCCAATTTAGCTTAAACAGCTAGTTATACATTCCTCTCTATATTGTAATTACTCCTGAGTTTTGTGACTGTCAGACATTGTGCCAAATGTGTTATATCCAGTGATACATTGAGTTTTTATTGATGTCATATTACAGCAGCTGGTTCTGTGAGAGTAATTTAAACTGGAATACGAACTTTCTGATATTGCTCAGTTGCTACCAAAACACAGGACCAGATATCTAGTTCACAGGAATTTAAATGTATGCTGACAGATGCAGAATACTAGCTAACATGGGCTAATATTTTCGAACTATTTGAGCTACCTAGTGTAATGCAGAGTTTCTAGTTAGCATGTGGCTAAGATAGCAACTCTTGGTAAGTAAGCTAACATTTGCTTAGCTGTGTACAGTTTCAACACAATATTGGTCCAAAATGGTGGAGATCATTTCAAACTCCTTTTACATACGATGCAATCCATGTATTGTATAATAAACTCTTAGCAATTCAAATTCATTTCTATATCAAGCAAGTCACAAGGGTTCACTTTTTTATTTTTAAATCTTGACCAATTCGTTCATGTTACACAATACATTCGAATGATCTGTTCGGCAGAAGAAATGTAACATTAGCATCAGGCTGCTACTTTGTGTTAGATTACGTAAGAACTGGTTAATTGCTGGGATCCTGAGCAAGACCCTGGCAATTCGAGTCTACATAGGACAAAAAAGACTAGACCAAATTATTCTTAAACTACAACAGTGATTCCACCAACTGTCCAATGTACAGTAAAGCCTGTATTTGCTTCTCCTATATATGCATACGTATACATGTACGTACATACACGTAGTAATCAAAAGCTACTTTTTTCATTCATTCGATTATACATCCAATTGATACATTTTTTCAATGTTCATTTAAATTTGGATTTAAGTATTTTTAAAGCAATAATGTATTTGTATGAATACCAATTAAATCATTGTATGCAATTTTATTACAGTGATAGATTTGATAATGATTTGGACTAAAAACTATTATTAAATTTAGTCTTGAGGTTTGGGGTTGTGTTATGTTGATATTTAAGGAAAAGAAGTTAATTTTATTATCATTATTGTGAAACATTTTCAACAATCAGTTTCTTTTAATCTGTATCTTTCTTCCACCTGCTCCAAGAAACAGCACAGAAATCAGCTCATATTCAAACTTAAATCAGTGTCGTGCCTAAAGATGTGTGTTGATCTGAATTAATCCAGCGAGGAATTTTAGATACGGACTTCTTCTTCCTCTGCTTCACTTTGTCGTCTGCTGAACATTTGACTATAGCTCTGTCACTAATGAGAGAGAACGAGATCAGTGCACTTCCTCCCACACCTTCCACTGTTTCGGGCTCGCTGTGACTCACTTCTCCAACTCTTCTTCTCTCATTTTGTCAACACATCTCTTCTATCTGCTGCGTCTTGTTCCCTCAGCTCTCTCCTCAGCCTGCAATGTCTCGCTCTCTAGTGTCTATCACCATTCTCCAGATCAGTTTGTTCCTCATGTCTCATTCCAGATTGTCTCTGTTTCTCTTGTGTCATATCTCTCCCTTCACCCCCAGCCCACCTTCAGCCTATTGAGGAAGTTTTTGATAGTGTGACCTGAATTGAGTACTTTTATTTTTCTGTTAAATCATCTGAATTAAGACATTATGTATGAGGCATATGAGACTGATGTTAGATGTATATTGTGTCACATTTCTTAACTACTACATACATCACATTACATTTACACCACAACACTGTCCCTCTATGTTCCATCTAACATATACCAGTCGTATGAAGAAAACCATAGATCTGGCCCAATCTGTCCTTTTGCTGTTTGTTGGAGTGGGCTGAAACATGATGCAGAAAAATGAATGAATATGCATTAAGTTTGCCATGTTCCCTTACAGCAAGGCTATTTAACTTGTGGCAGGTGAACAACAATGCTAAATGCTAAAACTTAACATAAACACAGGTAGAAAGGATTCATAAGGTTAGTGACTTAGTAATGTCACATGCTTGCCAATATCTTAGGTTTGCTAACAATTGCCACTGCAAGCTACCATGGACATACCAGACAGAGTCAGGCTCTAGAGGGTATTGGACTGATCACGGGTGCATTCTTTTAAGATAACTTTATTTTGTTTCTTCTTTCAAAAGTTATGTAGTTCTGTTTAAAGTGCTGCAACTGTTATTCTCCAGCCTGTGTACGAACAAGATGAGCAATGCAGGTCAAAAGGAAGTGTTTGTGTGGGAGGGTGTGACGAAGACTGTGAGCAGGTGTTTGCTAAAGCAGAATTGAGTCTGTGAGGGAAGGAAGTGTTAAGAAGAGTTAGAGGAGGACGCTGGTGGCTTGAGTGAGGTGTCGCCTAACAGAAGGAACTCAGACGTTGCTTAAAAACACAAATCCACAATTGAAAAAAGGAATTTACTGCCATCCTCTAAGCACAAAGTAAATTCAAGAAAACGTTGGAAAACTCTTGTTGAAAGTCAAACTATTTACTGAACTGATAGAGCCAGAGATGGAGCACCACACTGCACATGTGGATTGACAATTTATAGATGATGATGGCTTTGATGAAGAGAGGGAAGAAGAAGAAGAGGTGAGGAAGTTAAAGGGGGCCACAGTGATTGTGATGAATTACTTATCTATTGGTCGGATGAATCCTGCTGCTTGATAACAACAAATGTTGAAACCCAGTAGGCTGATAGCAATTTCCTAGAACTGTCTGTTTACGGGGGATATTTTCCAGAAGTTGAGATTTAGCCAATAATTTACAACTACTGTCATTATTTTGAAGTTATTTTTCAGTGGAGCATTACAGGACAATTGTGTTGAAAATTCACAGAAATTGAGATTACAAAAAATGTTTCCAGAATATATATTTCTTTTTGATTCCATGCCCTCTTGTGTTGTAAGGATGATTGTTACTTTTTTGCACTGGACCTACAGTATGTTTGATTGACTGACATTGACTGTACCCCTGTTACCTTGAGATGAACACACACCTGTGTTTCCATGTAAAGATGCAAAAGACATTGAGACAGCAATAAAAACATTGAATTGAGTCAAATGCTGCTTATGTTTTGGAGTTGTCTGTCCATCTGTCCCATTTTTAAAATCTGATATCTCAAGAACGCCTTGAGGAAATTTCTTCAAATTTGGTAGAAATGTTCACTTGGACTTGCAGGTGAGCTGATCAAAATTAGTTGGTCACAGGTCAAAGATCGAGGTCGCTACATTTTGGGTCTCGTAAGTGCAACATTTCAGGAACACCTTAAGGGGATTTCTTCTTAGACTTGGTCAAAGGTCAGAGTTACTTGGTCTCGCAAAACATGGTTTGACCTTTTGGCTTTTTGTACATGGTATCCAAAGTCTACCTTAAGAAAATTTCTTCAAATGTTGACCAGTTGTCGCTTGGACTCAAAGATGAACTGAATATATTTCAGTTGTAAAAGTTCACATAGATCTCATACGAGTAAGTCCACAAAAATGTATTCGGATTGAAACTGCACTGGTTGGCAGAGGCGTACAACCGCAGGGCGGTGATTCTTGTTTCTGTTGACCACACTGTCATCGAAACAAAAGATCTTGCACATACCACTTGGTAAAACACAATCAGCAGGGGCATTTGCTGTTTTGATTTCCTTACGGTGACCTGATCAACTGATGCTTTTGTCTTTCAAAGTCAAAACATCTATTCAAGGCAACTGCAAAGCCGCCCATTATCACTCTGCCCAACAGTCAAGGGGACAGTGCCTCGTGACAACACCACCCACATCTGAAGGCTCAATACAGCATGCCATAGATCCTTCCTGATGGTTTCAATCCACTTCGGATGGTTGACCCTCTGTCAGAAATGTTCTGATCCCCTCTGGACAGCGGTCAGAAAGTTGGGGGGACTTGTGAGACAGATTTGTCAAAGAATGGTTAAAATTTACAAGCCAAGATCCTGATGTGTCGTCGCTGTGATGGCTCAAGTTCAAACATCCTGGATCCTACAATTCCCACAATGCAAGTTTATAGAATGTTTCATTAGCCCCAAGATACCTCCAGGATTATGCATTCACATGCTCCTTGGAAGGTCCCATTTCCTAAGTTGTTAAGTCATTGTTCTGACTCTGATGGGTTTTGAAGTCGGAATGTGGAAAAACACTGTAAACAAAATGTGTCTATCGATGTGTTTAAAGTGGTTAGATTCTATCATGACACATTTTTATGATATTTGCATAATAACTAAAGAGCAATGAAAAAGGATCAGGTGTGACTGATATATAAATTATTTAAAACATACACATGGTAATCATAAGAACGTATTTGCTGAAAAGTCTGGTGTCTGGAAAAGCATAATATTTGACAAGTTCAAATTAGAAGCTACTGTTCTCTTAAACCAAAAATTCAAGTGATTGTTATGACTTGAGGTGGCGTTCATGTGACTTTTCCCATTCAAGAACACATTTTTATGATTTATTCTGACACCATATGAATGCACTTCTGTTTGACTGGATTAGTAGAAAATATTCAGTGATTTTTATGACAGAGCTTGATGGCCCGCTGCCTTGACTTCAATCAAGTTCTTTGATTATGATACAAATAAAGCAAGTTAAACATCGCATTGACTGATTTTGTTTGTGAAAATTATGCATATTGAAAAGTAACACTAATCTTTGTACTGAATAAATGTTGCGTTTGAAGTCAGACAAGAGTTTTGATCACCTCACTGTGGATAGAGTGTTTTTTGTTGAGGCATGATCAGAGTCGCTCAGCTGCCGTCACGGTGGACAAACGAAGCGCGGCTGCTGGTTTGCACATCTACAGATTAGAGGGCTGGAGTCCACCTCCCTTTACAAGTGCTTATTGTGACAGGTTGTGAGTATCCACTACACACCATCTTAGTAGTTCTCTGTTTTTAATGTGAGTTTTAACCTCCCCCCCCCCCCCCCCCCCCCCTCTCTCTGTCCCATTCTGTCTGTCTGGTCCAGGGGTCTCATATATCCCCTGAAGACTCACTGGCACCAATCACAGGTTTCCTGGCCACTGCCTCACTCTCTTGGATGAAGTCAGGTCATCGAGCCACCGGCCGTGTTACCTCAGCCACTTTTTCCTCTTTTGAAATGTAGTGATCTGTGTCACTTTGGATTCGACATCATCTGCAGACACCGAGCCAACGCAGGGACAGGTGAAGCCTGCCCTGCAGTGCTGCTCGTCACTGTTGACACTTTACTCCGCTCTAAATTTGCCTCTTCAGTACCCCACCACCAGCCTCAGATTCCCCCTAACCTCATTCCACTACCACAACCCCCCTGAACACGCACACACACACACATGCCCCTGCCTGTGTGTGTGTGTAAATCAGTGTGTCAGTTCAACCAGAGCAGGGATCGTCCGCCAACGAAGCCATGACTGGCAGCCACAGAGTCACACAGCAGTTTTGCTTTTAGCTTTTGGATCATTCCCGTTGGATCAGTACATTTGCCGCCGTTGTTGTTGTATGTGATCCTGCTGGGAAAAGAGCGGACAGGTAAGGAAGGGGAAGATTTGGGTTTAAAGATATCCACAGTTGGTAAGAAGCACTGTCTTAAAAGGTGTAGCCCTGCAGGCCTCTGTCACATGGCTGCACCTGCACTCGAATTTTATCAACTCAATACAATTGCACCATGAAGGAGTCAGTCGGATCCACTTCCCTCATCAGCACTTATCAAGAGTACAATGTTTATGTTAAGTGTGTAAATTCAATAGTGAAGGTTTCAAGTGTGTCAGGGCTTATAGCTCTGTGCTGCTCATGGTTTTGATTGGTAGATAATCAAATGCTGTAATTCAGTTGGTCAAGGGCCGAGATTCATGATACTCCTTGTTAATGATACTGCAGCCAGTGCTGGATGACTCGGCTGTCAGAACGGAGAAGACATCTTAGATGAGTCTGGAGTCAAATCTATCCAGCGGCATCTATCTATCTATCTATCTATCTATCTATCTATCTATCTATCTATCTATCTATCTATCTATCTATCTATCTATCTATGTCTCCATACATGTGTGCGAACTGTACAAATGTGGATTACATTTTGTGTGTGTGTGTGTTCTGTGTGTGTGTTCTGTGTGTGTGTTCTGTGTGTGTGTGTACTGTCCACATCAGAGCTGCAAACTGTTGCTGCACTGGATGAAAAATCTGTTACATCCGTTTTGTGGTTTAAAGGGTGTAAGTGAAAAAAAGTGTGTTATATCCTGCGGTGTGTGCCTGTATGACACAGTGTTCAGCCGCTGAGCTCTGTGGTTGGCGGACAGAGAGATCAGGTGACCGAGTCCGGGCTAAATCGGTCGTTCGAGCAGACAAGTTGAGGAGGTGGGAGAATTGGAGAGGCGGAGGGTTAAGAGGCTTTTGAGAATGATGCAAGTGAGAAAACAGACTTACGTCTTAGTGTACCTTAGGACTCAACTTCAGTCACATATTAAAGACGCAATCGACACTGTTAAAGTGTAACTTCACCCCCAACTCTAAGCCGAACTCCACCCTTTGCATCATTTTTAAAACAAGGCAGGGGGCAGGTGCTGGGGAGAGGGAGCTGGGGGCTGGAGAGACAGTGCCGCTGTCAGTGGCGTCATCAGGCCATAGACACAGATTTGCAAGACTTCTCTTCCACAGAGGGCTCTTCAGAAGTGGAGGACTTTTCCCCTTCAGAATCCCCTGAAGTGTTGGACAATGGTGGTGCCGAGCCCTTTTCTACAGAAGCTATATAGAAATAGAAAACTCCTCTACTGGCAATGGGAAAGGAGTTGATTGCCTTTTTTGGCCGGTTTACCCACATTTAGAAACCTGCTCATTGTGTTGTAAAAGAGGTATTAGAGAACGTGTGTTGAGGACAGCACCAAAGCTAACGCCACCAGAGTGGAGTAAAACAAGACCACAGTTTGTCTATAAACACCATTTCCTCTGCTTAATCAGAGGACATTCACTTGAAGATAAATGTCATAATGAAGAGACTTACCGAAATCTTTTTATAAATTTAATAAGAAAAGTGATATTAAAGCTACCATCAAACTAAATGTCATATCAACAATTTGAAGACACACGTGCAGAATATTTTTTAAGTGATAGTACAGACATAAATCTGAATCCCACAATGGGATCTCTGCAGTGATGACGTCACCTCCTCGTCAATCAAATAATTAACAGTTACTTGGGTTTTGTATTGAGCTTTTCTTTCAGTGAAGTTCATGTTCTACCCATAACTAGTAGTATACTCAAGTAGTACCACTGTTAAAGTAGACTATAGTCCTCTCCAGAAAACTGACATCATTTATAAATAACCAAAGAAAATGAATTGATCATTACTATGATTTGCATAATTCTGCTCTTGCTATAATAAAAAAACACTCTATGTGTGTGTGTGTGTGTGTGTGTGAATCGTTCTTGTCCTTTTGACTCTTGTTTGCTCTACACAGTTGAATGTCAATCACAGGAGAGCCCACAGCATATGTAATGATTGCTTGCCAGTAGATTTCAACACATCCAGCTCTGCTGCCAGAATGATGTCCCCAGCTCAGACCTGCTGGGGGTTCGGAGGCGTCACAGTGTTGCATGCAGGGCTGGAATTACACAGTGGGTGGTTTGTTTAAATTTAACAAGGTGGATTGTGGGTAGGTGTACAAGAAGGTCGGTGGCTTGATCCCAGGCCTTGGGGAAGATATTGAACCCCAAAACTGCTTGTCTGTGCTGAATGTGTATGAATGGTGTGATAGAAAAACATGCTGTTCTATGAATGTGTGTGTGGGGGTGAATGTGACTTGTACTCTTTGGTACTTTGAGTGGTGGTGTCTAAAACACCAACCAGTATTCTTGATTGACAAACCACAGAGTGTGTGTAACAGGTTAAAATACTCAACTGCTCTAGCGATTGAGTGATTTCAGTTTTTGTAACTTTGTAACTAACTATATGGAAATGACCATTAGACCATTAGACAGTGAGAAATATTGATAAATAATGTGTGCAATATACAAACAACAGCACAGGGATGCTCCCACTTCAGAACTAGGTCTGAAATGAGTCCAGTTAAATATAGATTATATTTTACAGTAACAAAGCAGCTACTGTAACCACACAGGCTCCCAGAATACCCTGCAGGTGGGTACGTTCAGAGTTATTTGTGGTGTAGTTAACTGGCATTATGATCCAGAAGCAGCCTGCACTTGAGGTCACCAGTGCTGTTTATTGGGTGCAGTGAACCCAGTTTGGTCGGCACAGTAGGGCCTGGACTGATATAAACCGATAAAAAATGTTTTAATAAAGATTAAACAATTGTGTTTTCCTGTTAATTTAACACTGTGTATTAACGTTACAGACGGGCAGGACTGATAACTTTTGCTGCCTGGTTCGTTGTTTTTATTATTAGCATAGCAGCTATTTATGATAACTCAACAGACGGCCCACGTGACTATCGGCTAATTGCTAAAAGTTAAAGAGCAGACATTTACGTGTGCCGCCAACCAAGTTAAGGTTTATAATAACTGTTTGATAAGTCAATGTTGTTGAAAAGGGAGCTTTACTGACCTCTCAATTTGTCACAAGACCAGGGTGTCGATCTTAAAGATGCTTTACAAAGTTTGTTGTGCTACTCGACTTCTTCGCCAGCACTTTGTCACAGTGTTTACTTATCAACATTCTTAGTCTTTCCTTGGTCGTTTCCCTCGTATGCAATATACTTTCAAATGGAACTTTGGCTTTTTTCATCTTCTACTAAAACTGGTCACAGAGGCCATTTAGCAGCAGCACTTGTCATGTAAAGTTAATTTTATGCTGGCGACACCAGCTCAGTGTTGTGAACGTAAACTAACGTTACCAGCAGTACAAAAGTACAAAGTGTGTGTGTGTGTGTGTGTGTGTGTGTGTGTGTGTGTGTGTGTGTGTGTGTGTGTGTGTGTGTGTGTGTGTGTGTGTGCATACCCATCTTTATCCTTACTAACACTTCCTGGATGTCTTTATCCATCCACTGTATTGCTTGCCAGGTAGCAGATTAGTTGCACTGGATTTATAACGGTATTGCACACTGTGAATACCGTTATAAATCCTCTGGTTATGTCACACAGAGACAATTGATATGAGGGGTTCAGCAGACCAAAACCAAAGTACAATCACACACACACACACACACACACACACACACACACCTGTCAGCAGTGATTATCTGAGGGGAAAACTGGATGAACACATGGATGATGTATATGTTGCAGCTATTTTTACTTAAGCTGCGACCCAGTCATTTAGTGTTTGTTAGTATGAGTGCTATACATTCTTCCATAGAAAGATGGAGAGACACCAGAAAACTCAGGAAAGAGACGTTTGGAGTGAATGTGAATTTTACCCCATTTTACTTGTCTGTATTTGTCTTGTTAATGGAGACAGTGAGATTTGTTTCTGGTCAGAGAGTCTGTGCTGTGCTCAGGAGGCAGGAGGGTTTAATTTAGCCTGGAAACCTGAACCTCGACCTCCTCTGTCAGCTCCTTCTCTGGGCCCAGGACAGAGCACCACAGGGCTGTAAAACCATGAAAGTCTCTGGAGACTCATTCACTGGAGGCCACTTAGTACCCTGGCACATAGGAAGTGATGCATTTATTATCTTAGCTGTGAAAGAGCTTATAGGAACACACACTATGCAACAGTGTCATAGGAGGGATCCTCAGGAATTTAGATCTGAATGGTTTAGATTGACACAGCTGTTCCATGCTTGCGTGCAGACATTACTCATGTTGCAGGGACCTAAATCTGTTAATACAGTCACATTTTGGGGGAATGTCTCCCTTATTGGGACAAAAAGCAACTCATCATAATGTAAATTACATTTTAAAGTGAAAACATGTTTTAGGTTAAGGTCAGAAGTCAAATGAGGAGCAGAGCGAGCAGGGACAAGGAGTTGATGAGGTTCAGTTTCTGTCACATGTTGCAACGTCAGACATGACAAATATATGACAGAACATATGTGATGATACATACATCAGCTCTGTTGCACAAGGTTAAATAGAACATGGGGAAATGGGATGTGGGTGTGTTCATGAAAAAACACCTGCCTTGGCTTCAGTTTCATTCATTTTTGGAGTTAACACACTGTTTACTTCCCCACCACAGACTATTGTTTGTGTCCTGAACCAATCTTTATGCACAACAACTACTTTATGTTACTTGTAACTTTTATTTTATTCATTTTGTATGTCCATGTTAAAATGACTGAAATTAAATGATTATTTTTTGCTTTTTTGGATTAAGTGTATATAGTTTATGAATGAATCACATCAACTTTCTGGTTCCCCTCTGGAGAACATGTTGCCATGTGTTTACTCTAAGAATGAAGGGAATAACAGACAGAATCACTTTCTTAGACTGGTGACAGCAGCCACAACTGTTCTATTTGTATTTTTTCATGAAGAACTCTACCCTAAATAAAGAAACTATAACATTAATTTTAAACATTCTATTAAAGGTGTATCACATTTTGAAAAATCTATTCAAATTCAATCAACAGCAAGCAACAATAACAACAACAGCTTATTCATTTGGTAATTTTCTATTGGGGCAACTCAGGGAACAAACAGTGCTCTCAGGTCAGAGACCATCATCATCAATCAGCCCATTGTCTTCTCCACGTTTGGTGAAACCAATGGCTGCCGACCACAGGACAGACTCTTCTGTGCTCTTTGGATCATCTCTGTCCTGGAGAGCAAACTGGTTGTCTGCTAGTTATCAGTTTAAACAGACAGGGGCAGACTGTATTTACCATTAACTCCTGTCTGACTGCAGATCATATGCTACATCCCTTTACTTTATCATTGTTTTACTTCTGTCCCTTAATGCATATTTCCCCATTTAGAGAACTTAAATGACTATCCCAGATTATCAATCATGTTTGACAAAGTGGGATAACTAAAAATATATATATTTTTTAAAACAAGTGAAACACATTTTTAAGAACCCAGTGCATATTTTGTTGTTTGAATACATCACAAACATAATTTGATAACAGTAAGTAACACTTATTTTTACAGATTTGTATCCTCAACATTAATCTTGTCAGAATCCTATGTCACGTACCTTTGTGTGTCACGTGCCTTTGTGTGTCACGTGCCTTTGTGTGTCACGTGTGTTCCCAAGTATGGCTTCTGATTGACACTTACCCCGCCTCTTTCTGTGACATCACCCAATGAAGTCATCTGATTTCATTCACATATAATTATTTCCCAAAATTAGAAAATTCTAACTTTACATGCAGATGATGCGAATGATATGATTACCTGAAAAACAATAATTAACATTATCTTCAAACTTCAAAACAGCAGTTCACAAACCAATGGGTGACGTCAGGGTGAACTGCCACTTGACAACATCTTTCTAGAATTTGGTAAAATTGAAAATCAATTCAATTGATCATCAATAGACTGGAGATGAAATGTATCAGGGTCTGGCTCAGCCTTTGTATGTTTCTTGTTTGTAACAGTACAATCTTTTCTATGAGCTCACAACCATAACCTGACTTCTGACAGTGGCAATGTGCTGCTTTTAACTGAGGAAAGGTCCATTTGGCTTGATAGAAGATGCTGACTGATGGCATCTTATATGTTGAGTTCAATGTTTTAAAGTTCCAGTGTGAAATGATCTATTGGCAGAAATTGAATATTAAATAATCCTGGTGATGTTTTCACGAGTGTGTTTCATGTAAATTGTAAGAATTGTTGTTTTCTTTACTCTAAAATGAGCCTTTTATATTTAATTAATTTATATCTACATCAGGAGGGGGTCCGCTCTAAGGAGGCTGCCATGTTTTTTACAGTAGCCCAGACTGGACAAACTAAACACATTTGAGTTTTTATGACAACTGAAGGCTGCCACAGGTTCTCTTTCATGTTTGGAAGAAGAGGGTGAGGTGAGGGGGATTCAGCTGCAACATGCAACTTCACCACTAGATTCTATACATTGACCCTTTAAGTACGCTTCTAACCTGCATGTGTCACATCTATCTTTTACTCCCAACAATCTGTTACTACACCCACACAACTCACACACACTGCTGGTTCATCCAGAAATCCTAGGATGGATTTTACTGACCATACACACGCTCTCGTAACCTTACTTATTATTCATGCGGTGATACATGCTCAGACTCGTGTGTCCACAGCAACAAGTGTCTGCAGCACTGTGATGGAAGCTGTGGTTAGAGTCAGTGTGAGATGTTTGACGCTGTGCTCCTGTCTTTGTAGATAGAAAAACAAACCTCAGTCACTGCCTCCTGGAGCGCCTGAAACATGGCACAGTAAGTATGACTGTGCACACACACACACACATTGACAAACACACACACACACACACACACACACACACATTGACAAACAAACATAAACTGATATAATCCTTTCACTGTTGATTTGTACCGCCTTGTGTGTGCCTGTGTAGCGTCCAGAGGGTGCAGAAGAAGACCAGCACCATGTCTCTGACCATCTCCTCCTCCTCCTCTGCATCTTCCACTCGAGAGCTCCTCTCCAGCTCCTCGGGCTCCTCCTCTTCCTCCAGCCTCCTGGCTCAGAGACACTCCGGCCTGGTGCAGTCGCTGTGTGTCAGCCCTCAGAGGGTAGGTGCTTCCTATGATGGTAAATCAGCTCATTTGAACGACATGTGCGATATATTATTTAAATATTGTATTTACATTTGCTAATGTGACTTGTTTCTCTATAATGTTGCAGATGCATGGGTACACAAATAAGAAATAAAGTGATTGTTAAGCTAATTAAATAAAAAAGAAAATTCTCTGTGTCCAGACTCAGAGTCCCATCTACAATCAACAGCATTCAGGGAATGCAGTGGCTCCTACATTTGTTAAGGTAAAATATCAGATTTATCATTATAAATATATATATGGAGAGAGAGAGAGAGAGAGAGAGAGAGAGAGAGAGAGAGAGAGAGAGAGCGATTATATATGAATTTATTCAAATTCTTCCTTTACTTCTTTTAATCTGTGTCTGTATCCTTGTATGTGTACCTGTTCACTCATCATCATCATCATCATCATCATCATCATCATCATCAACGACAACATCATCACCATCCCCATCCTCATTGTGGTCTTCGTTGCCTAGTGTCTGCATGATGTGTCAACAGTGAAGGGCCAGCTGGTGGTCCTGGAGTGCAGACTGAGGGGAACTCCACCTCTGCAGGTCATGTGGTACAGAGAGGATGAGACAATACTGGACTCAGATGATTTTAGGATTCTACGCAAGAGTAAGTTTGTGTTTATGACTTGAGTCATTAATTCGACTTCAGAAAAATCCTTTGGGGTCTATAGTCCCTCACCCTGACTACAGGGAAGTTTTGTTAGCATCTAGGGGCTGGAGTTTATGGTCAACACTGGATGACATCAGAGAAGCTGTTTTAAACATCCAAGTTCTTCAGTATTAAACTGGAGACAATGCCAAATTGAGCATTATTCTTATTTCCATGAAAATAAAACACATTCATCTCACCTCAATAATATACACTACACTACATTACTGTAACTTGGATTCACAGTAGATCTGTTCAATTATAAGAGCAGAATGTAAAACTGTTTTTTTCACAGCAGCAGAACTAACTTTGGTCTCTCTTTGTTTTTCCAGAGGCCAGTTCTGCATCAGTGCCAGGTGAGTGCAGAATATTGATTTCATACTAATGACTAGAAAGAGGTGGTTCCCAATATGGTTCCAATTCACCCATCCATTATCTGTACCCCTTATCCTTTGAGGGTCATTAGGGAACTGAAGCAAATCCCAGCTGACATTGGATGAGAGGTGGGGTGTACACAAAATGACTGCCAACAACCTATGTCTAGACTAAAACCATGACTAATGACGAACAGTGGGATATTGTTTCATTTGAAGGGGTCAGAAGCTAAAGAGGACTGGAACACCTTTCGATTTTTACCTCAGTGAGCTAGCGGCTCCATGTGGACACAAGAGAGAAACACATCTTGGGAATATATTGTCATGGAAGATTTTTAAACAGCTACTGATGTGATCAGATTCACTGAGTTAATAACTTGTATGTCTATCTTAAGTTATGAGTGAAAATTTTGGTTCAATACCAACATTTTGGCTGGTCCTCACAAATTCAATTGGCTTTCTAGGGTTAGAATTAGGTTTAGTTTAGGGTTAAGGGAAGAGTTAGGTGTTATGTTAATGAATGTCATCTCAACTGTAGAGAGACGTGCGTGTGTGTGTGTGTGTCCATCAGTATATGTTGAGTGTTAATGCTCTCGTGTTGACCTCTGCAGAGGAGCTGTGCACACTGGTGATCACTGAGGCATTTCCAGAAGACTCAGGCCTGTTTAAATGTGTGGCCCACAACTCTTTTGGAACCATCTCCTGCTCAGCAATACTGGAAGTTTTTAATGGTGAGATGTGCTCATCCATGTTTATATAGTAGAAGAAGTTCACCTGTGAGACTTTACCATCATAAAGAGCATTCCCCCCCCCCCCACCCCCCCATGCAGACCTGGAGGAGCAGCTGGAGATCGAGGCCATTCGTCAGCAGGAAGCAGTTCCTCTCCAACAGGAAAACGAGGCCCAGTTCCAACAAGACATGTCCACCAGACTGGGCAGCGACGACTTCCCCCCTCCACTGCCCGACTCTATGAACCTGCCCCCTCCTGAGTGGCCCGACAGCCCTGTAGAAGATAACATGCCTGCTGCGGAGTAAGTATGATGGCACACACACTCACACACACTCACACACACACACTCACACACACTCACACACTCATACTCACACACAGACGTCACTCTCAGTATCTTTAAACATTATATAACACTGACTTCAGTGTTACGGACACACACCATTATTTTAAACCAGTGATGATAATACTTCTTTTATGGTGCAGTTCATTGTATATGATGCTGAGAGTAAAGTGAAGTACTCCTACCTGCTATAAAAATCATTGGTCGTATTTTGAGTTAGTACAAACAAACAATAAGTAAATAAATAAAACAGTCACATTCATTCCTGCATTCATTGCTCACATGCAGGAATGACCCCTGACCCCTGTCATTAGTTTTCTTCAGTTGCAACACAGTTGATCTTGCAGTGTTGTTAATAGAAGACAATGTCAATAGCTAAAATGTTAAATTACAATAATGATTTAACCGTTATTATTATATTTAAATAAAAGACAGCCTGTTTATGTTTTTAGTTTATGGAAGACTGTATTTACTTATGTATTTATTCATTTCTTCATTCATTGATGCACTCATTCTGTCATTTTCATTATTAGAACCTTTTATTTCCTTTGTTCAGGATTTTCTTTTAAATGAACTCTTTACAACCTTGTAGTTCTTCTTTGTATCCAGACGAGGTCACTGTTGTATAATTCTTATGGTTGTAAAACAAGCTCATTTTCAAGTTCACCTTTCTTTTTGTCTTTCTTTTTTCTTTCTTTCTTGTATTTTATTATTACTTTCTTTGTTCCTTTCTTTTGTTTCTTTCTACTTATTCTTTAAATTTTGTAGCGAAACTTATTTAATGAGATCAAATGAGAACCAAATAATAATTAGAATCCAAGGTTAAGTGCAACTATTACTAAAATAAGTAAGTACAGCTTTATAAAAGAGTTTTGAACATTTATTGTTAATAAAAAATAATTGAATGGATGCAAACAATACAACGGAGGCCCTAAAGTCCAAACAGGTGATTATTTTTCATCTTTGGTTGCAGGTTAATGAATCCATATGCATCTCTAACGACTTCAGTAGCACATGGCCACACAGCAAGTTTTATTTTTACTTTGAAATATCATACCTACTAATTCCACAAATATCTGTCTACCTAACAGCAGTGAAGTAAATCATTGTAACTTATATTTAAACCACACATGTGGACACTAATAAAGCAAATTCAGTTTCACTCTATGAAAAACATTGACTCTAACCCTAACCCTAACCCTACTGTAGATCAACCAGGAAGGATGAACACAAAGTTTTCACCACAGACTGTTTGAAGCTCAGCACACAACGTCCAGCACGCAAACAAGAAATGAATTACAAGTATATTGTAGAACTGTTTGAGGAGGACTCACTAATGACAAGGAGCAAATCTGAAGTAGCTCCGGAGCATTAACACGGGACAAGAGAACACCTAATAATAATAATAATAATAATAATAATAATAATAATAATAATAATAATAATAAACTGAACCGGTGCTCTGGCGACGCTGAGCCTTAGACCAATCAGTTGGTTCAGCGCGCTCACGTCCCGTGGCGTATTCGTCGTGAGCGCGCGCTGTCACCTGTGGCGCTGCAGGCTCGCGCTCCTCTCGGAGTGCGGGTCGCGCCTCGTGCAGGGAGTCAGTGTGAGGAGGGGGACGCGCCGCTGACACCTCCGACGAGGTAAGAGGAGATTCTGCCGGAGTCTCAACAAGTGACGCGTTTAACCCGCGTGTCTAAACCGTCACTCTATACCAGGGTTTCACCCAAATACCTTTCAGTTTGTAACGGTTAAACTTCTCCTTCCTAGTTTATATCATGGAAACTGAATATGCTCTGTCCTCCTTAGAAGGTCAAACTATGTTTAGAGCACTTGGAAAGTGGACTTTAGTCTATTTTGGGGGTTAGTTTCATCTGCATGGTTGTTGTATTTCAAACATGCTGGCCTGCTCATAGTTCAAATTAAGACTGGTTCAAACTTGACTTTACAAACTGCAGAACTCTGTTGTGTGAGTGTCACCAAATACACGTTTCTCCAATTGTGGCTGTGAATCCCTGGTGTGGTTGTAAGTTGAGTGTGAGTGGACCCTCACCAGAGCTGCTTCAAGGGTCCACCACCAGAAGTGTGTCTGTGTTGTGCTGCTGCTGCATGATCTGAAGCTGAGTGGTCGTGAGAGTTGTAATAGTTGTGTGCCCTTTACCAACAAAGCCCCTGTTGTAGAAAATAACCATTTAATGGCAGCGTTTAGTATTCACAGATTTGTGTGATGCTTCCAAATAGACGTGATGATGATGCATCCACATGCAGTCATAGAAAATGGAAACTCTCCAATCAGATTCAAGCTTGTGGATACATTATTGTTTTTGCAGTTTTCTGGATATAGCACCGGCCAAACAATCTCCGTCCGTGACAAACACTGGATTTTATGTTACAGCAAAATGCCAGCAGATGTAAAATACCACAGGTGTCTGCCACAGGTGCTACTTCAACATCTGATCTCTTCAGCTTTTGTGTCTTTGGTGATTTATTGTTCGTGTCCTTAAGTTTGACTCAACGCTTTGGTTCAGATTCAGCTCCAGTGAGGGTTTAATGGTGTGAAATATGTCTGAGTGTAACGTGTCCGCACTATATCAGAGTGCAGGACCATGATCTCATCTGTAATGTGAACTGCAGACATGGCGTCTGTGTCCTTCAGAAACCCCCCTCATCCTCAGCACTGCACACAACAGCAGTTGTTGTCAAACTGTTGGCAGTGGTCTGGCTTTTAAGGTCATGTCGAGGTTCTCTGACCAACTCGAACTTTAACTGATTATTTTATGGTCTTGATTGTTTGGTGAGAGACATGTGGTGATTGTGCTGCTGCAAGCTTTCTCTTCTCAATAAATATAACAGTCCCTGGTAAATGAAGACACAGTGTCCTTATTATGGCTGGGTAAAGATTCAGCTGTCGAAATACTGTGTCTTTTTTCATCAATGACTTTTGCCACTTTTGACTGTTGGCAGATTTAAGAGTTATTTTGTCAATAAGTGTTTTTTGTTGTTGGTATAAACTTTCAAGCCTTTCCACTTCATTTCCCCCCAGAATAAATCTGACGTGCCTTCGCCATCACCAACTGTCGCCCATAACACAAACCTCTGTATGGATGATCTACTGTATCTCACTGTAAGGTTGAAATATTTTAGGATCCATCAGAAACTAGTATTTTCAGCTTCCAGATCCTATGAAGCGTCCATGTTGCTGTCCCTCTGTTGTCATCAGTCAGAGGACTAACAGCTTAATGTGCTGCTACCCACAATACCATGCGTGGGTGCCTGCATGCGCGTGCACGGGCATGTCAAAAGGGTTGGGTCACCAGTACAGTGTCTGCACCTGCCAGCTGATGTCCCGAATTCCAAGACTAATATAGCTTTGCCCACTTAATCTCACAAACACAGAGAGACACATGCCATGGCAGACATTATTCACACAGGTTACTTTCACATAGTTACATCTAAAGCTCCTGCAGCACATATGATAGTCATGGACATAGTTTTTGTGGAGGATACCAGTGTTAGCATTTTACTTTAGTATGTTGGCTGTTGACCTTTTTAAAGAGGAGAGAAGATGAGGAACCATTGACTTTTAGTTGGTACCATTAGTCCCTGAAGTGTGTGTAATGTGCATGCTTGTCTCTGTCTGCCATGGCTTACCGGCACAGCTCACTGGAGCCATTGTTAATGTTGTTATCTCCACCTGTGCTGGTCCTGCTCTGTCAAGCCACAATATCTGTGTTAGAGCTCAGTCGGGATAATACTTCCAGCCAATATTAGCTCACTACAGATATATCAGTATTGGCCTTGGCAGCGTATATACAAGTTGATTAGTAACGAGAGATGTCAGTGGAGAAACAGCAGAAAGATGTTTAGGGTTATGTAGAACAGTGCTGGGCGATACAACATAATCAACTACAATGGCACCCAGTAGAGCACATAACTCCGCCAAGGCCCAACAGTCCCATTAAATTAAATCTGCACCAAATTTCACTCACTTAGATACCAGATCAGATTTCAGTCCCCAAGATGTGCCTGGGTTTTTTCATCAAGATTCTGAATTAATTTATCATTCAGACTATAGGCTTCATGAAAGTTTTTGATTCAGGTTGGTCTTTCGATATTTAACCAAAGTTGTTAATTAACTATGCCTAGGCCCAGGAAAGAACCATAGCACCACCATAAGTCCTCTCATAGATTTTACTCTTCATACTTGTCAACTGTGAGGTAATGAATCTAAATCTGCATGCCTTGGTCTAACATGTATCCATCCAAATCCCCACCCCCACACCCAAGACTGTATATTTGGAAATTGAATGGGTTATTTCAGGTCTGACTTTCAAATGAATGAATGTTCCAATTTCGAATAAGAAGTGACAGCATTAAGACACAATTGTTTTCACCACTTATCCTAAAAACACACACAATCGTGATTACACCCCATAACATAACTGGATCATCTGGAAAAAGAGTGATCAGTTTGGTTGTTGATATCCTGTAGACTTGGTGTGGTTCCTAAATTTATTTAGACATTCTCCCATCAACTCCAAAGTTAGACTGTGTTTCCTAGAGGTGGCGTTAGCAGTGTGATCAGTCCAAGTAGTCAGACATCAGAGGTGTTTGTATGATTGAAAAAACGATTGGGTTTGTGCCCTCGTGCCCTCAGGAGAAATGCAGAAAAACAGTGAGTATGTGTAATTGAGTGTGTGAGAGAGCGAGAGTGAAGAGACAGACTGCTATTGTCATTACACTCCTGCGTAGCCCCAACGACGTGGTAGTCATGGGAACAAAATTCTTTCCTAGCAGAAAAGAGGAGGACCAGCCAGGCTTGGTATTACAGACACAAAACTACTGAGGAGGCTGAAATGAGATCTGTTACTCTCATTAGACAAGTCTCACTTGTGCCATAGCAGCCACACTGGAATCAATCTGCAGTCCTGTTTTCATCGCTGCTTGGTTTTTCATAACTTGGGCCCTGATGGGAAATATCTGAGTCGGTCATGGAACTCAATGAGTCGCCCACTGGAACAACATCATGAGGCTGTGACCAACATTATAAAGCTGGTGCAGAATCAGCTTTGGATGAATGTGGTGACAACATGGCGACCACTGGTTGTTATGTCAACAGCAACTGTTGGTCAGCTCCACTTTTCCTCCCGTTCTGTTCTTACTTTAATTTTCTCCAACTGGATGTTTACACTCCTCTTTTAAGGAGCAACTGTTTTGACCAATAGTTCATCATTACGTCTGACACGTTTGTTTGTTGGTTGTTTTTTTAATCAAGATTTCCCAAACACTACTGGACGGATTACCATGTATCTTGGTGGAAGGATGTGATACGGGTCAGAGAAGAACCCATTCAATTTTGGTGCAGATTCAGGACTTTCTTTAACACTGCAAGTTTTCTTTTTGGACATTTTCACTGATTTCCCAGGGGAAAATTCATGGAAGAAGTCATGCAAGAGGACCGATTTGTAGTGTGTGTGCAATTTGGTGCCGCTTGATTGAATTTAAGGGGACTGTTGGGCCTTGGTGAATTTCTACTGAGTCCCATCCTAGTCTTCACTTTGAAATTGAGTTTCTTCCTTCTTAGGAGATAGTGTGGTCACAATACCAGAATTATGAGTTTTACATGATACCTGGCCAGGTATCTCACCACCACAAGCCTGTTCTCATTGTCTATTCCAATCCAATCTGACTAAATAGAAAAGTAGCAAAGATGTTGACTCGAGTGCAAACATCCACCACGTTCCTGTTCTGTTCAGTCTACTCTAGTGCACTGCTGCCATGTGTAGGGGGGTTGAGCTCCATCACATCAAGTGCCAGACTTGTGTTTAGGATTTTTATTAGGGCTGCTGGTCAAAAATCTTATCAAGATAAAAAATAATCATATCAGCTGATATCAGTAAAAAGTATGATAAATGTCACAATATTATTTATTTTAAGTTTGAAGACAGACTTGCTCCTGAGTTAACTTTTTATGAGCATAGAATGAACACTTATAAACAACAAAACAGTTTATTTAGAACATTTAGAACATAAATAATAGGATTACTATAAATAATTGAATGAAAGTCATCAAGCTTGTACATGGGATGGATTAATCTGATGTACGCAACACTTTTGTGCCCTAAAAGACCATTACCAGCACTGGGTCAATGATCATCATGAACAACAAGGTACATTGGACATTTGTTATTTAGAAGTTGTTGTGCTAGAGATATTTGCCGCATTTCTGTGTTTGCTAAAGATATAAAGACAAATGAAGCAGTTATCTTTGCCCTTTATGGCAAACTCAGATGGTCAAATATATCAACTTGTCATAATAACTTGCATGCTTGACCTACATTTGTTGGCATATTATCGGTCGGAGAGATGCTCTGGCTCCCTTTGTCTTCATAGCTTCTAAACAACTTACAGACAAGCTTTGTGGCGTCCGTGGTCTTGGCCTGAATGTCAACTGTAATAAGGCCATATTTTACTTTGTACATCTGCTCTGTCCACACTCTTTGATCAGCAGCCATACCTTTCATTCACCCCTGACCTGCTCTCAATGCAACTCAGGAAAAACAACTTGAATTAAAACAGTGTCAAACTTCAATTAATTAATTAATTTGTGTCTGAGGCTCTTTGAATACTGGTTTTATTTCCAGGTGGAGCCGACTTTATAGGTTTGTGAACGGCATGGAGATCTGAGGATTCTGGGAAGAACCTGTGTGGGGGATTCATGATGGCTATTTCTGTAGCTCGCCCATCATGCTCCTTCTTCACTTCCCATCCTGGAACCTGTATCTTATACATCTTTAAATATACTTTAGTAATATGTCTGTGTATTTCTTGTCAGTTTTCCAGCGCCTCAGCCGTCCAAACACTCCTCTGAAAGACCCTTCAGTCAAGGCGAGGAAGAGTTCATTGCCTTGAGTTCAGAAGGCCAAAGGTCACTAGAGGTCGCGATCCAAGCCTATACACCCAGCCCTCCCCTGCCACCCTCACCACCACCACAAGCTCCAGACGAGGAAAAAGCTCAGACACCCAAGCTGTTCAGCCCAAGCAAGCTCAGTTTCAATGTACGAACATTTCTCACTCTACGTTTTGTCAGTTGTTGCTGCCATCATATGTAAATATTGTCTTTGTGTGTCATGTTCAAAATCTTGAATGGAAATGGCATAAGATTAACCATAGACAGTATAAAAAGATGGGTGATGCATCTCTACTTCCTGTTGTAGGTGTCAAGGTCCTGTCTTTGTATATAGGCTCTCTGGAGTCAGTCAGTAAATCATGACACTGAACTTGAACATACATCAGTTTGATTAGAAATATTTAGGAACTTTTAACTTTTATTCCATGTCCAATCTGATACCATAGAGGAGGCTTGGGTTTTATAAAAAAAAAGGAGGGTTAGGGGTTAATGTCCCACAGGATTTAAAAGGAAACAACATGAGTTGATAAATAAGTAAATACCTATCTGTGTGCACAGCATCTGTCTCATAGACATACTTATGTGTCTATTGAAGTTCATTAACATAGAGTTCTAGTTGGTATTAGTAGACAAGTACAAACATCTTCCAACACTGATGCTTTCAACTTCTCCTTGAGTGTTATTTTTACTGTGTTGTGTCTGAGTTTTCGTACCTCTGTGTGTCACCTCTCTCTCTCCCAGTCCTCCCAGTCAGAAGGCAACAACATGAACCTGTCAGACCTGCCGACCTTCAAGCCGAGCACCTTCCCTCCCAGTGCCTTCAACTATGAGCGACCGAGGCATTTCATTCAGTCGCAGGCGGCCTTCCAGGCACCCAGCTATGAGAGTGTGCAGAGGGAGGCTCAGGAGTACCAAAATAACTCCCAACTGAACCTCAACAGCTCCCAGAATAGTCTCGGTGTCACAGAGACACAGAGTCAAGCAACAATCAAGTCATCACAATGTCAGTCATTTTCTCAAACTCAGTCAGTGTCAAAGTCCTTGTCACAGACCCAGTCCCAGTTTCAGTCTCTCAGCCTCAGTCAAAACCAGTCCCAGTCCGCTGCCCAGAGACAGATTCAAATCCAGGCCAATGGAACGGGCAAGTCCTCTCCCTCCTCCTCCAGCCTCAGCTCTCCCATTTCCACCACGGCCTCCTCTGCTGTGCCTCCATTTTCCTCCACCGCCTCTCTGCTCAGCCCCACTGCTACCACCCCCTCATCCTCTGCTGCTTCCTCCCCTTTCCAAGCCTCCCCCTTATCCTCTCTCCCCCGCACGACCATGCGCTCCACTATCACCCTCACCCCCAGTGTCCCTAGTGCCACCGGCCTAGGCAGTGCCACCTTGCCGGCCAACCAGGATATCATGTCAGCACCTGCTGCGTTCCTCTGCTCTGTGCTGCCCTCCCCTTTCTCCTCATCCAAACTCTCTCCCAACTCCAACCTTCCTTTTCCCTCCATCTCCCCCTCCCGCTCTCCGCTGTCCCCCTCTAGCCCTCTGCTACCCATAAGGATGTCCCCCTCACCTTCCTCCATCTCTCAGCAGCCTTCCCCATTGTCTCCCTCCCTCCCTCGCTCCCCTCTCTCTCCCTCCTTCTCTCTGCAACAACCCAACACTCCCAACAGTCAGAACAGAGTCCCGCCTGCTGTGGTCTCTCTACCTGCCAGCTACAAAGGGACGCCTAACATGTGAGTCACAGTATGCATCAGTTTGATATGCACAGATGCATGAACATGACAAAATGTCCCACTACTTGTTTGTGTAGAAAGATGTAAACAATTATTCAGAAAGAACAGATGATTTCAGGAGGTGTGAAGAGGCTGTAACTGTCATTTATCTCAGCATTAACTTTACACTCAGTCCCCATTTGAGAAGAGGTTAGTTTAGGTTAATGGTGAAAGTAAAATCATGTTCACTGGTTTAAATCAACTTTCTACAGACTTTAGATCACCTGGATAATGATAGGAACCTTCAAAATAAAATCTTTGAGAAAATTGCTGTCTCCAGTTTATAATAAGAAACCAGTGTTCACTCTTTTAAGGTTTCTTCTGAGTTGAACTCATACACTGTATCTTAAGATGGACAATATGACTGCTCCCCAAAAGTGAAGGCAAAGTGTTTGGATCGCTATCCTGCCTCCTCCATGTTAGCTGATGGGACATGGACCAAACTAATTACACGTCAAAATTACTTATTTGATGACATAAAAATTTAAAGCTGTATCGGCTGGACCATGTTACTGAACTGTATCATCCCAGATCACTACATTGCAGATTCTGGTTTCCAATGTGTTTAGATGACAGCATTCAAATCTGGGATACTTTTGCTTCATTTCTTGATATTGGGTGGAAGTGGAGACACATTGTCCATTTTTTTATACAATAAAATACAATAAAACCATGAAGCGAGCATATAGGGCTTTTTAAAATACTCACTGCTGTCTCCAAAGTCAATGCATTTAATTCTACCGTGCTTCATTTTTCCTTCCTTCTTGTGCGTCTTTCATCTTCTCTTTCTCCCTCTTTTTGTTCTGTGTCACTATCATCTAGCCTCCCCAAGCCCATTCTGAAGAAGTCTGTACCTCCTCGGCCTTCTTCTTCTCGTTCCACAGATGAAGACATCCAGGGCTCCAAAGACGCTCTCATGCAGGATCTGGAGAAGAAGCTGCGCTCAAAGGAGGCCAGGAGGAGAAATAGCCAGGTGTGTTTCTCCGTGTGTGTGTGTGTGTGTGTGTGTGTGTGTGTGTGTGTGTGTGTGTGTGTGTGTGTGTGTGTGTGTGTGTGTGTGTGTGTGTGTGTGTGTGTGTGTGTGTGTGTGTGTGTGTGTGTGTGTGTGTGTGTGTGTGTGTGTGTGTCCTGCAAAGTGTGTTTGCACATTTATACAATTTGCATTTAACGCAGTTTGTGTCTGTTTGAGCATAACAATAGTAGTTTACCAACACACATCACAGCACACTTTCTATGTGTGTGTGACAAATTCCAATTCAACAGTATAAAGCTTCATTTTTGACAGAAATTGTCCTATGAGGAGCGTATGGCTCGTAGGCTGCTGGGTCCAGACAACGGCAACTACATGTTTGACCAAGACAATCTTTCAGACTCACAACTCGACCAGGTACGACATCGAACTTTCATGTTGTCATTGGACATCATGATTATCACAACAATCCTTCTGATGGTGTGTTTCAGATTCTCCTGATGTGTGTTGCAGTGCTGGCCGTGCTGCACAGAGATTTATGTTGGCTCTTGTCCAAAAGTCATTAGGTTTAATTTTGCTATTAAGTAAATTTGCCCACACATTATTACAGTCATTTGGGTTTGAATGGCTGCACAGGGAGACTGTTTCCACTCAGGGCCTCCTGAAAGCTGAAAAAGCCCGGCAGTAAATCCAGCGAGTGAGCTGTCTCATGCTGTGTGTGTATGTGCGTGTGCGTATGTCTGTGTGTGTGTGCAGAATTGTGATGTCCACAAGCACCTCTTGCAGGGCTTTTTGCCATCTATTCTCTTTGTCTTACACACTCTTACACACGCACACACAACACACAACACATGCATGTACACACTCAGGGACACACACGCATGTCCTCTCAAGCCAACACGGTTTGTCAGCAGCTATTTGTAGCCTGATTTCTGAGAACGAGCCCCTTTCACTGGTGACAACAGGAGTATTGTGTCAGAACACACACACACACACACACACACACACACACACACACACACCCTCCTTGAAATGTGTCAACCTGTTTACCAGTGTTGTTAGTTTTCAGAGTTCAAACCTATAATTCCTCTGCCGATCTGTTTTCTGTTACAGCCAGAATCACCAGAAGGAAGACACACAGGTGGACTATGGTAATACAATTTAAGCATCAATGTTGCTGATATTTATTGACCTATGTTTCCACTCAACTTTACAATCTTGGAAATAGAATTTCTTCTCTGAATTCCTGACTAGCATAGTTGTATTTATTGCATCTATGCATGCCTTAAAACTTCATTTAAAAATAGCTCATGAATACCAGCTTGTGATCTTGTGACACTTTTTGTTTTTGTCCAGTTGATGCAGCAGCTGAACCTCGAGCTGCTCTGTGCAATCCCCAACACTTATCCTCATGGGCAGTGATGTGGTCGCATATATCCAAGTTGCCCTCTTGAAACACAAATATATGTTTCTGTAAAGTTTTTTTTACCAATGCCAGTTTGCTGCGTCAAGGAGAAACCATATTTAAAGTGAAACTAAATTGTGTGACCAGATTTGTAGACTGAGGTGGGAACCACCAGTTGAATTATTTAACGTTTTGCAACACAATAGTATTTTTAAGGTATTCAAAAAGAGGACCATTGAAAGTATTCTCAAGTATTTATCTATTCAGGAATCCAGAGAAGTATTCATAAAAATCCCAAATCTACAGTGTTCTAAAAATGAACCTGTTTGTCAGGAGAGATACAGGATAGTGTCTCAAGCTCCTCACACAGCAGCAGATCTGTCAGAGGACAGGAACAGAACTCTCTGTGTGTGTGTGTGTGTGTGTGTGTGTGTGTGTGTGTGTGTGTGTGTGTGTGTGTGTGTGTGTGTGTGTGTGTGTGTGTGTGTGTGTGTGTGTGTGTGTGTGTGTGTGTGTGTGTGTGTGTGTGTGTGTGTGTCCTGCAAAGTGTGTGTGCACATTTATACCAAAGTGAGGTGAAGTGCGGTTATGAATAAATAATCTTTCTCTCCCTCTGCAGGGGGAGGCAGCACTCAGGGAGAGATGAGAGGGGAAATGAGGGGTCAGCCATCCAGGAGAAATGTTATGCTCCTCGTTTCCTACAGATTCCCTCAGACCTCACTGTGGAGGAGGGACGCTTCTGTAGGATTGACTTCAAGGTGAATTACACACACTCACGCAATAACACCAAGATCTTAACTGTTCCAGCTTTATTAATACACTTGTGTCTGTATTGCTACAAGGTCCTTAAGTATATATCACACTCAATAAATAGGTGTGATAGTGATGTGATCAAGTAAAGAATAGATAAAGGGGGGAATAAAAAACCTTGCTCCTCTCTTCAGGTCGGAGGCCTCCCTACACCAGACGTCTGCTGGTACCTGGACGGCAAAGCCATTCGTCCAGACGACTACCATAAGATGCTGGTGTGTGAGAAGGGGATGCACTCATTCATCATAGAGATTGTCACAGTGCACCATGCTGGTGTGTATGAGTGCGTCGCCAGGAACCGAGCAGGGGAGAGCCGGTTTACCATGAGGCTCGACGTCCTAGGTAAAGTTAGAAGTGCTAGATTTTAGGTTGAAATTACTTTGTATGTAGAATTTCAGCCTGATGCAGCTCTTATTGGTTGAACTGAATTATACCTGCAGTACCTTTGGAAGGTTTTTGCTGGAATCATGTACAATTTTCTGTGGTTGATGGATGTGAGCTGCACTGATAGATTCAGTCAACCTCCTCTGCTCTCTCAGCCCAGGAAGCTCTCCGTCCTCCCACCTTTGTGCAGAAGATGTTGAACTCTCGAGCTCTAGAGGGCGACACTGTTAGGTTAGAGTGTAAAGTGGACGCTTCCCCTCCTCCACAGCTTCACTGGAAGAAAGATAAAGACATGCTGCGCATTGACCCCAACAGAATGAGGTGGGTGTTTGTAAATGTCCTGCTTAAAAAATATAAATTTCGTAAATCATCGTATAAGCACATTTTGTTTTAGGAATGTTAAGAATCAAGATTTTCTCAAACTTCAAACCTCCTTCACAATTACAATCAACTTTATTGACTCCCATTTTATTGTGTCTGTGTTTTTTATTGTGTTTCAGCCTGAGACTGGGCGCAGTGTGTGAACCAAGTGATAAAATGTAATGTAGGAATTTCTGTCTCAGTTTGTACCAGGACGGTTCAGGACGGCAGTGCTTGTTGATAGAGAGGTTGCTGAAGACTGATGCCGGGTGGTACACGCTCTCCGCCATTAATGAAGCTGGCATGTCCACATGCAACGCCAGGCTGGATGTAGGCAGTAAGTCCACTGTGTGTTCATGCAAATTGGCCATAAAGGTTCGTCTCAGCTGTCTCTTTTACGACATAGCCTGGTAGTTACCATAGCAGCCCCGGCCTTAAGCTCAAACAACAGATGGAGAGTGCTGTACGCTCAATGGTGCGCTGGATCCACAAACACGTTATTTGATAAAGCGGAAACTTGATATATATCGATATGAGGCTTCGACCTGTTCAGCTTACCTAAAGTAAACTGCATGATCACCAAGTCAGAGTGATAAGTATGGAGGCCTTCCATACAACATGGCTATTAGGTTTCTGCTTGATCACATATCACAGCTGCTGTGTGGAGATGGAGCTGAGTGAGAGGACTGACAAAGGCTGCAGAGAAAAGTGCCTGACCCTCTGTTACACATGAGCTGCACTGCTCAGCTGAGCAGCAAAGCTGAAAGTGAGTCTAGAGTTTAGATTACAAACCTATAGCTGAACAGGACCTCACAAGAGAGAGGTTCCTCAGCTGCAGGTGGTTTAGAGTGTACCTATCAACTTGTGGCATATGTATGTTGTATAGCCGTTTCTACTGGCAGAGGATGTCCATACATGTGGGTCTGAACTTTCTCCGTATGTTACTTTTCACACATCTCAGACCTGTTCACAACAACATAGAAATTTCCAGTGTTTTCAGACGAAGGGTGGTACAGCAGACAGAGGTAGGATGTGTCATATAAGTGCCGCTCTGGGGATAAAAAGTTTTTGTCCATAGCGCATCGTCAAACCTCAGTTCTTATCACCAAAAACTCTTAACATCTTTGCTGGTGTCTTCTTTATGTGCGGCAACACTCACTCGATTTGCGTTCTCTATGTCAGGAGATAATTCGGAGGTCAGTGCATGTCTGAAAGCAGCTAATGTGAGAGTCACAGTTAGTGAACGTTCTTCAGTCATGAGTGGAATTTGCAGTGAGTTAATTTCCACATCATTGTGCATGTGTGTGAATTACAGAGTAATGTTAAAGCAAACACAAGATAAATGAAGGTATTACACATTTAATAATCATTTGACTAATACAAGTTTGAAAGTTTTGCTCACTGTTAAACTCATTGGCTGAATATTCTTACAAATCTGCTTTTCTGTATAGCTGCTTTCAGACATGTCCTGATCTCCGGATAATCGCCTGACATTCTGCAGAGGGGCTGTATGTGAAAACGCACAGTTTCTCCTGCCAGCCCACTTGTACAAACTCTGAATGAGCCGATGTGAAAAGCAGGATTCATCACAAGCGAATGGATGTGTTGTCGTTTCTAAGAGCAGATGCCAGTTTTGATGTGCTGTGGAGAAAAAATATATGATCTCCGCAGTGGAATTAATACGTGTCATCCTGCCTCTGTCTGCTGCGTCACCCCTCACCTGAACACTACAGAGATTTCTGTTTTGTTGTGAACGTGTCTGAGTGGAGAATCTCCTGCTGCGTTCTTCATGTGAATGGTAAAGAAAGTTCAGGCCCAATTAGGTGGACATCAAGTCCGAAAACCGCTCAATAATTTCCCAGATTTAGCAGAAATCTACTCACTACCAGGTTTATTTGTGTAGCTCAAAGGATGCTGTCTGTTACATTTACAGGGACTTGGATCCTTTTGATTTGCTACAGTGAACCTCTTTGGCCCCTTTGGTCTGTTGTGTGTATGATTTGAAAGGTGTTTGTTATACAACATTTTGAGTCTTCATGACAAAAGTAGTTATATTTGATTATAATCTGTACATGTGCAAGAATCAGTGGGGTTTAATGGCACACAGACAGGACTGATCTGTAGAGAAAACAGTGATGATCATTCACATACATATAAACGAACACTGACACACCTTAAAGTTCAGATACACACATTCATCCTGTTAAACACTGTACCCTCTGCTATGCTTAGTCCATCAGTGAATTAAACAAATTAGTAGTTGTGTTTGTTTAGAGTGGGAAGGTGAAACATGGAGAACTATGCAGCCATTGTTCAACACAACTGTGTGTTGGTTACTTATCTGACTGGCCGTCCTGTGCTGTGGCGTACAGTCCAGACGAGTTATTTTCAGACACCTGGCATGAAAAGAATGTTCAGCATGAGTCCAACCAACAGTCAAATCTGCTGCTGCTGTTGGTGGTGACACCAGTAGTGTCATACAGTGCATATACATATATACACTGTATATGATTTATATGAATAATCATGAAACGTGCAGATCTGTAAAAACTGATTTGAAAAGCAGATTATCTCTCCTGCTGCTGGATATTACTCAGTACTGTTGCTTCAGTATAGACACAATTTCATGTGCTTGTAATGGGAGAAAATCACTAATACATAATTCAGATTTTTTTGCATTCACTATTCAAAACATCTGTAGGTATAACTAAAATAAAATTTCTAAAATATGTTTTAAATCCAATAATCTTTGAGGCAAAACATTACAGATGAGTTAGCTGATACGGTCGTAAATTCCGAAATATGTGTTTGTGATCATAATGATCACTTTCAAATCACTGTTGTCAAATGTAAATCATTCACTGCTCCTTGTCCTGTTCCCCTCCCAGCTCGCAAAACCCAAGCCATGAAAACAGCGCCCCCTGGCTCAAAGACCCTGAAGCTGCTGTCATCTCTGAGCCACGTGCCTACGCTGACTGTGGAGAGCCCCGCCCAGCACACCGCCCCGCTGTACGAGAGTGAAGAGCTGTAGGCCACCCCTTCACATCCTCCTTTAGCCCTCATCTCTGAACTGTAACACTGGGCCAGAGTATGTGATAACTGTAATGTCCACGCAGAGACAGTTCTGAGTTTGAGGCTGGTAGCACCGCAGCAGATGAGCACATGTCTCAGAGTACTCTAGAGGCCAATCCAGATCAGGTTGAATAAATGCACCTAAACAAGCAACACTGTGGTTGATGTACAAGGCAGATAAGCTTCGTCACATATTCAAGACTAAGCCGCATCTGTGAACATCTGTAAAAGGCAATAGCTGTGATGCAGTATTAGAGGATTCTTCACTATTATTAGAACATGTATATCTTAGTGTTGCTTACAAGCTCGCAACAAATCATCCTTGAACTGTCACAGGTTTAGTTAAAGTTCCGAAATGGCCTTGTAGAGATTGTTTCAAATACCTCAAGTAACCCACCCTAACCTTCACGAACACTGGTATCTACTATGAGGCAAAATGGTGGTCAGATGCCCTGTTAGTAAAAGTAATCGCTCCTCATATTGTCCATCTGGTGCTGTCTGTTACTGCTGTGCCCACTCCGGCTGTTTCACCATCTTTCTAGTTCAGGCTCATGTTTGATACATGCCCGTAAGCCTCTCTACTCTGCACACCTGTCCCTTTCTCCTCATGTGCCTGTCCTGTCTGCTCTCAGTAAAAAAGTCCAGCTCCTGGATGGATCAGTACACGTAGGTGGGATGAGGCAGACGCATCCCTGCTGCTAGATTTATCCCAGCAGCCAACCACAATACAGCAACCTAAAATCCCATGTGGTCTGGAGAACATTTTGCCAATAGGAAACCGATGACCGGGAATCTCCAGCACCACACGTTACATTACGACTTGCATTGGAGTCTCCTGTACGTGATGAGTAAGCACCTTTCATTTTAATAATTGTGCATTATCTTGAAATACAGTGTCTAGCTTTGTTCTTTGGTCTGTACAATACCCACAATCCAACACTGCCAACATCTGTCACTGCACTTTAATCATGACAACTGTGAGTGTCTCATCCAGCATTTCCCCTAATTTTCTTTAGCTTGGAGTTGTAAAGGGATATTTTCATGTTTAAGCTTCGGAGTTTAAATGTGTCTGAATTACAGCTGCTGTTGCCTTTCATCTTATCTTGTGTTTCCCTGTGGTTTTATGAGAGATTAGATGGTGGTCACTGCTCAGATTCTCCGCTGTGATATAAATTCAGCCTAATATGTGTTTTTAACGTTGGTCTCTAATAATATAGTGTATGTGAATGAAACTATTTATTTGAGCTGAAGAAATTATTTACAGTTATTTGTACTTTAAGTTGTCCCTCTCTTGCAAAGGGCTGCAGCCAGAGATGTACAATATCAACAAGTTGGACAAAGAGTGACAGGCTGTCATTACTGAACACTAAACCAGATCTGCACTCTCAAATCTGAATTATTGACTGAAGTTTACATTTGATCACATCTGCAGTGCAGATAAAACATGTTTTACACTTAACCCAGGAAGAGAGACGTTTTTCTCTTTTGATGCATGTTTGCATCATAATGTTCAGTTGAAAAATGGAGTTTCAATCAGAATCAGTTTGTCAGCCTGTGTTCAGTTATGCCAAACTCAACTTCTGAGCAGAGGCTCATTCAAAATGACATTTCAGTAAAAGGCTTGTATTGCCTGCTTAGGAACTGCATGTTATTATTGCTTGCCAGGAGGTCATTTCACCAAGACCACATATTTCTGTCTGGATCTGCATGTAAACCAAAAATCGGGCTTTTAACCCTGTGTGGTCACAACTCAGCGCAGGAATTTATTTTTAGAGCAACACATAAAATCTTCATGTGTGGGTCACAAGAGTTTAAATGTACCTGCTGCCCTTTTTACAATACAAACTCATGTATTTGGACTGGATTCATACAGTGAAATTGAAATTGTCATTTTGTGAGATACAAAGCATTATTTCTTCAGTTTTTTGTGATGTTTAGATCAAACAGGGTTAAACGTTGAAATTATTTAAAGCACCAGCATTGTTTGGTAAGTTAGGCCCTTTCTGTTGACAGTTTGAACGCAGGTAGATGTGTGTAACTCTCAAGTATATGTTTGTTGTGTGAGAACCTCTGCATATCACCGGATGAATGAGGAATAAAGTCTGTGTGACCTTGGCTTTGTCTCCAGCTAAATATGTTTTTCTTTTTTAATGGATGGCACAGACTTATGATGCTTGGAGAGATAAGGGCTCATGATTCCATCTGCTAAAGGCATGAAAACAAAAACAGGCATAAAACATTTTATACTATGGCAGGTCATAAAGATTTAACAAAGTAAGATACTAGAATGTCATAGTTGGTAAGAAACAAAAATAATTCAATAAGGTAAGTCATAAAAAGCATCATAGTATACAGAGTCTTACAATTGCTGTTTAGTGAGGTAAAAAAAGTGTCTCTGTAAAGTTAGTTATAAAAATATTTTGTAGAAGTAAAAAAGTAAATAGTATGTCATGAATATGTCACTGTACAGTAAGACATACAAATATCATTGGTATAGTAAGTGATAGCAAAAATGTCATCATACAGTAAGTCATCACACAGATGTAAAAGTCTAGGAAGGCATTGTAAAATTGTCATCGTATATTCAAGAATTAAAAAGTCCAAATATAATTTTACTATAGATAAAAATGTCATAGTAAAAGTATGCTAGGGCCTAAAATATGTCCCTACTTTTCAAATGGGGGAAGATCTTATGCTTGAGCTTCAGAATTTAAATGTCTGAATTTAAGCTGGTGCTACTTCTCTGTGTGATTCTAAAGTCTCTAATATACAGTGTATGTGAATGAAGCTATGCCTCTTTCTGGAGCTGCAGACAGAACAGGCTGTTTTCACCTGCCTCTTGACTGACTGCACTTTGAGTGACACGCGACCAGGCCTATCAAAGGTCTCATTCTGGCACAGTTGACAATCTCTGGCTGTAAACACAGCTGAAAGTCGCATTATGTTTGGATACCGCTACAGAAGACCAGCCACATATTCAGCTGGTTACAACAGGATGTTTCTGAACAGTAAGTTACACCGTCCTCACATTGGAGTAACGTCCCGAGTTACAGTACGCAGTTTCAGTCCCGAGTAACGTCTAGGTTACTCCATAGTGAGCACACCGACACAGCACGTCAGAAGAAATAAAGCGTGACCGCTGGTCTCGAACAGTAACGTTCTGTGTGCACGGACACATTCTCTTCCTTGCATCCCTCCACGCTGCAGTGTTTCTTCAGTGTTGTTTGTTGTGGTTAGCCTCTAGTAGCTAACTAGCTGCTAGCTCAGCAACATGTCTGCTTGGTGTGGAGGGGTGGAGGGGAGGAGGCTGGACTGGTACCGGCTGGGTTGAGGGGAGGAGGCTGGACTGGTACCGGCTGGGTTGAGGGGAGGAGGCTGGACTGGTACCGGCTGAGCTGAGGGGAGGAGGCTGGACTGGTACCGGCTGAGCTGAGGGGAGGAGGCTGGACTGGTACCGGCTGGGTGGGGCTGAGAGACGAGGGCGATCCCATATGACTCATACGGGGTCCCTACTGACCCCCTTCAAGTCATTGCGGAGAGTAAAAGCCCAGAAAATGTGTTTTACACAATATGGGCCCTTTAAGACCTATGTCGCTCCCTGGTGGCTGGGTTCAAAACCCAAAATATCAACTACACATGGAACAGTTCAAATTGTTATTTTTATTAAAAACTAAGGTTATTGACAATATCAAAAATCACATTAAACCTGTTTTTGGCTAAAAGAGGAGACGGTGGACGGTAGAAATAATTTCCACTGTGGCTTCATACAGCAGTTCAATTGCCACTAATATACGTCTGAAGCTGCACAGCGAAGGACATCTGAAAACACCTACTTCTGTACAGATTCACCACCAAACTACCTTCCTTGTCACCAGTTGTCCTCTAATACATTACACTTACAGCTCACATGTAAAACTCCAAAATGGTGAAAATGCCCTGCTCTGGATCATTTGAGGTGTAAGGCACATGAGTCATATTAGGATTTCAAAGAAAACTGTAAAACAGATAAGAGTTGAAGTCAAATGACACTTGGTTTTAAACATCTGTGCTGGCTAGTGACTCATCGCATACACTTCACACATGATTGTGTGTCTTGACACCAGGTGTGGCTTCTTTCTTGTGTCTTCTCACTGAGCATCATCATGTGGACATCCCATTGTGTTACTGTACATGTATTTCAGATGCTCTTGATCTGAGGACAAAACCTTGTGTGAAATTCATAAAAATGTATTTCAGTTGACAATTTCCTCTTTCAAAAGCATCTGGATAACCTCGAGAGGAAAAAAGAGCAAAGATGTTTTATCAAAATCTACATCTACATTTTGTTAGTACGAAGAAGCATCGTATCCTTCGTACTAATCTTTTTTTTACAGGAATAGACATAACACAGCTGATAAACTTTATGTACATATGTTTCAACATCCATTGTTCTAAAAACTTAGACAGTTCCTGTTACATGATTTGACGTGTTGACTCAAAACCCAAAGAGAAGTGAGAAAACTACTGTATGAAAACAGAGTCAAGATGATTTTTGTTCTGTTGGGTTATAATAGAACAGTCATGACGTCAGTGTAGAAAGATGGATTAACGAAACTAGTGACAGCAAACAGAGAACTTGAGGGTGCCGTCCTTCCTGAAAGTGCTTTTAGGATGTAATGTTTGCAGTCTGCAGAGGATGCAAACTCGAGGCTGCAAGGAAAAGCTCCACCCCTCTTTCTCCTCAGATCAAATTTCTACGTCACTCTCTTTGTCGTTGTCGTGGTCGCCATCATAGAACTCATTGGGTGCCTCTGGCCTGAGGAAGTGACATTATTGAAAGACAGTTAGATACAGGACAACTGCATAACACTTCAATAAACATGCTGCACTTATTTGAAGCCCCGTGCAGGCACACTGACCTGGTGTAGTTATCCTCAGCCCCCCTCTCGTCAGGGTCGGGCTCATCATTGCGTTCGTAGCTCAGCATGTCTGAGGGAACATCATGAATCTGGACACTCGGTGCATGGTTCAACATCTTCAAGTTCTCAAACACTGTCTGACGGATCTGCTCCAAGTACTGCAACAATATACACACACTTAACATGATTGGGAAGCAGATGAGCTGATGTATCACTGTCATATCATCAGGCAAAACAAACGACCTTGACCATGAAACACCTGGATAAAGACTTACGAGCATTTTCAGTGTTTTCAGCCTCTGAGTGTGTGTTGATGTTTTACCTGTCTGGAGTTCTGGTTTTCTATCCTGGTGCTAACATCAGGATGAAGCGTGAAGTCTGGAGCAAAGTATTCAAAATACTCTAGAGGAAGCAGAAACAGGAGAAAGATGGAAAAGATTCACTGAAGAGAACAGATTAGCAGATCAAATCACTGCTAACCTTCAACTATATTTAAAACCAGTCGCTTCACTGAACTTCCTACAAATGGCACTAAAGTTAAATAATGCTCAATATTAATCTACTCTATGGGTGCATTAAAACAACATTATTCTAATAGTGGAACAAACATCACAAAAACCCATTGATGTGCAGCATATGTAATAACATCAGAGGGCTTGATATTGAGTTTACATCAAGTAAAGTACAACTCACCGCTATAAGGCAGCTCGTCACTGATGGATTCATCCACCAACAGAGATGTCTCAAAGGTCCTACGACACAACAGCACAGAAATTATTTTCAGTAACAAAGCAATGACTGATGACCTAAAATGAAATTATGGCCTGTTCAAATCCCCATTAAAATTAAAAACACATTTTCTTTGTTGTGAACCAGTGTTAATTGCTAATTTCTCTCTTGTCGTTTGCTAAATATGTCAAAAACAATTCATAGTATTTTTACATTTAAATCTCTTGTTAATGTCTTTTCTCTTCTTGTATAACTCAGATGACTCATCTTACTATCAGGATTAGGGCTGGGTCTGAAAACTGATGCCGATCAGGTACCAGCTTCTACACAGGCTAATAACCTACTGTACAGAATCACAACGCAGATTTCAATGCCTCATTTTGAGCCACCATGTATTGAAATGGTTGCTATGCTTACAGGGAACATAAACATCCCAGCATGTGCCTTGTTAACATTACCCTCGACTCTGTGAAAACACACACTCTACAAGGCTTTGGCAGCACGTTAGCCTACAGTCAGCTAGTAGCTACTTCAAACACAAGTAGCAAAAAGCTACACGGTTCCAAGGGGGGCTGTATTTCACTCAAAAGGATTCCCACACCAGGATGTGCAACAAATGTTTCAAAACAATTCCATGTAAAGGGAAGAACACAACAAATTTAATGAAGCATATGGAGACACACAGATACATCTGATGTCGGGAAAAACCCAAACGATACCCAAACCTAATGAGGAACGTTAACTAATTTTGTTTCATCAGTTAAATCCACAGGAATTGTCTTTCCATTTTGAACTGCTTGTTAATGTCAGCTAATATCCATAGCTGCCTCCATAGCTGTATGTTTTTATGGGACACATAGATATGTGGAATCAAACAGCGCTCTGACACCAATTTCACAGGATCTTAGTAGTCACAGGGTTGTATTGGTTCTGTGCATCAGACTCACCAGCAACGAGCCACGTTCCTCACTGTGTATCCTCCTCCTCCCAGGACCAACAGTGGAATCTTAAAGCTCTTTACAAACTCCACACACTCACTGCACAACACAAAGCAGAGCATACACAGATTAATACACACACACACACACACACACACACACACACACACAAATTCCCTGTCTTTGAAAAACAAATCTTCTTAGAACAATGTTAACACAACAGTTATTTACACTGTAAACAATTAGTCAGATGTTACAATGTTTACAAGGACAACAAAACACTAGCTGTAGAATAAAGCCGTTTCTATCACATGCTGTTCGTGTGATAAAGAAAAGAGAAATAATTTGACCAAGTTTAGCACTGATGAAAACCAAACTGTGGTTGATAATGACTCTTAAATGAAATAAGCCCGTCTCACCCATGTCCTCGTATACTGAGGTTGAAGCAGCCCAGTCTGTCGCAGCCCAGAGAATCTGCTCCACACTGCAACCAGACACAATATGTGTTAACAATTGTGTACAGTTGGGTACAACCTCACAAAAGTTTTACTCAAATTCTCAAAGAGCTGCATCAGGTCCTAAACCTGAAGTTTATGTTATTTCCTCTCAGACAGAGTATTCAATTCAACAGATGAAGACTGACCTGTAAAACGATACAGGTGGGTTGGTAGAAATCCACCACCTGTTTAATAACCGGCTGGAACAAGTGTCTGTAGCCTGAAAACACAAAGACAAACACACTCTGGCTCTAGTTCTTCCTATGACCAGCTGACAGCGGTACTGATAATGCAGGTTTTTGTATATCAAACAGTAGGTTTTAGGTCTCAATAATCAGATTTTCACATGAAGTGAACTCACTCTGGTCATCGATGCCGTCTCTAAGAGGAACATTGAGGCAGTAGTATCGTCCGCTCTCTGCCCCAACCTCATACATGTCACCTACAGGACGGACACACACACACACACACACACACACACACACACACACACACACACACACACACACACACACACACACACACACACACACACACACACACACACACACACACACACACACACACACACACACACACACACACCTTTATAAGTTTGTTTAGTTCCAAAAGATAATTTGCACATTACTTATGATTTACTCTAAATTAAGCAAACACTAAATATTTGTACGCTAAAACATTTGCTAGATTTGTCAAAACAGCTCACACCTGTTCCAGGAAAAAAGTAGTTCCCATATTTGTGGAAGGACACAGTCATGACACGGTCAGTCAGGTAAAAGGCTTCCTGGACGCCGTCCCCATGGTGAATGTCTATGTCGATGTACAGAACCCTAGGGTGGTATCTGTAATCCACACACAAACAAAACGTGGGACAGTTGTAAAAAGGGACTGAGGAACTATATAATGACGTCTATCCAGAGGAGTGTGTTCTTACTTGAGTAGCTCCAGGATACTAATGACGATGTCGTTGACGTAGCAAAATCCAGATGCCTGCAAACACAGGAAACTAATTTAAATATCTAAAGAAACTCACAGCAACATATACAGAGACAGCAACCAACTAACTAAATTCTGTTCTGACCTCAAACTTCTTAGCATGATGCAAACCTCCAGCCCAGTTTATGGCAATGTCACAGATCTGAAAAAGACAGAGCAGAAATGATCAACAGTCACAAAAGTCCTGAAAGGTCCATCGGTCATGGTGCTGCCGTTTCAGGCAAGGACCTCCGGATTACGTATCACGCATGTTTTTACTGAAGATGTAAAAATAGAGTCGCCCAGCCATCTCTTCCGGCTCTCCATACACCATCCATACAAGTTTACAGATTCTGTTGTTTTCAGATTTAGACGTTTCTACAGTAGAAGTAAGTCAGGAGGAGGTTCTCTAGCTTCAGTAAAGCAAAGAAGGGTTCACATTATCATCTGACATACACATCAGCAATCCAAACATTAGACAATGATTTCCACTGCAGCAGAACTGACAACAGCTGTGAGTTACCTTGTGGTTGAGCTGTGTCGCTCCCTGTAAAGAGGCTCCAGTGTATCTTGAGCAGAACTCAAAAAGACCTGGAAACACAGGACTAAAAATGGACAGAGAGTATGTTTAGTAAGCTGGCTAATAACAGCAATAATACACTTGTTTATTAAATGAAGAATTCTGACATTCACACTGCTGAATGACACAAAAGCCGCGCCACCCGGCAGCCATCTTTGCAACGCCAAAGGGGCAGTTACAATGTTTTTGGTACAAGTCAAGGCTCCTCTCTTAATGAATGAGGTGGGAATGGAGTACCTGCAATGGTCTCCAGGAAATAAAATCTGAAGTAAAATACACTGGTTGTACTTCCTCTACACATGACCAAGACTGTGGAACAATATAACTGGCTTAGAATGTTTCTTGTTCTGCTTTTATGAAGCAGACAATTGGCTATTATTGGGTGGAGGGGCCTGTGTCAGCAGTTTAAGAGGTTCTTCTCTCGCACTTGTATTGTCTCTGCTGATACTTATGAGACATTCAAGTATCAGAGGAAATGAGACATCATGAAACTGATAACAAATATGAAACCATGGGATATGTGTGCTATGTTAACTTTGCAATGAATGTCACAGTGTTTCAGAATTTTAGGTATTACTATTTCTGGAAGAAGCTTTTAAATAAAAAAAATACTCACCAGTCATCTCCCACATTGAATGTGTTGAGGCTCTTTGTGAAGCCCTGCATGTTGTTGGGGCTGACCTTCTGCAGAAAGTCTATGTAGTCTTCAGAGTGGAAACGACACATGTCATGCTGAGAAGCTTTGTATGGCTTGAACACCTAACAAACACAAACAAGAACAGCAGGACACTGTAAAGTCCTTCATTTGATAATAGTAGGCAACTATTACTTCAATATGAGAAGCATCGCCAGGGTCTGGATATGTAGATCCACCTCTCTGTGCTGCTCACCATCATTTTCTTGTAAAGTCCATAGTGCAACACCAGACTGTGAGTCAGAGACAAGCGGTGGGGCTTCATGGGGTGGCCAGCACCTGGCAGAGACAGTTTCCACATTTCAATACAAGTTACTTCACCAGTGCATTTGTTGTGTATAAGAGTGACTCTCCAGGGCAAGCAGCAAGTCATCCGAGTTTCAGAACCACACTGATGGAACATGTGCATTATCATGGCTCAGTCAACACTGACAAAATGACACAAGACTCCCGACACCAAATCTATAACAGATTAAATGTTAAGTTGGATCTGCAGTTGTACAAGTTAAACATCATCACTACAAAGTAAGCTGTAGAGAGAGCACAGAGTTTGTGTACATGTTAGTTCGAGTGGAGCAGGTAACTGTATGTACCGGGGCAAAAACAAGGGATTACATATAAGAAAGTCCATGCAGACACTATGTAATGTGACGTAAGCTAACCGTTATTTTATTTTTTACAATCACATAGCTGTGGATGCGCTTCAGTCAAAACCTGCACGACAAACCCCACAAAGCATCAGTGAGAGCGTGAGATGCGAAAAATGTAATGACAAAATAAAAACACCAGCCTGAGGATATTAGCATGTAGCTGGCTAACATTAGCACCGTTCCCTTTGTGGGCCTGCTCACTGAGACATCAAAAACCCACCGTAATGAAAGTTGCCCACGTCGGGGTCGTAAAAGTAAGAAGTCCGGTTCGTCATCCTGAAAGAAATGTTGTCTGGCTGTTTGCCCCCGTAACACGGCGCTGTTGCAGCTAAAAAACCCGCATTTCTCCTCAATTAGCAGAGAGCCGCCATGGTGAAAACCAAGCTTCAGCGTCATCAAACCGCGACAGCATTGACGGGGAGGGGAGGGGGAGCAGCCAAATGGCGTGGGACGAGAAAATATAATTCGAGATATAAATTACATCAGAAATGAACAGAGATTAACAAAATCAAAGTCTCCTTCATACAATTCGAACTTGCCAGTATTTATTAATGAAAAGCTCGAGGAGCATATATCAGGTCGAGATCTGAGTGGATTGAAGAAGATGAGAGAATGCAGCGTATTTCTGCAGACTAGAACAAAGGAGACAAGAGAGGAATTCTGTACAAACTCTCATGATAAATGTTGACTGCTCAGACCCAACGTTCATTTCAAAAGAAATAAGTAATTTCTATCAAAACCTTTGCAACTCATCATTTTCTGCACGGTATTCGGACAATGTCTTAAATCAAATTAAAGAATGTATCCCTCAAATTGACAGTGACTTCAGGAAAGAATGTGATGAGGACTTTACAATGGATGAATTAAACAGAGCAGTCATATGCTTACAATAAGATAAATGCCCTGGGCCTGATGGATTAACAGCCACTTTTGGGGAAAATAACTTCTATTTATTTATTCATTAATTTGTAATTTCTACCATGTAATTTCGGTTTTTTTTTCAGTGTTCACAGAATCCAGTATGGTGCTTGCCTATTTCATGAAGTGCATCATTTATGACCAATTCTCAGATGGGTAATGATTTTCTCTCCTCTGCTCCTCTCACCAGTGCCTACATGTTTTTTGAATTCTGTGTTTTTTTTGCTAGTATATGCCCTTACTAGATAGATTGTTGCAAATATATCCAGTATAGAATAAATTTGATAATTTCTTAAAAATGTAGTTAGACATCTCCCGAATCTAAGAGTCAGGAACAGAGACCACTCCAAGACTCCCCAAAGATAAATGGTGTCAAAAGTTCAACAATCGCTACGTTATACACCAATAAAATCGACCCATTGTGAAACTGTAGGGGGAGACAAATTCAATTTAGAAAAGTATGACACCATCATGTTTGAGACCAAGCAGATGTTTTTAACTAGAAAGGAGGTGGAGAATCCACCTCCTGATTGGCTGAAAGGGCAGTAGCAGAGACGAGGGTGGGCAAAATAAGGTGTGAAGCTCAGTCTTCAGTTGGATTCTGGAAACCAGCTTGGGTTTACATCTTGTGAAAGAATAAAGTCTACTGCACTGAACTTTGACCATGTCCAGAGAATTATTTTGAACAACTATTGAGACTCCAGTAATAGCATAGTACACGTGTTGGAAAAGAAGTCGAGACTTAGTATCTGGCCCAGTGTTACTTTTTTTTCTCCAACAAGCTCCCACGAGACGTTTAGTGTGAGCTCTGAAGAATATTTCACTTTTTTGTCACAGATTAAGTTTGATCTTACGAACATAACAGTTCCTAAAATTAAAAAGAAATCAAAGTAAATATGTTAATGTTGTGTGTTTATTCACTCATTGCATCCATTTTGTGGACTTCCATCTCCGCTAATTGACACAGTTCTGTGTCATTTCCTGCTGTGGTCATCAATGGATGGCGGCACTGCACTCAAATCAATAGTTTTATGGAGTCAACTGAACGTCTCATCAATGTGTCGGTGCGCAATACCCAAATTGACTGTAAAACAAGTTGTGTTCTTATTCAGTATTTTGGGCGGTTTATGGATCAGTCAGAATGTCAAAACTGAATCAACCAAGCTTTAGAGTAATTGGACCCCTAAAAAAACAAAGACGACCACAGTGCACTGACTACAGCTAGCCCAGCACCGCTACCGAGTCCTGCTGGCAATGACAGCTCTGCTGCGGAGGGAGATGCTTCAGACACCACCGCCGCAACCTGCAGCAGCAAACCTGGGTTAGCCTGTTTGAAATGTTATTGACGGTATAAACTGCCTTAGTACATTTACATTTTTCATTTAGCTGACGCTTTTATCCAAAGCGACTTACAATAATAGCATTCAACCATGAGGGTACAAACCCAGAACAACAAGAATCAAGAAAGTACAATTTCTTCAAAAAAGCCAAACTACAAAGTGTTATAAGTAAGTGCCATTTTATTGAAGGTATAGTCGGAAGAGGTGTGTTTTTAGTTTGAGGCGGAAGAAGTGTAAACTTTCTGATGTCCTGATGTCATTGGGAAGCTCATTCCACCATTTAGGAGCCAGGACAGCAAACAGTCGTGATTTTGATGAGTGTTTAGCTCACAGTGAGGGAGCAACAAGCCAATTAGCAGAAGCAGAGCGGAGTGAACAGGCTGGGGTGTAACGTTTGACCATGTCCTGGATGTACACTGGACCCAATCCATTCGCAGCACGGTACGCAAGTACTAATAGTAATAGTAGTTATAACAGTAGGATGATTTTCACACTAACAATGTGATTGACTGCAATGCCAATACTTGATTTTGCAGTCCAAAACAAAGGTGATTTATTTGAAAATCTGGTAGAAAAAAACATCAGGACGAGCACAGCCGAAATAACAAACAAAACAATCTATAATATCAAACTAACTTCCCTACTTCCAAAAGAAACAAAAGGGAATTTCAGGAATCTTACCTGCCTACCTAAACAATAACAGGAGAGAAGACTTCAAAAACAAAAAGGCTTGTAAGGTAAAGATAACAAGCAGAAACACTAACAATATAGCGATCACACAACAATACAGATCAGATGGGTTGCAGAAAAGAAAGGCACAGTCATGTTGGGAGCCAGGAAAAAGATGAAGACCAAGACCAGCATCGGCAGGTGACCTTTTAAAATAAGCTCAATTAGCCTATCCTCCAATCACCAGCCAGACCTGAAACTCAGACACAGGGAAAACACAGAGCAGGGTGAACAGCACCACTCCCAGGAAGGGAGGGAGAACAACAACACAAAAACACATAAACACACAGATACACACAAAATGACTCAGGGTCATAGCAATGTGCATGCAGCTGACATGTTAAGTACTGGAACTGCGGTCATGTGGTCCATCCTTTGTCCTAAAACCCAGTCATGCCAAATGCACTTTGATGTGAATATATTGGGGTCTTGCGGTACAGGCACTTGGAGCAGAAATAAAAGGCTGAAGACAAACGTTGGAAGTTTAATGACACTTATTATGGACATTTGATTGGATTTCCACACAAGACAATAACAAGTTTAATGACATGTTTTGGATTAAAATGAAAGGGAAGTTGACTACTTCTTTCATTATGGCACTCATTACTTGTTCATATTAAATATAATTTTTTTAAATCCTTGAGGTGACACATATATCTCACCTCACTCTTGTTCATGGTTAATCCACTATCTGTCAAGTTTCAGAAGATTCTACTTTACAGTTTTTCAGAAAATTAAGGGGAAAGTTGGCTACTACTAAATAATTTGAGCTGGAAGTTGACATTGTCATTGTAGTAGTTTTTTAGGAAAACGTTTCCAAATACTTCTACTCAAAAGTAGTAATGTTGACCTGTGCTTTCCTCTAATGGTAGGTAAATGATCAAGGTTCTTCTTCTTTGTCTTCTTTTGAAAGTATTTGTGTTCACTGGAGCCTTTCTACTCTCAAACACATTCACCTAGATGAGTAGGTTGAGGAGATCATGAGAGTGATCACATCCTCTTCTGGCCTCGGAACAGTTTTGGTAGCTGATGAAGCTGATTCTCTCTGTCATTCACACACCCTAAGTGTGTGTTGGCAGTGAAACACGAGGTCCCAAATGCATCGAGGTTGGCATCCTCTCTGTAGACAGGGCCATCGTTCCACATGAGATCATAGCCACCCACCCTTTTCTCCTTGCCCGTTAGCCTTCCTTCCATATCAACAACATTCAAAGTATCTTCCAGCAGCCTGCACTTCATATCGTAATCCTCTTGACTACTGGCCGCGTATGAAGGAGAGGCATTCACTTCAATTAACCACGGTTTAAGGTTCTGATCCAGCAGAATGTCGTAGCCATAGAGCTCAAAGCAGTGTTTGTCATTTATCATGATCTTTTGTACACTCTGGAGACTGCGGACAAAGATGTTATCCATCTCTTTGAACAGGATTTCCACCATCTCTCTACCGTGCTTTGCAGTCAGATATCTTCGAAGTTGCAGTATCTGCCACTTACATCCCTTCTCAGGATCATAGTCAGGTGATTTTTTTTGAACAGCCACATTGGTGAGATGCATATACTTGTCATCAATACTCATAAGAGAGAAGCGGGTATGTGAGAAGCGAGCAAATCCATCTCGACACAGCCAGGCCTTCAAGGGGGCAAAAGATGTGACCAGGACATAGACTCTCAGATCAAATTTCTTACCATTTATTAGGTAGGGGTTCTCTATGTAGCGTTGTGCCACATAGTTTTCCACTTGAGCTGCATCCTTCTGTTCCTCTGAGAGCGTGCCATTATTTTTCCAATCCATGATATCTTTTAGTTTCCTGAACAGAAAAATGCCTTTCCCTTTGGATTTTGCTGCTGGCTTCATGATCCAGGTGCTGCCAGGGCTTCTTTTGAACTCCTCTACAAAAAGATGATACTCTCTGGGCAGTGAAAAGGTGCAGGGAAAAAAATCACATCTTAATGCCTCCATGCTGCCAACTTCTCTTTCAAGATTCTTCCTGTACCTTTTGAGGTTTTTCACCAAGAGGTTTTTGCGAGTAAGCTCATAATGGTTGCGAAAGTGGTTTATCCTCACATGCTCCTCCATGTACGTATGATCAAAATTCTCACTGAGCCAGGCCACGAGACACCAGTTGAAATCCCACTCTCCATCATCTTTGACTTCAACCCAACCAGGTCTTTGACGCAGAACATTCTGTATAGTGTGTATCAGGCTGCATTTGAAACGCACAAAACCTCTTCCCTCCCACCCCTCATTTTTCTCACAGTCATATGAACCTTTATTCATCTTTTTCTTCTTTGTTTGGTTTATTGGCAGTTGGCAACCATTTTTAAGGTGCATTACTGCCATCCACTGGATCTGCCTCCTCTTCTTGACTGCTCCAGGAACCTTTGTATCCAGAAGTTTTGTTTTGGGCTGATTATCTGCCAAAGTCCTTTCTCTCTTCTTCTTCTGTTCGGTGTATTGGCGAGTGGCAACCAGCTTTAATATATGCTAGCTGTCTGTCATAAAAGCATCAAAGGATCAAAAGCAGACTAGTTCCAAATTCTATATTACAGGAACAAAGCTTAGTGAGGGAAAGAGAGAGGTACAGCAGGTATGGCGGTAAGGCCAGAGATATACTTGCTGTTTAAAACACGCGTTTGCGTAGACAACCGGCTGCGTCGTGAACATAGTTGTTTACATACTTGCCGATGTACTACGCATGTTACCGGATGATACCACTAGAGGGCACACCGGAGAAATTCGAATAATCCAATAATTAACATGTTCCTTTAATTTACATTTAATCAGACTGCATCTTGTTTGCTGTTGAAACTTTGTTTACTCCAAATGCAATATTTTTTCTTACTACATCTAAAATGGTTGCCACTGGGGTCTGTCTCCCAGCAACAGCCAGAGATGAACCATTCTGGTTTCAACATGCTTTATTTCTTTAACAGGTGCAAGCTTAAATTCAAATGAAACATAAATTGTCCAGCAGTTTCTGCTAGTGTCTTGGCAGCTCACAATGTCCAGTCTCTTTCTCTCTCTCGTGTTTCTACTTGTCTTTTTTTCCAATAAAATTTTCATTCATTTGGGTTAGATTAAAGATTCAACAGCACACAAGATGCAGTCAGATGTGTTTTACTCTATTTAGAGGTCAAATTTAAGCAACAATGTCTGACACATCCCTTGTTTTTAGTTAACTATAAGAGAGCTGCGACTTACTAGAGGTCAGACACCACTGAGATCAAATCACAGAGCGATTCTTGCATTAAAAAACATTATGTTAAATCTTTAATTAGCGCAAGTTATTTCAGTGCATATTATTTCACTATTTAGAACTGTCCAGTTATCTTTGCAATATAAGGAAGGATACAACTCCCAGGATGTGGGGTCCATTTCTTTGATCTTTGTAGTATGACATCACATTTATGTTGTCTTTTTGCCTGTAATCTAGAATTTAGAACTAGTCTGCTTTTGATGCTTTTATGTCAGACAGCTAGTCTTTAATACATATCAAAGCCAGTTGCCACCCGCCAATAAACCAAACAGAAGGAGACAAAGAAGAAGAACATTGATCATTTATCTATATTAGAGTAAACCACAACTTTTTGAAACATTTTCCTGAAAAACTACCACAATGTCAACTTCCAGCTCAAATGATTTACCAATGTTTGAGGAGGAGGAGGAGAAGGAGGTGGAACATGTTTTTCTCTACAGCGGAACCTGCTGCTACCTGATAATGGGCCCACACAGTGAGAGATGTCCCTGCCAAGTCTTCAAGTGTTTCAGTGTTGACATAGTTGAGATGGTGGCCATAAAAATCCAAAAACGGAATAAAGATCGCTTCCTTCATGAAGTGGCGATGTTGGAGGTGGTCAGGGATCTTGACTCAGAAAAACATATTGTCAAATTCATTGACCATTTCAGGCTTAAGGACTTTTCTTATTTGGCCTTTGAATTGCTGGACAGAAGCCTTTTTAACCTGATGTCTGAGAGGGAATGGATGCCACTGACTCTCAATGAAATTCGTCTTGTGACACACCAGCTACTGGTCTCTGTTGAGGCCATACATAGTGTTGGCATCATGCATACTGACTTGAAACTTGACAACATAATGCTTGTCAATCACAAGCATGAACCATTCAAGATCAAGCTGATCAATTTTGGCCAGGCCCTCCCAGCGAGCCAACTGAAATATGGAAATGGTACGCAGAATGCATACACAGCACCGGAAGTAACCTTGGGTCTCTCCTTTTCCCAAGCTGTTGATATGTGGGGAGTGGGTTGCATCATGCTCTACCTCTATTTTGGACAAAATCCCCTCCCTTATAATTGTGCGTATAGTTGGATGAAATCTATTGTGCACCTGCTGGGAGGACCAAAGGATCAGGTACTGTGGTCTGGAGTATACAGCTGGAGGTATTTTATCTTCAATAAGGAAACAGGGTGGAGACTGAGGACACCAGAGGAGTACCAGAAGATAATTGGTGTAAAGCCACAATTGGAATGGTCACTGGGATGTTCTGAGTGGAAATTAGAAGACGCAGTACACAGATTCCCAGACAAACAGGATGAGCTTGGCAGGATGCCATTTTTAGACCTTGTAAAGTGTTGTCTACATCTTGATGCTCAACTTAGAATTAGTCCCAGTGAAGCCCTTAAACATCCTTTTTTTACAATGGTTGACACGGCAAATATACTGCAAACAAGCTCTTCCATTGATGCTGTCACAAATCAAGACTGTGATAAAGAGTCATCCTCCATTCCTTCAAGCATTGGAGCTGCAGCTGCCATCACATCTGAGGATGACAGTGCTGACGAAGTGTCAGTCAGTCATGATCTTGACAAGAAATTCAAGTCTCACACAAACAGAGTGTCACAACATTTGACAACAACTGATTGTGAGTTCCAGGTGGACATGGAGAAAATGAAGTTTCACCAACAGGAACTGCAGAAAATAGAAGCTTTAATCCAAAAAAACAATCTTGCTGCTCTAAAGAAGAGAAAGCCCTCAATCTTGAAGAGAATGCAACACTTTCTTGGAATGAAAAACCCACAGATATCGAAGAAGCCAAAGGATCCTGCACCCAACAGACCAGAGGATGACGGTGCTGATGAAGAGTGAGCCTCAATTTCTTCAAGCAATGAAGCTGCAGCTGCCATCACACCCGGGGATGACAGTGCTAATGAAGTCAGTTATGAGCCAGACAAGAAAATCAGGTCTGACAAGCAGAAGACAAAGGGAAAGAAAAATGAAGAAAAGCAGAAGACAAAGGGAAGGGAAGAAGAAGGAAAGCAGAAGGGAAAGGAAGAAGACAAGCAGAAGACAAGCAGAAGACAAGGGCAAGGGAAGAAGAAGACAAGGGCAAGGGAAGAAGAAGGAAAGCAGCTAGCTGGGCGCGCTAGCTTGCGTCGGCTGGTTTTTGTGATAAGGCGTTCACTGTGCTCATAGCTGACCGGGGATGCTGGCGTTTCTCAAATGTGTTCCAGATCGAACATACAGAGTGGGTATCTGACCCTGAGATTTTGTTACCACATGTGCACAACCTCGGTGGTACCTTGCTCTTGTCCATGATGATGGCAGTAGCAGGGTCCATGGTGGCCATCTCTTCCGATAAAGTTGGAAGCAGAGAGTAGTTCGAACTATGGAGCCCTGGGAGCCCTGCTTGATCTCAGGGGGTATGCTCCTTTAATGAACTGAGACACTAAAGGATGTCTCACAACTATAACATCTCCCACTGTCTCGTTGAAGAAAGAAATTGCAGCAGTGTATACCTCAATGGTGCTGGGCGCCCTGTTTGAGTCCAAAAGTGAATGAGGGAAGCAGAGAACCAGTTCAATTGGCTGGATTTTCACCATGTAGAAAACACCTTCCACTTTTCGCCATAGTTAGCCCGAGTGGAGGGAGCCCAGGCATTGTCTATGGTCCTCAGGACAGCCTCATCTAAGATGCCCTGAGAAAGTGCAATGCTGGAGTGCTTATACTTTGAAACGCAGAATAAACAGTGAAAATTATCTTTCACCTTTTTATGTTTTATCTGATGAATTTATGTCACAAAGATAAATGGTTGCAATGCTTTCTGTAGGCGTTTCAAAATAAAAGCACTCCAGCGTTTCTGTTGACGGAATCCATTCTTTTGTTTAAAAAGGGGTTTCTATTGTGAAATATTTGCAGGAGAAAAAGTCGTACAGCTTCATACTGTATAGTACTGGTATTTATTTGAGTACACAGGACTACTTTTATACAAGGAAATAGTCATATTTATGGACATATTCAAGGCAAAGCCTATATGTAAAACATTGTGCTGCAGTAGCAGCTCCTCTGGAAAACATTGTTGAACTGAGAAGCTAAATATTGTGCATTGAACAGATGCTGTAAATATGAATTAATATGAGTGTGAATATTGCGCATTGAATATATAAAGTTGCAAATCTGTCTTTTGCTTTGTATATATTTATGCTCGTACATTCAGCCTTTAACAGAAATGACAAAAATAATAAATATGTGGTTTTTTTGGAAGCTATCAGGGTGGTAGATCCCGGCTTATGTTTTCAATTAAAAAGTGATCTTGGGCTCGAAAAGCTTTTGTGACTAACTTGTCTATTAGACTCCCAACTAGATTTTTTAAGGAAGTTTTCCCCAAATTGCCGGTTCCATATAAAATCAGGTTAATATGTCTTTGTTAACTGACTATGTACCACCAGCTTTTAAGATAGCTTTAATTAAACCTCTGCTTAAAAAGCCCACTCTTGATCCAGATGTTTTAGTTAATTATAGACCCATATCAAACCTGCCCTTTATTCCCAAAATCATGGAAAAAGACATTGCTAACCAGCTGTGTGATTACTTAGATAGTAATGGTTTGTGGGAAGACTTTCAGTCAGGATAGCTGTACATATCTATGAAGCCTAATGAATCTAATCACTTAGTTCAACTCCGGGAATGTCTCAAGAACATTAAGGCCTGGATGACAAAGAACTTCTTACTTCGAAATTCACACAAAAATTAGGTCATTGTAATTGGCCCTAAACATCTCAGAGAAACCCTGTCTGACCAGATAGTCACCTTCGATGGTATTAGCTTGGCCCCCTGCTCCACTGTGAGGAACCTTGGAGTTATGCTTGACCAGGACAATAATAATAATAATAATTATATGATTATTATATTATATGAATTGTTGCTGCTATCAATAATAACATCTCTACACTCTTATTGTTTCTTATAAGTAGTCAGAGCAACCTGATGTTGCACACGTTTTTCTGGTCTCTCTCTCCTCTCTATCTCCCCCTCTCTTCCCCCTCCCCCCTCTCTCTCTTTTCTCCCCTCTTTTCCGCCCATCTCTCTTACCCATTTTCTCTGCTCACCCCAACCAGTCGAGGCAGATGGCCGCCACATTGAGTTTGGTTCTGCTAGAGGTTTCTTCCAGTTAATAAGTCCACAGTTGCCAAAGTGCTTGCTCATTGTGGGAACTGTTGGGTTTCTCTATAAATATATACCTATATGTAATGTGCCTTGAGATAATATATATTATGATTTGAAGCTGTACAAATACAATTTTATTGAATTAGAACAAAACCACTGAGGCAAATGAGAGAGGGGGGTTTAACCTTTAAATCTTAAAACACACTTTATGTTGCATCTATATTTAGCACAAGTTCTTTCAGTTCATATATTTCACTATTTAGAACTGTCCAGTTATCTTTGAAATATCCCCTGAAATGATCACATTCCTTTGGTCTTTGTAGTGTGACATCATCACATTTTGTCCTACTATCTAGAATTAAGAACTAGTCTGCTTTTGAACCTTTGATGATTTTAAGTTCAGAAAACTACTATATATAAAAGCCATTTGCCTCCTGCTAATAAACTGAACAGAAGACAAAGAAGAGCCGTGATCATTTATCTATCATTAGAGGAAAGCACTACTTTTGAAAAGGATTTGGGAACATTTTCCTGAAATACTAAAACAATGACAATGTCAACTTCCAGCTCAAATGATTTACCAATGTTTGAGGAGGAGGAGGAGAAGGAGGTGGAACATGTTTTTCTCTACAGCGGAACCTGCTGCTACCTGATAATGGGCCCACACAGTGAGAGATGTCCCTGCCAAGTCTTCAAGTGTTTCAGTGTTGACATAGTTGAGATGGTGGCCATAAAAATCCAAAAACGGAATAAAGATCGCTTCCTTCATGAAGTGGCGATGTTGGAGGTGGTCAGGGATCTTGACTCAGAAAAACATATTGTCAAATTCATTGACCATTTCAGGCTTAAGGACTTTTCTTATTTGGCCTTTGAATTGCTGGACAGAAGCCTTTTTAACCTGATGTCTGAGAGGGAATGGATGCCACTGACTCTCAATGAAATTCGTCTTGTGACACACCAGCTACTGGTCTCTGTTGAGGCCATACATAGTGTTGGCATCATGCATACCTGACTTGAAACTTGACAACATAATGCTTGTCAATCACAAGCATGAACCATTCAAGATCAAGCTGATCAATTTTGGCCAGGCCCTCCCAGCGAGCCAACTGAAATATGGAAATGGTACGCAGAATGCATACACAGCACCGGAAGTAACCTTGGGTCTCTCCTTTTCCCAAGCTGTTGATATGTGGGGAGTGGGTTGCATCATGCTCTACCTCTATTTTGGACAAAATCCCCTCCCTTATAATTGTGCGTATAGTTGGATGAAATCTATTGTGCACCTGCTGGGAGGACCAAAGGATCAGGTACTGTGGTCTGGAGTATACAGCTGGAGGTATTTTATCTTCAATAAGGAAACAGGGTGGAGACTGAGGACACCAGAGGAGTACCAGAAGATAATTGGTGTAAAGCCACAATTGGAATGGTCACTGGGATGTTCTGAGTGGAAATTAGAAGACGCAGTACACAGATTCCCAGACAAACAGGATGAGCTTGGCAGGATGCCATTTTTAGACCTTGTAAAGTGTTGTCTACATCTTGATGCTCAACTTAGAATTAGTCCCAGTGAAGCCCTTAAACATCCTTTTTTTACAATGGTTGACACGGCAAATATACTGCAAACAAGCTCTTCCATTGATGCTGTCACAAATCAAGACTGTGATAAAGAGTCATCCTCCATTCCTTCAAGCATTGGAGCTGCAGCTGCCATCACATCTGAGGATGACAGTGCTGACGAAGTGTCAGTCAGTCATGATCTTGACAAGAAATTCAAGTCTCACACAAACAGAGTGTCACAACATTTGACAACAACTGATTGTGAGTTCCAGGTGGACATGGAGAAAATGAAGTTTCACCAACAGGAACTGCAGAAATTAGAAGCTTTAATCCAAAAAAAACAATCTTGCTGCTCTAAAGAAGAGAAAGCCCTCAATCTTGAAGAGAATGCAACACTTTCTTGGAATGAAAAACCCACAGATATCGAAGAAGCCAAAGGATCCTGCACCCAACAGACCAGAGGATGACGGTGCTGATGAAGAGTGAGCCTCAATTTCTTCAAGCAATGAAGCTGCAGCTGCCATCACACCCGGGGATGACAGTGCTAATGAAGTCAGTTATGAGCCAGACAAGAAAATCAGGTCTGACAAGCAGAAGACAAAGGGAAAGAAAAATGAAGAAAAGCAGAAGACAAAGGGAAGGGAAGAAGAAGGAAAGCAGAAGGGAAAGGAAGAAGACAAGCAGAAGACAAGCAGAAGACAAGGGCAAGGGAAGAAGAAGACAAGGGCAAGGGAAGAAGAAGGAAAGCAGCTAGCTGGGCGCGCTAGCTTGCGTCGGCTGGTTTTTGTGATAAGGCGTTCACTGTGCTCATAGCTGACCGGGGATGCTGGCGTTTCTCAAATGTGTTCCAGATCGAACATACAGAGTGGGTATCTGACCCTGAGATTTTGTTACCACATGTGCACAACCTCGGTGGTACCTTGCTCTTGTCCATGATGATGGCAGTAGCAGGGTCCATGGTGGCCATCTCTTCCGATAAAGTTGGAAGCAGAGAGTAGTTCGAACTATGGAGCCCTGGGAGCCCTGCTTGATCTCAGGGGGTATGCTCCTTTAATGAACTGAGACACTAAAGGATGTCTCACAACTATAACATCTCCCACTGTCTCGTTGAAGAAAGAAATTGCAGCAGTGTATACCTCAATGGTGCTGGGCGCCCTGTTTGAGTCCAAAAGTGAATGAGGGAAGCAGAGAACCAGTTCAATTGGCTGGATTTTCACCATGTAGAAAACACCTTCCACTTTTCGCCATAGTTAGCCCGAGTGGAGGGAGCCCAGGCATTGTCTATGGTCCTCAGGACAGCCTCATCTAAGATGCCCTGAGAAAGTGCAATGCTGGAGTGCTTATACTTTGAAACGCAGAATAAACAGTGAAAATTATCTTTCACCTTTTTATGTTTTATCTGATGAATTTATGTCACAAAGATAAATGGTTGCAATGCTTTCTGTAGGCGTTTCAAAATAAAAGCACTCCAGCGTTTCTGTTGACGGAATCCATTCTTTTGTTTAAAAAGGGGTTTCTATTGTGAAATATTTGCAGGAGAAAAAGTCGTACAGCTTCATACTGTATAGTACTGGTATTTATTTGAGTACACAGGACTACTTTTATACAAGGAAATAGTCATATTTATGGACATATTCAAGGCAAAGCCTATATGTAAAACATTGTGCTGCAGTAGCAGCTCCTCTGGAAAACATTGTTGAACTGAGAAGCTAAATATTGTGCATTGAACAGATGCTGTAAATATGAATTAATATGAGTGTGAATATTGCGCATTGAATATATAAAGTTGCAAATCTGTCTTTTGCTTTGTATATATTTATGCTCGTACATTCAGCCTTTAACAGAAATGACAAAAATAATAAATATGTGGTTTTTTTGGAAGCTATCAGGGTGGTAGATCCCGGCTTATGTTTTCAATTAAAAAGTGATCTTGGGCTCGAAAAGCTTTTGTGACTAACTTGTCTATTAGACTCCCAACTAGATTTTTTAAGGAAGTTTTCCCCAAATTGCCGGTTCCATATAAAATCAGGTTAATATGTCTTTGTTAACTGACTATGTACCACCAGCTTTTAAGATAGCTTTAATTAAACCTCTGCTTAAAAAGCCCACTCTTGATCCAGATGTTTTAGTTAATTATAGACCCATATCAAACCTGCCCTTTATTCCCAAAATCATGGAAAAAGACATTGCTAACCAGCTGTGTGATTACTTAGATAGTAATGGTTTGTGGGAAGACTTTCAGTCAGGATAGCTGTACATATCTATGAAGCCTAATGAATCTAATCACTTAGTTCAACTCCGGGAATGTCTCAAGAACATTAAGGCCTGGATGACAAAGAACTTCTTACTTCGAAATTCACACAAAAATTAGGTCATTGTAATTGGCCCTAAACATCTCAGAGAAACCCTGTCTGACCAGATAGTCACCTTCGATGGTATTAGCTTGGCCCCCTGCTCCACTGTGAGGAACCTTGGAGTTATGCTTGACCAGGACAATAATAATAATAATAATTATATGATTATTATATTATATGAATTGTTGCTGCTATCAATAATAACATCTCTACACTCTTATTGTTTCTTATAAGTAGTCAGAGCAACCTGATGTTGCACACGTTTTTCTGGTCTCTCTCTCCTCTCTATCTCCCCCTCTCTTCCCCCTCCCCCCTCTCTCTCTTTTCTCCCCTCTTTTCCGCCCATCTCTCTTACCCATTTTCTCTGCTCACCCCAACCAGTCGAGGCAGATGGCCGCCACATTGAGTTTGGTTCTGCTAGAGGTTTCTTCCAGTTAATAAGTCCAAAGTTGCCAAAGTGCTTGCTCATTGTGGGAACTGTTGGGTTTCTCTATAAATATATACCTATATGTAATGTGCCTTGAGATAATATATATTATGATTTGAAGCTGTACAAATACAATTTTATTGAATTAGAACAAAACCACTGAGGCAAATGAGAGAGGGGGGTTTAACCTTTAAATCTTAAAACACACTTTATGTTGCATCTATATTTAGCACAAGTTCTTTCAGTTCATATATTTCACTATTTAGAACTGTCCAGTTATCTTTGAAATATCCCCTGAAATGATCACATTCCTTTGGTCTTTGTAGTGTGACATCATCACATTTTGTCCTACTATCTAGAATTAAGAACTAGTCTGCTTTTGAACCTTTGATGATTTTAAGTTCAGAAAACTACTATATATAAAAGCCATTTGCCTCCTGCTAATAAACTGAACAGAAGACAAAGAAGAGCCGTGATCATTTATCTATCATTAGAGGAAAGCACTACTTTTGAAAAGGATTTGGGAACATTTTCCTGAAATACTAAAACAATGACAATGTCAACTTCCAGCTCAAATGATTTACCAATGTTTGAGGAGGAGGAGGAGAAGGAGGTGGAACATGTTTTTCTCTACAGCGGAACCTGCTGCTACCTGATAATGGGCCCACACAGTGAGAGATGTCCCTGCCAAGTCTTCAAGTGTTTCAGTGTTGACATAGTTGAGATGGTGGCCATAAAAATCCAAAAACGGAATAAAGATCGCTTCCTTCATGAAGTGGCGATGTTGGAGGTGGTCAGGGATCTTGACTCAGAAAAACATATTGTCAAATTCATTGACCATTTCAGGCTTAAGGACTTTTCTTATTTGGCCTTTGAATTGCTGGACAGAAGCCTTTTTAACCTGATGTCTGAGAGGGAATGGATGCCACTGACTCTCAATGAAATTCGTCTTGTGACACACCAGCTACTGGTCTCTGTTGAGGCCATACATAGTGTTGGCATCATGCATACTGACTTGAAACTTGACAACATAATGCTTGTCAATCACAAGCATGAACCATTCAAGATCAAGCTGATCAATTTTGGCCAGGCCCTCCCAGCGAGCCAACTGAAATATGGAAATGGTACGCAGAATGCATACACAGCACCGGAAGTAACCTTGGGTCTCTCCTTTTCCCAAGCTGTTGATATGTGGGGAGTGGGTTGCATCATGCTCTACCTCTATTTTGGACAAAATCCCCTCCCTTATAATTGTGCGTATAGTTGGATGAAATCTATTGTGCACCTGCTGGGAGGACCAAAGGATCAGGTACTGTGGTCTGGAGTATACAGCTGGAGGTATTTTATCTTCAATAAGGAAACAGGGTGGAGACTGAGGACACCAGAGGAGTACCAGAAGATAATTGGTGTAAAGCCACAATTGGAATGGTCACTGGGATGTTCTGAGTGGAAATTAGAAGACGCAGTACACAGATTCCCAGACAAACAGGATGAGCTTGGCAGGATGCCATTTTTAGACCTTGTAAAGTGTTGTCTACATCTTGATGCTCAACTTAGAATTAGTCCCAGTGAAGCCCTTAAACATCCTTTTTTTACAATGGTTGACACGGCAAATATACTGCAAACAAGCTCTTCCATTGATGCTGTCACAAATCAAGACTGTGATAAAGAGTCATCCTCCATTCCTTCAAGCATTGGAGCTGCAGCTGCCATCACATCTGAGGATGACAGTGCTGACGAAGTGTCAGTCAGTCATGATCTTGACAAGAAATTCAAGTCTCACACAAACAGAGTGTCACAACATTTGACAACAACTGATTGTGAGTTCCAGGTGGACATGGAGAAAATGAAGTTTCACCAACAGGAACTGCAGAAAATAGAAGCTTTAATCCAAAAAAAACAATCTTGCTGCTCTAAAGAAGAGAAAGCCCTCAATCTTGAAGAGAATGCAACACTTTCTTGGAATGAAAAACCCACAGATATCGAAGAAGCCAAAGGATCCTGCACCCAACAGACCAGAGGATGACGGTGCTGATGAAGAGTGAGCCTCAATTTCTTCAAGCAATGAAGCTGCAGCTGCCATCACACCCGGGGATGACAGTGCTAATGAAGTCAGTTATGAGCCAGACAAGAAAATCAGGTCTGACAAGCAGAAGACAAAGGGAAAGAAAAATGAAGAAAAGCAGAAGACAAAGGGAAGGGAAGAAGAAGGAAAGCAGAAGGGAAAGGAAGAAGACAAGCAGAAGACAAGCAGAAGACAAGGGCAAGGGAAGAAGAAGACAAGGGCAAGGGAAGAAGAAGGAAAGCAGCTAGCTGGGCGCGCTAGCTTGCGTCGGCTGGTTTTTGTGATAAGGCGTTCACTGTGCTCATAGCTGACCGGGGATGCTGGCGTTTCTCAAATGTGTTCCAGATCGAACATACAGAGTGGGTATCTGACCCTGAGATTTTGTTACCACATGTGCACAACCTCGGTGGTACCTTGCTCTTGTCCATGATGATGGCAGTAGCAGGGTCCATGGTGGCCATCTCTTCCGATAAAGTTGGAAGCAGAGAGTAGTTCGAACTATGGAGCCCTGGGAGCCCTGCTTGATCTCAGGGGGTATGCTCCTTTAATGAACTGAGACACTAAAGGATGTCTCACAACTATAACATCTCCCACTGTCTCGTTGAAGAAAGAAATTGCAGCAGTGTATACCTCAATGGTGCTGGGCGCCCTGTTTGAGTCCAAAAGTGAATGAGGGAAGCAGAGAACCAGTTCAATTGGCTGGATTTTCACCATGTAGAAAACACCTTCCACTTTTCGCCATAGTTAGCCCGAGTGGAGGGAGCCCAGGCATTGTCTATGGTCCTCAGGACAGCCTCATCTAAGATGCCCTGAGAAAGTGCAATGCTGGAGTGCTTATACTTTGAAACGCAGAATAAACAGTGAAAATTATCTTTCACCTTTTTATGTTTTATCTGATGAATTTATGTCACAAAGATAAATGGTTGCAATGCTTTCTGTAGGCGTTTCAAAATAAAAGCACTCCAGCGTTTCTGTTGACGGAATCCATTCTTTTGTTTAAAAAGGGGTTTCTATTGTGAAATATTTGCAGGAGAAAAAGTCGTACAGCTTCATACTGTATAGTACTGGTATTTATTTGAGTACACAGGACTACTTTTATACAAGGAAATAGTCATATTTATGGACATATTCAAGGCAAAGCCTATATGTAAAACATTGTGCTGCAGTAGCAGCTCCTCTGGAAAACATTGTTGAACTGAGAAGCTAAATATTGTGCATTGAACAGATGCTGTAAATATGAATTAATATGAGTGTGAATATTGCGCATTGAATATATAAAGTTGCAAATCTGTCTTTTGCTTTGTATATATTTATGCTCGTACATTCAGCCTTTAACAGAAATGACAAAAATAATAAATATGTGGTTTTTTTGGAAGCTATCAGGGTGGTAGATCCCGGCTTATGTTTTCAATTAAAAAGTGATCTTGGGCTCGAAAAGCTTTTGTGACTAACTTGTCTATTAGACTCCCAACTAGATTTTTTAAGGAAGTTTTCCCCAAATTGCCGGTTCCATATAAAATCAGGTTAATATGTCTTTGTTAACTGACTATGTACCACCAGCTTTTAAGATAGCTTTAATTAAACCTCTGCTTAAAAAGCCCACTCTTGATCCAGATGTTTTAGTTAATTATAGACCCATATCAAACCTGCCCTTTATTCCCAAAATCATGGAAAAAGACATTGCTAACCAGCTGTGTGATTACTTAGATAGTAATGGTTTGTGGGAAGACTTTCAGTCAGGATAGCTGTACATATCTATGAAGCCTAATGAATCTAATCACTTAGTTCAACTCCGGGAATGTCTCAAGAACATTAAGGCCTGGATGACAAAGAACTTCTTACTTCGAAATTCACACAAAAATTAGGTCATTGTAATTGGCCCTAAACATCTCAGAGAAACCCTGTCTGACCAGATAGTCACCTTCGATGGTATTAGCTTGGCCCCCTGCTCCACTGTGAGGAACCTTGGAGTTATGCTTGACCAGGACAATAATAATAATAATAATTATATGATTATTATATTATATGAATTGTTGCTGCTATCAATAATAACATCTCTACACTCTTATTGTTTCTTATAAGTAGTCAGAGCAACCTGATGTTGCACACGTTTTTCTGGTCTCTCTCTCCTCTCTATCTCCCCCTCTCTTCCCCCTCCCCCCTCTCTCTCTTTTCTCCCCTCTTTTCCGCCCATCTCTCTTACCCATTTTCTCTGCTCACCCCAACCAGTCGAGGCAGATGGCCGCCACATTGAGTTTGGTTCTGCTAGAGGTTTCTTCCAGTTAATAAGTCCACAGTTGCCAAAGTGCTTGCTCATTGTGGGAACTGTTGGGTTTCTCTATAAATATATACCTATATGTAATGTGCCTTGAGATAATATATATTATGATTTGAAGCTGTACAAATACAATTTTATTGAATTAGAACAAAACCACTGAGGCAAATGAGAGAGGGGGGTTTAACCTTTAAATCTTAAAACACACTTTATGTTGCATCTATATTTAGCACAAGTTCTTTCAGTTCATATATTTCACTATTTAGAACTGTCCAGTTATCTTTGAAATATCCCCTGAAATGATCACATTCCTTTGGTCTTTGTAGTGTGACATCATCACATTTTGTCCTACTATCTAGAATTAAGAACTAGTCTGCTTTTGAACCTTTGATGATTTTAAGTTCAGAAAACTACTATATATAAAAGCCATTTGCCTCCTGCTAATAAACTGAACAGAAGACAAAGAAGAGCCGTGATCATTTATCTATCATTAGAGGAAAGCACTACTTTTGAAAAGGATTTGGGAACATTTTCCTGAAATACTAAAACAATGACAATGTCAACTTCCAGCTCAAATGATTTACCAATGTTTGAGGAGGAGGAGGAGAAGGAGGTGGAACATGTTTTTCTCTACAGCGGAACCTGCTGCTACCTGATAATGGGCCCACACAGTGAGAGATGTCCCTGCCAAGTCTTCAAGTGTTTCAGTGTTGACATAGTTGAGATGGTGGCCATAAAAATCCAAAAACGGAATAAAGATCGCTTCCTTCATGAAGTGGCGATGTTGGAGGTGGTCAGGGATCTTGACTCAGAAAAACATATTGTCAAATTCATTGACCATTTCAGGCTTAAGGACTTTTCTTATTTGGCCTTTGAATTGCTGGACAGAAGCCTTTTTAACCTGATGTCTGAGAGGGAATGGATGCCACTGACTCTCAATGAAATTCGTCTTGTGACACACCAGCTACTGGTCTCTGTTGAGGCCATACATAGTGTTGGCATCATGCATACCGACTTGAAACTTGACAACATAATGCTTGTCAATCACAAGCATGAACCATTCAAGATCAAGCTGATCAATTTTGGCCAGGCCCTCCCAGCGAGCCAACTGAAATATGGAAATGGTACGCAGAATGCATACACAGCACCGGAAGTAACCTTGGGTCTCTCCTTTTCCCAAGCTGTTGATATGTGGGGAGTGGGTTGCATCATGCTCTACCTCTATTTTGGACAAAATCCCCTCCCTTATAATTGTGCGTATAGTTGGATGAAATCTATTGTGCACCTGCTGGGAGGACCAAAGGATCAGGTACTGTGGTCTGGAGTATACAGCTGGAGGTATTTTATCTTCAATAAGGAAACAGGGTGGAGACTGAGGACACCAGAGGAGTACCAGAAGATAATTGGTGTAAAGCCACAATTGGAATGGTCACTGGGATGTTCTGAGTGGAAATTAGAAGACGCAGTACACAGATTCCCAGACAAACAGGATGAGCTTGGCAGGATGCCATTTTTAGACCTTGTAAAGTGTTGTCTACATCTTGATGCTCAACTTAGAATTAGTCCCAGTGAAGCCCTTAAACATCCTTTTTTTACAATGGTTGACACGGCAAATATACTGCAAACAAGCTCTTCCATTGATGCTGTCACAAATCAAGACTGTGATAAAGAGTCATCCTCCATTCCTTCAAGCATTGGAGCTGCAGCTGCCATCACATCTGAGGATGACAGTGCTGACGAAGTGTCAGTCAGTCATGATCTTGACAAGAAATTCAAGTCTCACACAAACAGAGTGTCACAACATTTGACAACAACTGATTGTGAGTTCCAGGTGGACATGGAGAAAATGAAGTTTCACCAACAGGAACTGCAGAAAATAGAAGCTTTAATCCAAAAAAAACAATCTTGCTGCTCTAAAGAAGAGAAAGCCCTCAATCTTGAAGAGAATGCAACACTTTCTTGGAATGAAAAACCCACAGATATCGAAGAAGCCAAAGGATCCTGCACCCAACAGACCAGAGGATGACGGTGCTGATGAAGAGTGAGCCTCAATTTCTTCAAGCAATGAAGCTGCAGCTGCCATCACACCCGGGGATGACAGTGCTAATGAAGTCAGTTATGAGCCAGACAAGAAAATCAGGTCTGACAAGCAGAAGACAAAGGGAAAGAAAAATGAAGAAAAGCAGAAGACAAAGGGAAGGGAAGAAGAAGGAAAGCAGAAGGGAAAGGAAGAAGACAAGCAGAAGACAAGCAGAAGACAAGGGCAAGGGAAGAAGAAGACAAGGGCAAGGGAAGAAGAAGGAAAGCAGCTAGCTGGGCGCGCTAGCTTGCGTCGGCTGGTTTTTGTGATAAGGCGTTCACTGTGCTCATAGCTGACCGGGGATGCTGGCGTTTCTCAAATGTGTTCCAGATCGAACATACAGAGTGGGTATCTGACCCTGAGATTTTGTTACCACATGTGCACAACCTCGGTGGTACCTTGCTCTTGTCCATGATGATGGCAGTAGCAGGGTCCATGGTGGCCATCTCTTCCGATAAAGTTGGAAGCAGAGAGTAGTTCGAACTATGGAGCCCTGGGAGCCCTGCTTGATCTCAGGGGGTATGCTCCTTTAATGAACTGAGACACTAAAGGATGTCTCACAACTATAACATCTCCCACTGTCTCGTTGAAGAAAGAAATTGCAGCAGTGTATACCTCAATGGTGCTGGGCGCCCTGTTTGAGTCCAAAAGTGAATGAGGGAAGCAGAGAACCAGTTCAATTGGCTGGATTTTCACCATGTAGAAAACACCTTCCACTTTTCGCCATAGTTAGCCCGAGTGGAGGGAGCCCAGGCATTGTCTATGGTCCTCAGGACAGCCTCATCTAAGATGCCCTGAGAAAGTGCAATGCTGGAGTGCTTATACTTTGAAACGCAGAATAAACAGTGAAAATTATCTTTCACCTTTTTATGTTTTATCTGATGAATTTATGTCACAAAGATAAATGGTTGCAATGCTTTCTGTAGGCGTTTCAAAATAAAAGCACTCCAGCGTTTCTGTTGACGGAATCCATTCTTTTGTTTAAAAAGGGGTTTCTATTGTGAAATATTTGCAGGAGAAAAAGTCGTACAGCTTCATACTGTATAGTACTGGTATTTATTTGAGTACACAGGACTACTTTTATACAAGGAAATAGTCATATTTATGGACATATTCAAGGCAAAGCCTATATGTAAAACATTGTGCTGCAGTAGCAGCTCCTCTGGAAAACATTGTTGAACTGAGAAGCTAAATATTGTGCATTGAACAGATGCTGTAAATATGAATTAATATGAGTGTGAATATTGCGCATTGAATATATAAAGTTGCAAATCTGTCTTTTGCTTTGTATATATTTATGCTCGTACATTCAGCCTTTAACAGAAATGACAAAAATAATAAATATGTGGTTTTTTTGGAAGCTATCAGGGTGGTAGATCCCGGCTTATGTTTTCAATTAAAAAGTGATCTTGGGCTCGAAAAGCTTTTGTGACTAACTTGTCTATTAGACTCCCAACTAGATTTTTTAAGGAAGTTTTCCCCAAATTGCCGGTTCCATATAAAATCAGGTTAATATGTCTTTGTTAACTGACTATGTACCACCAGCTTTTAAGATAGCTTTAATTAAACCTCTGCTTAAAAAGCCCACTCTTGATCCAGATGTTTTAGTTAATTATAGACCCATATCAAACCTGCCCTTTATTCCCAAAATCATGGAAAAAGACATTGCTAACCAGCTGTGTGATTACTTAGATAGTAATGGTTTGTGGGAAGACTTTCAGTCAGGATAGCTGTACATATCTATGAAGCCTAATGAATCTAATCACTTAGTTCAACTCCGGGAATGTCTCAAGAACATTAAGGCCTGGATGACAAAGAACTTCTTACTTCGAAATTCACACAAAAATTAGGTCATTGTAATTGGCCCTAAACATCTCAGAGAAACCCTGTCTGACCAGATAGTCACCTTCGATGGTATTAGCTTGGCCCCCTGCTCCACTGTGAGGAACCTTGGAGTTATGCTTGACCAGGACAATAATAATAATAATAATTATATGATTATTATATTATATGAATTGTTGCTGCTATCAATAATAACATCTCTACACTCTTATTGTTTCTTATAAGTAGTCAGAGCAACCTGATGTTGCACACGTTTTTCTGGTCTCTCTCTCCTCTCTATCTCCCCCTCTCTTCCCCCTCCCCCCTCTCTCTCTTTTCTCCCCTCTTTTCCGCCCATCTCTCTTACCCATTTTCTCTGCTCACCCCAACCAGTCGAGGCAGATGGCCGCCACATTGAGTTTGGTTCTGCTAGAGGTTTCTTCCAGTTAATAAGTCCACAGTTGCCAAAGTGCTTGCTCATTGTGGGAACTGTTGGGTTTCTCTATAAATATATACCTATATGTAATGTGCCTTGAGATAATATATATTATGATTTGAAGCTGTACAAATACAATTTTATTGAATTAGAACAAAACCACTGAGGCAAATGAGAGAGGGGGGTTTAACCTTTAAATCTTAAAACACACTTTATGTTGCATCTATATTTAGCACAAGTTCTTTCAGTTCATATATTTCACTATTTAGAACTGTCCAGTTATCTTTGAAATATCCCCTGAAATGATCACATTCCTTTGGTCTTTGTAGTGTGACATCATCACATTTTGTCCTACTATCTAGAATTAAGAACTAGTCTGCTTTTGAACCTTTGATGATTTTAAGTTCAGAAAACTACTATATATAAAAGCCATTTGCCTCCTGCTAATAAACTGAACAGAAGACAAAGAAGAGCCGTGATCATTTATCTATCATTAGAGGAAAGCACTACTTTTGAAAAGGATTTGGGAACATTTTCCTGAAATACTAAAACAATGACAATGTCAACTTCCAGCTCAAATGATTTACCAATGTTTGAGGAGGAGGAGGAGAAGGAGGTGGAACATGTTTTTCTCTACAGCGGAACCTGCTGCTACCTGATAATGGGCCCACACAGTGAGAGATGTCCCTGCCAAGTCTTCAAGTGTTTCAGTGTTGACATAGTTGAGATGGTGGCCATAAAAATCCAAAAACGGAATAAAGATCGCTTCCTTCATGAAGTGGCGATGTTGGAGGTGGTCAGGGATCTTGACTCAGAAAAACATATTGTCAAATTCATTGACCATTTCAGGCTTAAGGACTTTTCTTATTTGGCCTTTGAATTGCTGGACAGAAGCCTTTTTAACCTGATGTCTGAGAGGGAATGGATGCCACTGACTCTCAATGAAATTCGTCTTGTGACACACCAGCTACTGGTCTCTGTTGAGGCCATACATAGTGTTGGCATCATGCATACTGACTTGAAACTTGACAACATAATGCTTGTCAATCACAAGCATGAACCATTCAAGATCAAGCTGATCAATTTTGGCCAGGCCCTCCCAGCGAGCCAACTGAAATATGGAAATGGTACGCAGAATGCATACACAGCACCGGAAGTAACCTTGGGTCTCTCCTTTTCCCAAGCTGTTGATATGTGGGGAGTGGGTTGCATCATGCTCTACCTCTATTTTGGACAAAATCCCCTCCCTTATAATTGTGCGTATAGTTGGATGAAATCTATTGTGCACCTGCTGGGAGGACCAAAGGATCAGGTACTGTGGTCTGGAGTATACAGCTGGAGGTATTTTATCTTCAATAAGGAAACAGGGTGGAGACTGAGGACACCAGAGGAGTACCAGAAGATAATTGGTGTAAAGCCACAATTGGAATGGTCACTGGGATGTTCTGAGTGGAAATTAGAAGACGCAGTACACAGATTCCCAGACAAACAGGATGAGCTTGGCAGGATGCCATTTTTAGACCTTGTAAAGTGTTGTCTACATCTTGATGCTCAACTTAGAATTAGTCCCAGTGAAGCCCTTAAACATCCTTTTTTTACAATGGTTGACACGGCAAATATACTGCAAACAAGCTCTTCCATTGATGCTGTCACAAATCAAGACTGTGATAAAGAGTCATCCTCCATTCCTTCAAGCATTGGAGCTGCAGCTGCCATCACATCTGAGGATGACAGTGCTGACGAAGTGTCAGTCAGTCATGATCTTGACAAGAAATTCAAGTCTCACACAAACAGAGTGTCACAACATTTGACAACAACTGATTGTGAGTTCCAGGTGGACATGGAGAAAATGAAGTTTCACCAACAGGAACTGCAGAAAATAGAAGCTTTAATCCAAAAAAACAATCTTGCTGCTCTAAAGAAGAGAAAGCCCTCAATCTTGAAGAGAATGCAACACTTTCTTGGAATGAAAAACCCACAGATATCGAAGAAGCCAAAGGATCCTGCACCCAACAGACCAGAGGATGACGGTGCTGATGAAGAGTGAGCCTCAATTTCTTCAAGCAATGAAGCTGCAGCTGCCATCACACCCGGGGATGACAGTGCTAATGAAGTCAGTTATGAGCCAGACAAGAAAATCAGGTCTGACAAGCAGAAGACAAAGGGAAAGAAAAATGAAGAAAAGCAGAAGACAAAGGGAAGGGAAGAAGAAGGAAAGCAGAAGGGAAAGGAAGAAGACAAGCAGAAGACAAGCAGAAGACAAGGGCAAGGGAAGAAGAAGACAAGGGCAAGGGAAGAAGAAGGAAAGCAGCTAGCTGGGCGCGCTAGCTTGCGTCGGCTGGTTTTTGTGATAAGGCGTTCACTGTGCTCATAGCTGACCGGGGATGCTGGCGTTTCTCAAATGTGTTCCAGATCGAACATACAGAGTGGGTATCTGACCCTGAGATTTTGTTACCACATGTGCACAACCTCGGTGGTACCTTGCTCTTGTCCATGATGATGGCAGTAGCAGGGTCCATGGTGGCCATCTCTTCCGATAAAGTTGGAAGCAGAGAGTAGTTCGAACTATGGAGCCCTGGGAGCCCTGCTTGATCTCAGGGGGTATGCTCCTTTAATGAACTGAGACACTAAAGGATGTCTCACAACTATAACATCTCCCACTGTCTCGTTGAAGAAAGAAATTGCAGCAGTGTATACCTCAATGGTGCTGGGCGCCCTGTTTGAGTCCAAAAGTGAATGAGGGAAGCAGAGAACCAGTTCAATTGGCTGGATTTTCACCATGTAGAAAACACCTTCCACTTTTCGCCATAGTTAGCCCGAGTGGAGGGAGCCCAGGCATTGTCTATGGTCCTCAGGACAGCCTCATCTAAGATGCCCTGAGAAAGTGCAATGCTGGAGTGCTTATACTTTGAAACGCAGAATAAACAGTGAAAATTATCTTTCACCTTTTTATGTTTTATCTGATGAATTTATGTCACAAAGATAAATGGTTGCAATGCTTTCTGTAGGCGTTTCAAAATAAAAGCACTCCAGCGTTTCTGTTGACGGAATCCATTCTTTTGTTTAAAAAGGGGTTTCTATTGTGAAATATTTGCAGGAGAAAAAGTCGTACAGCTTCATACTGTATAGTACTGGTATTTATTTGAGTACACAGGACTACTTTTATACAAGGAAATAGTCATATTTATGGACATATTCAAGGCAAAGCCTATATGTAAAACATTGTGCTGCAGTAGCAGCTCCTCTGGAAAACATTGTTGAACTGAGAAGCTAAATATTGTGCATTGAACAGATGCTGTAAATATGAATTAATATGAGTGTGAATATTGCGCATTGAATATATAAAGTTGCAAATCTGTCTTTTGCTTTGTATATATTTATGCTCGTACATTCAGCCTTTAACAGAAATGACAAAAATAATAAATATGTGGTTTTTTTGGAAGCTATCAGGGTGGTAGATCCCGGCTTATGTTTTCAATTAAAAAGTGATCTTGGGCTCGAAAAGCTTTTGTGACTAACTTGTCTATTAGACTCCCAACTAGATTTTTTAAGGAAGTTTTCCCCAAATTGCCGGTTCCATATAAAATCAGGTTAATATGTCTTTGTTAACTGACTATGTACCACCAGCTTTTAAGATAGCTTTAATTAAACCTCTGCTTAAAAAGCCCACTCTTGATCCAGATGTTTTAGTTAATTATAGACCCATATCAAACCTGCCCTTTATTCCCAAAATCATGGAAAAAGACATTGCTAACCAGCTGTGTGATTACTTAGATAGTAATGGTTTGTGGGAAGACTTTCAGTCAGGATAGCTGTACATATCTATGAAGCCTAATGAATCTAATCACTTAGTTCAACTCCGGGAATGTCTCAAGAACATTAAGGCCTGGATGACAAAGAACTTCTTACTTCGAAATTCACACAAAAATTAGGTCATTGTAATTGGCCCTAAACATCTCAGAGAAACCCTGTCTGACCAGATAGTCACCTTCGATGGTATTAGCTTGGCCCCCTGCTCCACTGTGAGGAACCTTGGAGTTATGCTTGACCAGGACAATAATAATAATAATAATTATATGATTATTATATTATATGAATTGTTGCTGCTATCAATAATAACATCTCTACACTCTTATTGTTTCTTATAAGTAGTCAGAGCAACCTGATGTTGCACACGTTTTTCTGGTCTCTCTCTCCTCTCTATCTCCCCCTCTCTTCCCCCTCCCCCCTCTCTCTCTTTTCTCCCCTCTTTTCCGCCCATCTCTCTTACCCATTTTCTCTGCTCACCCCAACCAGTCGAGGCAGATGGCCGCCACATTGAGTTTGGTTCTGCTAGAGGTTTCTTCCAGTTAATAAGTCCACAGTTGCCAAAGTGCTTGCTCATTGTGGGAACTGTTGGGTTTCTCTATAAATATATACCTATATGTAATGTGCCTTGAGATAATATATATTATGATTTGAAGCTGTACAAATACAATTTTATTGAATTAGAACAAAACCACTGAGGCAAATGAGAGAGGGGGGTTTAACCTTTAAATCTTAAAACACACTTTATGTTGCATCTATATTTAGCACAAGTTCTTTCAGTTCATATATTTCACTATTTAGAACTGTCCAGTTATCTTTGAAATATCCCCTGAAATGATCACATTCCTTTGGTCTTTGTAGTGTGACATCATCACATTTTGTCCTACTATCTAGAATTAAGAACTAGTCTGCTTTTGAACCTTTGATGATTTTAAGTTCAGAAAACTACTATATATAAAAGCCATTTGCCTCCTGCTAATAAACTGAACAGAAGACAAAGAAGAGCCGTGATCATTTATCTATCATTAGAGGAAAGCACTACTTTTGAAAAGGATTTGGGAACATTTTCCTGAAATACTAAAACAATGACAATGTCAACTTCCAGCTCAAATGATTTACCAATGTTTGAGGAGGAGGAGGAGAAGGAGGTGGAACATGTTTTTCTCTACAGCGGAACCTGCTGCTACCTGATAATGGGCCCACACAGTGAGAGATGTCCCTGCCAAGTCTTCAAGTGTTTCAGTGTTGACATAGTTGAGATGGTGGCCATAAAAATCCAAAAACGGAATAAAGATCGCTTCCTTCATGAAGTGGCGATGTTGGAGGTGGTCAGGGATCTTGACTCAGAAAAACATATTGTCAAATTCATTGACCATTTCAGGCTTAAGGACTTTTCTTATTTGGCCTTTGAATTGCTGGACAGAAGCCTTTTTAACCTGATGTCTGAGAGGGAATGGATGCCACTGACTCTCAATGAAATTCGTCTTGTGACACACCAGCTACTGGTCTCTGTTGAGGCCATACATAGTGTTGGCATCATGCATACCTGACTTGAAACTTGACAACATAATGCTTGTCAATCACAAGCATGAACCATTCAAGATCAAGCTGATCAATTTTGGCCAGGCCCTCCCAGCGAGCCAACTGAAATATGGAAATGGTACGCAGAATGCATACACAGCACCGGAAGTAACCTTGGGTCTCTCCTTTTCCCAAGCTGTTGATATGTGGGGAGTGGGTTGCATCATGCTCTACCTCTATTTTGGACAAAATCCCCTCCCTTATAATTGTGCGTATAGTTGGATGAAATCTATTGTGCACCTGCTGGGAGGACCAAAGGATCAGGTACTGTGGTCTGGAGTATACAGCTGGAGGTATTTTATCTTCAATAAGGAAACAGGGTGGAGACTGAGGACACCAGAGGAGTACCAGAAGATAATTGGTGTAAAGCCACAATTGGAATGGTCACTGGGATGTTCTGAGTGGAAATTAGAAGACGCAGTACACAGATTCCCAGACAAACAGGATGAGCTTGGCAGGATGCCATTTTTAGACCTTGTAAAGTGTTGTCTACATCTTGATGCTCAACTTAGAATTAGTCCCAGTGAAGCCCTTAAACATCCTTTTTTTACAATGGTTGACACGGCAAATATACTGCAAACAAGCTCTTCCATTGATGCTGTCACAAATCAAGACTGTGATAAAGAGTCATCCTCCATTCCTTCAAGCATTGGAGCTGCAGCTGCCATCACATCTGAGGATGACAGTGCTGACGAAGTGTCAGTCAGTCATGATCTTGACAAGAAATTCAAGTCTCACACAAACAGAGTGTCACAACATTTGACAACAACTGATTGTGAGTTCCAGGTGGACATGGAGAAAATGAAGTTTCACCAACAGGAACTGCAGAAAATAGAAGCTTTAATCCAAAAAAACAATCTTGCTGCTCTAAAGAAGAGAAAGCCCTCAATCTTGAAGAGAATGCAACACTTTCTTGGAATGAAAAACCCACAGATATCGAAGAAGCCAAAGGATCCTGCACCCAACAGACCAGAGGATGACGGTGCTGATGAAGAGTGAGCCTCAATTTCTTCAAGCAATGAAGCTGCAGCTGCCATCACACCCGGGGATGACAGTGCTAATGAAGTCAGTTATGAGCCAGACAAGAAAATCAGGTCTGACAAGCAGAAGACAAAGGGAAAGAAAAATGAAGAAAAGCAGAAGACAAAGGGAAGGGAAGAAGAAGGAAAGCAGAAGGGAAAGGAAGAAGACAAGCAGAAGACAAGCAGAAGACAAGGGCAAGGGAAGAAGAAGACAAGGGCAAGGGAAGAAGAAGGAAAGCAGCTAGCTGGGCGCGCTAGCTTGCGTCGGCTGGTTTTTGTGATAAGGCGTTCACTGTGCTCATAGCTGACCGGGGATGCTGGCGTTTCTCAAATGTGTTCCAGATCGAACATACAGAGTGGGTATCTGACCCTGAGATTTTGTTACCACATGTGCACAACCTCGGTGGTACCTTGCTCTTGTCCATGATGATGGCAGTAGCAGGGTCCATGGTGGCCATCTCTTCCGATAAAGTTGGAAGCAGAGAGTAGTTCGAACTATGGAGCCCTGGGAGCCCTGCTTGATCTCAGGGGGTATGCTCCTTTAATGAACTGAGACACTAAAGGATGTCTCACAACTATAACATCTCCCACTGTCTCGTTGAAGAAAGAAATTGCAGCAGTGTATACCTCAATGGTGCTGGGCGCCCTGTTTGAGTCCAAAAGTGAATGAGGGAAGCAGAGAACCAGTTCAATTGGCTGGATTTTCACCATGTAGAAAACACCTTCCACTTTTCGCCATAGTTAGCCCGAGTGGAGGGAGCCCAGGCATTGTCTATGGTCCTCAGGACAGCCTCATCTAAGATGCCCTGAGAAAGTGCAATGCTGGAGTGCTTATACTTTGAAACGCAGAATAAACAGTGAAAATTATCTTTCACCTTTTTATGTTTTATCTGATGAATTTATGTCACAAAGATAAATGGTTGCAATGCTTTCTGTAGGCGTTTCAAAATAAAAGCACTCCAGCGTTTCTGTTGACGGAATCCATTCTTTTGTTTAAAAAGGGGTTTCTATTGTGAAATATTTGCAGGAGAAAAAGTCGTACAGCTTCATACTGTATAGTACTGGTATTTATTTGAGTACACAGGACTACTTTTATACAAGGAAATAGTCATATTTATGGACATATTCAAGGCAAAGCCTATATGTAAAACATTGTGCTGCAGTAGCAGCTCCTCTGGAAAACATTGTTGAACTGAGAAGCTAAATATTGTGCATTGAACAGATGCTGTAAATATGAATTAATATGAGTGTGAATATTGCGCATTGAATATATAAAGTTGCAAATCTGTCTTTTGCTTTGTATATATTTATGCTCGTACATTCAGCCTTTAACAGAAATGACAAAAATAATAAATATGTGGTTTTTTTGGAAGCTATCAGGGTGGTAGATCCCGGCTTATGTTTTCAATTAAAAAGTGATCTTGGGCTCGAAAAGCTTTTGTGACTAACTTGTCTATTAGACTCCCAACTAGATTTTTTAAGGAAGTTTTCCCCAAATTGCCGGTTCCATATAAAATCAGGTTAATATGTCTTTGTTAACTGACTATGTACCACCAGCTTTTAAGATAGCTTTAATTAAACCTCTGCTTAAAAAGCCCACTCTTGATCCAGATGTTTTAGTTAATTATAGACCCATATCAAACCTGCCCTTTATTCCCAAAATCATGGAAAAAGACATTGCTAACCAGCTGTGTGATTACTTAGATAGTAATGGTTTGTGGGAAGACTTTCAGTCAGGATAGCTGTACATATCTATGAAGCCTAATGAATCTAATCACTTAGTTCAACTCCGGGAATGTCTCAAGAACATTAAGGCCTGGATGACAAAGAACTTCTTACTTCGAAATTCACACAAAAATTAGGTCATTGTAATTGGCCCTAAACATCTCAGAGAAACCCTGTCTGACCAGATAGTCACCTTCGATGGTATTAGCTTGGCCCCCTGCTCCACTGTGAGGAACCTTGGAGTTATGCTTGACCAGGACAATAATAATAATAATAATTATATGATTATTATATTATATGAATTGTTGCTGCTATCAATAATAACATCTCTACACTCTTATTGTTTCTTATAAGTAGTCAGAGCAACCTGATGTTGCACACGTTTTTCTGGTCTCTCTCTCCTCTCTATCTCCCCCTCTCTTCCCCCTCCCCCCTCTCTCTCTTTTCTCCCCTCTTTTCCGCCCATCTCTCTTACCCATTTTCTCTGCTCACCCCAACCAGTCGAGGCAGATGGCCGCCACATTGAGTTTGGTTCTGCTAGAGGTTTCTTCCAGTTAATAAGTCCACAGTTGCCAAAGTGCTTGCTCATTGTGGGAACTGTTGGGTTTCTCTATAAATATATACCTATATGTAATGTGCCTTGAGATAATATATATTATGATTTGAAGCTGTACAAATACAATTTTATTGAATTAGAACAAAACCACTGAGGCAAATGAGAGAGGGGGGTTTAACCTTTAAATCTTAAAACACACTTTATGTTGCATCTATATTTAGCACAAGTTCTTTCAGTTCATATATTTCACTATTTAGAACTGTCCAGTTATCTTTGAAATATCCCCTGAAATGATCACATTCCTTTGGTCTTTGTAGTGTGACATCATCACATTTTGTCCTACTATCTAGAATTAAGAACTAGTCTGCTTTTGAACCTTTGATGATTTTAAGTTCAGAAAACTACTATATATAAAAGCCATTTGCCTCCTGCTAATAAACTGAACAGAAGACAAAGAAGAGCCGTGATCATTTATCTATCATTAGAGGAAAGCACTACTTTTGAAAAGGATTTGGGAACATTTTCCTGAAATACTAAAACAATGACAATGTCAACTTCCAGCTCAAATGATTTACCAATGTTTGAGGAGGAGGAGGAGAAGGAGGTGGAACATGTTTTTCTCTACAGCGGAACCTGCTGCTACCTGATAATGGGCCCACACAGTGAGAGATGTCCCTGCCAAGTCTTCAAGTGTTTCAGTGTTGACATAGTTGAGATGGTGGCCATAAAAATCCAAAAACGGAATAAAGATCGCTTCCTTCATGAAGTGGCGATGTTGGAGGTGGTCAGGGATCTTGACTCAGAAAAACATATTGTCAAATTCATTGACCATTTCAGGCTTAAGGACTTTTCTTATTTGGCCTTTGAATTGCTGGACAGAAGCCTTTTTAACCTGATGTCTGAGAGGGAATGGATGCCACTGACTCTCAATGAAATTCGTCTTGTGACACACCAGCTACTGGTCTCTGTTGAGGCCATACATAGTGTTGGCATCATGCATACTGACTTGAAACTTGACAACATAATGCTTGTCAATCACAAGCATGAACCATTCAAGATCAAGCTGATCAATTTTGGCCAGGCCCTCCCAGCGAGCCAACTGAAATATGGAAATGGTACGCAGAATGCATACACAGCACCGGAAGTAACCTTGGGTCTCTCCTTTTCCCAAGCTGTTGATATGTGGGGAGTGGGTTGCATCATGCTCTACCTCTATTTTGGACAAAATCCCCTCCCTTATAATTGTGCGTATAGTTGGATGAAATCTATTGTGCACCTGCTGGGAGGACCAAAGGATCAGGTACTGTGGTCTGGAGTATACAGCTGGAGGTATTTTATCTTCAATAAGGAAACAGGGTGGAGACTGAGGACACCAGAGGAGTACCAGAAGATAATTGGTGTAAAGCCACAATTGGAATGGTCACTGGGATGTTCTGAGTGGAAATTAGAAGACGCAGTACACAGATTCCCAGACAAACAGGATGAGCTTGGCAGGATGCCATTTTTAGACCTTGTAAAGTGTTGTCTACATCTTGATGCTCAACTTAGAATTAGTCCCAGTGAAGCCCTTAAACATCCTTTTTTTACAATGGTTGACACGGCAAATATACTGCAAACAAGCTCTTCCATTGATGCTGTCACAAATCAAGACTGTGATAAAGAGTCATCCTCCATTCCTTCAAGCATTGGAGCTGCAGCTGCCATCACATCTGAGGATGACAGTGCTGACGAAGTGTCAGTCAGTCATGATCTTGACAAGAAATTCAAGTCTCACACAAACAGAGTGTCACAACATTTGACAACAACTGATTGTGAGTTCCAGGTGGACATGGAGAAAATGAAGTTTCACCAACAGGAACTGCAGAAATTAGAAGCTTTAATCCAAAAAAACAATCTTGCTGCTCTAAAGAAGAGAAAGCCCTCAATCTTGAAGAGAATGCAACACTTTCTTGGAATGAAAAACCCACAGATATCGAAGAAGCCAAAGGATCCTGCACCCAACAGACCAGAGGATGACGGTGCTGATGAAGAGTGAGCCTCAATTTCTTCAAGCAATGAAGCTGCAGCTGCCATCACACCCGGGGATGACAGTGCTAATGAAGTCAGTTATGAGCCAGACAAGAAAATCAGGTCTGACAAGCAGAAGACAAAGGGAAAGAAAAATGAAGAAAAGCAGAAGACAAAGGGAAGGGAAGAAGAAGGAAAGCAGAAGGGAAAGGAAGAAGACAAGCAGAAGACAAGCAGAAGACAAGGGCAAGGGAAGAAGAAGGAAAGCAGCTAGCTGGGCGCGCTAGCTTGCGTCGGCTGGTTTTTGTGATAAGGCGTTCACTGTGCTCATAGCTGACCGGGGATGCTGGCGTTTCTCAAATGTGTTCCAGATCGAACATACAGAGTGGGTATCTGACCCTGAGATTTTGTTACCACATGTGCACAACCTCGGTGGTACCTTGCTCTTGTCCATGATGATGGCAGTAGCAGGGTCCATGGTGGCCATCTCTTCCGATAAAGTTGGAAGCAGAGAGTAGTTCGAACTATGGAGCCCTGGGAGCCCTGCTTGATCTCAGGGGGTATGCTCCTTTAATGAACTGAGACACTAAAGGATGTCTCACAACTATAACATCTCCCACTGTCTCGTTGAAGAAAGAAATTGCAGCAGTGTATACCTCAATGGTGCTGGGCGCCCTGTTTGAGTCCAAAAGTGAATGAGGGAAGCAGAGAACCAGTTCAATTGGCTGGATTTTCACCATGTAGAAAACACCTTCCACTTTTCGCCATAGTTAGCCCGAGTGGAGGGAGCCCAGGCATTGTCTATGGTCCTCAGGACAGCCTCATCTAAGATGCCCTGAGAGAGGTCCTGAGAAGGGGCCAAGCCCAAAGCTGCAGGATGTCTGATCTGAGGTGCCATTTCTGACCTTCTGCTTGTGAGAGGAGGTCTGCCCTGACTGGCAGGGCCCATGGTTGACCGTGAACCAGGCGAATGAGCATTGGGAATCAATGCCTCCCTGGCCACCTGAGGACTATTAACAGCACCTCGTAGCGATCCGGTTGAGTACCTGTGGAATCAGAGGGAATGGAGGAAAAGCATTCAACAACCCTTCCAGCCTTTCTTGAGATAGTGCATCCAGGCCTAGAGGACCTCCCTGACCTTCCAGAGAGAACCACATCCTGCAGTGGGTTGTCTCTGCTGACACAAATAGGTCAGTCTGAGCCATGCCAGACCAACTCCATAAGAGGGATACAACTTTTGGATGAAGCTTCCACTCACCTGGGGGAGGACCAGTCCTGGACAGGAGGTCTGCTGCTCGATTTACAATCCCTGGGATAAGGATTGCCTTGAGTGAAGCTAGATACTGAAAGGCCCAAAACAGGAGATTCTGTGCCACCTAGAGGCAGCGCATGGACTTTGTGCCTCTGTGGTGATTTATATGATACACAGTCGAAGAACTGTCTGTTCTTATCAAGACATGTCTGCCCTGGATGGAGGAAATGAGAGCCTTCAGAGCAAGGTGAATCGCTTTCAACTCCAGAATATTGATGTGTTCGCCACCCCAAGGGGGTATCCGCAGCTCTGCCGAAGCATATTGGGAGCATATTGGATCTTAGCCAGTATAGTAACTGATCGCTGTGACTGAGTGATGCCGGCCCAAATCTCACCCACTGAAGCAGGAGTCTCAGTTAGAACATTGAGCCCCACAATTTTTTTTTGCCACACTTAAAACCTTTGAGATGATGTCCGTGGGTGAAGGCTCACTGTCACCCAGGTTGCTGAAGTTGGACGCCCCCTCAAATTGTGTGGATTTAGGCTGCTCTGGCCCAGCAGTGCCATCAGACTGCTCTTCACTTTCAAAAAGAGAATTTTGAGCATAGAGAGAGAATGTCAGACTGAACCATATTGTCCTCCTGATAAGAGTGTCAGATTTGGTTAAGCAGATGGACCCAGGATGCAGAGTTTAAACAAAAGGTGTCCTTTTAACCCAGAGTGTGTGTGTATGTGTGTGTGTGTGTGTGTGTGTGTGTGTGTGTGCGTGCGTGCATGCGTGCGATCAGCCGCAAGCCCTGGCCGGTGACCCAAGGATTGTCATTATCCAATTCTCCTGGGGTAATTGAGACCAATGGATTGTCATTCTCAATTCTCCTGGGGGGTCATTTAGACCCCCAGAGAGGGCGCTGTGGTGCTCTGTGGGGTCATTTAGACCCACACCTGATTCCAATTGTAATCTAGGGGGGAGAAGCCAGTGCGTCATTCTCCATGTGCACCGGACCATGGCACGATGTCATGTCAGGAGCGTTTCACCAGAGAACAGGTTCTCCAACAGCTATTCTCCCAGCAACCATCCTCTGAACCCGAAGATGACGCGAAAAGCGGACGGACAAGGAGATGGAGAAGCAGACCGAGAAGCAGACAGAGACGACGGCGACAATGACAGCGACGAAGATGACGACGGTGACAGCGATGACGGTGACAACGACAAAGACGACGATGGTGCCCGAAGTGACTGTGGACGAGCAACTGGTTATGTTCGGAGGTTAGTCTTTTTTTCCCGTTTTTAAAAAATATATTATTATTATGTTATGTTATGTTATGTTATGTTATGCTATGTTATTATGTTATGTAGATAGTGGCTGCTAGTCCTCGTCCTCATCTCCTCTCCTCTCATCTCTTCTCCTCCTTTTTCTCCCTAGGCCAGTGTCCGTTCCGTCAAGCTGGCCAAAGCTGGCCAAATACAGGATCAAGTCGTGAGTGGCCTGCGATGTGAAATCCAGCTACGCTTGGGAAATGCAAGTGTACACCGGAAAGCCGAGCGGCAGACGTCCAGAATGGAACCAGGGGTTGCGGGTAGTGCTCAATGTAACGGAGGAAGACCGAGAAGCGGACCAAGAAGTGGACTGAGAAGAAGACCGAGAAGAAGACCGAGACGACAAAGACTACGACCCAGTGTGTGATGCTGCTGCAGATTCATCATCGTGCTCATCCTCGAAAGAAGAAGAAGAAGAAGAAGAAGAAGAAGGAGAAGAAGGAGACCGAGGGGGAGAAGGAGGAGAAGGAGAAGACCACGGCACCAAGGCACCACCACCACCGGACTCGTGGAAAGAGAGACCTTCCTGTCAAGATATGGAGAAATAACATGGTCCTTGAGGGCATATGACTGAGAGGAGGGCCGCTGCTCCTCCTCCTCCTCCTCTGCTGTGGCTCAAAGCGTCGCCGTCGCTGCTGCCGCTACGCCCATCGGGGTCCCCCCGGGCCCCACGACGTGTTGCACCCTGAAAAGGGGAGATATCAATAAAGATGCTCGGACACAATGTTTCCTCTCTGGCAGCTTCATTGAGAATTTATAATTTTCAGAAGTATCAATTTACATAGGTACAACAGTTCTTTCAGTATACAATATTTAAACAATGTTATGCATTTTCTTTCCATTTCAGACAGGTAACTATATATGAAAATGGCCTATCAATCATTGAACATCAACTTAAATGTATTGGCAATAAACACAAATATCTTAGACATTAGTAGCCATTAGTTGCTTATCTTTGTTATATACCTTGTTCCTTATCATTTACTGTTACTTTAGAAATGAATCCAACCAATGCATTAGTAATTATTCACACCCTTAAACATAGTGAAAATTAACCACACACATACACATTAGCAACCTCATACTTGTTTGTGTGTCTTACGAGCTAAACACTGTTGCACTTATGCTAACCTTGTGCCACTCCATGCCTGCCACTGGAATAACGGCGATTAGCCAGCTGCATAACAGTATAGTTTAGCTAGCTGCATAATAGTATACCAAATCGAAATAATCCTTCCAAAACACTCAACATGGTAACAAAACAACTTAGCAAACATATTCCAATGTTCAAGAGCATAAACATTCATTTTATACCTGAAAAGGGGAGATATCAATAAAGATGCTCGGACATGATGTTTCCACTCTGGCAGTTTCATTGAGAATGGCACCCTGGTGGAGAGCTCCCCTATCCGGCCTCTGCAGGTATGACTAATCAATCACCAAATGTCACCTCTCAAACAGGCTATACCAGTAGATCACAGATTAGCTCATCTGGCAGGTAGAAATCCTTATTCTTTTAACAAAAAGGTTTTTAACTCTGTTAACCCTTTTTGTTTAAAACTTTAACCTTTTCCGCCTGTTCGTCACGCCCATGGTAGAGAACATCATCCTGGAGATGACAAATCTGGAGGGTCGTCAACTGGAAAGGGATGGACGAGACCGATCTGCGTGCCTACGTAGGGCTACTGATCTTAGCGGAGCCTGTTTCTTGCCTGAGCCCCGCCTGCGAACAGGGTTGTGCTCATGCCTACGTTTTCGGGGGCCTTTCCTTGAGGTATGTCCCTTTACACTTAGTTGGGCTGGTAGAGGCTGAACTGCCCCAGCATGAACAGACTGCTCCACCCATTTGTCTCTTTGAACACGCTCCTCCACAGGCAGTTCCACTGCTGCCACACAGGGGTTCTCAATATCATCCATCAAATGTGCCATGCCAAAACAAGTAGGGCATTCACGGTGGCCATCACAGGGGTCCATGATACCCCGGCAATAATGGCACAAACATGAGGACATTTCTTTGTCACTTTTGTGATTTAAGAATAAATAAATAAATAGAAAAACAATAGCGCCCAGCAGCTATGGATAGCTGAAAAAGGGGAACTAATAAACAGGCTGGTTACAGCTGGCCACAATCACATAAAAATGAAGGAAGGGGTAAAATAAATGTAATTCACCTGAAAATGCCCACTGTATGTACTATTTATTTATTTATTTTTAAAAGGCAAATAAAAGTGAAAGGTTAACTTAAAACTCACTTCCACTCCTCACTGTGCACGAACGCACGAGGGGGGTAGGGGGGGTTGAACATCGAGTTACAGTGTGGGGGGGGAGCCTTTAGGAAGAGATCATTTAGTGATCACGTTTCCAAACTCTTTCTACTCACTCCTGTAAAAGAAAAACTGTATGGAAACAAACAGCGTGAGATAGACAACACTTACCTGAAGCTGCAATCCGTCACCGGTGAGCTTAATGGCCGGAGAGCCCAGCCCCCTTAAATCAGTCACATGACTTTGTTGATATATGGTCTCGAGGATAGGGAGACGAGGGCATCATTCAAGGTTAAGGCCGTGGTGACGGTCTGAGTGAGGTCGAAATAGATCAACAATCTTTGCTTGTTTATCCAATGATAAAGTATGTTTGTGAGGGAACAAACACTGTGTTGGGCCTTCAGGTCCAATAACAAGGAGCTATAAACGGGGCCTCGTGGGACAGTCTGATCCAGGGGAAGTATTTTTGGGGGGGACAAACAGGAACTGTCAGGAACCCCTGCTGTGTCCCTAGCCGCTCCTCTGATTTGAACCCTGACCTTCTTATTGGTTTGAACCCAGCCCGCTGGTAGGGGGACGGTACCTCCCAGGTAGTATTTAGAGTCAGGACGCAGCTCAATTCGTTCTTTCCAGCCCTTCGAAGATAGAACTGAGCCTCTCCAGTTTAGCTCTAAGTAATTCATAGGGTACTAAGGAAATTCTTGTCTACAGCTGATTTTTCTTAAGTTTACTTTAAACTTATCTTTTTTGTTTGTTCATTTTTAGTTTAAAGCTACTTTTTACTAATCCAGTTTAAGTTTAACTTATCCTCCTTTTTAGTATTTTGTACGCTTATTTTTCCCCCTTTTTTTTCTTTAAAGTTTTATTTTGAAGAGAGCGCGGCAGAAATCCCCTCACTCGCTGGCCGAGCTCAGAGACAATTTCCCCGTTATCTACGACCATTATCCACTTCCTCCTTCCGGTGTCCGCGCCAACGCACCCATGGAGCCGCGAAGCACGAAGTAAGAGACAATTCGTCGAAGCCACGGTTGTCTGTTCCTGCAGAAGAGCAAATATCTTGCTAAGGAGAACGTAGCATTCTCTCCTATTCGGTCCAGCGTCGTATCACAGCTTCCGTGCGGCTCCCGTGATCAGCGTCCAGAGGCCAGGACCATATCCACTTCCTCCTTCCGGTATTCGCGCCAGCACGGCCGCGCATGGAACCGCGAAGCAACACGAAGTAAGAGACATCTTGTCTGGGCAGAGTCTATTTTTAAATACTTAGCATGCCGTATTTGAGTGTATTATTTTGTAGAGAGACCACTGTGTCGATCTTATTGTGAAAAGCGTTCGGTGGCGATCCGGCGCTTCCTGTTTGTTTGTAACTTCCGTCAGGCCGGTGCATCTGTGAAAGGACACCTCTCACGTAGCGGGTTTGCCTGCGTCACTGTGAGATCGCCTCTGACGGTGTTTTGAGATCCTCTCCGATCTGTGTTATTGCATGTTTCTCTCTCTCTCTCTTTTATTCTCCCACATCCGCCGAGACACACATCCTCGCTCTCACACATACACACAGCTACATCAAACACAACCACTCTAATAGCAAGAGTGCCTGAACGCACCTCGACGCCATTCGGCGCCAAAGCTAAGCTAGGACAAAGAATCCCTTTGTCCTCGCTCACCCTTTGTGTCGCACACGTGTTAAGTCGGCCATCTTTGACCTTCCTGGTTATAAGCCACGTGGTCCGGCGGCCATCGACTGTAATACACATCGAGGCCCGCCCTCCATTCAAACTCCAAATTCCTCAGGCGACTCCGCCATTTTGATTTGTAGTCCTGGTGTGTTACAACACCATTTTTGAAGTCAAACCCCAGGGTTAAGCCGGCCCTCTTAACTTCGTGAGTCATCGACCCACCTTCCTCCCCTCTCTCACACACACACACATACACACACATCCACACACAGACTTATCAGAAGTATTGCAGGGTGATAATTGTGATGAATGTGCCGCGACTATATTAGATATAGTTGATTGTGTTAAGTGAAGAATCATTTGTAACAACATTGACTTCAATGTCTTTTTAATAAATACTTTTATACTTAAAGTATTTGAATCTTGTGATTACTTGTGCATGTTTATGTGAACACAGTTGGATAACGATAGCCAGTGCTCGAACTTAAACCCTTCATTGTTTATTATATAATCATTAATATTAACTATTAAGATTATTAATTTAACTTTTATCATATGAGACTGATATTCTTAGACCGACTTGTTGGTCCCTGTAACCAGGGTGGTGCCCCGTTTCGATTATTAATATAGATAGTATTATTCTGAAATTGATAATTTTATTGTGTTGACTAATTATTTCATTATTCTTAGTTGATAGCCTTATCATTGTTAATTGATAGTTTATACGTCCTAATTGATAATTACTTGTTTTTCATTAATAGTTATTATTCATTATTCTCAAATTAATGATTTAATGATCCTTAATTGTTAAACTTGCTTATTTACTCATTAATAGTTTTATTCTTACTTGATTACTGATCATTTTCAATTAATAATCTAATTATTTTTAAATAAATAATATTTATTATTTTAATAATCATATTCTGTGATTATTGAAAATTAGCCAACGTCGAGTCCTCCTCCTATTGCACAACAACTGACTGATAATTCATCTGCAAAAGATTTCAGATCTCTCCAGGTTATTTTTGGTGTAATAAACTGAAACCAATGGCTGCCAGAAGGTAGAAAATAAACCAAATTTTTAAGATAGTAACTCCTGAGTTAGTAGTTTTTGACAGAAAGATACTTTACGATTAGTGGCAGCCTGAGTTCACTTACCCATGGTGTGCATTGTAAATCTGACCCTCTTGGAAAGAGAAGGGGAATTGTGTCTTTCCTCTCAGCAAAGGCCACACCAGTGTCTCTTTTAAACCCTTTAGTAACTGTTCGACTTGTCTAGAGGTTCTTCCTAGGACCTGTAAAATATTTGTATCACAACAGAAAAGCCATGAAGTCTTACTTATCTTCAACCGATTGCTCAATAAGCTCTCATTCATAACTCATCAACAACCATCTGTGAGGTATCTGACAAAAAGAAATTCAGTCCTTCATCAAAACTCTTGATTAGTTAGTTTGATTTATATGAAGTACAGAATACTCACAGCAAGGAGCAGCATTTTGTCAATCAGCCATCTCCTGTTTTCACATGTGACTGGAGGCAAATCCCACGACAGTGCCAACTCATTGATAATATTCTTTTCTTCAGATGATAATTCTTCGGTTCCATCCAGCTAAAGACAATTTGAATGAATTTGATTAGATTTCTTGATTTCTCAAGATTAATATTCCATACATAAATCTTCAAAGTTGTCAAAGTCAAACCACATCAACCATTTAAATTTGATTTAAATTTCATGTGGTCAGCATGGTAGTAGTTTGTAACATGGTAAAACTGTGTTGGTTTAGCACTCCCTGCTGGTCCAAATTTTAACTGTATGATGTGATTGTAGAAGTATCCAAACATTGACCTCCTGAATTAATATTAGACATCAACATTCTTTACCACACGTTAACACAAAGATTTATGCATTCAGTGATTGATGAATGAGCTGTGAATACTGACAGTTTCCATGTAAACAAGCCAAAAAACATCATATTCCACATGTGTACAGGGGGCGCTTTGCAGCTGTGCGGCTGCATTGTTTGAGAGCAAGAGCGAAGTGATGTTGAGCTGTTTTATAAAGTGGATTGTTGGAAGGTTGAATTAATCATCAATCAATCAATCAAATTTTATTTGTATAGCCCATATACAATAGATGTCAAGTGTAAAGGAGAACATTATCAAGGTTTTAGCAGCATTGATAAGGGTAAACATTTTTGAAGCATAACTGAAGGTCAGTGAATTGGTGGATTAATGTCATTAATGGTCAAGTATCTGAGAAATACTATCCGGGGAAGAAGTCAAGTCAGTAACATGTATTGATGAGATATGAATTACTTTGATGTGATAACGATTGAGAAGAGGAATGAGAAGCTGGAAAGAGAAGCTCCGTGTGTCATGTGTCCCCCGACCTTCTAGACCTATAGCAGCATAACTAAGAGCAGGTCCAAGACAAGCCTGTACCAGCTCTAACTATAAGCTTTATCCAAAAGGAAGGTTTTAAGCCTACTCTTAAATGTACAGGTGGTGTCTGCCTCCTGAATTGAAAGTGGGAGATGATTCCATAGGAGAGGAGCTTGATAGCTCTACTTTTAGAGACTTTAGGGACGAAAAGTAAGCCTGAATTCTGGGAGTGCAGTGCCCTAGTGGGTTGATAAGGTACCATCAGCTCTTTAATAATAAGTTTAATAAGAGAAAATTGCGGGTCATCCAGGGTTTTATGTCCTTGAGACATGCTTGGAGTTTAGTTATTTGATTACTTTGTTCAGGTTTTATTGACAAGTATAACTGGGTGTCATCCGCATAGCAGTGGAAATTTACCGAGTGTGTCCTGATAATATTTCTGAGTGGCAGCATATATAATGAGAATAAAATTGGGCCGAGCACAGAGCCCTGTGGAACACCATGGTTAACTTTTAACTTTGATCAGAGAAATAGGATTTAAACCAGATTAGGGAGGTTCCTTTAATGCTAATTAACTGTTCTAGTCTCTGTAGTAAAATGTTATGGTCAATTGTGTCGAATGCTGCACTAAGATCTAACAGAACAAGGACAGACACAAATCCCTGATCTGAAGCTATTAGAAGGTCATTAGTGACTTTTACCAAGGCTGTCTGTGCTATGATTGGCTCTAAACCCTGACTGAAAGTCTTCATATATATTATTTTCCTGGAGAAACTCACACAGCTGATTGGCTACAACTTTTTCTAGGATTTTAGACAGGAAGGGGAGGTTAGATATTGGTCTGTAATTAGCTAAAACCTCTGGGTCTAGGGTGGGTTTTTTGAGAAGGGGTTTGATTACAGCTATTTTAAAAGACTGTGGTACATATCCTAATGATAATGACAGATTTATTGTGTTCAGTAACGTGGTATCAATGGGGGGCAGAATTTCTTGACGTAATTTTGTAGGAATGGGATCTAAGATACAGGTTGTTGGTTTAGAACATGAGATTAGTTTGGTCAGCTGATCAAGGGTGATCAGAGAGAAGCTGTCTAAATAATCGGCAGGATTCTTAGCTGTTTCTGAGATTTCTGTTCTTGGTAGGGTATTAGTGCCAATTGAGGGCAGGATATGTTTGATTTGATTTCTAATAGTTTGAATGTTACCATTAAAGAAATTCATAAAGATATTGCTATTTAGGGATCGAGGAATACTGGGTTCGGTGGAGGTGTAACTCTCTGTCAGCCTGGCTACAGTGCTGAAGAGAAACCTGGGGTTGTTTTTATTCTCTTCTATTAGTTTCGAATAGTAGGCAGCTCTTGCTTTGTGGAGGGCCTTCTTATATGCTTTAACACTACTCTTCCAGTCTAGGAGATGTTCAACACGGTTGCTGGAGCACCACTTCCTTTCTAGTTTTCTTGATACTTGTTTTTAACTCATGTGTCTTGGAATTATACCACGGAGCTAATTTACTATGTTTTATATTGTAACGGACTGGGTTTTGTGTTTATGTGTGGGCTTACGTTGTTCAGTGGAGCACTATGTTTGGGGAGTGTTCTGGGATCCTGGGTGTCAGTGAAGGGGTCAGGGGCGGGACATGTGGTTGTTTGGAAGAGTGGGATGGGGCTGTTTGAGGAGTCAGTGAGGAAGTGAAGTGTTGTTGATGTGTTGGAGCAATGGAGTGAAAGGAGAGGTGTGCACAGGTCCGTGTAAAAGTTAATAAAAGTTGTCAAACGAAAGAGAAGTTCCCTGTCCTCTGTAAGTGAGGACGTTACAATATGTTTCTTTTTTAGAGGTGCAATTGAGTCTAATGTTAATCGTAATGAGTCTACAGAGCTATCGACGAGGTGGTCAATCTCAGTGGAGCTGGGGTTTTTAACGAATTTGTTGTTTATATCGACGGATAATATGGGTTTAAATGTAATCAGAATTATTTCCTTAAATTTAGCTACAGCACTATCAGGTAAACATCTAGAAAATTAGTTTATTATTAGTGGCATATATTCTGATAGTGAAAAATCGTGAATGACTGGAAGCTGATGAATAATAACAAAAACATTATTCTTGCCATTGCTTGTCACTGTTTAAAGAAACTTCATCTTGTCTTTTGAGATATGCATAACTTAATCTAACTATAAAAACAAATTATTTTCTTGCTCCTGATGCCTAAGGCAATGTAGGAGCTCAGAAATATTAAATTTGATTGGCTGCCTTTACATTAAATCTAGCTGTGAAAGAACTATACCTGTGTTATCATGTGACCCTTGAGGATGTACATTTCTCCTGGTTACCCAAAACAAAACTGGTGAAAAAAAAATCCAAACCAAAAACAGTGTGCATCTTTAAAGGGGGACTGTGAACAATTAAATAGGGTTTTATTTAATTTGAGGGAGGAATTACATTAATAGGAGCCCCACAAGATTATATATCTGATAAATACTCCCAATACTTTGAGGAATGCCATGAGCATGAGTAACATCAAGCTCTATTAAGCAAAAAGAAACATGTTGTAGCAGGCAGGGCTGAATAGTTTTTGAAGTGCTCACAAATCTCGAGCAAACTGTCTGTGATTTCACTCAGGAGGCTTTTATGGAAACATGAGGTGACCACTATACCTGGGCTTTAGCCTATTGCTTGTGAACTGATATAATTAAATGCACGTTTCCTGATACTTAACCAGCTGTTTGTCTCTCCATATCTGCTGTTCTTGGATAAGAGCTGATTTGTCCCCTGTCATGGCTTTGTAGGATTTAAGGCACAGTAAGTTGGATAAGCTCCATTTAATGAACACAGATGATAGAATAGGTCTTTTAATTGTGATATATATGTTTGGTGAACTCAGGTTTGTGACTTTGTGATGTTACTAACTATTGATGATCATCAGATAAATAGGTTGTTATTTGGGGGTCACAAATAAATATTTCTTAACAGAAAAAACTTGGAACTCTTGTATAAGATCAGTGGATTATAAAATCATAAAAATAATCAAAAACAGATTTTATTGTTATATAACATAACCTTTATTAGGCTATATTTTAATGTAAGGCAATTTACCACACTCCAAGGTAACTAGAACAATACTGTGCTAATTTCAGAATTGGTGTCATCTTAGTGAAGGATAACATTGGTTTTGTAGCACCCACAAACATTGCAGAACATTCCAGCACAAAGCTGTATTAGTTAAAAATGTATCGTTATTTATGGCCTTCACTAGCTTTTAACTAAAGCCATTGGACAGCTGCAAACAGTTTGTGGCCATTCACATCTGACACCAGAGACAGAAGTTTCTAATTCACTGGCATCAGAGGTGATGGTGATGTGAAAAGGAATTTCCACAACAGTGAGCAGACGAAAGTGACTGAATAAATCTACTGTTCTGTCATGTAATTTACTAAAATTTTTCAGTATTGGAGTCTAAAATTGGCAAAGTATATTTGCACAGTTTGCTATATGCTGCACAGTAGAGCATGCATTTGTATTGTATAATATCTACACATGAATACTAATGATACAGTGAATGCATGTAAAACCTTTTATTGAGTGTTTCTTTGAATGACTGGTTGTGCAGTTTGATGTAGATTGTACCAGAGACCGGTTGGTGGATTGGTTGCTCCACCTGTGTGAAGGATAATTTCAAGGGTGATTAGAAAGTGCTGGCAATTGCGTGGCTCCGTCAGTAAAATACACTATATAAATAAACTGCATGCAGGTATTTTTAGGATTAACACAGCATACAAATATAACAAATACCTCTGCTCTCCTGTCTCCAGGTTCCTAGATTAAAAAAGAGTCCCCAGGGAAACAAGTGTCTTTTTCCGGGAGGTTTCTAACTGGCAGGACATGTCTAAGGGGTGGGTCAAATATATTATGTTTGTTTGTTAGCTCTGTGTCCTGTTTAGGATGTATCAAATGCAAATGTTAGCTGGTAAATTTTGTCATGTGTGTATTTCATCTTTACATAGGGTATGTAAAAGAGGTCACCTCACACACCCCTGTTGGTTGGTATAGCACCCAAAGGTGGATACTAAAGGCTGCTGTGTTCCAGCTCTGATGGTCAGTACTGGCAGCTGGGTCTGGTGAGGCTGCTGGTTATTTTGATGATGCTTTATGAGAAGAATGAGGAAGAATGTGATATTCCCTGAGCTGTGTGCCACTCTGGATTCTCTTATGGACCCACACACGATGGTGCTGCCTCCTTGCCTTTTTTCTGGAGAAGTACGGACAAAAATTCCCAGGTTGTGTTTACTTGCGTTAGTTGTACAAGTACCACGAGTAAACACAAATGATCCTGTGGCCAAACTTGCACGAGTACCTCTAGGTGAAAATTACGCGTTTGGTGTAAACAGTGCATCACATGACTGTTAGATGTCACTTAACAGAAAAAATACAACTATGGGTCATAAAAAGCTGATTGCAAACAAACCATGTAGTATTTTTAACGAGAAAAGAGTTTCCTGTGAAAATATAAATTCAACCAGGAGGTTCTTGCAGATCTCTCATTAAAAAGGAAGTTTGGCAGTTGTTTTTTAATGAGTTTCATTCCTCTTTTAAAAATGAAAGTCTTTCTGCGAAAGAGTAGAAACTCGAGCTGGGGAAAACATGAAATAGAGCAACTCACTGCAAATTGAGAGCATACATGTTATATGGTCCATCCGTTGATGTAATCTTGGTGCTGTGAAGGAGAGAATACTAAGTTTTTTGACAAGAACTTGAGAGACATAAATGAGAGACGCACAGGATTTAGTTCCCTCAGTCTCTGTTCCCATTGCTGACAAATCAACACAGCTGCACGAAACAATCCACAGAAGGTACTGAGAAGCAAGTGGACATGAGAGCTACCATAAAGAACAAAGACAGAGAAAAAAGACAAGGAAACCCATGAGAACTATCTTTCTGCAAACTAAAGAAGAGATATCAAGATTGAAGCATTGCCCAGAATTTTTTGAGAAACCTGGAATTACATATGTTTAACTCTGAGTCCTAAAGAATAATTCTGTATGTGCATGTGTGTGCGGATTGTTCAGTCTGATGTTACAGATGTTAGAACTCTGGTTTGGGAAAAACAACTGGAGTGAGACTAGAAAAGGACACTGTCTGTGTACCTCCAAGTGATCTCTGATCAGTGGTGGGATGTAACAAAGTACATTTTCATTGCCTCTGATGCAGTTTCTTTGTGGTCTAATAAAAATGAAAATAACCACGGTATTTTGTGGTAGCACAGAATACTTTTATCCTGAATAAGGTAAGACAGTTTGAAATTATCTACTGCCGTTGAGCTGTTAAGAATGCAATTTTGCAATAAGTAATCAGTATAATTAGTATTGTATGTGGAAACCATGTGGTAATCATGGTGTACATGTAACTACATCAGCAAATGCAGGGATTTTTCCTGATCACACAGTAAAAGGCAAAAAATAACTGTTTTTGTCAATTTTCAACATGATTTATTTGTCAAATGTCAGTTTCAGCACGAATCAAACCAGAAGATTAGCATCATATTTTACTTTGGTAGCAGATACACCAAAACACCAGATCCAATGGGCCTCAGAGTGTGTGATGTAGTCTGGTCAAATGTGTACAGTAAATTATAGCACATGTGTTTTCATGATATTTCAGCTTTCCACAGTGAAAGCAGAAACATTTACAAATGTCATAAGATTAGGGCCCACCAGCTGAGTCAGGATAAAACTGGAGCTCCAGTCAACAAGTGACTAATCCAGGGGCTAATGTTTGGAATGGAGCCGCTCCTCCACTAAAGGCGCAACAAATAAACTGGGGCCTTCCTTTCAAAGTCACTGTGCTTTGATATCTGCTTCTCAGACTTCAAGATTAAGAAATAGGGTAAAGAAACAAGGAGAAAGAACAGGCAGATTATAGAAAAATGGAGTTGGGGAGATTAAGCAGAGACAGGGGATGTATCATATTAAACCTCAGAGATGATGGAAGATGAAGAGAATGAGACACTAGTAGTGAGAGATATAAAAGGTTAGAGATTAGCAGAATGTCATACAAATGTTACGATAGAATAATATATCTGTCCCATGAACTTTCAACTGAGGGTCACACTAAATATAACCTGACTGATTTGTATGCCTCTGTGCTGCCGTAGCTGGTGGCATTATGTTTTTGGGGTGTCCATCTTTTTGGGGTGTTTATCACTCTTGTGATAAAGTTGTGCGAGGCTGTGGCTCGGGGGTAGAGTGCTTCATCCTCTTACCAGAGGGTCGCAAAATACTGAGCAAGATAATGGCAGCACTAATTTCTCATAGAAAAAGTGCATATCATTCACGACTGAATCGATCAATTATCTAGATGGGTGTATCAAAAGAAGTAAATGACACTTGATTGGAGACTTATTAACGGAATGCACTCAACAACTCATCAGCACTGTGGGGGTGGCTCAGCAGATCAACTCCAGTTGATGTGGAGGTAGCTCGTCAGAGTCGTATAGCTAGACCAGGGAGGGTAATTGGCACGACAGAGTATAGTTGGCTAATCACTCTCCCTGGATATAAAAGGCAGCTGCAGCAGTCTGACTTGGTGTATGGACTCTTCATTGTTCTGCTGTTTGGTACAGCTGCCAAAGAGAGAGCAGGAGATCTTCAACTCAGAGATGAATGAGCCACAGGAATGTTTATGTACATGAGTGTGCACACACTGCTCCAAAATAAACATATCACATGCCTTACCAAACACATTACAAGACGGAGGAAAAGATGCCTGTCAAAACAGGATGCAAAGCTTGTTATTACTTTCAATGACCCATTTATATGTGAGTATGTACATTTTTGTGTTTTGGTGTATGCAGGTGAGTGTTAGGGCACAAGAATGCCAGTGAGACTCAGCCCATGATGACTGATTTGTACAAGCGTGCTGAAATAAAAATACGCCCACAGCTGTCTCCAGTTTGAGACAAGTGAGGATTAGAAAAGAATGAATGAACTACTTCATGTTCTAAATCTGGCAAATGTACAGCTCTCTGCTCAGCTCTCTTAATATACAAACGGTTTGAATATGCAAAAATAAAGATTGCTTGTCCTCTAGTATGGAATTGAACATGGGAACTCAGCTGCTACAACAGTGTATTAACAGGATTTTGCTAAACATTTTACAAGCTTTAGTTTCTAAACCACACATTAATGGCTGCATCTCTTTCTCTTCCCTTTTTTATATAAAAGTGAAGCAAGAGGTGGAGCACACCAACAAACGTGCTGTGCATATAAGGCCTATTCCAGTTCAACTTGGGCAACAAATGAGCAGCTCAAATGTTTCCAAATGGTCCTAACAAAATGAAACCTATTACACAGTCAACAAGCACAACAAGAGCCATATTTAGCTCATACATGCCATCATGTTATGAAAAGCTTAGATATTCTATTAGACAAAGATTGTCTTCAATCCTGTAAACGTCTGTGTCAACATAACCAAGGTATGTTGCCACCATGTGTCAACACTGCAGGTATACACATACAGTAGCAGAGGTGTATGAGGACAAAAAGACTGTTAAAGACTCCTCATCCTGTTTGTTTCACTGTACATTGTATCCAGGTTGATCACATGAATAAAACTGACTGTCTGCCAACTTTTGAAAAAAGCATGTCAGAGTATGTAGCTGCCAGCACAGGCTCGACATCTACAGACGGATTATTATAATTGTCTAATCTGTGTTTAGAAACTGTAATGTATCTCAGGAGGGAGAAAAGGGAGCAAGAGGGAGGTGGAGGGACTGGAAAGGTGAAAGCATGTAAAGAGGAAAACAGACAGAGAGGGAAGAGAGAAAAAAAGCATAGAAAGAGAGAAGGCAAAGAAAATAGAAAGACGCACAAAGGAGAGAAAGAAAGGAAATAGTGAGGAAGTGATAATGTTTCAACCAGGGAAAAAGAGACAAAGCGGTTAAGGGAGGGAGAGCGAGGCGTAGGTGAAAGCAGCGAGAGGGAGCGAGTGGGACAGGAGATGAGAAGGTGAAGGAAGGAGCGTAGGTGTAAAAGGGGATGGAGAAGCCGCTGCATTCCACACAGTTACAGAACGAGACGAGGAAGAGGAGTTAATCTGAAATCCAGATGCCATAAGGACCAACAGAGGGTCAAACTAACACACACACACACACACACACACACACACACACACACACACACAGAAAGAGAGACTCAGAGCTCCCCTCTCTCCTTCATAGACGTCGGGACCTCGGTGGCTTTACAAGTCAGCAAACATCCAGGGACCAAAACATCAAGTGGATACTTTTTATCCCTTTTTTTCTTGTAAAACTCTGACTTTCCAGCCTCCAGTGAAAACTAAAGGATTCATTTTTGGGGGTTTTTTTTGTACTTAAAATGTTTATTCTTATAACTCTTCTGCAGGAGTTTTCAGGTAAGTCTCTTGTGTACTTACTAAATGCTCCCAGATTTAAAAGGCAACTTTAACAGAGGCTAACATTGAACGCTATTTTTCATTTGGAGATTGCACTTTTAAACAATCTTCTCACATGATTTTCTACCAGGTGTTTGAGCGTAACTAAGAGAAATGTCTGGTATCTAATTGTCATCATTCAGAGCTGTCAGTTTAGTAACTTTGAGTTGTCTGACGAGCGTGTACAAGGAAGCAAAGTGACGGTTTTACATCCATTTTCGTCTTTGCAACCTCGAGGAATGCCATTGGACTGAAATCTGATTTCATACTTCCTGTCATGTGGTGACAGATGTGGTCAGTGTTGCTCTAATTCAACCGTTAATTGACTTTTATGTCCAGAACAGTGTGAAACAGAACCTACCTCTTACATGCATGTAACATATTGTTGTCCACCACTCACCCCCCAAAAAAGATTGCCACATGGTTGTTTTCAAAGAGCATCTGAAATTGCAAATATTTACACATGAATGACATACTGTGCACAAGAGTCACTCATTTCTGAAAAACACAGCCTGTTGCTGGGGAAGTTTGTTTACTACAACCAGTTCCCTTTGGCATTTCAATCATATTGCTACCAGTGAGCTATTCAAGCAAACAGGCGCTGAGTATAAATACACTCAAGTATTTATTAGCCACACGCAGCATTGTTGTAACAACTAGCGGGCCAGCTTTCTGTAATAATAAGCAGAGAGGCAGAATAAAGCTTTCAAGACATGCTTATGTATGAAGCATTTAAAGTTTGTTTGAAAGCCACATGAGCATCTGCAGCCATGCAAAAACTGACAGATTTACTGCCAACGCTTAGAAGAAATCTGTAAGCAATCTGCGCATGAAAATAGTTAAAAATAGTTTTCAATTAGCAGCCATTCAAAGGATTTTGTTCCTGACGCCATGTATTCAGTGTGAGGGCAAAACATTGCTTTGTGAGACAAAGCAAAAAGACACATTTTATAACATCTGTAAATGCAAAGAGGGCTTTTAAAATGAAAATTAACTCTAATTAGCATCAGAACTCATAGAAAATAATGAAAAATGTCTCTCTATGTCATGTATCTAAATAATTCCATATTAGTCAATTGTGAAAACTAGCATACAATGTGTATCAGTCAGAAAATGTATATGTTTAACATGGTAAATTACATTTTGGAGACTGGTTGTTATCCAGTGGTAACAATTAACAAATTATGATGAAAGCGATTTCTGTATGAGGGTATACAGTATGGGCAGCATATGGTATTACAGACTTGCATGGAAAACATGTGGGAATCATACTCGTAGTCCTCTCTTGACATGTGTTATCTTGAATAGAGCAGCTGTGACTTGGCTCTCAGTCAGTTTAATGCTTTTGACATTAAGATGTATTGGCCTCACTGAGACATTCTTAAAGGAATACACCATGCTTTAAGGAGATTCATTTCACTTTTAATTTGGTTAAGAACAGTTACTTACAGAAACCAATCACACTGGATGTCATGAATACAATGAATATGATGAATAAACACATGGTCATGTTTTCCTTCACTGTAGGTAATAATATCCTGATTAAACTAATATGATTTAGGTCAGACAGAGATTTCTCCATTTATACACAGATTAAACTGGGCTACTGGAACAAGTGAAAGGATGCATACTTCAAAACCTTGCCCAGTCAAACCTTAACCAAAGGCTTGGTACTGGTTTATGTGTGTTTCTTTTCCATTGTGACCACACTTAAATTGAGATTACACTGCAAGTTATTTATGAAAATTACAGAGACAGGCCTATTTTCTAATTAAACCTCCATAGCATGATTTGGCTCATTACATGATTCAATTAGTGTTTGAGTTTAAAGTACAGAATAAGTCTGTGATAATAAGATGGAAAGAAGTCCGAGCCATATTGTAAAAAAACAAAGGAATGTGCCAGGGAACATCTGATTTTGATAAGAAGGAGTGCTGATACGTGTAGTGCTCTGGCTCTTTTGGTGAAAGTACAGCACTTTATCTTTGTCAGGTGAGAACCTGGGAGCGGTACTAAGTGATTCCATAGCACAAAGGAAGCCTTATTTTTGTTGCTCATCTTTTTGCTATCCCCTCTTCTTATCATACTTTCCTTTCCTTCTCTCTCTCTGTCTCCAGTGTTCTTACACAGGAGAGTGGTTAAAACCGTGGAGGAGAGTCAGCACCATTGGGAAACTAGCTTTCACTTGCCATCATAATACCCCTTCATATTGAAGGCCAACACTGAGTGGACACCTTTATTGCTGTGTAAAACCAATGTAGAAGCTGTGGCAGCAGCTTTGGGTCATACCTGAGTCGTATCATGGATTAGGGTCACATAACAGCTAATAAACTGCACTCAATTTTCTTTCACATGCTTTTAAAAATATACCACGTATGGCTAAACTAATATGAACAATATGGGGCATTCTTTGGGTAGGTATCCCATGTCCAGGTCCTGCCTTAAAAAAAAGTAACAGTTTTTATTATACAAGTTTTTTACAAGTTTCCACAAGGTGGAAAAGTCATTAAAGAGCTGAGGCCCCAGGTTCAAGCTTGTGTGCCACAAAGCATCCCTCCTTTTGCAGTATCCTTGACCACAGGGAAGAATCTCAAACAGCTCTAGACCTTCTGTTCTGTAGTTGACCCCTGACCTCTATGAGGACGAAAGAGAACAGAGTCCCTGTCTGTGGATTAATAAATAATTACTGTACCTTTTTTAAAATGTAAATTTACATCAGTAAGAAACATTTCTAATTTGAGCACTAAAAAGCCTCCTTACTCTACAATGCACCAAGCATCAAACTGATATGATTAGATAATTGCTTATATTTCACTAAGTGAGCGAAATATTTAATAAGTTGCAACAAGGTGAGTGAAGAGTGGATTATATTTGTCTGGTTGACTGGAAGTCAGCTCCGAATGCTAATGCTGTTTTTGTAGAACAAGCAACTGTTCGCTAACACTTTATCAACGTAAAGACTTAATTTCAGTGTAATGTTAACAGTTCTCTCAGAGCAGGTATTAAGGCTATAGATTGTAGTCGAAATGTTAACCCAGACAATAATGTAAAATACAGTAGGAAAAGCTATCAGTCACCCACATGTTCATTGCAGTGGTGAAAGTCGACTGTTTGCTGTCCTGGCTCCTAAATGGTGGAATGAGCTCCCCATTGACATCCGGACATCAGATAGTTTACACATCTTCCGCCGCAAACTAAAAACACACCTCTTCCGACTATACCTTGAATAACATTTTAAACTAACAATTTAGTAGCACTTAAATGGCACTTACTTATAGCACTTTGTAGTTTTGCTTTTTTTGAAGAAATTGTACTTTCTTGACTCTTGTTGTTCTGGGTTTGTACCCTCATGGTTTAATGCACTTATTGTAAGTCGCTTTGGATAAAAGCGTCAGCTAAATGAAAAATGTAAATGTAAATGAAAGTGTAATATTCCATAGCTAACATATGTGTGGCCTCTGCCTTGTAGGACCAAGTACTAAAGAAGCATGATTTTCTTGTTATTGGGAGTATTACATTTGTTATTATTCTCACCAACTGTCACACGTTACACTGTGAAGATGGAAACAATTCATTTGATGTGTGTGCACTAGTGAAACCATCAGTGAGCCTCACCGACCTCTATACCCTCTGTAGGTTAATGTGTTTGTCAGAGCAGGAAGTACAAACTGTGCATGCTAGCGTGTGCATGTGTGTGAGTGTGTTTGTGTGTGTTTATGTGTATGAGAGAGAGAGAGAGAGAGAGAGAGAGAGAGAGAGAGAGAGAGAGAGAGAGAGAGAGAGAGTGTATGATAGTAATTCAGTTATTAAAATGATACAAAATCATGATTCAGGTCTCTCTCAGTCTTCCTCTCTCTCTCTCTCTCTCTCTCTCTCTCTCTCTCTCTCTCTCTCTCTCTCCAACACAAACACACACACACGCACACGCACACATTCTTGTACCTCCATCTTAAGTACACAATTAAATGCCTAACCCTAATCTTAACCTAATTCTAACCCTGGCCCGAGAAGCAAGTCTTAACCCTGAAACAAGCCTTTTCAAAAAGTGAGGATCGGTCAAAATGGCCTCACTCTGTAAGGTCAATGCTCAAAATGGTCCACAAATATTAAAGTTAAAGTACACACACACAGCTGTTTGGTAAATTAGCCTTCCTGTGGGGAGAGAAGACAGACATACAAGTGGAAACCAGAAACCCCAAACTGGCCTCTCATGACTTCAAATATGTTCGGGTGTTGTTGGGTTTTACCTGTGAATGTTTCTCTGTCTTTCTTTCCACCCATTTCTTTCCTCCTTCACAGAGTCAACTATCAGATTAGTGTGTGCAGGGGTGTGTGTTTCAGTGAGTGAGGCTGTATGTAATTGGCATGTAATGTCCTCAAAAAGCATGTTAACGTTTAAACCAACATAGCGAGTGCCAAACCACCTGGCACTGCAGCAAACCACAACTGCCAATGTTGAGTGGTTCTTTTCCACAAAACTGTGAATTGTAATGAATCGTACTGCAATCTTTTCTAGTCCAGTGTTTTGTATGAGCTGTGACTTGAGACAGTATTATCAACAGATGATTTGTCGATTGTGAGTCAACAAATATATTGTGATTATAATGGATAGCAGATTATAATGGATAGAGGATTGTAATGGATAGAGGATTTACATTCCACTGAGTTACCTGAGGGAAGGTGCAGAGAAGACAGGCAGGATTTATACGAGCTGGGGTTCATAGCTACTGGAGGGCAAATAGTTTGGTAAAAAGAGAGCTGCTACTGTTGTCAATATATTCAGTTTAGGAGTATTTTCTCACACGTTAACTTTCCATCAAATGCTATCATGTGATTTCTTTCTTTCTTTAATTTTTTCTTTCTTTCTTTATCTTTTTATTATTTATGTAACATTTGTGGCAGTACCAGCCTAGACCTGTGTAAAATGCTTATTAATGTGGTGCATTTTGCACGTCATTATGGTAATTTTCTCTTTTATAATGTCTAGCCCAAGCTGAAAAGTGATCTTTGCAACATCTAGTTAGGTACTTCCTTTCTAATAAGTCATTGGGTGTCAGGAGTTAAAAAAAGGAAACATCAGCTGAGTACATATGGAGAGCTATCACCCAACAAGTTTTTTGTTTTAATTTAGTGTCACCAGTCTCATAAGTGTTGATTCCATCTTCGACAGATACAGTAGCTGTTTAACTGCTCAGTTACCTGGACAACAAAACAGCAAATTTAGCGGATTTGAAGAGTTAGATATGTCCCTAAGGAGTTGTTGGAGACCAAAAAACATGACTCCAAATTAGTGGTAGTGTTGTTTAGTATCTGCTGGAAGTGTATGAACTCCAAAGTTTTTCATAAACCTTATAATAAAATAGCATGTCAGTGTTGTGTTCAGTGTGACTGTCCAGCCGCCAAGTGGCCAAAAAAGTCAGTTAATGCAGGTGCAGTATACCTTTTGCTGTCCTCAATGACGACTTAAATGATATAGAGACGTTCAAGAAATAGGGTTCACTACATGAACATGTCTAGGACATAGTGTGGTTATGGAGGTATCCATTTATTAATACAAATTATCATTCTTCATGTTGCGCCATCTGTTCTTTGAAGTGCTTATCCTGTTCAGAGTTGCAGGAACTGGCAAGAGTTATTGGAGGATACGCTGTGTACAAGTTGCTTTACAATAAGAACATCTACTGGAAATATGCATCAACAGCAATGGCAGTAAACGAGGGACCAGTTTATTAGTTACACTCACTTTTTTCAAAGTTTAAAATGTTAAGCTTGTTTTGACTTACTGTACATCTATGCATCTAAATCACCTCATTCCTTCCTTCAGGTGTATTGATGGCGTGAGCAGTCAGACAGCCGTCCAGTCATGGCGCTCTGGTGGTGCGCCAAGATCTGCTGCAGGTTGGCTGCAGCGTGGTTTCCTCTGCTCCTCTCATCACTGCTGTGGCAAACGGTAAATCTTCCTTGGAGCTTCTCAGGCCAGTGGTTTGTTGCTTAAATCGTGAAATAATGACTCATAACAGTCAGTAACATTGTGACAGTCAAGCAAAGTTTTGTTCACTCTGAAGATATTGGGCACATGTAAATGCTGTGTGGGTCGTATTTGACACCAGTTTTCAAAAGCTGTTGCCGTTAGTAAGTTAGATAAATGTATTTCATGAAATGATATTCATTCAGGCCACTGTATCATCTTTAAAAAAATGCTTGCTGGAAATGAGGATAGGAGCGCATAGTGTTATTACACCTGGACTCTTTTATAGAAGCCTCGGGTCTATTTATTCCTCTTGGTATTGATTTATTTCCAAAATCTGTCAAGTAACTACACAAGTCTGAACTCATCTGTTGGCTTGTCTTTTTCTCATCTTTTCTGAATCCACCTCTCCTCACTGCTCTCTCATACCCCCTTGAACTCTCTTTCTCTGCCGTCTCACCTTTATTCCCGACCCCTACCTTGAATTACTCTCCTCTCTCACCCCTTCCTCTCATTCCGACGGTCGTCACACCTCCACTCATCACTTGAAGATCTACCCCGTCTATGCTGCCCCATCCTGCCCCCGGACCTGCAGCTGTCCAGGTGTTAAAGAGGTCCACTGTACATTCAGACACCTGACTACCATACCAAAAACCTTTCCTAAAGATACAGAGAGGCTCAACCTGGGGTAAGACTCTATCACTGCATAAACACACGTCCACACAGAAGCACTGAGACGCTGTTATCAACCACCCCAAGGGAAAGAAAACTAAACACTCAACAGGATATAGTGTGGAATGTGGTGTAGGTAATTTGTCAGAGAAATGTTTTCGCTAGCTCACATATTATCATCACCTCCTCATTTCACTTACACACAGAAATGATGAGCCAAGTGCTTTTTGATTGGTGATATAGCTTTTTGACTGTTCTTTTCAGATCATATTTTAATCTTGCCTCAGTGGGTGGGATCATGAGAACATATACGTAGCTGCTTGCGAAAAACACAAAAGAAAAAGTGTCACCAGTGACGTCGTCTCCACGTAGACCGCGGTGAAGTTTATTTGACAAAATCTCCTTTAAATGCAGAATTCAAGATCTTAGCATCAGCATGTGGTACAAAACGAACTCAGGGAATATATCTCTTAATCACTTCCATGTGGGTCTTTGTATTGTGGACGGAACATTCACTGCCCTCCCGCACAGCAGTGAAACTGCCCAGCTTCTGTTTTCTATATAACAAATTGTCTAATAATTGTCTCCAAACAATCCATATTTACATGGCAAAACAGAGCTGCTCGATTGATCATAGAAGACTTTTCATTTGGATGCAAGGCTCTTTTTTGGCAATCACTGCATTTCAGGTACATTAAATGTGTACCTAGTGTAGCTCCTCAACTCTTTGATATGATAAAGCATTTGATATGTCACAAAAGCTACTGTATGTAGCTCGGAACAGGAGATAAACTGTCTCCATATGTGCTCCTCTACTGCATTCTGAATAATAACAATGCATTCCGAATAATAAACCCAAACAAAATGACTAATGCTGGTTTATATCTATAGCATTTCACAACAGTTAAATGAAATGATGATTATTAAATTAAATTACCCCCTTACTTTTTATTAGATTTAACACAATTTACTTTCCAGAAACTAGGCTAGCTTATAAATTGAATACAAAATAACTATTGTTTATTATGGCTGGTTAAGTCATCAGCCATTTGTCCAGGCGATACTGCTTTTTTTCATGTGCCTGCACCTCCACTTTTTCCCCAGCATTCCCTGGATTTCCCCTCGATATCACAATAGCAAAACGAATACTTGTTTTCTCCGCATTGGTTTTGAAACAGAAAAAGGCCGCTTTCCTGTACTGAAGTCAATGTAATAACAAAATAAAACAAGACTCTCGAATTTGGTTTTGACACAAGAACCAAAGGTGAAAAAAAAGGGAATCCTGCTTGATTGTTGCAAGATTTGTTGCTGAATACAAAACGTCTTGGTATTTTGAAAACCGGGTTTGATGATGCAAGTTCGGTTCCGACCGGGCCTTTTACTGATTGTCTTCCCAACTATGACCCCATTTCACACTTGTGTTGATCTATCATTAAAGACTAAATGCACTGCACACCTCCCCTAAAAAAGCAAAAAAAGAGGACTGCTTTTGTTTATTAAACAAAAATACCCATTTTTAAAAATTTGAATTGAACGATAAATCTATTGGTGTCACTAATAAGTTTAGCGAACAGCCAGCTGCAAAAAATGAATGATTTATTTTCAGTAGAGAAAATATTTGGAGAGTAACCAAACCTTTAGGGAGCTAACAGGCTCTGCCTTTCCAAACACTCGACCACCCTGCTAACTGAGGAGCAGCCCAGGGGGATTTACTCTCTAATGCAAACCTTTTGGTATACATGTTCACACCAGACATGTTTGGAGTGTTTTATTTACGTTAAAGCAGTGCTGTTTGAATATAAAAGAAAACCGCTCTAATACATGTAAGTTTCCATCCTCTTTCAAAGAGACCATTGTGCTGAATCATCAGTGAGTGACATAGAGGATGGTGTGGACCCCCTACAGGACAGGGATTAATGGCTGTGAGGAGATACGCGTGGACATGTAATTGCCAGCAGTTCATCATACTTAGAGAAGCTGTGACTCCAATGGGTTTTCAAATATTTCTCCACGAGCAAAGATGAGTCTGCCTTGAATAAAGCTAAAATCAGATTAACGTGCTTTAATGTGGCTGAACACAACAGATCATTAGGTACTAACACTGTCTACTTAGTGTTCATTTGTGTGTTGCAAGGTTTGGTTCATTTGCAACTGGGTAGTGCTGGACCTTGCCTCTACATAGACAAATTCACCCAAGGTAATTGGAATAAGAATGAAGTGCTTGTTGGATTGTGTAACTGCATCTGAAACCCCTGTCTGATGTCTAACCTGGGGCACTAGGTCTAGAGTTGCAATATCAGTAGTTGTTAATTGATTAATTAATTGATCAACAGAAAACCAATCACCAGCTATCTTGATAATGTTTTGATAAATGTGATTGTGATGCTTTTTTTGTTGTTGTTTTTTCAAGGTTTTGTGGGCCTAACAACCAAGCTAATTGTATATAATAATTATTGAGCCATTTATTTGGCAAGTCTACTCTTCTATCAGTCTGTCACACATTTGGCACATAGTCCTGTGTCAATATGCCCCTTTACAGTGCACAGACCTGCATCCCATAGCCAATTCATTCAAATTACCCTGCATCCTATACCTTTGAGATGGTCATCTTATTGTTTCAGGGTTCGGTGTTAAACGTCCTGGCTATAGATGTTTTGAGGTGATTGTCCAACTAAAGACTAGCTTCAATCTGCCTGGAACTCCTATATACAGGTAGAATTCAGCATCTTTTCTTACTGTGCATTAGCAACGTATTAACACTTTCAGGGTTCGAAGTTTAGTTTGAAGTATTCACTAAGAATATGTGCACTCGTGTCATCAAAAGATGCTCTGGATGAAAGTGACTTAGATGATATATTACAAGCTGGATGTGTTATTGATGGCAATGGAAAAATGCAACCTTCTCCCATATGTGTTCAGTTGGGTAGTGTGGGGACTGTAATCCATGGCATACAATACACTGTACTTAAACTTGTTCTCATACCTAACCTTTTTATGATCCCCACCTACCTCCCTTAGCTTTATTCGACATCACACATACATGAATGCACTGTGCTCATAAGAAACTGTGACCTATGACTTAGAAATAATTCAAGCAGCTGCTCCAGGTTCTGAAGGGCAGATAGGAAAGGCATTGTCTTGTCTGGAAAATGCGCATGCTTACGCACATAGAACATACAGCCGTTAAAGCAGGAACACAATATTCCTCACTCCAATGAACAACAACACTGTCAAGGCTTGTTTTTAAAACACAAAACCAAACACTGTCAGAAATGTGAAGATTTGCCCTGCTGCTACAAAGGAGGGGCGAAACTGGGAGCGGCTCCTCATCATTTGCAGATTCCAGTGCCAAGAGGCTGGGACCACGCCTGTGCACCAGCAAGGGAGAGCCAAAGTATTAAACCACGGCGACTCCCCCTCGTTATTGACCAATGAAGTTCTACCTACTATTATAAGTACGGCACCCGCCGTCCGTTCAGGGCAACTCTTGACTACCCCGTGCTACTGATTTGGCTGAGGCTGTGCATTGAGTGCCCATAGCTATGCTGTAATTTTCATTGCTTCTAAATAAATACTTGTTACTTGTACCAAAGTATTGTACCAATACTTGTACCAAACTGAGACCGGCTCTTCTCATACCTCGGGACAAAAGAACACAACAGTAGGGATAACTGCAGCCAGGGAGTGTTGTGTATGTTACAGCCCAGGAACTCACTACAAGATAGTCAACTGTGTTCGACATTACTGTGTTGATTTGACCTGGTTCCTATAGTTGGAAAGGCTGAGTAACTCTTGCACTCAAATCTGTCAAGCACTGTCAGCCCCTGCCAACAGACTGTGTCCTCTGCTGAAGCTTCTGTTCATTTGATAAATAATGATGAATAATGTTTTGGCTTTGGCATCTACAGTATGGCTGTAGAAATCTGAAGATTCCATCAAAGGTTCTTCTCTAACTCTTTGAGTTTTGACTGCTGGTATAATCAAGGTGGTAAAATGAGCAGGGCCACATACCCCGGCTGCTTTAAAATGTTATATAGATGAAGTTTAAAGTTTAAAAGAGTAAAAAACAAAGCCTTGTATGAGTGTATGTGTGGGTGAATGTGTGCGTGTGTGTGTGTGTGTGTGATTCCTCTGCCATGCACATGGTGAACTTTTAAGAGGAATAATAAGGACATCATTGGGGGATTGGGGGGGTTAAAGGTTGACTGAGGTCTCTCTGACATACCGCTTTCCCTCTTTCCATTCAGCATTCCTTACACCTACCTTTTCCCTTCGTTTGAAAGGTCACATCAACCCAGACATGTTTGCAAGCACCGACTAATTTTAGCTTCCCGGCCTACTGACCCCCAATGACCCTTTGTTACTCTTTCAGTCCTGTATAGTAACTCATCCTATTTATTTTCTCTTTTCTGACAGATATAACAGCCTGACAGAGGTTGAGGGTTCAGAATTCAGGTCACTACGGCAACTGGAAATGCTCATGTTGCATGGCAACGACATTAACACAGTCCACCCTGGGGCGTTTTACAGCCTGAGATCACTCCAGGTAGTGTATGTGTGAGTGTGTGCCAGGCCATAAAACTACCAATACAATTATTCTAATGTGTCCTCGATGTCATTCCTAATTTTTAGGGGTAAAGATGATTGTACTTTATATAATTATAAAAATGTAGTTACATATACAGTTTAATGTGTGTGTGCACGTGTGTGCGTCTGCATCTCATCATGTATGGCAGCCATTTCATTCCAGAGTCTATTGAATTTGTAATTTGAAAGAAATATTGTACATTCTAAATAATATAACATAATGATCATTATATTTAATGGTAAAACCAGCGAAACTGATAATACAGAGCTGTATATATAAAACCTTTACATTCAGCTTTCTTCTGACTGAGCACTCAGATTATTGTTGTATTTTATGTAGCACTGGCGTTAAACCTGAACCAAAATGGATCCAAGAGCTAGTTGGTCATTAAGAATTAAATTGATTTAATAAGGGTTTCCAACAGATCCAAATACTCGTGCTTGCTAATGGGCTTCTTCAATCTGTGTTAAGTCCTCTGAGAGCATCTGATGTTGAGATCTGGCTTCAGATCATTGTTGGAGCAATTTGGAGCCCAATAGAACAGTATTAGGCCATAAGTGGAAATTAAATTTTAATACCAAGTTCATTTTTGCACTACATACGTGAGATGATGTTGCTTTTTCAGTTTCACTTATTGAAGAGATACACACAACAGAGAGAAAACAATGTGTAAAAGCATAAATAGAAGAAGTGAACCACACAGGGACTGGCTAAAAGTGTGGTTCTCTTTTCTAAGGCAATTGTATATCAGAACTGTGGTTCTGAGTTTGAGTCCCTCTGTCACCCAATGTTGCTAAATTTCAATGCACGGAGAAAACTAAGATTTCTGAAGAAGTTTGAATGTTCACTAAATGTGAGTATAACACAACCTTTCTTGTTTCCAGATCTTGAAGCTGAGTTACAACAAGCTAACATCAGTGAATCCTGGACTGTTTGAGGGTCTTGTTGGTTTGATCCGTCTCCATCTGGACCACAATCTTATAGACTTTATAGAGCCATACTCCTTCTCTGGCCTGATCTCGCTGAAACTTCTGCAGCTGGAGGGAAACCTCCTCAAAGACATCCACCCTCATTCCTTCATTACAGTGTCACTACTAGGAAGCTTTTGGAGCTCTGGACTCAAGTAAGAAATCAAACAATATCTTAAATATTCCTCATATTTTGGGGAAATTTAAACAACCTTTTTGAAATAACCTAGGTCATATAAATTTTGTACCTCGTGTTTCATGACATGAAGGTCTAGTAGAGACCCTGGCTTGTTTGTTGGACTTGTTTCACTGCATGCAAGGATATTCCCCCTTGTTAGCTTGCAGACCAGTAAGTAGAGAAATTTATATAATGTTTTTGTCTCAGACACTTACACCTGTCAGACAATCTGGTGGAGCAGCTCCCTGCCGCAGCACTGCAGACGGCTCCCAGGCTCGAGCTACTCTCTCTTCATGGTAATCCCTGGACCTGTGACTGTCACCTTCACTGGTTGGTAGAATGGAGTTCCAAACATGAAGGTAAGGACACAAGAATTAATTCTCTAAACTCATTTCCTTACCTTACAACTTAATGTACGTTGACACTTTTCCTTAATTATTCAAATTTGTGGTGGCCAAAATAGATAACAATAAAGTTCTATTCTATTTGTATTCCTGGAGGCAGAAAAAAAGAATATCTGCCTAGAAAGTATAGTGATGGACAGAATCCAATTATGTTAACTAACAGTTACTTATTAACACATCAAGCAGTTATCGAGCCATATTATAATTCATTTGAAGTTGCATTTCTGTCAACCTGGTGAATGTGATTTCAATATTCACTTCATGTTCTCAGTATTTGATCATTACTCGATTCTGAGCTAACTGTGTATACTGTAACGTGTGTGCTGTTTAATGCAACAAGTGCACAGGAAGCTTTTAGACCATTTTCTTTGGAAACAGCTGCCAGCAGTGGGAGAAAACAGTGCTTTAGTGAATCAAAACGGTGAAGATGTTGGCCAGAAAGCTAAATCTGATCACTACATCTGCTGACTAGACCTCTTTGACATTGCCACATTGTTTTTTGTTTACATTTTACACTTTGTTATTATAAAATATCCATGATAGCCACTTAAAGGTACAATATCTGTCAAAACAAATGTGAAGATGTTATGCAAGACACTGAACAACATGACTGCTAAGCTCCTACCATGGCCAAAACTCAATGTCAAACTATTTAAGGGCAAAACGTTGCTGCATTAGTGGTGTGTTACCACTCTCTCTAGTATCGATATATGTACAGAATAGTTGGAGAAAGAGAGCTAAGAAAAAAGTAAACAATTTATTTAACCTTCTAAATTACATATGGAGCAAAACCAGACAATTTATTGATAGTAGCTGTGTATTTCATTTTTGGATAGAAGCTAAATGGCAGATATACAACATTTTCTTTCAAAATGTTTTTCTGAAGACCAGAGATAGATTATTTTTACTTTTCTGTGCATATATTGATAATACAGAGAGAGGTAATATATGTTAATGTTTATGACATGCTTCATTTGAAAATAGGAATATGTGACTGCCAGATCTGTATTCATGTTTTGTATGCTTGTCTTCTTTTCCTGTATCCAATCTTAATTTATTCCTTTTGTTTTTATATTCCCCAATTTATCTGACCTCTCCCTGCCTTCCACTATCCTCTTTGTCCCAGGTGTAATAAAGTGTAAGAAGGAACGTGGCACCAATGAGACTTGTCCCCAGTGCGCTTCGCCTCAACCCCTGAACAGTACCCTCTTGTTAGGGTTAACTGCAGGACCAGCTTACCTGTGAACGTCCAGCTCTTCGCTCCCCTCTCAAACAGTGGGACAATCCAGTGTGGGCTGAATCTGAAACAGAGCCTGACCTTCCTTACACCAGGGACTTTGAAAAACCTTTGGGCTCCCTGACTTTTGTTCTCTCTGACACCCATGGAAACCAAGCTCATGTGGCATGTAATGTTCGCCACCCTGGAGATAATTTACCTATGACCTGGACCGTAAATCCCCATTCACCTGGGGAGTTATCTGTCAATGTATCGCTGGTGACTGTCCTTGAGTGTGAGATTGATCGGGAGACATTGCAAAATCTATGGCAACTGGTTGCATATTACTATGAAAGCCCTGCTATTCTGGAGAGAGGTCAACAGAGAGGAAATGCAACTTATCAATATTCCCAAGCTGTAAATGAAAACTCTCCATATTTCACAGAATTAAAAGGACATTTGGCAGCAGAACCCTCGTGGCTGCTTCAACCCAGAGTCACTTTGAAGCTCAACAGACAGCAGACAACGACTAAGAAACTGGTGATGGATTTCACTACTTTAATATCAAAGCATGTCAACAGTCTTAGAGGGCAGGACGATGACAATGACTTCACTTCTTCCTGGGCACTGATGCGGAGAGGGACAGCGGGACGGGTTCAAACAGCTCTCGAGGGTTCAAAGGTTAATTTAGAGTGCAGTGTCACCACTTCAGATCCGGAGATTAAAGTTGAGTGGATGCTTCCAGATTTGTCTATTGTGGAAGATGCAAATGATAAGATAGAAATTTCTGAAAGAGGAGAACTTGTGATTATAAATTCCACACTGTCTGACTCAGGCCTCTACCACTGTATGGTCAGAACCAAAGCTGGTGTTGACCTGATGCCTTTGAGACTCACGATTAAAGAACTCTCGCTTAGCCCCACTGCTTTAAATGGTCAGAAAATTGTAGTTGAAAAGGGACATTCTTTAGCTCTTCCCTGTGATGTGACTTCAATTCAGCCATTTCAAACTATGTGGTACCTACCCAAAAATCAAATTCTACTCCCCACACAACAGACAAGAAGAGCAGAAGTGATGGAAAATGGAACATTGGTATTAAGGAAGCTGACACAAGAAGATGCAGGGGAATACAGCTGCTTAGCCTCAAATCTGTATGGAGTTGATATGCTATCACACATGGTGGAAGTCAATGATAAAAAGGCCTCTGAAAAGTCTAAAGTACAGACAGAGGGAGAGCAGAAGCTTGTATCAATGGATGTGGAAGAAGGAGAAGGTTCGGGGGGATATTACCAGGAAACTATACGTCCTTTTGCCACGCAGTTTCCTAAAAGTGTAGAAACTCAGCAAAGGACCAATGGGTTTTCCAAAAAAATTAGAATTAAAGATGCAAAAAGAAAACCCAATAAATCAGTAAAGAAATTAGACCCTAATCTTTGGGCAGAAATACTGGCAAAAGCTAATGCTAAACCAAGTGGTTCTCTGCCTACAGAGCGATCACTAGAAGAGCCCAGTACTATAACAGTCAAAACAAGTACACCTAAACCTACTAAAACTCCTACTATGATTGTTACTACTACCACTACTAGAAACTTACTCCATACTACTACCTCTCCTGATACTACAGTAGAGCCAACAAATTCTAGAGTTAGGTCAGAGGCCCATTTTGAAAAGGACAAAGATGTTTATATCGGTAAAGACTCTGAAACACAAGAAAGTCTACCACCACCTCCTACAATTATGGAACCATCCCTAGACCATGTTAGTGGAATTACAGAAGTACCTCAATCTGTGACAGAGTTGGCTGTTATTGTTACCTTCCAGCCAGACAGACAGTCTGAAAATAAGGATTTTGTAGAGGGGAGAAACAACCACAACTTTGTTCCTGGTCGGCCAAACAGGAGACGGCCCCCTTATAGACGTAGAAAACCCCCAATGAGAAGAGTCCATCCACACCTAAACCCCTTCAAACCATTAAACAAGCCCCACACAACTGTTCTCCCAACAACAACCACCACACCAACAACTACTACTACAACTACTACTACAACCACCACTACTACTACTACTACTACTACTACTACTACAACAGCACCTGTTCCAACCACAGCAGAAAATAATGAAAACCTGTCTGCTGAGTATCAGACGGAGGAAGATCAAGGCGAATACTATGACGAATATAATTACAAGGATAGTGACAAATTGGATGCCAAGGAAGATTTGAACAGGGAAACTCTTCACACCACCCAGGATATTGATAGTAGCCTTACCACATTTCCAACAATTACAGAAAATCTTCCTGATGTAGGCAGATCTCCAGGAAGACATAATTTACCTAATTCAAAGTCAATTGTAACTCCTGAGAAAGACAACACCCCTCATCCTACTGAAAGGACTGTTGATGAAAATGAGAAATTCACAGTCAGCCCAGAGAAACTTGAGAGACAGACTGATGAGATCAGAACACAAACCGAAGAAAACAGCAGACACAGTGAAAATATTGCAGTAGAGAGTGAGAGGGAGATGACAACAGCAATGGAACAGCAAGAAAAACACAAAACAGTCATAGAAGACAGTGAGAGAGACACAAAAAAATCTAAAACGGAATGGGTTACACAGAACTATAATACACAGGATAGCATGCAGTTAACAACACAAAATAGGCCAAGACCAAACACTCGACCTTCATTTGAGCAAAATACGCCAACCCAAGAAGGACCTTCATCTCCTAAAGTCATGACCTCACATTCAACCAGAGGAAGAACAACAGAAGAAGTCACACAGAGTGAAGGTAAAGAAGTAAACAAGCCTAGAGCAAAACCTGAGATCCACAGTTTCCCAATAATGGACCCAATTCACCCATGGCTCCATCAGAACAACCAGGGACGAGAGCCAACTACCAAGTCCAAGACAATACACACAAATCAAGGTAGAAACACAGGAAGACAGGGGGGAGTAATTCCAGGCAGACAATCCCAGCCTCCCAGATTTGCCCCAGCTACCCAGAGGCCTTCACTCTACCATCATCATCATTACTACCCTCTCTACCCCCCCTGGCCAGGTCAAAGGTCATTTCCTCATCCTAGGCAAGGTAAATTAGGCTGTTGTGCAATTATTTCCTTAGTAAATTCTGTATTTAAATAAAGATATGATTGATACAATCTCTAAAAGGCAAATACCAATGAACAAAACAATTGACATGATTACCAGCCAAGATTATGTTTGTTTGGTGTTGTCATATCTGACTGTTGTTGACATGTATGGATATTTATTTGATCAAATGTTTGTCGATTGTTCCTAGGTCCTGGGTCACACCCTGTGCCCACCCATCGACCCTGGTCTCTGCCCCACCCCTGGACGAAAGGCCCAATTGTCACCAACAGACCAGAAATCACTGCTGAAACAGTCAGACCCACAGCTACAGCCTTTGGAACAACCAGAAATCCTCAATTCACACTACCTAATCCCCAGATATCACATAATCACCATCAAAATCACCACGTGGATGGCAGGACCCAAACCATAGATCAACTGTTTTTGTCAAGGCTTAGGAACAGATACAGACAGGTATGACGAGTGATGTGCTCGGGAGTGTGAATTATGTTTCCCATTTTCTAATTGTGGATCTGTATGTGGACTAAGTGCTAAACATGACCTCACCTTATAGAGGGTAACTTTATAAATCAATGACACAGCTATTGAAATTGTATGAATTAGAAACTGTAAATAGTCAGTTGGTGTAGTAAGGGTGGTGTCACTCATGTCATACCATTCAGCTACAAATCCTTTGCCAATGATGGCTATGCTAACGTATCAACAAAGTATAGTAATTGATGACTTTAATGTTTCCAGGCACAACTTGATCGCATCGCTCAACTTGGGAGGATGGTGACACCCAAACCTCGCACAAACTACTACAATCCTCTATCCCCAATTGCACCTAAACCTAACCCACCATCCTTGTACAGACCCTACACCCCTAAGCCACCAGCAACTACCTACATTTACAACTTGCAACCTCTAAACCCTGCTAAACCTACATCATCATCATCCTCTGGTTTCATCCCAACCCCACGCCCATATCACCCAACTACCCCTGGCGTGCTGCATGGAAGTTGGTGGCCTGTTGGAGGTAGGTACACAGATATAAGCTATGAATTTATAATGGTAAAAGAATAATATTTTTTTTCAAATAATAATGATTAAATTCTTACTGTTTAAATTTGTTTGGTTTGTAGCAGGACGAATCAGCTCTCGTCGGCCAACAGCTGCCCCACCTTTTCCATGGATGTTTGGAGCTGGAAGTGGTGGGATGAAGCCACGCATCACCACAATAGCAGCAGCTAGTGTTTCGGTACTTGCAGAGAGTGATGTCTTCCTGCCCTGCAAGGCAACAGGGAATCCAGAACCTTCCATTGCATGGACCAAAGTCTCCACAGGTAAAAGATTGACGTCTATAGTTGGAACTTGGGTCAGATCTGTCTGCTATAATTTATTTTTTGTTACTCAATGGGGGTGCCAGATTAAACTTTTCTGTTTCTTTGTCAGGTGCCACCATCCCAGCAAACAGCAAGCATGGTCTCCGTTTTGAAGTTTTCAAGAATGGAACTTTTGTTATTAAAAACATCCAGCTTCAGGATCGAGGCCAGTACCTCTGCACAGCCCAGAACCGGTTTGGATCAGATCGCATGGTCACTACCTTAGCTGTCCAGACTGAGGCACCCAAGATCCAACCACCAAAGTCCACAGATATCGCAGTCTACTTAGGGAAAGGTCTGACTCTTGGCTGCCTTGCCTCCGGAAAACCGCCAGCCCACATTTCCTGGATTCTTCCAGATAGGACATTTGTTCGTGAAGTTGGGAGTGTTCACACTCTTCTCACTCCAATGTCTCTGCTTCAAAATGGAACCCTACAAATATTTTCTGCCAATTTCTCCAACAAAGGGGACTATAAATGTATAGCAAGTAATGCAGCAGGTGCTGATACAATTACATATCATCTCCATGTGGCAGCTCTGCCTCCAAGCATTAGTGAAGGAGCAATGGATAATGTTATCATTCAGCCAGGTATGGTACAGAAATTTGAACTCATACAAACAAATAACTTTAATATGACGTTTTTCTCATCATATGGTTGCACTGCAGAATGTTTACAATGTCAAAACGAGTAATCTAGATTAATACAATCCCATCTAACCAGGCAGGAGTGTGTATATCCACTGCTCTGTGAAAGGCGAACCAATGCCTGCTCTGAAATGGATGCTCCCAGCAGGTGTCCATGTAAAGCCATCGCAGTTTCTGGGACGCAGGCTGTTTGTTTTCCCTAACGGGACACTACTTGTGAAGGAGGTTTCGCCATCTGATGGCGGGAGGTATGTATTTCATTAAATTTAGAGTAATGATGTACAATGACAATTTGTTCTCAATCTTACACTTATCACTTACATCAAACATTATTTGATGTATTTCATAATTTACCGATGTTTTGTTATGTTATGTTAAGCCTTATAGGTAAGCAACAGAGGTTAGGGTTACATCTGTTTGATCTCGCTTAAGCTAGGTGCAAAGACAGCATTAGTTTCAGACAAGATTTCTTAAGCAGTAGTTGAGTGAGATTTTATTATATGTTCATATAACACAATGTATTGCTAATGTTAAAAAGCATTACTATTCATACTTCTAAAGAAAACAAAGCTAACCTTTGTTCTTTTTATGACAATAACAGCCCTGAAAGTTTCCAAAGAGTCACCAGCAGTAAGGTTTCATATAAGTGATAAAAAGTGGCACTGGAAATTACTCTTACTTAATCTTTTATCCTCTGCTGCCCCTCACATAGCATCAGAGTTCAGTGGTGTCCTCCCAGGCCTCATGGCTGGATAGGACTGAAAGATTATTGTACCAGTTAAAGAACATTTGAGCTGCACTACACAGAGGACCTGCCTCTGGAGAGTTTGCCCACTTACTGTAATGATCATGCTATATAATATTATTGCTCTTTGTCATATTATGGAATGGCTTGCGAATGGCAACCATCTGAATCTTTTTCACAGGTACGATTGTGTGGCCACTAACACTGTTGGAATAGCCAAAAGGACTGTCCAGTTGGAGGTGAGGGCAGATTCCCCCTCCCTCTTCCACCAGCCTCCTATTCCCATTCCTCCAACCCACCGCCATGCTGTGCCATCCCAGCAACACTCTGTCTCTGCTATGTACGGTTCTGCTGTCTACCTCCACTGTCCAGAGTCTACCGGATCCACAAGAGGGACCATCTGGCAGCTACCCTCAAAGACCATTCTGGAACATAGATACACGTAACTGAAATATCTACTTTTGTAATGCCATGAAGCAGTATACCACTGAAAACAACTATGATTACATTAAATTACACTAAAGTAAGAGAGAAAACACAAGGAAAGAAGTTAAGATATAACAAGAATTGAATAACTAAGAACGCAAAAACAAACAAACACAGAAGACAAATCCCAACACAAGGAAAACAAGGTAAATGTCCAATATGACAACTCCATACAACAGAAAATCTTAAGTCCAAGAAATTCACAAGAGTTCCCCAGAGGGCAGAACCACACCTGTTCCACTCTTTGTGTTTTGTCACTTTGATGCAAAGTCTTTTGTCCCTGTCAGGATCCTGTAGAATTATGACTCTGGATGTCTAATGATCTGATTGGTCAGTATTTGGGTGCTTAAAAAGTTTGGGTCTGATCTTCAGAAGTTAACCGGTTCTGGAGGAGTTTCAGTGTCTATCATTAGTTAGGTGATTTTCCTAGTAAGAAGTTAAACACCATTGTAACACTTAAAACTCAAATTCTGCTTCATAGTATAGGCCACTTGTCAGGTGAAAATGGATGGTGGGAATGTATGATGTCACAAAAATATTTATCTGTCTCAAATGGGTACAGGAGCTACAGTATAGTGTGGTCCATTCAAACCCAGATTGTCGATACCCACATAGACCTGACAGGAAGTCTGATCAGTAAACAATTTTGTGGTAGGACTTAAGGTGTGAGGTGACTTTTAACCTGACTGCTCTAATATCAGCCTCATTTTCTTCTCCATCTGTTTCCAGTCCAGAGAGACCAATTAAAGTTTTCCGTAATGGGACTCTGAGGATTCTTCAGCTAACAGAGCTAGATGGTGGAAATTATCTGTGTGTCTATCAGCGGCCCAATGGAGAAGACATGGAGCTCTTCCAGGTAGTAACAGCACGGATACTAACTACAAGTGGATTCATTTCACTGCTAACTGGCTGATAATACATGACAATTGTTCATTCAGAATCCCTGCCTTGTTGGTCAGTCAATGTTGTCTTCATGTTGTCGTCAGTCTAACATGTCTATACAGGCTGATTCTTTGAGCAATTAGTAAAGAAAAAAGCTTTTATTTAATATATATTTTTGGGGAAAGTAGCTGTGGGTCTGGCTCTGTATTTTTTCACTGAATTTTTCTTTCTTATTAAGAGTTCTTTGTGTATTTGTTTTATCAGCTGGAGGTGTTGATGACCGCCCCCAGAATCGAACATGTGAGAACTGCACAGACCAAGGCCACATTTGGAGAACATTTCCAGGTATTTGTGGGGGGCTGACTCAAGGTCAATTTAAAGTAAGGTAGGCTGCATAGAATATTACAGGCACTCTTCCTTATCACCTCATTTTTTAAAATGTCAACTTATAATGAGTCATCAGTGTCTTTTTTACGTATAACATCTCAAAGCAATATCATTGTATTTGTCTGGTCACCTGTGGCCAGCAGAGCAGACACTTGACATACTAACAACATATAAATTTCATGTTTTCCTGACAAATGTAAATCCAATATTCATTCTCCTTTTAACTCAGTTTTGGTCTGTCTGCTGTTTAAGCATCATGGTCAATAAAGCTGTGATCAGACATGAATTCCAGAGAATGTCCACACAATTGGGACTTTCTCCGGAGTTTGCCTTACACATATGAACATCAAACATGTTTACAACAATATACAAATCTCCAGAGCTTTCAGGCAACATGTTTTTGTTTACAGAACATCGATTACTTGCGTCGGCTCTTATCACTAAAAACTTGACATCATCGGCTGTGATTTCTACTTGTGTGGCTCTGCTTTTTCAATGGATAGATATCTGTTTTTTTCTTTCATTTTTGCGTCTGTTGCGTGTTAGATTACTCATCAACATACCTATTCCCCCACAGTGAATCCTCAGGAGGATCTCCTGCTGTGTTCTCACATGGGCTTATTTAGACATTCAATAATTTAAAAGACACAACTAACCAATAGTACAATACAATAATACAGTTTTGACATTTATTTTTCGACCACATCCACTAATATTCCTCCTCCATTGTTTCCATGTAGGTGGACTGTGTTGCAACAGGCCTCCCTGATCCAGAGGTTTCCTGGGGTCTACCTGATGGAACTTTAGTCAACAATGCCCTTCAGTCAGATGACAGTGGCCTTCGCAACCGTCGCTATGTTATCTTTGGCAATGGAACTTTACTTCTCCAGCAGATGGGAAGAAAAGACGAGGGTGACTATACTTGCTATGCCAAGAACAAACTAGGAAAAGATGAAAGAAAGGTCAGCGTCAAAGTGGGACCAAATGCTCCAAAGATTAGACAAAAATCACAATCTTTGGTGACAGTTAAGTTGGGAGAATCTGCTAAATTGAGTTGCCAGGCAACAGGTGAGCCTATTCCAAGAATAAGGTGGATCTCACCACGAAATGATGTGATACCTGTGTCAACAGACAAGTTTCACATTATGGACAATGGGACATTAGTATTGAAAAGGGTGAGACTTGCTGATGAAGGGAAATATGCATGTGTGGCACGAAATTCTGCGGGTGATGATATTAAAAACATGAAACTTGAAGTTGAATTCCAGGAACCTTTCATCAATGGTATGAAAGGCAAGAGTACCTCAAAGGTTTTGGGTGTTTCCTACCAAACAGTGCTTCTGGATTGTGGAGTGGAAGGAAAACCCGAACCAAAATTCTTGTGGGTTACTCCTTACGGCCACTCACTCACGAAACCCTACCTTGGTGGTCGCTTCCAGGTACATCAAAACGGGAGCTTGGAGCTGAGAGGGGTTAGGAAAACAGATGAAGGAAAATACGTGTGTGTAGCTAAAAACCATCTGGGTGAATCCTCTCTCCTTGTTGAATTGGAAGTGGCATCACTCGCAGAGAAACCGAGCTTTGCTGTTCCCAATATTGAAATCATACCAATAAAGCAAGATGGTGCGGAACTGATCTTGGAGTGTCCTGCTCGTGGCAAGCCGAACCCGGAATTTGCATGGGTGCTACCCAACGGGATGTTGTTATCACCTGGTGTTAAGCGCCAACGTTTCACCCATCATTTGGGTAATGGAACTTTACGGATCTCTCAATCGGTTGCATCTGACAAGGGAGTGTACCGGTGCCTAGCAAAAAATGTGGCAGGACAAGCAGAAAAACGTTATGCGCTGGAAGCAGGCAGAAGGCCGGTGATCAGGGGTTCCACAGGTACGTTTTTGCATGTCAAATTTATGAAGAAACAATCTCTTTAGTTTTCATCAAGATAAGGGCTAAGTGCACTTTCAGACCTATATAATACATTTGCTCTTGTCAGTGGATGGGTCAGAAAACCTGTTCCTTTTTTACATTGGTGTCGTTTTTTTCACTCAATAAAATTTCAAATAAGCGAAATGTATAACTAAAAGTCAGAACATTCACTGTGATCACTAGATGTGTCAGAGAGGTAAAATATCCTTTAGAAGATTCCATCTGCCAAATATCAAGACAACACTGACATTGACATCTGTTAGCTGTTTGCTCATCTGCATCTATTGTGGATATCTTAAATGTGATGTATATGTTGGTGTATGTGTGAATTTTGCACGGCATCTACTTAATCTTACAATTTTACTTTTCCAGGTGGAATGAAGATCACTTATGGCCTTAATCTCAATTTGCCTTGTACTGTTGATGGCTGGCCACAGGCATCAATCACATGGACTCTACCCAACGGCCTTATTTTGAACAAACATCAAACGGTTGGCCGGGTATCCTTTCTTGCCAATGGGACCCTCCAGCTCAGGCAGGTCACCACCTTTGACAAAGGAACATACGTCTGTAAAGCCTTCAACTCTTTTGGCTCATCAACACTATCCTACCCAGTTGCAGTGATGGTTTTCCCACCACGCATTACCAATACGCTAACCTCAATTACAAGAGTAAACCGGGGATCAACGGTGACATTAAATTGTGTTGCGACTGGTATTCCCAAGCCTGATATTTCATGGACGTTGCCTGGACGCACAACGCTGGTTCCACATAACCGGTTCACAATGCAGGGAGGGATCCACATGACAGAAGAGGGTAGTCTCGTCTTACAGAGCTCTGTGCTCATGAACTCTGGTATTTACAAATGCAATGCCAAAAACGCACTTGGAACAGACTTCAAATCTACATACCTACAAGTAGTCTGATTACAGTTACTCTCTAATGGGAATGTCTCATAGGAGAATTAAGACTGAATCAAGATTCCTTCATCAGGATTTTCACATACTGCACATGATTCCCTCACCACATCACAGGTGGTATTGAGAAAGAAGTTTCCACTGGACAATGACGCATCAAACTCCAGTGAACATTGACCTTTTATACCTGTGCTTTTTTGTTTTAACGTATATATGTTGAAGAAGTCTTTTAATTATACATTTTGAGCCTTAACATGCATTTTCACTACACAAAGTGCCTTTTGTGCTTGCTCAGATCTTTGCATTTTTGGCCTTATCCCATAGATGTAATTTCACAGTGCTTTTACATGATTATATATTCAAATAATTTACTCCACTGTATTGTTTTGCTTTGTCATGATAACACAAGCGAAAGAACTTCAGAATCTTCCCTCTTTGTATTAATGTTCCTAACTGTAAGGTGTACCTCTTATATGCATATGGTTCTCCATGTTCTGGTAGAATCACATTTTACAGTGATTCTTTATTCATTTCCCCACTAAGCAAAGGTTTAATCTCAATAGTCGACAGTAATGAGGAGTGGGATGTCATAATCCTGCATGTGGGTTTGTCATAAAGTATTCTACTCAAGTGTTTAAGTGGCATATTTAAGGAACTTTTTATGTACAAAATACCTATGTTGTGAGACTGTTAAACTAACACGCACATGGGAACATTTGTAAGTATATAATTTATGAGTAAAAAATACGGTACAGAAGTATGTATTGTTTTGTATCTGTCGATCGCCTTATTGTTGCTGTGCTAAAATAACGTTGAGTTAAGCAATGTAAAGCATTGAGTTTTAACCTGTTTTAAATCAAGCCTGTTTGAATTTTAAAATGGCCGTCAAATCAGTCCATCAGACTTGCAGTGATCGGATTCACTCACAGTTAATTTTTCAACTTGCAGTTAGGGGTGGGTGGCCTTTAATAATATCACAATATTTCTTCCTTTTGGGAAGGTGACATTATCATATCATGTTTTGGGAGGAGGAGCCTGTCCAGTCTCTTGCTATCTTTACATCTCTCATTAGTCTTGTCGTTAATGGTCTGGCAGTGGTTAATGATGCCTGAATTGACACTGTGTGGTTTTGGAACATGCTCCACTGGGGCTGGTTGTCAGCATACTGGTTTTTGGCCTGGGTGCAGGTTGCCTCCTTATATTCATGATGGTTTTTATTTGGTGAAACAGGTTGCTTGTGTTTCCACTTTTTGATACGATGACAGCAACAAAGTTTGCCTAATAGACTAGTAGTGACAAATGGTCAGATCGGGTTCTATCACCTTAGCTGGGCTTCTTCAACTTGATTTTTTACAGTGCACATGTAATCGGTGTGTCAGTGCAGCTTACATTAAGCTTACATTAACTGCATCGGGCTCAAGTCAGGTCTGAAAGAAAAATTGAAAAGCGTCTCTGCAAGTTGACTCCCTGGCTTGGACAGGTTCAGACTGGAAAATGCAACCCAAGCTGCACTCTATATTGAATAACACTGTAGTTTGCACTGTGTGGGATGATTTAAAACTGAGACAACAGACCCCACCATTTTAAAAGATTCCTCTCCTGTGGCAGCCTGAGTGGCTACTTTTGACGCATCCTCACCACTCTTTAATTGATCAGTTTGGCTGCTCCTTTTTTGCCACGCTTCCTGTGTTATCACAACGGTGATGACTATCACACCACTGTACCGCTCACCCCTATGTGCAGTTATGAGAAAAGAGAAAACACATGTTTTAAATTAACTGTATGAACTTGTAATTAGCGTCTGATAATAAATGATCTACGTCACCATGCTTGTAAAACCAAATGTGTTTTGGAGACTTGCAGATTAACTTCATGGTTTGACTCGGCTTTGTGTGTAATAAAGTGAAATTTGTGTGAGATGTTACAAGTGAACTCATTCTGACTTTTCTATCCTGTGTTTGGCTTTCAGTCGTGAGCTTGTGATCAGATCAAATGTACATTCTGATTAATTTAGCATCTGAATGGTACATGTGTGTGTGTGACATATATCTCAATATGAGCTGTTTGTTGTTATGCATATGGTTGTGAGATCTACACTCTTATTAAAGTATTACACAGGCAGACTTAACCTTATTTTGCTCATTCATAAACCCTGTAAATGCTTGAGTGGCAGCTGCTGTCGGATCAGTTTATCACACAAAGAAGCCATTAACCTTCCCCTATCCCAAATTAGTAAAAAACTGTTTCTGATGAGTTATAAACAAAGGATGACAATGTTTTTTCAGTTGTTGCTTGCTGCTAAAAACTGAATGTATCTTATGTCATGTTAGATGTCGTGCACATGTTTGTAAAAGCACATGCGCAAGTGTAAAATAGTTTTTGGATCGGTCTGTATGCAGCCAAGTGCGTGTGTAAATCCATGCTATATTTCACTGTTGGTTTGTGTTCACCAGAATGTGAATGTCCCACTGAGATTCATCTCCAGACAAACAGGCCTTTTACTGAGGAAGAACGGAGCTTTGTCAGACACAAGCAGAGGGATTGTTTGACGCAGTGTGTTTGTCGTGTGTGTGTGTGAGACAGATTATGTGTGTTTCTCAGTGAAAGAGTGTGTAGTCTTTGAGGAAGAGATCTAGTTTGTGTTTGGGTGACTGTTCTGTACAGTGAGTGGTGCGTGTGTGTGTGTGTGTGTGTGTGTGTGTGTGTGTGTGTGTGTGAGAGAGAGAGAGAGAGAGAGAGAGATTGACTTAGAGAAAATAAGACGTTGTTGGTGTCTGTCTGCATTTCAGTCTGATATCAAAAGACAAGGATTGTGTGTAGTCTACGTGTGTATTCTGGATGTATGTGTGTAGGTGTGTGTTTTTGTGTTTTGTTTTTTTCTGTTCTTCAAAATGGAACCCCTTAGGCTTAAACATCCTGCAGCACCTTGCACAGCTACATCTTGCACAGTAAGTACAACTGATTTTGTTTTATTCTCACAGAAGATTGCTGGTTGGTTCTACATGAAAGCTCCAGGAATTAAAGTGAACATATTGGAATCTGCAGGTGTAAAATAACTGTAATCATGTTATTAAGATTTTGATCACAGAGGGTGACTCATGCTAACAGTGAGATTGGTAAGACAGTTGTGGGGATTAAAGCCGTCAGTCTGATGCTTGCATTGTCATTTTATTGTCAGCCACACTGGCAGCATCCCCTCAACATTGGTACAGATTGAAACACAATGACTCGATGGAGTGCCATGAAATTTTGTAAACATATTCACAGGTCTCAATCATTTGCCTCGAGTTAGATTGAAGTGTCTCGACAGTCTTAATAGATCTGGAAGGAACAGTCCCATTCATTTTTTGAATTGAGATTTTCATTATCAGCAATAATATTGTAACCATCCAAGGTAGCACAAGCTACGAGATGGTGAAGCAACGTTATATGAAGCCACAAGTCCAAATGATATCAACTGTGTTTTAAGAAAAAAATATTATTAACGTTTTATTTACGATGTCAAGGAGAGATACCACACTACCCACAATCCTCAGGTGTAATTGTGACATCTCTGATTGGTGGAGCTTGCTGTTACCATGGAATGTTGACCACAACCATGAAAACAATGCTGCCTACAATCGAATGGTTCAGCATTACATTATGTTAGAATGCCTTCCCTTTTGAACATGCTGTGGTTTTTAACCGATTTTTTAGAGAAAGTTAAATTCAAGAAGGATTGGAAAGGGATCATTAACAATGGTTTGTGGTATGTGTAGTTTCTTCACTCCTAGAATAATAATCTAGAGTCGTGTACTGTTGACATATTTTCCATTTTCAAATATGTTTTTGTTCTGAATCAAATGTTTCGGGGTCACGATTCATCTCATAGCTGGTCGTCCTGGTTGGCTTTCATTGAATAATCTCAGAGTAAAAAAACATAATATATCATGATTTTACAAATTATACTGAGTATTTTCTTTAAGTTGGTTCTTTTAAGTTGATGAGGTTCTGATTTTCTGATAAGTTAGAATGAGAATCTCTGGTATTCTTGTGATTTATTTTACCTTTGACAGAGAAACTACTCAGTCCTGGAATCTGTCAACACTGCAGCCCTTTGCATTACGGCCACGTTGGTTTATGGAATGTGATAATATGACCCGCTGATCAGATCACATGACTTGGTGGTGTGAGAAAATCTCTTTCACTTTCTCTCTGGCACAGAGGAAATGTTACTCTCACATTGTCTTTATTGTCAGTATTCAGCTGCAGCACATCTTATACTATTTTGCCATTAAATTGTTTTGTATATTAACTCGATTTAGAAAACTGAGCCATGATTTAGAGCCAAGAACCACTGATGCATCAGCTTTGGACCGAGTATATGGTGTATAGGGAAAACATTTGTTTTAATGAAACGAATGACAAAAAAGAGGAAACAATTTCAAAACAAGAGGGAATGTGGTTTAATTAGGAGAACAAGGATGAAGAAGTATTCTTCTACCACTGCTTTTGACAACATCCTCCCAGGGTACTGTAAATTGTTGCCCCTGATTTGGAAAAATCCTAGATCCACCACGGTGGAGGAAAGGTTGTATAAACATGTGAAGTTATAGCGCAGTATAGTACTTTAGAAATACTTGTTTCTTTCCACAAATGTGTCTCATAAGTGTGTTCATGTAGTGATCTCATGTGGTGTTTATGGTTTAGAATATGGTTGTAGACAAAGTTATAATATCTCTACTCCTTCTCCCTTTAAGGCCACAGTCAGCTGCTAAAAGAGAGCATCCGTCCCTGCTCTCCTCCCTCCTTCCTCCCCCTCCCTTCACCCATCCATCCATCCGTCCACCCCCTCTCCTCCACACACACACACCCGATTGCGCATCGCCTCCTCCGGCATAATGACCAACGATTCTCCGGAGGGGGAGATCCGAGCTCTGGGCGGAGGAGGAGGAGGCAGTGGAAGAGGAGGAATCGCACAAAGGAGCCGAGCGGACGACAATGTCACCATCCTGACGTCCTCCATGGATCTCCTCAGGGCCGGCCGCAGTCGAGCCAGCAGCGGCACCGAAGCCGCCCCGAGCCTCGCGTCCTCCGTGGACCTGAGCACCTCCTCCATGGAGCTGAGCATCCAGACGCGCATCTTCAAGATCATCGTCATCGGCGACTCCAACGTGGGGAAGACCTGCCTCACCTTCCGCTTCACCGGGGGGAGCTTCCCCGACAAGACCGAGGCCACCATCGGCGTGGATTTCAGGGAGAAGGCGGTGGAGATCGAAGGGGAGACCATCAAGGTGAGAAGCTACAGGAGGAGTTCCCTCACCTCCCTCCCCCTCCTCACCTTCCTTTCTTTTGATCAGCTGCAGCCCAATGTCTGCCAGCCCACCACACAGGGCCCATTCTTTAATTTGATCTGCCGCACCCTGAAACAACATTTCACTATAGTGTCCTCAGGTTTAAATGCTTTATGCAGGCTGGAGAGATTCATCCAGTCTGTGTTTGAGAGACGGAAAGAAGGAACAGAGTTAATGTTATTGTGAGACCAGATACTGGTAATAGGACTCATTCAGTTGAATGTCAGCATTTTATGATTTATTTTTAATATAAAATCTGTTATATTGTCAAACCTCCATCAGAATCTTACTTGAATCCACTCACTGAACCAGCAAATACCCATAATCCCAGACATGTCTCAGGCTACCTGTCCACCAAATATGAACCATAGTGCTGCAACGTCACTGTAATAATTGATGAAATAAAGTGTAAGGATTCGAAGTTGGAAAACATTTTTGGCAGATGAAGCAAAACCAGTGTAAGTGCAGAATGATAACAGTCTGACTGAGTATCATAACAAATGATGGTGATATACATGGATGTATGTATATGCCCCCCCCCCTTCTGTCTCAGTCAAGCCATATGTCTACAACCTCCAGATGCCCCCTAATGCTGACTCAAACAAGTACACTATATACTATTTGCGTGCCGTCAATACACAGTACAGTAATGTGAGAGTACATGTCACTCTTTTCATAATTTACATTGAATGAACTAGTAGCCCACAGTGCCTGTTCTAAACCTGCATGTTTTGAATGAGCTGTTTACTTCACCAACGCCCCAGAGCAAATTCAAATTTAGTCCGTAAACAGTAATATACTGTCACTTTGCTGGACGCTGTGTGCTGAGCTTTTCATAAACAGTCTATGGTGCAGAGTGAAGTTAGAAAACTTTGTGTTCATCCTACCTGGTTTGTCTGCAAGGAAAATGTTGACCTTTATTCTGTTGTCTGTCTCCACAGGTGCAGGTATGGGACACAGCAGGACAGGAGCGCTTTCGTAAATCCATGGTGGAGCACTACTACCGCAATGTCCATGCAGTGGTCTTTGTGTATGATGTCACCAAGATGGCTTCCTTCCGCAACCTACAGACATGGATAGAGGTTGGTGATAGGTGCATCGCTTTGTCAAATAAGTTGGTTTAGAAAGTGCTGACTGAGCATAAACTGCACAGCACAATCCACGTTATAAAAAATCCACCATATATTTGTGTTATAATGATAATAATACTTATATGTTAGTATTCAACCACTTCCTTGCTGATATCACAGTTTATTACTGTTACGTGATACAATGGAAAAATACATTTGTATCCTGAAATATCAATTTTCTCTGGGACAACAATTTATCCTGGAAGTAAAATGCACTGGAATCAAGCCTGTGATGGAATGCTTAATGCTCAATCCAATACTAAGGTACATGAAACAAACTTTGTGTTGATGTAAACTGTGTGAACATGACCAAAATATGTTCTAGTCATAATGTGATATAACATTACTGACTCAACTGAAAATGTCTGAGGTCAGGTGAAAAGACAGAAAGATAGTTAATGTTACATTGCTAGCTTGATTACATCCATTACAATATTAGACTTACAGGCTTAAATAAACGTGTAAAGATGTACACTATTATATCAACATAGAAACTGCCTTCATTGCTCAGAAGTGGTTGAATGTTAACATTAGCTGTCAAATATCAAATATGTTGTTTAATCTTGAAACATGTCACCACGTCCCTCAAGTCTTTTCAGTTGCGGATCAGTTAGGGATCTGTGAAATGAAAACCGCTTGTCAGAGTCTCTGTTTTCATATGATTTATAAACCTGGATCATTGCTGCACAAGATTATTCTGTTCATAACAACATTTGAGCTTCACACCCAGAGCGTGATGTCAGAGGAAAATGGCCGCCGTGTGAATATGATCGATGAAATCCCCTCGGCCATCCCTGATCATTCTGCTCACTGTTTTCTAACACGCCAGAGGCTGTTCACCTTGTAGACCTGCTGCGGATATGGGTACGGCCCATAAAGTTACTGGAGAAGTGGCCTACTGTTTACAAGCAGAAGGTCCTTGAACAAAGCCGTGGTCTCACACAGACAGGCAAGCTTTAAGACCTGGTTCAAAATGCCGAATCCACATTGGAAATAAACAATGGATGGGGCATGTCGTCCATTTTTATCCTTCACAGTGACCTTAACTTGTGATGTTTGATCAGCAAAATCAAATCACTTCATATTTGAGTCCTGTTTGTACTTATCTTGTAGAAATCCCCTCAAAGTAATCTTGAACAATAACAAAAGAGGCCAAACAATGTTTTGTGACTAGAAGTTGGTATTATTTGAGATAGAAGCATTTGTCATTTGTACAATTACACTTAAGTGTAGTTAGATGAAATCTGCAGCCATTCTGGCACCAGTGTTTTGACACTGCTGTTGTTTTTGCAGTGTGACATATTGTAACTGTCATAAATTGCTAGTTACAACCAAGAGGCCAATAATGTATTTTTGTCCTCTCAGCTGATCATATTTATGTTTTTTATGGTATCAGGGAAACATGGCAATATTTTATAAAGCTATATTCTGCTCTTTCTCTTTTATTCTAGGAGTGCAATGGCCATCGGGTCTCAGCATCAGTACCTCGAGTCCTGGTTGGAAACAAGTGTGACCTTGTGGACCAAATACAGGTTAGTGTATGTACATAACAGAATGTAATACTTTATTTACTACTAAATTAAATTAAGGTTTGTAACCAAACTCTGCTTTCCCCAGGTGCCCTCAAATACGGCACTGAAGTTTGCTGATGCTCACAACATGCTGCTGTTCGAGACGTCGGCCAAGGACCCAAGGGAGAGTCAGAACGTCGACTCTATCTTCATGTCTCTGGCCTGCCGTCTGAAGGCCCAGAAATCCCTGCTCTACAGAGATGTGGAGAGAGAGGATGGGAGGGTGCGACTCACACAACAGACTGAGACGAAGAGTAATTGTCCTTGTTGAGGAAATGGGGGAGTGGGAGGCATTATCAATGGGAAGAGAGAAGAGAAAAAAGAAGAAACCTAGAAGAAAAGGATGGGGATGATGGCAAAGCGAAGACTGAAACATCGTTATCCAGAGACGATGCTGAGGATAGAAAGAGAAGAGGAAAAAGGGGTTAGGAAGTGACATATTTATTAACAATGTTGCCTTTAAGACTCTGGTGTCATATAGAAATTCTTCCAATTTTTTCAAACATAGACACAAGCAAGGCGCAGGAAAACATCACATGTGGGTTATATGGGGGGGATCCACAATAAACTGAAACCTGCCCTGGCTCTGTTTGTCACAGCCTTTAACATTCTGGCACCACATTAGACCTTGTATATCACGGTCTAATTTCTTTGTCTGTCAGTAATTTTAAATTTCATCCACATCCTAACTGAAAGCAGTATTTCCAAACCTTTTCCTTCTGCCTTAAAAACCTGCCTGCAGTCTTGGTTTTGATAAACCAGTCTGGCAAAAGTAGGGTAGAGGTTTTACTTTTGTTAAGTATCTTAATCACTTGAGATGATCTTGGTTTATACAACAGAAGTAACACCCTGATGGCCTCTTAAGTGGACGACTTGAGAGGACGAATTACTCTTTTTTGTCTCTGCATTTTACTGTACCTGATATCTACCCATCACAACTTGACTTAAAATCACTGTGAAAATACAAATATGTGGGAAAGGTGAGAACACATGTTAGTGTATCTTGGTGAGCTCAGAGAAGCTACAGTAAGACCTGGAAAGGGAGTGTTCCTGAAAATGTCCCATTTAGAGGCTGTCGGGCAATATGGCACTTATTGATTTAGAGGCTGTAAGATCCTCTTACCCTTAAGCAGGAGGAATGCTCTCTTGCAGAGAAGCACCATCATGTCAAGGCTCCTCTTTCTCATCGAATTGTGATGTAAACACTCCTCTCCATGTTTTCGCTGTGGTGGAGTGGCTAAATCCAGCTTTCCGTTGTGTGCAAATGCAGAAAACATCCTGTCTTCACCATGTGTAACTAAGAAAGCCAAGAGGTTCTCTCTATCACCCAGTCACCTTATCTACACCTTACTTCCTATTCTGTAATAAACGTCTTTTGTCTAATATGATGTTCTTTTAACATCAGTACCACTGCCTCCAGTTTTAAAAAGGACAGGAAAAATGACAGAAGACTGTGGCCCCTATATAGATGTGCTACACAGCCTGAGCCATGATGTACTGTGTGAGTGTTTGGTGTCTGTATTGAGTCCAGAGCTGTGGCTGTGTTGAGCCTGCAGGATAAATGCATGTATAAATGCTGCTGAGGAAATCAAGTGTTTTTGGTTTCTGCATACATCAGAGTTGGTCCTTATCACCAAAAGCTTTCGAATCTCGTCATCTTACCATGTTGACATCTTCTGTTTGTGTCACTCCTCTTTTTTGCCCTGAGATAGCTGTATTCTGGGTTTTGATTTTCACTTTTGCATCCATCGCGTGTTAGAAACATTATCAACACACCTGCTCGCTCGTTGTGAATTTTCTGGATATCCTCTTGTTGTTTTCTCACATGGGTGTTACTCAGATATTTTACTACAAACGTTCTGGAGATGTCTAGAGCATTTGACTAGGACATTTGTGTTCTCACAGACAGCCCTTCTGGAAATGTTTAGGAAAATGTCTGAAGTCCAATGCATGTCTGAAAAATGCTTGCGATTATTCGAGCTATGGATGATTCAGGCTGCATGAACCACTGTAGATTGCCATATTCATTATTCAGTCTATATAGAGACAGAATATTCTTCACATTAGGTCGCTCCCAGCTGGGTTGTGGGTTGAAGAACACACTGTACCCAACTTAAGTGTCGGAGCTATGAGGCCTTTGTGCAATAAGGCATCAAACCACAGTCCTGGCTGTGATGCTGTCAGTGTGATACAGCGTCTTGTTCACCATATCTTACCCCAATTTAACACTGTAGCCTACTTTTGAGCTATGCCAACAATAAATGTGGATGCCATATGTAGTAAATTCAGATCAGTGAGCATTTAAGTTGAGTCTTTGCTCCAAGCTGGCAGTCTGATGACATAATTATTCCAACACATTCAGAAATGCAAGCACTGTGTAAATCAAGGGGAATCCAAAGAGCTAACATCTGAAGTGTGTCTGGTTTTGTTCATCAAAGATTTATGTAACTGTTTTTGTTTTGTTGTTTTAAAAAGATTTAAGCGGTAACGAGTGGATCACATGACATTACTGTCAAATACCAGGAAGATCTGAATTTATTTTCATTCTAGGGGCAAATCTGTAACTTGAAAACTTAACTTTGACACATGCAACCCAGAGCCATGGTTTCAACAAAGGCTGGGTAAAAGAACACACAAAAAAACTAGGACAACAATCATTCATCTGTCTTATAAACTGTTCATTCTGTTCAGGTTTGTATGTGGCTGGATCATATCATAGTACATGAGAGCAGGGGTACAGCCGACAACAGACATCTATGGCTCTCATATGTGAGCATAATCTGGCTAATTCAGTCGCAAGATGATTCTATCACTGTAATGAGAAGAAAAACGTGTTGTGGAAAAAAGAATGTGCCTGTATTTCCTAAACATTTGAATTGGTTTCAAATGAAAAATATAGAATTTAATTACTTTTTGTTTTACAGCTTTTCACTTGAACATGGTCCTGTTGTACTAACTTTATCATAGTTTAGAAGTGTAATTGATTGTACAATAAATAAATGAAATCTCCAGTTGTTACTCATTGCAATTATTAACTTTATAAATCTCATGAAGCTCTAACTCAATTTCCTTTTTCAAACATTTCCAATCACTACAGATGTGTATTTTATACTAAAAGTTAAGAATACAAATATATAGTGTGTGTGCTTGTTTACTCTGTACATGTGTTGTATTTGGGGAAATGTTTTATTTGTCAAGTGTTTCTTTTGAATAACCATTTCAAACTCTTAAAGCAATATATTTACATTTTGAAATTTAGTATGTTCATCCTAACGTTGTCATATGAAAATTAGGTTACAAAGGTATTTGAGGTTTTGAGCTAGCCTGGGGAATTGCTCTTTTTTATATTAACCTCCAATCCCATTGAGGTAATTAAGACTTGTCAGTGTTTTTTTAACATATTGAATCAATTCAAAATAACATTAAATTACATTACAATTTTGATTTCAACATTTCATTTATAATTAGTAACACATGGTTACCAATCTGGCATGGGGGTGCGCTCAAAGGCTACATTCATAAGTTTTCATTTGAAAGTTCACTCTGCTACAGATACACTTGGCGTCCACACTACTCTGGAGTTTTAGAGCAGCTTAGACTGAGAAGGTGGAAGTGTGCTGAATAATTTTTGTTTGAAAACTCCAGGGCTGCATTTTAGTCTGGACAGGCAGAAACAAAGATGTAGATTCTCGCAGCTGCTTCGGCTACCAGTGTAGTACACAACATGGATAATTAATTACTGGCCTTGAGGACCCTGTTGTCTCTGTTGACAGCCGTTGTGCAGTTAAACTCTGAAATTTTACTTTTTGCCATTGCTGTTTCGCATTTGTAGCCTGGCTCTTTTTGCAGCAAACAACCAATTGTAGTGGAGAGAGGTCAGAGGTCATTTCAGACTTGCCCTTCAACTATAAAAGCTGCCTTCATAGAGATTATCAGGAATCATAAACTGAGGTTCTACTATTTTAAAACCCAGTAATCTCAATGCTTAATCTCAAATGTGAGTTATCTGTAACAGATTTTCCCTGCCTTCTTTGTCGTTGTTGCAATCTGATAAATCTGCTGAAAAAGCACCATGTGACTCAAAGCCTCATTTTGTGGAGACTTAAAATGTTGAGATGATGTGCCCCCAGAGCATTAACATGATGAAGTTTTCAGTAAAATATCTGTTTTGGCCATACACTAATAACTCTTTTTTTCTGTTAGAGCCTGTTTCCCCTCTCACACACAGGAACTCCAGGTTTCACTTCTGTTTTTCCCATTCTCTTTCTCTCCCTTTCTCTGCCTTGTATCTCATTTCACCCTTCATGTGTCGCCATGTTTCTGTTGCCCTCTAATTCTATTTCTGTCCTGATCTCGCTGTTGTTGATCCCTTTAAGTCCTCCTATGCCTGTTTCATATCTCACTGTCAGGGCTTCTGTGTTTACCTGACCTCCTGTACTTTCCGTTTTTTTTCTCCTTCTTTGCCTCCTCGTGTTATTTTGTCGACATCAGTCGTCTTTCTCCATCTTTCTTTCGCTCTCCAATCATGTGGCTTGTGGCTCTTCCCAGTCTCTGCCTAGAAAATGTAATTCTCAAGCAGCTCATGTGTCCTTTAATGGATGGAGCAGATGAGTGCTGTTGAGAATGTTGTAAATGATCAGAGAGGTCAAACAGAACTTGTTATATTTTATGGAATACTCCTCTTGATACTGACTCTACAGGTGACCGAATATTAACATTTCTAAATGATTCAGTCTCACTATAGTATAGTAAAAAAAAAAAACATGACCAGAATCTGTTGAAAAAACAAATTCAGCTCATTTGCCCACTCCTTGTATCCAGACTCCCACTGTCCTTGCTGTGGCCCAAGGTGGTTTTTAGGTCTCTCCACACCTCTCTTAATGTGAATAATCCATATAAACAGGTGGCTCTGTAAGAGTCTGTAGACACAATGCCCTGCGTGCCTTCAGTCTGCGGACAAAGTTCAACATGTCTTCTTCTACATTCTCAGATAATCGACAGCAGTGGTCAGCAACCGGGTCACCAGATAATTTGAATATTTGATGATTTTATTTCACCATGGAACAATGACACAAACATTCACAAGAGTCACAGCTTTGTCTTCAAAGTAAAAGCAAATTTTTTGCTTTGTTGCTGCAATATTTCATAAGGAGCTGAATTACAGAGCCTTTATTTTGAAAAGTTGGGACCTTGGGGCTGATCATCAACCAGTAACCCTATCATTTACAGACATTGTGTCTAATAAATACATTAACCCAAAAGGGAGTAAGTTAAATCTAAGCAGAAAACGTATGGATAAGAATGTAATCTCTGCTGCACCATTATAAAAGTAATTATACTAATAATAACACTACTACTACTACTACTAAAAATAATAATGATAATAATAATACAAATAATAAAAACAACAACAACAATAATAATAATAATAATAATAATAATAATACTAACAATAATACTCTGTTTTTGTGTTGTTAATATAAAGACATTGCTCAGATGCTCAGATGACCGGAGACATTCTCTTGTGTCACCTGTGGAGAGCAGTAACAGCGTGGATGAGCGTGTCCTCAGCAGAGGAAGAAAGTGGAGACGTCACATGGAGAGATGCGACCAGCAGAGGCTGCTTCACCACTCACCACACATTAACATAACTAGCTACTACAAGCTAACCAGGCTAGCTACAGGGGTCGCTTTGGTTTATCAAACATTCGGAAGTGCAAGTGTGCCGGAAATAAAAGCAGGATTCACAGACGGCTCAGAACTAGACGCGCATCACGGTCACAGAGAGTGATCTTGGCCCATTCCTGTTCTCCGCTGGCAGGGTATTTGTCTCGCTAGCGACGCCAACCATAGCAAACTGCCTTGGCTAGCGTCAGGCTAGCCAGCTAGCTAGCTAGCTACTAACGTCGCTAACGGTGGTTAGCTAGCTAGCTACTAACGTCGAAAACGGTGGTTAGCTAGCTAGCTAGTAACGTCGCTAACGGTGGTTAGCTAGCTAGCTAGTAACTTGCGTCATGGATGAACTAGTCGCGGAAGTGAGGGGAACCAGCGGGGCCTTTTATAAGGTAGGCAAACACCTTTTGTGGAGCTTTGTCATCTCACACACTGCACCGTGCACTAAGCTCAGGCTAACCCATGTGAAATTACCCTGGCGGATTAGCTAGGAAACATTTGTTTGTATCAGCGGGCCTCAGTGCTTCTGTGCAGCCTCCACAGGGATGTGAAGGCTGGAAATCTGTAAACAAAGCCAACGACAGCCTGCTGCTAAACGCTGCCTGTTGAGTTAGTGAGTTATTGGTGTCGGTGTTAAATCATTGCAGTTGTAGTAGTGATGCTGGTGGCGACATGTTTGATCAAATCGATGGGCTGTGTGATGGGCAGTTGCCTGCAGGTTCACCAAGTTCTAGCATTCAGTCATTGTTTTTCAGAGGATAACAGCAGCAACTCTGGGTTTGTCTTTGTATCACCTGCAGCTCGTGTTCATTTTGTCGACGCTGCTGAGGATTTGAGAGTAATTTTGAAGACAACAAGTAGGATGAGCAAGAGTTGTGGAGGTTGGGCATTTGGGCCACACATACCTGGGCAGGTGTCGATCATACGGGGTCAGTGGTGGGAGAAGTACTCAAGTCGTTAAGGTTATTAACATTGGAAAGATTCTTTGTAGGATTCATGTCCAGTTTGGGTGATTGTTGTTCAGTTGAGGAGGAGTATTAAACAGGAAAGATGTAAGGAAGGTCATACAATCAATCGAATAGGAAACACTACGTACAAGTGTAAAGGAAGGTAGTTGGTAAGAATTTAAAGCTCACATATGCTGACTGAGTGATGAAAGCTCTACACATTATAGCCAATAGCTCCTCTAATTTGACTGAATTGTGATTGCTTGCACCAACTATCACCTTTCTAGAATTCAAAACTTTGCTGTTGCCAAACTATTGGGAAGCATGTGATCGCACAGGACAACCATTGGAAATCATTCTGAGTCCCCCACCTTGCCTGCAAATCTTCGTCACTGTAGCCATGTGCATTGTGCTTCATTCAACACCAGCTTAAGTGTTTTAAATTTGGAAATTAGTTCCTACACCTCCAATGCACTTTCCAGATTAAAAAAAAATCATTGAAAATAATTAATTGACCTCATTCATATAGCATTTTTCTTGTCTTATTGACCAATCAAAGCGCTTTACTGTACAAGTCACTTTCACCCATCACACACATTCTCTACATACCTCTTCTTCACACACCATCATCACACCCCATTCATACACTGTCAGCCCAGCTGTCAGGGGTAGCTTGGGGGGGGGGGGTTCAGTGTCTTGCCCAAGGACACTTTGGCATGCAGACTGGAGGTGCTGGGGATCAAATCACTGAGCCACAGCGGCCACAAATGCAAATAGTGATGCTGGCCTGAAATTTGAATAGCAGGTATTATTCCAATTTAATACAACTAAAGAAAAAATGTTTAACAGTCAGCATTATATTATTCTTATGATATCCTCAAAAAATCCATTATTCTGTGAGATGTGAACAGTGTTACAGACATCTGGACCTGAAATACTCTAATCTAGTTTTAAATATACTAGATGCATTAAGTCGGTTTGTGAGTTTATTTATGAAGATGACTATTACATTCTTAAAATTATATATGAATATAAACATTACATGTCATTATCTAGTTAAAACTGTTGGATTATACTATATCATTAGATATGAGATTCATCATTGGTTTGTCCAAAAAAAGAAACAAATCCCTGTGTGAACATAAAGCTGTGGGAGGTAGATGTGTTTCTGAGAGACACTGATGTTGTTCAGTGGTTCATTTGGTATGATTGTGAACTCTGATGTTAATACCAACATACATTTAGTTCATGTTATGTGTTTAACAGAGCCAAATAGGTTGCAGCTTAATGCAGATCAAATGCTTTAAGGATTTATCTGTTTGATTTTAAAGAGACATTTAAATGTTATTGATGAACATATTATCTTTTAAAGTGACTGTGAGGGTGATTGGTTGATTATGAAATTTGTAGTTAATATATTTTTAGCAGCCTTTTAGAGATTAATGAAAACGGTAGGTGGAAAAAGATAGTTGCCTCTTTGGCACTGTATTAACTTTCAAAATAAGCTGAGGTCCTTAATTAGCATATTAAATATCACAACTGCATTGTGATCTTTTCTGAAGAGAGAAACTGTAGCAGAAGACTCGACAACAGCCTGAGTAGTCATTACAGCTTACTGCCAGCACATGACACCATTATATCTTTGAAGAGACTTTAACCTTACCTGTTAGTTTAAGAAATAAAAGAAAGCTTCTCCCTTTGAATGTTCCTCAAATGTGGCCTCAACCTCACTATCCAAACTGTCATGATAATCTGTGCATAGCTTCTGAATGTACATTCTCCATTATGGGTCGAGGTCATAATGTAAGCTCAGTTAAAAAGCTTTCCTTGACTTTTTGTGGATTTTGAGAAGCCCCTGTTTTTTTATAAGTTTGTATTTAATTGAATCCATTACTGGCTGCTAGCTTACTAGGCTAATGCTACCCATCTCCCTTTTCCTCTGAGGCGTTGTATGTCCTACTTGCAGTACTTGACACACATGGACAGACTATGTGCACAACCAGAGAGAGAGACTCAACCAAACCTGACGAAGCCAAAAACAACCATAAAGAAACACTGGGCTGTTGGGTTGCTGAATTGCATGCTTCACGCCAGTGTAACACTCCTGTTGTAGCATGTCAAATTCTGGTTATTTTAATTTTTGTTATTCCCTTGGATTCTTCTAGGCCTTCGTGAAGGATGTTCATGAAGGATCAGTCACTGTGGCTTTTGAAAACAAGTGAGTAAAACAAATGCACACACAACAAATTATGATATATTGTTGAGTGTTAAAATTGCCAGTGATCAAATTAACTCTTATTTTTGTATGTGCTCCTCCGCCCCAGCTGGCAGCCGGAGCGTCAGATCCCATTCCAGGATGTGCGATTTCCTCCTCCAACAGGGTTCTGCAAAGAGATAAATGAGAGCGATGAGGTCGAGGTGGGACTGATTCAATACCTTCAGAATAGTTTTAAGAAAATCAGCATTAACACCAAAGACAAAGTTGGTACAGTGAGAACGAAAGAGGAGCAAGACTCAAAGAGGTCTTTTAAAGGGATAGTTCACCGAAAAATGCGAATTCACTCATTATCTTCTTTCCCCTATGCCAATGGAGGGGTGGGTGACCTGTTTGAGTCCACAAAACACTTCTGGAGTTTCAGGGGTAAACTTTGTTGCAGCAGAATCCAATACAATTGAAGTCAATGGTGAGTCCTTCTTCAGATGTAATAAAACAACTGAAAAAAACACCACACGCCGCCTCGAAACGAGGTCATTTACATAATAAAAAAATACGTTAAAACATAATTGATGCTGTTACTTGCTGCAGGTAGCATAGCTTTCTATGAAACATTGACCTGACATAGTGAGCAGAGGCCAACTTTCAATAGACTGAAATGGAACGAAAGAGCGGAAATGCACATTGTGCTGCAGATTAGTCTAGAGTTCTGCATATAAAACAGTGAACCTGCAGTGTACAGTTGGTGGTACAAATTATGTTTTCATATCTGATTTTCACTTATAATTTAAACATGTTTTTTTAGGGTTGGGTACCATTCACATTTGAACTGGTACTGGGCGGTACTTTACTCTCACACACAAATATCTGACCAGGTTTTTTTTATGCATAGTGTATTGCGAGGTATCCGCCTCCGCTTCCCAACAGAATTCCAGAACACGGAAACCACTTCTAGTGATCACGTTTGTCCCTGGCTTAATTCATTACTATAAGCGACCACACACACTGACTCCAGTGCTCTTAATCGACTGCTCCGCTGTCTCTGATCCGCTACGTTTAAACGTTGATTTGTTTGAAATGACGCCACAATATCAACACTGATTATCAAAGATAAATACTTTTCTTCAATGAATCAAATCTTTCTTCTAAACTGCACATTCATTCATAATTCAGCTTGTCTCTCGCACTGACATGCACTCACACAAACAAACAGTGTCATCGGACACATGTGTAAACTCAGTCTGGGTAAAAACAACACAATTTGTAAACTTAGACAATGTACGAAGAGCCGGTGGAGATGGCGCGGCGCACTCAATTCAGTTGGCAGTGCGCAGTGCTAATGATAGAGATACAGAGAGGAGCAGTAAATTACTTTAAAAAACTTGGATGAAAAGACCCAAATGAACACTATAAGTGGACTCAGTGGAGCTGTGCGTGGCTCCCTGGGTGTTCTCCTTGGCGGAGCTGTGACCGGGCTGTGCACACTCCCTCGGTCCGTGCCATGGTGCTGTGCATGGCTCCCTGGGCGTCTGCGCCATTGACATCACCGTTGTTCTGACTGTGTGCACTGATCAGAAATGAGCTTGCCATGATCCCGTTCCAGGGGTGAGTCACATGGTTTTGCGCGCTCTCTTTATTTAACATATACTCTCTCTTTTTCTCTCATTCACATATACATACTCTCTCACCCAGTGTACTGAAATTTGGCACCGATTGATTTAATGTGAACCAGTACCCGGTAGTACCGACGAGTTCGATATCCAACCCTACCTTTTGTTTCAAATTTTTTACGTTTGCTTATTGCTATCTTCATTCATTTGTGTTTTGATCAGTGAAACAAAATAATTCAGTCCATGGAATAATTTAAATGTGTTCTTCAGAATTCATCAGAGAACGCCCTTAGTATTTAATAAATGTTTAATGAGCAAGTCGTCCATTTTTCTGAATAAAATGGTTTGGGTTTGGAAGTTTCCTTCTGTGAAGTTCTCAAAAAGGCTTTTAAAGAGTCTTGCTTTTAAATGACATTAATAAGAAGCACAAATTAGTGAATCTCTGAATACAATCTGTTTATTTACTCGTCCAGACTCTTTGCCTCTGAGCCAGACTTTGTGTAATGAGTGGAAAGTTTTAAGAAATGCACTGTGTGTGTTACCAGGTATATTCCAGGGCTAATGACAAAGAGCCTTGTGGGTGGTGGCTGGCTAAGGTTCGCATGGTTAAAGGAGAGGTAAGGTTAAGTCTGCATGTTTTCTAACTCTCAATATACAATTTAAGACAAGGGTTGTGTACCAAAGTCAGGCACCAGTTCCTTCATAGCCAGTACATACTAGACTAAATCAAAATACAGATTTCAATGCAGAGTTATGCATTGACCTAGTTGACATGCTTACAGGGAACATACACATCACTGCCCGTGCCTTGTTAACATTACATTTAACTTTGTTGACAGCACACTGTCTACATGGCTCTGGCTGCACGTAACGTCAGCCTACAGTTAGGTAGTAGCTACTCCAATACTCAAGACAACAAAATGCCAAAAGCTAAATGGTAGAAAATGTGGCTGTATTTCATGCGAAAGGATTCAGACACCGGGACGTGCAGCAAATGTTTGAGCAATAGTTGAGAGTAGAGAGTAAGTCCTGGAAGAATCATCTTGTAGAGTTGGTGGGGTTTTGCACCTTTTATCTTAGCGATCCGCCAGTAAACCGAGAGAAGAAGAAGGAAGGAATGAATGAATGAATGAATGCGTCAAACTTAATGAAGCACCGGAACCCAACAAAACAATACTTGGTATAAAGTTATTATGCAAGTAAAATCAGCATGACAACGGTGTCATACGTGTTTTCGTTAAGTCCTACATCAGTTCTCAGTTTCAGTGGGCTGGGAAGCCCAAGTGTTTAAGAATAAAAAAATATATATATGTATAAGTGCCATGAAGTGTAGATTATAAGTTATAAGTGTACAGTCAGTTTTAAATTGGTGGGGGGACTTTTAGTTTCAGATGACAAGTAGTTGGCAGATTGAATTTAGGCTAATGTGTCAGTTATGTCTCACTGAGCTGTTCGTTTTACTTCTGTTACCCATTTTTGTCTCTGACCTGGTTTTTCCATTCGATCTCATCCCCTGCCTTTTTTAATATCTGCAACTCTTCCTTTGTCTCTCACTTACTGGCTCTTTCTCACTTTTTCCCTTACCCACATTCTTTCCAGAAGTTTGTAATTCTGTTATTATAACTAATGATTATATTCTATGAACAATTTAGATTGGACAAAATCTGTTGTTTCAGATATGCAGAACTGGATCACTCTGATTCTATCTTTGTCTGTCTATATCTCTAGTTCTACGTAATAGAATATGCTGCATGCGACGCTACATTAAATGAGATTGTGACACTGGAGAGGTTACGGCCAGTCAACCCAAACAAACCAGCCACAAAAAACACATTCATCAAGATCAGACTGGATGTACCCGAGGATCTACGACAGATGTAAGTTTGATTTAAAGACAGGACGCACACAAAGACTTTTGTGACAACTGCATGCATCTCAATTCAATAGTTATTCGTTTTTATTTCTGTCGCATCAAATCACAACATACGTACTGTAAAGGTACTTTAAATAGGATATATTATTGTGGAGAAACCCAACATTCCCAAACAAGCAAACACTCGACAACTGTGGGAAGATGATAACTCCCTTTTTAACAGGAAGAAACCTCAAGCAGAACCAGACTAAAGCCATTTTCAGACATGAACTCCGGAGAATGTCCACACAATTGGGTCTAGATGTTTTTTAGAGTTTGCTTTTGACACATGAACAACGCAGCAGGAGATTCTCCACTGAGACAACAAAACTAAAATATCCAGAATTTTCAGATTAGGGGTGGTGCAGTAGGCAGATGGAGAGCATAACATATTAATTATTTTATAGAAATCGCATGTCTTTGTGTACAGCACATCAACACCGGCAAAGTTTTTACATTTGCTTTCTCACATACAGCCAATCTGGAGAATGTCAGGATTATTGGAGTTCAATGCAGGTCTGAAAGCAGCTCCAGTGTAGGCAGCGACCTGCCTAGACCGGTTGGGGTGAGAGGAGAAACAGTTGTGTAGCTGTTGTTATTAAAGCAGTGTAAGACCAGTTGTATATTACCAGTAGCCTACAACTTTTAAGCAGAACCTGCTGATCTTTAGCTACATCTGTGAGGTGTCAGCATGATTACAGCTGGCACAGTGTTAATGCCATATAACAGTGGTATGTGCCACTAATAAAGCACTTCAATTTGCAGCACCCATTCAAGAATGTGTGGGTCACATTCTTGGTTTCTGTCTAAAACCTGCAATAATATAATACTAATAATCCTTTTATAAGAAATGGCTATGATTGTTTGCGTTTTGCTCTGAAAAGACAACATATTTTTTATCAGGCACAAATCTGTGATGTATGTGAAAGGTATGTAAGATTTTTACACTCATGTCCCTGATGACTGAATTATTTATGGTCATGAATTCTCATGATATGAATTTGTGTGACTCTGTTTTGACAGGTGCTCCAAGGAATCGGCACACAAAGACTTTAAGAAGGCTGTGGGAGCGTTCACTGTCACCTATGACTCAGAGAAAAAGCAGCTGGTCATCTTGGTACATAAAAATAATATTCTTAGACAAAAGTCTGTTGTCTATCTCTTGAATTACATTTGATAAACATGACACAAATCTCTGTTACTGTGGTACACGTGTGTATCTTACAGTCATTTGTAGGAAGTCACTTAGGTTACGTTTTGTAGATGACGTCATCACTAACATATTCCACATTAAGATTCTTTGTGTCAAATGGGTGTACATTGTTTTCGCAGTCAGTGAATGAGGTCACAATGAAACGCGCCAATATGATGAGTGACATGCACTTTAGGAGCCTCCGCACCAAACTGTCTCTCATAACGAGGAACGAAGAGGCCAACCGACAACTGGAGGTAGACTTTTATACACACACACACACACACACATAAATATATGCTTGTGATCATAGGCATTTCAATTTATAATTTTGCTGTTAAAAGTAATGATTTTAAATGATTTGTCATCATCAGTCATATAATTCTTGTTTGCTATGTTTTGCCCTTTGATACATTTTCCTTGTGTGTGTGTGTTTCTACAGAGTTCCAGACAGCTTGCATCACGGTTTCATGAACAGTTTGTAGTTAGGGATGATTTAATGGGTCTGGCCATTGGGACTCACGGAGCAAACATTCAACAAGCTCGTAAGGTCCCAGGAGTCACTAACATAGACCTGGATGAAGAAACATGCACCTTTCACATATATGGAGAGGTAGGATTGATAGATTAAGCCCTTCTTGTTTCTGGATTTACAAGTACAGACCTGAGTTTAGAGACATTTAAGTGTTATGTTTATATTTTATGTGACATCATTGTGCTTGTTTGTCTAAGGACCAAGAGGCTGTTCGTTTAGCGAGGTGTTTCCTGGAGTTTTCTGAAGATGTCATCAAAGTTCCCAGGAACTTAGTAGGTGAGAAAATCAATCAACTGAGATGATGAGACCATTCATGTGGTAACATGACTTTATTTAAGGATTAGCCAGACGATTAAACTCCAGAGTTCCAGTAGACAGTAATAGATGATGTACCTGTCTTCTCAGGAAAGGTCATTGGCAAGAATGGTAAACTGATCCAGGAAGTGGTTGATAAGTCTGGTGTGGTGCGGGTTCGTATTGAACCTGAAAACGACAAGAAGCCGTCGGCAGTGGCGGCAGCAGCAGCAGACGAGGTCAGTGGGAGGAAACTTTGCGACACATCACAACACACACTAGAGGTTTTTCATCATCATTTATTATTTCCATCCCCTATTGTTATTAGTGATTAATTAATAATTCAAGATTTTAAAATGCCGTCCTAAGTCACAAAAGTTTGTGAACCCCTGCTATTGTATGTATTTAAAAGGTTCACGGTGTAGGGTTTAGTGGCATCTTTCAGTGGAGTTGAATAGTAGAACACTATAGTGGGGTACAATGGCCTTTGGTTAATGTAAAACTGCAAAAGGCCCTATAGAGAGCTATGGTTTGGTTTGTCCATTCTGGGCTACTGTAGAAACCTGGAAGAGGACCTACTTCCTATGTTGAAATAAACACAGCAATTATCAGTTTCAAATGATCTTACACAAATCCAAAAATTATTCTGAATATTCTACTCATCTCCCTAAATCCTGCAAAGTGGACCTTCATGAATAAGTATAACTGCAATAGTGTGAGTATGTGAACCACTATCTTTCATGTTCTTTACCTCTCTCACAGGGAATGGTGCCATTCGTTTTTGTGGGGACCAAGGAAAGCATATCCAATGCTACAGTACTGCTGGACTACCATCTGAACTACCTTAAGGTCTGTGTGTAATCAACAGTCATAACATCTGCCATCAGTTGTTTGAAGTTTTGACCAGGCCCAGCTCCAAGGTCAAAGTAACAGCATAATGCTTAAAATTACACAATGCAATACTCACGTTTACAGTTAGGAATGTTGAAAGTATATTTCACTTAGCAAGATTCAATTTAAGAGTCATCATAGCAACGCAAACTATTTTCAATCATCACACTCCACAACTTTTAAATTTGTTTAATTCTCTGTACTTTCATATTTCTATATAAACATAAATGAATGGATCAAATGAATTGATTAACTTTCTGAGCTGAATATGTGGTTAGCACTGTATGTATTGTCTTTGAACTCATGCTTTTGGCCTGTTCAGACCTGGTATTGACATTCCTCCTGAGAGATCTCATCACAAGTGGACGGCTCTAAGTTTGTCTGTTCACACCTGGTATTAAAATGCTGTCCCCTGTGACCATTTGTGATTGGATCTCACTTTACCACTCTATGTGCAAATAATTATGACTCAATCATTTCTGTTCCTGAAGACCAACTTATGTTTTTCTGAGTTTACTGATGTGTCTGATGAAATGAGTGTCAATTAGCGTTAAAAATACTTTTTGATTCATTATTAAACTAAAGCGGGTCAAAGAACGTCAGCTGAAAAAGTTGTCCTTCATATGTGGTCCAGGTCACATATGCTTTCCCACTGCTAAAATGATGTGGCCAGATCACTTCTGAATGAGTGTTCGGTTCTCAAGATGCATTGAGGACTCATTTGGGTGCGTTCAGTCTTCTGCAAACCACTTATGATCGGTCACTCAGGATGGATGTTATTACCATCTCTGAATGGGGTCTGTGTTTTGAATATGATCTAAACCAAAATAAACAACTTAAACTATTTTCCAATTGTCCATGTCCACAGGAGGTGGATCAGCTCCGCCTAGAGCGTCTCCAGATTGACGAACAGCTGAGACAGATAGGAGGAGGAGGTGGAGGAGGAGGGACGGGACCTCGGAATCTGAAAGACAAAACCTACGTGTTCGATAATGGCATGGGGCTGGGGATGGGAAGAGGAGCGGGAGGAGGAGGGAAGCCCTACACCGGAGGGGGAGGACGAGGGGGGCGAGGACGAAGAGGAGGAGGTGCAGCTTTTGCCTCAGGTACAATAAAATAACTACAATCAAGAAAACTAATTAAATCCTGTTCAAATAATTGTAACATATTAATTAGAAACTGTGCCTGTACATATACGAGGGAAACAGAATACCTGAAGCTTTAAATCCAAAAATGTATAATCTCATGTGTTGTGTGTCCACTTGGTAAATGAAGTGTTTAGATTTCTGACATTTGAATGGAAAGGATATGAAACATGCAGCTGGTACTGAATGGAGCCTGTCTTCCCCAGGCAATGACTTCATTTTAAAACTAAACCGTTAATCAAAGGTTAATTCCATGTTATCTTTCCGAGGCTGTTAAATGAGTTTTCACTTATGTACCTGGTTCCCCAGGCACTAACTCGGAGGCATCCAATGCTTCAGAGACAGAGTCAGACCACAGAGAGGAGCTCAGCGACTGGTCGCTGGCCTGCACCGAGGAGCTGATGACAGGAGGCGGGACCCTGCCCAGAAGGACAGATGGGAGGAAGAGACCAGGCGGTGGTGGACCAAGGGGACGAGGGGGAAGAGGAAGAGGAGGAGGAGGAGGGTATAAAGGTTGGTAGTGATTATCAATGGCTGTTATTTGACCTTTTTGTAGCAATAGGATTTTTCTCTGCAGATGTATTGAAGAATTTATGTAGACGAGTTAAACATTTCCATTAGAAAATCCTGATAAACATATTCCTAATCAGTTATTCAACTGTTCATTATCTTTCCACCATTTGAGTTTAGCTGATTTGGAAGATAATGTTTCAAGTAGTAGAAAAAAGAGAAGTCACTTATCATAGTTAATGGAAATAAATAAGTTTGAGATGCCTTTCATCAAATTATAGCCTGAAGAATGGGCATGAATCAAATAATGAGATCTCCGTGGACTCTCTTTGCTAATAAATTCTCATGAGTGTTTTCTTTTCCAGGAGACCCACATTTATGACACTCATAAATTAAACCCTGCCAAGAGTTCCTCTCTTACGTCATGTAGGGACATGTGAGGGTTTTGGCTGCGTGACAGTGATGGAGCGAGTGGTGTTTGATTCCAGAATAAGTTTATCACTCATTGTCATCTTCCCATCAAGTTGTAGGGATGCATATGAAAACTTTTAAGTTTAGATCTTAGATGTTAACTAAAGATCGATGACATGATGGCTCTTCCATAAGTGAAGCCAATGCATCTTGATCGCCTCATGGTGGCGGGCTGCAGTAAAGGTCTTAAACCCTGCCTCCTCCATGTTAGCAAATCGCACATGGACCAAACTAAAGTCAAATTACACATCACATTTTTTTCTTTCTAGATCTTACCACACTGTTTGTTCAAGTGTTTATGTTTATGATAAATTGGGTTTTAATTAGTTATTTGATGCTTTAAAAACAGGGTAAAACAGACTCGATTGGTTGAATGCGTGCATTGATGAGACCTGGATACGACCGCTCCATCCCCCGATCACTACTGCACAGACAGTGGCTCCAAAAGACGTAATCGATGCAAGATTTCAGCAATGGTAGCAATTTGGCTTCATTTCTGGTTGGGGATTGTTTTTGTCTTGGTTTAGGTGACGACATGCAGTGGGGTGATCCAAGACCTCGTCATATCAGAGACCCCAAGACAAGAGCGCCAGAAGACAGCCTACAGGTAACACACACACACACACACACACACACAGACATACACACACATTTTACCTTTCAACTCACTCTAATAACAAACGGCTTCAACAAGTGTATGGAAAATTTACATTTTAAGTCCAAACTAATGTTAAAAACAAGTATCTTTTTACTGATTACAGCCTAGCTGGTTTCTGAAATTTGCAAGCAGCCCTCCCCTCTCAAAACATCTCAATTGTCAATTGAAAACAAATAATGTTGATTATCCGTCAATATATGGGACATATATGACTGTAAACAAACACTGAACTCTTGTAGTCAACTTGTCGTATGTACTAATAAAGGGCAGGTGAAAAGACCAAAGCAAGTTTGACAATGGCCAAATCATTATGGCCAGACAACTGAGTCAAAGCATCTCAGAAACAGTGAAGCTTGTGAGGAGCTCTCACTCAACATGGGGGAGGTGCTACTCAAAGTGGTACGAGCAGGAACAAACCACAAAGCAGTGACAAGGTGTTTGAGCATGTGTCAGGCTCACATCTGATCAGCGGCTGCTCCACCTCTAAAGCTGCTTTCAGACATGCACTGAATTCTTTATAATCTCCTGATATTCTTCGGAGCGGCTGTATGTGAGAACGAAAATGTCAGAGCGAGAGGCTCCCATCATTCTATCATCAATCCCATCAACTGTAAAAGCTCGGGATAATGTCCGAATGAGCAAGAAAACCCCACAAGATCATTTGCAGGATTCACCACGAGCTAGTGGGTGTGTGATGGCGTTTCTAACACGTGACAAAAAACGTGCATACCTACGGCATAGCTTCAAAGCAGAAGCAAGAATCGGACTTAATAACTAACTAGATTTTTTTTTTTTTATGAGTGTTCTGGAAACAATAAAAATCAGCTCTTGTGAAATCCAAACCCCAACAGTTAAATTTGCTGCAGTCTCTGTTAACTGCATATGTATAGAATATAAGTGTAAAGTTTGACATTCATAGCAAAAGTAACCAAAGGGGACAGGGCTAAGCAAACACCCAGTTCACCAGTGATCATGTTTCTCATCTCTCTGAACCTGTGCACTGTGGGACCAGACTGTACTCGTCTCCTTTTCCCCACAGATCCGTGTGGACGGTAACAACGAGCGCAGCGTGCAACACTCGTCAGGGGGTCGAGGAGGAGGAGGAGGAGGAGGGGCTTCCTCCTCCCAGGGTGGTGTTGGCGGTGACGGCCCGTCCCGTCATCATCATCCGAGACCCATCAGAGACCGAGGGATGAAGAAGGACAAACAAGACGCTACTCCGCTGGTGAACGGAGTGTCGTAGATACACCACTGGAGGACCTTCTCATTTAGATATACACACACACGCGCGTTCAGATACAGATACACACACACACACATTCAGAAACACACACAGGCAACTGGTCATATACCATTGTAGAATCTCAATCTCTCTCTCGCTTTTTCTTTCTTTTTCGTCAAACACGTGAATACTCATATTTCATCAGCATGGAAGTTTACCGTAGTCAAGTCGTAGACCAGAGGTTGTCTGGTATCTGCTGGTCTGGTCTGTGAGTGTACTGCCCTGGACTCTTCTTGACTGGTATGTTATCTTGCGCTCTTCTGTGGAGTGACAAGTAAAATAATCAGTACCTTTTGGGACAAAAGGAAAAGAAGAGAAGGGATTTGACTAAAGATCATCTCTTACTGAGGCATTATCCCTGAACATACCCCCCTCCCCCATCAACAACAAATATTTGTTTTGCTTTTTTGTCACTGCCCTGTTTGAAAATGCTCACTTAAGAGACAAAAGAAATTAGGTGAAACTGAAAAAAAACGGAATCACAACTATGTCTGAAAGCGAAATTAAACATGTGTTCCTTCCCTTTACATCTCAGATTTATTTTAGTTTCCTATAGGTGGAGAAATAATATGTGGTGGTTTAAAACTCCAAAATCCAACATTTGGCAGTCACGAGTTTATAAGTCTTACAGTCTTTCAGGTATGATTCCAGAAAGACTTAATTATCAACTGTAAAATATATGATCTTTTTGAGAAGGAAGGGGCAGACGTGTTTTGGTGTCTCTCAAATAACTTATGTATACATGGGGAAATCATGGCTCGGCACTTTCACTCATCAGTGAATGATTTACCAGTCTCATCATTTAAATTGTCTGTTTTGTTTGCTTCGGTCTGCATACTGTAAAATGCTTTCATTCTTTCCGATTGTCGGACCAAGCATGAATTAAGAGAAGTCGAAGACATAGCGATGGAGAAACATAAATCTGAGGCACTTTGATGCAAATAAACTGTTAAAAAGTCTTGAGTGAAGCAAAGGGAGACAGGAGCGTCACCAGCAGGTTACAATATGAGATGAACTGCTGTCCATTATATAGATTCTGTACTTTATGGGATAGGATTATACACCCAACATACAACAGCTAGAATCACAGATAAAACTAGTACATTCACAGTTTTATACGGTTATAGAATAAACTCATGATGAAAGCATTCAGCACAATCACCACTTAAAGAGCCCACGCGGTTGTGACACTCCCATCCGCCTTCATGGATCTCTGCCGTCGACTAGAATCCACACTGATCACAACCTTTCTAACATCAACAAAGGGATATTTCTGATTAGGCTGCAAGATGAACTTAACTTTGGTTATTTTTTACTAACAAAGCAGTCGAGGATGGATGCCTTTTTAAATTAGTGCATCAACTTTTGCTTTCAGACAAACCGGATTAAGGCAGCAACATTGTCAGTGTAGACCTCCTGTCGCCTGATCACATGAGCTTTTCTTTAATTTATGAAAACCTTTGTATTTAACTTTTGTTTTGCAGTTAGTGTTTCAAGTATTAGTGTAGAGGAAACAAGTTCTTGTGAGTAATGCCTTGATATAATAAAAACTTGGTTTAAGTTTAATTCTCTTTGGTTTTCAAACTCATTGTGGGCCCACCTGTCTTTGTTGAATATTTTCTATGTTAATCTGGTTTAATTTAGCTCTTCTGTTCTGCCTGGAGTCTACTAAAAACATTTTAGGTCTGTTTTCTACTTCCTGCTTATTAATAATGGGATTGTGAATGTTACCTGAAGTTAGAGGCACATTTTAGTCAAACCACTCAGATTAAATGTAAAATGAAGGTTAATCAAGCAATTCTTGTCATAAGTCTGGTTAAATCCTTTGTGTTCATCACTGTCACTTTTCTGTCATTCCTCTGGGTCATAACAAGTCTTTAAAAAAAACAAAAACATCTTTGTGCCTTCAATTTATGCTCCTCAATTTCTGTGAATTTGGCCCATTCTTAAAAGCACCGGGTTACCCTGAATAGATCAAATCCTTTAATACTGTATGTTTATACCCGGTGTAACACCGCTGCCGTTTTTTCTGTCATGTTTCGGACATTGGGTACAAGTTGCTTTCTCTTTCATTCCATGAATCTGTATGAATTTCGACAGATTCAGGGCTTCTTGTCCTGTACGATGTCCAGTCTTGTAGTTTTGTTCTAGAACTATCTGCGTTGTGATAGTGACTCAGTGACAAACAGATAGAAGAGAACAACCATCAAAGAGCAGAAAGTGACTTTCCTAAGCAGTGCAGGCTTTTCAACATCAGAGGAACATCAGAAAAAAACTGACCTGTGTAGACTTAAAGCTCTCATTCTGAAATGTTGCTGTTTTGTAGAGTCACTGACTGAAGGATCCTATTGAACTTCACCATCATCAAAATAAGTTGGCACCAAGGCCTTTACTGATTGTTTACACTCTCAGTTGACCTAAATTGTGCCCTACGTTCAAACTGACTCCAGTAACTCTGATGAGCTAGTATAGAAAGTATTTGTATATCAATGAATGAAAATAAGAGTCATGGTGACATTTGTATGGATTCATTTTATTTCTTTTGAAAACCTGTTGAAATGTGAGAAAGTTGCTGTAAAAACGAAAATTCTAAGCAAAAAACAAGTTTCTCAAGGTTTCTCTGCGTATTCGTAGGTTTGTCAACATTAGATCACAATGTTCTACATATAATCACTGTAATTAATTCAGCATATGCCAGTATGCAGGACCTGATTTTAAGTTTTAATGTTACGTATGCGTCAATGTTGTGGAAAGAACAACTTTACTTTTCCTTGAAAGGAATAGTGTGACATTTGGGAAAAAACATCCTCACCTTATTGTTGAGAGTTGAAGGAACCAGCAGGTGATTAGCTTGGATTAGCTAAAGGCTGAAAATGGGGAAATACCCAGCCTGCCTATGTGCAGAGTTAACAACATCCAGCCAGCACCCTTAAAGCCCACCAACTAACATGTTACCGTATATCTTATTCATCTTGAGTTTGTACAAAACATAAATCTGTGGTTTTAGAATGAATTATTTCTTGGCCTGGCACTGTGGCTACTGGGCTAGCATCCCCCCCCCTGCTTCCAGTCTCTATGATAAGCTAAGCTAACTAACTGCCAATGTGATAATGCGACACAATATATGAGTCATGTTTATCCTTCCTCTTTTCAAAAGGACAGTTTCCTGAAATGTCAAAACTATCCTTTTAATGAACTGCTTTCTTTAGGACTGTCATTAATAAGCATAGTGCAAAATGACTCTAGAAAATTTGTGATCCACTTTTACCTGAAAAACAGAAACAAAAGTTACTTGTAATAAAGACAAAGTATAACAAGTAAAAAAATCATTATGCTTCAAAGCTGTGAATGCTCAGAGAAACTTTACCATATTCTGTGTGACATGTGCCTTTTAAATTGTGGCTAGTATCACAACCTAGACTTGTAAATCAGGGATGATGAGGAGACATTGACCAGATGGATAAAGATGGCTAATTCCAAAGTGATTCATGATTCATTCATTGATTCACTCTGGGTCGTCATTGGGGAAAAAGCTGAGCATTTCTGACCCTCCTCTAAAACCCAAAGGGCGGCTGTTAATTGTACAGGTGACTTTGGCTTCACCATCTTTTACCACCTGGTCGGTTTTAAACACTGAGCGTGTTGTATCTTTGTACAGTCGACAAACATAAGCCTGTAGCTTATGACCTGGTTCAATTGATCTGTGAAATGGATTCAGTTGCTTTTGTAGACGGCTGCAGTTCAGAACCTTATCTGCTGTTTGAAAGTCAAACACAGACTCCTAATAGATTTCCTTCTTTTAACATTTAATCTTGAAATGCTAAATAGTTTGATCCAGTGTAACTTTATTCCCTCTATTCTTCCCGATAGTAACTTCAGTAATGAAAGGAACTGAAAAGATTTCAGAGGTTGAGCCAGGTCTTCTCTTTAGCAGAGATCAGTGAACCTTCCTAGTCTTGCGATGCATGCACATCTTTTATTATGGATTTTGGACATTCAATGACTTTGAAAAAACACATTCTTTTTAATCAGTGTTATTTTGTCTCATGTCTCTATGACCTAAGACTGGTCAGAGTTTTGAAGTATCCGACGACGACCACCAGCCTAGAGTCAGTGAAACATGGGAAATTTATACCTTTTAGAAAATGTCTCCAGAAAGGCTGGAAACATGAGTAATGAATCACAAAACAGGCTTTTTGTTGAAATTTAATTTTCCATTTTCTAAAGTATTACCGGTGTCAGTTTCTCCATCACTAATCTGTTCAGACATTTGCTTTCACTTGGTGTTCACACAGCTGTTTAACCGGTGAGCATCCTCTGCAGTGCAACAGCAAACAGCTCAAGTGAAAGTCACCTCTATATTGTCAATAGAGCATCAACAGTATGGAGTTGCTTTGTATTGTTAAAAAAAACATAAGACAAAAGAAGGGAGGCTGGTATACTGTATATAATGATGTCATTATTTGTCTGAGAAAAGATTTGTACAATTGTTTCAAATGTGCACTTATCCTGATATCTTCTTTTTTGCTGTTTCATATCAGTTCAATGCTAGATCTCTTGATAATAAACTTAATGATGTGTGGAAAAAATAGCAGGGTGGAGTCAAACGCAGTTAATAATGAAATGTGTGTAGTGCTACGTAGCTTGAAACAACGCTGGTGAAAAGATGGTGGTGTCACTGAGAAAAATCCACCCTAAAACAAAAAAAACTAACCGTTTCATGAATGAAAATTCCACATAGGAACTTCACTTATAATGACATAATTAATGCTTTTCCATTTTAAGGCTAATGGTCCGTTAAATTGTGAAGTGATGGTAACAATTTACATTCTTTGGTTAATTCCAGGTAGCGCAACTGAGAACAATTTGTGCATTGAAGCTGGAAGTGATACTCCATCGAATGTATTTTATTGATTTATATTTGATTGATAAATTAAGATAGTAGTTTAACCTTTTATAGAGAAATACAGTTATACTGGAGCAGCAACTCTATAGATCATCTTTCAAACCCTCAGGGTTTGGGAAGCTGGGAACAGTAATTTCACAAAAGTAAAAAATCTTCACTCAGTTGCTTTTTTTGGTCTTTCAACCACATCCCATGATCCTCCTCGGTAGATCAAGTTTGTCGTATACAACCACCTGAAGTTACACGACTTGTGAGGACTGTGAGATGCAGTTGAAAGCGATAGCAAGAGGACTTCTGTTTTTGGATGGACCGTACAGTTAAACTAAACCCCCAAATTATAGGGTTAGAAGATAGATTGACATTTTTGGAAATTGTACATGACAGAGTTGATATGAATGTCATGTCTGTTTGCAAACAGCTTGAGCCAGGAGATTATTACCATAGAAACAGGGAAACAGCCTGCCTCTGTCCAAAGTTGAAAAACATCACTTCCAGCACCTCTGAAGCTAATTCACATGTTGTAAGTCATGTGTTAATTTCAAACACCAACAGCAAAGTGTATAGTTCCATCATGCAAGCACTGGTAAAACATCAGACAGTCATTTTAGCATTTCTGCTTGTGTGCTTACTGTACGGCTGAGATCCATCCTTTCAGATGATGACTTTTAACGCTGCTGGTTGGGGCTTTTTTGAACTTTGAACAGGGCTAGGCTAACTGTTTCCCCCTGGTTCCAGTCTTTATGCTAAGCTAAGCTAACCATCTCTTCTCAGTATGCACAGACATGAGTAGAATACTATGTATCTTCCAAAATGGGACTATTCTATAAGCCCTGTAATGGAAGTGTACCTTTGCCTCATACAGTGACCAATGTTAACTATGTCAACACAGTTTTATGGTGGATTTTCCCTGTACATCGGTCCCAGATTGTCAGCCATCATATATTGAGACCCAAATCATTTTGATCCTGCCTCTGCTTTTTAGTCACCATTGCGATGACTGAACACATGTAACAAGTATTCAGTTTGTAATCTTGTGGCGAGGCAAACAGCAGCCTGGCGTAACGTGGAGTTCAACTTTGGTGAACTATGAACTGCAAAATTCTATGGATCCAAAACTTAACAAGCAAAACATGTTCTACATATTTCTTACCATTTTCTTGCAAACATTGTGGTTTGCAATACAATGCATTTGTTTTTGACAAACACACTACATATTTCTTATAAGAAATATCATGACTTTTGCCACAATCTTTGTGCCGTGTCCTGTGCAATTCACCCTCCAGCCCTACAACAGCAGGTGGCGCTGTGAGGCAGTTAACAGACACAGGGAAGTCGAAAGCCAATGAGATTGAAGGCATGGCCACTATCAGACATGATCACACATGACCTCAATGTGGAATATTTTTTTTGTACTTGTAGGGTTAGTAAATACATTTTTATACGTGTAATATTTTTTATACATGTAGGATGAATTTTTTTTAACTTGTGTGAAAGTAAGGCTATTTGTTTCTGAAGCATAATTTATTTCATTTATTTGAACAACATGTGGTTTTGTTGTTTGTCAGGTGTATTTTGTATTTGCAAACCAAACATGTTTTGTTTGTTAAGTTTTTAACTTAGCTCCATAATATTTTCTTCCCATTTGCGTATGTGTGAGTGCTGGGGGGACTGTTGTGTACTGACCAGCTGGGGTCATTAAGAATTGGTGCTAAGGAAGTATTTCTACGTTCAACATTTTAATTAAATGTGTGCTATGATTGAGCGGTTGTAATGTTGGCCTGCAATGGAAACATGAAATGAGTACAGTAGAGGAAATGCTGTCTTGGTCTCATATTGAGCCATATTGCTCATGTGGTCATATAGAAAGCTGCAAAGTAGGTTTTGAACCATTCGGGGTCCCAAACAAAGACATGTAAGAGCATGCATACATTATCTTCCCAGGATCAATATGTGTATATTGTGGTTGATCCTGGCAATAAAAAGTGTCATACCAACTAGAATCGACTCACAGGGATCCCAAATGGCACGACCAATGCTGACGACACCCGAATGTTGCACATTAACTGTTTTTTGTTTAAGATGTTGCACTGAAGTTGCACTATCTTGGTTTGTTTGACACTGTCCTCAATCCAGTCATTGTCTTCAGCTCATTACAACTTCCAGTGTATGTAAACCTTAAAAGAGTAATTTTTCTTTAAAACGGATAAATCCTCTTATTCCCATGAAATGTTAGATATTGAGATTGATGACTGGTGCTTTGTGTTCTGTTACCACATTTCATGAACAAATGTTATGAGATAGTTTTTGTGCTTGGTCCAAAATGTTATCTTCCAATTGTGTTGTGAACAGATCATATAGAGGAATTGGATTATAGATTTTTCCAGCATCGCCTTTGGATCCAGACTGTTGAAGTAATTTAGAGGGAAATTAATTTTAACTGGGACTTTTGTGGTTTAGAGAAACACGTATCGGCAGCTGTTCACATAATGAAATGTTTTAAGTCGGTCGGCAAAGATAATGGTAGTTGTGGGGTTTTGTTCTCATGAAGTATTTGTGTTTTCAAGTTTTATTTTTTACTGCAATCAGCTGTTGTGTCATGAGGATATTTTTTTTTTACCCATCATCCAATGGGTTCCAGAAGAGGAATAATAATGACCTAATCCACATTTGGCTCGTTAGATGTTCAAAACTGAATGAGGCACTAGACTGAATGAGCCTGTTTTGACGACACTGTGTTGTGATGTCAAACCTTGATTCAGACCAAAAGCCGAGATGTCAAACACAAGACGAGAATACAAAAAGTAGGAGAATTAAATTTGTGTGACTTCAGTGCAGAAAGGTTTCAATCCTAATAACTGTTACACAGTCCCATAGACCATTTTGCATTCCCCTCTCTCTGAGCATGCTGTCATGTTGGGATTGCAGCATGGTTTTTGTGGAACCAGTGTAGATAAGGTGATGTTTGTTGTTTGGCAGCAGATTTCAGCAGTAGAGGGTCTGAAAGTGTAGATACACAGAAAATCTGTAGATATTTAAAACCAGGGTTGTCAAAAAAAAGGAAAACTGTTAAACCCTGTGTGCACCACCCTGTGGGCATTTTTGTTTCTTTTCTTTTGTACATACTACTTGCATTTAAGATGTTTGGTCTGGTTATAGTGCAATATATTTTGTATGCAGGCAGTTTCAATAAATAAATAAAGGTTAATCTTCCTCCGTTAGCGTCACCTGATCTCTGAATTTTCTTTGTTTCAGCATGTTATGCTGTCGAAATGTCAAAGCACAAGAAAAGGTAGAACGTAGAGGCATTTATCTGACTTTCATTTGTACCGCCTGCTCAGTCGAGGCTAATAGACACAATGTGAATTGCTTTCATAGAGAATAACATTTGAGCTTTAGCCTTCTCCAGAACTTTGATGATAACTTTATAGTGTGTAAATTATAGTAATTTTAAACAACAGAAATTGATTAACCTCATGCTGAAAGTATGTAATAATAACTGAGTCGGAAGAGAATTCCAATAAAGAATGAATGATATGTATTGCTGTTCACGACAAGAGAAGGAAGACTAACGATTGGTTGAGCATGTGTATCAGCGGGACAGGACCTCAATGCCACGGCTCCATCTACTGCATAGACTTTAGCTCCAATTGAGGCCTTGGATCAGATAAGATCCCTTTGTTTAGTCCATTAGTGAAAAGACCACATGATGATAGTGGAAGGATATCAAGATATGAGGCTTCCCATCAAACCTCAGTGACAATCAAAAGCCCTATTGCAGCCTCTGAAATTGGATTAAAAAAGTTTGAAGAAAGAGATTAGGTGATAAACGTGTCAGGAGGGTGTCACCTCTCCACAGGTTCCCTGTAAAAGGAAAGGTCAAGCGGAAATACACAGGAAACACATTTTTCTCATCGCGGCACAAGGCTCACAATTTAAACAAAGGGACTAATTATACTTCCAACCTTTCTGATTCAATAAAGTGCAAAGTTAAGTCATTCTTTGTTTAATGTTAGCTCTATAGCTTTGAGCAAAGTCACACACATCATTTTATATATTTAAAGCACATTGTGAACTTCAAAACAAGCTTATGACAAATTGTCATATGTATTGTTAGAATTGTTAGTAAGTGACTTAAAACAATAATAAAAGAATTACTGACGCAGGCACTTCAGGGGCAAATCAAATATTAGCTGGCCCTGCCCCGCCCCTGAATCTAACCCTGAAGAAAAGGTCGATTTTTCTAAATCTATGATGAAAGAAGCGCTACGACTACCTGGTAGATTTCGCAGGTCAATACTTGTATTTGACCACATGGAGGAGCTGTGGTGCCATCTTCATTCACCACTTTTACTACTTGTACCAGGAGAGAGAGAGAGAGAGATAAAGAGAGAGAGCCTGGGCACATGTTGAAAATTCATGACATGCACTTCTCAACTTCTGCAAGATACACAGCAAGTACAATGAGCTCAAAGCTGAGAGCCGGCTCCTTCCTGACTATTTTATCAGTTTGTGCTTGTCTCTGTGTCTGCGTGTGAGACTCACTCCCTGTGTGTCGCCATTACAATATAAATCACTGGCACAGATGTGGCTTTAAGAAAAAGACAAAAAAAAAATCAAACCTCTAAACTAACAGCTCCTCTGCTCGTAGTAAAGACTGAAATGAGCAGGAGATTCATCTGCGTGAGTGTCTCTGTCTATCTGCCCTTAATTAGCTTGTATGTTAATGTTTCTCCATCTTTTTTTATCATCCACTTCTCCATCATCTCAAACTAGAATAGCTTTTATAGATTCTGCTACATCTCTCTCTCTCTCTCTCTCTCTCTCTCTCTCTCTCTCTCTCTCTCTCTCTCCAGTCATTCTTTGTCTCTCTGTGTCTGACCTAGTTTTGGACAGGCTTTCTTACACGCACACACACACACAAAATGTGTTCCTGCAGGTGCTTAAATCCTTGAAAATTGGTTGAATTTCGATCTGGTGTTTTTAAGGTCTGGAGATGTCTGGAATTTTAATTTGTGAGGTTGAAATGGCTGAAATTGATCAAGGTCATGAAACAGCACTTTCAGACTTGCTTATGGCCGGCAGTCTCCTCTCCTCTCCTCTCCTCTATCCAAGGCTGCTGTTTGTACTTGCACAGTGTGATGTAGAGTAGTGCTGGCATGTTGCCCCTGACCAGACCGAAATACTCACACACACATGCACACATACAAACACAGTGACACACCATCCAAAACAAAGACGTACACACACACACACACACACACACACACAGAAAGCCTGCAGTACACATCTTCAAATATAATTTCCTATACATTTGGACTTCTCATGTTCTCTCATCACGGGGGAAAAAAACAACTGGCCTTTGTGTGGGAGGACTTTTTAAAGGGGAGGACAGTGATGTCATAAAGGAACCACAGTTACAGCTACTGCTGCCGCACACGCTGAGTGAGAAGTTCCAACCATCTGGTCAATCATTATTCATAGCGAGGCGTAAACAGTAAAACGTGCCGCCGGGCATGTGTTGCAGCAAGTGCATGATGGAGAATGAGGATGGTGGGCTGCAAAACTGTCATTAACACCACGGTGCATCAGATGATCTGAAACAAAGGTGATGTGGTCGGATAAAGACACAAAAGCGGACGATGAGAGCAGTTTGTGGAGGGTTCAAAGACCAAAGAAGAAGTGTAGTGTGTAATATATTTAGAAACAGGGGTGTTCCAACAGGGTCAGCAAAGCAGGCAATTTCCCTGGGGCCCCAAACGGAGAGGGAGCCCATAGACAAGGGCTGATTACGTTAATCCACAGCAACAACACTTTTGTAAGAACCTCATTAAATACCGTGATCGGCTACATACAAGAGACCGCACTGACATCCTGGTTGGAATAATCACAGGCTGGCTTTACCATTTTAGAGGTTTGGTTGGTGTGTGTGTGCATGATGCGTCTGGGAGGAAGACCGGAGATAATGTAGAGCTGGAGTTCACACTCTGCTGTGGAGGAGGCTGAAGTTTGGAGGATACAGAGGTGGGTGGCAGAGCAGATTCAGTGACGGGAAACAGCACAGAGTAACCGTACAGCGGATCTAAGCTCCTGAACAGTTCAGGTCATATCAGGCGAATAGTAAATCACATCTACCTGGAACTAAACACTCAGAGTAAAAAGAAAATGTATTTTGAAGTTCAGGCTTGTTGCATCTTTATTCCTTTGTATTGTATGAGAAAATATAATACTGCAGAGTAGTGATTTAAATGTCTGCTTCTTTTGTTTCTGTTGAAACCAACTAAACACGACACATAAGTTAGCACATCATGATTAACCAATAAAATGAATAATAAAGAAATAAAAAAAGAATTCCAGAAATCCATCCAATTTAAATATATTTCAAAATGGGTTGTTCAGCATGATTTGACATCATCACACAGCCCCATGACAACACAGTTCATTTCAACAAATCAGTTGCAGTGTTAGATATCAATATCAAATGATGTGTGATTGGATCCAGTAAAGTTTCAACCCAACGTGTGCAGACCCTCTGCCCCTGGGTGGGAAGTTAGGTCATGTGTTTCTGCACGGAACATTTACACTGTGATTCCACAGAGGATACACAGGCCATGATCTCACACATGCAGGATTTTAAACCCGCTTCTTTTAGACCAACTGTCCTGTAATTTGAGTAATTTGGGGTAAGACAAAAAAAAAAGGTAATCAAAGAAAATCCGAATAAATTCAACTAAATAAATCAAACGAGACAAAAAATAACAGGCATTCAGAGAAGTCTTGGCTAATGACCTCAGTCCTTTGCAAAAATCCTGTTGACAGCCCTCTGCGGTGTGTTCATGCACAGTCTGAACAAAGACTCCTCAAGTCAGTGAGCTGCATGTGTGGCTTTGAATCAGGAAACCCCTGCTTCAGATGCCACTTTTTATAGAGAAGGAAAAGAACGAGAAAAAATGTATCTCCTCTAATGGATTGTGAGATAATGAGAAGCTTGTGAGTCATGAGAGCACACAGAGCGTCACAGGTGATGTTTAGTGGAGACGTCTGTCTGGAGTGTGCACTTCACTGACTCTAGAACTGTGCGTGAGGCTAAATACAAGAGCACGCATTTTAAAGACATTTACATCCTCCTACAGCTGTTGACAGTCATTATCATTATTAATAATTTAAAAAATATATAAAATAACTTGAGATAATGTATGCTGTGCTTTGACGCTCTACAAATGAAATGGGGGGGGGTCACAGTTTATTATCAAAACCTAACTTGCAGGTATCTCTGACACCAGCAGCACTACTGAATCACAACAACAACAACAACAACAACAACAACAATAATAATTATAATAATAATTACTATTATAATTATTATTATAATTATAATATGAACGGCAACTGTTGTTTTTTTGGAGGGGGGTGTCAAAGTTTATTTAGTACAATCAACATAAACAGCTCCACTTATTATGTGACTTGTCTTCAGCATGTCCCCCCTCTCACACTCTTTCTGCCCCCCCCCCTCCAACCCCCTCTCTCACACTCTTTCTCCCTCTCTCTTTCTCTCTTTCTCTCTTTCACTCTCTCCCTCTCTCCCTCTTTCTCTGTGTCTCTCTCTCTCTTTCTGTCTCGCTCTCGCGCCCCCCCCCCCTCTCTCCACCTCTGCCTGGCTGTCAGCTTGCCTCGACCACGTAGCAGCTTCCTGGCAGCGGCTCGTGTCTACTCTCTCTCTCTGTGGCTCTCTCTCTCTCTCTCTCTCTCGCTCTCTCACACACACGCACACGCACAGAAGACACTCAGTATCAGTAGCTCATGTAGAACCACGTAGCAGCAGCTTTGGATTTTAAACCAGAAACACCAGCAGCGGAAACAGGAGCAGAACCAGGAGCGGGCATGGATCTGTTTGAATTCGACTTTTTCAGAGACTGGGAGCTTGAACAACCATGGTAAGTCCAGAACACGCTGCTTCATCCTCTTCTCTGTGTGTGTGGATGCATGTGAGGCTTTAAAGAGGATGAGCGGACATGACATCCTGAAATCAAGCCTCTAAATGGAGCGTGTGTGTGTGTTTGTTTTTATTTGGGGAAATGGGGACGCAGCCAAAGTGAGAAATGCGTCTTTCTTTGTCACCGTTGTTGCTTGAGACGAACCGGGAGACATGCACATGTAGCCTGCACACACACACACACACACACACACACACACACACACACACACACACACACACACACACACACACACACACACACACACACACACACACACAGTTCACATTGTGACATTAAGGAATGTTTGATTTGCACGGGCTGATGTGACGGAGCGGGACACTGATGCACAGAGAAATATCAAAACGTGTGAATGAATGAAAGGCTCCTGGAAGAGGGGGCAGAAGTTTCCCCTCAGTCCGGAGAATGTGTTGGTCAGTGCAGGTGATGCTGGTGGTCTCCACAATGACAGAGTCAACTTGGGGTTTATTTTGGGATGTTGCAGGAATCTAAATGTTTGCATGTGGTTATTAAAATCTAAAACTAGACCAGGCGTCATTTTTCTTTCCTGTGTGGACTGAGTGAAATGACTGGGCAGCTTTGTGCTGGTGCTCCACACACAGTCTGTACATGAGGCTGACAGTTGTGTGTTCTGTTTGTAGAGCTACTAAGACATGTTATTACAATAGTAGATCAATTGTCCCCAAACACTAAACATTCTCTGGTTCCAGTATTGACTGATATTAGTCCATACAGATACATAGGTATTGGTTGATGAATGACAACAAATTGTGTTACAGAAAAGCTGAAGACACGTTTCAAAACAGCTTTAATTTGGTCCACAAGAGAAGTGATACATTTATTTTTTAATGTCCAGGTACATTTTTAAAAGGAAAACATTATGTTATTCTCATGAATATATCAGTCAATATTTATTATTTGATTTACAAAATACACAAATAACATAATCAATGGCTTTAAGAATCCCTAATACAAATAGAATCTGTATAAAGTCAGACTTGTGATGTGAACCCATTCCATATATGCATGTATACCCTGAAAATCCAGACCAGAAATACGAGAAACAATCTTACTGTTTCTCATTTTGTCCAACAGAGGGCACTGACAATTTGACTTTTCAAATGTAAAGTGGCTGCTCAGTTTATTTCTTCTAACCCAAAATTATTATTATACATTTATAGTAGAAAATATTTGTGTTCTCCAATATACTAGGTTGCCAACTCAAACAAATATCAATACTAATATTGATCTCAGAGACTCACCAATATTCTGAATTTTTTTATAAAATATGATGAATATAAATGCAGTTGTAACCAATACTGTACAATACTACAATTCTAAGTGAGGTGGTTTTATATGCAGCTGAGAACACAAGAACAAATACTCACCTGGAGAGATGATGAAGACTTTTTAACATCAGGGAAGACAAGAGATACTGAATGTCATCTGCAAGAAGTTAGATCTGTGTTTGTCTGCGTGATTTGGAATTGATTGATTTATTTAGATATATGAGGGACGATCTGTAAATATAGATCAGCTCGTCAACACAGACTCAGATCGTAGTGTCCTGCTCCCAGTACAGGCCACAGTATAAAGTGCTTTTACTGTATGAAGCTTTTATCCAAAGCACCTTGCATTTTACCTCTCGTCCAACCATGAAATGTCGACCCTGACAGTAGTGGACGACCCTCTGTGCCGGCTGAATATGAATTAAAAAACAGGAAGATACAAATTCATTCTCACATTTCACTCCGGGCTGGATAACCACTGTGTTTGAGACATTTCTTTTTCACATTCGATGTACAGAACTCTGGATATAAAAGTCAGCCTCTCCACTTCAGCTACGTATTGTAGTGGGAGCACAATAACTTGGCAACTGTGTTGCTGTTTTGAATCCTTATTCCTGTGGGTGGTGGTGATGGTGGTGGCGAGTGTGTGTGAGCAGAAAAGTGACACACACTGCTGTCCCTCAGCAGCCGCTTGTGGAAGGGCCCTGGAGCAAGGTACTTAACCCCCCGCTGCTGGAGTGGAGCTGCTCAGGGCTCAACAACAAGCTCAGGGTGTCTACACATGTAACCCTCCCCCTGCCACCACTCCATCACACTGCTGTTGTCAGACGGTCCTTGTGGGAAACTGGGCTCAAACACACACACACACACTCACACACACACACACACACACACACACACACACACACACACACACACACACACACACACACACACACACACGCACACACAGAAACGCGCTTTATTACAGAAAAGAAAACACAGAAGACAGAACAATGAGAAGGGCTGCCTGTGACGTGACTTTGGCTGTGGCTCAGGATGGTTAGCAGGTTGTCCACTTACCAGAAGTTTGACAGTTAGATGCCATTCTTCATGCCAAAGTGTCCTTCTAGATACTGAGCCCCCAAGTGCTGCACATAGATGCACTTTCTGCACAGAATTATGTTATTTTTCCAGGCTTTCAGAATATTTGCTTTTTTCTTGTGTAACACATGTTCAAAACTCAGACATATGTAGCTTGTCACTGGGGTTCACAATCAGATATAAAGGATACAGCTAAGTGTCATAACCAATTAATTGTTTTGTCTATCAAATGTCAAATGGACATGAAAACTGTCCGTCACCTGACCCAGTGATGAAAGCAAAGTGGATACCAAATTAAAAGCCTTGATGAGCATGTTGTCTTTGCTAGCAGCTGTTGCACAGTTTAATTCTGCATGTCATAAGGCTAGAGTACGCACACGGCCAGTTTACGTGAATGGTCATATTTCAGACGACAGTACGGACAGAGATTATCTCTGATGTAGAGATTGACTGGAAACTGCTTTTGATTTCAAATGCCGTGGAAAAATGAAAAGGTTTTAGTGTGGACGTAGCCTGTGTGTGCAAACAAGTGTGGCACCATAAAAGCCTTTGATGAAAGACAGTCTGAGAGTGTGTGGTTATTCCCGTCTGAATGATCCATGCACTGTGTGGAAACTACAAAGAAGTCTCATTTCAAAGTCTGATTTTTTTTTTTTAAAGAGGAAGAAGAAGTAAGATGAAGCTAAGAGGAAGGTCATTAGGAACAGTTATACATTCTCCTATATAGACGCAGTTTATAGAATTCTGTTAATTTCCAGCATATTGACCCCCTAAACCGGTCAGATACAAATGTGAAAGGTTGAGAGTTTGAGGCCAAAAAAGGTTTTTGAATGCAGCCAGTGTGTTGTTGTTAACCAGTGTCTTCTACCAACAGCTCTGGAAGCACGTTTGAAGTAGCGACAGCTCAGTGTCAATAAATGTTAGAATGGACTTAACTCTCCAAGATTCTAAGAAGTATAACACAGCTAAAGGATGGAAACCTGAAGGGAGAGAGAGATATTTTCTTAACATTTTACAATGGATTACTTGGGCATAAAAGGCAACACACACCTTCAATAGAAACCATGAAAATCACTGAGATTGGAGTTAAAAGTCTGTCAGTCGCCATTGATGTGCGGCTCCTGTTTGGCAGTGGATTTTCCCTTTAAGGCGAAAAAAAAATGAGAGAGAAAACAATTTTGAAGCTCCCCACGCCTTTGTTAAATCTGAACGAATCCAACACTGTAGGTCTCCTCCTCCTCCTCCTCCTCCTGAAGAAATATCCTTTCATCTCTTCTCCTCTTTGTTGCTCTTTCTCCCTCCACCTCCTCCTCCCATCTCGCCCCTTGTTTCATTCTCTCACTCAGAGATCTGAAGGCTTTGTATGACTTTAATGGGGCTTACATTGAATGTTCCATACTCCTCGCTGTAATTGCCCATCATGTAGCTGGCTAATCATGGCGGTGGAATCTGGGGGAGATCGTGTTGACTGGTAATTGACACTGATTGTGATTGGTTGAACCATTTAAGCAGTTAATTAGGGAATTGATTACACATATCATCAGCATTTAATACTGTGTGTTTCAGAACCTGAAAGTTGAGATCTGCAGGAACTTATTTTTTAACATCAGTAGTGCAGTGCCTGTTCTAAACCTGTCGGTTTGGAATGAGCTGATCTCTTGTCCTGAGTTAAAGCTCTGGAGCTACTTCAGAATTATTCCTGGTCATTAGTGAGTCCTCCTCAAACAGTTCTGCAACATACTGTCACTTTTTATTGTTTGTGTGCTGGACGTTGTGTGCAGAGCTTGTTATAAACAGTCTATGGTGCAGAATAAAGTTAGAAAACTTATATATCAAGCTTATATATCAATTTGAATGATTTATTTAACTGCTGTTATTTTTTCATACATGGTATGTCAACTATTTCACAGATCTGTTAATCAGTCGACACAAACTTCAGTATCAAGTTCACAGCTTTTCAAAATAAAAGCTCTGTAATTGCGATGGGTATAAAGCATTATAGCAACGAATCAAAGGTTGTGTGGGGACGATGAAGGGCGAAGACACAGTAGATGGATGAACAATTCAAGAGAAATGTAAAAATGTTGTCATCAAAGTGGTGTTCAGAGCAAAAAATCCTCAGTCTGGGGATGAGCTCCCAAGTAGAAGATGGGATCTGCAGGGAAAAGTGGTGACACAGTCAATTTATAGTCAGTGCATATAATGTTCAGACCCACAGTCCAATACTCAGTCTGCCCCTCAATCCTCCCAAGCGCTCAGCCAGCTCACATGTTACACGTGCAACTTCAATACGGACACAGTCATTCATCACACCGCTGAAATTTCCATCCTTACTCCACTTGATAGTACTTCACACCAACATCATCAGCGACTCACAGGCTTTGAACGGATGCTACGTCTCAACCCCAGCTGCCAAGAATCCACAAACAAATGCTCCACAACTAACCGCAGATAACAATGACGGAAGTTTTCTGTCTGGAGGAAAAATATCCTGTTCTATCCTGTCAAGGTGGCGCGACTATCCCTCAGCGATGGAAAATGGGAGCTCTGTCATCAGATGTGAGGAAGCTGGTGAAACCCGTCAGATCATCTGATGTACTTACTGCAAAGTAATGGAAAAAGGTTTCAATGAATGAACTGGAGAAATACATGACTCTTTAGCTGCTTAGTTTTCATTACATGCGCTAACTTTGGCGATGTGCTGGTAGTACATTGGTTTATTGGACAAAATGCCAGACTTGAGGCTTGAAATCAGCAGTTCACAAACCAATGCGGGGTGTCACGGTGGGTTGAGAGTGAACCAAATAAATAATTTTCAGGCTGTAAAACCAATACAAGGAACTCAAAGACAGTAAAACATAAGAATGACATCAGTGGGTAAAGCTCCCTGTAGGTTTGCCACTGCAATTGACAATTTTCACTCACCACAGATATTATATCCCCTTTTTGTAGGAAATATACTGATTAGAGCAGCTTTTGATGTATTCCAGAAGAATTTATTCACCTCTGTGCCAAGCGCTAATTGTAAGGACTTCTCACTGATCGACTGCAGACTACAGATTTTTCTGAGCTGCAAATGGTGTAACATTATACAGATGTGTCTTTCCAGCTGTTGCAATTTAACAAGGAAGTCTGAATCACGATGAGGCTGAATCTCCAAACATTCTACTTTCTTTCAGGATTTAGATTGAGCGTGATTAGAATATGGCACAAAACCACAGACAAGCAGTCCAGATACCACATCTGTGACATATCAGGATTATAAACTTGTGGAGTTTTCAAGAGGAGATGTGAATGAGGTGAAGCTGAATTGCGTCATAGTTTCTGTGTTCTTATATGTATCATGTGTAAGATATCATGTCATTATCACTTACTGCTGACAATTTCTTTTTAGCACCATAAGCTTTTAGACATGCTCGAGCCTTGCAAAAAATATCTATAGTAAAATAACTGAAACACTTTGTGTCAGTCATCAAAGCAGCGGCACAGATAATAAAATGCCTCGACTGCAGAAATCCTAAGAAATCATAATGAAGGAGATGGAGCCTTTGAGCTAATTGCTCTACAGATAATCCACTTAAATGACAAAGACACAGGTCAACTGTTAAAACTTTATGATTGCATAAAACAAAGCCCCAATCTGTGGGTGAGAGGTGCAGCGTAGACTTTTTAAGGTTCATGCTTTATATGAAGAGCTAAGCCAGTGTCTTACAAGAAAATAAAACAGTAACCATCTGGATCGGATATAAAATCCCCAGCAGAACATTTGTCTTTAACAGTGAAGATTTTGCCCACACACGATGTAAGGAGAGTGGGAAGAGGGATACGCCCACCTTTGATTTGAGTCATTTGTTCATATTTTCAAATATATACATATATATGTATAATGTCATGATGTAGAGACGTCCCCATGATTTACTCTATGTTAGCATTGGCTCCAAGATCCAAGATGGTTTGAAACGCTAAGTGATGAGCCATTTTCAAACAATAAATGTAGATCTTTTTTAAATAAATGTGATTTTAAAACCACCATTAACGTGTTTCATTAATGAGCAGGTATATAATTTATCTTATCTTATCTATCCCTAGAAGCAGATGGCAGAACTAATCAATAAGAAGGTCTCTATCCACCCAGAAATGCCATTCTTTAGTTTCAGAGGAAATCAAATGAGAAGAAAGGGGGATGAAAATATATTTGTATTATTATTTGAGTTATTTAAGTTGTTTTTAAGAGCATCCCATAGTAATTTTCAATATGATTAAGCAGTGCAAGTACAGTAAAACTAGCTCTTAGCTGGAGAAACAATGTGATATATAATTTCACCATGTTGTGTTTCATGTAAAAGGATTTTTCAAAGTAAAGGTAGGTAATCCAAGTAAGCACATCCCGAGTTTAGCAGGTTTTAGTACCATACAAATAATATAAAAAATGAAAACTATCAGAACACAGACAACATAACCCTCATCCAAACCGTCCAACACAAACAGTAGCCTGTAGAATAATATATACCTCCAACTGTTCAAGCCATGGCAAGGTCATACAGTGATTCCCAACCCACAGAAGAATTGTATTGAGGAGACAAACAAACAATAATTAGGAAGTAATGATTTAAGACGCATCTAGTGTCTGAAATGTCCAGAAACTTGCCGTCTGCCAGCTGTCTTGTTCAGGGTTGATGTGAAAGCTGTGACTTCTTCAGAGGTGTCAAAGGTCTATAGTAGTATCCATCAGCCATAATTTGCACCTCAGCAGGACACAGCACCACATATGGTCTGTTATAGACTGTTCCCAGAGCTTTCAAATTCACCTTGTCGAATTTTAACATGAAATCTAATGACCACTGGCCAAGGATGTGGACTGGGATGTGTTCTAACTGCGGTTGTGATTAACCTGCTCCAGCTTAAGGCCAATTTCTGTAAAATTACTGGGAATTTTGTCTTTTTAATTTAATTCATGTCCCTTCCACAAACATGGAGGAGGCAGGGTTTATGATTTATACTGCAGTTAGCATCCAGGGGGCGATCAGGACGATTTGGCTTCACTTATGGGAGCTGTCATGTTGTCTATCTTTATATGAGCCTGTATGCACAAGTAGCCATCGCTAAGCACGTGTTCCCAACTGGTATTAACATGAGTCCTGAATGTGTCTCCTGTGACCACTTGGGATCGTATCTCACATCCCGCTCTAAATGAAAACAAACACGTATGTCATTTGTGTTAGTTAAGACCAAATGATGTTGTTCTGACCAAGTCTGAGGTAACAGATGTGTCCGATGTCACTGTTTGTGTGTGTCTGTGTGTCGGCATGAGAGAGAGAGGAGTCAGGAGGAGCTGAGTGAATCTTGTGCATGAGAGAGTGGTCTGGCAAATGTGGTCTCTCGTGATTGTATCTATATCTGATCTGAGTGCGTTCACACCTGTACTTAGAGCTGTCTGCTTGAGATCGTATCACAAAAGCCACATATTGATACCAGGTGTGTCTCAGTGGTCAAACAAGCAAACTTCCTGCCTTAGAGCTGGGCGATACGGAATCAAATCGGATCACATTTTTTCCTTTTATTGATAAACAATATATATATATCGCGATATAAATCTAATAACCAGAAAATACATTCTTTGAACATTTGTGTTTATGTACGTTTTTTCTGAGGCAAAAAAATAATTTTACTTGCTCATACAATCATTCTGTGCCACAGCATTTTACTTAGAACATTTCATGCAAACCACTACAGTGAATAAGTGAATATAATGTACATACTCTGTATTTTTTCTTAAATTTAAATGTTTTTTTCATTTGTCTTTTCTATTTCTTTATTCTCTTGTCTCCCTCATTCTGATGTGCCTGTGCTGCTGTAAAAACTGAATTTCCCTGATGTGTGGATCAATAAAGTTTTATCTTATCTTATCTTAAATGAGCTACACTGCGGCTCATTACTCTGCTGGTCAACAAGTGACTCTGCTCCTCTGTTGTCTTCTAATCATCACACTTAGAACTGATCTTTATAAAAACCCGATGAATTTACATTTATCTTCCTGGATAAACGGGGCGTCGCTTCTTCTGCAACAAAGAAGTAAAACACTGTGTCACGTCGTAATCTGAGGGAAGAACCTCTGTCTGCAGGAGAGAGCGAGAGAGAGTCTGTGTGTGTGTGTGTGTGTGTGTGTGTGTGTGTCTTCTCTTCTCTTCTCTTCTCTTCTCTTCTCTTCTCTGTCTTTTCACACACAAACTGATAATCACATGTATTCAGTTATTAATCGATGATGTTGGATCATGTCTCTGGATCGTTCCGGTCACTTTAACCCTGATGCCCTGACTGTGTGCGTTACGTCTTGTGTTGTGTAGCAACAAAGTTAACGTCAGTGCTGTACGTGTCCTAATAACTTGTGGTTTGTGTTTATTAATAAAGTGTAAAGTGAGCGCAGGTCAGAGGGAGTGAGGAAGAAGGAGGCTCTGACAGAGACTCTGACACAGGACCGGACCTTCAATGAGTGTCTGTCCTGGTTCTGAAGCAGCGGTGTTATAAATATTCAACAGCAGAAAATGGCTGAAACAATGAACGTAGCAGAAAACATGTATATGTTACTGCATCGATGCAGGAGCCCAAACACTAACACCTGTGCTGCCCCTTCTACACTCTGTGCTGTGTGCGTCAACCTAAATTGATGTGGGTGTAACCCTATTCCGTAACTCTATTCTATCTCTCTCTCATTGGCTGTTTGTGTTGTCCGTCAAAACATAGACGGGATGAGTTCTATCTGTTCTATCGACGTTATATCGACATGTCTCAAATTTCCATAGAGGAAAAGTTATATTGCAATAATTATCGATACCGTTTTATCACCCAGCCCTACCCTACTTTTATCTGTTAAATTAACTCCTCTGTCTTGTAATTTCAGCGAAAATCACTGTAGTTCAATGACCTTTTTAACGGCAGCCATTTTAAAACACAGGTAAACACAGGTGTTACTAATCACATTATTGAAGCTACTGTTCTGTTTAGTCACAGAGTCTTAGTCAGCTTGATTACTTGTGTAATGTATATTATTATTATTATTATAGTAATAGTGTTTACTGTTTCCTGTATAAATGGCTGCTGTTAAAAAGATCTCTGAGCTCCAACTTGTGCCGCTCCATTTCCGTTGTTTGACGCTGTATGGTGTAAGTTCTTTGGTCACTTGCTCTGAAAGAACAGCACTGGGCCAGCCGCTCGTTTGCTAGTTCAAGAACCCCATTAATGTCGATAACGTGGTAAGTGTCAGAACTTTCGTAATAGTAGAATCACACTCGTTATATTATTATTGCATACTACACGTTCTCCTCGTAAGCTGGGTTCATGTCATAGATAATTAGCCAAAAGGCCACAGGGCTCAGTCAAGTACAATGTGACAATTAGCTATAGCACCATTATCTCCAGAGGTCGAACTTCTTTAATAAATCTGATTACTGCTAATACTACTAAGCCACATACTTTTCTATATTTATCATAATGAAAAAAGGTCAGATCTTTTCCTAACTAGTTTGTAAAGGATTAAAATTACCTTTTCACTTTTCGCTTAATTTCAAGTACATAATGAAATCGCAATAAGAAACAACATGAAGTCGCACACAGCAAATGACCACGACAACCATGAGATGATAAGACCCAACAGGCACTGAGTGGCTCAAAGAGGCGCAGTAAATAGTCATTCATGAGTGCAGCTGAAGGTACTTACACTGACGTATGTCCCCCTGAGCTGCAATATCTTCATTAAAAAAGACTTAGAGAATAGACGATAAGAGTGTCCCCTCATCAAAAGCTGTTTAAAACGTTTCAGGTGTAAGATGCTGCAGATTTATCACAGATATTATTGTCTAGTAATGATGTGTAGGGATTTCAGTTGCCTTGTCAATAGATGTGACTAAAAGCCTTGTAACTGCTGATTATACACTGAAGCAGAAGAGTGTACATAACTGCACCAGATCTTCCCCATGGGATCAGATCGTCGCTGGTGTACCAATATTGGCAGAGTCGTTGTCTTCACAGTGTTTCCCACCTTTTAATGCTCATATTTATCTGTGCAGTGATGGTCCCGGAGTCCCTTTCATGCCTTTTTAAAGACCACTTTTGGGGTCGTTTTTGTTATCAAACAGTACACAGAGGACAGAGCGAGCTGCTGTAGAGTATTTGAACCACATTCAAACCCTCAACACAGGGAGAGGGATACAATTGATGTGCACATTTGTAAAATCCATATCTGTCAGGATAGTGCATCTGAAAATTGTGGCTAATTATTATATGAAGTGCACGGAAATATATAACATGCTATTTTTGGTTTGCTAAATAATCTAATGATATGAAGTCATTAGTAAATGATTTGATAATATTCACTCATTTTCTGTGAGAGTTGAATTCGTGATAGGTCAAATTAGTTAATGAAGAACCTGCTTGAAATTACACTCCCTAATTTGTTGTTAGAACTAATTAGGAATTAATTATTTACTTGAGGTAGCGTTCCCTTATTTTCTGTGAATGTTATTTTAGTAATTAGTTCAATCAGTTAATGAAGTAGTGTTTGCTCTATAACTCGAATTCAGACAGCAGGAGTTTGGGATTTTCCACAAGTTGTACCTGCTCTCCTACAGCTACACTAGTGCAGGTAAGAATAATAAACTTGGTCATCTAAATAAGAGTAATGATATCCACTATCATTTATCTACTACAGTAAATTTCAGTTTTAACTGCTGAACCTTATTAATAAAAAATTCAATCACAAACACCATAAAAGTCGTACTAGGGCAAGACATAGCAGTCTGTGGGTGTGCAGGTGTGTGTGTGTGTGTTGCAAGGTTTATAGAAAGAGAGAGCGCAAGGGAGAAAGAGACTTGGCAGTCAACACCAGGTAGCTTCTGCCCTTGTGCCCCCCAAGATACCAATACAATACACACTCACACACACACACACACACACACACACACACACACACACACACACACACACACACACACACACACACACACCCCAGGTCTCGAGGTTGGCAGAGCCATCTGCCAAGAGAAGCACGGTGCTGAGGAATGATAACACATGCACACAACAACACTCAGAGACACACTCTTTCTTTCCTCTCTTTCTGTTTTTTGAGACACACACACACACACACACACACACACACACACACACACACACACACACAGTCTGCCTTGAAACCAGGGCACGAGTAGTTCTCTCCCCTGTGCATGGTAGCTGGCACCGCTGATGTTGCTGATACCTATTTTGTGTATATATTGTGCATTTCTCTACAAATTTGTGTGTGTGTGAGTGTCTGAGTATCTTAAGGTGGCAGAGAGCCAAGTTAATTCTTGCTCTGTACAGACATATTGGAAATCTGTCTATCTGGCTGTTATTGGGGTGTTTTTAACATTTTAGTAGCTTTAGTCTGTCCGACATCATTAAAGAAAAACACAGAAACATTTTTGATGCTTCCAGCAGAGTCCTGCAAATGTCCACTTTTGTAAACATCCTACACTCATAAAGGCCAATACCGCTACCAATCAGCAACACATAATTGTCTTTAAATCTTTTAAAAGCCCAACTTGAGGAAAGAAATGAAGATTATGGAGGAAAAGTGTCCTCCATGTTGCATCTCCGCCTACTCTGACCAGCTTGTTGGCAGAGGCAGACACTCTTGAAATTGTCCATAACAGCAACCTGGTCAACCTGGTGGGAGTGCACATGGTACAATTACTGTAAACTTTACAGATTGTTGTTTGTTCAATTGGCTGAGTACTGCATATAAATTTGCCAAATTCTAAGCTAAGAAATAAAGATAATGGATTTACTATTTCCCCACCAGACTTTTTATTCTTGCCATTTGATGAATAAACAACAAAATATCAACAGATTTTTGGCTTGTGTGATGAGATTATTTACTATCAAAACACAAACTTTCCCCTCAGTATATGCTATTATGAGACCTTCAAGTGTACTGAACTGTTCTTTTTATTTTAAGTAAATCCCCAATTATTGGGTTCAACAAAACTATGCTGACAAAAAGATTACACATTTAATTGAAAATGTTCCTTTCTTTTTTATGTTCTTTTTTTTTTATACTCTCATAAGGCTGATAGTGGCTGTTTTTTTTATATCTGTAATACACTGTTAGCAATATTGAGCCGTTTGTAGCAGGCTAGTTAACAATCGTGTGTGCTGCTTTGTGTTTTCTTATATTTATTAATGGTTACTGAAACATTACTTTAATATAATTACCCCTCATGAACCTAATAATTGGATTCAGCAGTATTAAAGACCATATTCTATGTTCTACATTACTTGTGTCAGCAGCCAAGTTAGCAAGGGCTATGTTTTATTCTCCTAAAAATAATAAAGTTAAATAATACATGAAATCAATAATACAGGGGTTAGAGCAATATAATTCAAATCAAACCTGGATATACTCTTGTAAACTTAACAGCTGCAAGAACCTTTATGCAAGTTACTGTACCCAGTGTATTGTGATTTTTCAATACATACAAATAAATAAAAAGAAATTTAAAAAGTAAACACTACATGTTAACATCTGAGCGAAACCAAAAAAACTCAAAATTATCTGGTCTTGTGTGTTTGTGTGACGGCACAATTTAGAAAAAGGGCGAAAGCCAGAGAGCTAGTTAGCCTCACATAGAAGTAGATTAAACACTGAATTTAAAATGAAACAGTAAGAATAAAACTGAATTTGAAAGCAGGGGGACACAGAGGATGTGAGAGCGAGACGGAGAAGGAGAGGGCTAATGACGTAGCTTTTCTAGCCGAGGCCAATTTACTGTGAGGTTTCTAAAGGTCATCTCCTACATGGAGGCCTGTCTATGACAAATTACATTATTTACACTGGGTAGAAAGAGGCAGTGAGACCTAGAGACACACAGAGAGTATAAGAAGAGGGTGGGAGGTAGAGCGTGTGTGTTTGACTCTAATTGGTCTACTGTGTTAACATGAGAACCCTGAAGACATTTGCTAACACTTTGCCTAATGATGCTCTTATCAAAGCAAAACACCTGCATTTCTGACATGCAACTGTGTTGTCCTACGTGTTATTTAGAGATGTTTTCATTTTTTGGCCACGTAGTTTTGGATATTCAGAGAGACACTGTACTGACTAATGTGGACATTAAATTGATCATTGTTAAAAATTAAGTTTTCCAATGCTATCTGTAGCATTTTCAAACTCACAAAACAGTTTTACCGTCTTTAACTGGCTTAATAAATTTGTTTAATTCTCTGCTGTTAAGTCTTTTCAGGGAAAACAACTATGGAGCTGTGGAAGTGATGTTTGATGTTTCCTTCTAGTTAGTTCAAGAGGAAGTGGACAATTTACATTAGCAATGTGGCTGTGCCACCTAGAAGAAGGTAAATCCACCAAAGAAAAGCTGCAGGAAAATACTTTGTGACTGATGGATGATCTCTGTAAAGTGAAGTGTAGAAACTGTTTGACTGACTGGGAACAACTGGGAACTGCCAAAGATGGAGATAAACCCCCACACATATGGTCTAACAACTACAGTATGTTACACTACACAGTGTAATGTGTATAAGTAATGTGATATTTTGTACAATATAATACAAATTCCTTTGTTCCATTATTACCAATACCTTAAACAAACTACAACTTGGTGGAGAAATTGATATATTTCAGTAGTTTTTATTTCCCCTGAAGGAGAGGACTCAGTTCCCCAAAGAGCAGCTTAGTGTTTGCATATGTCTGTGTCCCTTGGGCTATCCAGAAGTTGTTTGGTACTTGGGAATGAATGGAAATATTCATATTTACATGTTTTAGATTTGTTTAATTACTAAAGCATAATATTTAAATTAGATCCCATAAGAAGTGCACAGAAGTACACTTTTCATATCAACCTTGTTTTTGTTATTTAAAGTGGCAGCATCTAGTGTGGAGTGTTGGCAGAGAAGGTGTCGTGATGCAGGGGCCAAGTAATTAATTGGGGGATTCTTCAGTATGTGCTTTTTATATATAGTATCTATAGTATAGTGATGATGCAGATATAGCACCAGAGTTCTACATTTGAATTGTACATTTATTGATACATGCTTTGATTTTTCAGTGAATTAAGTTGGTTATAGGTTATAAATGTTGGTTTTGATACATTTTCGGTTAATTGCCCAGCCCTAACTCCTGATTGGTGAAAAGCAATCGTCATGGCCTCGATACAGGAGCTCCATCACCTCTGTCTCTGGCTCCAAATTACATAATTGGTGCAATGTGGTGGTGCTCGTATCCTTGTGGAAATGTGTTTTCGATCTTTATTTACAGTCTTTGGGAGAGACCTTGATAAAAGAGAAAGAGCTGATATACTGAAGCTAATTCTGCTAGCTGTGCTAGCTTCTAATGATGTTAGTTATGCTAGCTCATTATCAAAGGACAGTATTGACCGTATTTGCTGCTTTGTGTTCACTCAGTAGTCAGCTGGCAAAACATGTCGGCTGAAGTAAAGCTATGTGGCGTGCACTCATGGGTGTGTCCTCTCACCCAGTGGGTTTATGGGTAATGTTAAAGCTGTGGCTATATATACTTCCCGTATGGGGAACATGTGCCAGTTCTTACTAACTGCAGAATAAACAACAGTAAGCAGTACCTGCGTCTCTGTCTTTCCTTGTCCTGCCACATTGGTGACCCCGTTTTTTGGACATGTTCGAGGTAGAGGAGGATAGTGTCCCTTCCTCATCGGGGGAAGACGTGTTTTCTTCCCCGGCGCCCGTGGACCGTGTCTCCACAACGACCATGGCGCCGCAGCTTCCGCGATCGACCAGCTCCGCGGAGCACGTTAAACTGCCGGAGTTTTGGCAGTTTAACTGCCAGGAGTAACGGCAGACGACTCCAGGTATTTTTTGGTGGTCGCGGCTTTGGACCAGCAAACCACCCGGCGCGTGATGCAGCTCCTGCGAGCCCCGCCGCTGCGAGGAAAGTACGCCGCCATCAGGCAGCTTCTCCTACGACGCTACAGCTTGTCAGCCGCGGAGAGAGCGGACAAGCTACTGTCGCTTCCCGGTTTGGGCGATGGTTCGGCAGTGGACCTGATGGACGAGATGCTGTCGTTGCTGGGCTCCGAGGATGAGGGTTTCCTGTTCCCGCACATCTTTCTGCGCCAGCTCCCGCTGCAGGTGCGCGCAGCCCTCGCCAACTCTTCTTGTTTGGCGGCCGGCGACTTCCGTGGATTGGCTGAGCAGGCGGACCGGATCCTGCTGACTTCGAGGAACGTCTCCGTGCAGAGTGTGGCCGTGGAGTCCTCGCAGTCGACGTTGGAGAACGAGGTTCCGGCATTGACGGCTGCAGTTTCCACCCGCAGACAGCGCGGCCAGCTGTGTTTCTTCCATCAGCGCTTCGGCAGCAAGGCGCGCCACTGCGTTCCTCCGTGTGCGTTCGAGGCACCGGGAAACGGAAGAGCCGGCGCTCGGTAGCAGCCGTGGGCGCTGGTGATCAAGAGGAGCTGCTGTTCGTTCATGACTCCATATCAGGTAATCAGTTCCTGGTGGACTCCGGCTCGCAGAAGAGTCTTCTCCCTCCTGCAGCTACGGACCTCTCGGCCCGTGGCAGTGGTCCGCGTCTGACAGCGGCTAACGGTTCGGCTATAGAGACGCTTGGTACCAAGTCTGTGACTGTGTGTTTCAATGGACGCAAATTTCTGTGTGATTTTGTTGTAGCCTCCATTACGGTTCCTATTATCGGGGCAGATTTTCTGTGCACTAATGGGTTGTTAGTGGATGTAGCTAATCGCAGGCTCATTGATGCTGTGTCTTTTGCGTCTTTTCCGTGTCAGTCAGGGGGACCCGGGCCGTTAGCACACGCTAATTTCGCTGCGTCAGAGGATGTCTTCCAGCGCTTACTGGCGGAATTTCCTTCGCTGACAACGCCCGCATTTTCTGCCGCGGTTACTAAACACGGTGTGGAACATTTCATTCCCACTGCGGGTACGACCGTTTTCGCACGTTCGCGTCGCCTCGACACCGTGAAGTTAGCCACCGCGAAGGAGGAGTTTGCTACCATGGAGCGTTTGGGGATCGTTAGGCGGTGCAACAGCCCGTGGGCTTCACCGCTCCACATGGTGCCCAAGGCGGACGGTTCTTGGCGGCCGTGCGGCGACTTCCGCCGTTTAAATAACATTACGGCCCATGACCATTACCCCATTCCGCATGTTCAGGATTTTTCGATTCGTCTGGCGGGCATGACAATTTTTTCTAAAATCGATTTGGTGCGAGGTTATCATCAGGTGCCTGTGCGGGCAGAGGACGTGCCCAAGACTGCTGTCATTACACCGTTTGGGCTTTTCGAGTTCCTGCGAATGCCGTTCGGCCTCAAAGGCGCAGCGCAGACGTTTCAGCGATTGATGGACTCGGTGCTACGTGACCTTGCGTTTGTTTTCGTCTATTTGGACGACATCTTGGTGGCCAGTCCGTTGGCTGATGAGCATTTGTCGCACCTTAGGCAGGTTTTCCAGCGCCTTGATGGGCATGGTCTCATTGTCAACACAGCCAAGTGCCAGTTTGGGCTGTCTGTCATAGACTTTTTGGGCCATCGCATTTCGTCGCAGGGTGCGGTTCCTTTGCCCTCGAAGGTGCATGCAGTTGCGGATTTTCCCCGTCCGGTCTCGGTCAGGTCGCTACAGGAGTTTTTGGGCATGGTAAATTTTTACAATCGTTTCTTGCCTCGTGCGGCCCAACTCCTGCAACCATTGTATGGTGCTTTGAAGCTTAAGAGTGCCAAGGACCCGGTTGACTGGACCCCTGTGAGGATCCAGGCTTTTGAGGGGGCTAAGGCTGCCCTGGCTAACGCGGCGCTTCTGGCGCACCCCGCGTCTCGGGCGCCCATCGCCCTCGCGACCGATGCTTCGGATGTGGCTGTTGGTGCAGTTGTTGAACAGCGTGTTGCGGGTGCGTGGCAGCCCCTTGCATTTTTTAGCCGCGGTTTGCGAGACAGTGAGCGAAAATACAGTGTGTTTGACCGGGAACTGTTAGCGTTGTACCTGGCTACGCGTCATTTCCGTTTCCTGCTGGAAGGCCGCCCTTTCACGGCCTATGTTGACCACAAACCATTGACGTTTGCTATGGCGAAGGTGACAGAGCCATGGTCTGCTCGCCAGCAGCGCCATCTAGCGGCGATCTCCGAATTCACAACGGACATCCAACATGTGGCGGGTAAAGCGAACCCGGTTGCAGACTGCCTGTCGCGGGTGCTGGTGTGCCCTGTGCATCTTGGGGTTGATTTTGCCGCACTGGCTGCCGATCAACCTGGGGACCCGGGTATCGTTGCACTGAGAGCTGCGAGTACCGGTCTGGAGCTGGAGGAGGCAGTTGTACAAAATGGTGGGCCTGCCCTCCTTTGCGACGTCTCCACGGGCCGCCCCCGCCCGGTGGTGCCGGTTGCTTGGCGCCGTCGGGTCTTTGATATGGTGCACTCTCTTTCTCATCCGGGTGTCCGGGCATCGGTGAAGTTGGTGTCTTCGAAGTTTGTGTGGCCTGGCCTTCGTAAAGAGGTCAAAGAGTGGGCGGCCACGTGTGTGGCGTGTCAGCGCACGAAAGTTCACCAGCACACTAGGGCGCCCCTCGAGCCATTTTTGATTCCAGCCAGGCGTTTTGATCATGTGCATATCGACCTTATGGGGCCTCTTCCCCCTTCCCAGGGTTTTACACATCTCCTTACCATGGTAGATCGGACCACTAGGTGGCCAGAGGCGGTTCCTCTGTCTTCCACGACATCTGCGGACGTGGCACGCGCTTTTATTTCAGCTTGGGTCTCACGTTTTGGTGCACCGTCTGATATCACCTCTGACAGAGGCCCGCAGTTCATTTCGGAGCTCTGGTCAGCGCTAGCAAAGTCTTTGGGCACACAGGTTCACCATACCACTGCCTACCACCCCCAGGCTAACGGTTTGTGTGAACGTTTTCACCGGTCACTTAAGGCGTCATTGCGGGCTGCGCTCTCAGATGCAAACTGGTTGGATCGGTTGCCGTGGGTGATGCTCGGGTTGCGCTCGGCTCCTAAGGCTGACCTGGATGCCTCGCCTGCAGAGTTGGTACTCGGTCAGCCGCTCCGCGTCCCAGGGGAGTTTCTGCCTCAGAGCTCGGCCCCCTTTCCGCGTCCTGCATCACGGGCCGCTTGTGCACCGGTGCCCGTGCATCATTTTTCTCCTCGGTCTTTCGTGCCAACGGATCTCGCGACCGCTCGGTTTGTTTTCGTGCGTCACGATGCTCACCGGTTTCCCCTCCAGCCCCTGTATGACGGCCCGTTTAGAGTGTTAGAGGCGGGTTCTAAAAGTTTCATTCTGGACATGGGCGGGCGCAGGGAGCGTGTTTCGTTAGACAGACTTAAGCCAGCTCATCTGTTGGCCGGCGAAGAGGTGCTACCGGCCCGGGTTCCCCGTCGTGGTCGCCCCCCTTCTAAGGCCCCTGTGTTGTTTTCTCCAGTTGTGCCTCCTGATCCTGTGCCTGTTGTAAATGATGTCCCTTCTGCTTGTTCCACCCCTGCGTTTGCGGATGGGGATCGGCGTAGCCGTTATGGTCGCCTCGTTAAACCCCCTGAGAGGTACTGACTTTTGTCCCATTTTATTTTTTTCCCTCTGGGTGTTCGGGGGGGGGGCTGTGTGGCGTGCACTCATGGGTGTGTCCTCTCACCCAGAGGGTTTATGGGTAATGTTAAAGCTGTGGCTATATATACTTCCCGTATGGGGAACATGTGCCAGTTCTTACTAACTGCAGAATAAACAACAGTAAGCAGTACCTGCGTCTCTGTCTTTCCTTGTCCTGCCACAGCTAAACATTTGACCAAACTTAATTGACTATACTATTCATTGCACATGGTCTGTGTATTTGCTCTTGTTGATGTGACAGTCGATAGCTCTCCATTTCAAATGGCGTCCCACTGTCGAAATTTATTTCTGACCCTACGATGTTAGGTGAAGAGTCATCAAAGTCAGTAAATAAGAGTGATAATCACTTTTATTCCATGCTCAAAATGTATTATTCAGAGTATTCCAGCCCTCATTTTCTCCTCCGCTGCTCTTGTGTGTCCTCTGTCTCTGTCACTCCTGCTCCACTGCAGGACTTTTATTACCTCTTTATCAACTAACTCATAATTATCCTGTCTGTCCCTCTGCCTTCTTCATCAGTGTCTCCCCTCTCTTTCCTTTTTCTGTTAACCTTTTCCTATCTCCCTCCACCCCCCTTCCTCTCCTTTACTCTGCCCTGCCTTCCTTCAGAGGCCTGCTAATACATTTGTTATCAACCTGCTCCTTAATTAACATGCCTCCTCTCCTCTGAGTCTTTCCTATCTCTACTACTCTGTCAAGATGTCTTCTTCACTCTGCCCTATTTCATTCTGACTTTTTCTTCTCTCTGCATCTTCCCTGTCTGTCCCTCTCAGGTTTGTGAATAGATGAATTTCAGGATACCCCTTCATCCTCACTTCTGAGGCTCTATTATCTACAGGCAGATAATTTGTCTGTCTGAACGCCAGCAGGACACAGAGATTGAGAGACGCGAGGACTCGCGTCTCTCAATCTCCCTTAGCTTTCCTCGCTTTGTGTCTTGCTATGTCCGTGCTCGTTTTTTTGTGTGTGCTTATTTCTTCCCCGAGCCGCGGTCTTAGTCTGTGAGTCCTTGGCAGGCTCCCATACTGGGTTCATGGGGTGTCTGAGTGATTAGCATTAGCATTCATCTTAAATGTCACCCTAAAACGTCACCTCCTCAGTAAAGTTACTCTTAAGGTCTCATAAATATCCTTAAAAAGAAAGGAAAATCTCATTTGTTTTGTATTTCTGAAACAAAAAAAATCATCTTACAATAACCCACAGCTCTCTACTTCCAGTCTGAAGCCCCAAGCGAACATACACAAACACACAAATCCTCCTGTTTATCCAGCACAGCATGTAATTTAATCTCTATATCAATTTAGACATGTTTGCATTTGTCATGTACACATGTTTATGCCCAGGCAGACTTGTGCAGGTGTTAATACAATGCAGCCACATATGAGCTATGAGTGCAGATTTGAATTGTGTACTTCTTTATTCTGCTATGGTGGCCTTGTCTACAAATGCTGCTGCATATGTGGGACTCCTGTAATCTGCATTTAGCTTATTCATTTAACTAAATAAATGATGTCAAATGTTAATAACAGTGCAAATAGTGTTAGTGTTAAGTGCCAGAGCAAGAAGTAGACTATAGTGAGGATGTGAGGGCTCGGATGTTGAATACTCATATATATATATAACCCTCTACAAGTTAATGTATATTGTTGCAAAAGGTTGCATTTTATAAATAATAAGAGGGGTTAAGACAATGGAATCCATGAATTATCTCTTATAAAACAAGAATGGAAGCACTTACCTCCATCAAGCCCAGATAGTCCCTCAAATTTAATCAAGCTGAATCACATTTCACACACCCATTGATATCAGTTCCAAAAAGGTGTGTTTTTTTTCCCATCAAGATCCATGAATTATTCCTTGTTGAATTAAGTGAAAGAAAAATCCTGGATCCATACCTTGATCGGAATCTGCACCATTACCCATCAACCAAGTTTCGTGGAAATTTTTGTATAATCTTGATTTTAAACAAACAAACAAACAAACAGACTGGGGTGAAAACATGACCTCCTTGGTGGACATTATAAAAGTCACAAACCCGAGCAGCTGGGTGTCCATTACTCCCCCCCACGGTCTGTCGCTTAATGATCATCGATATTTATTGATAAACACGATTCCATTATCCCAGAATACTCTGTCTAATTGTGTATAATCCTGACTATGCTGCTGCTAAGCACAGTAAAGAAGAGCAAAAGGAAAAAAAAACTAAGTTGAGCCTCATTAACCTGCAGATAGATGGCAGTGGTTTGGTGAGGACAGACTGCAAGCTGTAAGCCTTCACCCTGCCCGTACAGCTAGTGGAGAAAATGGCTAACAGGGAGCTCAATCAATACGCTAAGTGTGTGTGTGGGGGGGTGTGTGTGTTTGTGTGTGTGAGAGAGAGAGTCTGGATAGTGTGAATGCATTTGCATTTTGTGTGTGTGTGTGTGTGTGTGTGTGCGTGCGTGTGTGTGTGTGCACGCACGGACAGGCTGTCTAAATGTGTATTGATCCTGTGGTGCTGTTTTGTGTATCTGATGGTTCTGCTGTGTTTCAGTTTCATTAAGTCCAGCTCTCTCACACAAACAATGACAGATGAAGTCGGCTCAAGCGTGATTCATCAGCATGATTTTTAAAAGTAGTCTAAGGGACATTTTTTCACCTGCTGAGAATTCAAACTGATGCATTTTGGGTACTGTGCGCAGTCTTCTTTGAGCTCCTTGAATTCACAGAGATATCATCAAGTGCACATGCACACAGACTCACTGGACATATACATAAACACACATTTGTGTACTCAGTGGTTGGTCGTGCTGTTAGTGTTTACTGTCATCTATATTCCCACATCTCTTCAGTGTTGTAGCTTAGTGTGTCTTTCAAATCGTCTCCGGTATGTATTCTGATAATGATCTCCCTCTGCCCAGCCTGCAGTGTGTGTTATTCAATAGACTATCTTTATGTATATGTTTTTCTTTTATTATGTAAGGTTCCTCTTCTTGAAATATTATTTATAGATCAATTGTCTTGCTCAATCTCCTGAGGCAAGTTTAATGTTGATGTATTAAATTCTAACAACGATTTGTTATAAACTATGTTGCGAACATCAATGTTAATATATATTAAAGGTAAAATATATGGAATTTTATTGAGACTTCTTGTAAAATTACAGTAATAGATGTTAAATATGGTTTTATTCATTTTTTACAGTTTATCTGTGATTTAATTACCAGGGTTTTTCTTTGTAATTTACCTATTGCACAGCTCCAGACTAACTTTTTACATTGGTTGCACATTTGTCACTTTACCGGCGTCTCTCATCTCAGTGTGTCAGTGTGTGTCAGCATAAACGCCGCAGAGGAGATGAGATGAGGAAGCGACATGACTGGATCCAATACAGAGACACATCAGTTAAATGTTAGGCACACCGGTGTGGCAAAGGACATTTTTTAGTCGCACTTCACAGATTTTTGGTCACACTCTGGAGCCCTGTGTAGTGTACTGTGTTACAGTACAGGATTGGTCTTTTGAGGGTATTAAAGTATTAAGATATTAAGAGTTTAAATTATTTACCCCCATTCAAGCCAAAAAGTTCATAATGGAATACATTTAGCATCTTCTGCCCTCATTCACCACTTTTTAATTGCCATATTGTAATTGTTTTATGAATGATATATATATAATGAAATTATATATAGATAAACAATAACTTACTCCCCAAATGTTGTTATTTCTGAGCTCTGAATGTTATTTTTAGCGCCAACATTTGGGAAATACAAGAAGCATTTGTTAAGAAGCATTTGCACATCATTAGATATGTAGTTATACACAAGTCTTCAGGCTCTCAGGGGAAATAGTGAAACAGCAGGGGGAGAATAATAAGGATAATAAACCTGAGCAAAAATAATAGAGTCTCAGAACCTGTGGGACTTAAATCGAGAAAGAAAGATAGAAGGAAAAGGAAACCAGGTCAAATTGTTAATGCTATTGTAAATAACAACACATAAACACAAAGCCCAACATACATACAAACCAGTTCCTGCAAGTTCTCAAACATGAACTTGTATTCCCAACATTGCTCCACACTCTGCTAATTCAGTCCTTCCTCCTCCGCTCATTGTCTTACTTTATTCTTTTCATTTCTCTCAGGTTTTCTTACTCTGCTGCTTTTGTTCTCTGAGTATAATCACTGTGTCATCAGGGCAAATCCTTCAGTCTTAAGTCTTTTAGCTTCATGGGGATTTGTAATATTTCCCTCATTTTATTTTAGAATATATCACACTTTGGTTATTTTAGTCAGAGATAATGTTCGGCTTTTCTATTTCTAGAGACTAAATGTCTGTAATGTTACTCAGCACTGTGCCGAGAGTGCAACTTTCTTTTGAATTATTTCTCTCGATCATCTTTGTGAATTTTCAGATGTTAACAGGCCTTAAAAAGTCAGACAAACTTTTTGTATTCATTGTCACATATGTTTTTTATGAACTCTTAACAATGACTTTTTAGTGTGGTACATGACCCATCCACTAATATGGAGGAGGTGGGGTTCATGACTTTTACTGCAGCCAGCCACTAGGGGATGAGATGGACAAGACGATTTGGCTTCACTTCTGGGGAGCAGTCATGTCGTACATTTTGATATAGAGTTATTTCATTGCAGTATCTTCTCACTGAGGTCTATTTTCAGGTTTAACTGAGCACTGCTTACCTTGAATGTCCTGACAGCACGCAGACTTTGAATAATCAGTGCTCCATTGGTGATGAATGTAAACCGTAATAGATAAATCATAACTTTCCCAATGTCCCTGCAGTTTGTTGCTGACAAAACATGAATTGTGAGTGCTTCATTCATTCCAACAAAATGGCCATCAGTCCCATTTAGTCTTTTCTGGTTCCACCTTTACTCCATCACTGGGAGAAACTGTGACCCGTGGCTGGTTCCCTGAAAAGGCCAGGGCTGTTGTTCGGCAGCTGCTTGATTCACTGCTGCTCTGTAGCCTCTCTGTTACCTCTGAGATGTGTGGGAATCCTGCTGCTTTCCTGCTCACTGGTTGGTCGAGTTGAGTTTGATATTAACACTGATAATCTCAAGTGTGAAGAGGCAGATAATAATGTGTATGTGGTTGAGTTTAATATCTTCACTTTCTTAGTAATGACAGATATCAAATGCAGAAATATAATTATAAAAGATACAGTCTCTTCACTCTTCCATACTTCATATGGAATCTAAATATGTAATATTTATGTATAGACTTATACATTTTCTTTGTGAAGGGTTTTTGTGTGTTTTAAACATGAAGGTAGAACCAGGAGATGGTTTGCTTACTTTAGCATAAGGCTAAAGTTGAAACCCAACCAACCAACTAACTAACCACATTTTTTTTTAAAGTAAAATGATCTCAAGCGTTTTGGTTCCCTATCAGGTCTAATGTCTGAAAACGCATTTCACGTTATCAATAACATACACAGGCATGCGCGTCCTGGACACAGGAATTGTCACAGATGGCTCGAATAGCTTCACTCGTACACATGTAAATGGTTGTATCAATGAAATACAGAATTTAACTCCACAACAATTGTTAGCAAAGACAACAGAGTCAGCTATGCTTGTAATTGATTATCCATGTTGCATTCTACACTTGTAGCTTTAATGCTGGTTGTTGGTTGTAAGGAGGTCATGTGATATGAACCTGACAATTCAGCGAAGGCTTTATTCTGACCATAAAGACCCAATCAGCAAAAATACAGTGTAAACAGAATGTGGCTGGATGTGGAGTTAAATCTGGATTAGTTTTTGGCTGAGATAAAACATGTTTGTACCCTGATGTGCACCTCCCCACTACGTGTCGAGGAGATGCAGAACACAAGAGCTGCGATTGGTCTGCTTGGTAGCATCGCATTTCTGGCAGACTCGCCGCTGTTTTAAAATGTATATTTTGGGGGCTTTTTGGCCTTTATTTGGGATAGGACGGAGAGCTAGCTGTGAAGGGGGACAGAGAGAGAGTGGGGGATGACATGCAGCATAGGGCTGCGGGACGGAATCGAACCCAGGCCGCTGTGGATGAGTCATAGCCTCAATTGGGCGGCAGCCCTACGAGGTGAATTGAGTTGAAGGAACGAACACGGACAACGTCTTTCTTTTCTTCATTGCAGTTCTTTAGGAAAAAGTAATTGCTATTCAACATCTATCAGCTTCAACTCCAACAAGTAGGCTACGTGTGTTTTGACGCAAAGGCATGAGTTAGGCTTAACGCCCCATCTTCATGAGCCAGCCAACCTGGTCCACGAAGATATATAACAACTGAAAACAGATTCCAGGTCTGTCTCACGCTTTTCCTGACAGAACACAAAGTCCTTGTCTTTTAGAATCTGCTGAAGAACGAGGCTTCTCTAAACATTGTATCCCCAGTGTGACAACCAGGTACGTGGGTGGCCTTGATGGTCTGCCATGCAGGAAGAACTGACCTAGAAAACAACTATCCTGTCCGGCTCTTTCCTTGAGCCTCCAGGTACAGCTCAGTGAGTCAAGACAGACGGAGAAAGAAAGAAAGAAAGAATGAATTTTAGGTTTTTGTTCCTATGAGAGTTAATCAACAAATGTTTTTGTTAGACTCATATGTGAGTCGACGTGTTTTCACCTCAGCTCATATTAACAGTTCAATCACATCCTGTAAACATTTTTTTTCCAAATGTAAAATACTTTCTTCTCAAATGTTTGTGAGAGTCCTTTTCTTCAGGGCCACTAAAACGGTTTGAGGCTTGTACCGAGACACTTCCTGTCTGAACCTGGATTGTGTGGGAAAAGTCTTTGTGTAGAGAGACCCTATGATGCAATATATTTCAGTTATTACACACATTGTAACACATGGCATTACTACTGTTTTTGTATGCTCAAATATTTATTTGTGACAGTAACTGATTAAAGAGATTTTTCTTTATCTTATCATTAACTTCACAGATTTAACAGCTCATCTTTTATGCAATGTGTTTTGATTGAATAAGCTGATAGAGGCAGCTGTTTGAGTTTTGGATGGATTTAGGGAAAAGATGAATATACTGTAACCACAGTAAACGGCATAGGCCGACTGCAACTAATCTTCAGGCCCAACAATTACAAATTTTATCCAGTTTTACTTAGTGTGTTAAAGTGAAAGACAACCAGTGTATTATGTGGGACAGTCTGAGAAACACGATGTGATTCATCTCATTTGTGGTATTAACATCTGTCCTGAATGATCAGTCACTCTGACCACACTGGGAGGTGGTCTGGGACGGAAGTGTGAAATGCATCCTGGGCCACATGTAAATTAAAAATGGGTAAAATTTGATTTAATCGTTGAACAGCATGCATCATATCGATTTGCTCAGCTCCCCCCCCCCCCTCTCTCACTCACACACACATGCGCATTGACAGCATACTCCACATGAAATTGCATTTGTTAATGCCATGTGTGATCTTACATACCTAGAGCACTCCACTTGGGAATGGGACACCCTGTCCAATTCACAATTTAATACTAGGTGCTGAACAGGGCCTATAGGTGCACTGGGCCGTACCTTATACAACCAAGGGGATTCTCTTAAAAGCACTCTTCCATCGCACCCTCTGGGTGCTCTGTTGCCCTCCCAGTAAATCAGGCCATAGTTGTCTTCTTTGCTAGGGGTAAAACCTAGTGAGCCATGCATGATGATAATCACGACACCAAACCATCTGAGTGATAATGTGTGGACGAATTTGTGAAAACTCACTGACATCAGTTGGACAGTTTGCTGAATATAACGTTATCTTCACTGAAGTGAAGCAGCAGGGACACCATCAATGTGCAGAACACCATGAACTCTACAGCATGTTTATCATCTGTGTAGATGTGTTGTTCCTGGGTCGGATTGACCCAGAGTGTGTGTGTGTGTGTGTGTGTGTGCGTGCATGCGTGCGTGCATGTGATCATCCGCAAGCCCTGGCTGGTCAGGGTTAGGGTTAGGGTGACCCAAGGATTGTCATTATCCAATTCTCCTGGGGTAATTGAGACCAATGGATTGTCATTCTTGATTCTCCTGGGGGGTCATTTAGACCCCCAGAGAGGGTGCTGTGATGCTCTGTGGGGTCATTTAGACCCACACCTGATTCCAATTGTAATCTAGGGGGGGGTACATTAGACCCACAAAGAAGCCGGCGCGTAATTCTCCATGTGTGCCCCTCCCGGACCATGGCACGATGTCGCGTCAGGAGCGTTTCACCAGAGAACAGGTTCTCCAACAGCTATTCTCCCAGCAACCATCCTCTGAACCCGAAGACGACGCGAAAGAGCCAGACCGAGAAGCGGACGGACAAGCAGACAGAAAAGCAGACCGAGAAGAAGACACAGAGGACAGCGACGAAGACGGCGACGAAGATGAAGACGAAGACGAAGACGAAGATGACGATGGTGACTACGAAGATGGCGACAAAGACTACGACACAGTGGGTGATGCTTCTGCAGATTCGTCATCCTTTGAAGAAGAAGAAGAAGAAGAAGAAGAAGGACAAGACCACGGCGACACCACTGGACTCATGGAAAGAGAGACCTTCCCGTCAAGAAACGGGGAAATAACATGGTCCTCGAGGGCGTATGGCCGAGAAGAGGGCCGCTGCTCCTGCTCCTCCTCCTCCTCCTCCTCCTCCTCCTCATCATCTGTCCCCCCGGGCCCACGCTCCACACGATGACCCGCACCGTTTCAGATGGAGATTGATGTTTCTTTGTAAAAGCAAAAGCTCATGTGTTCCTCGGAAGATTCTTAAACGTGTTCGCGATTACAGTGTCATTGGACTATTTCACAGAGAACATACCAGGAGCTGTCCTGCTGCAGTCATCTGTATGCAAAGTAAACAGCACTGGTGTTAATACACAACCCTCTGGGCTTTTCTGTAGAGATAGATCAGATAGTGATACAGTGTCTGGAGTGTATTGAATCTGCCCGGCCCTGCAGATCAGATGATCCAGCAGATCAGATGATGGTTTACATCCAAACTAAGCAGCTTGTTGCCCATATGATGAACTCACACCTCAGTTTGAGTGCACTTGAGAGGTCAACCATCACCAGCCTGGCCTGGTTTTATTTGTGTGTATTAACAGAGTGATACCTGTATCACCCACACGCACCTGTAAGCCCACCGACTCCGCAGCTGAAGTTAGTGCTCCTCTCAGGGATAAGATAAATGACTGTGGAGGATGTCCAGGATGTGCAGTGGGCAATTGAAGTGCTCAGATAAGATCCCTGACAGCTCTCTGCATCAGGTTTTCAACAGTCGGCCAGTCAGTCTATGTGCTATAGATGGTTCTGTGTTTAAAAAGTCACTGCACTACCTCAGTGTGAATCACAGAAGGTGTTGTCATGGATGACAAGTTCACCCACCTGAAAACAGGAGAATGTGCTGTCTCCAGGGCAAACCCAGACACAGACATCTCCAATAACAATGAAAATGCATTGTTTGAATCCTGTTGTTTACCAATAACTTAGCCTCTGCTGTTTTTTATGGAACTATTACTGTGGATATTAACCGCATGCTCCTTTGACTATGAATATATATTCATAATTTAATTTAAATATGCAATTATTACTACTTTAGTTTTTTATGCTCTGTAGCTACCAAAGGTTAGTTAAACTCACCAGACAGGAATGGCAGCAAAATTATTAACCATGTATCAAATGAAACAGGTCTACCTCATAATGGATGAATCTGTTGTGAATTCTAATCAATATTTAAACTCAGCACCAGACAGCAGACGGACAAAATTAGCAACGATCCAAGCAAAAAAAGTTTATGTTTCTCTTAAGACTTTCATCAAATGACCATAATGTGAATAAATATATAAACATAAAACATAAATATACCAATAAATGAGGGCGATGATCTTCAAATATTATATTATATACATATTTTGCAATTTGGATCTACAAATTGATGCAATAAATATTGATTGTGCTTGATTTAACAAATTAAGGTAAATACATTGAGTGAGTGTGATTTTCTTTTATCTGGCTTACCAAATATACTAATAGAGTAATGAATAAATGACAGGAAGTCACATGTATCTGTTACACAGTAAGTACCACAGGACAAAGTCACAGCATGGTCATCTGATCGGTTAGTCAGTATACAACATGTCACACTGCTGCCATGTAATGTGTGTGTGTGTGTGTGGTGAGACACTGCCATTGCAATATCCCAAAATGAGTGAATGCTGTCTGGCATACATTTAAAGCTACAGAATAGTGTGCAGCGATTACAGCCTACCAAATGGCTCGAGGTAAAATCTCTGTGGTACAGACACCAAGCAGCTCTTAACCCTTCATGTGCCGGGGCTGGATAATTGGCTGGAAAAGCCTTTGTCTGAGAGAGAGAGAGAGAGAGAGAGAGATGAGCCTCCCTCCTCTCTCTCTCTCTCTCTCTCTCTCTCTCTCTGTGGAGGCATGTTTGCAGTGTATGTGTGTGTGTGTGTGTAAGCGTGTGTTTGTCCTTGGGGGTCTCTCTATCCATCTTTCTCGCTCTCACTCTCTGGTCCGGAGCTTGTTACCATAGCAACATTGAAGAAGAGGTAATGCTGCCGGAGTCCAAAAAATTGTATTATCTTTTTCCAGACACACACAACCACACACTCGCAAACCCCCGTGCACATACACACAAAAATACACATGCTGCTCCTTCGTCTGTCTTGCACATATACAAACTGGCAGGGAGTATAGTGAATGTGTGTGTGGTGTGTAGTGTGTAGTGTGTGTGTGTGTGTGTGTGTGTGTGTGTGTGTGTGTGTGTGTGTGTGTGTGTGTGTGTGTGTGTGTGTGTGTGTGTGTGTGTCAGTACAGCTTGTTCATGCTGGCAGGCAAAAGCATGGAGACACACATGCACAAAGAAAGAGAGAAGGAAAAGCAGGACAGGCGGAGTGTTGCAGCAGAGTAGACGAGGTCATGTAAGAACAGCGGGATAGTTTATTAATGCCACTGAAGGGGGATAATTGGCTTTTAGTCATTTATTATTTCTCCTGTTTTCTCGAGCTGTCAGCTTATTGTACAACAGGTAGTTTTGGCTCCATGACGAGCCACAAATAATGTCTGTGGCTCAAAACAGTTCTGCTGAAACCCCTTCCCCCCCAAAATACCAAAAAACACTGTGGCTTTATTTTTTTCATAGTTTACTTTGTCTGTTTTAGTACATGGTGTAGTGTAGTGGTACATAACGGTATTTTATTAGTAGCTTTTATGATACCTCTGTTACATTCTGTGCCATATCTTAAAATGCAACTGTTCCCATGCTATAAAAATGTAACTCTTATCAGAGTGGACATTAGGGTAGCAGAGATTTCATCATGTATAACAAGCACTGATTGTCAGTTGGTGGAGTAATGTTACATGCATGTTGAACCAACTGGGAAACTCAAGAGAGGAGTAGAGGTATTTAGATGATTTGGACACTCAAGCCAAACCATGGCATTGTCCAAAATCCCTCCCTCATTCACTAATCCAACTCCCTTTGTAATCGCCACTAGTTTACTCAGGCGTGGGCTGTAAATTGAGATTTAAGCATCAGGGTAAGTGTTCATAAAACCTTATTTCCCAAGATTCACTTTCACTTTACTTTACAGTAATCAATGCTAACAATGGGGTAAAAATGGCTGCAAGGTGTTGCTTACACTGACAAACTATAGCATCTTTAGTGCTCATTGTTTAGGATTTGATTCCATCTCAGCAATCTCATCAGCCCTGTATCCAGCTGCAGCTGTGGTCAGTTAAAAAGCTCTGATAAACCCACCGTACACTAAATGCTTCCTACCAAACAGCAGGTGAACACTGTGGAACAGACACTTAAAATGACAGAAACCACCTTTTAGAAAAACGTATTTGACGTGTACTTTGTAGTTTGGTCCATGTCCCATCCACTAACATGCTGGAGATATGACCTTTACTGCAACCAGCCACTATAGGGCGACCAAGATGCTTTAGCTTCACGTTTCAGGAGCTGTCATGTCATCCATCTTTATATACAGTCTATGATGTAAACAGAAAACTGTTTGCTTTGTTCACCAACATTGGCTAAAACTAAGGATAACATGTCAGCATGGTGATTATTGTGCTGCTGTCAGGGGTCAAAAAATCAATTGATGCCAGTTTATATGAGTACGAGCCGATGAGCTGATGTAACAGCCTCTCCAACTGGAGAATAGCACATGTCGAGAAAAGTCATGAACTCTGACCCAGTTATGTCAGGGATGAAGCAGTAGCCCTTATATGTAGCTAACAGTCTCTACCAGACCAAGTGCAGCTGCAGCAGCAGTGCCAACTCAGGTGCATGTTGTTCAAAGAGAGGTCATGTTTTAATTTGTGAGAGGGAGAAATTATTTCTCCTTTCAAACGTAATATGGTCTTACTCTAACACTGTACAGCCTCTATGAGGCTTTTAGAACACCACAGTCACAGTGTTAATATCCATAAGTCCTGGTATTACCCAGTGGGCTCCAGGGCTGTCAGTATTTTTCGAACGAATTGGACATGAAACACAACAATCCCCCTGTTCTGCCTCTACACATATAATGTGATCATCACAGAGGATGGAGCACACACTTCTATTCAACTCTAAAAGATTCAGACTTAAAGGATACACTTTATCAATCAGTAATATTGATCCATTATACACCATCAGCTAATCTACAATAAATCCTCAGGTTAATGTTGCAGATTATCCAAATGTCAATATTAACAAAATATTTGGTTCCACCTCTAATATATTCATGTTTTTTTAAACTCTCCCTGAGCCACAGGCAAAACTACACACACACACACACACACACACACACACACACACACACACACACACACACACACACACACACACACACACACCTACACATACAAATATGAGGTATACATCTATGTGGACATGTACACACATGTAAATGAGCGAGATTAGAGCGTGAGGATTACACGCCTGTCTTTTCAATTAAATTTACAGTCATAAAGTCTCGACTGTGAACAGCAGAGGAAGCGCAGGGAAACGTCGCCGGTGCATTACGGAGGCGACAGGGCCACTGTCAGAGGATCGCAGCGGCAGCCATGACGAGCAAGTGACATCAGCAATAATGTCTGAGACAGAGATCATAAGCGTGATAATGGCTGTGATTACATTAGTGAAGCCATTGCGTTCTAGATGACAGATCTCATTAACATATAAACAGGCTTAAACACTGCGTTCACCATGAAAATTGACACCCCCTCCCACACACATAATACAACGCAAAAATGTATATAAGTGAAGGATTATATGATACAGATATTTACAAACATAATGTCACTCAGGGTTGAGTAAGTTACTTAAAAAGAAAACTGTAATCAATTACTCATTACACTTAGTCATTGAAAAAGTAATTTCATTAGCTGTTACTCAGCAGTGTATTAAGTTACATCAGTCATCACTTTGGTTTCATTACTCAACTGTCCGCTCCAAACAACTCCATAAACTCCACACCCACACCACGTCACATCTTCAGTCTGCAGCACATGTGGAAATAGGAAACATGATGTTGCAGTTTAAAGAGTAGGTGAAGGCCAGTTGGAAAGATTGACCTGCCACAGAATGAGGTAATTGTGGTTAACGTCAGTCTGCTAAGAGCTTGCAACATTCACATGCCCATTTTGTAATAGGAATGCGTCTCATTTATTGTTTTGGTAGAAGCTCCCACCTACAGCCCACGTCAGACATATCCTCAATGAACACACACAGACCAAACTGATATCAATCAACTGGTGTATAGTCATATAACCATATTACTGTAAGAGTTTTCAAGTAATGTGTTACTGATTAACAATGATCATATATAGAGTTTACAGTTACACAAAGACAGGCAAGGTTCCTGTTAACGCAATCAAAACTTAATTTCCCCCAAATTACCTTTTTTTTTTGCTCTCAGTCGCTCTCTGGACACACACACACACACACACATACACACACACACACACACACACACACACACACACTGTTTATGTTCCTGTGAGTATGAGGATGGTCTCTAATCTCTCTCTGTCTCTTCCTGTCCTTATGATAAACTGCCTGTCTAACATTGTTTTCGTATCTGTGTGTGTCTGCTTGTGTGTGTGTGTGCACACGATTCCCAGACTGTGTTTGTGTCTGAAGGGTTGTAGCATGGATGCATGTGGGTTTGTGCAACTGTGTGCCCAGTTTGAACATCTTCTAATGAATGTTTTTGGAGATGACATTGAGGGATACTGTGTGTGTGTTTGTGTGTATTACTGTTTCTGTGTGTGCGTGCGTTTGTCTCAACCAGACTATGTCTCCAGAGCTTGGCTCTAGGAGCACTGAGAGGCAAACATTAACGTCACTAGATGCCTCAGTCTGACTCTCTCCCTCTCAGTGTCCCCCTCCTCCTCCCCACTCTCTCCATCTTTTGTCTTCCTCTCTCTAACCTGTTATCTGATCATTCTCTCTCTTTCTCCCCTGCTCTGATTTCACAGAATACAGGATGTAGTTAAGTGCGTTCATTCATTTTCTAATTAACAAATTTACCCAGCACTAATTCTTTCTCATCAGCTAATAGTCTGTAGATTAACTATGCTGTGTGTGTGTGTGTGTGTGTGTGTGTGTGTGTGTGTGTGTGTGTGTGTGTGTGTGTGTGTGTGTGTGTGTGTGTGTGTGTGTGGAGGAGGAGGAGGGGAGGTTGCTGTTTGAGGGTGTGTTACATTATTAACCCCTCATTAACAGGTGAAAGTCAGGACATAAAGAAAGCCCTTATCACTGATCTGACTAATCAGGGAATAATCTGTTTCCCATTCAAAAGGCAACAGTGAACATTCAGGCTTGTCCTCACGCCATCACTTCTGATTTTGTCATCTGTTGTGTTGGCAGACGGAGAAACGACCTGCGGCCATTTAGTATAAACAAATTCCTGGGAAATAATTGCTATGACACATTTCAGTGTTAGGAATACAGTGTCATTGTTGCCACTGCACGCTCATTTCCCCCAGTGTTGAACGTCATCCTCTGCTTTTTTGGTGCAGTTTGGAAGTGGCTGGGCCCACTGCCACATGAAAACACCCTTAAGGCAGACTGAGGAGTTACACATCAAGCAGAGTGGAAAGAAATCTTGAAATCTGATGATGGGAAGCAGCCCTCTGTACGCGTCAAAACATTAGCACTGCTGGGTGTAATCAGAGTTCACTGATCGCCTGTGAGGAAATCACACACATTTTTTAATAACATTTTTACCAGTGAGGGTAATTTACTGATAACCATTAATTCAGTGAAATCCATCTGTCAGAGAGCTGTTTTTGATCTTTGAAACTGGGCATTCTGCAAAGTTATCATGTTTCCAAACACAGCAGCAGCAGGTTTAAAGTCATATTTAAAGCGATTTCTATTAAAGCTGCAGACAACTGTTTTTTTAATCTAATTTAAAAAATACAGGAAATATAAAAATTGAGGATCACAGTAAAAGCCCCAAACCCAAAGATATTGAATTTGTAATGGAATATAATTAGACAAGCAGAAAATCCTATAACAACCAAGATGTTGGAAACAGTGGTGGGAGAGAGAGCAGAAGAAGGGCAGGGCTCTGTCTTTTCCTTTTTGTTTTATTGCAGGTAGTTCGATTTTTTTAATGAAGGCAGATCGTTTTTCTGAGCCTATAATTGTTTTGGTATGACAGACATGTAACATCTGATGTTAATGCGACAACATCAGTGGTTCCCATTAATTATCTAGACTGTAGTGGCCCGCTATATTCTAATTTGTCCTGCTATAGTTTCATTATGAAACAAAAACAATTGTCAACTTCTAATAATAATGTAAGAGATCTCTAATTTGGTGTGTGTGGTGCTATTTGCAACCATGTGCTAGCTACAGCTTGTGAGCTACTAAGCTATCTGTGTGTGAGCTACAACATGCAAGCTATAGCGTGCAAGCTACCTGTTAGCATAGATTTAATTAATTCCGTGGGAAGCGCTGAACATTGTGTGATAAAGTTTTTGATCAAATTTCAAGTTTAATTTAGAATCAGATCCATAAGTAGAAACCCATCCATCCATTGTCTTCCACTTATCTAGTCGCAGAGCTGGTTAAGTACGGTATCCCAGACATTCCACGCAACACTTTCCAGCTCTCCCTGGGGGATACCGAGGCGCTCCCAGGCCAGATGGGGTAAATAATCTTTTCTGGGTCTCCTCCTAGTTGAGGGTCTCCTCCTGGTTGAGCCTGTCTGGTAAACCTGCATAGGAAGGCACTCAGAAGGCATCCTGTCTAAATGCCCGAACTGCAACCGTCTCCTCTCTATAAACAGGGGCAGCGGTTGAACGAAAGAACGAGGCCGCGTACACAAGCGATCGTAATGAGTTTTCTCAGTGAGTCAGGTGGCTGAGCTCAGCCTTAGAGATTGTCTGAGGAGTTCAGGTGCTGGAGGGAGCTCGTAGTAGGCACATTAGCAGAGATGGAAAAGAAGATTCATAATCCAGTTCTCATTAGTATATAATCACCTGAAACCAAGAATTGTTCTGTTTTCTTTACCTTTGCCCTTTATTTCTACACATAGGAAACAGGTCCTCTTCCACCATGTTGCACCATGTTTCTTTAGCCCAGAAGACAAACCTAAAACTGGCTCTAGAGAGGACCTTACACATTTTTACACCACCTGCAGGCTACGGTAGATTCAACTATATGCTGTGAAAGGGAGGGGTATCCTGTTGGTTTTTATCTGCATCCCCACCACTACCTAACACTAAATCCAACATACTGAACATATAAACTTAGTTACATCACTTGAAATAGTTTGTGGAGTTTTTCTGATGGACTCTGTGTCTTGGTGATTGAGTGGCTTTCATATTTAGTCCCACTCACGAAAAGTGAAACACAACTGGTTGGTGGATAATACCCATGATCCCCGGCTTCCTGATTTAGAAAGTCTGCTGCTGTAACAAATACACCAAACTGTTGATATTTTAACAGTTTAGAGATAAACTCAAATGTTTAATGCCTTCTATGTCTTTTTGACTGATCTACAGTTCAGCATTGCTCTTGACCTGATTGACCTTCTTCTCTCAGTTACACACTGCTTACAAGAGATCATATTTCAAGAACAGACAATAAGGGTGAGGAGTGGGAGTGGGAGTCACCATTCTCCCTGCTCCAAGTCAAACTTATTTTGAAGCTGCAATTTTGACCCATTAAGACATAAGGCACAAAAAAACTGCTTTATTTAAAAACTACCCCCTAAAACCTGAGGAGCTGACAGAATTGCCAACATTTACAAAATTGATATAATTTAGATATAATGAGAGACATGAAATAAAAACATTTGATAGCTTAACATTTGGCATTTTATTGTAAATCATTGCTGTCTCTCTAAGCTTCAAGGCAGAGAGCCCCCCAACCCCTCGCCCCCCTCCTCCTCAAAATTATGAAATATGACATAATGTCCTTAATGTTTCCAAACATGTGAGTAAAATGTTGAGCCTGAGAACCACAGTCACAGAGATAAACTCCACTCGACCTCACTGTGTTTTACATAACTTGTGAAAATCCTTTCCTACGTTTCATCTGGTCATTATTCATCAGCACCTAATTAATAAAAGGAAGTGTACCATCATTAATGAAAACAGTATTAATCTTCACACTTAAACTGTGAATTATCGCACGTTGTTGTACTTGTAATCTGAAAGAAGAATAGGTCGTTATCACCGGCATGCAGTTGGATCAAGATGAAAAGACTCTTTGGAGAATATCATACTTTTGGAAATGATCACTTTCTGCCCCCTGCCCTTTGATAACTGTGGAAACATACCTATCACACACACCAGGGATAAATTAAAGCACAACAATTCAAACTGTTTTCAAGATGTTTTAAGAGGCCAGGTAATCAAAAACTTTGATGATTGTACAAAGAGCAGCGAGAGGCCGTTTCAGAAATTTAGAATGAATTCTAGGACGTGGTGGTGAGTTGGCATGAGAGCGGCTTCTGGAGTCACTATAGAGTCTGTTTGCGCTGAATGTGATTCTACTACAAAGTGTTTGCACTTAGAAATGTGCTTAAGTGGTCTGTTTTCATTGTATCACACACACTTCAACATCTCTCTCCCCCTCTCCCTCTCTCTCTCCATAATCCTTTGTTTCACTGGGCTCCAAAAGCCATTATGTTAAAGTACCTACGACAATTGAGACACATAATTTACTACATGCTCACATAGACACACACACCCTACACACACGTTTTTGTCACTGTGCAAAGATATTGTCTCCATTCTCCCATGTTGAAAAGGCACTTAAGAAATGGTAATATATTCTAAATGTGACACTTACCAATCAAATGCACTGTAAATGATACCTCATGCATTGATTTTAAATTACAAAATGCCCTCCTCACTTTTTACAATACTCAAATGCATCCCCTGGTCACTAGTGCACAGACTTTGGCTCCATATGACGATGTTGGTGTAAGATGGCAGCATTAGTATCTATATTGACCAAATTTCTGGATAATGGGAGGAGATAGAGACGCGTTGTCCATTGTCAATGGTCAGGCCACACACAGGTTGCCCTATCTTACTGGATGGACGTTGTTGGGGCAGTATACACTCTATGTATGTATTAACACCTGCAGACAGAACTCCGGTCTGAAGAAGTGAGTAGTTCAAAATGTAATTCACAGTAAAGACAATAAATATCAGTCAAAGATGATATATTAGTAATAGTATTCAGAAAGTATCAAAAAATAATAAAGGAACATTTCTTTAAGTAGGGTTATATGTTAACATGGCGCATTTTTGTTTTCTTTCACTACATTATTGTTAACATGTTTGAGCATAATTTGTCATTTGCTTGATTCAGTCATTTTGTTCTGAAACCGTTTTCAGACATTACCCGGAGAATTGTCTATGGAGTTTAACTGCAGTTTGCCTTACACACATGCAAACGCAGCAGGAGGTTTTTTGTTGTTATTTTCATTTTTTGCATCTGTCGCGTGTTTCAAGCGCCATCAAACCCCCCCACTCACTCTTGGTGAATCCAGCTGGGGATCCCTGCTGTGTTCACACTTCGACCTCTGAATTTCTACGGACCTTATACTAGGAGGTCAGGCAGATACATTCTCTAGAAACTGGGGAGCATATCACTCAGACATTTGCGTTCACACATGCACCTCCTCTGGAGAACATACGGAGGAGTCCAGTGCATGTCTGACAGCAGTTTTTCACTGTGATAGTGGGTTCACTCAGAGGGTGGTGAATTCTTACCTCAGATTATTCATGATTAAACCGCTGAAGATTTTTCTGCAGTCTGTACATCATATTACTCTTGTCATCTTGACTGGGTAAAGTTCACTAATTGACTTTCATATAAGAAAGTGAATGATGTGAAATGTGTGTTTTGAATAGAACAGAAAACACTCGGTTTGTCAAATGGCTGGTGTGATTTGTTGCAATTGACTCTAAGTGGTTTGATCCTGTAAGAGCTCCACACAGTTTTACTAATATTGCTCACTTTCAAACTCTAATGGCTTTTATTGTTTGGTGGAGTTGAGACGGTTTTTAAATTCAAACAAAAAGATATAAGAACATTGTGTACATATGTAAAGGAGAGAACTCCTTTACATTTACTGTGTGATTTCTATATGTCTGTGTGTCAGTGTTATCTTGTCTCAGAAGTGACACACACATAAGAACACAAAGCAGCCGAGTCCCGTCTTATTCCTGCTCTGTCCTCGTTCTCAGTCTCTTTATCTATCCATCAGTGTCAAACACACAGGTGTGTGATGTGCATGAAAACAAAGCCGGAAGGTAACAATGTGTTTGAAGGCTGTGTCTCATTATAATACTCTCATGTCAAACACACACAAAGGCACAAAGCAGTGATTTCTGGGATCCTCTTTCTTAACTATCCATCCACATGCACAAAGCTAAGAGCTGTATATTTTCATACTGATGGCTCACTGGATCTTCTCCTTCTCCTCTGTCTATCCAGGAATGCCTGCTGATATCTCTCTGATGTCTAATGCTGTCTGAATGAACACACACACACACACACACACACACACACACACACACACACACACACACACACACACACACACACAGTGCGTTGTTGAACTGACACTTCAAACAAAGCTTTTGTCTGCTGCCTGTCAGCTATTCCTCTCTCCTTCCCCCACTCCTCCTCTTCCTCCTCCTCTCATTATCCCCCTCACTTCTCCCTGTCATTCCAAAACACTCGTTCTACCCCCTCATCCCCACATTTCCACTCTCTCTCTCTCCCTCACACACACACACACACACACACACACACACATGCACTCACACACACACACACAGGGGCCATACAGGGGCCACAATTTAAACAGAGGGGCCAATTATATCTCCAACATCCATACTCAATTCCTGATTCATTGATGTGCACATTTAAGTCATTCCTTGCTTACTGTTAGCTCGATAGCTTTGAACAAGGCAACACATCAGTGAATTTCAAAAAAGAAAAAATCCCAAAAGCTTTGAAAATAAAATACGTTGTCATATTAATTGTTCATAGTTGCTAGTTTATATATATAAAAAAGAATGCTGACGATACAGGGGTACTTCAAGGGCCAATCAGATTTCAGCTGGTGCCCTGGCCCCACCCCTTGTACTGGATCCACCAGTAGTTTGTTTATAAACAGGATTACTCAAAAACTACCGCAACAGATTACAATGAAGTTTGGGGAAAGGATGTATGGGTCAGGGTAGAAGCCATTCACTTTCGGGGCCGATCCAGATCAGAGGGCAGACTCAGGATTTTTTTTTTTTACTTTGTGAGATAGATAATTTTTTTTACCTTTCCATTGATTTGTCAGAGAATCACTAATGGATGAAAAAATCTGACATGTTTAAGGCATTGACATTTATGAGCATGTGCAATTAGGGGCAGATTTAAATAAAAATTAAGACGTAGTGAATCTGGTTTCATAACAGGACTGTTGGACCTTGGCAGATATGAACTCTATAAGTGCAATTCTAGTTTGTTTTGTAGACAGGCGAAGAGAGGATGATGAGTTTGAGGTTTGACATTTCGGATCAGGACATATATTTACAGGATGCTGACAGAGCTAGCCCCTCTTGACTAACATATACGAGAACATGATATCAGTTATCAAATCAGCTGAGAAATACTAAGTTATAATGGTATTATAGTTATAATATTATATTGGCTTGAATATGATTGGTAGAGTCAGCTGGTAGACAGACAACTGTGAGTGAGTCAGTGACTGTGAAGCATGAATGAAGAGTCTGGTTCAGTCCTGGTTCATCTTTTTTGAGATACTAGAAGCTGTAGAAGAACAAGATTATACTTTTCCTGCTTGGTTTAGTGTAAACGTTTAATATGTGATGTGACAATACTTTATAATTATAATTATTATAATATAATAAGTGGAGCTGATGCTGGCCACTTTGCTTCAAACTAATCCAACAAAGGTGCCTTTATAAGTGTTACTGTGTACAAAATCGTTTGGAATAAAAATTTGCTATATAATAACTATAATAATAGATTTTCATCTAACGAGCAAGAATATGATCTGTATAGCACCATAGCAGTGTTTACTTTGTGAAATCTAAGTGCGAAGGACTAAAGTTTACACAAATGTCTCAACGGCTTCAAATTCGTTAAAAATATTTTTCCCAGCCACTTGCCTTGAACGGTTGGGACGGTAATTCCCATGAGACACAAATGCAGCACGAGTCCACAAAGTCAGGCTCCAGTAGATTTTCAATGAAGCAGCTCCAGAAACTCTCTTGATGACATAAGCAGGCATGGAGCCTTTTCTCCCACTGACGACACAACACAGACACTTCAACACGTTCATTTTAACCCACTGACCAGCCTCAACATCTGGCTGCAGCCGTGCGGTGTGTTGGAAACAGTCTTTCAGTTTTTACTAACATTAAATGTAAGATGTCAATGTTACACAGTGTGAGTAAATGTAATAAATAAAATGATATACTATAATTTCAGCACAGTTCTAATAATATTGGACCATTAGGACAAATAAATTGTGGTCAGTCAGTTGCACTTTCTTAAAACAATCCTGTAACCCCCATAGCTGCAATAGTTCATTTTCCTGAGAGCAAACCGTCCGATTAACCTTCATCCATCAAGTACAGGAAGCTGTTCTTCCACTGGGCAGCTGCCTGATGAGCTGCCTTGCTAAAGGGAACCGCGGCAGCAGTTGTTGAAGGGTGGAGAGAGTGATACTGAAACACTGTGCAGTGAAAGTGAATGAGAGGGTGATGAGGCTGTGTTCGAGACGCGTGTGTGTCTGTGTGTGTGTATTTAGTTATCAGGGGAGCACAGCATAGCTCTGCTGAGATTAAATTCCCAGAGCTTACTCTGGCTATCAGCATTACTTCAGGACACACACACACACACACACACACACACACACACACACACACACACACACACACACACACACACACACACACACACACACACACACACACAGGAGGAAAGCAGAGTGGTAGAAAAAATACTGCCACAGCTACATTTTTATTCACAGGAAATATCAACATCGACAGTATGCCCACTGCTGTTATCACCGCTGCCATTAATCCCCACCAATCCATCCATCTGTCAGTCTGTCCATCATCTGTCTGTTTTTTTACTCTGAAAAGTCAGAGTTTCACTATTATCAGCAGTGCTGTTAAATGCTGACAAACTAACTGATCCAGCTGCCATCTCTGTACCAACCTGATATCATCACATATGAATAATAATATGAATACGATGGACATCAGAAGACAGTTAAAATCAGAATAATATCTGTAGTTCGATGACAAACTTAAATGTGTCTCCTGTAACTTCAGCCACAAAGTTACTGCATCAATGATGGTTCAAATAACAGCTGGGACTAAAAACATCCGCCTCCACACTTCATGTGTGGATGCTGAACTGAAGTGAATTTACCAGGACTGTAAGTAATGATTGTTTTCATTATCTATAACTCTGCCAATTATGTTCTTGATAAATCAATTAAAACACTGAAATTAGCTCTTAAGAATGTAACAGAGCATTTTTCAACTTGTGATCGAAAAAAATATGTAATATTAAGGTAAGACTAAGACGAGTCTCATTTGAGAACCTGGAACCATCAATTCCTTAATCCAAAATAATCCAATAATCCATTATCCAAATTGTTGCTGATAAATGTTTTTTTGACGGACTAATCATGGCAGACCTAAATATCGCCGACAATTATGTTTGTAGACATTGACACAAATTACCAGGACTGTCGGTCCAAAACTACCAAAAAAAACAACAATTAAAGATAATATGTGATACATTTTCAAGCATAACAAATAACATGTAGCCTATAAGTATGTAATAATAAGTGTAATATTGACCAAGTACTAAAAACTGCTTGATTTGCCATTAATGTGCATTTCCACCAAGTTTAACAATTTGATTACTGATTGGTGCTCCTTTGATTGATTACATCAGCTTCATGAGCTGTATTCTTCTCTAGTTGTTTTTAATGCATCTCTCTCATCTCTGCTGTTTAACTCAGCACTTTTGATCATTTTTATTCTAATAATTATATTAACATGTAGATGGAAGATGGAAGTGAAGCCATTGTTACCAGTCCTGGAAATCCTGCACACCTCAAAGAGCTTGATTTAGACCAATGGCAACAATTGTGTTTTACTGTGTCAGAGCAGGTGGCTGTAAAGTTTCTGACTGACCTGTCTGACCATGGCACTGTGGTTCTGACGCCTGTAAAAAAAAAAAAGAAGGCGTTCAGTGGAGGGTAAAAGGACAGGTTATCCAGTGTGTGACAGGTAGTTTTGTACTGTGTCCCTGCCACATGGTGGGAAATACATCCTCGATGTGTTAATTACCTTGTCTGACCTGATTCCCTTTGTGTGAATGTAGTGTGTGACACACAGAGACATAGACAGTGATATCTCACATGGGACTGTAGCACTGTGCGCGTGTGTATACATACTGTATGTGTGTGTGTTTGTCATAGTGACAGCTCTGTCAGTTATCTTCCTGCACTGACAGACAATGCGCATGTCAAGCAGCAGTCCCAGCACACACAATGATCACATCTATGTATACTGCTATACACACGCTAACATGCACACACACACACACAAGCACAAGCACATGCACACACACACACAAGCACAAGCACATGCACACACACACACACACACACACACACACACACACACAGACGCACCAAACCTGTCAGTCATTTTGTCTGGTATATTCCCTCTGCTCTCTTGTTTTTTGCTCCTGCTTTCCTCCTATTCCACCTTCCTCTCCCCATCCCGCCACTCTGTCTTTCATCATTCTGTTATTTTTCTTTCCTTTTAAAGAAAGAGTCTGTTGCCCTGAAACTGGGTTTTTTTTCTCTCCCATGGGCCTCCGTGATTTCTTTCCTCTTTTCTCTTACTGCCTCTCCGCTCTCTCTCCCTCCCACTCACATATTGCTGATGGATTAAATGTTGAAAGCGAGGTCTGGTAGAGAAAAAGAGAAAGTCTGTTTTAATTGTGTTGATTGCTAATTACCCAGCCTGTCTCATCTCTCGACAGTGGATGTGATAAAACAGGATGCCCTTTCCTGGGTCAGCAGGCCACAGCCTCATGCATAACCAGTATTCACACACACTCATAAATATTACTTTGTACTTTGGATATTCAAGTTTGGCTTCCAGCTTTTAGATTTCTCTGTGGAGGCCAGTGAAGTGACATTTAGGAGAGGAGGATGAATTGTAACCGTTCTGTTAAAGGGGTTTTGCTAAAAATACGTGTTTATGTAAGGGACATGATCTAAAAACTTGGACAGACCATTCCATTGCTTCCAGCCATTCCGGTCATAATTTACTGTCTGCTGTCTCCAATATATGCCACAAGAACAAATCATGAATCAAATGGTCAAGCAAAATTCTGTCTATCAATAGACAATAGTTCAAAACAGGAGTGTAGAAATGTTAGAAGATTTAAAGCAAATTGTGAATCATCCAACAACACTGACAGGACACACAGTGAGGTTTCAACTGAAACTGTCTCTAAATGCATCTGGCCTTTACAGAGTGGTTTGCTTCAGTGGGTACAGCATGTCATAAACACTGCCTGGATAAGGAGTTCAATTCCCAATGGGCTCACCTACGTTAAAAATGAATGCACTCATGAATGAAAGTACCCAGCTAATGGCATATGTTACATCATATTACCCCTACTATAAATAGAAAAACTGTAGAAGGTTGCCTTTTTGAGCTCTGGCTAATGTTGTAGTTGTAAAACACAATTTATGTCTTGTGCTTTGGTTGATTTTTTGTGTTCTGGTTTCCATCAAAAACTTAATTTAAATGTATCAGTCTTTATATGATTAATTTTATTTTATTGCATTATTTATTGGTTGAGATGTTTTAACTGTGTTGTTCCAAATCTGTCACAAATATAGCATATGTTATTTCTGGAAACCCTTGTGGGTACATGTAGTTCAACATTTTTTTAGTATATACATAGTCTTAAAATAAATAATATAAACTTCATTTATATAGCACATTTTAAAAACGGTGTTTACAAAGTGAAAAACGCAGTAACATGACAAAACGAATAAATGAAGTAAAAGAAAAGGTGAAAAGAAAATAAAAACACAGTAAAAACACAACATCACATGAAAGCACAGTTTTATTTTTGAATGTGTGCATCTTCTTATCTTGCGTTAATTAGATTAAAACATTTTGGGTTAAATTTCAGTTTGTTTTGGAAACTGATTGCGTGTGTAAACACAATGCAGGCTGCACCCAAGCCTTTCCTATGAGGATTCAGTGAAGGTTTTTTGAAAGCAATGTATTTTGGCATTTGCCTAGTTTTTTATGTCACTTAATTAATTCCAATTAATGTGCACTTTACATTGTTATAACCTCTTAATATCCTGTTTGAACACAAGACATCATAATGAAGCTACTCACAACTTGAGTAGTTCTTTATGATATACTTTTTTTTACTCTAATCAAGTACTTCATTTTATGAGTACTTTTACTTCTACTTGAGTCATTATAATTATGAAGTAACAATACTTTTACTTGAGTACTGTTTCTGTTTACTCTAATGACGTAATTACCAACTCAGAGAACCAAGTAGTGTCTTAAAGTGTTTTCTTCTTTTGCTGATGAGCTCTCTGCATAATCTCTACATAATGAGATACAGTCTACTAGTACCTCTAATACACATTACTTACTTGTGGCTAAAATGGTTTGTGATTTAAAGATGATTTATGTGTGATATACGTTCAATTTGGAAAGAACCAGACAAGAAACAGACAGGTTGTTTTGTCCTGTGTACAATCCATACACAGAGCTAAGCTAAGCGCTTCACAGTTTCAGTTCCATGCTTAACAGCAGGACTAAGAACGTAGTATGTGGAGAGGGATTTCGTTTTTTTCTGTTAATGATGAATGAAACAATCTGTCTGCTATTCTTAATGATTTTTCCTACTTAAAGCAGAAGTTTTAGGACGATCTGATTACACACAGTAGCAGCATGACATAAATAATTTATGGTAGTTTGATAATGTGGCAGCTCAAATGTATAGACTACTGGGAGTATTTCAAAGGACCTGAGAAAAATAATTAAACCCACTGCTGAGCTAATTTAAAGAGACGCTTTCATTGTTTTCTTTGTGTTTGCACGTTAATATGAGTAGGATTATTATTTCAGTGAGGACAGCCAGGGTTCGAGGTTAGGTAGTGACTAAAATAACATTTAACGACATATCAGAAAGCCAGTCAGTAGCCTGTCAAAAAAGAAGTTTAAACAAACCTTTCAGCTTCATTAATAAATATATATATCTATATTTTACCATTCATCCCTCTGTCAAAATCTTGTTAGATAAAACAATTGTTTCTGGTATTTTGAAACTGCCTAAAGGATTCATTTTTTTTCTAATCTTTTCCTCCTTTCTCTTTCTGTATGTGCAATTTGAGTCATTTTCACACGATGCAGTGGCAGTATTTACCCTGTTATTTTCCTGTACAAGCTACGTGACTACTCTAATCACACTGCGGGAAAAGAGCAAAACACTATGTGTGGTTCCAAAAACGACTCGTTAGCAAAACTCATTAAAAACCAGTGGGTTTCTTTGGTGCCAGGCCGTGTGTTGGCCGCAGTGGGAGATGCTAACAAGCTATTTTTTCTTTGTGTTTCCAGTCATCTGGAGTCAGAGCGCAGCGCCCTGAAGAGGAGAGAGTGGGAGAGGAGGAATCAGGAGGTCCAACAGGATGAAGACCTGTTCTCAACTGGATTCAACCTGTTTGGAGAACCTTATAAAGTAAGTTGATTAATGTTTAATAATTAATGTTTAATAATGTGATACAAGTTATTTAATAGTTCTTTCCAAGAGTTAGATGAGGAGATTAATAGCACTCCTGTGTTATTGTATGAGTTGGAGGCCATTAGTCATGACACCATTAGTCAACACCACCTAAAACCAGTCATTTTTACATTTCTGTACTTTTTGTACAGATCTAATAATCATATTAATGGAGGTTCTGTTGTGTTTAGGTACATGGACTTAGTTAATGTGATGACTTAAGGCTGATTCATGCTTCTGCGTCGAAGCTACGCTGTAGGTACGCACTTAGCCTACGAACGGGATAGAGTACTTTTAGTTGTGTGTAGGTTTGTGTGAGTTGCACTGCATTACACTAGCAAAATGCTAGTGGCGATAGAGTTTCTATGCTGGTGTTGAGTGTCTTCCTGTTTCTGGTCCGCTTATTTATGAATTCTCTGGCGTCTCGGTTTACTTCAGAACAGTGGTAATTTTACTAAGCGGATCGTGTTGGAGTTGGAGCTGTTGTTGAAGAGAAAAAATATTTTTTGTCAAAGAAAAAAGAGAAAAGAAAAACGTTCCCTGTTCTTCTCAATTCAAAAATGGCGGCGGGTCTGAGATGTGATGCTAATCACATGCAGCTCTTGCGGTCTGTGCTATAGTTACATTTTTGTGGAGGTGCACTTCAGAGTACGACGTAAGGTATAAGTCTACACATAGGCTAGGGCTAAAGCATGAATTGGCTTTAACACCTATGTTTACCTGCTATTTCATGTCCAAATGGTTCAATAAGGTAACTTTGCGGAAGCCATGCTTAGCAGTCTTCCGTTGCTTTCATCCTCACTCCGAGCTCCAACTTGGTATGTAACAGTGCTATTATGGTCTAACGCTTTAACTGGAAAGTAAAAGGTAACCATTTCAGTGGTTCTTTACACTGATTCTTTACACAAGCTGTTTAGTGCTGCTTTCTCCACACACATTGCTGCTCAGGAGACAGCTTTAAATTTTACTGTGACGTTTTGATTGATCTCAGCAGGGGGAGAAGTGGACATAGTTACGTACCTGGCACCACAGTTTCACTTGGGCAAATGGAATGAATTTACAACATCTTAATCAGGGAAGATGGACCGCTCTCCTCTAACTCAGCCCTACTTTGTGATTTAGGTTCATATTAAACTATTTAGCCTCATGAAAGCAATCAATTTAAAAGGACTGTTACTGCCAACCAACAAACATTTCTGTGTTATATTCACTTGAAGGCTGTTTTTGTGGCTGATAATGCTGATGGTGGCTTATGGATCATTATAGCCTCTCGATATCCTTTTCTTCCCTCATGTTCTCCCTCTGAGACCAACACTGTGCCATCCTCCAGCATCAGGTCCTGCTCCGTTCTGATCTGAGGCACTTGAGATGCCATCACTTTCTTTCTGCTTTAGCTGAAAGTGAACTAGCCATGCATAAAGTCCACGGCCCCTGTGTATAAAATTGATTTTGGTTTGTTAACTCTCATTTGCTACCGCCAGGCACTTCAGCACTTGGTTATGCCGCCAAGTGTATCGACCTTGGGACAGGCTGGCTTTGAATCTTGGCAGAATGTGTTTAACTGCTGCTGTGTCTGAAGGCAGAGGACACGACAGCTTCTCACTAAGACACTGCTTGAGGTTCAGGGGGCCGTGGCAGCACATGAGAGGTTGTTCTGATAATGAATCTAATCCTGTGTGCCTCCATACTCCAGATAATTGTTTCTAACTAATTAAGGGTGCTGAGGTGAGGTCAAGATTTGTGTGTGACTGTGTGTGTGTGTGTGTGTGTGTGTAAGAGAGAGAGAGAGGAGCTGGCATGGAGGAATTTGGCTGGACTGTGTTTAGGTTGATATTTCAGACATCTCTGTTGATATTTAAATGATGTTTGAGATTATGAATTCAGGTTTCTGATTGAAGATTACATTTTTTATCCTGTAACAAAATATCAGTGTTAAGAAAGTACATAAAAACCATAAATGCCTGCAAAGGTTTTATTGTGCAGTTACACCCCCAAGAGCCTTATAAAGAGTTACTTACTTACGACAGTTACGCCTCTTTTCCTCGCAGTTTTATGTCAATAATTCCATTTCACATACAGACTACACCCCCTAGGGTCCAATACATGAAAATGCATTGCCTTTATGGATGGATTGCAACGTCACTGCAACCATTGGAACTAATTTTGTCAGTTTGTCATTGCCCAGTGTCGTGGAGTATTAACCTGGAGCAAAATTGGGACAAAACTGCTGCTAGAATAATGCTGAAAAAAAGCACATTATTTACGTCAATTATATTAATATATCTATTAATATTCAAATAAATGCATGTATACGAATGTATTAATGATTTCCTACAAATTTTATTGAAGATTTATTTATTTATTTTAACGAAATGACATTATAGAAAGTCACAATGTGTTAAACTGCCTGTACAGGTGCATATTTAGTTATACAATTACACAGTTTGACCATAAATACAATTGAGTTTAATTAGACTCTTAGCTAATTATTTTTATGCTAACTTCCTGTTGCACAAAGTGCATATGTTCTGTTCGAAATCCACATCCAAGTAAAAAACAATCAGAAAAATACTGGAGCGCGGATCGGAGATCATGTAGGTTATTGGAATGAAAACACCTCCGGTTGACTCACACAGACACAAAGCTATTTGGAAATGAGGCTCTACTAATTTATAGTGTAAGCTAATTGCATGTCATCGTACACAGTTAGAGTTGTGTTAAGTTAGCAGTGAAGTAACATTCAGAAATAATTCGAGACAGACCTCACCTCTGACAGTTTTTGCAATAATAATAATAATGATATTCATGAATAATAAAGACAAAAAACTGCAGCATCTTGAAGCTGAGTTTTGTTGGACATTAAAACGCTTTAATCAACATTAGACATATCTGTAAAACTCAAGGATTTTGTTCAACTTCTATGTATCTGGTACTAGCATTTGCAGAAATTGAAGATAAATTGCAAGGTACACAATTGTCCATTATTAATGTACGTCCCATGTGTGCTGCACTCATTAATACATCATGCCGTCATTTGACTAGCATGCCGCTGTGCACAGGATTTATACATCTCTCATTAATTACACCCATTAACTTAACAGGGGAACTATAATTGAAGGTAAAAATAAGTCAGCAAAAAACTTAAAGCAGTGAAATATTCTGTAAGTGACTGCATCATTCACAGGGGATAACATGTTGATTTGTTATATATTTCAGCTCTTTGTTTCTTCGCAGCTAATGTTCTGCCTCCATGGAGTTTATCTCATGCTTCTGCTAAACTTGAAAAACGGCTCTAGCACACATCGCTACTTTCTTCTGCTGATTTATTTGCCACAGTAGCACTTTCATATTTTTTCTTAAGGTGTCACTGTGCTTCATACAATGCGGTGGAATTAGCAAGGCCTATACACCCTTTCCACACTTTCCCTGTGTCTAAGTGCTGAGTGAACCTTACAGATCTATATCAGCCCTCTCATTATAGGATTTACAGAACTTTAAGCGTTCATGCTGACCCTACTCTTTATTTTTTTTACTATTTTTTCTTCCATTAGCCTCTGTTCTCTCTCTCCCTGTACCTGTGCACTGTATCTATCATGTGTCTGTCACTCTGTCTGTCTTTCTGTCTCCCTCTTCATTTTCTCAGTCAGCTATTAGCTAATCCCTCTTCTAATCCTGTTAAAGAGTGTTATGCTGTTAGCTGCTATTTGGGTGTGATCTATTCACACACACACACATGCACACATGCACACATGCACACATACACACACACTCACACAAACACACACACGCACACATACACACACACTCACACAAACACACACACGCACACATACACACACACACGCACGCACACATAGGTATTCATCCTCTCCTCTGTTTTCCATTTTGCCTCTCTGTAAATGTGTTTTCTGTTCCTCTTCAGCCACCAGATCTTTTATTCATGAGCCTGAGATGGAGAAGAGATGGGCTAATTTATTCACAGCTAACTTTGGCTTGCCATGGTGTGTGGTGTGTGTGTGAGTGTGTGTGTGTGTGTGTACACACAGAAATTACATCTGTTAAGATTATTTGAATGCAGTTCTCTTCTTTCTTGTATGAATCTTTTGTAAACAAGTCTTGATTCTTCGCACTGTTTAATTTTATGTTATTTTCATGGTTTTCAGCCGTACTGAAGGATACTGTCAAGTGAGGACACACATGGTAGAAAAGATGGATGTTGTTTCCAGTCACGTAGAGTTGATGTTTCACAACCATGATGGTTTGTCCTTTTAAACCCAGGTCAGCCTGTGATTTGTAATCATGGCAGAGATGTTCTGTCTGTCTTCTTAGTCCTGTGCAAATCCACCATGGCAAGAAAAAGTCTAAAACAAATTACGTATTTCATCAAATATGTCTCTCCAGGCTTATTTTCTTCCTCCTCCAGGCTGGGAAGTGTGCAGGTTGCAGTGGGAATTATTAGTAACAGTTCTAACAGCACATTAGGTGGCAAATTTAGGAGTCTCATCTGGTTATCGATTTTGCCGGTTGTTAAAAACTGCGCTTGAGAGATAAAGCTGAAGTTATGTCTCAGCCACTAGATAATCCTGGGTATTTGGTCCATAAATTTGAGTGAAACACAACTCGACATTATCCTGCACCAATGCGCTGAATGTAACGTATACGTGGGGACTTAGATCCCTTAAATCACACAAGGTCCCCAAGGAATTCCAGTCCAATGATAGTGGGGCTGTTGTGCTGAAACAATAAGCCTATTTATCATTTCCAGCAACTATGTTGATTATCAAATAAATAAGAAATATATAAACTAATATTGCTCTAGGATGTGGATCCATGTTGTTCATTAATAGGTCTGTCGGTCCAACACTGTTGTTCAGACTAAATGTTTATTATCTGTTTGATGGATTGCTGTGAAATCTGGTGCAGAAAATCATGGTGTGTACAGGAGGGATCACTCTGTCACTTCAGCAATTCCTTCACTTTTCTTATAGCACCATCATTAGACCAAATTTAAATTTGTCCATTACTTTGATTTATGACCATCCATCATAGACTGTAAATAAAGATGGACGACATGACGGCTTCTTAAAAGTAAAGCCAAAGCACTTTTGGCTTCATTTCTAGATAGTGGAAGAAGGTGGAGACACATTGTCAATCTTTATGTAAAGTCAATGCCAAATAACTAAAACTGATATTCCCATCTGGCTCAGCTGTATTTGGTGTTTATTGCTGATTATGTTAGCATGCTAATTTATGCTAAACTAAGATGATAAAAAATGGTAAATCAGCTGAACAGCTCCTTATTGGTTTCCCTAAGATTGTGTAACTTTTATTGAAATCAAAACAAGTGACAGAATTCCCTCCTCAGCAATGAAACATCTCCATAGATCTTTGCCGTTACTAGAGTATGTTTAAGTGATTGACAGAAACTCACATGGCCATACAGACACAAGATCCGACTCAAGAATAAAGGACACATTGATCAATTTCATTCTACAAGTGTACAGGATGTTTTCCCCCCTCTCTGATTACAGTGGAAATGAATGTAGTCCACCCTGACAGCCTCACATACATCTGCATGATTGGTGTCAAGTTCTGCTACAGTCGGTGTTGGGATTATTCATCATTATTACATAAAACTCCCCTACTCTCTATGAACATACATTCATTATTCATGAATTCATTAACCTCTCCAAATACAGGCAATTTCACTCTGTCTAGAAAATTAGACCAAGGTTCTTACTCACTCCTTACGTTTCAACCTCTAAACCTAATGTAGCTGTATTTGACACTTTCACTTTCAGTTCACATTAGCACATTAGGGGACTGCCCGCTGTCATCTACTTTGCCGTTATGGTCAAGAAAGTTTAATCTATTGAACAATCCACTTTAGAAATGTAGAATAAAGATCAGTGTACTTTTAAGACAAAAAAAAACTTTTTTAGCTATCGATGTTTGTAACAACATTCTGAACAGAAACAGAGATTCTGAACAGAAACACAAAAAATCCAGTCTCCATTACTACATGCTAAACTGCAATATTACCTTTGTTAGCCTGTTTGCTATTTGTAGTTATAAATATAACTTTAGACCCTAATTCTGTTTTCCCGGTTACAGCAAACCAAAAACTGACACAAAATGACAAAATGAATATCTCTTCTCTAACTCTTGTGACCAGTATTTTTTTCCACCTAACAAGATAATAATTGTTTGCAGCTTTTATCAGTAGCAGTCTGCATTGCCAGACCTACACTTCTGTTTGTGTAAAGAAAACGTTTCTATGGTATTTCAAGCCAACATCTAACAATTATCAGCTTTTATCAAATGTAGAGCCTGATGTGTGCTGTTGTAGATCTAAGTGCCGTATTGCTTTAATTATTCATTTAGCCACGGGATCTTTAACAGAGGAGGTGCAATAATTTTATAATTGGGGTATTAACTTGGGTATTGTTGGGAGACCACTGTTGATAAGCTAACTGAACTGCCATTATCGTAGCCTATGTTAATGATGTTGAAGGGTTATTGAAACAGAGAATTTCCAGCCTTTTTCTTTCTATGAATTTTATTTTGGTTTGATACCCGTTATTCAAACTGAGTGCAAAGCGATTTTTATTTAAAAGCCCCTTTTTTAATTTTCCATTTTCATTTCAGAGTAGGAAGTAATACAGCTTCTTGGGGTTTCCAGTGTTCATCGTTTGTTCATAATTCATCATGAAATGTCACAATTAAATGACAGGCTATAGAATTCACACTTCCTCATGACTAATTTTTGCAATTTGTTGCATGGGTATAAAAGAAATGTCAGATAATGGGATAAAAATCTTTTTATTCACTTTTTTACTGTTCTTTCATGGCTTTTTGCAAGAATCTGGATCCAGATATAGAATGGCTGAAACCTCTGCTGATAAACCTTGTCCTTTCAAAAATGCCAAATGATCAAATCATATAGTTTCATCATTAAAGCAGCTGTCACCGACTAATACAGAAGATACTCATGAGCTATTCTGAGGAACATTTCAGCATTACTAAGTAGAGGCGGAAGGTGTTACGCCGCCATACATCAGTGAGGCCCTCACTGTCCTCCAAGCAGTGATTGCTTGAGAATCTGGGGTCAGGCTAATAATGATTCCTGCTCCATTAATTTTACTGCTCCAGCCTGGACCGGACCCTCTTAAGGGTGGCATGTGTTTAATTAATCATCTCGTCCTGATGTCTGGTCAGTGGTCACCCTATCCGTCTCTCGCAGTTTCTCTCCAGATGAATAAAGAGGGCTTTTCATTCAGGGTGGAAAAATGGTCAAATGGAAGACTTAATTAATAGTCAGTTCTCTTTCTAACACTTGTGTCTTTTTGTTCTCCCCTTTATTCTCTCAGACTAATAAAGGTGATGCATTGGCCAGCCGCGTCCAGAACACGCTGGGCTCCTACGAAGAAATGAAAGACCTGTTAACCAGCCATTCCAACCAGAGCCACTTGGTGGGTATCCCCAAAGGCAGCAGTGCGAACAACAACCTGCAAACCCCAACCACTTCAGCGACAGAAAGACCCACCATGGACTCTCAGCTTTTCAATGAAACGTTAAGAGGAGGAGTAGGTGGTGGTGGAGGAGGAGGAGTAGAGGCTGGTGGGGATAAAAGGATGGGGAACGCAACTTCTTCATCTTTAACCTCCATGCAACCTCCTGCTACGACCACGTCATCATCAAGCACATCAACAAATCCACATCAGAATTCAAAGAAGTCCCGAAACTCAATGGACTGGTCTAGGGGAGGCCACGTACAGAGTTCCCAAGGAGCAGGCCTTGTTTTGGGGTTAGGACAGAGTGGCCAGGGGCAGGCTACAGGATCCACCGGTGGCAGAGGAAAAATATCTTTATTAGAGGAACAACAAATGCAAAGACATGAAGAACTGTTCAGCTCATTAAAAGATGAACTAGGTCTAAAAGGGGATTCAAGCCCTTGTTCTTCCTCATCGTCTTCTTCATCCTCTTCATCTTCTTCGAGAAGGCACTCTTCCCACCCCTCCAAAGCCCTTCCTCTCCCAGGTAAATCTTACACAATGAGTTATGAAAGGTAGAGACAAATGACAAATGGGAAATATCCTTTCTTGCTTGAATGGGTGAATTTAGAAGAAAGACTCAATCTATGTGTCATTTCCTTTGCTTCCTGTCTTCTTCCTTATGAAAGCATTGCAGTTGTGCAATGTGTTATTCACCTATTCCAACTTTCCGAAAAAATGGTTACCCATGTTCTTAGACCCTGTCCCAATTCCCTATGAAGTGCCCTTAGCTGGGAGTGTTCCCCTCCAAACGGAGCCACAGTGGTCGCCATGTTGACTTGCTTCGTCCGTTCGTAAAGCATTCAGGAATTTCCCTCTACCTTGAAGGGGTGTTTGAAGCGCTAGATGGCCACTTCCCCTACATCACATAGAAAAATGGGACAACACTACCCCTTCACGACCACATGCAAAACCAAAGGGTAGAGCTATGGGGTGAATTAGGACAGGCCATTGGTCTTGTAGTCACATTATTTAAAAATGAGCTTGTTCTAGATTTTGTATGTATTTGGTGCCTTAATCCAGGTACAAATAAAGAAGTTCATAGCTCCTTGAGGCAATTGTGTAATAGAGATTTAGAGGACAATATTACAAGAATAAAATTGTGATTTAAGTAGAAAAAAATTATAATATTTTGAGAATAAAGTTGTAATAGAGCTGAAAGTCATAATATAACAAGAAACAAGTAGTAATTTTCATGGAAAAATGAGAACACCAATTCTTAGAAAATCATCAGCAGAGAGTTCCTGTGCTCGTCAAAATTCCACTCAATCTAAAATCAGTGTGAAACTCTGAAATCCTGCAGATGATTTATTTATCACCAATGACAGCCTTGCAGGTTCTATCTTCAGAATAGACAAGATTTTGGCTTTATTTTCATAAATGTTCAACTTTTTTGTCTTGTAATATTATGACCTTTTCTAACATGTTATTCTTTATTCTCAAAGTCTCTGATTCGTATTCCCTTTTATGTCATCCTAATACTCAGTCATAGAAGTTGTTTTTATCACGTGATTCTCACAGTCAGATTTGCAGTGTTGGCACCTTAAAATGAAAACTAAGCTGCCATGAACATTTGTTCCATCTCAGTTGTTCATGATCATGGTCTTAATGAGTGTTGACTAAGCTAATGGGTTGCTGATCATATTAGGCAAACAGACAATGACAGAGGTTTTGTATCTTTTCGTGTCATTCTTGTGTGAATGAGAATGTAAATAAATGCATTTCCCGAAATTAGTACCAGTCAGTGGTGAGTACATCAGAATGTGGTTGATTAAACAGAAATGTAACTTCTTATAATTTGATATTTGTGGAAAAACAGACTGACAGCTTTTGGAAGGGATTTCTGTAAATTAGCATCTGCTTATGATGATAACCACATCTCGCAGTTGATTTCTAAACCACCCAGCAACCCATAATTTGTTATGTTTGTGATTGGCTCCATCCATCTGCGAGAGGGATTTTTCTGGCATCCAACCTTCATTAGATTTTGACAGCACAGAGCAGAGCAATGTTCTGCTTGAGCAGGTGTTGCATTGCTGAATTTTGACTTTTCCCTTTTTGGTTTTCTTCTCTTTCCCTTCTCTCTCACAGATGGTGGCAATTTTCGATCTTCCACCATGGACGGTGGCCACTTTAAGTCTTCCACTAACACAGAAGCTGGAGGACATTTTAAATCCTCCCCGTTTGAAAATGAAACAGGTTCTCACTTCTCGATGTCCTCGTCCCCACTGGCTTCCACATCGGTTGTGACGACCCCCACTCCTGGTCTGACCACTCCCACATCCGGACTAACTACCCCCACCTTCCCTCCTGGTAGCCTATCAGGGAAGCCGGTCGCAGTTCAGCAGAAGCCCACAGCATATGTTCGACCAATGGACGGCCAGGACCAGGCGCCGAGTGACTCTCCCCAGCTTAAACCCCCTCTAGTGGCCACGGAAGGATTTAACAGCAGTCAGGCTTACGGCGGAAACTCTGGAAATGTGAAGAGTAAACTGCCAAAACTGACGCTGACCCACACAGGGGAGGTAAGAGAACATCCATTGTTATACAGTAACACTATGCATATAGTTGTAATGAATGCAGTTTTCTCTAATCAGTATTTCACCCAAATATTAGTGGTTATTATGATCTCAGCAGTAACAGGTTTCATATGATTTACTACTCAATACCAAATAATACCAAGTTTGTTTTTGGCCATTAAATGCAATGATGAGCATGGTAGCTAACAGGAACTATGAAAATTCTTTAAAAAAAAATGTTTCTATCCCACAAACAGTCATTTGGAAAATATGCTAATTTAATCTTTTCCAAGAGTAAAATAAGAAAATAAATATAGAACTCGTGAATGATAGAATAATCTGAAAAAATACTTTATTCATATATCACCTATTACACATGTTAGTTCTTCACAATGGACTGATGAGCCAAGAATATGACAAAACATATAAAAATGCTGTTGTACTAAAAGTTTAAACCCCGAATGGCATTCAGTTCATACCCCCACCAAGGCCTAACATGCCCCTTATGAAAGTATTTTTAGTGTTATTGTTATAGTAATTATTTTCATCAACATCTATCAATTGTTCCCTAATCAATTTGGTTGTAATCAAACTGAAAAAATGGAGAGGGGTGGAAGGAAAACTTAAAAAATCCCAAAATTAATTAATAAATAAATATAAAACATATATTACTAATATTAAAAGAGAAATTTGATAAAATTCATAATATGCAATAAAATAATGTCTATAAACCATGCTTTGTCAAAACCCAGTCTCCATGTGTGGTAACTTTCAATACGTTGCACATTTAGCCACATGCCCCAATCAGTGATGTCACAACACAATTATAGAAATATGTAATTTGATACAAAGACAACGTTCAGAGACTTTTATTTTGTCAATTTTATATTCAGATATCGATTTCCCTAAGAAATAATGTCATAGAAAAAAAAAAACTACTTCAATGCAAACATATTTATCCATCAATTACTAGAAATGCGATAAACCAAGAACGTTGAATGTCATTAGTCACACGTTGCTGTAATTGTTACGTCAAATGAATCTGACTGTAACTTTATTCCTCCACACATCTCTCTATCACTCTGTCTGACTCACTCGTTTAACTCTCTCACACTCTCTCGCTTTATCTCTCACTTACTTTCTTTTTTAAAACAGAAAGAAGCACCAGGCTTGATGATGTGTGGGTTTGTGTGTGTGTGTGTGTGTGTGTGTGTGTGTGTGTGTGTGTGTGTGTGCTTGGGCTATGTGAAACTAGTTGACAGGCGAGTAGTCATCCATATCGAGCAAGCCAGCTGTTCCTGTGCTTTGATAGAGCTGGTTTGTGTGTGTGTGTGTGTGTGTGTAGCTATCTAAATGAGCCTGAGATGGAGCTTTGAGCATATGGCACTGAAAAGGAGAAAGCCAGGGAGACAGGGGAGAGAGGGAAGGAATTAAAATTTACTTTACTTTCAGCACTTTCTTATGGAGGGTGAGAACATTCGGGGCCACGAGTGGTTTCTTTCTCTTTGTTTCACCCACATATCCAAAGAATCCATTATCGCCTGCTTACTTTTTAGTTTTCATTCCTCCCATATTTATTCTGGTGAGAGTTTTTTTTGGAAGGAAACGTAAACTCAATACAGACTGGAGACTGATGGTTGGGAATAGATTTGGGCGGCAGCAGAGAGAAGAAGGAGGGATAGAGGAAGACAATGACTGACTGATTACAGCACCTTATCATCGCTGTATTTGTTCTGGTTAAGTGAGTTATTGGATGTGTTCTGCAGCTTAAACAGCAAATAGCAGCAAATCAGAGGATTGAACCAAGCAGCAAATGAGAGAAATAGAGAATCCTGCAGTTCGTTTTTTATGCCAGAAAACGTGTCCACATTTTACCCTTTGATTAGAGAAAGTTTAGCAACACAAGGTAGCAACAGCGATGGTCCTAATGCGTCACTTAAATGCAAAACCAATAAAAGTAATTTGTGTGGAGTGAATCAACATGATGGATTTTTCCTGTTACTGGTTCCAGATTAGTTCAGGTGCCATGAATGGGTATAAAATACTCAATATTTGACTAACTAACATGTCCGTTGTTGAGCCGTCAGTGATTCTGTTTGATTCTGTGTGTGCGTGTTCGTGCAGCCCTTCGTGTGTGTGTGTGTGTCTGTGTGTGTGTGACTGTGCAATAAGTCTCTAACTGCTGTGGAAGCTTTCTGTTAGCATTATAGAGTTATTGATTAGAGCCCTTTAAACCCCTACATGTCTGTGTGTGTGTGTGTGTGTGTGTGTGTGTGTGTGTGTATATGTGTGTTTGCATGTATGTGCCTGTGTTTATGTGAGAGAGGCAAAGAAGTAGAGACAGAGAGAGAGATAACACTATTGATCTTTTCCTAACAGTTACAGTAGTCTTAAATCTACCCCTAGACACACACACACACACACACACACACACACACACACACACACACACGCACACACATATATATAAATGTAGTTGTTGTCGGCAGCTCAAAGTGAGGTAACACATGATCATACTTTAGATGGATCCAACAGGAGTATTCTGATATTTTGCTTTTACTGTTCTATTTTCATTCACAAACAATGAAGCAAACGACAACAACCATACCTGCTGTGTGAAATACATCCATCTAAAAGTCATGTAAAAGCTGCTTTATTTTTCCTAAACACATATGCGCTTTGTTTGCGCTAACACATAAAGCGCTGATTGACTACATCAATCCCAGCAATTTATTTGATGTTTAAGTGTCAAAAACTCAGAAGTTGTGACCAAACAGCACAACAACCGACATTAAATTCTGATTAGAATTTTTCTAAACATCATACATGACATCTTTCTCTAATCCAGGTACCCAATTCATGTCCGTGAGAAGAGTCCAGAGAAATGTAGAGAAAAATACAGAAATCTCAATTGTAAAATAACCAAGAGAGTTCAAACTTTGTTATAAATAAGTTGTGCTCATATTGGACCCCTTCACTTTTGGTTAGTAGCTGATTTAAAACCCGGCTGTGTCTAAGGCAGCCTGAACTACTATTTCGGTCCCTTGAGGGACAGTGGAACAAGCTGTAAACTCAACATCTGAATATTATCACTCTGTAATATTAATGTGTTTGCAAATGAATGATAAGAGAACTGCCACTGATTTGACAGTAAAGTCGTGAGCTGTAAAATCAAAACAATGAACTAAAATAGGCTAAAAAGATAAGAGCTGAGGAGACAATTATTGCAATGAGCTTATTGCAACGAGCAAACTATTCAGAAAACATGGAGTCGTTTGATTGATTGGTGCAGATTCAATATGTGTTCTTCTATCAACATAAAGTCCATTGTATTGATTTTTTTAAATCACAAAACATATAAGAATTCCCTTTAAAGAATCCCCATGAACTCAAAAGGATCTTAAAATATGCTATTGTAACAGGTAGACACTTTTTTTCTCAAAGTGGAAAAACTAGCAAGAGAGGACACAGAAAATATTTAAACTTTATGAAAACACTTGCTTCACGAGGTCAGGCTGTCTCTATGCTTTTAGTGACATTCAATTACTTTGAGTTTCCACTGCAGTCCCCTTCAGGTAAGCAACACTCAACTCAAGTGGATATACAAATGTATTTGTGAGACGCTGAGAGCAAGGTTGCAAGAAGGTAAACATGGAGGTGACAGGTGACATTTCCAACAGTACTGTGACAAGTTTCATTTACATGTAGTTCAAAGTATAGAGTTGATGTAATTTCACAGCGATTTGACGGCCCACTGCGGCGTTTCCATCAGGCGAGTGTAGAAGTGCATACAGTGCCTCACCACTAATGTAGCGGTAAATAAGAAGCAGGGCAGACTAAGACCTCCAGTCAGTAATCACCGTGATGCCAGCACCAGCCAAATCAATTCCGCTCTCAGAGAAAGCTTTCATTTACGCCTTTTTGCATGAAAAGATTCTGCCTTCATATAATACACTAACTTGATAGAGGGAATGTGAGGAAACATAGTGGGGTCCAAAAGTCTGACACCACGTTCCCATTGGAGATCACTGAGCTGGAACATACTGCTGAGCCGGTTATGTAGGAACAGTTGGACAGGATGTTGACATGCACATGTACTTTAAGACATTTTCAGTTTCCACATGCAGGAAATATAACATTATATATCGTTATTGATATTTTTTATCAAAACAAAATAAAACAAATTTTAAAATAATTTATTTGAAGATTTTGCAATTCTACACATCACAGCACAATTAACTAAACATGCACTTAACAATTTCCACATGTAATTAGGGGAGGGTTAATTTAAAGGAACACATCTCTCTTTGAAAAATATCTTTATAAAAATTATACATTTAGGAAAAATGTGAATGCCCCTATCTTATTTTAGCTGTTTGGTTCTGACAGGTTAAATATATAAATCTAGCATTTGTGATAGTGAGGCTGAAGGAGCTCTGTCTACACAGTGTATTCAGGCAGCTCCTGTTAGCTAGGGATCCCACAGTGTGGACATTTTCTAACTGGGTGATAAAACCCTGAAACCTTAAACGTTGTTACTGATTACACTAAACAATTTACAAGAGAAACTCAGTGTCTGTGAATCGCTTACTCCAGTCTAAAATATTGCGGTGCTCTCGAAGGTGTGTGCACTGTTTCCTATTAATTTACGCAGACTGTGGCGGTCTGCCTCTCCTACAAAATATCTCTGACTTAGTATTTTGCTCTTTCTCTTAAACACAGTGACCTGTGAGTCGATGAACCTTTAAAACATCCAAAATGTTTTACTGTCCTACCCTAAATTATCATCAGCCTCTTTTACCAAGTCTCCTCTCATCACGTGATTAGACTCCTTTAACCTGTGATGGGGCTCTGCTGCAGTGTCACATTTAGATTTGATAACTAGTATTTTACAAATTAGTTTTTATTTGAAGAAAATAAAACATCCTGGTGGGCAACTTATGTGCCTGAAAGCCATGTAACACCTCAATACAAACTACTCTGGCAACCCTAATATTAGCCAAAACAACATTTGTCTGGTGATAATGTGTAAATGTTAAGCCCTGGTGCTTTCAAACGAGCAATAATGCCCTAAAATAATAGGAACTTACTAATAGGCACAATGGGAAAAGAGAGAAGCCCTTTAACAAGCCCTGTAAGGAAACAGCTCTGAGTGATGATCACTGCAGTCACAGTGAAGTGGTCCTGTTGGTCTGTTCATACAGTGATGGAGGACTGGGATCAGACAGCATCAGAAGACCAGAGTGGAAAATAGGCAGATGAATGTAAATATATTTTACTGTGCCAGTGAAGCCTCTTTGATTTGAAGTGAGGAGTGGAAGGAAATACTTGAGAGAAAAGCACCATAGCTAATAAATGAGAAAACATGTTTTTACTAACTGACAAATTTAGTCGCAGTGGCTGCCTCAGTAAAATATCTAAATTAACATGAGGTATATCCACGGAACGCTGCTCACTGTTTGTTTGTTTTCCAGCGAGCTGTGGATTCACAGCCTCAGAATGATTTACTTTATACTTTAAGTCAACAAATGCTTAAGGAAGCTTACCCCTGTTTGCACATTCATTACAGTGGAGATGGATAGTCAGGCAGACACAGGGGTAAGAGTGGACAAATGTGCGGAGAAGGGTGTATGTAAAATGAGTCCACAGAAATACCTTCTCTGAGGAAATAAAGGCGAGGCGAGAGAACGTGACGAGGGAAATGGGGATAAAATATTTTCACACTTCCAGCAGAAGTAGAAGAACATTATGAGGAGTCTGTGAATGCAGCAAACAGCTGGCTTCATTTGCATAATACCCATCAGACCTCACTCTCCCTCAGGCAGCCTGTCAACTCACGACCAAGGCGTACACGAATATATACCCAAACACGACACTGCCATTCACTACCACAGTACCTATATATTTATAGGCACAACGTCTGTGTGCCTCCTAGAAAGTAGTGCTGCTGTGTGCAGCCTCTCTGTGACTCAGTGAAAGCTTTTCAGCACTTAAATTTATTTGATTTTCATAAAGCTAATTGCCTCTGCAGAGAGAGGGAGATGAAATGATTTAGCTTTTATGCTGATAATAAAATGATCATAAAATCATCTTCTAGAAACAAAGAATACAGTCCGATGAATCAAACTACTCCGAGTGGCTGCAGTAAGACAGAGAAGAGGGGGCTTGGGGAGAAATATACTTAAAGCCAAATAGCATAGGGGAGGTCTCCTGTCAGCAAGTAGCTTCTGGGGTGTCATCACAGCAATAGCTGCCCTGTGATAAGACAGATCACAGAGGAGAGAGGGCAGCAGTGTGGGCTTGTCTCTGTGGGTTTTAAAGTTCAATATTTTAACACTTAGATCATCCATGTCAGTTGTGTTACGAGATAATCAGGAGATGGCGTGTGCTCTGTGATAACGAGTTCTTGTGAATGAGTTCAATAACAATGCTGTGATGTTAAGTCATGTTATGTGACAATGTACAAGCAGCAAGAAACTGAAAAGCATTTCAGCATCAGCGAGAACGGTGCTAAGTGCTGACAGAGTCAAAAGTTCATGGCCACATTTCTCTTTATATTTCACAGATTGCTTTTCCCCAAGAGAGCACATGTTCATGCAAACACACACACACACACACACACACACACACACACACACACACACACACACACTTTATGATTGCATTTGCCACAGAGCAGTTAGCGCTTTACAGTTGCTGTTTATAGCGGACATAATATGATTTCAGATTTACTGTTTACCCTCAGGATTAACATTATAGCTGTGTTTACTGGATTAGCAGCAACGATCAGCATTGATCTCTGATCACCATGAGAGGTTGATAGTGTTATCTCTCCTCAGAGTGGTGTCATCTCACTAATAACTAAATCCTGCTTTCACACCACCGGAATCAGACATTTCTTCAAGAGGCTAGGCAGATAGTGCACTTATTTAAAAATAAATAAATAAAAGATTCTGGCCACGGAGCGCCAGTGAATCCGAGGTCAGCGGTTCAAATCAGGGCAGAGCCCATAACTCGACACACAGTGGCTCCCAGTGAACGCTGGCCAGGGGGTCGCAGCAGTCAATCCCTGCACTTTAACAGCAGCTTCCTCATCATGTGCTGAAGTGATGTGGGGGGCTCGGTGAGCAGCAGCATGTAGCTGATGTCATGGGCTGACACAGTCAAGACTCTAACTCATAGTTTAAAGTCTGAGGCTGACATTTAAATTAATATATAATAATTAAGGGCCATTATGAAAGAAGTATTCAGATCGTTTTAAATAAAATACAACACAGTGTATACAATATTCTCTTAGCAAAGTATCTGTTTGCAGAATGTCTCATTTCACAGGCTTATACCTCTACATAAAGTATATTAATGACTTATTATTGATTTGAACATTTTAAATGTATATTTAATATTAATATTTTGTATATAATTACATAAAAAAAAATCCGTTCCATAGATAATTATCATGGCAGTTCCCAGTTGGATGATGGGAAAATGAGGGGGAGGATAATGTAAGCATCATTAAACTGAGGGTATAGCAGGTCAGAGTGGAGAGTGAAAGAGTAATGTCTACTTGGTTATATTTGCATATATCTATAGTGTCAATAGACAATCCTATACAAATACTTGAGCATTATGAATATGTAAGCCATGATGAATAAAAGCCATCAAGTCAGATATTCTATGTGGTCATAAAGAAAATTCATATTTTATGAAATTGTATTTGGTGCAAAGTGTGGTGCAAATTTCCAACAAAATTTGTGTTAATCAAATTATCAGAACCTATTGATATGCAGTGAATATAATAGCACTGACTTATTTTCAGTATTATATAGCTGAAATATAGTTCTAAAATATAATGAAATAAATGTATAATGTTACATTACACATATTTTAGTAAAGGACCTTCTGATTGAAACAAAAGTACAGTACTTCAAATAAACCTACTTAGTTACTTATTCATTTTCCTGATTATGGGTAAACAGCTCAGGCTGAAGCTCGTGTTGAGCAGCTGAATCTGTTTATATTTTTAATTGCCGCCAGAGAAGATTGTTTCATGCTGTTTGTCTCACAGCTACGACACACAATTAGGCTTTGAGGAAAATGTAAATCTACATTCCTAAGTTCCCCGTCCCCATTGTTCATGATACCCCGCCATGTCATCTCTTCTGATCTGGTGAGAGCTGCTGGACCTGGATAACTTTTATTATTTCATGTGTACACATGATGCCAAATAAAGTGGTTTTAGTAGTCCCACTCTATTTATAAACATATATTATTTAAAGCTTTTATATTGTCCTGGACGTAATTAGGCTACTTTGACTGATTATTTACAGAATTCAATGTTTGGTTTATAGATTTTTAAAAGAGGGATGTAATTTTTTCGTTAATCATTCCTCAATATTTTCAAATCACCCGTAATGTCAATGTCTTGAATATGTTGTTAATTAAAACTGACATGCTGCTCTGTTTTAATAATATTAACTCCCCAGATTGTAAAGGTGATACAACTTCCTTGTACATATATATTAGTATATAAAATATAATAAATTATATTACAACTTCATTTTGAACAGTAAGAAACTCATCCAAACGGCTAATAAAATATCAGACGATTCCATAACAGCTTATGTCTGCTACCCATAAAAATATGGTAATAAAAATCTTTATTGCTGTTGGCATTACAGAACAATACACAGAGAACCTGTGCTGTGGGCTCTTTAGTGTTATTCATTAGGTTCTGATACAGGCCAGTGGCTGTTCCTAACATCGTGGATGTGTTTCTCTCTCTCTCTCCCTCTGTGTGTGTGTGTTTGAGAGAGAGGGATAGAGAGAGAGAGAGAGAGTGAGAGATTTGCATTTCGTGGCTATGCTCTGATTAGCAAACTGGCAACGCAGAGCTCAGCAGGGCATTTTTTATTAAAAGGCCTGACCACACACACACACACACACACACAATCATAGACAGCCCCCTCACAAATTTGTACTTCTATATTTATGAGGACATTTATTGACATAATGCATTCCCTAGCCCCCTACCTAAACCATCACAACTAAATAACCTACCCCAACCCACACCAAATTATAACCATGACCAAAAACCAAACAGCATTCTAAAGGTTTGTCAGAAAGTGAGGACCCACTAAAATGTTCTCACTTTACCCAAAGGTATACGCTTACATGAACAGACAGACAGACAGATGTAAACACTCACGCACATGCACACGCACTTACACACACACACTCACACACACTCTCACACCCGCTCACACCCGCACACACACGCGCACACACACACACGCATGCACACACACACACACACACACACACACACACACACACACACACACACACAGTGGGAGTAGTGTTTTGATCTACCAGGGCCATTACAGACATTTTAAAATCCTATGAATATAAAAAAGAGAGAGAGGGAGCAGGATGGAAGTGAGTGGAGGGAGATGAGAAGATGAGAGAGATGGGCAAGAGTGCATCAGAGACAGGGAGAGAGGAAAGACAGAGGGAGGAGAGATATCACCGGAGAGGAAAGAGAGAGGAAAGCATATTTTCCTCTTCTTTTTCTGTGCGCAACAGTTTATTATTTAGTTTTGTGGTAGAATGAACGGGAGAGTGCATCAGTGAGATTACATGGAAGATAGATGGTTAAATGGCTCCCTTGGTCTTTCCCCTCGCCATTTGTTTTGCATTTTTCAGTTTGGTGTATCGTTTCTTGATATCGCAGGGGTCTGTGAGCGAGAGCTGAACCTCGCCATGCTCGACAAAAAGCCTGAGATTTATGGAAAGGCTCAGTATCAATAAACATGAAGCGTGATTGGTTGATTGAACAAAAGGCCTCCCGCAATCAGAGCAAATGCATCGTCATTGTTAGTTTTGTTGGAAGCCGGCACCATCACTGTTGATTTAAATGGACATTAATATGGGAAGAAACAGACACTTACAAACCCAAACAACCATGACTGACGACTGACGAGACAAGTGCTATTTGGTCAGCATGATCAATTATTAGACTGCAGGCATTCAATCACCAACTTAGAGAAAACAGTGGTTATCCTTTAATTATTTTTAGGAGAGGAAAGCAAAGGAGAGAAGAGGAGAGGAGAGGAGGAGGAAGAGGCAGCTAATAGGGTGATTAAGGGGGAGGAGAACTGCTGTTGAGAAAAAGACTGTGTTGGATTATTTTCTCCTCTAGGAGCTTACAGGGAACCAGTCGGTGTTTTACACCTCAGCTCTTAACACCCTCCAAATCCCCCGATTTAGGCTTAAACTGCATAGAGAGGGAAGAGAGAGGGAGGAGTGGAAGAAGGGAGGATTGCGTAGAGAGGGTAAGTGGGTGAAAGAAAGACAAGAGAGGAAAAGGAGGTAAGGAGATGGAAGGAAAGAATAACAGGGCTGGACAACAGGTGAGGAGTCCAAGGAGGAAAATCAGTGTTTATAGTGTTGAAGTAATCACATGATGGTTAGTTTAGAGCAAACTGAAGAAATATTCAAAGAAAAAAACTTTCTCTCACCAATTAGGTAAAAAGTCAAAGCTCAGACTGAGTGTGTAATTTGTGTTTGTGAGCCACATGCTCGCTCACCTGTCATCCTGGGATTGTGTGTGCGGCGGTGTGGTGTAAAATACTGCAGCGGAGCTTTTAGCTGCAGTGTAAACACACACAGATCACCTGCAGGTCTCACCTCATTTCATAGCTCCATGGTTGTCAGCACCCGGGCTGAGGGCCAGCGCTGGCACCTGTGCTGCTGCTTGGTAACCTGTCCAGATGTAGACCAAGACATTGCAAAATGATGTATAGACAAGGTATCAAGCTGGTTATCACTCACAATACTGATTCTGATTTTTATACTTTCTCCCAAACATCCTCATTTCCCACTGACAATTGACTATTCTCAACATCATCCCCCTGGCTAGCTTATCTTTTTCAGAGCATCAACCAAAAATCTTCAAGCATCCCACTGCTTTCAAATGCTCCATGTCAACACTGTTGAGCGATAGTAGGCCACTATAGTATACAATCTTATCTCAGCAGGCCCTTTGGCAATTTAGCGCTGGCTCTGTTGTTTGTGGCCTATTGATATATGTATGATATAGTTCCTTTTGGAAGATGAAAGTTGGTCTCTGAGATTGTTGCTGCGAATTCGACTGAGAAGATAAAGCTGAATTCATAACAAATACATTTTGTGGCTCTGTGGATTTTGGATTTTTATTTTGTACAGATATACTACAACATATATACCCTACACACACAAACACATGTCCATATACTTATTCCAGAAATCTCTGTCCGTCTGTCTGACTGTAGTTCACATGTCTCTGAACCGTACCGCCAAAGGAGGTGCTGTGTTGAAGTTTGTGTAATACGTCCAATATTAATAAACTTTGAATTAACAGGTGACCAGTGCTCTGTAGTAGGGGTGTCATGATATGACATTCTGGTGCCACGATTATTGTCAGAGGAAATATCACGGTTTCACAGTGTTCAAGATTATCGATACTATAGAATGGAAAAATACATCTCAGTATAGGTCACTTAAACTCTTGGGTACATTAAATAATGGTTAATAGGAAGAGAGAGAGAGAGCGAGAGAGGGTGTGTGTGTATGTGTATGTGTATGTGTATGTGTATGTGTATGTGTATGTGTATGTGTATGTGTATGTGTATGTGTATGTGTATGTGTATGTGTGTGTGTCAGCTGCTCCTGTGGAGCTGGTCAGAAACCAAAAGTAAACTGTGAACTCCTTCGATGGAGGTTGTGGAGGTTGTGGGGCTGGGAGAGCACCTTCACCTGCACCACAGAGGACCAATCAGCATTGGTGAGAGCTGTTAGCTGATTGGTCCTCACGCTTAAAAGGCAGCAACTGAGCTGCCTCAGAGGAGACTCAGACACAGGACACTGGCAGACTCATGAAAAGACCAGAAAGGACTGCGCTGTAAAGCTAGTTGCTTTAAGTTGAAGTTTATTTATGTTTGTTAAGTGTGTGTTTGAGTTAATAAACAATGTTAAAACCGGAATGGTTTGTCTCTGGCTGCTGTGGTGAGAGCCCCGTGGCATGGTCTACTGCCACACTGCTGCCCAACGTGGGGCTCCATGCAGCCAGAAACGCGGACCAGCAGTAGACCATGCCACAGACGAACCATTCAGGTTTTAACATTGTTTATTAACTTTGTTAACCTTTAATCTTTCTGGTCTTTTCATTAGTCTGCCGGCTAACAGCGGCTAACAGCGGCTAACAGCTCTCACCTTTGCTGATTGATCCTCTGTGGTGCAGGTGAAGGTGCTCTCCCAGCCCCTTCACCTCCACAGAGGTGCCAATCGATGGTGGAAATAAGGCTGTAACGTCGGATTCCTCTTCTCAACTAAAGTTTTGGTGGCTCATGCACACACGCGCACTGCGCACAAAACATGACTCCGGGAGGCAGGACACCATATGTAGCTATCGTAGTTTTTACAATTCTTATGGTTATGAAACTGTGATGTTATGAAACCCCGGTTATCATAAAACAGGTTAATCCCGACATCTCTACTCTGTAGTGGCGGCTGGGACACAAAGGCATAAGTGATGTTGTCCATCAAGACAACGGCAGCTTCTAAGCAAATACAACTGATTCTCCAGTTCAGGGTTCAGCGTACTGAGTCGAGCCTCAATGAACTTGCAATAAACAGGTGAACTGTTATTTGTGCAGGGTTCTGTGGACTGAGTCCTGCAGCAGGTCTTTACTTATCATGGCTTAATTATTGCAGGTTCATTTTACAGTTTCAGACAGAAAGCTGCAACCAGCATCACCACAGGCCAAGCCAACCGCAGTAGATACAATATTGAACATATCTTACATATTTATAGTACATCTAAAAATCTAGAAATGAGTACAAAAAGCTTCAAGTACTCAAAAGGCACTTCTGGCAAGAATGAGTGTTATAATTTGGGAAATGTATTTAAGTGTGTATTTACAGATAAGGTAAGTTGATCTGTGTGTTTGTGGAGCTTTGTGTCAAGTGCTGTTTTGTTGCAGTGTAATCACCAGTGCTGGGCTGAGCTGCTGATATCAGCAAGAACACTGCTGCTGTTCCAAGAGTCCTCCTGACTGCGGGAGTCTGGACCCCTGAGTTGAACCTGCCAAGTTTGAACCTCGAAGAATGGTAGTCTGAACTTGCCGTTCTCTCTGTTGAGAAAGGTCTTTGTTCACAAAGCCTATAACTCTGCTTGATACTGTTAGACTGTGCTGTAGCATGTCACAGACACACAAAACAAGAGTCTAGGATGAGTCAGGAGTTGATATAAAACACTTGATATGTGTGTGAGTGTGTGTGTGAGAGAGAGAGAGAGAGAGAGAGAGAGAGAGAGAGAGAGAGAGAGAGAGAGAGAGAGAGAGAGAGAGAGAGAGATGGATGCATAGATAAGCATACAAATGCATAAAGGAACACACATACACACATACACCTTTGTTGCCCCAATATTGTTCGGCTAAGGACCCCTCCATCTCCCACCCGTCAACCCCCAACCCCCACTCAAGAGCCACTTATTTAGTTGGTACACAGACGTCATGCTGAGAACCACACACAGACGGACCACACACAGTGCGCACAAACACACACTCAAACACATCCTGCCAACAGAATAAATCAAATACACTCAGCTTGAATTTTGCCTCTACACGTGCACAAACACATCTGTCAATCAATCTCTCTTCCCTGCTCAGCGAACTAGGCTTCAGCAGCAAAGTGTGTATGTGTGTGCATGTGTGTGTGTCTTTGTGTGTATGTGTTTTCTTCTTTCCAGCCAATTAAAAAATTGTTGAGTGTATAACTATATAAAGACCCTTTATTCCCATGAATATAGCGCTGAATGTGTGTGTTTGTCTGTGTGTATGTGTCATGTTTATTTATAAAAGGGTATTTATTTGCCAATGAATGTGTCTGTGTGTGTGTGTGTGTGTGTAGGAGGTGTTCTGTTCACAATTAATCACAGTGGTGAATCTCCCTCCCCTTGTCCTATAATAGAGATGTCATCAACAGCAGTAACTACCGTGCTGCTTCTTGGCTGGTTGTTGTTAGTATTATTATGCTATAATGTACTCATACCCATAGGTTGCAGTTTTAGCAGCTGCAGATAATAGAATACCTCTGCTCTAGTTGACTGAGCAACAAAAAAAAAACGGTTGGGTTTAAAATAGAGCAGCATTCAATAGTTTATCAGAGGCTGAGCTGTTCAGGAAACAAGAGTTGAAGTGAAACTGCAAGTTTCAGATTCTGTTCTGGAAGTAAGACGAATTCTTTCGGAATCACATCTGTTAAAACACAAATTAGTTCTAACCCAGTCTTGGAGTTACTCTATTGGAGTTAATAAAAACAGATCAGTTAAAACCTAGAGGGTTTTGATTCTACCCACTCAGGTGTTTTCAGTCTGTTGCTTGATCACACCTGTGGAAATACGGCCAAATCAAGATCCAATATTGTCACACCAGTCAATATTTACAATTATCATCATAAATGTCACGTTATTATTTGTTTCAAAGACAGAGTTTTAGAATTGCTTCACTGTGTATGCACAATACATTAACATAATATTAATATATATGTATATGTTAAACTGAAAATTATTTTGCGATATTTATTTATATTGTTTTATTATTGTGTCAAGATCCTTTTGGGCATTTACTTGATTGATATATGTCTCGCTCTATGATGATTTATATAATGACTCATCGCCTACGTCCCCAACCCAGGGACCATATATTGAAGTGATTTTTGGAACAGGGAGATGGAGCTTGCACCATCCACTCCATGCATCGACCTGTTATTGCAGTACCTCCAGGTACGATGCACCAACACAGTAGGTGGCGGTAATGCGCCTTGATATTGGTTGCCACCTGCCATAAAGCAGACAATGAGGAAGAAGAAGAAGAAGAACTTATGATATGTTCTCCCCATCGCTATTATGGACTTTGGTGATATAATACTATTATTATTTCTCAAACTTCAGGTTTGATCAGTCAAAATAATTCAACACTGCTGTAGGATTGCCGAGTGCCTGACTCAACCAATGAGACAATAAGTTGCAGTTATGAACCAGATACATTTTTGTAAAAAGATAAGCATGCAATACAAAATCTAATAAAAAGAATACAGAGACAGAAGACAGACAGCATGTGAAACAATGAAACACAATACGTTTTTAGTGACATTATTGTGAAATATCTATGTGAAAACAGGGGGGAAAACGGTTCTTGAAGTGGAAGGTTTCACTTGTCACAGATGTGAAGTAGTATTTCTCGGAGAAGGGCGGCTTGAAAAGATGCTGTAATGGGGTGAGAGGGAGCTGGAAACTCTTGTCTCGGCACGCTTGATGGTGCATTAGGTGAAAAAGGATTCAATGAAACGTCAGCGCCAATGATTGTTGCTGCCGAGGAGATGATGTGGTGTACTTCTTTTCATATGTGACCGTATGTGCCTCTGTACAGACGCTGAGTGAAAGAAATCATTGTTCTCTCTACAAATCAATGTGTGGAATCCAGCCAAGAGAAGAAAAGGCTGCAGTAGAAATGCACAGGGTTGAACTTTACAATTTCAAACTTGGTTTCAAAAGGAGATTGACGCTTGTTCACCGGAACAAAAAAGAACAAAGCAAAGACTAGGTTTTAAGTATCGCAGTTATTTTCTCATCACAGCATTTTAACTATCAGCTAATCAATTGTGTAAGAAACCTTTGGTAAATTTAGTGGCACAGCTCCTTTAGATGGATGACTCTGGGTCGTGCTAATACAGATTGAAGCGTTTAGCTTGGCGAGCTGGCTTCAGGATGTGATCCATCAGAAAACAAGGCTAATGTTTTCAGCTAACCCACTCCTGGTGCAATTACATGGTCCACTGGCATTGATCATAGCTCCTCTTCTTCAATCTATCCTCCTCGCTCCCTCTCTCACCCCCTTTAATGGCTAAGTCAGTGTTAAATGTTTGATAAATGAGTTTTGAGACCGCTTTCCCATGGATTTATTAAAATTCTATAAAAACTCTCTTTTGACTGTGTGTGTATATATACCTATAGCGAAAGAGAGAGAGAAGTGAGAAAAAAGGGAGATTGTTATACTATGTATGTGCTAACCACCTTTGCATACAAGAAGAGATAAGTCGGTTTCAAACGATGTAACTGTCACTGTCCACATACTTCCATTGCTTACTTTACGCCGGAAATGAACTCCGGAGAACAGAGAACTCCGCGCAGTTTGGTTCGGACTTTCTCCAGAGTTTGCCTTTCACACATGAGCAATGCAGAAGGAGTTTTTCCGCTCACACACATTCACAACAAAACTGAAATCTCTGAAGTGTTCAGGTGAGGGGTGGTGCAACAGGCAGAGGCCGACCGAGACACATTCATTCTGCTGGGGAGATAACATCAACACTTGTCACCTAAAACTCTCTCTTCGCTGGTGTCCTCTACGTGTTTGGCACTGCTTTTTTAACTTGAGATATTTGTCTTCTTTTTGTTTTTTCACTTTTGCGTCTGTCATGAGTTAGAAAGGTCATCAACACACCAACTCACTCGCTCTAACCAACTCACAAAGTCTCTCCTCAAAAAGTATGGTTGTCTTGCTTGAACTATAAGCTACTGACCCCAACTATTTCCATTGGCACTGCTCCAATTTTGTCTGTTTTGTCCGTGTTGCTAAGCTTTCAGAAGACTTGCACACATACCGACAAGCAGAGTACAGACAGACGGCTCTGTCCATTTCCATACACGTATCTAACCTTGAACATAAATGAGCCAAATTAGCAAACGTTTGCCTTTTTTATATACAGCTGCTCTGTTTCGGTGTCCAATAACCAGGCAGCCAGCTGCTAGCTTTGTTTACTGCCATCTTGTGCAGAGCAGGTAGTGTAGAGTTGATTCATTGAAACGTTTTCTTGTGAAAACAGCTGTCTACTATTTGAAACAAGAGTTATGTAAGAGGTGAGACTAAATCGATGATATATGTGCTGTAAAACTAAAATATGCTAGAAGCTACATTAAGTGTTTTATCCTCTCAAGAGCTGCAGAGTTGTTGATAATCCTCTGTGGTTTTTCATATTACATGTAGTCATTTGATTTTATGTTAATTAGAAATATTCATTAACAGAATTTTCTGAATAGAAATTCATCACTTATCTCTGTTGGATGGTAAAACTTAGCTCCAACTTAAAATGCGCCTTTTCTTTAAGTGGGGAACAGCCGTTATCTGAATCTGCTGGTCATAAGTACATCTTTGGATACACACAAAAAGATGAACGCACACGCCATACATAAGGACTCAGACACATCCGAACACATGCACATGCTGGTGGAAGGCCAATTAGCGCAGGGTGAAAGCGACAGGCTTATTTGAAGCAATGTTTCAATGACAACATTTAATTGGATGGTAAATCAACTCCTTATCTGCGTCTCCACAGCCTGGTGTGGGGAACACGAGATGAAGAAAGAGAGGGAGAGGGACGGAGAGAGAGAAAACAGAGAGAGATATGGAAAAGAAAAAGGGGGGACAGACGGGAACAAATGAAAAGAGATGAGAGAAAGAGGGAAAACTGGTGGGTGTGTGTTTGTGCATTCATATGCTCTAAATGCTATAGTGGCAACTCAGGCGAGAGGAAGCGGTTAGTGTAGATGAAAGCGACAGAGGAAGAGCACGGCAGTTCTGACTTCACATAGCTGGAAAAACTCAGTTAGAACTAATTACACTTACAATAACTCTGTTCCATTTATGTGTCCCAGAAAACCAGCAGCACGCACAGTATCAGGTTCCTCTGACCCTGCAGCCATTAATGTTATAAATTAAAGGTGTATGTTCTCTCACCAAAATATATATCAATGTGTCAGCTGATATTTATCACAGCTAAAACTCTTCTTCTGGGGTTGCAGTGTGATAGCATTTTATCAGCTCCGAATCTAGTCAATGGTGGGATGTAACAAAGTACATTTACCTCATTACTGTACCTAAGTATCTTTACTTTTCACTCCACTACCAGCAAATATCTGTACTTTCTACTCTACTTACATTTTTGCAAAGCAAGTTGTTACATGTTGTTTTTTATATTTTTAAGAAGTAATCAATAATGAGAAGAGACTTGATCCAATCAGAGCAGACAGGTCTGTCTATTTATTTGTAATTTTACACAAGTAAAATGTTTGTTGTTCCTCCTACACTGAATTTATAATTAAAATCCACTGTAATTCCCTTATTTAACCAATGAGCATTTAGGATTCATCATTTGAAAGTCACCAGTTATAAATTACTCCAGTTCAAAGACTCAGTTTATATCTGTGATCACCTCTTTAGTGGTTTCCTTAAGATGAATCAACTTTGACATTAACTAAATTAAATTGACACTGAAATAACAGCTGACCTTTTTTGACGAATGTGTTTTCAGCAGCTCCTGATTCCCAGCTATGATGCTGATACGTGAAAAACACCGATTTTATCTGAACAATAAATTAAACAAGGGCTATTTAGCATGCTGTGATCAGTGCATGAGTTGCCACTGTCACTGTTGGAGAATCTGTCTTTTCACACACTAACAATCTGAGAGCACTGAGTTCAATCAGCTGCTTGGACAGAGTAGCTTTAATTAAACTGAACAAGCTCGAAGTGGAAATGAATGAACCTCAGTTAGCTCCAGCAGGTGACATTAGTTCATTTAACCAGTGAAAACAACTGTGAATGTCAGTGAATGGAAAGGAGAATTACAAAGGTGCAATCAAAGATTCATTGGCATCAAAGCAAAACAAATCTGTGTGTTCTGCCTGTTGGGGATCAGATCCAACAAGGAACCTGCTGCATCAGAACCCAATCTTAACACTGTCACACGAGAGGGACCCATGCTGCTGTTGGACATTTAACATGGAATCAACATTCACATAAAATCTATAAAAAGATAACTTTTCTGTAAAAGTATAGCATTAATGTTGACATTAATGCACAGTCTGACATCATACATGAGAATGTGCTGAATCTGATGTATAGAGGTAGCACATGCAAGTTCACACAAAAAAGAGGCTACAGCATGAGTACACATGTAGCTACATCAGAGCGTTCAGACCACAGTCCGATTCCTGTTCATCTGTAAAATACGTCATATTTTGTCTTCTCTGTGATATCAAACAAAAGAAAAACATACTTTTCTGTTTATTCAAGAAAATAATTGTAATCTCAATTAAACCTTTTCTTTTACCCTCAAATTTCAACACCACTTCTGGTTTTGTGTCCAACAGTCGTCCTGCAGTCGTCCCGCTGTCAGCTGAGTCAGCTGATATATCTACAGTGATGACCAGTTAGGAAAAATAATTCCTAGAAACTTTACAAAACCACTCCACAGCAAAATGTGTTCTTCAGTCGGCCACTGGCCATGTGCTCAGTATCACAAAGACAAAGCTCAATATAGTGGCTCAGTCTGAGCTTCAAGCAGAGTGATATCACAACATCAGACACAGGGAGGACTACAGAACTGTGACAATGAGAGGCACTGATCGGTTGTTAAGGAAGCGTATGAAGTGCTCTTTATGAGAGAGCAGTGCAAAACCACAACACCAGCCACAGAAGCACCACAGTATGTATTTGAGATATGAGGTCAATAAAAATGTGTAAAAAGGCCACATGAGGTGATGAACCTACTTTTTATATGTGCTCAACAATCTTTAGGTTATCAGGCTGACTCATATTCAAACATGCACAAACTGAATCACACACAGACGTGCTCTCTCTCTCTCTCTCTCTCTCTCTCTCTCCCTCTCTCTCACACACACACACACACACACACACACACACGCACACTGTGTCCTTTGAGGGCAATTCTTGTGATCTATCTAGCATGCTGGTAATCCCAGTGATGGCAGCCACTCCAGCTCTGTAAACAGCTGAAATATGGATGATAAAAGGAGCAGATGAAACTGAATAAACGAGAAGCCCATGGACAAAAAATCCTTGAAGATTTTCCAAAACCCTGTTGGACCTCAGTCTGAACCGTATACGACTCAAAACTTCAGTGGCACGGACCGGATGATTGACAGTTTTCATTTGACTTTGACATTTTTTGTGACAGAAAAGCAACAGCTTTTCTGCTCCGTGGCACATTTCGGCCTCCCCGGTGACGACGAGGGCCGCGTCAGAAGACAGAGTTCAGATAGTTTGTGTAATTTACCTGACAAAGTACACCTTCCTCATTTTACTGAGAAAATATCCTGAGAAAATGGTTCTAAAATGAAAGAGAAATAGGAGCAGATGAGTTGGTAGCACTCAGAGGACAGCGCGGGAGAAAGTGTTTACATTCATCAGGCTCCAGATTTAATTCTGTTTGACTTTGTCTTTGCTCATCTTTCTTTTTCTTTGCTCATTATCCTCTTTCATTCTCTCTTTGTGTCTCCTCGCTTCGCTTTCATCTTCTGCTCCTGCCTATCTCCAAGTCAAATGTTACCATCTCTCTGTGTTGACATGAAGAGACTCAATGTCTTTTGGGGTGTTTTTATTAATTCATATTTTGTCATCCCACATGCTTTCACTGAGTCATTCATCTCTCTTTCTCTTTCTCTCTCTCTCTCTGTCTCTCTCTCTCACAAACACACACACACACACACAGATGAGAGCATGTTTCTACAGTCTTAAACACATTACTATAATTACCTCTTAATGATTTTTAATTCCAGTACAAAAGAAACAAGACGCTGGTGGATTTGAAACACAAAAAAGACACAGGCACATAAAAAGGGATCATTTGAGTGGAATCACATTAAACGTGTTTGTTATGTCATTTTATCAGTGGCTGCTTGTGTGAGTGTGAACAGGCTCCTCGCTAATATGACAAATTAATATAAGAACCTATTCAGCCAAATAGAATGGAGTGTCAGGACAAACACCAAGCCCTTATTCTAGGTACTGACTATCCCTGAATTTAACCCTATGAAGGTTTTTATAATACAAGCTATTGATTGAGCTATTGATGTTATCTCAAGTTTATCTTTTTTGCCTCCCTCTTGTCGAGGGTTAGGTGCAGAGGATGTCGATGCTCAACCAGGCAAAGTTTGATTTGTGGATATGGGATTCATTGAACATTTGATACAGATTAAAATGTTCAAAAACAATGTTCAATCAGATTGTGGAAGTTCATGTTAATTTTGAACAACTGACTCAATTCCCAATAATGACATGTTTTTTAAATTATAAATTGTTTTTGAATGTTTACATTATATTCTCTCATTAATGGCACATATCATATTGAGCCTTATGCAAAGCAGAATGTAAACAAAAGTTACTTTATAACTTTTAAATCTGATCCAAAGTGATCTAAGTAGCAAATTGTTATGCTGAAAGATTTGGTAACTATGGAAACACGATATTTCTCTGAAGAGGATTTTCCCACAACAATCAGAAAATGTAAAGGTGTTAAAACAGTGGTTTAGTTTTGTAATCCACATATCCGTACTGTCCCTAATAAAACATAACATAGACTCAACTCAGCACTAACCCATCTCTTATAGTTCAACAATGTTCCTACCTGTTTTTTGTAGAATGGATGATTGATTGATGATAAAAGACTAGAGTTGTGTTTTAAGAAGATAATCTTTTTTGTGTGCAATATACAGTACTATGTAAAAGATTACGTACAGTGAGGAGTAATAACACGTAGTTGATCTACCTCAGTCTGTCTCTGCTCATTAACAAGAGTTTAACACCACAACCTTCACTCAGGAGCAAAAATCTGTCTTTAAACTTGAAATAAAAATAATAATGTGACATTTACTGTGATAGTGGTGCTGGTTTTGACTGATATGATTATTAATTTTTTTATCTTAATACATTCTACTACTTTTTAGAATATTACCCAGCCCTATGTGGCATATTTAAAAGTTTGAGGACCTACAAACACTCAGAACTTCATAAACTCATTGGGCTTACTGATGTAATTTAAAGTAACAGTGTATTAACAGTTTCCAAGCATCCTTGGGTCCTGTGAAAGGCGCTATATAGATATAAGCCATTATTATTATCATTATTATTAACATTTGAAGAACGTTCACTTGTAATGTTGAAGGGGCTGTTTTTACTTTTTTCACCTCAAACAACATAAAAATATGTAATTTGTGTTTGAATGTCTAAATGTTTGGCAGAAATTTCCTTTCAACACTGCATGTCTTCTAAGTGTGAGCAACACACTTGTGCATTAAACAACAATTATTCAGTTAATCAAGAAAATGAACAGTAGACTTATTAATATTGACTTCAATAATAACAACTATGCATGTGTCTAAATCTGACTATGTTGATACACGCTGTGGTGTGTATGCATCTGTATCCGTCTATGAGTCTATATGAGTGAGTGAATCTGCCCTTTTGGGTCGGTGCATGTGTGTATAAGAGAGAGATTTGTGTGTGTGTGTGTGTGTGTGTGTGTGTGTGTGTGTCTGTGTGTGAGAGAGAGAGATTTGTGTGTGTGTGTGTCTGTGTGTGAGAGAGAGAGATTTGTGTGTGTGTGTGCAGACGTCTATCTATCTGAGCAGCTATTTCAGAGAGAAAGGATTTCTGCCTCAGTAATTGCCTCGGCTATATTTTCCCTCAGAATCTCTCTCTCTCTCTCTCTCTCTCTCTCTCTCTCTCTCTCTCTCTCTCTCTCTCTCTCTCTCTCTCATTTTTCTTCTCTATCTATTTTCTCTCAAATTTTGGTCCTTTCTCCTCCTGTGCACTTCCTCCCGGGCTGTCACTCATCTTTCATTTCTCTTTCATATTCCCTCCATCTCTCAGTCCTTGACATTAACCGTGATCTCACAGTAAGAACAATTATAAGACACACACACACATAAGACATGTAAGAGTCACATGTCCATTAGAATCCATTACGGCAGCTTCTATTCACTGCGCTTGGAGTAGACCTCTGTCTTTTCAAAGCCTAAGTAGGGTGTTGCCTATTAAAATGAATTCAGTATGCCATCTGGTTTACAGGTCCATACTGTAAATAGGAAACAAACACTAAACCCTGGTATTATCAGTGTCATGCTCCAGTACACAACAGTGATGGACAGGGATAGTGAAAGTGAGGCAGGGAGAGACAGATGTATGGACGGATGGATAGAGACAGAAATAGACAGACAGACTCAGCCTGAAATCATATGAGTGTTTCCATTTTTGTCTGCCAGCTGTGTTTAATGCTGAAGTAGGAAATCACATTTAAATGTTTTTGTATGAAGCCATCAAATGTGGCATGTTATTGCGTGAAACTACTGGGAAATGACATGGCAGATGTCTTATTGGGCACAAAGACTCTATTCTCATTGCTTTTGGGAAGAATATTTCTTAGTGTCATATGGTTTATATCTAAAAATGTCAAATAGATCATAAATACAGTGCTATAAAAACCTAACCACCATTTCTTTATTTAAATTTTACTTGATTTGAATGCAATATTTATTTAATATTTAAATTAACAATAGCTTATTGTCAATTTATCATGTACAGTTTAAGTTAAAATGTTACTTGACAAGTTATCTACAATTTACAATGCATATTTTACAGTTGACTGTTGCTAATTGACATTTTATAATTCACAGTGTATAATTAAGGAAGTTTTGCAGTGAACAATAAATGCTTTAAATACAATTTGTGATTTATAATTTAAAATGTATAATTTACTTCCATGCAAGTCGTAATCTGTTTTTAATTAAATTAGACTGTTTTCAGGATCAGAGCAGGTCTGAAAACATTGACCATGAAAAGCAAAAAAACGATCGTAATGATCGTAAATAAAGATAATTATATATATATATATATACATATATATATATATATGTCTTTTGACAGCAGTTGGTGACCTGGCTGATGTGTCAGTACAATAACAATACAACCCTAACAATAAGCACGTCTGTTTTATGTTGTCATAGCTCAGGTTTTCAGATTTGTATGTTTTAGCTCAAATTAAAGCACACATCTGCCCTCTCTGTTTCCATGTTGACTCTATCGTGCTGATGCAGAAGCAGATCTAATGTGTAGAAGACGTGAGCTCAAGCAGTTTAGAATGTGTCTACAACACACTCCAAATCACTTTTATCGTATTATTGTTTTGACAGTCAGTTATTTAGGGGGGTTATGATGTCAACCCTCTCATTAGAGTTACTAAATTGTTCCTATGGTCATGTTAGTGCTTTTAGTAATGGTGTGTGACAGAGGTTATGGTGCAGCTAATATGTTAGACATGAGCTCTACAGTGAAGTCTCTTAGGTTTCCTTTCTTCCTCGTGCTGTTCCTTCATCTCCTTTCCCCCTTTATTAGCCTGTTGTTGGACTGATCTAAGACCAGATCTGGCCCAGTGAATTGCTTTATTTTGATTTCAATTACTTTTTGGAAGCTATAATTTGGCAAAGGGCTTTTTTTCCGGGGTCTTGTAGGTTTTAGGTAACAAAGTCATGTGTTTCCAGCAGCAGCAATAATGGTTTGTTTGGAATAAATGGAAGAGCAACTCTGTACTTTGCATGACCAGCAATGTGCACTTTGGCTGAACTGACAAAGCAAACTGTTCCAGCTGCAGAAACATCTTTTTTTAACTTCACATTTTCATTCAACTTGTTTGACATGAACATTTTACTTTGGTTTTGCCTTCTATGATGATTTAAATTGTGCTTGTCACACACCTTTCTGAATTGTAGTGCAGGCCTCTGCTGCGATGTTACTTCACCAGTCCAGCTCACTCCTGTTCTAAGAACAACTTAATTGACAAGAGCACATGTTGGCACAGATTAGCAGTGTGTGGCCATTGAACTGATAAATTCAATCAGAGGAGCTGCATATGTCTGAGCTCAAACACGCTCTTTTTCTCCTTAAATAAAACTCAGTCAATCCCAGGAATTGTGGAGCTGAGATGGTTCTGTGGTTAACTCAACTCTCGCCAAACCACAGGCATTTATAGCTTTTTCAATGTGAACACTGAAATATCAAATTTTTTTAAATGTCCCTCTATTACTTTTCTTTACCAACGTACACAAGCCAGTATTCATAAATCACACAAAGTGGAGGCTAAATATAATTCTAACCATACTGCTTCTTACACAACCAAAAGGCACGAATGTTTTGTCTTTGAACTTGTTAATGCAGAATTACATCAGGAATGAGTAAAAGTCATTTGAATGGTTGTTTTGAAATAGATGAGTCGTTTGACCCCCCTTGAAAGGATTGAGCAACTGTAACATGGCACAGAAATCTACCCCATCAAACTTTAAGTTCCTCTACATGCTGAAGCAAAATAAATAACAAAAGCAGTTCTTGTTTTAGGCATTTTATTGACAGGCCAGTACATGTGAAATGGGGATAGAGAATGGGGGAAGACATTCTGCAGGAAGACTCTGACAACCGTATGCAGGGTGCCTGTGCTACCAGGACAGTTATCACCCCAACATCTCGGAATTTAACAAAAACTGAAAAGAATGTTCAATGTGTTCACCTGCTCTAGTGAACAAGGTTATATACGTAGTAATTGGATAACTAGTTTAGATTTGTTTTGGTTGTTACAGGCTCCATTCAAATGAAAGGTTCACAGTTAGTTATTTTCCCACTGTGGTAAAGCTGACCCTGGAAGCAAGAACAGCTTATATGCTGACATTAGCGGCTAGATCCTGCTTTTCAATTTTAGACTTCCAACAACTTTAGAAACATTACCTGAGCTAACATTACATTGGCAGGGTGATCATATTTTCAAGCCATAACCAGAGACCCTGTCAGGAGGAAACATTAGGTCAATGTTTAAAACTGCTCCAGTTTAACATACATTTGAATTGGTATAATTATCCCTTATCAAGTGAAAATGAGTGAGCTTCTTTTTACTATCACTGTCTGAAATGTGCCACCCTTACATTGACATGGTAAACTGCATCTCTGCCTTGTGAGAACGTGTTTAATGTAATGCTGCTATAAATAGTGTTGAAGTCAGTCTCTCACTTTTTTCTCCTTTGTTTTCTCCAGGTCAGCCTTCCAAATGACTCCAGCTGTGTTGAAGAGATTTTGCGGGTATGTTTCTTGGACACACACACACACACACACACACACACACACACACACACACAAGAGTAATTGCACTGATTATCAGCTGTTTTCTGTTTGCTCACAAAGACCTTCATCCGTCTCCTGAGAGTCTGACTTTAAGGAAAAAGGACAGAGGGGAGAGAGACACAGAATAGTAGGGGAAATAAAAGGAAGAGAGGGAGAGAGTAGGAGATCTATTGGCTCTGGTCAATGATTGCACAAGTTTTTGTTTTTGCAGCATGACTTCATGCAGAAATCTTTTCCACAATTTTCTTCTTTTCTCTCCTGACTTTCTTTCTGTCCTCTTCTTTACCTATGTGCGTGTCATCAAGCAACACGTTTTTTCCACAGCTTCTCCACAGTTTCCTCTCATGTCCGCTGTCTTTTTGTTTTGTTTTGTTACTGTGCTACTTCAGAGAGATGTCAAGGCAGAAATGTTTTCCCACTAATCATCCTAGCAGTCAGATGACATGCAGCTATAAAGACAAAGAGCCTTTCTGACTGCTTTATGTCGGGTTACCTATTTCTTCCCTCACCCTCTGACTGCCTCTCTGTATTCGTCTCTATCTCTCCTCTCACCTTTGTCGTATCACTCACTGTGCTATCTCTCTCTTAGTCTGTCCGTGTTCCTCTCTTCATCCCCATCTGCCCTCTGTCGCTCACCTCTCTCTCCCTTTCACAAATCAATATGCTGGCCAACAGGCTGTGTGACAGATAGTGTGCTGTGAGCTGCATGAAAAGCCTTTGTCAATAATATTGGTGAGCTATTGAATTCAGTCTGATGTTTTTAGCCGTGTCAAGTGGAAAGATCAGGGAGTTCAGCATGTGAGGTGAGGTGAATCGGAGGGGAGGCCTGCGGTTGATCTTTCTCTCTTTGTGACGGCACAGCTCCAAGTCTGTTATCTCAGAGACGTTGTTTTGGATCTTTGATAATTCACAGTATCAAGTAGAGATTCAAGGAGAGATATTCTGTACAGAGGCAAAGCTGCTCGCGCTGGTTACGAACCTCCAGAAGACTACACTGTCTATTTAGACCTTTATACCCCTTATGATGTGATGAAAGGGATACTCTCTGTTTGCCACGGAGCATAGCAAATGTTGGCAACTATAAACATGTAATGTTGTCTCAACTAAAGACGGATGATCAGCACTACAAGGATGGTCTGTAAGCAAAAAACCTTTTTACTGTCTGCCCCTGTGCCAGTGACAGCCAGTGGCCGGAGGCATTATATTTGGGGTTGTCCCTCCCTACTTGTGAACAGGTATCTCAAGAAAACCTTGAGGGAAGTTCTTCAAAGTTGATACAAACCTTCCGTTGGACACAAGAATACACTGGTTAGATTTTGGTGCTCAAAGGTCAAGGTCACAGTGACCTCACGAAACCCCTTTTTTGCATCATGAACCGTATCTTAAGATCTCCTCGAGAGGATCCTCTCAAATTTGGCACAAATGTTCAGTTCGACTCACAGATTAACTGATTACATAGGGGTGGTCAAAAGTCAAGTTCACAGTGGCCTCAGAAATCAGGTTTTTGGCCTCATACTTTAAGCCTTTCTTTTAGAAATGTCTTCAAATTTTGACCAGTTGTCAATTTGACTCTTCACACTCTCCACCACCTTCTTCATTATTTCCTTCATCAAGTTATCCCTGAATGAGTTACCTCTGTTTTCAAGTATAGTCTTAACCTGACTTGTGTCCTATGTGGGGTCTGCAGATTACTCCAGGATATTTTATGGTTAAAGATGCAGATATAATCTGTCTATTTTGTGTCACCACTGACAGCCTCAAGTCAAGAAGTGGGGGGCTTTATTCATTTTAATTACAACAGTATATGAAGTATATATATCAAGAAGTTTCTTTCTTTACACGTTGTCTTTATGCACAAAACAGTGGTAATGTCACTTATTTAACAGAGATGAGGGAAAAGTACTATTAGATATGATTTTAAGTATTGTCCAGTTGTTGTCAAGTATTGGCTTTAACAAACAAATGGATGATTCTGCTTCTCAGAAAATGTCCATCTCCCAACCCCACGTTTTTGAGCCACATTTACTGCTGGGAAAATCTCTCTAATAGTGATCTACCATCACTATTAGATGCCATGTGAGAAAAGAAGTGAAACATAAAAATCAGTAAAACATAAAACCTCCTCACGCTGTTTCCTATCAGGCCCTCAGAATGATTTCCCTCTGACAGTAAGCCTTTCTGTCTTTTTGAGCTCATTATCCACTACAGCCATAATTTTTGGCATTTTCTCTCCCGGTTCATTTCTGCAGTAAAAATAAGATCCCCTCACCTCTTCCTGTGTGTAGAAGAAGCTATGGTGACATTAAAAACATGAAAGCCCCTCTCTAGAGCCAGTGTTTGGTTTGTCCGTTCAGACACATTGCAGCGCAACATGGCGGACTCTTCCAATCTCTTCCAATGTAGATATAAAGAGCTCCTTTTAAAGAAACACAGATACAACCATACAGATAGTTCCAGGTGATTATAAAGTAATGGAAACATGATTATAATCATTATGTTATTATTATTGATGATGCCAATCAAGCATCATTAAACCTACACTCTGGAATTTATTATTTATTGTGGTACAATAGATGCTAGATAATGGATAATATAACTAGACCATAATAACAGTGACATGTGGATCTGTTTCATTGTGACAGACTGAGTTAATCATACAATGGCAGTAGTAACACATTCGTAGACACACACACAGACACACACACACACACACACACACACACACACACACACACACACACACACTCAAATACATGCCCGGATACACACACCATCTGGAGTACCGCCTGTCAAAACAGTGAGAAACTCTTCTAGGAGAGATGTGATGATGTCAGAGCAGAGTTGCCCAGCAACGCGCCAGTGTGACTTCAGGCCAAGTGCGTTAAAATTGTAGAGAGAGAAAACTTAAGACACACACATAGACCCATACTAAAACTTCAATGACTTATACACACTCCAACTCACACACACACTTCCCTACACACAGGCAAACACACGGAAACATGACTCATCCGATGACTATGAGTCATCCTCTCCAGAGGGGGTGAAGAGACGTATGATGGGAAATTGTGATGGCAGTGACCTTCCAAGCCTTTTGACCTAATAACCTGTTGAATGAAACAGATTAAATTGTAACATTTATAGTAATGACTAATATTGATAATCAATTGATTGGATAACTAAGATAGATATGATAGTTATGATAGTTATGATACATTATATTTTACAAATAATTTGATAGATAACAGTGAAGATGAGATAAGTGTGTCTGTGTGTGTGTGTGTGTGTGTGTGCGTGCGTGCGTGCGAGCGCGCAACTGTCTGATTAAAATAACTGCTCCTTCTCCTGCTGCTGCTTCTTTGTAATGCAACCGACTGGAGTCAGCTTTTTTGGGGTAATTCAACAACTCTGCGTTTAGTTCACTCTGAAAGCTCTGATCCCTGGTGAGCAACCAACTCCCCATGCATCTCTCAGTTTATTGTATAAGTTATATTCAAGTCCACTCTGTTGGGAATCCCTCTGCACACCGTTGATTGAATGCTGACTCGACTAGTCTGCATCTAAACTGTTGCATAAACAGTAAATTTCAGCTCCAATGCTCTGTTATTCAACAGTTACTTACCACATGACAGCAAATCCTATACATTTAGTGAGAGTTATGTGCTTTATTTTGTTTGAGCCAGAAAATTGTCATTAATCAATTGCCTTAATGTCATATAATGTGGAAAAACTTGTGTGTTTTCAGGAGATGACACATTCCTGGCCTCCTCCTCTCACAGCCATACACACTCCTGGGAAGGCTGATCAGACAAAGTTCCCCATCCCAAACAAGGTAAGTGCACACACTATCTCTGTCCCATTCCAAACACCCTTGATTCACCAAAACAATAAATTCACTCTCCTCTTTAATAGCGAAAATTCATGTGGGGTTTAAAGCGTGGTAATGTTTGCTTTCTTAAATGTTGTTGTTATGCTTTCTACCCGTGCTCTGACTAAATCTTAATTTGTGCATGAGTCAGTGATGAGTGGAAAAAGATGTGAAACAGTTGAGAAATCTTCACTTCAACTCCTACGCTTATTGGCGGCTCACCATAAAACTAACTGCGTTCTGTCATTGTAAATCTTCGTTCTGCCAATGAGGTCTGATTCATGAAATCGCTGCGGCAGTGATTGCTGTGATCCAATCAGATTACCTCATTCTTGCCTCATTCCGCACAGTGGTGCATTCGACAGCCAATGAAATTACAATGTTAAGTCATGAGCATATGTTGATTTCACCTCCTCACTGTGTGTCTCAAGCTGTGCAGATGTGGACATACTGTTGTCAAGTGTTTACTGTAGTATTATAAGTGATGCCCTTAGTCATTACATATTATTATATATGTTATTATTAACTTATTACAAGTAACTGACTACTGAGATAATCAGTTTTATCTCACTCAGCAAAACCCAAAGATTACACTATTTATTATAAGTGTTTGCACCATTGACTCCTGATAACTGAGTGTGAGGCAGGGGGTGAAATAAAATTGGATGGTGCACCTACGCTAATAACAGGGTTTCTGCAGGGTTGGAAAACATTTTTTGAATCTGAATAATAGGTCTTAAATACATAAAAAAAATAGACTGAAGGTTTTTAATGCTGCCTCTGTCATGGTTTCAATTTTTTTCTTCTTTTAAAAGCAATGTTTTGGCGGCATGCATGTACTTTATCTCAACTATACAGATATTAGTTTACTGTAATAAAACTGACAAACAGGACCAACCTGGACTGAAAACTAAAATCAACCTGATTAGAATTTATCTCAGTACTTTGGGCTTGGCTGTGGGAAAGACTATGAATATATATTGTTTCTGGAACTCTGATATTCCTTCATATCTGTTGTACGTAGTTCTTAAATTTCATGAACTTAAAAATCTTTTTTTCAATTCAACATGTTGAACAAGTAGCAGAAACCTTAAATAAGCTGCTATAGTGTCCTCCAGATTCTGTTTTGACTTTCTCTTAAAGGTCGGCAGTCAAGTTTCCTTGCTGTTGGTCAATGGCACAAAGTCACGTGTACTTGTCATGTGTACAGTCAAGCTTTTTCCAAAGTTGAAACACAAATTGGGCAGATTTATTTCAAGTGAATCCACTGATCACAGTAACTATTTCACCATTGTGTGAACCTTTTTTTAAATTTGTACCAACTTTTGTTTGGCTGCTCTCGAGCATCTCCTAAAAAACATTTGCAGTCAACACTGAGATGACAAAAGCTTTTCCAAGTTCTGTTAAAAACACTTAGGCTCTGGTAGCAGACAAAAACCCTTTGGCTGTAAATAATTAAAAAACAACTCAGTGAAACTGGAAGAAAAACAATGTCACTTACAGAAAGCCAAACTTCATCAAGAGTAATTTGAAGGAAATGCATTACCACCCACAGTTTGTTTGACAGGAGGTGTTTGATAAGTAAAGTACAGAAATGACAACAGTAATTAACAAGGAGCGAGACAAAATAAAAGCAGGGACTAAAGAACTGCCACTTCAGAAGACTGATGATGGAAAAGTTTCAACTACTCCCACAAAAAAGGTTTATGACACCTTGTGATGTAAATAGAGGGGATATATGTCACATTAAAACCAACATAAATGTTATACTCTACATTTATCTCTGAAATGGCAGCAATATCTGCCGCGTGCTTTTATGACATGCTTTTATTTATCTTATGGAAAACACTTAATTGGTGGTGATGTCAAAACGAAAAACAATGCAAACACAGAGGCGGTAAATCTGACCCAGCTGTTAGCATTAGGTGTTCAGCCCCCAGCGCCACACTAATCCTGCCACTGAGTTTAAAGAATGAGGTGGAGTGTGGGCGCCGTGAGATGAGAAGATCTGAATTCTGTGTAATAGCACCGTCGTACCGCAGTGAAATCAATAATGACATCTGTTGGTTTATTCATCCACTTTTCCCTCTGGCTTTCTCTCTCCCTCTCACCAGGAGTCACAGCATGTGACCTCAGGCTACAACACCCAGAGTAAGTTTCCCAGCATCAACACACACACACACACACACACACACACACACACACACACACACACACACACACACACACACACACACACACCAACACACACACACACACACACACACACACACACACACACACACACCAGCTCTGTGATAATTAACAGTGGGGAGGGTGTAAAGGCAGCACCACCCAGAAGAGATGTGAGAAAAGCAGCTGATGTTCTAATTATCTCACAGCCACAGGAGGATGAAAGTCTGTAAACCTTTGCTTTTATATTTATGTTAAATAATCACACAAACTGGATTTTGATTGATTGACTTGTTGTTAGAATTAAAAACAATCTCAAAGACCATAGAATCTCAAATATAATAAATAATATTGTATCCATTCATAATTAGACGATTTATTACTGAGCTCACACTTGATGAGTATATAATGTGTTTATATAATGTCTATCGTAACAAAAACAATAAGAAAAAGAATAAGAAGCGGGAGGAAAAGAAAGTATTATTTATATACAATTTGAATGATGCTTTTCATAGGTTAAAAACAGAGTAAGCAAATAAAAGCAAATAATTACAAAAACAAAATACACAATATTAACCACACTTTATTGTAATTATGAATTGCAAATTGTAATTTTTATGATATGTATTTATATGGAATTTATATGAATTCATATGATACAAAATATATTAGGTAAGTTGTTCTCAGTGGCCTCTCGGTCCCATGAATGTTTATATGTGAATATTCCATCTACCAATGAAAAAACATGTTACAGTCATCTGAGATTAGAACTGAGATCATGAAAACACTTGGTAATACACATCGTGTTAGTGTTTTCCATGATCAGTGATCAGTGATTTGAGTCTGGCTCCTTGTCAAACACTAATCAAGGCACACACACATGCACGGAGGCACGCAGACAGACATGCATAACAGTGATGCTTGGATGTCCTCTCTTGTGTTGTAGAGCGATGTAGTGTATCAGCTAACAAGCCTGCTGCTAAACCACCAACTGCACCACAGAAGTCGTAAGTATCTTTTTCTTCCTCTGAAGCACACACACACACACACACACACACACACACACACACACACAGAATTACTGACCAGCTGCTGCTGCTGCATTTTCCTCCAGGTGAAATTAAGCTTGGATTCTTGGATGAAATTCACAGCTGGTAGTAGGAAAAAAGATTGCACGGATCAGAGCAGGAAAGTGCAGCTACATTAATTTAACGTGAGCCAGGAGCACATTGCAACATCTCTGGCTGCAGCCCACTCAACTGACTGAGCTTTACAGCAGGATTCATAGCAGGATGAGATTGGAAAGGCCGAAAAACTTGGCTTCAGCCTCAAGACCCTGATTTATGCTATGTTTGGCTGCAACAAGCTTAATAATTTTGTTTTAGAGATTGACAGTTTGAAATCATACCTTAGCAAAAGTAAGTGAAAACTTTGGACGTATTACTATAAACTTGTCTTCGATATGGTGAGAACTTTTAGTTACAAATATGAACAAACACATTCTATTTGAACTAATACACCAAGTATCTGATTGTTCTTGTCTATACTGGATACATCATTCAAACGTTCAACACAAGTTAACCCCTTTCGCCAATGACATCAATAGATCCAGAAGAAAAGACATTTAGGCTACGGCTCCTTTGACTCATTCATTACAAGAGGCATCTGCTGATTTGGAAAAATACATCCCATGTTATCTTTTTTACTTGGTTAAAAGAGTGTTGAGATAAAGAGAGTGGGGATGAGGATTTTCTTTCTCTCTCCATTGTCATATTATCCCTAAAAATCTGTTCAATAGGCAACCCGGCGACTCAGGTATTACTACCTGTAATGACAGTTTAATCAAGGATTAAATTTGGGCATTCTTTGATTCAAAGTATTTCATCCTTAATTATTATCACCTATTTTAGTTTTTTTCTTGTTTTTTAAGAGCTGTGTTTTGCAGTGTAGAAACTATGTCGTATAATTAATTATTTATACTTTATGAAATGTAATTATAGAAATGTGGCATGAACAGTGTAAGAAATGGGCTTTTGAAAATGAAAAAAGACTTGATGGACCATATTTTCTTCCTGCAAGTGAAGAAAAAGTTGAGTTTTTAGTTTGCATTTATTCAACTGGATGGTTCGATTAAACTTTCAGGTCGACACGTAAACTCTCATTTCCTCTTTAATTATACCTCCATTACGATGATGTTTGTTGCAGCTGTTGTGCTTTTTGTGGCTTATTACTCTATTTTGCTTCCAAAGCTGATAAGTCTATTTCCTTTGATTACCATTGTATACCCTGAGGCATCATTTTTTTCTTCCTATCGGGAATTCAAGCATTAATGCTGCCTTGTTTATTAGGGTGAAATAATTGTTATTGGTTACAAACAATGCCTGGTTTACTGCAGCCATTAGACTTCTCTCTGTTTTTACTGTGATGCTCAACAGCATAAAATGTTTAGGATAATGAATAGGCCTACATCGTCTTATTCAAGAGTAATTGGCCCTGTTGAAGCTAATTGCTATATTTTTTTGTTGGATGTTTACCATCTCTGCCCATTACAGAAAACTCATCCAGCTGTAATCCCTCTCAAACAGGCTCCTCACCTTGATGGCACATTAGGAATAAATCTGAGAGAAATGTTTTCATTAGAGCATAGAATAGAGAGAATCCCTTTGCTCCAAGAGGTTTATTATGCTCTGATCCAGTGCATAATGTTCCGACTGCCGCATGTATGTAACAGAGCGAAATAAGTGAGTAAGACTCTCCACTTGACAAGCCAGCTTTTGAGCTTTGTCAGTGTGCACTGTGGTTGACTGACCTGCCGATGAACAGCCCAGAGGTGTTTTATGATAAAGTGACCCTTACGGTACTGCTGAACTTGATTCACATGTCTAACGTGAGCAAGACACTAACACTGCCAGGGTTGTGGGTTCAGTTCCTCATGTGACTCAGTTTGCAAAGAATTCAGACAAAACCTGTTAACTCTGATGTCTTGTTGCCATCAAGCCGCAGGTGTCAAGTCAGACAAAGACATTATGGCAATAAATAGCAAGTGTGGTTGTGTTAAACATTAAAGGAGCCATCCTGAGCAGGTTGACTACTGAGCTGCAGGAGAGGAGCTCACTCCTGCACTTTGGGCTTTGTGACTTTGCAGAACTTTTATATACACATAAAAACCTATATACAATATAAAATCATAATGTCTCCTTTAGAAAGAGTTTGAGTTTAAATGCACTTGTTTTAAGTCACTTCAGACAAAAACTTCTGTCAAGTGCATGTAATATAATGTAATGTGAATTATGATTGGCTGAATAATACACATCTGGTGGGCAAGTGCATGGTTTTTACATTCATGTGCAACAGTAGTGGTTCTAATGTTTTTTTGGCTTGTGGCAAATTCTTAAAAGAAAATATTGTCTGTTTCAACCCATAATCACCAGCTGCACATGTCTTCTGGCCAAACCCAGTTCAACCACTGGGATTTTTTCTCCCTTGTTTTGTTTGAGCAATTTTAGAAGGAAAAATCCCCACTAACTCACACGAAAAAAGTGAAGATCAAACAAACAGCTGAAAAATGAATATGATTTGGTGCGGCAGTATTTTTTTGTATTTGATCTGCTTTTCCATTCTTCCAATCATCTGAACCCTGGACTGGCCTTCCAGCCTCTTACTGGGGTCCCAACCCTATCAATGGGCAGCACTGATCATTTAGCACCAAATTTTAGCAAAGACGTGACAAATAAGAGGATCATATAGACTTAATACACCGTGACAAGAAGCAGAAAGAGACTGAAACAGCAGTGTGCAGGTCTAAATTTTTTAGTCTGGATTTCAGTCTCGATTGTGAACAATAACACAGAGCATTGGCAACAGCCTTGTTTGTCCAGCAGAGAAAGATTTGTGTGTTCATTTTGTTTTGCAGTCTGAGTTGCGTCTGAAGCAGCATTGAGCAATTAGTCATTAGCTGAGTGTGGTTTTGGCTTCACAAAATATGAGCATGGCCTCAGACAAACGTCTGCATAAAGAAATAATGTCTCCATTTCATAAAGTCAAAGAAGAGCATGTGCACCTTGTAGAGCTGTGATGCTTTCAAAGCTCTGCGTGTCATTCATGCATTAGTCCATAACTCATTTGTATCTGACTGCGTCTGTCCTCATAGATGCTTATTCTCTCCGCTGCATTTTATTCCTCCCCCCTCCACGCTTCCCTTCCACTCTCTCTCTCTTTCCCCTTCTGTCTTCTCTTCCCCATCATTATCATCTCTCATCTCGCTCACTATCTCGTCCTCTCCATCTGTCCCCTTCTTATGAAATAAAATATGAATCCATTATTCATTCATTCAAACATATCTATCATCGCCGCGTGCTGCACTGTGCCCCTTATCTGCAAAGCTTTTTCTTATTGTGCTTCAGTTATTCAAGACTCATACGGTCCCAGATGAAAACACCACGACACCGGGGAGTGTTTTTTTTCTTTCTTGCGGTGCAAGCACTGACAAGAGTGGTTGGTGAGGCAGTAAAAATCCCTTTAGGGGGTTCTTCTGTCATAACAATAGCAGTACCAGCTTAAAATAACAGTAGTTTGTGCGGAAGGTTTATATAAAGCAATAAAACACAGGAACCTGCCAATGCACAGCACATAAATACTGAATCATTTGTGCGGTAAAGAGCAGGTGATGCTATGAGCGAGGTCATGTTATCGACTGTGTCTTGTACATTTTTTTCATCGCGTATGTACATCTATATTGTTGGAATTTGATCTCTAGCTTTGGGAGAGTAAAACAAACATAACTAATAGAGGCCCCCAGTTCCAGTTAGAAGCCCATAAAAAATGTCCACGTACGGCCCAGGAGATTGATTTTAGCCGAGCATGTCCGCCGTTGCTTCAGAGGAGGCAGGTCAGCAGTTGTTGGACAACTTCCAGGTGAAAAAACAATCTGGAAACCCTCTCCAAACTCAACACTGAACATCTGGTATTCAGCACAAATGCCCCATCCACTGTCCGATACCTTGTTCCCCCCGACGTGAACCAGCAGCGCTGCTTTTGCTGTGTAATTAATCTGTTTGCCAGAAAGGTTCTTCAAAGGGAATTACAGATCGCCTCTTGCCGTATGCAACTTATTGCAAGCAGACATAGGGTCACGGCAGCAGTAACATGTGTCCCTCTGTCTCTGTGCAGGATGCTGGAGGATGACCTGAAGATCAGCAGCGACGAGGAAGAGGCCGAACAACAGGTGAGAGCAGTCCATCTATCCATTCATTGTGGTTTATATATGCGCATCATCTCTCCCTCCAGCGCTTCCTCCACTCTGTCCCTCAATCATCATACATTAGATCAATTTCACATGTGTGAATCGTTCATGTCCGGTAATCAATTGAGCCTATGTTTCTGAAAGCTTCCACTCACCATTCATCCCTTTTCTCATTTACTCGTTCATCAGTTGATCCATGCATCCAATCACTCTCAATCAGCTGTTATATGGGCGCCATCTCCATTAAATATTTAACCCCTTCGGTCCCTGCTGTTTCTCCATACTCCCATCGGTCTCCATTTGAGTCGCTTATTAGTGTTAACTGTGAATCTATTGCATGCTTTCTTTCTTGGAACACCCAGGGCTGGTTGATGTTGAATTAGGGTTTTCCACAGACATTTCTCACCACATTTACTTTATTCTTTGAGGCTGAAACTGGCAGAAACAGGCGACAAGTGATAATGTGCAACAATAGCAAATATTTACTCGCAGTAACTTTTACTCAGCTTTTACACAAGTTAATTCAGCAACATGGCTGATGTGAAGAGGCAATACCAATGTGAACGTGAAGAGTTTACAAAAAGAATGGCACTCAAAAAGGTCATACCGACACCAAGGCCCAACAGTTTGTAAATTCAATAGATCTTTAGTTTCATTGGGATCTGCACCAAACTGTGCACTAGCCTGACAAATTATTCCCTGAGAAGTCAAGGTAAAAGGTTGATAAACTTTTCACAATGTTAAAGCAATTGAAGAAATATCTCTCCATCCTCCCCCTTATCCAGATCTGCATCATATTTCAATATTTCAAACACATACCACATCCTTCCACCAGGTTTCATGGTAATCTGTCCTGTAGTTGTTGTGTAATCCTGTTAACTATCAGACAAAATGCAAACGAAAACACAACCTCATTAGAACCTGTGGTTAAAAATCCGAGGTCAATGTTCACACTGAAGTCGTTTCACTGTGTAAATAATAAGGAAAAGAGTTTCTCTTTCTTACAAGTGCTTTTCAACAACCCGTTAGTTCCAAGAACTATCTTGGAGAGCTGTGAGTTTACACAAGCAGGTTGAAGTGTAAACTTTGCAGCAGTCACCCTGGTACTTTCCCATAAATGTGTTTTTCTCACGAAGGAACTGTACTTGACCGTGCCCTCTTGGAAAGAACACAAGGTTTAAAATAATAGTTTTTTATTAGTTGCTAGGTGCTGGTTGATGACAGTTACTACTAATTATTCTGCTAAACGATACTGTGACCATGTAAGGACTTAGAGCTGCTGATGAAAGTGTTTCCACTCATCTGTCAAACATAAATACATCATCTAAACCTAAGAAATTAATCTCACCATAGGGTCCATTTAGCAACCTTTCTGGAGCTTTCACTTGGATCACACGATCTTCCTCAACAGATGGAGCTTTTATTTTACATTTACCTTTTCTTTGAGAGCTTTAGGATTTCTTGACCTACTGAAAAGGTGACCTGCTTTTTTTTGTCATTTTGTCATTTTGTTTGTCCATTTGCGTTGTATTCCTATCTTTATCGTCTGTTGTATCTCTTTGTGTCTCATTTTCTACTTGTTTTGTGTCTGTATTTGGTTGATTAAGAGGAAGTGTAAAGTTTGGCAGTGCAGGATGTAAATGCTAATTTAATAAATAATTTATTTTACTAAACTGATTGCATTAGTTAACACATTTTTTTTAATAAGAAATGATAACTGTTTAGAATTATTCAACATGTGGCTAATAAACACCAGTAAATCACATATAAAATTGTTAATCTTTGTAAGGTCTCACATGCTACATGCTGATCTGAGGATAAGGGGTTTCAGCCACTTTACCTCTGTGTCCTTGTGTGACGAGTTTGTCACTTTGAGGTTCAGTGCGTACGAGCTGTACAGTTGTGCCGCTTTTCTCGTCTTGTTTCTCAGTATGAAAACTGGCATGGTGGCCCCCTCTCTCCTCTAATCATCATCACGCACTAATGATGCCAGAGACAAGTTCAAAGCAGTTGGTGGGGGTCGTGCAGCCGCCCCTCCCCCACTGCGCAGACTGATATCAGTGCTCATCAAAGAGTCCATGACATATTTTCTGGTAATGAAAAGATAGCGATTCCTCTCATTCTCTTTTAACTGGCCTTCTGATTTTATAATTACTATGATGGCAGATATTATAATTATGGCAGGTCATTTGTAGTGGTTTTAGTTATTATAATTAGGCTGAAAGTAGATCTGTTAATTACAGATATTCAGTGTGCATTCAGAATTATAGCAAGTGGCTTCCTTAATCATAGTACTTAAATAAAATTACACTTTGTATTAGGATGAATAGACAGGATGAAATAGGATACACTTCATTTGTCTTTGTCTTTTCTCTCCGTATCTCACTTCTCTGTCAGAAAGGATTTTTTTTTCTCTTTTTCCTGTTGTATCACAATAACATAATCCCTCCTTGAAGACACAATGACATGAAAACATGTCCAGTGTTTCATTCATTTCAAAAATGTTCATATTCAGTAAAACTGTAGTTGGAGATCCTGAAGGCATTTTTGATGACTCGTCAAAAATTAGAGGGTGTATACATAGGTTAATAAAATCAGATGGATTTTGGGTACTATGCAGCCCTGCCCATCATATAAAGCCACAGCTGACTGTGGAAGCAGAGTTTAAAGCAGAGCAAGGTCACATTGTTTTAGGAGCGGTGAAGAGAGGTGGAAACATGGTGACATTACTAAAAATAACTCCAGCAACCACAAGCAGTCAGATGATCAGAGAGGCTCGAAACAATGAAAACAACATTGAACAAACTGTTATAAACAACTAGACAGGCTCTCAGGTTCAGCTTTGACCTAATTCATAAAATTATAGTTAATGGCAACTGGTTGGTTTGCTCACAATCTGAATGCCCTGCTGAATATATTTTTTTAGTTTCCTAACTGATAGAGGTGATAAGCTGGGCTACAAAAATACAAGCTATATTATTCATGGTGGTTTTGTGTCAAAGAATACATTTAACATTTTTGATTAATATTGTGCATCATCTCCAGCGCCGTCACTGCACTGAGCTGTTTTTCAAAACAAAGAAAAAAATTAAATATATCCTAGTACCTAACAATTTTAAAGCTACTTTTAAAAATATGTTTATAAGTCAACTATAGAGGTGGGGTTTGACCAAATTTTAATCTTTGGTGCGAGTCAGGTTAAAACAACTGATATTCCACTGTCCCTCTGCTCATTCAAATCACAAGCTCACAGTCAAACACAGCTCTATATGATGGGATGGCTGGTTGCCATAACTCATATTTGACTGGATACATTTTATATCATCTTAAGTAGAGCAGGGCAATATTGCCCAAAAATTGAAATGTTCATATCAGTCAATATCAATAGTTATAACGATAAATGTTACATTATTATTTCTTTTCAATGTAAAGACAGATTTTTGGTTGTGGTTCTAAACTCTCCTTATGAGTGGAGAATGACAAACACTTGATAAACAGCAAAACATTTTACAAAACTGAGGTAGAATTATGTGTCACACCTCCTCACTGTGCTTACACAATGCATAAGTATTATATCTATATACATTGGACATTTTGTTATATTGCTATTGATGCAACAAATAAGACAGACACACAGGATTGCAACCTATTTTTCACTGTGTCTCTTCTGTGTTTATAAGTGTGTTTCACCACCACATTCTCTCTCTGTATTTTCACCTTGCTGTCCATATCCGTCTTCTCGTATGACTGTGCAAGACAGAGCTGGAGTGTGATTAAAATAAAAAGAGAGCAAAGTGAGATGGAGAAAAAGACGTGAGTAAGTCAGTGGGACAAAGAGGGAAAGTGAAAGACAGAGACAGACGAGACAGACTGATAACACAGACATGATGCAAAGATAAAGAGAGATGAAAACAAGAAGACAGAGCGAGGGACAAAGAGATGGGGTGAGAGACGAGAACAGACGTGGATTCAGTGGCATTTTGCTATGTGTACGCTGTTAACAGGCTTATTGCAAATGACTGCATGGTGCATTATCAAGCTTTTATAGCCTGAAGTAAAGCACAACAACACACACACACATTCATAATCTAATACACAGACGTGTTGAGAATGCATTACACACATGCACCCGTATACATATGTAAGCATATAGAGTGTACGCGAGCATACTCACACGCATTTATGCCAGCAAACACATAAACACATGCTGACAGCCTCTCTCTCTCTCTCTATATATATATATAACACTCTCTTGCTGTCTCTCTCTCTCACACACACACACACAGACATGCACACAGACACACACTGTCATTAGTATGCTGTGGCACAGTGCTGTGAGGGCAGCAGAAGAGTATGATGAATATGTTTTTGGCACAGAGCAAAGAGACGTAGGAGAGGAGGGAATTGAAAGAAGGAGCAGAGGAAAGAGGGATGGAGGAGAGAGGGGAAAAGAGGAGAGGAAACGAGAGATAGCAGGAAAGAGAGAGATGTTCCTAATGACTTTAGAAACTGACAGAAAAACAGCAACCCAATTACTGCTGCAGCACTGTCCTTTGTCTCTCTATCTCGCTGCCTTCTCCTCTCTGCTCTCTGATGACAGATCACCTTGGTCAGAGCAAAGTCAAGCTTAAAAGCTCTGTCTTTATATGAAAGTAGAGTTGCAGCTGGTAAAAAATGTCCCACACTCTGGGGGAACATGGTCACGTCTCCTGATCTCTGTGGCCCATTCAGCTGTGAACATTTTTAGGAAGGGTTGCTTAGGTGTTTCCATACATGTGCAGTACATGTACTGTATACCTAATTTAACATATTAAAACCTAAGAGGTGAGTTTTAGGTACAGTAGTAGTCTAGTTAAAGGTACCCTGCAGATTCTTTTGACTACTAGTTGCCACTATAGAACAATATCTTAAGTGGGTGGGTCCCCTTTTTTGTGTCACATGCATGAGATAGCACATGTAATAAATAGATTGGTGGCTGTAATGCAACAAAAAAATCATAGCGCACCATCTAAATGCCTTGAAGAAGACAACTGCACTCTAGCAAACATAATTCTAAACTAATGACACTCAGAACACTGCATACCACTGCACAGTCCTCTTAAATCCAATCAAGCCTCACCAAAGTTCACACACTACATAGATATCAGATCCCTAATTATACAGGATTTTTTCATCTAGATCTTTGCATTATTCTGTGGCAAATAAGTGAAAATATCAAAATACTCTTGTTATGTAAGAAAGTGATTAAAATGTCCTTAATCTGCCCCTTTGTCTGGATCTGTGTCAAAATGTAATGGGTTCTTTCTCTGCCCATACCCCATCTCTCTACCACGTTTTGTGGAAAACCTTTTAGTGGATTTGGCATCATCCTGTTAACCAACCAACCAACCAACCAACCAAGGGACAGGGGTGAAAACATTTCCTCCTTTGCAGAGCTAACAGCACAGGGTCCAAACACAGGTATAGCAGCAGTGGGAAGGGTTTGATTTGCATTAGCAGTAATTGACGATGCAGTGTAATGAACAGTGTGAACAGTAAACACTGATATAAAAGAAGAGACATACATTGTTTCCTGTGAATCCCATGCATGCCTTGGGCTCCAGTGTAAATATGTAGTAGGACATAATGTTAAGTCATAATCAGACTCTGTAACATGTAAACAGGAAGTTGGAAGGAATATTCTAACCAAACTCATGCTGTCTACATTATAAGTAATATCTTATTCAGAATAATAATAATAATATTGCTGTCCATGTAAACATACTGAAAACTACCATTGGATGGCAGTTGCTAAATAATTAAAACAATGGTTTGTGTTAAAAATGGTGTTTGATTTCATAATTAAACATTTTTTTTTAAATGAAAAGTTAAATCATGGGGAATCCCCCTCGGCTGAACCCGTTTGTTGGTGTTGAAGTGAACGAGGTAGATTTATTTAGTTTGTCAGTTCAATGGCAACTTAACCACTGAGCGTTTGAAGCATATACAGTGACCTCAAATCATAGTTTGTGTTGGTTTAAATACAGTGTCAGCGCTGTTTTATAAATAAGTGAAATCTAGGGTAGGGAAGACAAGGACACTATGACAAGGGTCGAAACACTTCATGTTGCCCAACTTTAATCAAAGAAACTCAAACCTGACTTTTCTGAATAATTATGCTTATTTGTTTTTACTGTGGGATTTTCCAGTCAGTTTACTTTATTCTGTCTGTATAATCACCAGCTTTCCCAGCTGTTTGTATTGCTGAGGCAATGACAAGTCTATCGTTGTGTCTTGAATCAGGTTGTGTCCAGTAGTTTGGCATCTGTGATACACACACAGTCCGATTATGTGTTTCAGAGCACATGAGGTTGTACACAGTCTTCTGCAGAAGTGCAGCAGGAAAAAAAAAACTGCAAAGTGCTGAGGCTACTAATCGACCTTGAAACAGAGATAACTCGTAACAGATGGTAAGAGCAAACTGGACGGTCAGCACAAGCTCCAGCAAACAAGAGGTGTGAGGTACAGAAAGGCAGCGATCAATAGGTCCAAGAGGTTACGGAGTAAATGGAAGGTGTGAAAGTTACTACATGGGCCTAAAGGCACCTGGGTAAATAGAGAAATCCCACATCTTGTGGCAAAGAAATACGTGTTAATTGAGCATGACTGCTGATTGATGATAAATGAGTTGCTCTAAAACATTAAAGACTACCATCATCAGTTGGGATGTAAAAAGTTTGTGCTGAACTCACTGCATTAAATCCAACTGACAGCCGATGCAGAGATGCTAAAACTTGGCACATGGAGAGTCTTTGTTTTGCACAAGTGGAAATTCAGTTGCTGCTACAGTTTTCAGCAGTGAAAGCTGTGTGCAAGAGTTGCATCAGAAAGTAAGGCTGTTGAACCCGGCGTTCAGGTGTTACAGATGCTTCATAAAGTCTCTCATGTAAAGCGACACTGTGTAGACAAGCAAAGAATTCATTGTTCAGTTCCTGTTCGAGATGAAGCGGGGGTGTTTAAAGCCTCGTTAGAACTGTATCGCCAGGCCTGATGCGCAACGCTGGGATGTCTTGCACCCACATGAGAACGAGGGAGAAGAGGATATGGAGATTTCGCAAATAAACATAAATCATACAGAGCGCTTTATGTCGCCAAAGCTTTGAGGTTTGAATTGTCCTGCCTTTGGTAAAAGAGCTTGTCCTGTTTGTCTGGAACAATCCTCGCAGCCGTGTTGTAACAGAGGAGATTGTGTGAATAAATACTGGTTGTGCTGTTGTGTATTTAAAATCCAAGTAAAGCCACCAGCAAGCTAAATATATTCACACATACAACCTCTACACGAGCCCTGCAAGTCTCCCAAAGCCAAAGATCTGAGGAGGTTTGTTGTTCTGGCCTGCAGCTACGCATCGATCTATCAGAAACTTCACTGGTCCAGTTAATCACCTTATTCCTGGAGAGGGAAAGAGAGAGAGAGAAAATACAAGCCAGAGATGAGAAAAGGTCGTGCTTTTGTTTTGAGTAATTCATTTCAATGGATTCAGTGCTTGGAGATGAATTAATGGCTGATATTTGCAGATATCGAGTTTACAGGTTTTTTGGGGGTTTGTTTTGTTTTTTCTAATTGATGTAGTCATGTACAAAATTGACTTTGAGTTGACAGAGGGGAGGAAAAGGGGACGCGAGCAGAGACCAGGGGGGGAGGAAAGGCTTTGCTGACAAACATAATCACCACATTCTTTGGCTGAACGGAGGAGAGTATGAATATAAACAAAGGAGTAAAGACAGGTCGGGGTGACGAGAGAGCAAAGGGAAGAGTTAAATGAAGGAGGGGATAAAGGAAGAGAAGAAGAGAAAAATGAGAGGTTTTACTTTTCACTTTTTCATTTTGATGACAAGAAAACATCCTTTTCCTAAAATCCAGAGGAGCCGTCAGACACAACATATAACACCGTTTCAAATGATTTTTCTATGAACATTGTGACTTTATTTTATAGCTCTTCTGATATATAAATCTTTTTTCTCAATATTTATGACATTTATTAAAATATATGCTGCAATATTTATAATGTTTTCTAAACTTATTCAACAATTTCCTATTTTTCTTGAGAATATAAACCAATCCTCGTAATCCCAGGATAGTGGCCATACTTTTCTTATTGTTTTCTACTTATATATATTGTTGTTTTTATGTCCGATGCACCAACCACACCAAGTCAATTTCCTGTATGTGAAAATATACTTGGCCAATAAAAGAATTCTGATTCTGATTCTGATTACCATCACCAGGTGCAAACTTTTGAACTCACAGAAACATGGACATTTAAATTTACACGTTCAACTGTATCAGTAGTATTTACCTCATCTGCAGTGTAAGTACATGTGTGGCACTGAAGTAAAACAAGTATATTGAACATATTATATTATTATTATGTTATTAGTGCTGCAACTTTACACAAGTGGAAGTACATTTTGTAGCTATAGACCCTTCCTGTTTGTGTTTTTGTAGAATTTAATCATTTTATGTTTCATATATCACATTCTATATTAATGATGTATAATTTATTCGGTGCGAACAAAGAATATTTTAATATTACACACATCTTGTCGCTGTCCAGTAAAATAATTATCTTTATAAATATATAAAATTAACGCGCACACACACACACTTTCATTCATTGGTTGTTGTGGTGTTGAGTGTTCTTGTGTTGCACATAATTTTATTTTTCTTTCATACAGCGCAAAACATCTCAGTAAAATGATCTATACCTTCAAAGAAAAGTGCAAATTTAGTCATGCATTTGTCCGATGATAGAACTGTGCTGAAACTGTGTGTGTGTGTGTTGACAGGTGTCTGACAAGCCCAAAGCCAGAGGCACAGCCCTGAGGTAAGACAAATAGCCATACTCTGTTTTATTCATCTCCACTGCATTTCTATTGTGGTGCAGCAGAATGGAGCAAAGATGTGCATGTTTTTTTATGTTGTATTGACTCAGAAAAATGTAAGTGAAATCTAGTCGACTTAGTCCTTGACATTAACCAAACAAGCTATGAATAAAATGTTCTTTGTCCTGAACCATACGACGAAGGCCTTGGTGGTCGGTGCTGGATCATCTTCTGCTCTTTACTTCTGTGGCTGACGTTGAAAACGCAGTTTGTCCAGAGCCTTTGATCTAACCCTCAGTAGAGATGCACAGTTGTGTTATTTGAACAGATGTCACCTCAAATGGGAAAGAAGAAGAGGTTAAGGAAAGTTGATGTTGTGTAAGTTTTTTAAGTAAGAAGATTTTGTTTTGAAGAACATTTTTTGAAGGTTATTGCAACAAAGTCTCTGTTAAGGCTTGTGGATGTGAAGTGGCTGTAATTCACTGAAACATCTGTGATGGCAGGTGCCCACTTGATAACCTCAGTCACCAGCCTGTGCTCACGCTCAACTCTGAACCATTTCAAATGAGGCAGCAGATGTCCTCTATACTCACTGTTTGTAGGTTAGTGTATACATGTGAACAGGACGTCTCTGTGTTCATCTGGGTTTATTTAACACAGGATCCTGTTCATCACTGAGGGTATATATACATATATATACACACATAATGACTGAAAGTTTGTGAGTCAGTTCTCCTCAGGCCTCTCTTTACTAAATATAGTCTCATTATGACTTAACCACGTCTAATATTTAACCCTCAGTCTGAGCGCATGGTGAACATATGGGGACGTGTTGTTGATATTAAAAGCTTTGCCCTGGCTGTTTTGATTTGCTTTGAGGGCAACCTTCTTCTTTAACTATTGCTTTGAGTTATTGAAGTTAATTTGCTCTCTTTTGGGTTATTTGTTAAACTGGAGGTGCTTGTGTTTTCTGTGAGAATTATCCCTATTTCCAATTTGTCCTACATCAGCCAGTATAATAGTGCATCTAGTCCAGGAGTCTGAGTCAAGTCCAACTCAGGTCCTGATTTTCAGCCTTGACCTGGACTCGAGCACTGAGTGCATTCAGAGGCAGACGTTGGAGACAAGGATTGACTTTTTAGGCCATAATAACCTTGGCACAAGATATTGATGGATATACACTGCTCATAAAAATGTTAACAATGCTATAATTAAACATCACAGTATAACACCAAGTCAGTTTAACTTCAGGGATCAATCTGTCCATTTAAGAAGACCAAGTGATTTTGAATCAATTTCAGATGCTTTGGGGTAAATGTGACAGCAGGTGCAACAGAGGCAAAAGCAAGACAAGCCCCAAACAGGGAACTGTTTTACATGTGGTGGCCACAGACAGCTGCTCTCTCTCCTTATCCTTCCTGACTGATTATTCTCTAGTCTTGTGTTCTGCTGGTGTCCTTGTCACTACGGGTAGCATGAGTCAGTACCTGCAGCCCAATCAGGTTGCACAGGTAGTCCAGCTCCTCCAGGATGCCACATCCATACCTGCTGTGTCTCCCAGCAAAGTCTCAAGAGCACAGAGGAGACACCAGGAGACCGGCCGTTACACAAGGAGAGCTGGACAGGGCCGTAGAAGGGCATCAACCCAGCAGCAGGACCGGTTTCTGCTCCATTGTTTGAGGAGGAACAGGAGGAGCACTGACAGAGCCGTACAAAATGACCTCCAGCAAGCTACTGGTGTGCATTTTCCTGACCAAACTGTCACAAACAGTCTCCTTGAGTGCGGCATGAGGGCCAAACATCCTCTAGTGGGACGAGCTCACAGCCCAGCTCCGTGCAGCTTGATTGACATTCACAAGAACTGGCAGGTCTACCACTGGCGCCCCTGTCACAGATGAGAGTAGGTTCACAATGAGCACATGTAACAGGCGTGAAAGAGTCTGGAGACACCGTGGTGAATGTTATGCTGCCTGTTACATCATCCAGCTTGACCAGTTTGGTGGTGGGTCAATGATGGTCTGGGCAAATCCCTGGAGGGTTGCACAGACCTCCATGTCATAGCCAACGGTGCAGTGGGTCCTGGGTTCCTCCTGGTGCAGGACAATGCCCGGCCTCATGTGGCCAGAGTGTGGCAGCAGTTCCTGGATGATGAAGGTATTGACGCCATTGAATGACCCCAATGTTTCCCTGACCTAAATCCAATTGAGCACCTGAGGGATGTAATGTATCAGTGTATCCAAGTACCACCACAGACTGTGCAGGAGCTCACTGATGGTCCTGATCCAGGTCTGGGAGGAGATCCCCCAGGTTACCTTCCCCCGACTCATCAGGAGCATGTCCAGACGTTGTCAGGAGTGCACAGAGGCCATACACACTGAGACACCTTATGAGTTACAGTGATGAAATTCATTCAAGTTGGATTTAACAGTAAGTGCTAAGCTGCCTACAGAGATGCTATGTTCAAGCATCATGCTTTTCCAGAGTTTACATCAAATTCAACCTTGATGACTCAGATTCCGACTCAGTGAAAGGGAACTTGACTCAGACTTGCGCACAGAGAATTCGAGACTTGACATTTAGTGACACAAATACAACACCAATCTCAGAGCACATCGGCTTAGTCTGTCAGTGAATTAGCCTTCGGGTAGAACGGCCAATAGTTTGGGGCTTACAGTGTATACAGCATATAACCGGGCCAAAACTCTGTCTTCAGTTTGCTATACCAACTAGTTTCTTTTATTGCACAAGAGGAATGACTCTCCTCACAAAACAAAAATAGTGATATCTTTTGTGAATGTAGAGGTCCAGACACAATGTGGCTAATCTCTATTAACTGCTATCTGCATTTGAACGCAGATAAATTAAAATGCAGATAGCTGATTCATTTCTGTCAATATGTTTCACCTCTTTTGCTCTCACGAACTATTTACTTGTGAGCAACCAAACCCTGCTCAAACATGATTGGTCAAACTAGAAACTTCCAGTCCTGAACTGTTGTCCCTCGTCTACAGAAATACTGCATATTCACATACAGAATTGCTGAGATATTGTTACTCTCATGGTTATGAATATAATAAAAAAGTCAAAGTAGCCATATCTGTAGATGATATAAAAAAAAGGTAAATTATTAAATCGCTACTGTCATGTTATATATTCATAAATGAATTTTATACAGTTGATCATCTGGCCAACCTCACTGAGAGGTAATTAAAATGAATTGAATGATAAATTACCACATCTGTTGGTCAATGACAGCAGCGAAAAGAAATGTTTAAGAATTCATCAGTGAAAGCATCGTTCCTCTGCTCCTCTCATTTGAAAGTGTCAATCATTCCTCCACAGCTTGAGGCAGCAGCTACTGCTGTGTGTGCTGGAAGACTTTCCTTCATTGTTTTGCTGTCAGTGTCTGAAAAATTTAGCTAGCAGTGAAGAGTGGCAATCTGATTTTCTTTTTCTTTTCTTTACATTTGAAGGACTTTGTCGAGCAAATTTCCTATACGCTGATGTGATGTCAGTGAAAATAGAATTAAAGGCTTATGGTGTTGTTATATAATGAGGTTTAATCATCACTGGTGACTCCAGCTTCCTTTGGAGGAGTGTGTGTCTGCTTGTTTTTCCACCATCTCATTTGACTAATTATGGCATCAGGTACGATCCCCTCCTGCGCCCTCTGATTTGTAATTTGGACTAAGATTAATCTAATCGGCAGGAAACACACCACATGAACAATCGTCAATAATAACTTTTTCGCTCCTGTCATTTCTAGAAGCAATACATCCAATTTCCATAATATCAAACAATTTCCCATTTATCATTCAGTGATGCGTGGGCTACCCATTATTGTCATCTTGTTGAGTGTTAACATCTTGGGGGAACATGTCATCTAATTAATCATTAGTAGAAATGTTAGTTGCGTTTGTAACATCACAGAACATCGGAGAGAATTCATGTAAACAGCTGATTTTGGCACTGAGATACATTTTTCATGAGTTGGTCTTTTGCTTGGAATGTGTTGTAAAGCTCAGCCTGGTGCAGAAGAATATAAGAATCTTTTATAAATGAAGCTCGTTGTGTTCACAGACTGAGGGCATTAGCATGCAAGTCTGGAGTGTGACTCCGTGTGTGAGTGTGTGTGTGTGTGTGTGTGTGTGAGAGAGAGAGAGAGAGAGAGAGTGTGTGTCTTGTGTCTGTGTGTGCCCCAGGCCATGTGTTACTCTGCTACCACTAATGAGCCCATTCACTCTGCAGCCCAATCTATTGAACACCACACACACACTTACACATACTCACATCTACAGGGACGGTGGGACTAGAGATGCTGCGAGCGATCTACCGGCTATATCCCCCATGGAAAGCAACACACACACACACACACACACATTCATACACACACTCTCGCACCCACACTCCATGAAGACACACGCTTTTTTTTTTTTAAATCCTTGCTCTGACAACCTCACCCACATACCAATCGTTATTCTGCTGCCACACATACACACACTTACAACCACCCACCCTATTCATCCCACTGCAGTGTATCATCTTTATATTACTGCTCTGTAATCTGTAAAATCTTTACCTGCTCCCCTGTATTTTCTTCACTATGTCCTATGTGCATCTTTCATATTATTTACCCTGGTGAGGAAAACTGCCTGGAGATATATGGATTTCATCTTTTTATTCTAATTATTTTAGTAGTAAAAGCACAAATAAAAGAAGTTCTACTGGAGTTCACAGTGGGAGGGTTACACTGGATGTAGTGATTTAATAACCAAGTGTAGAACTGGTTGTAGACAAGGTCAAAGTTTAAACAGGTACGTTTATTGCAAATACTTTCAACGGTCGTGAATCTTTTTGAAGATGGAGCGAGACAAACAGGGAAGCCAGGACGGATAATGGCGTGTAGCAGGCTGGGGTTTAGACTTTCAGGGACAGGACACACATGAGGAACTGAACAAAGAAATGCAGGAATGGTGATATGTGGCGCAGGGAGAATCATTAACAAGTCCTAGGTAGGCTAGTCATAATTAGTGTCCCTCAGGGAGACACTGATAAACTGGGGATAAGTGGAGAGAAGGAGCAGGTCTTTATTCTGCTGGTTTCAGGTGGAGTTGATGAACTGATAAGTTGTGTGTAGATAAATTGACAGGTGGGGCAAGCTGAATTGCTGTGCCAGGTAGACACACACACACACACACACACACACACACACACACACACACACACACACACACACACAAATTGGGTAGGAAGAAACACCAGGAAGGGGGGAAATGCAGGAGGGGACCTGTCTAACTATGACAGGGAATAGTATCATTATAATATATCTCAGCAGAGATGCATTCAACTACTCAGTTCATTTTACACAAAACAATGGTGTAATTCAATTATTTGCTTGAGCCCATGCAATTCATTCAGATTTACCAGCATCGTAATTAAAACCAGCAAGACAGCATAACGTTGGTGACTCCCTACCTATGAAGATGTCGTCAGATTGTTTGTCGTCCGATTGTTTTTCCACTTTTTGATTATTCAAATTATTTTATTCGATAAAAGTCCACAGATCCAAAGAATGAAAAGGGGTTTTAATAAAAGTGTTCCAAGTTGTGAATATAATATCATGCATAATCCACTACAAAAAGTCGGTCAACTTATTCTTCACTTCTTTCAATAACCAGCCTGAGGCAAACTTGGTTTAAATGTATAATTTTGTAAAGTCCAAATCTGGTTAAAGCAGAGCTTCAGAGCAATTTACATTCTGTTATTAACCCTGTCAGTTTGCTCTCTGACCTATCTTTCTCTCTACCTTGCCATCTCCCATCTTATTACTTTGCCATCTTGCTGTCTGTCTGACCGAATGAGTGAAGTCACTGATCTGCTGAGGAGCTTAAACCCCTGGACGGGAAAAAGCTAAACCCTGTGAGATAGCTGTGGCCTTGAGCTTTCAGGAAGGGAAGGCCAAGGGCAGTGATTTGTGGTCCTACCTACAATAAATCAAACGTGATCGGTTAATTCACCTGCCATTGTCTTAACAAACACACAGCTATGAGGTCTCTGGGTCCCAGTTATGACATCCTAACCAATGAATGGTGGAAAATCTGATTGGATAATTTTATTTTCATGGCTTTATGAAGTTTATGAAGCAAACCTGATAGAAAATGAAGCTTAAATCAGAATTGGAGGGCATTTTTATTAAATGAGAGAGAATAAAAGCAACATTTGAAAAGCTGATATGTTTGGCTTCTCTGAAGGAGTGAACCCAAAGTACCTGTCAGTGTGATTGTATACAAAGTCAAGGAAAAGATGCAAGTGGATTGACACGGACACTAAGTTGCTGTCTTAAAACTAAATAAAAGACACAAATGTTCACTACGCTTTTGAAGAATACCACCTAACAAGAATTGTTTGCTAAAAACACAATTAATGGGGACTATACAGGAATGACACTTGAATAGTGTAATAATGGTGAGTGGATGTTGCTTTATTACAGAGGTGGACATGTGTGGATTACAAATTGTGTGCTTGTTCAGTAAAGCACATCTATTAAATGTCATCATTGAACTGGCAGCACTCCTACTTTTTAGTGCCAAGTCAGACGTATCAGACACATATCAGCGCTTTCAGAAAAATAACACTTTCTCAGTCTGGAATGTTGAATTGAACATTATTTACATGAGGGAAACTGGTAAACTCACATTGTCGCTTTGCAAATTATCAGAAAAATGCAGCTTGCAACAAATGTGTATAAGGTGTAAAAGAAAATATCTTTTGTCACCCTAGAATGTGGCACTGCAAAGTTCATCTGTGTGTCTTTGTGAGAAAAGATATGTCAAAAGTTTGGTGACACAGTGTTGAAGTATATACTGGAGCTGGTAAGCTGGGAAGTCCCAGTGTTCCCAACTGTTTTCAATGGAAAGTTACTACCACATCAACAATATGATCTATAGACTAATTCAAAATGGACGACATGACAGCTCCCAAAAATATCTGAAGCCAAAGCATCTCAATCACCATCAACAATATGGCTAATGTATATTGCTGCCTTCTTCCAGTCACTAAACACAGTCAGAAGAGAAAACTGCGGCCACATGGGAACACAGCACTAAGAAATACTCGCAACTACTACCAAGTTGGAAAGACTCTCAAGTCAGCTGGAAACACCTTAGCATTGGTACAGGTTTGCTATCTGCTCATTTTCAGTTTTGTCAGTCCATTAACCAGCAGGTTATATCTACTAAAATGCTTTGTCAGTAGTTGGGCTGATAGTTCCGCTTCATCGTGATGCCCCACTTTTGCATAATGCATGTCTAGCAGCTAGTGTGGCACGACCCCCTGACAAAGCCAGGTAAAGCAAGAGTGGAGGCCGAAATTTCCTTGCTAAAATCTTTCGAGCTAAAACCAAGCGTTTCAGACAGAGGCTGAAAATAAGAGCTACAGCAGTGGATAGTATTAGAAAAGTGTTCTGAACATTAGAGCATGTAAACCTTTTCAAGTGACCCAAATCAAAATTATGAACCTGAATATGAGCATAATTTGTCTCCTTTAAAATAGGTCAGTGCAACACAGCTGGTAAGCTCCCATAGCTTCTAGTTATAGACTCGTCTCTGTTCCAAAAGGCCATTGATGTTAAGTTGGCTATTGGTCAGAGAAACAGATTAGCAAGTCAAACATCACCAACAATTTATTTGCTATTCTGAAATCTTGCTGGTAGAGATGAAGCCTTTAAAGTTAGCATGTTTTTTCCCCAACCTCTCGATGTTTACGTCTGTAATTCATTTTGGTTTGTCAGGGGAACTTGATGCCTTCCACCTCAGAGTCATGGTGATAACCCTAAAACGCCATGGGTATAAAATATAGTTAGATTATAGTTTTCACTTGTTAGTACAATGACAATCAATCTTACATGGTATAACAGAAGAAAAGAAAATCATTTTTTTAAAAGTTATTTCTCTGCATTAATTTAACTTTATGAATGCAACCCAGCTGAGAGAGAAATCTGTAGGCTCACTTCACTCGTCCTGTGATGTAACCCATCAGAGATGAAGGGGTTCACATTCATGATCACTGACACAAACATGTCAGCAGGTTAAAGAAACAGGTTAAACAGTGCAGGTGCACCCTGCTCCAGTCAAGTCTATCAAATGTGACATGAATTCAGATGTGAAACGCTCTTTCATACCCTGTCACTGCTGCTGCTGCCAGGGAGCATAACACTACATATGTAGGAATGGAAACCTGTTATAGCCTTCCCCACAGTACTGCCCCAGGCAAACACACACAAAATACACACTCATGCACACATCGCTGAATGCTGGATTCCATCAGCAGCTGTGCTTTTGAAAAGGTGGAAACTTTTATTTTTCAGACTTCATAATTTATGACTAACATGGAACTACAACCACAAGAAATATGCTGTGAGCCTCAAACATGATATGCAATATTAGTCTTACATGTGATGTGATGTGTGTGTGTGTGTGTGTTTGCAATGTGATTTATTAGGAAAGAATATGACATGAAAAATATTTAAAATACCTCATAGTGATAAACTGTACATAAAATTAAACTTTCCACAAAATACACTACCACACACAAACACACATGCATTCATCTACATTGCAATATAAACATAATCAATGGACCTATGAATGGTAAATGGTATTTTTATATCATTTGTGCTCCAATGTCAGTGGGTCAAATATCTTTGAATCGTTGTTCGATTGCAGTAAAGGACATGCAATAATTTATAAATCCTGTCAAATTGGTCGACATATCATACACTCACCCCGAGTCAGATAAACAACCAATGCATGCAAATATGCCTGCAAACACACACACACACACACACACACACACACACACACACACACACACACACACACAACCGCTGCAGTTTACACACACTTGTGAGTGATGGAGAGAGACAGAGAGAGAGATTGTAAAGCCAGCTGTGCAGCAGGGAGCCCTGCCAAGTGGAGGGCAGAACCAGCGAGCTGAAGGCAAATGATAAGATGACAGATGAACTGAGCCCAGATGGCCTCCACACTGCACTTCACAGTGCCGTCTTACTGTTAGGATTCTGCATATTTTCACTGACTTCTTCAGCTATTTTAAGAGCCTATATTTACCTGTTTTTCATGATCCTTCTGTGTCACACTCTGCCACTCTGCTGGTTGTGGTTAAGCTGAGCCGCAGCCCGTCTGGCTCAAAGCCACACACCCCATTGCCTTTAGAGGCTAATCAATTCAGTTTTCCAGCTGAAGCGATTGGGAGGGGGGGATGCTGTAACAGTCTATTGTCTTGTTGATTGTCCTTTTTATGTTCAATCGCTGTTGTTCAATTATTGTTGACACAGTCTAAACTGAACATAACACAAATGTACCCTGGGTTTATAAGAGCACATAGAGGGAAGAATGAATAAAAAACTGAGGATATTTCAGATTCCCCAGATTCTCAGACATTAAGGCAGAGTGTCCTCATAGCTGCAGCCCTGTAATTATAACTACAGTGTTCACATTTTTTGCCCCAAAAAACCTTATACCATTTGCTCTGCTTGATTGAATTATTCTTATCATAAAAATACGCCAAGTCTAATACATAATGACTTCAATTATTTAGTGAAATATAACATCAGCTATATAGCAAGAATAATTGAAGATGAGGAGTTTATGAGAGGGGTGGGAGTCTGCAGGATGCAGTGGATACACACAGGTTATATATACACACTCCAGTCTGGAGGGAGGAGCAGAACGAAGGGTGAAGATCAGACATAATGTGCTAACAGGGCCTGTGGGATGTATTCAATTAAATTCAGTTCCATTGAAGTTAAATTGAAATTAATTGAATTCTGATTAGATTGGGTGAGTGGAAGATGCTGAAAATAAAGGTGACCACAGACTACAGTGTATGCTGAAAAAAAGTCAATTGATTGGTTTTAAAATAACATTCATCTCCTACTAATTGGTTTGGTCTTGTAAGTTTTCACAGACATGTAATTTCTGCATGTGCTGGTCAGGGTTAATGGTGGGCATATAAATTACAGGACCTATAAGTAAACATGGTCCAGTTTTATGTTTTCACTGACCTTTTTACAGCATTAAACCAAAACCATGATTTTTTTTAACCTTAACTAAGTGGTTTGACATCTTAACATATACATAACACAGGAGGCATGCTTTAACAGCCACACATGGATTTTGAAAACCAATTGAAATACACATCATTTTGCATATCTTTCCTGTCTTTGTGTCTTGCACATAGTAACACATTGTGTTTAAAAACTGCTTTTTCTTTAAAAAGCAGTTTTTTAAACTGTTTAACAGTTTAGTTTAAAAACTGCTGAATTCTGAATGTGAAATAATGAAGTAGCCTGGACTCTGAGGTCCATTACTTACAGTGATCCTACCTGACTATGGTGCAGTGGCTGACCGTAGCCCCAGTTTGAGCTGGTGTTCATTTCTTTAAAGAAAACTATGGCTTAATATGTTTGTCAATTAAATGTTTTCTATGACTAAGATGAGTTTATATTTATATTTAGTTTATACCATTGTTTGTAATATTGATGATAATATTTAGAGTATATTGATATTGTACAAAGTGTGATGCAACTCCATTGTCATGGTTCTAAAAAGGAGGTGTGGGTTCAGGTGCATTGTTGGTGCATGACAATATTTAGGCACAGGAAAGTGATTATGTGATCAACCAACAAACCCCTGTCTGAAGTCAGTGCTGCAGCATTACACTGTTAAATTAGGGCACGTTATCAAGATAGCAATATGCACCTGCATAGATGGGTGCATAACATGTGTACCTCTACTTTGACACAAAAAGGGACGTGCAGCAGAAATGATGAATGAAATTGGCAAATTATTTGACCAATCATGATGATACTCGTACAGTAGACATTTTTCATATATTTGCTAACAATCAAACAATGTTGCGTCAAAAGGAATGGAAGATGCACTTTGGTTATTAATGAAGGGACCAAGCACAGCCTTTTTGAATCAGGTGTCTTGTTTTCCACTGTTAAACTAGCAAACATGGATTTGGACATGTCAAAAATGTGTCATGCTGTACAGACACTGTGCTTGATTGTTAAAAGCTCTCTCTATATATACTGTATATATATATATTCAGCTTGTAATGTAAGAAAGTTACAAGGAGCTAAAAACTCAAGACAATTTAGTCTAAGTGATTTTCATGTTACTGATAAGATGACTGAATTGACTTGTATCCAAACAACAGATAAAGCCATGTCTCTTATGTAATGTAAAAACGCATCATTCGCTCACATAGCCAGTTCTCCACTTGACCTCGTCAAAGGTTCCAACCATGAATAATGGCGGCATTGTAAAGTCGCAGTAGACGGAATGATAGCCGCTGTAGCTTAGCTGTGAGTATGTGGGTGTTGTGTGGATCTTGTGAGGCCCACTGGACACATCAAACCAACAGATCATTTTGTCGGGGTTGTAAGGCTTTCATTTCCCCTGTTGTGCTTGTGATTTTATCACACAAATAAACACACAGACACCAAAGCCTCTGCTGGAGCCTGAAGATCTGACAAAGGCTATTTCGTAAATCTTATCTGTGTTACTTATGCAACACTGACACAGGCATACATAGAATAAATAGAGTGAAGGCTCTGTGTACTAAATAAGCTAAATATTTGTATTGATGTGTAAGATATAGAAAGAACAGGGAGACACCTGTATGAAACAGTGAAGAGGGGATGGTCTTTAATATATGCTGTGTATATTGTTTCTTTTATTGTTATGTTCTGCCTTGTAACATGGGGCTGAAAGGAGATTTTAAATGAGGAAACATAAGATATTATTGCAAGAAAGGATAACAAGAACATATGGTTGATAATGAGAACTGATAGTTTAAGTATATGCCTTCAAAATTAAATGTTAAAATATATGAAGCTTGTTTCTGTGGATAAAAATGGAAAATAGATGTACTAACCATTAACATACAGGAAAATGACCTCTATTAAACAATATTCTAAATAATACGCCATGTCAAAATGTGAAGTTTATTTGTTTTAACTTATTTACCTTTATTTTGTCAAAATCTACTCTGTCACTCTGCACCATCTAGCGTTGCATTTTAATTTGGCACTGACTTCGGTATGAAATTATTTCCGACGGCTGATGGCTGATTCCTGAGGGTTAAGAAAGAAAAAGAGGAAAGCGAGCCAGATGTAATGCTTTCATACACATATTCATCTCCTTTCATCTTGTTCCTCCAGCTCACACTGTTTATGTTGCCAGAATAAAATAGGCTAGAGAGCACTCAACTGAAAATCTCATTGAGAAGAAAAGACACAGGCTTTCCTTTAACTTCACACGGCGCTGTTCAAACAAAAAACACAAACATATCAGTGTGGGGAATGTAGACTCATCTTCTGCTTCCAGTCAATTTTATCTTTTGGCAAATGAAGGGATGATATGAAACGCCATAAAAAGGCTAACATCAAATTTATTAAATGTCCCTGTGAACGATTTTGTCTATTATGTACAACCCATTGGAGATGTTCTCTCGTGGAGGAAAAGAAACATTTTATGTTGTAAACATCCAATAATAAAAATATGAAAGCAGCAGAATTCATTCATTTTCCTTTGCATTGCCTCGGGTGCTGGGCTCAGGGGTCATTAATGGCAAAGTCCAGCACACCAAAAACCCAGATCTTATCCAGTGTTTCGAGCAGTAAAGACGAGTGAGAACAACACACTTCTACAGAGCAGACACGCAGCTGATGTTTGCTCTCACTTTGATTTCTTGCCAATGTCTCATCGACAATGTGGGCTAGGCCACCAGGGGAAGTGATCAGTGTTAAAAAGCAGGCACACGTCAAACAAGAGGGTGCTCTGGATAAAAGGAACACCCTACATCAAGAAGCAGTTGGACTGTGTCTGTGATTAACTGGCTACACTGGCTGCAACACCCCTCCCAATCAATCTGGATTTAGTCGAGGAGAATCATAGATCATTTTTATTTCTCTGTTATTAGTTCATGCCTTTGTCTGAAAGATATGAACCCAGGACGGTCACTACCTTTGAAGACATTTTCCTCTTGAAATATTATTTTTGAATACTTGATGGTGATAATAACCCTGGGGGGGGGTTTAGTTAGAAACTTTGGCATTTTAAAGGATGGTTTATTTATTTTAGATTTAAGGATTCAAGTATTTTTTCTCTTACTTTATTTTAAATTCCTGGCATTTCTACACTTTTTATATTTACACATTAGAAATGCGCATTACAATAAAGGACAGAAAATGCACTTAATGACAGCTGTTTTTTCACAAACTTCATAAGACAACTGTCCATTCCAAAATTGTCAGTTCTTAGAATATAAACTATTATTTATTGTAATTGTGTCAGAATCTGTTGAGTCAGGAATAGTAATGAGTCTTCTCTACATCAGAGAGCTGCTGCTGATTCACAGGACTCCTTTCTACCCACACATCAAAAGATTCTTTAATGGCAAAGGGGGACAAAAAAACTGATGTAGACAGAAGTCCAACATGTCTCTGCTGTCACAGAGTCTGTCTGCAGTCCTCCGGTAATCCATGTATGAACAGACTGTTCACTGTGAAAGACTGAAACAATGTTTGACAATCCTGATCCAAGAAACATCACATTTCAGTGATTCTTAACCAGCATTCTTCAGACTCCATCCCATCTTTACATCTTAATGTTTTACTGTACGGCCCACAGCTTTACTGTCCTGGTTCCTCCTCACCAGTCTCCATCTCATTTTCTGCAGCAGTCAGCTGTTGTTGGCAAAAAGCCTCTGATAAACCCCCACTCCACACTACCCGCCCAGTAAGTAATGTCACACAAAGTAAGCACTAAACTCAAGATGGAGTTTAAGATGGTGTCTCTTCTAAGGCTGTGCTTGAGGTTCCCCACAGGGGGCAGAACAGGGGGCTTGCATCAGCATAGGCTGAGCAGGTGGCCTACGATGGCAGAGTCAGAACCCAAGATCCAGTGCTGGCTCCTAACCTCAGGAGGCAGGACCGGCAGAGTAAGAGGGCGAAGGCATTAGGGGGGTCCACTCAGGACCAGAGACCAGAGTCATAGGCAAGGTCTTTAAGGAGGCTGGCGAGAAGACTGAAGGTTTGGAAAGATGTTGTTTTTTAGTTTTTCTGCGATATACTGCAATTCTTTTGTTTGCATGCACATATCCTGATCAATAAGTTCCGCCGAGCAGAATAAAGGTTATTAATGATGTCTCAGCATCCCTGACAGTGTTGTACAGTGACTTTTACACATAAGCAAGTTCCAGTCTGCAACCTTACCTTCACACAACAATACTTTGTCTCGTATTGCATGATAAAGATGACAATTCTGCTCCTGCTAGCCCTTAGCACTTCCGCAAGTAATTCCACATGCATCTGTACATATATGTAATAATTTGTGCAAGATAACTGATCTCAGAGCAGTTGAAGTAGAGTCAACAGCAGATTGACAAGCACTTGTTTGAAGCTATAGTCCATCACCAGAGATCCCAGGCTTGATCCTCAAGGTGCAAAATCTTTGCAAACAGGTAACATCTGATCCTTTCTGGGACACAGCGATTTTCTGAGATATGAAGTAAGAGGAGATATCCCTTCCACTTCGGTATCGTCCATAGTTGATGTCTTTTTCTTTTTTTTTATCAGTAGAGCACTGCTTGACTCGGTCGCCCTGACGACACGCCACTGCTGTGGTTATTTAGAAATGATGAGTGGAACATAGATATTCAATGTTTCCTGCCTGGAAGGAAAGCTGAATGTCATGATTGTTAAGTCACTTTATGTGAATCAAATCTCTGGCATTGCTTTTTTTGCTTGTGGTGTTGATTTCCCAGCCAGCATTTTTTTATTTTTAGTTCTCAAGACTTCCTGAAGCTGTGTTAATATGTTTCCAAACACACAGCAGTGATTTAATGGAGGGCGGCCTACACAAAAGTGAAACACAAACACACACCATGTAAACAGGGAGTTTGACTCATCACTTTGCCAATACTGTTTCAACTGTGATGCTAATGGAGCAAAGTGAGGTGGAAATTTAATTGAAATCAAAGGAGAGACAAAGAGAAGAGATGAGTAATGATAAATAAGACAAACAGGCCAGAGACTGCATTCATACAGTATCTGTCACCATGTGTGTGTGTGTGTGTGTTTGTTTGCATGTCTGTGAGTTTGTGCATGCAAATGTGTGTGCGTTTGCTTGTGTGTGTGTTGCCCGAGGAACAGTTGATGGATTTGCTGCTTGACTGCTCACACAGATTGGTGTCTGCTGTGATGGCAGCCTTGAACTGAAATTACGTGCACGCTCTCTCTCACTCTCACACACGCTCACCAGACACAGTAACACAAACAGAGACCTACACATAATTGCAATGTCTTTGTGTGCGAGTGTGTTTGTGTGTATTTCTAAGTTCCTAAGGACGAGCGATTGTGTTGCCTCTAGGAGGCCATTTCAAAGTGCTGTGGAAGGATGGATGATCACCAACCGAAGGCCAACCAAAGCACCAGAGAGCATGAGATGATTGAACTGGTTCAAAGTGCTGTGTTCATGCGTTCATTGAAAGCAGTTTATTAAATTCTGCTTCCTAATTTTCACTGAATCAGGAACAAGGTCGCTATAGCTGGTTTTTCTATATATTTACAACTGTAGGGTGTTTCTTTAATTATAATCAAGGACTTGATGATATGGGCTGTAGTTTGTGTAAATTATTCATTATTTTGATGTTTATTTGATACCGTTGGATAAAATGTTCTCTCCTCATACAATCAAAATATTCTAATAATGTTTGTCTTGAAAGTTGGAGTGAAAATGTTTAGTTTGATGTATTCCGTTTTTTCCAATGGACGAAAGTGTAAAGGGTATTTTTGGAGCTTCTGGCAGGTTGTGCCATCTCCTGTACATAGGATGAGGAAAGATGTAATGAAAATCTAAATTTCACCACGAAAATAACAGTAGAAAATTTTATACTCAATTTCAGGAACTTAGAGACAAAATACACAAAAAATCTGTGTTGGAAAGTCATTTTACAGGAAGAAGCTGGAACTAACCAATAAATCAGTAGTTGCAAAACAGTGTAGTGAGCTTCTAAGGGGGCAGTAAGTAAATTATTTTGAATATTAGTAAATTTATTTGTTTTAAGATCGATCCTCCAGGCTTTCAGAGCTGAGGTACGTAAATAGATGAAGCAGTTGTCGTGTTGTATAGATATACAGTAGATTAATTCTGAGATGTCTTTGCATTGTGCTTGTCCAAATACAGTCAAAGAAAAAACAATTCTCATCCACAGCTCTTCTGAAAGAAATGAGTGACTCTTGTGGCTGAGTCCATTCGGTTGTAGAAAGCTCAGATTAAAGGACAAGAGGTATTTGGTCTGTTGTTATTTTTAGTTATGGAGAATGGAAGGTAGACTGCAGTTAACTCTCACAGTCCATAGGCAATACTCAGGTACTTAATATTGGAAATGCAAAAACAATATGTGACTGATGGAATCTCTGGCGTCCACTAATCAGAAGGTTGGTGCTTCCTCGTCTCCTCCAGGCCACACGTCAAAGTGTCCTTCAGCAGGATGGCACTGATCTACCGTCAGTGTATGAGTGTGTGAATTAGAAGGATGACCTCCCTTTGAGTGGTTATTAGGAACGAACAATCTGCTGATAATGTATTTAGTGTATATTCTGAGATTAAATTAGATCAACTACATCCTGTCTTGAATTATAGGGATAAAGAAAAAACATCATATGGACTGATTGTGTGTACTGATATATGCATAGTTCATTCCTTTTCTATTCAGTTTTGTCAGTGCTGCAGTGTGGATTATCTGAATTACCAAAAAGCAATTGAGAGTGTGGGTGTCCCTGTCTGGACATATGAAAATGTACTTACTTGTTGTCACCTCAAAAATAGTGACAGTGACAGTGTTCCCCGACATGCTTTTTCAACATCTAATGAAGCTGGTTTGGTTTTGTTCCATTTTGACATGTTCCTTTTTTCTTTCTATACAAAAGTGGTGCATCAGGAAACAGCAGCAGTGAATCAGAGAGCAGCTCGGAGTCGGACACAGACGAATCAGAGAGCAGCTCCAGTGACAGTGAATACAACCGGGCCTCACGCACACACACTCCAGAGGTAGGATGACAAGTGTGAATAGGTGTGTTAATGTGTATTCTCTGTAACTGTATCTGTGCACACACAGGCGATGAAATGCACAGAATGGATAACATAAGCAACACGGATTTTAAGATCATTCTTTCTTGTAAGAAAACAAGTCAATTTAAATTTTTGTGGAAGAAATAAATGGAAAGTATTATATATAGATTTCTGTTTAGGCAGCAGTTTCATCATTAAGTAGACGCTGTGGCTCAAGTTCATTTAACCTAACAGAGGGAATAGGAAGTCCCCAATTAAAACCTAGTAGGGAAATTAGTATATATCCATTATGAACCTTGATTTATGGATTATGCCACATGCATATTTATATCTCTACTTTGGAGACAACAAATCATTACTGTAACCTTGCAAAGTCTTGTTTATTCTGTGAATCAAAAGCTTTATTGATTTTAGAGCAGAGATAAAATTCAGCAGTCCATTAATACAAATAAAATATTGATAATGTGTATAATTTAGGTTACATTTCTTAAAGAGATTTCATTGGCTTGTTTATCCGTCCTGATTAACACTATTCTTTTCACTTTGAGTGTGACTGCCTGTCCACTGAATGCTCTAGGTAATGCAAATGATGAAAACTGATTCCTAACATTGTTTATCACATTATTTTAATGGATCTGTGCTGCCTGGTTTCATACACACTGGAGAAATGTAGTGAAAGAAAAAGAAAACTTTACATGACATGAAAACAATCAACAAAACCAGAAGCAATACACCAAGCTAATTTCAAAACATATTTCTATTTGTGCAAAAAATTAGCATGGTATATATGGTATTAATAAATTAATTGATTCCTCCTTTGGTTCCATACACTTGCAGCAGCATGTTCCCTTGAGTTATCACACAGACAAATCTATGAGGACATTGCACTCCAGATTCAAATATGTCACAGAGTGTATTTATTTATTTACCTATAAAATCTTCAGTAATCTGTAGAGTTTCTTTTTCCTTCTAGCCCGAGCCCCCGTCCACCAACAAGTGGCAGCTGGACAGCTGGTTGAACAAGGTCCAAGCTCAAACCAAACCTCTGGTTCCCCCTCAGCCGGAACATCATGGCACAGGTTGGTAGATATGGAAGGTGTTTTGTGTCATAGATAAGATCGACAGAATAAAAGGTTATCTGAACTAATGAACTAATGTTCTGCTGCTTAGGCTCCATCAACCAGGGTCCAGAGACTCTCTCTCCAGGGAGTGAAGCACCAGGAGTGGGTACAGCTGCAAAGGCCAAGCCCTGTGGATCCAGCAGCACCCCAGTTCCAGCTGCACCAACAGTGGAGCACAAGGATACAAGAGGAGCCTTCTGGTATTTGATTGAAAATTTGCCAAAACACCTATTCAAGTAAAGTAGCAAAAACCTCAGCCAAGACATAACAATTGAATGAATTGAATTATTCTCTGAATAACAATGAAATAAATTCACACCCTGATCCAGATCCGCTCCAAAATTGAACATGTTCTTCCTTGGGTCATGCCCCTTTCCTCCACCAAATTTCATGGAAATAGTAGTAGTTGCATAATGCTGCTAACAAACAAATAGACAAACAATCAAATGCAGATGAAAGCATTGCCTCCTTGATGGAGTTAGTGAATGACACTACTTGAGTTAGACAATGACAGGTGGTGGAACATAATGTAGGCAACAGCATGCAAAGACTGGTCTCCATCCATAAAAGACATGAAAGAGAAATCATGTCTTGCTTTTTGCAGCCCGGGCAGAGAGAAGGCCAAGGCCAAGCTCAGCCAGAAGGCCTCAGGAGAGGGCCAGAGGTCCAAGATGAGGCTGTCACCGGCCCTGCTGTCTGGACCAGAGGTCACGACCCCGAGGAGGAACACCACAGGAAAAAAACAGCCCAGACGGACAGAGAGGTCAAACAGTGCAGAGGATAATCAGAACCAGACATGGAGCAGAACAAACCAGCACAGGTACACCAGAAAGGAAACAATTGTTTTCTTTAGGAAATAAAGCTGCATCCTAAAACTACATATTGTTTAATACTCATTTCTAATGCAAAATTAGTGCCGATCTTTTGCATACAGCAATAATTGGTTTCTTTTTATATTCCATCTAAAGGAAATGCTCTTATTCTTGTTAATCGATAAGATTAAACAATTTTCAGTCTGACAAATTAAACAATTAAGATGATGTAGGTGCAAATTGTGTCAAAGTCAGTCTGATACTTTGAAGAGAACCAAACAAGTCTAACAGCTCAGTTCTTGTTTGGTCCTTTGTAACTGACGTGTTATTTGTTAGTGGTAAAGCAGTTTCTCTTAACACCTTAGTAACCAGAGTTGTCACTTAGTGTTGAGAGCTAACAGAGGCTCCAGTGCATCTTCGAGCATGCTGGCAGCTCGCCACTGAACACATCTGTTGTGGAAAATGTTCACTCTGACTAGAAGCCCTGCCAAACTGGCTGCTCAGCTTGACATTAGGCTAATGAGGAAAAAGAACAAACTTCCCCCTTTTCTTTTACTCTCTTCTCCCTCAATCACTTCTCTTTTTCTCTCTTTTCCCTCATTTTTAAGCTCTCCGCATCTTCCCAGTTCAGCTGAATACATGCTGTTTTCAATTATTTCATGCTGTCTTGTATATTTTTTTCATTTTTAAACATATTCGCCCCCTGGAGCTGACCAAAGCAATCTTCTACCGTTTGTCAATGTAAAACTTTGCTCAACAAAGCAGTGCCTTGCTCAAGGGTGAATCTAACATGATTTGTGACGGCTCCTCTTGCTGTGCTTCCTCCCACAGCAGCCCTGCATCGAGAGAGAAGGACCTGTTGCCGTCCCCCTCCCTGGAGCATCAGAACCCCCCAAGGCCGCGCGGCAAACCCCCCAGTGGGAAAACTGCCCCCAGGAAAGAGCCTCGCGGTGGTGCCAACTCCAACAACAACACAGTGACTCCACCAGCAGTGCCACAGCAAACACCTGTGCCAATACCTGCCGTCAGTGTAAACCAGGTTAGTTTATGGGGGTGGGGGACATGCCTTTGAGAAGGGAGACATTCCAAACAATTGAAGTGCATGACTCAAGCACTGGAAGTCAGTTCAAGAGCAAGTCCTACACAAGTTTGTAACACATTGTCCATGTATTCTGTAATGATTACTTCATCTTACAGTCTCTGGATGATCTGCCATGAAGTCATAAAACTCCTCAGCATAAAAACGGTATTATTACATGATTATTATGGCTCAACACTGGCTGGTTTTATCGAACTATAGAGAGAGCAGGAGAGGGAGAAAAGAAGGGACAGAGAGATGGAACTGAATCATCGTCCATCGTTTTAAGCGACGAGTTAACGCTCAGTGGTTTTATGAAGATTGGGTAGTTTGAAGGAGAAAGAAAGAAGGAAAGACGGAAAGAAAAGGAATAAAGAGAGACAGGAAGTCACTTATACACTCAAATGACTTTATGTAAGTAAGACATTTATAGAAAAGGACAGGACAAAAAAGATGATATAAAGATTCTACCAAATAAAAATGACAACATAAGGTGAAATATGTTTGGCAGTGGATTTGAAACTTGTTCCCACTGTCGCTAAAGATTAAACCCATCACCAGGCTGCATTGTTATGAAGACGATTTGAACAACTGCAGTTCTGCAGAAACAACGATTTTTGAGGGTGTTAAGTAAAAGCATTATATATGTATTCATACACATTAGGGACAATAACAGCTGTCTGTTATATGCAAACAATGACTCTGTGACACCAAAAACTAGCAAACTGCAGCTCATCTGTCATAATCCAAGACACGACTTACAAAACATGTCTGATCCTGACATCTGCCACCTCTTCAACAGCAGTGAGGGGTGAGTTTTTATCACCGTGGCAACCATAGACTGTATATTTAGATGGACTACAATGTTTGTATTAGTGGGACCTCACTACCACAGCTCCATTCCTTAATCGCTGCTGTGGAGACTCTGGCTCCAAATGCACAAGATGCTGGCGTTCAAATGCCAGATATTTTCGCTTTGTTTCTGGAAAGTAGGAGAAAGTGGAGGCGTGTCATTCATCTTTATTTACAGTCCAGGACGACATTCATATAATCTGCTTTGGAAAAAGTAAATAAAAGACAAAAAGGTGGTTAGACGGCAAAAAATGAAGACTCAACCGTCAAACACTGAATTTGAAGTAGAGATTCTGAGGTCATGGCTGCCATCTTACATCTATTGTCCTGTATCAGGGTTTACACATAATGTGCAACCTGAGTGAGAACCAGCTGAAAATTCTCCTCTTTTGCTAAAGAAATTATAACCTTCCCTAAATTACCTGGAAATCAAGATGAGTGCTTACATCTGCAACCTGTGCTTTGAGTGCAGTCACCACATTTGATTCGCTGCCAGTCTTTCTGTAGCTGTGCAGACCAGCTGGCAGGACAGCTAATGTTAGTGTCAGCACAGCTTCCCACAAAAAGGGGCTGAAGACTTTTGCTCAAGAAATTGGAAATGCTTCTGCCAGGAGTGTAAATAAGAATTATACACAGGACCATTTTTTTTCCTTTCTTTTCTCTTTTTCAACAAAGCACAACGAGGCATTTATTGGGAATGGATTTTTGCAGATGGCAACATGCACTGGATCGATTCCAAAAGCTTGAGAAAAACCATCGCCTTGTTGCTGCCAAGCGAGCAGGTTTTGCCGGAGACTGGGAGCATTTGCAGTGCTTTCTTTGCTGCTTCTGCCTCTGTAGTTGTCTCCTCATGATGGTTGTACAGACACAGCACTGTAGTTCTTTGATCATTTCACATCTAATATCAAGAATTCAGGGACATTTGACAATTTGAATTGAAAACAGAAAGATGGTGAAAGAGTTGCTGCTGTATCTACCAAGAAAATGACTGGTTATAAGCTGCTTTTAGACATGCACTGAAATCCGGAAATTTGTTAAATTTTCCAGATAGGCTATATGTGAGAATTTAAATGTCATCGTTGTTCGAAGAAAAAGGTCTGTGATGTGGGAGTGATGACGTTTCTAACACACAACAGAAGTCTTGTATTACTCTAACTGTCAATAAATCAGTAATCAGCTGATCCTTTTAAGAAGTACTATCTCTGTGTCCAAGGCCTCAAGTATAGTCATACATTATGTCAGGGCCTTAGAGCTGAGCTACACAGTGAACATGGGCTCTAAAGACTTACAAGTATCATACGTTATACACCAAAGTAAAGATTTACTATGTCTTAGAAAGTTTAAAGAATTTAAAATAAGAAACTCAAACATGAGTCTGTCTGTACTCATCTGTCTGACTCTGACATTCAAAATAAGACATTTCACTTCACAGCTTTTTTTGTAGATTTTTTAAAATACTTTTTTAATGTGGTGATAGTTTAGCAAGCAAAGTGAAGGGTGTGGAGAGAACACAGCTTATGTGTATTTTATTTTTGTCACATTTTCCTTGTGTGTGTTCCTTACATATTGATTCATATAAATAATTATGACCCATTCTTTTTACCATTTTTCGTCTATAAAGCAGGATAAGAGGAAACACAGAGGGCCGAGCACCAAAATCACACCCAAGTCCCGGGAATTTATCGAAACAGATTCCTCCTCCTCCTCCTCGGAATGCCATTCAGAGTCAGAGGAAGCCATGAAAATCCCTGCTCTGCCGCAGACAACACGCCCTGCCATTAACACGCAGACTCTGTCCAGCACGCACATGCACACGCCTCTCCTCCCCTGCCTTGGCCCTGCTGCCAGTTTGGGGAGTATGGGGACATTTGGAGGGAAAGGGCTGCGAGTCAAAGACAGTAGCAATGTGACCACTAATGGTAGCAGCAGTAGTAATAGTAGCATCAGCAGTGGAAACAATGGCAGCAGTAATAGCTGTAACTCCCAAAGCATTAGCAACATAAGTGGTTCCTTTGGTCCTTCTGTTCCTGATCCTGGAGGGTTAGGAGGACAGTGTAAGGACCTGGAGTCCATGTCACCACCTTCCAACACGGGGCACGAGGTGCCAATTTCCCCCCTTAGGGAGTACCAGGAGATCCAGAGTTTATGGGTGAAAATCGAACTGAGTTTGCTCAGCAGGGTGCCCGGCGGCCAGGGCTTGGGGGAAAGATCCCGGGTAGGACTCACAGAAAGGGACGGGAGTGAGGGGAGGGACAGGGACAGGCAGGGGGAGAGGACAGGTGTGGCAGAGAGAGAGCGACAGAAGCAGGAAGACAGAGAGTGGCCAGGGCTGAGAGAAAGACAGAGGGTAACTAAAGGGGAGAGACAGGAGGACGAAAGTGAGCGATTGGTGCAGGACAGAGAGAGGCAAGGTGACAGAGACAGATTAACAGAGAGAGAGAGGCAGACGGATAGAGAGGACAGAGAAAGATTAGGGCTTGGGGAGAGGGAAAGGACGACTGCGAGGGACAGAGAGAAGGCATGCCTGGGTCTGGGGGTCCTGGACAACCCCCCTGTGCAAGAGCAGAGTAATCCCCGGCTGGCTGGGAGGACAGAGAGAGGAGAGAACGAAGGTAAACACAGGAGACAAGCAGCTGGGAGCACGATGGTCCCCACAGAGAAACACGCCAGCAAGAACAAAAGGAAACACAAGGTGTGTGTAGAGATTTTGTATGTTTTTCCACCTTGTTACTTGCAAACACTTTTCTCTCCATCTCTAACGCGTGTTCTCTGTTTGTCTATGGTCCCAGTCTGACCACACTGAGTCATCAGTCAATGGCAACAAGAAGCTGCGACTGGACAAAGACTGTCAGCTCCTCCCACCCTGCATCTCTCCAATACACAACCACAAGAACAGCTCTACAGAGTAAGTATTAACAGCTTCCAGAGGGACTAACCAGGAGGGAACACAACTGTAGAGCAAAGTCATGAGGTTGTAGCCAAACGTCCCTCAGAGTCAACAACACAGACTCTTGAGACTTACAGTAGAAGATCTAAGAATGGAGGCAGATACTGTATCAATATTAATCCACACACTGTCCAGAATGGAGCTCAGCCTTATCCTGTTATACATGACAGACAAGATCATAAGATTTTTTCTAGAACTGTATTATACCATGCATATCTTTCCAAGGCCCTGCATTTGAGCCTCTCATCCAAACACAAACAGCGTTTTAAGTCACTAAAGGCGTCTCCCGCCACCAATATTACTTGGACCACAGTGTCTCTTCTCTGGTATTTGATGGATCATTGATGTAGACTTTAGTGCCACCTACTGGCTGCTTGTTTGAGCGTTTGTAGAAGCTTTTGCGTTCTTGTCTGGACAAAGATAATATGTGAAATGAAGGTCACGTGGACAGAGAGGTTTTTGTTTTAAATGCAAAAATATCCTCCTAAAAAAATATCTGCAGTAGTGTTGACAAGACCTAAAAGCAAAATGATTGTTACAATGTTACAATGTTACTCTCATTTCTCGATTGTTGTAAAAAAACATATATTCAAGGGGAGGCAGAAAACCAAGTGGGATTGTTTTGAAGTCTCTACCTAAATATTATCAAAACATTTCACAAAATTGGACAGTACAAAAATGACATGCCGAAAAAATATGACTACCCACAGGAGTCTGCAAATTAACATGTAAAGCACAATAAAGACATAAAATGACAACACTAATATCAATACACTTCTTATTTCGGTCTCAAAGCACCAAAATGAACATCTCCATCAGTGGAGTTACTACATCACACACAGGAGGTTTATCATAACATTGTATCGTCAGTCTCCTTCTCCATTATTCACATCACTGAATACCACAGCCTTGTGTGACTGGTACAGACACTCCTCGAGTTAATCAAGTTTACTGGAGACAGAGTATTTTTAGGAGGGTTTGACGTTTTTAATGTGCCGATGAAGTCATTAAAGAGGTGAGTCCAATTCACACTGTGACACCAGGATGACACAGTGTGATTTTTTTGCTTTGCGTGTGAATTATTAAAAACAGTCTAAGCTGGCTGTGTCTATAAATAAGCCTCGACGTCACCGCCGCGCAGGAAACACTTTTTTTTTATAGCATCTCTGTGTTGTGATAGAAAATACAGCGGGGGGAGGCGGGTGGGGGGGTGACCTGGAGTTGAACTCTTGACATTGTGTGGCAGACGTCTCAGTCTGCCACCAGAGTGTCTGTTTATCACCCAGCAGGCTTTTTATGGAAGCTGTAAATGGGATGATGAGCTCATTCTGCTCCGACTCATTCTGTCATTTCTAACCTGCGCCTTCCGACAGGTAACGGCAAGCTGCTTCTATAAGTTTGGCTATATTTTGACAACCGATAATAAGATACATACATTAAAGATTGAGTTTTTATCTGAGTCAGGTTTTAACGGGACAATATGGTGGCTTGAAACATTTAGTCATTATAGTATTTTGTATTAATAGTATTTAGTATTAATTGTTTTTTGAATTACTACAAGAACAATAAGGTGCAAAAAAACTGAGAATCCAACACTCAGGATTGTGGTTTAGGATTCAATGAACATTTCCCTCCAACTGACGAGTCAGTGACAGGGTTGTTGTTAGACGTGCCCTTTTCCCCAGTGACTGTTTGTTTGGCGGCTTATTCAACCCAAGCTCAGGTGCAGGAGAAGAAGCATGGTCATGTTTGTTAGATAGTGAGGCTAATGAGGGTTCTTCAGACTGGCTCTTATGTTGTGTAGCAGTGTGACCGTCTCTGTCTGTGATAGACCGCTGACGTTACTGCGCAATGCAAAGGTTTGAATGGCTCTCTGTAAAGATGTTTTCTATGTAGTTAGACACAGAAATAATCGTTTTCCCTACAGATAAATGCCAAGACAACAGACGCCATCATGAGACAAAAAAATAGAATAAACATATAATATGAATAGACAATTTAAATGTTTTTTTCTCAAAGAAGTAAACATGATATGCAGAAAATGCAGTTTAAATTCATTTGGACTTTAAAAGCCTGATATCTACAGTGGTACAGTGGTTTTAAGGAGTTCTGCGTGCTAGCCCCAGGGCCATTCTGTGTGGAATATGTTCTCAGTGGGTTTTTTCGAGGAACTCCAGTTTTCTCCCACAGCTCAAAGACATGCAGGTTAATTGGCGATTCTAAATTGCCCGTAGGTGTAAATGTGAGCATTAATGCTTGTTTGTTTCTATATGTGGTGACCTCTTCACGGTGTACCCCGCCACTCGCCCAGTGTCAGCTGGGATTAGCTCCAGCCGCCTCATGCTCCTTAAAGGATAAGTGGTATAGATAATGGATGGAAGACAGAAATCTTCCCACCTGGCAGAGTAACAGTTGAGTCTTTGTAAATGTATTACTGAGGAAGATTTGGCAGATATACTGTGGTCATTTCATGCTGTGGTGCCGTAAATTTCTGAACTTATTATCCCTTTAAAAGAACTAGAAGGGCTCTCACATGCTGTCCTGCAGACACACGCACACACACACACACACACACACACACACACACACACACACACACACACACACACACACACACACACACACACACAACCGTGTCCTTCTATCTTAGTGAGGACACTCATTGGCATAATGCATAATTTCCTAGCTACTCACCCTAACCTTAACCATCCTAACCCTGAACCTAACAGCAAGTCTAGTTGAACAAAAATGTTCGTAAAGTCTATACTCACAGTGGTCCTCACAAAGATATCTGTACGAGTACACACACACACACACACACACACACACACACACACACACACGCACACACGCACACACGCACACACACACACACTGACATCTGCTTAAGGATAGACACACACAAATGCACAAAAAATTTGCATAGTCATACACACAACCACACCAGCACACATCAATTATGCTGCGTTCAGACACAAATCCACACACGGATACACACAAACTCCCGCACATACACAAACACTCACACACACACACACACACACATGCACACAACTAATTAGTCTTTGTCTCCCTGGTTTTGTATATTATCACTAATGTTGGGGCCTGGGGCGTTGTTCTGCAAGCTCAGCAACTTTTCTCACTGCATCAAACCCCCAGAGTTTCCCAGGCAGAGAAAAAATATAAAAATATTATCTGTTGTGTTGCAAACAATATGAGTCACGAGCCACAATAAGGCAGCCGAGGGAATAATGGTGGATGCTCAAGCAGGGAAGGCAGAATCTCAACAGTTTGGGAAGGAATGCATCAACGAGCAGCTGCAGATGAAATTACAATGGTTAGGCAACGTTATCCCAGTGTATAGAAGCAGGGTTTACATGCATCATTTGTGTTGCTAGAAAGCACTTTTATATATTTAACAATGTTGATGAAACATTGTGATGGCAGGTCGTCTTTGTCTAAAGACCAATTAGTGCTCTAAGACAAAAAATACATACAGAAAATTGTGGAAGAAACATTTACAGAGAGATTCCCCATCATCAGTCATTTATAAAAAATACTGAAAGTAGTAGTAATAATTATATGAATAACAAATATGGTCTTTAGTAGGAGAGCTGCAGTGACAGAATGCGCAGCAAACGGTGATAACCATGATCCATTAGGAGTCACCAATATAAACTCAAATAGCTACAGTGTGTTTTTCCTTCCTCCTGGAAGCTAAAGGAAGTTAAAGCAGATATGACACAACTGAAAGATGAAAGACGTTACCTTGAATACAACACAAGTCAACAAAATATCTAACATAGGTCCAGTCGATTTTAAACACTTAAATGAAGAATCGTTATATAGTATATCGAAGTTCAAGAAAAAGATGCAACAACAGTTGAAGGGGATTTGGTGGAGTGAGAGTTGGATTGTAGGATAAAGAGACAAGGCAGTTTGGAGGTTGGAACTGGCAGATTGGTGTCAAGATGGGACTGGAGTTTAAGCCAACAGTCAAACAACCAGATTTCAAGACCCTGACACTTGATCTGGGGAAGCAGGGAGAAAATATTTTAAAAGATCTTGTGTAAAAGAATACATGATATCCAAGTTTATTATCAACATTCTTCCAGAGCATCTGGACCCCAAAAATAAATCTTTACAGGAATTATATTAAACAAACATTGGTCTGTTTGAACATTTCTGCACATCAATTATTGGCCTTGGTAAAGGATATGCAATGGTTTTGTTTTTCATTATTGAAAGATTCCCACAGATCCAGTGACATAGAAAGTAGAGGTCATATAGGTTTAGTCTATTTTTGCTAAACATTTGAAAACCACTTGAGCTGTTGAGGTTACTGCAGTAATTGTTGAAGACAGAAAGAATTTCAAATCTGATTCCACCAGAGTCCCTGAAGCACACACATTTCTTTTAGTTGAAGGGAATGTAGTCGCACCGCAAACGACTGAAGTAATAACAATATGAATGGGGATACTAAAAGAGTGTTTTATATAATATTAGTGAAACATTCCCAGCACAGTCTGTGCTGGGAAGGAGTTTTTTGAGGTAAAAATTCCTCTCGGGTGGTGGAGTCACTTCAGTCCTCTGACACTAATTATTATAACCTAATTATTTGGTTATAATTTGTTATTTATCTAATTTCCTCTTGTTGTCAGGATTATTTTGATGATTTTTCCAAAAGTCACAGTCTTTATGAACACATGACAAACTTTAAAAGGGAACCTTCATGTTGTGCATTAACTTATGACCTGAAATTCAACCATTATTGGGAAATGCAGCACTGCTTTACCACCTCTACCTGCCATACCATTGAGCTGTGAAACATGAAAGCAACTCAAATTCATCAATAAGCACAAGTTATCTAGATAATTATACATAATAAAATAAAAATATTGCATTCACTGTCATTATAGTAAATTAAAATATAACAACTTTGTTGTCATGTGTGTGCCTTTGTGTGTTTAGACTTTCTCTGAACAGGAAGCAGTCTCGGCGGCGCAATGAGAAGCTGCTTCCTCCCCTCCTGTCGCCCCTCTCTGACGATCCCCCACGTAAACGAACCTGCGACAGCAGTTCCTCTCTCAACCAGGAGGTCAGTGCCTCAGGGATTCTGCCCTGCTCCACGACATCCACCTCCTCCTCCTCCTCCTCCTCATCTCACAGGCACAGGAGAGGTGAAGGCAAGGTGTCGTCACATACAAGAAATGGCAGCGTGAGTCTCCCTTTGAACCTCAGCATTTTGTTTGCACACATATTCACGCACATTAAAATATGTTGGTCACTTCTGGTTAACTCACATTTCAACAAGGGAGATTATTATCTCTGGAGCTTCATAACGTAGACTGTATGTAAAGCTGAGCAAAACGTCTTCACTTCCCCATACTATCTAGACATGAAGCCAAAATATGCCGGACATGAACTCTGCCATCTTGCACATTTGGAAGTCTTTCCTTTACAAGCGAGTCGTTCTCAGCTGTCAATTATGAGTGTACAGCCAACAGGGAGCAATGGAAACATTTTGGCTTCACATTGGGACACCGTCATGTCGTCCATCTTTATATATACAGTCTATGTTTTATACCTGAGAATATATAAAATAATGTTGAGTGATAGAAGGCTTTGTGGTGTTATCTTCTCGAGTCGCTGGCCTGTTCGACACTGTTCCAGAAATAACTCCTGAGTTAATGATGCACTGTTACAATGTAAGAATCTAAAGCTCGACACACATCTCCACCATCATGTTTCCTTTCACCTGCAGTTAAAGTCAAAGTCACTAAAATATCTGAATGTTGGTGATGCATGAAAAGCAGCAGGACAGATATCGACAGCAGTACCTTCAATTCAGAACAGCACCCAGTAAATTATGAATGTAGAAGCAGGTATGGATGAAAACAACATTAATATATTTAGATAATTATTAGGTTTACCTTGAAAGTTTTACTCCCTCCAGGAGAAAATAAGTGTTAGTTTTGACATTCAGATATACCCAGTGAAATGCAAGTGAAGTGTATTACCTACAAATTGCACATATGACTTCAGGCCTAAAGGACAACACATGTGTGATTGGTGCGTTTGTTTCTGAAGAGTTTTAAAGCCAGTTTCAGCACATCTCCCTTTTCCAACCCCTCCTCAAAACACTGCTGTAATTCAGCATCCAAGTTAATCCATCACTGAGAGTGAGTGTTAAAGTGGCTGCTTGATGAAAGCCACACACTGTAATACTAATTAATACTATAATAACCACAGATTCCAATGCCATGCCTACAACAGGAAATGGATCCCCCGAGCGAGAAGCCCTGTGGAGATGGTTACCATGCCAACGGACAGTCAGACTCGGAGGTGTGGTCTGAACCACTGACGGAAGCTGCAGAACCTCGCAGGCCAAGGCTGTCGTTCAGTGATGTGTATGTATACACACTGTTTACCACACACACCAATACATGTATGTACATTTGTATTATTGCTGGTTGCAGCTTTCTTTCTGAAACTGTAAAAGGGACCTGCAGTAATTGAGAACTGTTTTCATAATCAACAACGATGATGATGATTCTCAGCGGCCACGGCTACGAAGCACTGGTCACCAGTTTATCCAAAGTGAAGCTGATAAGATGAACGGTTCTCCAGATATCCACACAGATAGATAGATCTCACTATGCCGTCAAAATGACAAGATTATTTATCAACAAGGTTTTTTTCCCCCTAATCAGCATCAATCAGTTATTCAATACCTTGCAGCTACGTAATTATTTTCATTCATGTGTAATTGCCTCATTTCCTTTGTTAAAACACATCAAGTGTTTCCTCTTCATGTGGAGGTGTGTCTTTATACTCTGCTGTGTATTAATAGAATGTGTCTTGTTTTTCTAATCAAAAGATACATATTATTTATATCTTCTCTCTTGTCTGGACCATTTTAATACATTCCAGTGGGACAGAACAGGGATTTCCCCGAATTTTCTTTACTGTTACCTCAGTTTCTATGTTGTATTTTACATTGAGGCCCACCAGGTTGAAGTTGACAGAATTATTGCTTTATGGCATAAAGGGAGTTTTTTTATGGCAGACAATGTCAATCTTCAGTGTCAACACTTAAAGTTTCATGCAGGTGGGGAAGTGAGTGAAAAGCTCAACAGATCTAAAAGTGGCAGCACCACTGGAATCATAGAGTGGCTGCTAATTATCTCAGCCATGACCCAATCCAAAATCCAGTCAACCTCAACCAACCCGAACAGCAGCTGCATGATGGTCTACCAGTTATTGAGCAGCCGCAGTCAAAAAGAATAACAATACATGTCATTTACCCCTGAACTGTACAAGTCACACTTGTCTGCCACCAGACCTCTGCACTCTGCTGTTCAGCCTCTGCAGCTTCTTCCACACCACTCCTGTCCTGAGGCTCGATCCAGTTCAAGGCTCTGGTGCAGGCCAGTGGAGGAGGCTGACCTTTCCAACCTCCAACACTCTGAACATGCTTTTAGTTGTAGTTTTTTTAAAGAGGGTTTTAGCTGTAGCTCCAGTTTGAATTAGAGTTTCTTTGGAAATAAGCTTCTACCTAATGAATGTAATGTCATGTTTAAAGCTAAAAGAGAGTGTGTTTAATAAATGTAAAGTAAGACCATATTGAGTAACATTTAAGACCTATGTAGTCCCAGAGTTACTCACATTTCCCATTTTCAATTGAAGATGGGGTGAAGTCGAGAAAACCTTATAAAACAAATGAATGGATTCAGTCACCAGAAACCCAAGAGCGCTTTTACTTTGAAACGGGTACAGGAAGTTTTGCAAATATTTATGTTTTTGACATATTCGGCAGATGAAACATTAACACTGTGGTTTAAGTCTAGTCTTTCAGTCTATTCTGCTGTTAACCACACACACTACATGCAAGACCTCGACTCGCTTGAATAGCTGTCAGTGTGACCCGGCTGTTACCCTCGAAACACCACATTATCTCACAAACTACAGGCAGAGAGGCATTTATTTCACGTAAAAACCAAGCCCAGACTTTTCATACAGTGCACAGAACAGTATCCGGGGTCAGAAAGGCGAGCAAGCATTTACGCTCTGCGTGGACAACATGAGCACAGGGCTGGGACAAGTGGGAACCTGTCCTTGTATACGAGCTCGCAACTGCTCAACACCGACCAACATTTGCTCTCTTATCAAATTTAATTTTGAGGCTCCTTCAATTGGTCACTTTGAACACTCCAGTCCCAAGCTTCTCTCTGGTTTTCTAAACCCCTCCCTCTTCATTTTTCTGGAGCACTTGTAAACTTTGTTATCACTGCTGTCAAGACTAAAAGCCTGATACATGTTGTCAAGTGCATTATAGAAGTACCTGGCTCAATGTAGCTCTTTCTTTATCCAGTTCCAACATTTCCCCGAAACATTCTCAACGATTCTGCCGCCAAGAAGGAACAGTGCACGCAGAGCACACATGCTCATTTGCGAGTGTGTCTCTCCGCTCGCTGCTCTGTGCGCTTGCAGAGTAGAAAGGTTCTCTCACCAGTATGGTTTTGCATTCACGGATATTGTTCTGTGCTCTCTAAAATATTAAATGCATGAATTTAGTACAGCCAAGCCTAGTGAGATAAAGTAGGTTATCAGTTAAAAGAGTTAATCTTAAAGAATGTTGCTTGTGGCGTGAAATACTGTATATGTGAACAAAATTAAGACGTACCTAAACTTATTTGAGACCCAGTATGTAATATTTCAATATATTTTTAAGGTCCTAAATTCATTATTTGACTTTTTAAGACCCCACAGAAACCCTGTAGATGTTTTGGACCCAGAACAACTTGGGTGGGGGGGTTTACACACAGGACCACTAATCCATTCTTATCGTGTCTCTTTATCCGCCTTAACACCACTCGTCTTATTTGGATACAGATAATCTGATTCCTTGTTCACACTGGATATTGACCTTTTTCAAAATATACACTAAGAGGCAAACAGTGGCCTATTAGTTTCCTGTGGATGGTGGAAATAGCTGTACCTCACCACTGGTCCAGTTGTGTTGAAACCTGGAAAGATTATGCATCTTATGATTATTTGTCCTTTAGGGTTTCTCCAGTATTTATGAAACAACATGTTTTGCTGTTGTACTAAGGTTACACTGAGCCCGAGGTGTGTGTACCTAAATAGGCTGCCGTATATAACACACCCCAAGCTCCTTGTAGTCAGTGATTATGTAAATCAATAACATGCAGGGGTTTTGTTAAACAATGTGTTGGTGCAAATATGTGATGTTCTTTTTTCCCCCTCTGTGCTGTTTCCAGAGTCCACAGTGCAGACTACTACATGCAGGAGGCAAAGAGGCTGAAGCACAAAGCTGATGCTCTGGTAAGACTTTCTGTAACACACTCACTCACACACTCACACACACACACACACACACACACAGGGAGAGACAGACACATTATTGTATTTCTATCTCAGTGAGGACACTCATTGGCATAATGCATTTGCCAGCCCCCTACCCTAACCCATCACAACTAAATGCCTAATCCTTACCCTTACCTAAATCTAAACCGAACCCTAACCTTAAAAGCAAGTCTTCACCCTGAAACAAGCCTTAGAAAAGTGATGTCCTCACTCTGTAAGGTCTAAATCGTCCTCACAGAGATATAAGTACACACAAACACCTTGTTGCTCGAAACCATACAGGAGAAGTGGAGACAGATGGGTTGATACATAGAGATAGCAAATGATTTAGAAAAACACAATGTTAACTTCCACAGTCTAAAGTTTAAACAGTAATTATGTGTGTAATCATTTACACGTAGTGTGTACTTGTGTGTGTGTTGTTGCTCATGTGTGTGTGCACAGTGAGTGTCCGTAGAATGAAAATCTATTTCATATCAGGGACTGTACGGTGGAATTTGTGTTATTTATTGCACCATTTGTCTCTAAGGGAGTGCTGCTTTCAAGGACTGATTATGTCTGCAAGATTATACAATATCAAAAGAATTATCTGATCCCCCCTGAACAATGAAATGAGATTTATTTAGCTTGTTATTTATCTTATGTTTACGCATTGTTTCCTCAGATTTGTCTGGGGATTTGCATTTTAGCTGCAGATTATTCAAAGAGAAGCTTGTGCGTCTGCATGAGATATTCCTCATTCTGTCTAATTCACGTCTTCTCTCCCTCTCTCTTTCAACGTCCTCTCTCTATCTGTCTCTCCCCTCTTTCTTCTCGCCTTCACCATTTGTAGATGGACAAATTTGGTAAAGCAGTGAACTACGCGGACGGTGCCCTCTCCTTCATAGAGTGTGGAAATGCTATGGAGCGAGATCCACTCGAGGCTAAATCACCTTACACCATGTACTCAGAAACTGTGGAGCTCATCAGGTATGGATGGACAGACAGGAAAAGTATCATAGTTAAATGAAATGGAAGGAGATAGCAAACACTTTATTTCCTAATAATTTTCCACATTGGAAGTTGTATTGCTGAGGTGATTTGAGCCGTGCAATTTGGTTCAAATTATAGGAAAAATTCACTGGGTTTACTTTACTTTTAATTAATTCCAGTAGGTTTTTCAGCTGATGACACATGGTGATACTGCACTAACTCTGCTTTAAGATGTCCATGATGTTTATCTTACTACTTTTTACAATACTGCACACCTGTATCTGAATGCTGCACAAAATGTTCCACAGCAGCTATAACTACTTCTTATTGAACTACACAGTAAGAAGGCATGGCATGCAGTCATTGATGATAACGTGACCATGTGTTTAGACATGAACTGAACTTGACTCTCTGTCATTACAGGATGAGGAATAGAACATAAACTGGTCAAATTTCTTTCCTCTTCTGTTTTTTTCTCAGGAAATGTCAAATCTTGAAATATCTTCTAAAACACCACAGAACATTATAATAATGATAGCCTTATTTTATTTTGATTATGATTAATGAATAACCAAAATAAAATACCTATCTTCTGCCCACACTGGTAGGCATATACTCATACAATACACCTCAGTAAACAGAAGAATAAAAACCTTTTTTTTCCCCATCATGTACCCATGATTTAAATAATGCCTACTATGGGTTTTGCAGCACCCTCTTTTAAAATGTGTCTACATTTTTTCTTTACATATAAATAGTTGTAAAGCATTTGAGTCAACAAAAGTGAACAGCATGATTAGATGTATATTGAAAGTACTTTAAATTGATCATTTGAATTTAGTTAATGAAAAAAAACACTGTTATATCCTCGAGAAATACATATTTCCTAAAGACCCAAATAAACAAGTCTCTTTTCTCCTATCATTGCAACCCAATTATATGGTTCAGTGAATGTGTTTTGGAATTTATTTCTTGAAGAGAAAAAATTACACCTCAGTTACCATCAACCTTACTGACCTGTTGTAGTTTTAGCTTTAATCATATTCGGCTTTTATTCTGCTGGGGTCAGGGTAAATAACAAACTGTTGAAGACTTTTTGAATTAAAACTAAACCCTAATTAACAGGAAGCAGACATATTCAGAAACAATTGGATTAACATAAAACATTATATTTTTGTCTTTATTGTCGAAAGCCTCACAGACCTGCAGTGTTGCTGATGAGCGCAGTTTAACTCTGCTGCTATAGGAGCTGCTGCTGTGTGAAGTGCAACTTAATGAGAGCAAATACTCAGAATAACAAATGACTGCCACCTCTGAAAGCAGACAGGGTGACAGCAGGGAGGTGTTGTGGGAGAGAGTCTTTTAACTGAAGGACTATGGTTCAAGCTCCGCTTACCTGCTCTCATCCATCCTGCTGAAGTGTCCTTGAGCAAGACCCTGAATTGTTCCCATCCGCAGGCCTGCTGATATGTGACTCTGATCTCTGACCTCCCTGTGGGGATAAGACAAGACTTTTCCTGCAGACATGGATAAAAGATAAAGGTGTAACTCCTCTCTGCTGCATCACTTGTCACTGTTGGATTGCAGTGTGACTGATTCACCACCTTGATAAGCAGTTGGAGAGGCCTTAACAGGGCATTGAGAACAGGAGGCCACAACTCTCCTCCACTGATTTTATATTTATTTCAAAGTGATTTTTATTGAGCAATTTAGCTCATAAACAAATGCCAATGACATGGTTGTTGCCTATTTTAACTATACTAAAGTTATATGATTATGGGTTTTTTTTTCTCTCTTTATTGAAGAACATGTTCTTTCAGTTAGAGACCAGGACTTATTGATTTCACGCTCCGATTGTGTAAAGCTTTCCCTCAAAATCCTGCGCTTGCACTCAAATAGCCTCTGCTTGTGCTCCCACTGTGCTTTCACTCGATTTGTGTTGTTGCTTAGACAGATTTCCTGCACTTCAGCTCTTCTCCTCGCTGCTTCTGTGCACACATGAAACGTCAGGTCTTGGGTTTCTCCTCTGCCCTCTGAATGTTTTGTGCATCATGTTTGTCAAAATTCCCCAACCAATAGAATGCCAGATGAGCTCTTGACAGATAAAATAGTCCCACCCTCGTGGTTACTTTTGCTTTTTGTACTGATGAAGAGATATCTATTTTGTGTTCATATTTGCTAGCAATCGTGTTCTCATGACACAGAAAAACTTGCTTGCATCCTTAATTTTGCTCTTTGATCTGCTGGAGTCCTGCTCCATGAATGTGTCGTGGTTTTTTCTTCAAGCACACTGAATGGGAGCCGGTGTAATAATAAATCTGTGGACGACGGGAGTGCATGAACCCAGTTAAAGTAACCGCCCATATAGGATTCTCAAAGACATAAAGCTAACACACCCACGATGAGCTCAGGACAATGTAATTTGTCAACACTACATCTGTCATTCTATTGGTTGGGCAATTTTTGGAACAAAAATTAAGTTGAGAAAAAGTGAGTGCAAGCTTACAGTTTGAGCACAAGCCCAGCAAATATAAGCACAAGCAGGCTATATTTGAGTGTGAGTGCAGGGTTTTGAGTTGGTCTGAAAGAACGTGCTCTTGAATAGAGAGAGTAGAAAACCCCATTGATGATGTGTAATACAGGTATTTGCTTGATGTGTAATCAGAACAGAAAAAAAGGAAGAATATTAAACAAAAGAGAAAGGAACAAAAGGTGGGAGGAGGCAGCAAGGAGTCTAACATCCTCGTCAATCTAACACCCAGACTTCACTCAGAAACATTCACCTTTACACAACACTGTGAAATATTACAAAGGTGTAGGATGTCAATTGTCACTTGTGTTTTAAAGTAACAAGAGGCTGTCAGACTGAGACAGTTTATTTCTCACTGTAAATATTCAAAACGTTTGGTGTTAATTAAATCATTAATCTGCATTATAGTAGTTGTGACATTAATTTTCTTCCTTTAGGAATGAATTACTTTATTTTATTTTATTTTAATTTGGCTGTGATGAGGCAATAAGTAAGAAAGTTTCTCTGAGATGTATTTAGATTCATCATGGATTCAGATGAGCCAAAGAAGTCCCATATTATACCTCATAAATAACCAAAGGAGAAGTGAGTCAGTCCACAGAGTCACATAAAGCTGTCTGGTAGCTTGCCTTGCCCGAGGGCACTTCAGCAGAGTTGAATCTGGCTGTCAGTGAGCTAAAGAAATTAATCACAAACAGCCATATATATGTTTATGTTCAGAAAGAGCAGCTCCTTGGATGATTTTGACCTTGATTTTCTAATTAAAGTGAACCTTGAGTATACATGCCTTCACCATCACGATTAAAATAAAGTGTGTTTATGTTTGACTCTCCGTAAAATCACTGTAAATGTCAGTAGATGAGTAATTAGAATCTCTCACAGGTACGCCATGAGGTTGAAGAACTTCAGCAGCCATTCAGCTTCTGTTGCTGAGAAGAAACTCGCCGTGTTGTGGTAGGATTCTCTTTTGTGTGTATGCATGTGTGTGTTTGTGTGTGTGTGTGTGTGTGTGTGTGTGTGTGTGTGTGTGTGTCTGTGTAAACAACATATGGTTCGGGGCCGTAACCTTTGAACTGCTCATGAGTTAACTACCCCACAGAATATTAGGGCCAGATACATAAATGTCTCCAACTATCTTTGTCCGATCTAATAATGCACAAAACAAATTCCGGTAGCCTAAGGAATTTGTTTGCTGACGATGTTGTAATGTCCAGCTGGGGAGTTTTATTTATACACTTAATTTACACAAACTCAATGCTAAATTCCTTGATTTACTCTTGGCCTAAGTATTTAAAAAATCACTTTTCAGAAATCACTTGCCTCAGCCTGACCTACTCATGAGGAGGTGTGCATTCATGGTATTTTGTTCATGTTTACATAATCCTCACCACCAAATCTTTAGTAAGAATACCTGTGGTGCTGTAAGTGTTGACAATCTTCAGTAAAAAGAAGAATAAACCGAGTGAAACTTAACTGTGCCAGTGGCTGTGTAACAAGGGGAAGCGACAGTCATGGATATCATAAGCTTACCTATCAGCATAGAGACCACCACAATCTAATCAGTTCATTTGTGAGTCTAACTGAACCTTTATGGCAAATTTGAAGAAATTCCCTCCAGGGGCTCCTGAGATATCACGTTCACAAGGCATAAAATGTGCTTCGCGAGGTCACAGCGACTTAACCCTTGACCTTTGACCATCATCTTGGAATGAAACTGAATGTATCTGCCAAATTTGAAGCCATTTTCTCATTGTGTTCACCAGAATGGGACGAACAACCCTAAAACATGCCTCCTGTCACTGGCTGTCAACGGTGCAGAGGTCTAAAAATAAACAAAAGAGGAAATTGGTGAATGTTACAAAATATCTTAAATTACCATTTCATGCAACGTAAAAATCTGTTCAAGTGGTTTTGATATATGTGAATATACATAATATAACCAATATAATATCCCCAAATTTAAGTGTGAACTCCCCTCAGTCTGATAAAAAACATTAAACCTGTGTCTTCTCTTTTTTCTTACTCACAGTGAACCAAAAAGCAATTTAGGGAATTGTTTTACCTTTGTGCTCTGTGTTAATTCATGAGATTACAGTTCTCAAGCAAGTTTGTGGGATTTTATATTTGCATTTAGCCTGATGGTCATTTACATTTTCACATTTTTTATCTTTACTTCAACAAGGACTTGTGGGGCATGTTTGAAGTCCAGGTGTGTTCTGTGTGGATGACATGAAAATAATATTGAAGACGACGCTTTAAAGGGAATTTGTGCAGAGGATTCATCTGCCTTCTAATGGTTTTGTTTCCATAGTAACCGCTGTCTGTCTCTGCTGTATCTGAGGATGTTCCATCTGAAGAAAGACCACGCTGTCAAGTACTCACGGTCGCTCATGGAGTACTTCAAGGTAACACACACATTGATTATACACACACACACACACGCACTTGGACATGGTCTTTATTAACTTCCTCTCTCTCCTTTTCTCCCTCTGTGGTTTAGAAACATGCAAAGCCAATTACAGCACTCAAATACATTTCATATTCATTTTCATGGTGCCTGTGCATTAATTTTGCATGATGTTATTAAAATCCATTCTTTCTCTTTGATATTAATGTATTAATTAGCTCCATCAATCATCGCAGTGGATTGTTAGGGTTTAATGTGCTTGTTTTGATTAATTGTGTTTAGTTAAATTAATTACTGAGGATGTCATTATCACAGTGCCGCATTTGCATTGATGGGATTGGATTTCTGGGAAGCAGCTGACTGGGGGTTTAGCTGTGTATGTGTGTGCAGCCTGTGTACATACGGCATGTGTTGACAGAAAGAAAATAAATTACTGAAATGAGTCTAAGCGGAAATAGGCACAAAAACAGTCCAACCAGTTCTCTAATATACACATCCACATGACACATTAAAGTGGATTCTAGACGCTCATCACTAAATAACATCATAACCTTATGCACTAAGACTAATGTCACATTAGCAGTAATATTCTTCACATCATAGCTGATGCTTGTGTCTATAATAGTTTGTCATGTTATTAATGGAATGAAGCATTTGAACCCAAAATAAATGTATTGGATGATTAATAAAAACTAAGGTATTAATGAGTTCCAAATTGGTTAATTGAGCTTTGTTGCCTTATTTTCCTACTTAGTAAATCTGGAATTGAAATGTGGACTGTCATGGTTTGCAAGAAAAGGACCCGAGACAGATTAAACAAATAATATAAGATATAACACAATAATTCTATTGCTGAAGTTAGCTGTGGACAGAGTAGCTGTTTTCCCCATTTGTTTATGCTAGCGAGTGAAGACAAAGTGATATCCATCTTCTTCTCTTACTTAATAAAAACTGTTTTTGATGAAAGTTTCAATTTCTGGTGTTATTGTGCATGTTGTTGTCTTTCTTCAGGTCATGAAAAACATAATTTGATTAATCTGTGTTTTTGTGACCCAGAATTCAGCCAAGAGTTCCCACCAAGCACCTTCTCCGTGGAGGACCAATGGAAAGTGAGTACACACACATGCACGCACACACAAATGATACGTCTCCCCTTCATCCATGTACTGTAGATAATTGAGAATTTATAATTCACCCGAGCTCTGCTGCAAAATACCATGCCACCCCTGACAGCCACTTGCTCAAACAAACCCCTCAGGAAGCAAATAGAAGGATTGATTTGTTGTAGATGTGAGAAGGAGAAGACTGGAGGGGCTGCTGAGTGCTGCGTGAGATGGAGTGACGGAGGGAGTGATGATAGATGGAGGAGGAGAGGCATGGAGGAGCTGTGGATGTGAGGCTAATGAGTTTGGACAGCTCTGACACTGCACAACAGCAGGACTGGAGCTCAGAGTGTGTCTGTGTGCCTGTGTGGTTGTGTGGTTGTGTGGTGTGTGTGTGTGTGTGTGTGTGTGTGTGTGTGTGTGTGTGTGTGTGTGTGTGTGTGTGTGTGTGTGTGCAGCTCAGAACCAGGCACAAGTCGTCAGGTCAGTGAGGGTCAAGGCCACATCATAGACGTTACATCACTGGCAGAGCAACACACCCAGCTGTGCAAGGCAGGATGAGCAGTTTGTACGGCCTAGACTGGTGACGTGCACAGTGAAGATCAGAGCTGCTGCACACCCTCTCACATCCAGCACTTTTTATTGCCTTAAGGACATAAATGATAACTCTGGTGTTGCATTTGTCATGGCTCTCTGCAAAGTCACAGACTGTTATTGTGTCTGCCTTATGTCCACCATTATTAATGTGCATTAACATGGGAACACTGTGTGGTTGTTCATTTAGTTATGATACACTAATACACTGCACTACTCTGTACACTGTACATTACTATTGACAATGTGTTAAATGACTATAGGTCACAAATTATTTGGATACCGACTATTTATCGGTTGGCCAATACAAATCAGCTGAAATGAGTCTCTCTCATACAAAGACATTGGTGACTTTGTTTATTTCTGTCGATTTGTCCCAATGTGAAACTTATTTTACAAAATAAACAATTCAGAAAATATGTGTATTTATGTTTACACATCTGATATTAAATTTCGATATATTTTGCTTTAATTATGTTTATATATAATATCAAGCCTCAATTAAATTTCTATGCCCCAGCAGTTTGATAAAAACATCTTAAGCATCATTGCCAAATTTTTTATATAATATATGTCAGTCAATTTAGTATCGCTAATAGAAATCTTCTACTCCCTAATGTATCGCCATTGGCCTCCAAGCATCCATATCGGTCGGGCTTTGGAATTACTCTGCAGTTCCCCTCAGCTTTAATGAGTGTTTTATCATCTTTCATTGGTTATAAAGACCGTCAAGTTCCCTGTTCTGGTTTAGTCACATTGTGCTCTGATAAACTCACTGAACACAAACCACAAACAACTGACAAGTTTTTGTTGCTTCCAAAATTGTTATACTGTTTTGCAAACAAAGTGTTTGTTATCCCTTGTCTCTTTCTGTAACATATTGTACTTTCCATGTTGTAATTGACTGAAGAGGATACAGTTATATATTGTAGCCAGTGCTCTCTTCCCTTGATCCACCTACACTTCTGTATGTATTAATGAAAAGACTGTGTTTATTGTTTTGTGCTTTAAAGCAGCTTAAAATGCATCGGAGCTCAGAAGCTGTATTCAGCAGACGCATATTTGATGCTTTTAAGTCTATTTGGAAACTATGCACTGAAACACCTGACTAACAAAACACACGTTCTTCCTTGTATATCATGAAGTCGGTTAAGTTCCTGAGATGTTATGAGACCTCACCTCTCTGTGTGTGTGTTCCAGGGTCAATGGGACTCCGTCTCCACTCTCACTCAGCCCGTCCCCAGCCAGCAGCGGAGGGGGAGGGGGAGGATCTGGAAGTGCCCCAAGTTCATTGGGCAGTGTGGCTATTCCCCAACGGATTCACCACATGGCTGCCAGTCATGTTAACATCACCAACAACATCCTGCGGAGCTATGAACACTGGGAAACGGCTGACAGACTGGCCACTGATAGCCAAGGTAGGAATTCAGACACATGATGTCTTCTACATTATAAGATGTTATCACTTCAAAGTAAATTCCATGTGTTTATTTAAGTTAGATTGAATAGCATGAAAGTTATTTTAATTTATTTCATGCATTAGATTACTACTCGACAGAAAGGCAGACATGATTGTGTAAAGTTCAATAAAGACAGTGACTCTTGTCTTGATTCCCACGGTGCCACAGAGAGTCCTTCCTCACAGTCATCCTCAGTAACTGTGTCTCTCCCTCACCCTCCTGTAGATTTCTTCCAGGAGCTGGACTCGGTCATGGAGCCACTGAGTCAGCAGAGCAGCATGACTGAGCTGGTCCGATACATCAGGCAGGGACTGCACTGGCTCCGCATAGAGGCTCGTCTGCTGTAGACGTGGAACAGGGACTACATTACAGAGGGGAAAAAACAAGAAAAGAAATGGGCCTACCAGCAAGAACTGGGATAACAAGTGAGATGAGACTCAGGACGCTGCTACAATTCCCACTGGGATTCTTCAAATGACCACGGTAATGTACCAGCACAGACTGGGTGGATTAATTAGGCTGAATTTCACCTGCAGTTTGGACTGAGCAGTAACTAGGATCAGGAATTTCAACTGTGGATCACAGAATACAAAACACATTCTTTTAAATTTTAATTTCTGTTTTGGGAGAGAATAATATATCAGTGAAAGGAGCTTATATTCCTATAGGAACAATGGATGTTACAGATTCCTGTGTCCCTGAAGAGAACAAAGAACCAGAGAGTAAAGAAAGAGGGGAAAAAGTGTTTTTACGATGACAGGATCATTTAAAAAGATGTGCGAGAGGCTGATGTGATTAAAGTAAGAAAGCAGCTCAACAGAGGCTCAGCTCCTGCAGCAGTGGCCTAGAAACGCTCCCGTGACAGAGACTACAATTAAAGTCTCTGGCTGATATCGATCCAGGTGTGAAAGTACCGGTCCAATCTTTTAGATAAGAACCATACTGGTGGAGGAAAGAGGCTCAGGTTCAGCCACTAGAGCTGAATTAATGGAGGCTGAAGTCAGTCATCAGTTTCCTTTTCAGTCCATCTTCAGTGTTTAGTGGCAGATCCTCTAAAACCTGACGCCGTTTTCTATCCCTTTGGGGACTTAACTTAATCAGACACAGGGATGCTAAATGGCTTCTGAAGAGTGAGGTTAACAGGTTAGTCAAATTTCAGTTTTCAAGATGAAATCCACATCCAACTCAGTGTTTGATTGGTTAACCATCAATTGATCTTTTTATGTATTAGTTTGCATTGTGTGTGGTGGAGTTTGTCGCTCCTGCACTGGTTTCAAATTAAATGAATGGTTTCCACGTGCACAGGCATTTACAGGAAACCATGCACATCCTGGACAAACTTTGGAAAATCATATTCAGTTTACCACCAGTAACCACAGGTGTTGACAAATCAACCAAGAAAAATATTTTGGGTTGTAATCTGGATTCACAATTCTGGATTATTTAATAATTTATTTATTTGCCTTTGTCTAAGTATTAATATTTGTAGTTATTTGAAAATCTTTTATATTTAATCTATTTATAAATATGAGACCTGATACTGGTAGGTGGTAACTAGTAAGTACAATACAAAACAGTTGATAAAGAAATATAAATATCTTTTTCAACACTGCTTTTAAACAAAAAAGGTCAAAGGTGTCAGATGTGTTACATAAGAAAAAATTTTCATAAATGAATAAGGTTAAAAAAAAATATTTAGGAATTTGACCAAGTTTTTAGTACATTTCAACTGCTGAGGCTTGCTACGTCGCCCTGCCCTTTATTTTAGATATCTCCGTGGTTTAGGGCTGTGACACTAAACTTTTTTAGTTCATCTACCAGTATGTTTATCAGGGTATCTTTAGTTTATCCATTAGCTATGAAGCGACTCTTACTGTAGCCTATTTGACCTGGATCCATGGTTTGTTTAAGTAGAAGCTCTCAGCTGTCAGAGCCTCTCTGTATAATTGAATCGGGTTAACCTCCACCTGAAGATGTGTGTGGCTGGAGTGAGGATCACAGGACCTGGTCAAGCACAGTCCAGGCAGATAATAGCTCCGAAGAACAAGCACTCACTTCAGCCGTCTGACTCTTCTCTCACTAGTTATGGGCTTTTGTGAAACTCCAACCAGCTCTAGTTCCCATAGTAACCCACCCACTACAGTGTCAAACACTGAGGGGGAAAAAACTACAAGATTCGGTATGATTTGCCTCTAATTAGACCCCCAGTCTTGTGCAAATCAAGTAAACAGGGTGAACATCTCACAGCAGCTTTTCTGCCCTGATTAAGACTCACTTAATGAGATCAAATCATCCGCCTGACGTCCTGTAGTCGTTTCCCCGCATTTGTCGTGTTGTGTTGTTAGTGTGTATACATGTACAGCTGATTGTCAGGTGTATTTAAGTCATTACCTGACTGGACAATAATGATGTGTGTGTATCATAATGTATAGACTGTGATTCCTGAAAACAGTGTCTGTTCTTGTTTTATAGTGTCTTGTGAATGATTTCATGTGAATGAATGAGGACGCGAAACAAGAAAATAGGATGTGTGCGCGTTTGTGCGTGTGTGTGTGTGTGTGTGTGTGTGTGTCCATGCACAGGCTATGGCTGCATTTACACAGCACCAAACACAATCAGATTTTCAACTCTCAGTGGCACATGAAATCAAAAGGCAACCACACTGTTTCCATGTGGCCTCTCTTCTGTGTTCACATGTGCTTTAAAATCTGGATTTTTTTTATTGGTCTCTGTAAATCCAGCACATCAAGCATGAGTTTTTAAGTTTTGGATCATTTGACCATCGCTGAATGTGTATGGAAGACAATGCGGATGTGAAAAGTAATTTTCACTTTGACAAAAAAAAAAGAAACTCAAGTGCCTCTATTTGTGTCCAGTGGGAATTGCTCTATTTATTTATGAACAAAGAATGAATCTAAATGATTTTCCATACCATATTGGTATAAATATGAGATTGTTTTTCGTAAAATCAAATGTTTCCATAAGCTTTTTACTGGCGTTTATGACGACACCAGGGTTTGGCTTTAAGAACAATGTGTGATTTAACGTGTCAAATTTGCATCACTTGCTGTTTTATTTTTCTCTTGAGGATTTGAGCAAGTATGGGTTTGTGTGAAATGCCTGAAGAATTCAATCCATCGCATGCAATAAACGGTAGCTTCAGACCAAGAACTACTTGTGTCCATATTGAAAAAGAAGAAGAAAAAAAACAGTCAGTGTATTTCTTGTCACATACAGTGTGAATGTGCGACATCACCTGAGGATACAGTGCCACTCTCAATGCACAACATGAAACATAAGAGTCTGAAGGAGGTAACAACATTCAAGAATATCATGTTACTTAAAACCTCAAAGGAATAGTCAGACATTGATTTGCTATTTATTTGCTTTCTCACAGAGTTAGATGAGAAGACTGATACCACTCTCATGATTGTGTGCTAAACATGTAGCTAGAACAAACATGTTGATTAATGTAGCTTAGCACAAAGACTGGAAACAGGGGGAAACAGTTAGCCTTAGTTTTCCTCTAAGAAACGAATCATCTCTTTATGCAAACTAAAGATTTTTCATATGTGACTGGATATTTTTGTACAAAGTGTAAAATGTCTTCATTATGAAAACTTGGCCCAATATACACACAAAGGTTAGTTTCATCCAAAAAAGGATCAAAGATTCTAGCTGCTACATGAGTTGTTGTGAGTAACAGGTCTCATCTACAACAGATTGTTAGGGATATTTAATGGGAAAAAATTTGAGAATAAAATTGTTACATTATGAGAATAAAGTTGGAATAATTTTACGAGACAGAAGGCTAATATTGTGAGAATAAATCAGAATTTTTATAATAGTAAAGTTTTAATTTTACAGGTATAAAGTTGTCATATTGCATGGAAGTATTTGTAATATTATGAGAAAAACGTCGTAATCTCACGGAAGTATCTTGTGAAGTTACATTTTAATGGGTTTCACAAATAATGAAAAACCTTTTAGCTAAAGATTTTGGATCCTGAAGGGGTAGAACTCTGCTGATTTCAAGATCTTTTTTTTCTTTTTCTTGAAACCCCATTTCTATGGTTAAATGACTTGATAATATTATGACTTAATTTTCATAACATTACAACTTCCTTATCAAAAATATTATGACTTTCTTTCAAATTATGACTTAATTCTCAAAAAATCAAGGCTTTTTCTAGACTTTTTTAACGGCATATCTTGTAATATTGGGACATTATTCTCAAAATCTCCGATACGGCCCTAATACGCTGGGGTTCCCATTAACTTGTCACATGAGACTAAGCTCTTTCTAGTTCCATAACTAATTTGCTTCATAATTAATTTGTCATTACATGTAAAAATGGCTGTGTAGATGAATTGCGAGCGGCTGCTGAACTTAATGCATAGTCAGGAGATGTGCTCCAGTAGCTGGAAATCACTGATCTGACACCAACTGCACACACAATAATTATCCAAAACAACACGGGGCAGCAAGCGATGAATCATGATTAGAAAATACGTGGCATGTGTCCCGAACAGTCACACTAGGTGTCAGGGAGAGCAGATACAGTCAGCTGCAATTACCTCAGCATTTAGAATTCATCACATTACATTTTAATCAGACTTGAGCTTTTCATCATTTATTTAATCTTTGGAAATATCAAAGGTTATTTATCAGTTTTTCAAACTCAAGATCTTGTTACAGGTCTCTTTTGGACAAGCTAATCTTAACCACTGCCCCCACTGTCTAACATATTTAATATTTAGCAGTAGTGGTGCTGGTAGAAACTTTTTTTCCCCTGTTTCCAGTGCCAAACTAAACTAACCAGCCACTGGCTGTAGCTTCATATTCATCACACATAAGAGTAGAAATATTTCCACAAATTTGGAATGGACTCTGAAATAGTTCTTCATCTGAAAGCCTGAAAAGAAATATGAGCTAGTTTGACAAAAATGCCTTTTAAAGTTCTATATTTATTTTAATTTGAAGTCATGAAGCCAAATTAACAGTTTCCCAACGAGCCAACGAACAAACAAATCCCACAATGTGTTTCTGTCAGACCTCAGTCGTCGATCCACAGTGTTGCTCGGTCAATCCAATGATGTTCGATGTTGTTTTGTTTTATAGTGAAACGGTGATGTTACTATATGGTTATTGTTAATTTCACACAATGCTCCTGATTTTTGATTACAAGCAGCGGTACAATATACATAATTATACAATGATATGCTGTAAAAAGTCTAAGAACATTGGTGACGTCATGGGAAACATCAGATCCATTCCACCGTGTTTCATGTCACATGTTGAAATCATGCAACAGCTCATGTATATGCGATGTCAATCTGTGGCTCTATTCTGAAACACAGACAGACTGCTTGGAGACAGACTGCCTCAGCATGGCCTTTGATTCTGCTGACATCTGATTAAATATCCCATTAGCTCCAGTTACATTATTACACTTGTCAACTTGTTTATCAAAGATGGCAGTGACAGAGTCAGCGTCGCTGCTGCTGTGATACAATACAGAGGCAAGCACGCTGATTCTGATTTTGACAACAGATGGTAACAAGCCGATTAGACATTGATAATCTTTCCAGTGGTGCTGAGAGTCTCTGACATTTGTTTGTATCTCACAAACTCTCAGACACCTCAGGAAATGACCAAAACTGCCTCATATAGTGAATGAATTGACAGTATTTATGAGCATTATAGTTTGTTCTGCTTTAATTCCTGCAATCTGCCAGAGAGCTGCTTTTATCTCGGGTTTCTTTTCATTTGATTCTCCTCAGTTGTGCTGAAAGAGATTATTTGTTGAGATCACCAGAAGGAGACGGTAATTTTCACTGTTCACTGGTTGGTTCAAGAAAATAACTGGGAACATTTCACGTTTCCTAACTGATGCCTAATTACCCAAGTAATTATCCAGCTACTCTGGAGTCAAATCAACTGGAATCCAAACTGTATATTTGGCTGAAAAAAACTACTTCGCGAAATCAGTTCTGTAACCAACTCCCTGCATGAGAGTTTGTTTATTGTGTGGTGAGATACACTTATACAGGAATAGATTGAGACTTTGCGAAACACATTTCTTAGAGAAATATCATCACAACTTTCATGTCTATGCAACAAATGTGGAGCTACAATCTGGAGCCAATTAGCCTAGCTTAGCATAAGGGCTGGAAGCGTGAGGAAATAAGTGGCCTGGCTCTGTCCGACACAGCATCTCTGAGGCTCACAAAGGGCCACGCTGTTGTTGTTTGTTTTATCAATACACAAACCAAACTGGAAGTAATTCCATATAAGTTTCTCTAAAACTACACATGATCACTTTTACATTGTTGTTTGTGTACCTGTTAAATAAACAAGTGTTATTTACTGAGCTTTAGATGTGTTGGTATTTGGATTTTTGAACTATGGAGAGAGCTACTCTAGCTGTTTCCCTCTTTTCTTATGCTAAGCTAGGCTAATCACCTGGATCTTGTTTTATACACAGAGATTGGCTATCAGTCATCATAAGCATAAACCCAAAAACATCAAACCACTCATTTCCTAAGACATCATCTGTGTTGTGTAGGTTTCAACATCACATGCTGGTGATACAGAAGAGAAATCACTAATTATCTAATTAATAGCTAACCAATAGTTCAATGAAATATCATTTGTCATCAGACAGTCTGTCTCCTTTCAATTTTACAGTAAACATGAAACTTTCAAAGACAGAAGTCCAATTTGAACCCTTCCACTCTACTGAGGTTACTGTGACATTTATTTTGTAAATGCAATATTATTCCCCTCCTGGGACCCGACAGTGTTAAATCTCGAGAGATTTAATATGACCTGAGTAAAACCAAACCACACAACATTAAGTTTTAAAAGAAACTATTGTTGATTCTGAGCACTTTTAATTGTTTCAGTCATTCTGTTCGCTGCAGTGAGATAATGGGTTGTGTCACGATGGATCTTTAAAGGTGCAACATGTAGCGGTTTATGAACTAAGCACTTCTCCACCATCAGTGGCTCTTAGCACTTAATTTTCTTAAAACTAAAAGACACCTTCAAACCTTTGTTGATTCCTGCCACAAGTCACATTACAATCCCACCTGCCTGCTCCTCTTCAGCTTTATTTGTGCAACACATCAGATTTACCAGCAGACAGTGTTCTTAGTGATGATCGACTTTGGTTAATGTGTCTTCACAACAACATCAAAACTCACGTGGTATTTATCGATGTGAAAACAGACAGCACCTTTTAAGTGTTGAGTTCACTGTGGTGAGATCTGCATGAGAAGATCCAGACGTCGGGGGTTTGAGTCCGGCTGTAACATGGTGCCTCTGTCTGACCCGGCTGACAAACCTCCGTCTGCGGATCTGATGCACGTCACTGGCTGACGGCAGAAGTGTAACAATCTCTACAAAACTCACCTGAGGATCTGTCCTACATGAGTTGAACTGTATTTTAAATGTGTTGCACAACTTCAGCTGTTTCTTCTGTTTCTATCTGTGCTATCTTTTGGCCTTTTATATTGTTCTTTTTATAATGAAGTTGTTCAATGTGATGATCAGAAGTTGTGATGCAGTTCCATTGTTTTTCAATATTTAATGTCTCTAAAATATGGATTAAAATCTGTTTGAACCAGTGATCCTGCTCTTCTCCATCTTTTTTCTGTCCGTTAGACATGAAATATTTCATCAGGCTGTGTATGACTTTGACGATGTGAGGCCGCCACTTCTTAAAGAGCAACCACTGGACTGTGTTTTCACACTGTGGTTTATTATTCAATAAAGGCAACAAAGAATTAGCCAGTGTATTAAAACCAAAGTGCAGCTTAAGGGTGAATTTTCTGATGGACATAAATCCCATCTAATTAAGTATTTCCCTAAATGAGTAAGGAGGTGGAGACGGCCTATATTCAGACCTTGAGACACATTTTTCTGTGTGTGTGTCCTTGGTGTAGAGCCAACACACTGACAGCTTAGATTTATAGGTTTAATTGCCATAGGTAACCATGCAGTCAAATAAGCTCTCAGAGATATGGTTTAGCATCACACACACAAAACGTGCATGTACATGTCTGCAAAGAGACCAAACTGTGTGTGTGTGTGTGCGCGCGCCACACACACACACACACACACACACACACACACACACACACACACACACACACACACACACACACACACACACACACACACACACACACACACACACACACACACACACACACACACACACACACACACACACACACACACACCTGAGTAGATTCTCCAGCTGGAGTTGCATTCATGAAAACACACAACAGACAAAGCTCGTAACAACTTTAACATGTCACTGTTGTCTATTATTAAAATTGCTGTTAGTTATTGCTGCAGTAATTGCTTCTCCACCTCCTCCCCACACATCATCCAACGCATAGGCGGTTTATGCTTTGTGACTTTCCCAAAGAAGTGTGACAGCTGGATGGAAACACAGCCTCTTGCACACTGCCATTACTGATGGTTACATGTGGCCAGGCAAGGCATCAAGGCTTTCCCCTTGGGCAGCATCGACACACAGAGTTTTAGATGTGAAACACTGATTATATTTATTAGATTTTTACAGACCATCTTAATTTAAGTTCCACTTTGAGCTTTTAAATAAAAACTTCCATTGAAGAGAGGAGAGGTGAAGTTACATAAATGTTTTGAATTTAATTCCGTATTTTCTAAAGAGTCTGGATTGAGAATTGCAAAGGGTCTAATTATACTAAAGAGAGGAGAGGTGTACTGTGCAATAAATATGACCACCATGTTTATTCTGAATGTGAACAGACCTGTTTTAATCTGTGAGTTTTCAAAGGCTCACACAACTAAGAGCCTCATACTAATCTACAAAATACAAGCTAAAGGTTCATAATATGTTTATTGCTGTAAAAGATCATTTTGTTTTTCTGAAAAAAATAACATTCACTATTCTCATCTTACCCATGAAATAAAAGTTAACTACAAACTGCATTAATTAGCACTTGTTTAGTTTTCCTGTTGATGTCGGCTACAGGTCCAGGTGTTTGTTCAGCAACTATACAGTTCAGTGTTTCGAGATGTTCACCAACAAGTTGGAATTACTGTTTGTTATCGTTGGGCCGAGGCTGGAATTTGAAGGTTTTACTGCAGTTAAGTGGCACACAATGTAACTATTCAGCCAAGAGGACGACACCCACAAGGTGTTATGTTATGAGAACAGAATAGTTTGGCATGTACATAAAATGTGTCATCAAAACATTTCTTGTAACAATGTGAAAGTGACACATTTTGATATAAGAAGTTAAACAAATAAAACAGTTCCTGTTATTGTGGTGGCTGCTGCAGAACACAACAGTTCAACAGAAAACAGGACTAAATGATATTACACAACATTTATTATAAGATGTCCTGTTGTTCATTTCCCTGACAATGACAGTAGCTTGCAACTTTTCTAATGAATAATGAACAGAAACAGATGTTGCTCAGATGCATTTTTTCAGTAGTTGTATAACTTTTACTATAGGCAACACACTTCTGTTTAAAATCTGATGATGCTGATATAATTATCCTAACAGTAGCCTGTTATTGATATAATTGACATTTGACTGAAAATGCATTTTGCCCCATTGAACCACAGGTTTCCCTCACCAGCTCCCAACGAAGAGTTGATTATAGCAATTCCACTTAATTAAGAGCAACCCACTCAGCAAATGAATTCCCTCTGTCTCAATGTGCAGTGGCAGTTTTAATAGATTATCCCTCCTCTCATTCTTTGCCACGTTTAAAAAGTGATTTTGTTCAAACGCAGAGCTTTTCCGTGCAGCTCGGCGGTTCACACTTCCAGAGGCGCTAACGAGGGAAGAGCTCGTCAGCTCTAATTGAATGACTCCTGATTAAACTGGTTTCACACTGACAGCCAGCATATCCCATCCAGTCCACCTTCTAATCGTCTGCTTCCTTGATGCTCCGCGTGCATGTCTCTTCTGACCAGCAGTGTAACAGCAGTACAAAAACAAAGCAGATTAAAAAGAATAAAACATGTAGTGGTTCCCTGCAGATGACACAATGTACCGCTGATGAACATGAGGACTTCTTCCATTGGATTTCTGACACGTTTTCACCGTTAGCTGTCAAAACAAGCTTCACCCTGAGGTTGGACCGAGCGATGCTGGGAATTGTGACTCAGTCGCCCCATAAGATTACATTGTAGTCACGTGTTTTGGCTTCTGGCTGACATGATCTACTTGACTGATTCCAATTGTTATTGTAGGTACCATTCATGTTCATGCCTACATTTATAAACATAGGGCCCAGGTTGAAAAACACTGTAATTCCTTAAAGTGATGAACATTATTTATGAGTCCTCCCATAATCCATCCTGCAGTTTGTGCGTAATCCTGCCGACAAACAAAACCAACAAACAAACAAAATAACAGGGATGAAACCTAACCACCTAATTGGAGGTGACGAAACTAAAGCTGCTTTCAGTCATGAATCTCCTGACATTTTTCAGAGGGGCTTGAACACAAATGTTCGAGTGAGAGGCTCCAGACATTCTCTGGAGTTTCTCCGCCAGCCCCCTAGTAAAAACATTGGATAATGTCGTGGGCGTGTTGATGACATTTCTAACTTGCAACAGACGAAAAAGAAAACTACTCCAAATATCTCATGAAAAAGCGAAGCCACACACGTAGAAGTCACCAAGACACAAAAGAGAGCTTTTGATGATAAGAGCCGATGCCTGTGTCAAGGTGCTGTAAAGAAAAAATCATGGAATTTCCACAGAGGAATTCACTTGCCCTGTCTGCTGCACCCCCCGAACACACTGAATTGTTTCTGATGCTCTTAACGTGTCTGAGCGGAGAATCTCCTGCTGAGTTATTCGTATGTGAAAGGAAAACTCTGGAGAAAGTCCGGACCCCATTGCGCAGACATCCTCCGGAGCTCATGCCTAAAAAAGGCTTCACGCATGTGTCTCAGGAAGCTTCCTGAGTATAAGGTTGTCCACAAACTTAGCTACAACATACTACAGCTTTCCTCACAGGTCTCCACAATGTAAAAGTGGCCAAATAAATGACTGTGAGCAGCTTATAGCCCGAGAAGCAGACAGCCCATCTACAAAATTAATTAAGAGCAGAAAATACTTCAAGTCCTTGGACGCAGAGTACAGTTTGTTTACTACTCCTGGATCCATTCACCCACAGTGTGTACACGTACCCACAGTGTGTACACACACACACACACACACACACACACACACACACACACACACACACACACACACACACACACACACACACACACACACACACACACACACACACACACACACACACACACACACACACACACACACACAGCTGAGCTAAGCTGTTTTTACACACACTAATGTAATTGTGTACGTCGCCGACGTTAACAGAAAGCCAGTGTGACCTGCCACAATACGAGCCTGCAGCAGTAATACGATTACCAGTCATAATGATGAAGACGATGAGAGTGAGACAAAGAGCGGGCTGGAGAAAGAGAGCAGGTGAGAGGCAGTGACAAACAGAAAAGAGCAGCAGCAGGGGAACAGCAGCTAAACACTAATGTAATTGCCATAATATCAATTTTGTGGTGGCCGGAGAACCCTGTGATGATAAATATTGATCTGATAAAGCCACTGAGGCAGAAATATGAGCTGACATGAATACAGGCAGAGCAGAGGAGAGTGGTTACAGCTGACTCACACTTTGGCCTCACTTTCAAAATAAAAGCCCAGGCTGGAGGAGGGGGAAGAGCTGCCCATGAGCAAGGCACCCAAAAATGTTCCCCTGCATTCATATTGATATAGTTTCTCTAATTTCTCCTTCCAGAAATAGTGTCTGTGTAGTGGCGATCTTTGGAGCTTCGGTATCAAGGTCCCACTGATACACACCATCGACCAATCGTGAGTCAGTCTCATGATTTTGCACCCTGTTTTTAAAGCATCAGCCAACTAATCAAACATATGTCTGTGTGATAACAAATATCTACAATGACAGAATCCATACCGTACAAAAAAAAAATGTGTTTGTGTACTTTGACTATTTTTTTATTCCATGTCCCATCTGCTAACATGGAGGAGGCAGGGTATATAACCTATGCTGCAGCCACCCACCAGGAAGTGATCAAGAAGGTTTGGCAGAACAGATACGCAATTTAAAATACATTCGTTAGCGCCACTAGTGGTTAAAAAAAACAAGTGCCTTTGTGTACAAAGCTCTATTCCACTGGCCCCAGGTTTAATTTAGCCATCAGATGCTGCTACTGTTTCGTTACATATACCATTACAACCAAATAATAAAGAAATGCACAATGGCAGTCGTTTGACAGAAGGGAGATAATAATTAGAGGATGGTGAAACAGGAAGGGGAGAGATGCCAGGAGCTTCTCTGGTCTTGATGATTTTTTTGACTTGTTACATACAGACTTCTCTTCAAACTGAGTTCTACACACCGTTCTGCTTTATTGCCTGTAAATTGAAAATGGTAAAAGAAAAAGTCCAAAACCATGAAACGAAATTCATTCTCCAGTATATTTCAAAATGCAATTACAAGGCTTTTAACCATTTGCGTTGCAGAGAAAGACCGACTCTGTGGAATCAGACACAAATTAGCGACTGTTCATTCCGGTCCAAATTCTTCCAGAGCCAAAGAGAGAGTGCAGCCATGTGCATTGTCTGTTCCAGAGGAAAGAACAGACGGAGGGAGGAAGGAGAGAAAACACTGAATACACTGGCACGGTCCCTGAGGAGCTTACTCTTCTCTGCAGCTTTACACTTCTGCTGAGGGTGAGCACAAAAAAAAAACACTACAACAGAGCAGCAGGGTGTGTTTCTGCAGGACACAAACACTGCAGGAGGTTGTGATCATAAGTTACAAAAACAGTCAACTTCTGCTGCTTGCATTATAGAAAAACATTTATTTTTTTATAAACCAATCAAAAGTGACATCAATATGAGCCAAGCTCAAGATTTTATTTTTAATTTTCCCTTCAGAAACATGGAGCTTAAAGATGCTCAAACCACACTGAAGTTTAAATTGATTTTTTCCATTGTCAGTGTGTGTATGGACAGTATACATTACTCATTATGTCCATTTCCCACATGTTAAAGTAACAGGACACAGAGACAAACAGCAAACCACTGGAAAATCCTGGGAAGAAATAAATTCTCTCAACGATGATTTCCACTGATCAGAGGAAACAAGGCAAAAATGAACCAAATTCATTTCCATCTTCCCCCCCCCCCCCCCAACATCCTCACATATAAGAGCCCCGCTGATATCATGATTCAACTGTATCCCATTAACACAAGGACAGTGCGGCCCACAATACAAGTCGTCAAACCAAATCCCTTTGATTCACTGCTGAACCTGAAATTCAAGCTGAAATGACTCTTCTAAAATTACCACAGCACAAAAATGTTCACACATTGGAGCAGCAGTAAAATGCTCAGTTTCATTTGCATTGAGTCATTATGGCTTTTACTCACTGCATTTCAAGTCCACAAATTGATCTGAACAGACTGTTTACAAGGAGAGTAGCAAATAGCTGTGAGAGACGTCAAGTGCAAATAGAAATGTCATTTTGTTTCACACCACTGTACAGAACTAGTCAAGCCCTCTTTAGCTGTTGCGCTTTAAAGTGGAGACGACACCTGATGCTGACTGAACGATCAATACGCTGAAGAAGACTTGATCCAGAAAAAAGGAAATTGGTGTCACTATTAATCAAAAGATCTAATTCTTCAGGTCTCATCAATATTCCCTCAGATGAAAAGCCTCGTAAAGTGTGATGTAATCATCCTCACAGAGGAGGTAGTGCAGTCACGGCCAATCAGAGCTGTCCCTCAGGAAGCTGTGCGTCCAGCATTACATATATACTTCTTTCATATGTGAACACTAAATATGAACCTCATTATCTTACGATAAGCTTAGCATAAAGACAATAGTCCTGAGGAAACAGCTAGCGAGAGACTGTTAACGCTGTCTGAATATTAATATTTTTAAAATGTATCACAGTTGCTGAACCAATCCATGAAGCTGAAATATAAGAAATTCAACTGGAAGTACTGGAATTTCATAGAAACTGGACATATTTTTGCATTTCTGTTCAAGCTAAGCTTACTGGCCTAGTGATAGTTTTTACACAACTCGAAGAGCAAATGTGTGCATCCCTCAAAAACACAAAAAACATGTAACTGCTGCCATTGAAAATTAGAAATGACATTTTATATTTAGTCTAAAGATTCACGCACGAAAAAGACCCACACTCACAAGGGATATCTACTCTGCAAGCGCACAGATCAGCATCTGCGAGTGGAAAGTAACCCTAACCCTCACGAGCGAGTATTATTTGCTCACAACTGCAGTTTGACGAGCACGAGCTGAGATCAGTACGAAACCATGTGCTCGAAACTGATCCACACGGCCCGACAGTCCCTCGCAGGTCATGCACGCGGATTGGAAATGATTCCTCACGGGTATGGTTTTGCACTTGCAAACATTTCCTCCACACAAGTTAGTAGATACAGACATGAGTGAAGAGGCCAGTCACTCAACACACTGGTTCTGTTTCGTTAGAGGGAAAAGTTTCTGTTCACATTTGGATGTTCCCTTTTGTCAAAATGTAAATGATTTCTTTGCTAAACTCCTTCAAAAAGGTTGAAATGTCTTGAAACTAACATTATTAAATGTAAATATGCTCTTTTGTTCACTTCACTCCAGGTCTGTCTGCTGACGAGTTCTTAACATGGAACATGAGCCTGAAGAACTAAGCTTTAAAGATTAATGGTGATAGCAGAGACTACAGAATCAAGTATGTGTTGTGTTAAAAGAATTATCTGAGGAATTCCACCCTTCCAGACAAAGTTTATCATCCATCCATCTTCCCTTTGTACTTGTCCTCATCCGTCCATCTGCTGTAGTTTATTCTCGTCATCACGCCTTCCCACTGTTCCTCTTCATCCCTGCTGTGAGGTAGAGGAGCTGCAGCTTAATTCTCGTCTGCAGAGTCACAGTCTGGAACAGTCAGGAAAGAAGTAAACAAGTAAATTAATAAAACAAAGAATGAATGAGAAGAAAATAACTCTGGTTTGAAATCACCCACTTACTCTCTAACACCTACTTCACTATAGAGGGACTTCTATGTAGACGACTATATAGTGAACTCATCCACACAAGAAAAAACAACAAAAACACTGACACTACTCTGGTAATTTTCTCTGCTCCGGTAATTACATCATTCTTGTAGGATTATGATGTACAACAAAAATATTGGAGGGGGGAAAAAATCCCATAATAATTCCTAAATGTTTATTTTTACATTAATAATCTTAGGGAAAAAGCACATTGACCATGTTTAAATGTAGCAATAAACTTGCCTGCCACTGTCTGTGCTGTGATACGCTGCTCTGATCATACATTTTACCAACACAACTCACAAATTTGTCGTCTCATGCCTGTCATAAAAATCAAACTACAGAATCAAATATATTCAGCTGCCCTCTTTCTTTTCTGTCAATGCCCCGAGCGCAATGCATGATGGTGTATATTGCTCAGTTAGTGACCACTAACTTTCACAATGCATTGTGGGAAACAATGAGTCCACTATATAGGGTATGAAATACACTTAAATCACACATAATTTGTTGAGAACTAAATTATGGAAACCAAAATCATCAACCTATTGAGGGATGGATTAAAAACCACACCGAAAATTTAAGTAAAAGATTTTAAATCAAGGCTGATCCAACTCATGTGACTCAGTGGTGCGTATGGCCTCTGTCTGCCTGTAAGCAGTCCAGACAAAGTAACCCAGGACCCACTGCACCAGCGTAAGGTCTGACTACCCAGTGAGGGTTTTAATCCTGGTACCTAACAGGAGTCAGGGAACCTTTGGCTATGACATGGAGGTCTGTGTGACCCTCCAAGGAGAATTCTCCCCAGACCATCACTGACCCACCACCAACTGGTCAAGCTGCATGATGTTACACGCAGCATAATGTCATTTTCATTTGCACCAAAGCGGGTGAAATTAATTTGGTCTTCCTAAATGGACAGATTGATCCCTGAAGTTTACCTGACTTGGTATTATACTCTGATGATTAAATGTTCCCTTCATTTTTCTGAGCAGTGTATTTCATTTTAACACCACTACAAAAAGGTGAACTCCCTATATAGTGATTAGTGAGTGACTTTTGACACAGCCTCCATTTATTTATTGACTTAAATTAATTCAAACTTACATGAGGCAGGCTGGTCATCTTCCTCATGATCACACTGTGATCCGTGTCACTGTACACGTTCTTGTCCTGCCCGGGGTCGTCTGCTAACATGTACAACTCTCCAGCATGGACGTCAGTCACATTCACCTGCATGGAGAGACACGGATATTAGCCAACTATCATTTGTTACCGTCATTGAAATCGTCTCAACACATTGAGCCAGAAAAGATGGATGGAGCCAACAAAGACACACACAGTACAAAGTGACAGAAGAGAGATGTGATGCGGCGCAGGTCAGTGAAACACCTACCTGAAATGTTTTCGGGTTGAATCCTAGCCACAGTGTGTATCTGTAGTCCCAGGTGCGTAGAGAGTAACCCATGACCTTAATGTCTTGAAGGTCAGGGAGGTCTGAGTTCACCTAACAGAAGAACATTCAACTTAAAATGAGCACAGATCTCACTCTGTCAGCGTGGTCAGAAGTGCAGCTGCCAACTCCTCCTGCGAGTCGGACGATGAGCTGATGTCAGGCTGCCAAACTGTACAAAGATTAACCTACAGCAGGTGCTGTATCACTCACTTGGACATTTTCATTCAGAGACTGTGTTTGAAGCTGGCAGCTCTTGTACAAACAAGAGGTTCAAAGAGTGACAGTGTCACCACAGTCATGTTTAAATCAGTGTGGCACATTTTATAATAAATATATACCTGTTTGGTTTGATGCTTCCTACAACTGAGTATTAGGGTCACTTAATCTGATATTTTGAGAATGAAGGCATAATATCACAGGAGTAAATTTGTAATATTACTATAATAAAGTAAAGTCACAAAATTAAGTTTGAGTTAAGTCACATGATCACATTAATGTCATAGTATTACAACAAAAACTTATTATAAGAACAAGGTCATTATTTTAGGTTGTGTCATTTTAGTCTGTCACCTGTGTTCAAATGAATAATGTGGAGCATCTTAAATTACACTTCAGAATAAAATTCACAAATAACTATTTGAAAAGATAGTGGAAAAATGGTGTCTATTCTGAAGAAAGAATCAGAGTTTGGAAGTGGTCGACTGTGAGGCTGTAGTTTGTTACATCTGGGAAACATTCAAAGGAATTTCAGAGTTTCAGAGTGGTTCAAGATTTTAGAACCCAGAGGAGTGGAACTCCAGTGAGCACTGCTTCTCCTTACTGATTATTTCCTAAAAACGTTTTTCCCTTATTCGTTAATATTGCAAATTTTTCCCACCTCATTGAATCATAACTTTATTCTTATAATATTAAGTCAAATGTTTTTTTCTTCAATCTGGCCCCAATACTCTGTCTTAGCTTTCTGACTGATGGAAAACATAATGATTTTACCTTCAGCCAGCTCGTGAAGGCTGTTAAATTCACTTTTCTAGACACTCAATCTCAGGTACCTGTGGTGTATCAGCAGGTCGAGGGTACTGGCTAAAAGACACCGCTTCCTCGTCCTCTCCTCTTTCTCTGTGACGGAAAGTGTAGGCCAGGTTGTCTCCCTCTGTGCACAGCTCCTCCTGAAAGCAAGAGAACAAGCTGCAGAGTGAAGGAAATAAATGTCGGCGCCAATTAGATCAAGTTCATGTTGGACATGTTTATGGAGTGTTTACTTTCTGATTCATTTTGTTTGGTCATGTTGTCAAGACCAAGATGCCTGAAAGGTCTCTGTTCTGTTCTCTGTAAAATCTCTTGGAATCAGAACCATGTTCTTTCCTGTACTTACTTCAGATCACATTCTTATTTTCTATTGTTTTTGTACACTTTTATTAACATGTCTTCCTCACTGAACACTCATCAGCCAAAGCTACTCAAACAGCCTATGTACAGCCATGCTGCAGCTCTGTGTGGCTGCACTGTGCTGTTTTGAGTTTACTGCAAACATGAGCATGTTAACATGCTCACGATGACAATGTTGACACACCAGTGTTATCAAGACATTAACCTCCAAGACTAGTTAATTACACTGGATAAATATCAACTTAAACGTATATAATATACAATTTTGGCCACTAGGGGTCTCAATGAAAACAATAAGACCTATTTTGCTGATGTTTTGCGAAACAGCATGGGACCATGCCAGGTGTTGTCTTCACCACCTTAGCCAGTGAAAATTTACCTGACACGACTCGGGTGAAAATCATTTCACAGATGAGGTATTAAAGTAATTAAAGTAATGCAGCAAACAACAACAATTATCGTGATCTGTTACGAGTGACCTATAAAAACAGGGAAAGGAAAATACAGCTGACTGGCTATCTGTGTGTTTACCTTTGTCAATGATAGTTTGCGCCTAACCCACAGGTAAAGTGGATGATGTAATTAAAGCAGATGATGTAATTAAAAGGCAACCAAAATGAAATGTCCCATTCCCTTAAATAAAATTGGGGATTTCACAGAATTTGAACATTGTTAGAAACATTTTGTATAATGTAAATACATACGGCAACTTTTTATTAGTGTAGGTATTGGATTTTACCTAAACTGGCAGTGTTACATGTAAAATGTAATGGCACGTTTTTGACTCTGAAAAGTAAGTGAGACGTTGTTTCCCACTCAGGTGCATATAAATAACAACAGTCTGAGTAATGGGAGATGAACACGGCGTTAGGTTCTGTGGTGTTGTAAGCTAAATGCTAACGTCAGTATGGCAATTCTTACTGTGAAAATGCTTACATGCTAATGCTCAGCAGGCATGAGGTTTTACCATTTCAGTTTGGCAGATTACCATGCAAAGCTTTGCCAATTTAAACAACCACAAAAAAAAGACCAAAATAAAAACAAACATACATCTGATGCTGGTGGGGGGGGGGGGGGTAGTTTTGCAGGTATTTTCTCATCATAGAAGAAATGAGAATTTTGATATGATGGCACTACATGAAAGTAGGTTATCAACACAATTATAAAGATTCATTCCTGAACGTCTTTACTAAATTTCAACAACTTCATGATGAAAACCTGCCGAGACATTTCCCTAAAATCCCTAAGTACAAATGTTAAAGCTCAGGGGATCACCACCGTCATCATGTTTCATCATTGTTGTCCAGATATTTCAGTCTGAACCTGAAATAATGCACTGTGTCCTCCCTGCAGCCATGCAGCTAACAAATGTAACAGAACAAACTTTGCCATCAAGGCTGAGAGACCAATCAAGTAGAAGCTTTGGTAACAAGTGCCTCCTCTCTAAAAACTAAGATTCAATAAAAACGTTAATTTTCATCTTTTGATACCTGGAAAGAAACATCAGCACAAGGTGCTGGTGCAAGGAGGCCGGCCATGTAGGCGACTGTGGGAAAAACATCCACCAACTCCACCATGTTTCTTCTAACTTTGTCATCTGGAAGAGAGAAGGGTCAGCCAATTAAAGAAAACTCTTCTCTTTTTTTTTTAAACCACTGAGAGCAAATTAGTCAAGACATCCACAAAATTTTACTCGACATCCTGCACTGAAATTTCATCATTATTGCACCATTTGCATTTGAAGTAAAAACTGTCTAGAGGCTAAATATCAAAGTGTATCCTTGTCTAAATACTTTTGAATTTCTCCATGTATATCAAAGACTTCATTAAAGTCAAGTTGGCATATTAATAAATGTTTCAACAAGGTTTATGTGACCAATTAAAAGAAAAAGATGAAATCAAATTTGAGCTCCATTTGACTTGACATTCATGGTGCCTTTAGAAAGAAGAAATGTACATGTTATTAATAGAAATTAATTTGATGTCAGTGGAGGGTCTCACTCTTAAAGCTGTACTCTGATTTGGTTAAGGCATCAATAAAGGGGAAAGGAGACGCTCCCAGCAAATCCGGGCGTGTTGTGACACCAGGGACGTAAAAGATGAGAGGGACACGTGTCGACACATCGAAATTAGAGTATTTAGCCCATTCACCGTGTTCTCCTAATGACCAACCTGCAACAATAAAGGAGAAGGAGAGAGAAAGAAAGATGTTAGAAAGACAAAAGAGAACCAAGTCAATGAATCCATATCATACAAAATCACATCTCAGATGGAGAGAAGGTTGAGGAAAATAATTTTAATAATGTTTTTCTCAGTCATCTTATAGGAGACATTAAAAGAAATTGCGTTTCCTAGTCACGAAAGATTTTTTACATAAAGGAGAAAAAGAGAAAAACTATGGAGCGGACCTAGTACACAATATGCTGTTACAACACTGCCATCTGGTGGTGGAACACAACAGCCAAAAGTGGATACTTTGGAAATATTTAAAAAAATCGCCACCTCCCGGAAAACTGGCATGTGAGTGATTTGTTTCGTTTTACCAAAACCTGAAAGATAAATACACAGCAGCACTGTAGCCTTCCTCAACCATTCCTCCTCGTGTCTACTGACCATGATCTGAGGTGAACACCACCATAGTGTCGTCAGCCAGCCTGAGATCGTCCAGAGTACTGAGCAGCCGTCCAACCTGAGCGTCCATGTAGGACACAGCAGCATAATAGTGCTGACGGAGCCGCAGCTGCAATACAAGGTACAGAACACCAGTGTTTAACTGTTTGGTTCAAGGAGTCAAGATGTTAGAACAGTATAAATGGTTTTAAAATGCTGAAAGCAGGCAGCTCAAACCTGGAAGTCTTTGGGAATTGGTCCGTAAGGAAAGCTGATGTTTAGTTTTTGGACATCGTCTCGCTTTCTCACGTCGGTCCATGGGTTGTAGGCCACAGGGGGGAGGAGTTTTGGGACATTGGGGTCAGGGGCCAGGGTCATTTCCTCTAAAGGATATAGGCTCAGGTACTCCTATAAATATGCAACACGTTTCAAAGTGGTGTTTAATAAAAGGCAGGGACTCCCAAGTGATCCGGAACAAAACATAGATTACACGCTATCCCAGTTTTAGTTTTTCCACATTGGCTTCCTGTTAATTACAGGTTTGATTTAAGCATCACATTCAGACTCCTACTTTTACTGTGAGAAGGCTCTCGTCTCTGTGGCCAGGACTTCTGATAATTCACAGGTGAAGGCTGAAAACAACGGCCATCTCCTCTTTAAAAGACATCTTATCAAATACCTATGTTTTCTGTAGCCACTCTTCATTTTAACACACTATTTTCTATGCCATGAACATGCTTCGAATATACATCTCAATTCTGTTACTTTCATCTCCTTTTCTCTCCTCTCTATGTAAAAATATGCCATTTGGGTGAAAACGTGGTACTTGAACTATTTTTAAGACGAGACCAGAAGACAAAAGGTTGAAAGGATTTTTAGCATAATTGTTGTAATGTGATCCTGTATTATCCTGACATTAACTCATGAGTATTCTTAAAACATTATTATAACTATTATCAATATGTGTATTAGCCTTTTACCCCACTATTGCTTTCATTCATCAAAATGACTTATGGAGGCAACTATTAGTGTAACAAAGATATCTAAAACATTACTTGGCATTTCTTCCAATTACCGCGATACTTGACAATAATATACGTGTCTGCCAAAAAGCAAATAACTGGTCAGATAATTAAAAAATGAATAAAATCCTCCATTTCAAAAGGAGACAGGAGTCATGATTAAAGTATATGTTCTCAGATGTTTTTTTGGTTTGATTTATTTTTATGGTTCCAGAGACTGATCTTTTCATTCTTTGCTCCGTTCTCCGAGTGCGTCCAGACGAATCGAGCTAAATCACATGTACCATAAATCACATGTCAACACAGAGGAGCTGGTTTGACCTTTCCCCACTTTTCATCTCTCGACTCCCACGCTGAGGGAAACCTCTCTGTCACGCTGACATCCATCTCTGCTCTCATTCATATTCCACTACATCATGCTCGGTCCCTCCTTCATGCTAAACTGCATCTCCTATACATCCAGGTCACTACTCATTTAATGCACTTCAGAGACAGCATGTACGTCTCATTCTTTGCTTTCCTTTACGTTAGTCATTCACATCATACAGCAAAACTAATAAATACTGGTTTTCACAATACAACTATACTGGTTTAACTATTATTTAACATTTTGCGCAGAGGGCGTTGATATCGAGTCATGTACCTGTGGTATCCTGAAGGGAATGTGTGGTTTGTGAAATCCCACGGCTAAGAAGAAGGGAACAGCGATCGTTGGCCCAGCTCTTGAGTAACCTGACAGCCTCGTCTGTGCTCTCCAGGTCAGGGAGGGTTCCCCCAGGCTGCTCCGTCACATTCACTGCACACAGCAGGTTGGCGTGGAGTTTACCGTCCTCTCCTTTACACACCTGAAAACAAGATTTTCATACGATTTACTAAAAGTCACTTTTTATGCATAGTTACTGCTATGATTTCCATTTCAGTGTTTGATGAACTGACGCCATGTAGAAGATGACCAGAACTTTGAGACACATTAAAATGAATACATTACATATTAATATACATATATATTACATAATATATCAACTTCAATGTTACAGTCATCGACTGAAACACACTAACACAGCATGTAGTAAAGTAGTAAGAGTGGTGATCAAAGATCCCCGTATGGGTATGTGTTTGCCCAATCACCAGTCAGGCTCAGCTGTCAATCGTGACTTTTAACCCAGTTTTTATAAACAAAAAACTAAATTCAAACTAAAGTTACCGAAAAAAAACAAACATCAGTGTGACAAGAAACACCCAACCTGACAGAAACCATCTTTGAGAAAAAAATGATTTAACTTCAATTTGATCCATGTCCCATCTGCTAACATGGGAGAGGCAGAATGTATGACCTGTACTGCCACCAGGTGACGATTTAAACACGTTTGCCTCACTTTAAGGGGAGCGTCGTCATCTCCATCTGTACTTACAATCTAAGATAGTGTTCTGGCATTTAAACATGACCTCTAGGGGGCAGCAGAATCAAGTAAATAATATGTCACTGTAGAGCATTGACACATCATCTCCATAGGCTTACATGTATATGGTCATCATCTTTTAAGTTGATGATGTCAGTATGCATACAGTGCATTGGCAATAATCCCCCAGATTATGGTTTATTTGCTTGTGTCATAATGACGTCGTCTCCACAGATCAGTGTTTGCAGACAGATCTTGGACCTCATTTATAAAACAGTACACACACACCTCTACACGCCCACATTCAACCATAAATAGTAAATACAAATCGCCTCATGAATATTAAATGATCCTGCTGACCAATGGGTTTTTACAGAATTATATTTTTTAAATGATTAAAAGAGGCTCTACATAGAAATGTAAATATAATGTGACAAGTAGAAATACTGGAAGCACTCACGACTCTTAACCCCCGAAAAACAAAAGCTTGAGATTCACAGACTCTCAGGTTCAAAGTCTCACATTAGAGTGTTTGGCACCTGATGGAGGAGCAACAATGGATGTTACCGACGCTTAATGAGATCACACATCTGTCACTAAGAGCACTGCATGTCCTGAAGGGTTCAGTGGCCTACAGAGAAAACCAGACAACATTGTGCTCCTCAGTCACCAGGATCAGCACCTCGGAGTAGAAGTCAGTAGATTTTAGTGTGGCTCATACCACTTACTCCCGATACTCAGCTGTAATCTTAGATCTTCCAACCAACACAGTGCTAGTAGTCAAGGCTGGTAACTAAAGGGGACCGGGATTTTGCCATCAGGACTCCAAGGCTCTGGAACTTCTTGCTTGAGGACATTAGACTTATGTTCTTATTTTTTGTATTTTGTAAAACACTTTGTAACGGTGTTTAGATAAGTGCTATAGAAATAATAGCCATTGATAATGTCGGGATTGGAATGTGTAATGTTTGGTCTGTATTTCATGAGCAAACTTTTTCCATGTAAATGTGCATCGAACACAATAGAAGTAATAGGACACTTCCTCAGTCAGACTATCGCCTGTTTAGTCCTGAGAAGAAAACCTGAAAGTGTTTCATTAAACAAATGATCAGACCCAGACAGGTTAAAGAAAACCTCTGGTTTTGCACCCAAAGTTTAACTGTGGTTTGTTTGAATACATTACAAATTTGAAAGAAGCAGTTAAGACCGAGACAGGGGACAATAATGCTCTTATTATTGAGACATGATGGAAGGAGTGTTCCATCATTGCTGACAGTCTCTCCCAGACAAGCGCTATATCACTTAATTTCACTTGCTCACAGAGACACCAGCTTCTTTCACAAATGCAGCCCATGAGTCCATGACTGTCTGCACCCAGAGTGATTCACATGAATCAAATGATTCTCTGAGCGACTCTGACACAGAAGCAACTTCAAGTGATGCAATCACAGGCGCAGACCTCACAGGAAATGATTTACATTTTTCAGAGACAGCTCTGGAAAGGATCAAACAGATATACATCATCTACTTCCAGTTTCTATCAGTTAAAAAGATTAATTCATCCAGCAAAGAAAATTCAGACTTTCAATTGTTGAAGATTCAGACGCAGAGTTCCAGCCAGGGAGGATATAAGCACCAGATCTTCACTAGATCTGGATTTTTAAATAGATCCGCACCAAATTGCACACACTCATAATTATTAGTCAGGTAACCCATTTTCTTTTATCAAGATCCATGAATTATTCTAAGAAATCATGAAAATGTTGAAAAACACTCGCCCACAATGTTTAAGAAAGTGCGGGGGGGGAAATGTCCAGATCCATGCCAAAATACAGTGGATTCTTTCCTCACCCATACCACATCCATCCAGCAGCTTTTGCATAATCCTGCTAAATATCAAACACAGAAGAAAACATAACCTCATTGGTGGAAGTAATGATTTACTGTTGAGTTGATGGTGAATTTGATTATTTATCCATCAGTGCATGGTAGATGTTCAAAAAGCCATCCACACCAAGAATAATAATAATATTAATAATGATGTGAGCATCCACACTGAAGCTGAAAGTCAGAAAACGCTTGTTTACTGAATCAGCCCTACTGCATCCCAGCTGTCCTTGTTAGGGCTTTTATACAAACACTATTGTTTTACCAAACAGGTCGGTTTTGAGGATCAGTGATGTTTCTTTTGAAAGAGGCGCCCTTTTGAATTGCATGTTGATTGGCAGTGTTTCAACAAAATGCTCTGAAAACGATCTCAAAGATGTCATTAACCACTGTTGTTGTAATTATAGTTGTTGCTTTGACTGATGGTTATTGGTATAGACGCCCATTAACTCTCATGATAGAGGTGCACATGTTCCAAAGATTCAATGACAAAGAGCAACATAATAACAAAACCTCTGCGGCTCCCAACTCATATGGAGCAGATGCTGCTTTTCCACAGAGTAACAGTGGACAGCTGCAGAGTTCTGTTATAACTACTTATATTTAACTACCATTAGCTACCAGAGAGAGAGACAGAGAGAGACCAACTGGTAGTTTTGATGAAGAGGATTGACGGACCAGGCAGCTTCGTTGGCCTGCATCACTTCAAGCTGTTGTATGTGTACTAAATGTAGAGTTGGTCATTTGTTTCTGAAAAATCAAGTCAATTTGTTGAAATGTTCAAGTCCAAATAGGCTGTCATAAACACGCCCAATAATTTCATTCGCACTGGATAAAATGACTGTCTGGCATATCTGTCTGTCGCTATTATACATTTATGTTAAGTGGAGCCTAGCTTTTCCAGGATTACCAACCCCAACTTAAAGTGGAAATGTGTAAGAGATACTGTTTCCTATTCAAACCTTTTTTTTCTCAAAATGAAATGAGGCTGGGTGGTATGCAGGGATGGACCAGCTGTATGGGAAGTCATCTGAGTGGTTAGAGGCGATTCCTAAAGAGAGAACAACATTTGTCACAACCATAAACACAAAATGCCTTGTGTCCAGAGTAAACCACTTAATCATTCAGAATGGAATCTCCTGGGAGATCCAGAACAGGCTCATCATTAATCCACTGTAAAACATATGTGCTTCTTACTACAGGCTCAGGGATAATGCCGTGTAACCCTGAGCATGAAAATTGTATTTTATCCCTCTATTTGGATTTTCATGAAAACCTTATACTATTAATCTGACCTGGATGAAAAACCTTGCCCACAGACACTGTGAAGTAGCCTCTGGATTTGAAGTACTGAGGCAGAGTGGTGTAATTTCCAGAGTGGACTCTCCAGTAGGAGTTGAAGTCGTAGAGCCTGGTGGTGTCTGGTCTGCGGCTGGTCAACATGGACGTACGACTGGGAGCGCACACGGCTTGCTGAGAGGAAAAAAAACACAAGATGTAGTTGTATGATTTAATTAGTCTCAGATCAAAACTGACTGAGCTGCTTCTACAACTTGTGACAGGGAGCCCACTGACCTGTGCATATGCATTGAGAAAAACTTGGCTTTTGGACGCCAACTGGTCAAGGTTTGGCGATTTTACCATAGGGTCTCCGTAGCAACCCAGTGATGTCCGCAGGTCATCTGCTACGATGAAGAGGACGTTCTTCCTCTCTGTAAACAAACATAGACACAGTTATTTCAGAATAAAACGCAACATATCACTCCCATTGTGGCAGATCCATTGGAAATTAAATTTTTTGTTTACAATCTCTTTAATGGTTGAGCCCCTTATTAAATCACAGACTGCTCTGTTTTTGTCCATGTTTGTCTGGTAATTGGCAGAACTACAGGACAGATTACTACCAAACTGGAAGGATGTGGTATGGGTCAGGAAAGAACTCCTTAAATCTTGGTGTGGAGCCAGATAAGGGAGCAGGTCCAGGAATTATTTTGTCCATTTTCTTTGTGAAATTCATAAGGGCCTTGACAGAGGCATAAACGTTACTGAATGTGATTCTGGTTTTAAATCTACTTTAAAGTGCCACATTTTTAATCCTGCTTTAAAGTCTTATCAAGTATTTAAGTCAACCCTTAACTACATTTTTTCTTTTTTAAATATTGGATAAATCCTTTACTGTGGCTGTTTTAACTTCTCTTCTATGGCTTTTACGGTTTCTCTTTTCTACAGTTTTATTTCTAACATTCTACATCTTATCCATGCTTGTGTTTTCTTCCTTTGCCAGGACTGTAAAGCACAATGGTGCAATTCTTGACATTTATGAATAAACATTATATATGAAAATCGAACCTGACATTGTTTACGGTTTTGCTGCGTTTAGATTCATCTTTTCACGTGTGATCTGTGGCAGGTTACTACATCACTGCTGAGAAAAACTACAGAGCAGAAATGGGAGGAATTGTTCAAATAAAATCGACTTGCTGTGAAACCTGTAGGAACCGCGACAAGTGGACTTTGTGAACATGAGTTTGAGGGAAACACATCAGAGGAAACACAGGCTGGACAGAAAGTCAACAAGTCAAACAAAGCAGCATTCAGCGAGCGAGTTAATGTCGTTAACTCGAGCTGCGGCCACTAAAACAACAAGTAATGAAATAACCGAGCAGCCAATAAGGCTCGTGTCAGCTAGTTGCTGAGATTTACTGTTTATCCACCTGAACACAACCACCAGCAGCAGACATGTACTGAAGTGTATCTGAGAACTAGCGCTACCTCTTCTGGAGACAACAGCAGCAGGAGGAAGAAGAAGAAGAGCCAGCAGGAGAACACAGAACCGGACATGATGGTTCATGTTGGGTCGTCATTTACGAAGAAACACACAGTTTCTCTCTCCGGCTCCACTGTCAACACACAGCAGCGTGTCCGCTTTAAATCACTTCCTGAATTACACGTCCCTGAGTAGAAGCTGCTCATTGGCTGGTTTAACAGACGCCCCGCCCCAACCCAGTAATCATATTAGTTAAATGATGCGTCAATCACTTTTAATAGCAGGGGCTAATTGATCGATGGAGATAACAGTGGACTGAACTGTGTGTTGTTCCCTTATGGAGATTTATACAACTTAAATAAGCTAATTGAATTTAAAAGGGCACAGGCTCAAGTAAGGAAAGTTGTAAAGAAAGCAAAGAGAGAAAGTTGGAGGGAATTCTGTACCAACTCCTGAATGATGAAAACGAAGAGAGTAGTGGTACCCAATATTAAAAGTTGGAGTTCTGACCATCTAACCGAGGACAGGAAGCGAGGGAGGGAAGAAACTAAACAAGCAAATCCAGTTAATAGACAGAGAAGAGAAACTAAAAGTGGTGTGATGGATCCACCTTTTACTTTACAAGAGATGAAGAGAGCCGTAGGGAAATTTGGCTTAACATCTCCAGGGAAAGACCAAATCTGTTATATAATGTTAAAACATCCTGGAAAGCAGAAAGAAACCAAACTTTTAGGGATATATAATATAATATGGGAAGAGGTTAGATTACCCACCAGCTGGAAAGAAGCACTCATCATACCTATAATAAAACCAGGAAAGGACCTGACAAATCCAACAAGCTACAGACCAATTGCACTTATATCGCAGATTGGAAAAATGATGGAAAGGATGATCACTGAGAGAATAACAGTCCATATAAAGAGTAGGAGCTTGTTATCTCCTTATCAGAGTGGTTTTAGGAAAGGGAGGGGAACAATGGATCCAGTCATCTGTTTAAAGAAAGAAATTAGGAAAGCGTAAATTAATAAAGAATTTGTAATGGCAGTGTTCTTTGATGTTGAGAAGGCTAGATGATATGATATGGAAAGAGGGTTTAATGAAATGGGAATAACGGAAATAATTTGTAATTGGATTAAACTTTTTTTGTTTGATAAATATATTTAGGTAAAGATGGGAACAACAATATTGACCAGGTATAAAGTAGATAACGGAACTCCTCAGGGCAGTATGATGAGCCCAATACTTGTTTTCCATCATGATTAATGATGTGTTCTCAGACATAAGTTCAGATATTGGAAAACCAGTATTTGCTGATGATGGGGCTTTATGGAAAAGGGGTAAAAATGCAACACTAATCCAGGAGAAGATACAATATGCCATCAGAGTGGTAGAGAAATGGTCATATTCATGGGGATTTAGGTTTTCAGTGGGAAAAAAAGGTTGTGATATCTTCTAGAAAGAAGATATGGATGAATGTGGAGCCACTAGAAAAGCTTTGATGAATATTCATAGTGCTTTAATTGGATCAGTGATTGATTATGGATGTGTGGTTTACAGGTCAGCAGCAAAAACTTTGCTAAAGAAACTGGAAATAATACAAAATCAGGCACTGAGATTATGTTGTGGGGCTATTAAGACTTCTTCAACTATAGCTGTCCAAGTGGAGATGGGAGAAAAGCCGCTGAATCTTAGCAACAAACAACTAATGCTAAATTACTGAAAAAAACCTACAAGGACACAAGGAAGAAGATCCCCCAACTGTGAGGGCCCTTAGACCATAAGCAAAGACAGAGTGTTAAGTAAAATGGCAAAAGAGATGAGGTTACATGATAAAAGATACAGTACAACAGTTCCTTATCCTGTGACTCCGACATGGTTATTATATTGGGCAGACATAGAGGGGAGGTTAAGGACTACACATTACACACTGTCCCCAATATACACAGATGGATCAAAGGAGTCAAAGACTGGGTAGCTTTTGTTGTTCCTGAGTTAAATATAAATTTAACGGAAAGAACACCAGATCACCTGACAGTATATACAGTTGAGATGTTGGCACTAGAAATGGCATTAAAGTGAACAGAGCAGAACAAGATTTAAAAGGTTTGTATCATTACAGTCTTTGTCCTCCCACAGCGGACCAGATATACTGTATGAAATATACAAGACATTATTCAGACTACATCAAGGTCAAAGCTACAAACGTTATTAAGAGTAACATCATGACTGACTGGCAAAAACAATGGGATGAGGGAAGTAAAGGACGGCGTCTATATCAAATAAAGCAAAGAGTGGGAGAAATGAAAACAATATGGAATAATTCCAGAGAGCAAACAGTCATATCAAGATTAGGACACACAGGATTAAACAAAAGAATGCACTTAATAGCTTAATAGGGAAACATCCAACAGGACAGAGTGAATGTGGCTGAGGGGAAGAAAACGGTGCAACATCTGCCCGAAATATAACACAGAGAGAGAAAAGCTACAGAAGGAGCTGGGGAAATGTGGGGTGGAAGAGTTCAACCTCAATAATCTGTTCAGTATTAAGTAGGCTAAATATAAAGTCGTGGGTGACTTTTTAAAAGAAACTGGATTAATGAAGAGGATTAAAGTTATTTCTTTTTTTGTTAATGTATTTTCACAGACCCCATACTCTAACCACACTCCAGAACAGTAGGTGGCGGTAATGCGCCTTTAACGTAAGGTGCCATCCGCCGTTAAACAAAAGAAAGAGAAGAAGAAGCAGCAGCAGCAGCAGCAGCGGCAGAAAGAAACATGTCTAAAACTGCAAGAGAAGAAACGGAGGAGTTAGATAAAAGAGTCAAGAGGGTGAAGTGTGACAGTGAGAACAATGGAGGAGAGACTCTTCTGAGTGGGTTTCAAACATCCAGCGTGTTGAGCGACTCTGCCCGAGAGAAGACCATCTTCATCCATGGAAAGGTATGGTGGTTGTAAAGGCAGCTCACTTTACTCTGCTGCTGGAAGGAGTGTAACTCAGCCTGACTGTGATAAAAGAGACAAGGACAAGTTCAAGACAGGAAGGGAATTATATTTGTCATTGTTATTTTCATTCAAATCGGCCTGAGTAGCGGAAACATAGGCTTTTCCGGATTTGAGATTTCATAATAAAAGCACTGTGGATGCCTGATTGTAAGGATTACTGAATTGTGCCGGTGAGTTTACAAAAGGACTCGTGTGTATTGATTTATCTATTCAGTAAAACTTGTCTCATTAGGATCTGAGGCAGAAAGTGAAAGTGTTGACGGTGTCATCTTCAGCTGGATGATCAGGATGCTGTGGTGATTCTGGAGAAGACTCCCATCAGAGAAGACACCCTGACTGACCTCTTCACCGGCTCCAGACTGAAGCTGGAGATGAGAAACGACATTTACAGCACGTACTGGCTGCAGGCCCCCCCTCACCTCAATGGTATGATCCCACATTGCTGAAGATCTTTGAGTCTGGCTGCCACCTCATCCAGGTGCAGGAAAACTAGATGACCTGTGTGTCTGTTTTGCAGAGATCAAGACCACAGTGGTGTGTCCAGCCACAGAGAAGCATGTGAAGAAATACCAGCGTCAGGAGAGTTTTCTGGTGGAGGAGTCGGGGGCGGACTATGAGTCCATCACTCTGCCCTACATTCAGAGGCAGAGTTTCAGTGTGCAGGTCAGTCTCCTGAGGTCATCATTTCCTGTGTTCACTTTCAAATGTGCAGCACTGACTGTTTTTGCCACCGCATCAGTGGGTGCACAACATCCTGGAGAAGAAGGCAGAGGCCGAGAGGATCACTTATGAAGATCCGGACCCGGAGGTCGGCTTTGTCCTCCTGCCTGATTTCAAATGGGACCAAAAACAGGTGAGAGACCTCAGGAGGAACCCCACAGCATTATCCCTCCTTTTCCGCCACATCTTTCTTTAGTTTTCTCTTTCTTTTATTCTGATCACCATGAACTGATGTGGAGCCTCAGCTACTCTCTCTAGGGTCCACACAAATATATAAACACAAATAAAACATGATATCAGTTATATCACACCTAAAGATAAACAACTGTGATATTAATATCAGAAGTATATACATACTACTAGTATGATACTAGCCTACAATATCTGTATTCATATGTATTATACTATATAAATCAATACACATTAAGAAACTTATATGTATGCATATATTCAAACCTATACCTGTATTCTTATTCATTGACTATATAAATTAAAACATATCCAAGCATCTTCCAATATATTACAATATTTACATTGATCACATATCAAACATTTTACTTTAAACCTATTCGTATCTCCTCTTTAATACATAATTAAATTTCCCACTATGCTGCTATAAGCATGTAATGGACTGAAACAGTTTCACAACAATCTGCTTTCCTCTGCAGGTAAATGATTTGTACCTGATTGCTATTGTACACAAGAGGAACATCAGGAGTCTGAGGGACCTGACGTCCGAGCATATACCACTGCTACAGAACATCTTCCAGAGAGGAAAGGTGAGCTCACACTGATTCATGGATTTGTCTTCCCTCAGCTTCCATAAACATGTGGGTGCGCCCTGTTATCATCATCTCCAAACATTTATGTGAAGTGATAGTTTCCATTTTAAAGAGCTAGGATTAGACTTAGCTCCCTGAAGTAGAGAAGAGTGACCCCGGGTATGTAATTGAACATAAATGATACTTATAATGATTGATAATATCTGAACTGTTGTGACTCAGGAGGCCATCCTGAAGCAATACAACCTCCCAGCCAGTAAGCTGAGAGTGTACCTGCACTACCAGCCATCCTACTACCACCTCCATGTCCACTTCACCAAGCTGGGCTACGAGGCTCCAGGCTGTGGTGTGGAGCGCGCCCACCTCCTCGCAGATGTCATCCAGAACCTCCAGTCCGACCCAAAGTACTACAAAACTCGGACGCTGTACTTCCCCCTGAGGGCCGATGACGGACTGCTGGGCAAGTTCAAGGAGGCAGGGAGACTGTGATTTCTGAGCTCAACTTATTCACAAATTAATGAACAGTTGACGAATATTTGGATCCATTATTTTTACATGTTTCATTCGGATTATTCACTATTTTATAAATGTCTTTTATTAAAGCCCGACTGTGTGGATTTTTGGTGACGAATGCCGATACTGATATCAGGGAGTTAAAGATTTTTAATCTTTGTTTGTAATGTTTTCCATATGTAAACTGACGCAATTAAACCGTAATGTGTTTTTTCTACTCAGCCTATCAATGTTGTCATTTGTTTTGAAAGTTTTAAACGAGGAGAACACCTGAGAGGACAAAAGGATATCACTGCATTGACAGATTTTTTAAAGTGGACATTTTGGGGCACTTTTGACTTTTTATCCGTCAGTTGTCCATCGCATCTCATGATCGTGCCACAACGTAAGAGGTGCAGTAAATAAAACACTTTTTAGACAGACTAAGTGCTCAGATGAAGTTTCAACACTAGATGGCAGTGTTAATCCTAAAATCCTTTTTTCAGTTTTCTTTTACAGTGAATTTACCTTTAAACACAAACTCCAGTTTCTGGTAATAAACTGTGTTTTGTGTTTGTCTCTGTTCTTCATATAAAGAGTAAATCTTGTGTACTTTTTAGTTCTGCAGCTCATGTAAACAAGACTTTCATTTTGCATTAAACAAAATGTAACTTGCAGACACATTTTTGGAGCTGAGGTACCATGTTAAATTAGACCGATTGTCATGACATGATGACATGAGGTTCACAAACACGTATGTGATTAAACAATCCTGCTCCAGTAGAGTAACAACAGAGGTTAAGAAACAAATTGTGACAGAGCTGCTTCTTTAAGTTGTTTTGATATTTAGGTAACTTCAGTTTTTTGCTTTTTAGTTATTTATGTTGAGAGTTTGTACTTAATTCAAGTGCTTGTTAGTCAGGACATACTTTTCTTATCTCAACAGAAATCCTTTGGGTGGCGCTCTGCGTTATGTTTATGGTGCATTCAAGTGTCACTCGTAAAAATGAACATTAAATAAAAAGACCCAAACTTGTGAGGGAAGCAAACGATGATACTATTCCATTTAGATCATTACATCCAGGGATATTATGCTGTGGGATCAGTGGAACCATAAGAAGCTACAAGATGTTCAATAAAGTCTGTCAAGGAAAGCCACCCATGTTAACATGATTAGAACAGATATTTAAAATTACAAAAGGCGACAATTCATTATTAAGCTTTTTCAGTTTAAGATTTTAGGGGCATTGTATCAGTTTTGTATATGATAGGTTCATTTTTTTATTTCATTAACTATTGGATTGGTGAATTCCTGAGTTTTATCCCCATTTGTAACAAATTTACTTTATTTTGTTATTTTGAAAATACTGGAATACAATTAAAATGTGGTTATTCAAGGTTGGTGACAGAGTTGAAAAGTCTAAAGAGTTGAACAGATAATGTTCATGTGACTGTGGACTTCATTTTATGTCTCTTTATATGTGTTTTTGTGTTTCATGTGTAGAAATGGACATGTTGCAAATGGCTCTTAAAAGATTCCAAATAAAATATTAAATTGGCATGACATTGAAAGCATCACTAAACAAATGGATCACAGATAAACCTTAATCTGCCAATGAACATCACAATTCTAGTTCAGCGTTCAACAACCTGCTCAGCATTTTAGTTCACTCAATTGCGACTGAACTAATGTCATGGTATAAGAATACAAAACAAACAGATAAACTTGAATACAAAGAATTGAATTAATAAATTAACTAATGAACAACCAAACAAACAAAAATATGTTTTTTGGTAACTTTTTAATTTGTATTTAAATATATGGAAGAGATGGTTTGGTTTTATTCAATCCCCATTTGTGGATGAAATATTTAGCCAAACTAATTTTGTCAAACAATATTTCCAAATTTCACTATATTGTAATAGGTCAATAGGTCAATAGGTCAATAGGTGCCTGATAATCTTTATTGTCAATCCAGCTTTGTCAACATTAAAATTTTGTCTTAAAAATGTGTTGCTTGGATAAATGCCATTAAACATTTTTGAAGTGAGCTGTTGTTGGGATGGCTAGGGAGAGGTAACCTGTTCTGATTCTGTTTATAATTTCAATTGGATAATCTTTCGACAGATTCTTCCTTTTCAGAGGTAAGGAGAAGTGTTCAGAGGTGAGAGTGCCTCTGGTCATTTTATTATTACACTTCGTGTCTGAAAAGTTATTTCTTCAATGGAGGTAACTGTGGAGTTATGTGTTAGTAAGAGTTGACCCTTTTATCCATCTACCACATCAGTGGTAAACTGATGTTTCTGAGCCGCTCCTGAACGCAGCAGCAGCAGAGAGGACTGAGACAAATAATCCAATCATCACAGAGAGAAGGAGAGAGAGGGAGAGAGGGAGAGAACGAGAGAGGCAGAGAGGCAGAGAGCTCATGTCTTGGTTTCAGTCTCTGAGGGATGACTTCACTCTGAAGCCGTTTGAGATCCAACACACACAGTGAGTTTACTTTACTTTACCAGCTTTACTTTCTCTCAGCAGCTTTGTTGATGATTATTGGGGATGACGTCTGTTTGCTGATCGATACTTGTGCTGGATGCAGCTTGGCTCTGGTTTGTGTGTTGACTGCAGCAGCTGTGTGAGAAGTGTGTGTATGGATCATGACCAACACCACAGGGTACTGTGTTTATGATGAGGCGATGTCACTGGGCGTCCTTAAAGTTTCAAACATCTCTTATTAACTTTCAATGTTTTTACATCAGTGGAAAAAAGTTCTGGGTTCAGCTCCTCATCAGACAAAACTAATCAACTCTGCCCTTAGACCGTCACTGTTTGATTTCATGTGGGACATTAACAAGTGTTTCACATTAATATCATATCCACAAGTGATTCTGTGTAAACTGGCACAACTGTCAATATCTGTCAATGTATGTCCTAATAGATCTATTATGTAAAAACTCCCATACTGTCCCTATCCATTATTTGAATTCAGTTTAGAATAAAATGTGAAGTCATACTGTTTCTTTACAGACGGATATTTATACACTGTAATGCTGTCAGATATTTGAGCTCACACTGTGTGTGGTCCTGGGATTACTCATGTTGTGGGGACCTGCAACTGTTTACACAGTCACATTAAGGAGACTTCTCCTCCTTATGGGACAAGAAGCATGTCTCCGTTATGCAACTCATTTCATTGTAAAGTGAAGACATGTTTGAAGGTTAAGTTAGGTTTAGGGTTAAGTAGTAAATATGCTTAAGGGTAAGATGTGAATTGTTGTTAGGCTAAGATTAGGGTAAGGGATAAATTAGTCACGGTTAATAATTGGAACAACAATAGATCACTTGTAAACTCACATTCCAACCCAACAGTTGCCTTCCTATAAGAAAAGTCCTGACTTCCTTTTACAAATGTTTCATTGAATCTGTCATGACCCTCCACATAGCTGCGTGGTTCGGGTCCCTCAGTAAAATCCACCGCAACCCACTGAACGAAATCATAAGAATGAGCAGCAGAATAATTGGACTGGAGCAGGAAACATTCATTTTCAAGAGAAGGACAAGAATACAAGGAATGTAAATAACATCAGACACCACACACACACACAACACACACACACACACACACACACACACACACACACACACACACACAAACATACACACACACATTGTGTCACGAGGAGATACACATCACTCACATTCAGGACTAAGGACAATGTCAAGCTTGGTGCCTTTGTGTCAGACTCATAATGGTTGATCTGTTCATTTTAACAATATTAGTTTTTTATTTGTTAATTTTACAGTTAGTCGTGCAGTGCCTGTTCTCTTGGCCTGTGTTAAAGCTCCGGAGCTACTTCAGAATTATTCCTTGTCATTAGTGAGTCCTCCTCTAAAAGTTCTACAATATACTGTCACTTTTTATTGTTTGTGTGCTGGACGTTGTGTGTTGAGCTTTTTATAAACTAACTAAAATAAGACTGAAATTAGAAAACTTAGTGTTCATCCTACCTGGTTTATCTGCAGTGAAGATTTTATTGTCAATGTTTTTCATAGAATGAAACTAAATTAGCTTTCTTACTTTTCACATAATTGTTGCTTTTGACATTTGTGGATTAAGTAGGTAGATTTGTGCACTAATCACTGTTGATTGCTCTCTGGAGGTTGTATGTGGTAAATAAAGGTCCCTAACAGAAAGAATATAATTCATTAAATTGAATAAGGTTACGGTTAGGCTGTCCTCAATGAATAGAAGTCAATGCAAAGTCCTGATAAAGATTGTGTGTGTGTTTGTGGTTTGTATGTGTGTGTGCACTCTGTGTTGGTGGCAGGTCAAGGACAGTCCAGATTAAACAGTTACCGTTGACTGTGTGTGAAGCACAATAATCCTCGACACAGACACTGGCTTCGAAGCAGAGTCGAGTCGAGTCGGGTCGTGTGTGTGTGTGTGTGTGTGTGTGTGTGTGTGTGTGTGTGTGTGTGTGTGTGTGTGTGTGTGTGTGTGTGTGTGTGTGTGTGTGTGTGTGTGTGTGTGTGTGTGTGTGTGTGTGTGTGTGTGTGTGTGTGTGTGTGTGTGTGGGTGGATGAGAGACTATTGATCTGCTGCTCTGATCCCCATGAGCACATGGCTGTAGCACAGTGTGGGACTTCTGATTTGTATTGTTGTGTTTCTCTGTGAAGCAAACGTCAATAAACCAAACATACTGTTCACTCTAAAGCCTGGTACGTTATAATGTGAGTATTATCAGAGCAGGCTGAGGAGGATACATGAGTTTAAGGGCATCAGTGCTGCTAATCTGACTGAGAAGCTTGATAAATATGACTGTGTGGGTGTGCGGCCTGTCAACCGCCACGCTGATTAGAGGGCTGGACAGGTCGTCTGTCACTGTGTCATCGAACAAACCCTCAGAGGTTTTGCAGAGACGTCCTGTCCTGGACACATTGTGTGTTCTCTGTGCTCTCTGCTTCTTGTGACTGTTCTTGTCATGCCTCCTGTGCAGTCTGAGTGAAATCCATGTCTTTCTCATTGATTGTCCTTAGGGAGGATCATGAGGCAATCACATGATTATTTGAATTTTCTACAGTTTCCGTTGCCATTATGTACATTTAAGTCTGGGAAAAAATAGATTTTTGCCTCATAAGATTGCATCAAAACAGCATTTATAGAAACTTAAATGAGTATTTCTGCATCACATGTTTGAAAATATTTGGAGTGCTCCTTTAATAAAAACACAATCATCTTGTGTGGCTCAGACGGGCATTTGCCATGGATATTATGTGGTTGGTTGCATTAAGGGCAATATAGGATCTAGTGTTTTTGGAGATTGATCTAAATTTGTAACTAAAAGTCAGACTATTTTAACCACTGCTGCTTTCTATTGTGACCTTTTACAATAAGTGGCCACATGCTTCAGATCGTGAATTTTAAGACTGAATACATCACAGTGGCACAACTAGACTGTCCCATTTTGAAGACTCCTTCAATTGCGAACAACAATTGCGTCCTTCTTTAACCGAGAAACGAAGAATCCAATGGGTGGATTGTTCCCGGCCCAACTTAGCTCACGATTCATTGCACTTCAGTGACAAACCATTTTTTAAAGACTTAATGCAACAGCAAGTGACGAGATGTCAAGCTGGTGATGCAGATCACATAAATCGTCTGTAGACCAGACCGTCTAATTTCGATTCGGCCTTTGCGGCTTATGGGTAGACCCCGTTCTCCAAAAGATGTGGCACCTGAATGAGACACAGCTATCGATTGCTGTAGGACTAAGTATTGGTGTTTCAGTTTGGATTTTGTTGGTACAACACAGCTATTAGACAAACTATCTGTGGGTGTAAAGTGCTGTAAGGTAACGTGAATGTCTAAGGATCACATTTGTCTTCTCTGCAGCGAAACGGCCCCTGTGAAGATTTCTATTGATTAGAGCTTTCCCAAAGTGCAGTAAACATTCTGTTAGAGCAACATTACAGTTAATAGCCTGGTGGTGACATGTTGGAGTAAACACAGCAGAGAAACGTGACCTGCGAGTTCACTGGAATTATCTGGAGATGAAAACAGGAAAGTTACACTTGCATATGTTTTTTCGTGTAGGTGTCTGTTGACATGACAGAGACACAGACGTGGGACGGAAGTAAAATGCAACTGTAGCTTTAGTTTCTTGAAGGTTATGAGGACGTTTACATTTAAATAAAGTCCATTCTAAGTTCAAAATTTTCACCTCCTCTATTTGTGGAAAGGTTTGGCAGCAAAATTTTGGTTTCTCCCTCCGGCAGCAGCTCAGGCTGATGATTTGTTCCGACAAATGGAGTATTTTTATTCAGAAACTTTGCCTGCAACAGTGTTGCGTACTTCACCTTTAGGGTCAAAGGAACAGAACAGAGAATATGCTGATGAACACATGAAAGCTGCATTAGCTTCTTTATATATATTCAAGTGATAATAATGCATGTTGAGTATCAGGTTTGGAGCAGCTTTGGTCGGTTCCTGCAGGCTTTGAAACACAGTTAACAACAGGTTGAAGTTATCACGTGAAATAAAATCACATCTGCAGATATAGACCAAAGCATATGTTCTCAGTTTGTGAAAACTTCCCCATGCCTAAAGAGAAACCCGCTGACCTGAAACACAGACGTGAGGTGTATCATCCCACCACATTGTGTATAAAGGTGAACCTGCACTTTGTGAAATATTCAGCAAAGAGAAAATAGCATCTGCTGAGTCGACTCAGAGCAGAAGCGTCAATGAGATGCATCGTTCGTCGTGTGTCGATGCTCAATAAAAGCCTCAGTTGGAGGTTATTATGTTGTCGTTAAACTCTTTGAATCAACCCTCGTGTGCCTCCTGTTGCTTCAGCACGTGCACACACACAAACACACACACATATTTGTACTTCTATCTTAGTGAGGACACTACCTAGCATAATGCATTCCCTAGCCCCCCTACCTTACCTTAACCATCCAAAATAAAAGCCTGACCCTAACCCAAACCTAATTCTAATCCTAACCCTAACCCTAAAACCAAGTCTTATCCCTGAAACAGCCCTTTGAAAAAGTGAGGACGGGGCCTAAATGTTCTCCCTTTCCAAATATGTCCTCACTCTGTTGGGTCTATACTTAAAATGGTCCTCAAGTACAGTTCCTCACACTCACACACATACATGCACGTCTCTCTATAGTTTTGAGGACACTCATTGACATAATGCATTCCCTAACCCTAACCCAAACCAAATTCTTACCCTAACCCTAAGTCTTAACCCTCCAAATGCCAATTTAATTCATGAGGACCAGCCAAAATGTCCTTTACAATGTCAAAATGTCCTCACAATGATGGTATTGAACCAAAGATTGGCCCTCATAACTATAGATAGACATGCTTGCACACACACACACACACACACACACACACACACACACACACACACACACACACACACACACACACACATACACACAGAGCATAGGTGAGTTGAAAAAAGCTGTTTTGTTTTTATTGCCCCATAAACCTCAGCTGGGACCTAAGATGGAGTGAAAGAAGAGACGTTTGGAGCTTTTTGGAGTGTAGAGTATCTCACACACACACACACACACACACACACACACACACACCACCACCACCACCCCCCAATGCAAGGCAGTTTGATTACAGGGCTATTTACATTACAACATAGAGCGACAGAGAAAGGGGGCGAGGGATTGGCAAAAAGAGAGAGAAGATGGTTTCCAGATGTGAGGTGGAATTCAGAGCTACAGAGCAACTCCCCTCCTCCTCCCTCGCTGTGCACAGACACAGAGATCTGGATCGGCCTGTGCATGTTGTAATGGAGAGAATAAGAGACGGAGAGAAGCCACAAAAGAGAGGAGAAGGAAAAGGCGTTGCTCTGCAGGGGTGGGCGAGCAAGAGGAACCAGAGCCAGCAGAGAGAGAAAGGACGAGTGGAGACGAGGAAGGGGATGGGAGGAATACAGAACCAGAGGAGAGGGAAGAAAAGCAGGGCCTCTTGGCTGACCGCAAGTCCAGACATCTGAATCACATTTCAGCTCGGCGGAGGCTGTTCAGGAGTCAGCGAACAACAAATTCACCAAAGTTAAACACTGTGGAGATTGGTTTTCCAAAATAACATGTTTCGGCAAAATGTCTGCTGTGAAATATATTGCAGCAGTGCTGTTCTATTCAGCGAATCTGCATGCAGTATTCACATCAGGTGATGCAACATGGCTGGAGATGTCCTGATGAAAGTGGAATTTTGCAACTTTGCAACTTAAATTTTCAGTTGACAAATAAAGTAAATTACAATTATACCAAATGCATCAGCTGATCTGCGTCTAAATGTTATGGTCCCTGACCTATACCACATCCTTCCCAGAACAATTTTCTGTTTATTTGACTAAAAACAATATTTTTACAAATTTTAAACTAGTTTTTATAAAAATGAAATATTTACTTACAATATTTGAAAAGGTTAATAATAGAAATATAAATGTAGATCATACTGAATTACTTTAGTTCTATAAATAATCTGATCTTCTGTTACAAATTGATACAGATTGTAATTTACTGTGTTTTCAAAAGTTTCAATGTTTCACATTGTAAACCTTTTATATTTTATACTTGGATACTATAATATTACAATAATATGAGCTGAGATCTGAATCTAATCAACCAGAAAAACTGAAAACACCTAAATGAACTTTACAACAGCACAGTCGTCTTTTCAAATTATATTTTAAGAAGATGCTTGTAAGGTTATTGTTGATATTCTCTCTCTCTCTCTCTCTCTCTCTCTCTCTCTCTCTCTCTCTCTCTCTCTCTCTCTCTCTCAGTGGGTCCACACTCTGAGCCGTTTCAGGAAATACCAACATCCCCTCATTTTTTTCTTCGAAGGGAAACTGACCGACATTCCTCTTGGCTCTGTAAACAGTAATCTGTATGATTGATACATGCATATATATATATATATATATATATATATATATATATATACATATATATATATACACACACACACTCATGTACACATACACGTATCATTGTGAACTGTGCCATGTCAACACTGAAGAATTTATACACGTGTATAGAGACATTGGATCTCCATGTTTTGAAGAACTGCTCTTGTTGATTTCTCTGGAGGTAAAAGAAGTGCCCGGTCATAAATCTGCCTCCACGGGGGTGTATTTAGATTCCTTTGCAGAAGACTTGGAGCCAAGTTCATTTTCCCACTGAAGAAGAAAAGCAACATGCCTGGTTTGGGTTTGCTATGACCAACACCTTGCATAATTAAACTTGCACTAATGGAGAATGTTGTGTTATCAAATCACTGTGTAATGTGACAGTTGTCCATCATGGTGACAAACCTACAGATTATTATAACATGCATATTGATTGTTCAGTCCCCTTCAGCTCATTGTTTTGTCGTCCACAGCCTTTATGTTTTATTTGACTCTCACCCATAGACTGTATATAAAGAAGAGCAAAGCATCTCCACTTCCTCCCACTATCCAGAAAGAAAGCTAAACTAGCCTGGATCCAAACGCTGACATCTTGCGTCTGTGACTTCATTTGGAGAGTCAATAGCGATCAGGTGATGGAGCCACGGTATCGAAGTCCCACTGATACATGCACTTGCCCAATTGCGAGCTAGTCTCAGCTGTCAATCTTCGTGTTTCACCCAGTTTTTTAGCATCAGATAACTAATTTAAACATACAATTAGTACCTGACCATACACCAGTTTGATAGGAAACACCTAAAATTACAGAAAACTTAAACTTTTAGGAGGCAAGGTTTACGACCTATACTGCAGCCAGCCACTAGGGGGTGATCAAGGTGCTTTGGTTTCACTTTTGGGGAGTTGTCATGTTGTCCATCTTTATATACAATCTTCGCTAGTATTTTCCACTGTTTCCCCAGCACTGTATGACAGACAAAATGTCAGCAACTAACTAAAGAACATGGCAACGCATCTAGCAGATGAAGAGACAGACATTTTGTTCAGAAGTTGTGGAGAAAAGAAAATGAGAGTGAGCACTGAGGTGGCCACTGGAGCTCAAACCTTTGACCTGCCATGACAATCAGCAGATGATAGACACAAAATGTAAAACTCACTATATGACCCTAAAACAACCCCGCTTTCAATAACCAGCAGCTGAATGCCAACTTAACAAGTTAATATTTATATATAATATATATTAACTTTGCTTTAAGAGGAACCAGACTGAATGTTTTGAAGCTTTGTGTTTTCAGAATAGTTTCCCCACAAGTTTCACTCTGTTATAGAAATCAATACATAATCAAAATCAAACAAATGCAGACTTATTTCATACTGAAATGAATACAAGAGAACAAGAAGCCTGAATCCGACTTTGTCCTTCTGTAGCAAAGAGCGAGACTCAGGATGGGAAATCCCTTCTTCCTGGTTCCTGGTATTAATCTCAAGCAAAGCTGGGGCTGGCACTGAATGTATTGGTGGAAACACTGATTACACACATTCATTAAAATGGTGGAAATCTTTTGTGTACTTCAGCCTGCGAGGGTCCTTCTTGATGGTTTATTGGCAATGTCATGTGGAAGACATTTCAATAGTGTGTGTGTGTGTGTGTGTGTGTGTGTGTGTGTGTGTGTGTGTGTGTGTGTGTGTGTGTGTGTGTGTGTGTGTGTGTGTGTGTGTGTGTGTGTGTGTGTGTGTGTGTAAAGGAATTTCTCAATCCCTGCAGCATGATGTGGAGCTGCTGGGTTGTACAACTGATACAGACTGACTGTCTTTGTTGACACTGACACACACACACACACACACACAGTTCAGTGACTTCGACAGATTAAATCAATTTCAACATGTCTGACGATCAAAATGAATCACTACATTCAGTCTGGGCATGTAGGAATTGAGAAACTCATTCCACTGCCACCACTCTTCCAGTGAATGATTAATGTGATTTGGAGGTTGTTGTCACTTTCTTGGGCCAATTTCCCTGTAGCTGCCTCACCACTACCACAATACTTAGTGTATTTGTGTTACAGGGTTCAGCTCAGAGGTCCTGCTTGGGTGTGGAAGCATTTTTACTAGACGTAGATTTTGAAACTTTTACTTGAAATTTCACTTAGTCTTCGACTGTTGAAGAATGTGAAGACACACCTCATCACACATCATATTTGAAAAAGTCGCAATGATCTGTAGCAATGATTTATGTAATCGTAGCCAGCTAGCTAAAATTGACTCCTTCTTTGAATTGTGTATGTCTGAGAGGATCGAGCAGCAGGGAATCTCTGGATCAACCCTCTAAATTCACCTCGTAGCCACACACACACATAAGTACTGGGAGCTGTAGATAGTTAAGCTTCCTACTTATCATGATTAGCTGCGACAGGCTGTTGCGCGACCGCTAGGCCTCCTGCTGAGGCAGATGATTAAAGTAAGGTGTTTTTGTGTAAGCAGTAGATGGTGATATGCAGGAGTTTTGATGGCCAAAACAGTGCTTTACTGGTGGCACTGGCTCACACTATTCATGCTTTGCAGATGCATTAAATATCTGTCATGGTCCCATCACAAGCATCTGTCCAATGAGAAAATTGATGTCTGTCATCACTAAGTGCTGTACTGTATATTGATTAATAAAAAAAGGAAATCCATTGAATGAAAGTAGGACAGAGTAATGTACCAGTGTGCTATATACTGAATTGATCCATAGTGATTCAACAATCTGAGGCTTCTTTCTATGGATGACAAACTTTTAAAGGATTATTTCAACATTCTATTTTAAATAGAAACTGGCATTTAGTAACATGTTCCGGAAAGGCTAAACTTCTGGTGCCTGTCATATAATGTGCATGGCAGCTAAGCATAACTTTTCTATACCAAGGACAAGCACATACTAAACTGTGTGATGGCAACATTGGTAGCACTCACACATTCTTGACCTGAAATTATTGCCAAAACCTTGGAGCAGCCAAGCATGGGAATAAACTATCTGTCGAAACAAAAAAATATTTTTGAGAAATTGAAAGTAAAACTCAAGTTAAATTATCTCAGGAACTGATCCTAACAAGTTAATATTCAAATCGCTGGCCACATTATGCTAATTGCTAAACGAGACCAGCAACATTGGCTATGTTTATTGGTTGAGTTGATTAGGTGTAGGCATGAAGATTGATGTTTGGTTAGAGTTAGGGAAAGAATATCAGGGTCAGGAAATTCGAGGTAGTTAGTGTTGAAAAAAATAATTTATCTTCTCACTATATACAGCTGGCAGTAACCTGACATTATTTAAACACCTAGCATTTAATGTTTCAATATAAATGATCTCTACGTAATTACCATAGACTGTATTTATAGATGGAGGATGCGTCTCCTCTCCCTTTTACTTTCCAGAAATAAAGCCAAAATATCCTACGTACGAATGCTGCCATCTTGTCATCTAGAGTCTAAGCAGTGGTGATTGGACGATAAAGCAGCGGTATAGAGTCTCAACTGTCAATCATAACATTTCACCCTGTTTTTATAGCTAATAATCAATTAAAATCAAACTTGGAGAAGAAATGAAGCTTGAACATACAGTGTCATTAAAACTAACCAAAATGACAAAAAAACATCTTTGAGAAAAATGTATTTGACATGTATTTATCGTTTTTGTTTTGGTGCATGTCCCAACAACTAACATAGAGGAGGCGGGGTTATGACCTGCACTTCAACCAGCCACTAGGGGGTGATCAAGACACTTTAGCTACCGTTTTGGGGGGCCATCATTTCGTCCATTTTGGTATACCCTTTTATACCAAAGTGTTGACACAGACCAGCCTAAAGTTGAGCTACAGTCTTCTCATATGCCTTTCAAGGGTTCACAACTAAAGGGGTTCTTATAGTTCATCTATTTCAGTATAGAAATAAAACCTTGGTATTTCTCAGTTTATAAAATAATTCATTTTGAACACAACTAAACAGTGGAGAGAGAAAAGGAGGAAATGTAGAACAGAGTGGAGGATAAGGTCATGGGGGGCAGTCGCTTGTTCCCACTTGCCTCCTCCCTCATTCCTCCCTCTTTATCTTCCCCCTCCAGCCCTCCCTCGGCAGTATTACCAGCCGTGGTTACTCGGAGGAGAGGAGCGAGGCATGCAGCAGCCACTCACTCATTTTGTCAATTGTTTTTCCCTCTAGCTGACTACCCGACCCTGTAATATACTTCCGAAGCCAGGATTAGACAGGGAAAAAAGTCCTTTTCCTGTTTTTGAAGACACATGTGATCCTGATTCATTTCAGAAGGACATTCCTGTTGTTCTAAATTTCTACCTATTCATTTTGAGCTTCTTGTGTGGTGTTCTCAACCTGCTGTGATACAACCAGGCCTGCTCGTCGGAATTGGCCGTCCTGCATCAGCTTCTGATCTCTGGAGAAATGTCTGAAGTCTGACTTTAGTGGAGCTCCAAAGGGGGAGGAACCTCACAGGATGGTTTGACTTTGAAGAGAGAGTCATCTACGCTCGTGTCCTGCATCTTCTCGGCTGCAAAGAGAGAGAAGTCATTGGTTTTCAGGAAGGAGAAGGAGACTGGTGTGGAAGTAAACCACCAGGTGTTGGATGTGAGGGTTTCATATTCCACAGACCAGGGGGAAAACATTTTTTTTTGCAAAGACTGAGGACTTTTCAAGCTTTTGTTCCACGTCAGTGTTACAACATGGCTGGGATGTATGGATGCTTCAAGGGCAGGAAGTAAGTTTCACTCATTAAAAAAATTGTTTTGACATCACACCTGACAACATAATATTGCTCATTCATATTGCTTCACCGACATGCCCAGTCACATCATGAACACCTGTTTCCAAATCTGTGTCAGTGTACAAGGGTGTAATTTGGCTCTTTAAAGGGATCTGTCATTTTCAGCACATAACAAAAACCATTGACGACAAGATAACACAGGATATATTATGTTAATGGTGAAACACTCTCGTACTTGAACTCCTTATTCACAGATGGTCATATTGAGTTAAGCAAATAAATAAATCCTTCTTGGAGGGCACTGATTCTGTGTTTTGTTGCACCACTCTACTAAACCTTTTGTTTGTCTTTGTTTATTGAGACAATTGATGACTTGTAGTTGGCAGTAACAGTCAGCTGTATGACTCAGAGCTGACTGAATACTCTGTTTTTACACTGCGACTGACAGGTTTTTCAGAAATTCCCACAACTGAAGTTTGATCCTGACACAGAATCAAGTGGATGAAAACAATTTCAAGTAAATTTCACTGGCCCTGGATCAAATCATGTTGTTTATCTGTTGATGATGTGATACTTGATATCTGCAGCTATGAGAATGGCTTTTAATTTAAATCTGACTTGTTCTGCTCCTGCTGATGGAAGTCATCACTGCTTTTAAATATAGGACTCTGGGCTTGGCAGTGTGATGGGACCACAGAGGGTTCATATAATGAGGGCTTTTAGCTTTTTGACTTCAGTAAAGAATCTTTTTTGTACCAAAGCTTAATAGATGTGGTGTTGGATGCACTGACACCCACGTCCACTTTCTTTATCCTTTCAGTATCATGACATGGAAACAATACAAGCTTGTATGGCCACTCAGCAGAGTTGACCAAGACAAACATTTTGTTTGTGCGTGTGTGACGCAGCGAAAGAAAGTGAATTAGAAGGAGAGGGGATGAGTTTCATGACAGCTGCACAAAGATTCCACAACTGTGTTAGCCTGGAATTCACTGAAACCACAAATAACTTCTCACCATAAACTGGGAATATGCAGAAATTGTTGATATATAAGAGTTGACCCCGACAAACACATGACTGATGGTGCCTTCAAATACAACTTGTAAAGACAACACGGTTGTTAGGTTTCTGGCAATTAAAAATGTATTTCTAAATTATATTCTTGTACCTTTTTGTCTTCCTTTGTTTATTCCAACTTCACGTTAAAAACTGACAAACCAGCAGCCGCCAACAAATCAAACTCATTTATTTGTAGTGTTGTCATGACTTATTAACTAAAAAGTCATGGCTCAACACTTGAGCATGGTAAACACAGAGCTGCTTTTAAACAACTCTCTATTGAGTAAAGATTTCAAGCATGTAAAAATTGACCTTTTAATATACCCCACAACTGCTTTGAGACCATAGCTGTTAAACCTGGGTACAGGAGGCCTGTTGGATGTCACAAGTAACTATACAACAACAAAATACACAGCACAAGAGTTTAGTGGGTGGTGTCTTTCATTCAGCCTTAACAAAACTAAAAACACAAGTAATGGGAATTGATTTAAATGAGCTTCTGATGTGCCAAATGTTAACAAATGTGTCTAGCTAGCATTTTCGTGTCACCGTTATCTAATGTATGTATCTAAAAATATGTATTTTTGAATTGCAGTTATGTTACAAGGAAAACATGCAGTTTGAAATATAGTAACATTACAATATCCAGACTTAAATCCAGTCAGCTGGAGGTAGAGAAAACTGACAGTTACTGGATGAGTGAAGGCTGTCTTTGACTACTCCTGCTGGGTGTCAGACCGTGGGGTCTTAAACACTCTAAAATGGTCTATATTTTCAATCATCTGAATCTTTGGCTTAAGGAAGTCTTAAATATGTTAAAATCTGAAGCCCTGCATTTAATAATTAGGTAGATCTTAATTGTGTTAATGCTCATTTAACGCTTCTTCAGTCACACTCTTAAATGTGGTTGTTTTGTTTTTTAAGAGAAATGTTTTTGCAGCATACAGATATTAGCACGCTGTTATAACACAAGACCACTGTGGAACTGATAAGTGAGTATACAACACCCTGGTCAGAATTTATCTCAGTTCAGTCAGCTTGGCTTTGACAAAGGCTATGCATCCTGTCTCTGCCTGTAGTTTGTGAGATAACTATAATACTTCAGCTCATCCACAATAACGTGGGACTCTGATATTCCTCCACATCTGTCATACTTGTCATGTTTCTTTAATTTTGTTCATTATTGTCTTGGATTTATCTTGTTGAAACCTGCAGAAACCCTTTTCTAGGTTAAACTAAGAATTCAGAATGGTACAACTTTAAACTGCATGTGTCTTGCATGAGAAGGAAGCTGGACTGGCATAACAACCTGACTAAAGGTGCAGGGTTGATGGATTAATTACCCACAACTCACAACCCAATTGGTTTTAGTGGAACATTTTAATTCAGAGCAGAGCAGGTTCAACCCCATGTGCACAGGGGTTGCAATAAGGCCAAAGACAAGTGTGCGTTCTCCCTCTCTCATCAGGGCCCATCTTTCCCAATGCTTCCTTGATCCTTATGTAACCAGAGAGGGATGAGTTTGCTCAGCAGGAATGGTGATGCAGCTGTAAATGAATGTAGACTGTACAGAGTGACTGATGAGCGTGTTTGGTCAGTTTCTGTCTGAGTCCATGTAAGGCCTGTTGCTAAGAGAGCAGCCCCATCGCACACAGGAGGGGACTGGAGATGGGGGAGAGATTGGAGCAAAGAAAGAGAGCTGGAAGATGAGAGAAACCCCCAACTCCAAGTGTTTTTCAAATTGCAACCAAACCACAGGGATGAAAGGCTTTTTTTCGAGCCATCAGGACAATAATGTTGTTTTGGACAATGATTTTAAACTTGAAGCTAACATGGAAACTTTTTTTTAGTGCATTTTATTTTAGTGCAACTCTGTTTACGAATAAATAATAAACAGGCCAAAGAACAGAGTTAGGATTTTTCTTATTGTTAAAATAAACACTATGCAACACTCTACATTTAGCGATCCATCAAGTCCACTGGTTTGGTTAAAAGGTATTTTGTAAGCTTGTGATTTTCCATGAAACTACTCAACCTCTGACTACTTTACACTCATTGTGTTCCAACATGTGCAAACCCTGTTTCCAGCCAATGAATAACCATTGTTTTAAATAGTTCTGGCTGGATTACTACACTACTAGTCCAGATTAATACAGTCAGACGTGCTGGACTAAAAAACTGAGATTTATTCTCTTACTTTTCTGGGAATTCAGACTCTGAATCACTGTCATTGCATGCAAACACACACATTGCCACTCACTGGACTCGAACCAAACCACATTTTATAACTCTGGGATTTCCTCGGTTTACTTAACCAGGAGGAGATGAAACAAATAATATTGCTCACATTTTGTTTCTAAACCCAAGTAAGTCATATTTTTCAAGATGTGCCCACAGCAGTGAGGTAGAAAATACATGACTACAATGTCATGATAACATAATTATGGACATTATGGATACCACATGGTCAAAAATACAGTTTTATAGAGCACTTTCAAAACTGTTTACCACACGATTGGCTTTACCTGGGCTCGCTTATGTGACACATGGAATTCCAGTGAGAAATGATCTACTAACAATGTAGCTTGTAACCATGACAGTGCTAATTGTAACTATAAACACAAAGTCCATGAGAAGTGAATGGTGAGTGTCCCAAAATATCACCCAACAGGACAGTTTAAATGCCCCCTGCTTACAAGTGATGTTAACATTTTAGAAATGTGGCATTAGTATGAAAAGTTTAGAAAAAAAAGCATTTTCCCATTCAGTACTGGACCCTTACATAAATTTAAAAAGTGCCATGCAGTACTGTCAATCTCTTAGATCCTTTTTGAATTTTAAGGCATGGAACTCATCAGGAATTCATTTTATTGAATAATATCCTCCTTAGTCACTGGTTCCTGCTGACCAGGCAGGCGTTGACTGGGTCAAGAAGGAAGTAGTTCAGTTATAAAGGTATTTGTGGTTTGATGTGGGGTACAAACCAGCAGACAGAAAGAAAGGATGGAATGTGAGACAATGACACAGGAGGTAAAGAATGGATAAACATCAAGGGGTGGAGGAAATAAAGAATTGTTGTGTTCAGCTGTGATATCTGGCTACATTCTTTATATACTTCTCATATCCTTTTATGGCCCTTTGGAGATGGAATAGACAATAACAAAACCTCATGTAAAAGCTCTTTAACATGTGGGAAGAGAGTAACAGGAGAGTGAAAGATGTTTGTCCTGGGAAGATGAGACCTTTTTTACATGCTGTTCTCCATTACTCATTTTTAACAGCCAGAATTTTTCAGGATTTTTTTATCCAGCTTTTAATTTAGCTCTGTTTTGTGGTGGATCAGCAGGCTATTGAAGGCCCTGTTGACCTATCAGTAGAATAATCTAATAAATAATGATGGAGGAGGACACATGCAGGCAAAGCCCTGCTGATCAGATCATCCCAACACCAAAGTGTATGAGAAGCAGCGTGTGTGGGAATATTTTAGGTACTACTCCTTAAATGGCAAAATTACCAAGTAAATTGTTTGGAAACTGTTCATCATGATGATCATTTTAATGCTTAATAGCATGCGCACAGTACAGACAACAGAATGATGATTTAGCTTGAGCCTAAAATATCATAATTCTATGTATCATATCTGATTTGTTCCAGCATGTCAACTGAATATTAGATTGTTATAACTTGTGATGATTGAGTGCCAAAAATGGGTAATTCTACACCTCCTCAATTTACAGTAGGTGTACAGGGCTACTTTATGTGTTGCACACACTAAGAAGTTGACATTCATGCTGGTTATGTCTGTGTTTACAACATGCCTGTCTACAGCTATATCTGTACAGAGTGGTTCAGCCCAGTCCACCTAGTTTATCATTTCAGCTGCCTGGAGAAATGCTTCTGCTTGAGTCACTTCTGCATCTTTCTCGGTCTCGCTGTGGAAATTGAAGGCTTGTGGTTTGTCATTGATCCGCTAACATCATATTACAGAGGCTGGTTCATCTGCAGTTCCTCCGCTCAGTCTCTCATCTCGTCCTACTTTTGCAGGGACTCAAGTTCAGGACTTGTTTTTCTGTCTCAAATACAGTTTGGGGAATAGTTTCCACAGTTCTCCGGCCAAGCACCTAAAAATGGGTCTTTTTTATGTCTCCCAAATGGATCCCACAGTGTGTTGTGTTGATCTCCACTACTGAAGTAAGAGACTAACAGAGTTGTGAAGTTACAAGTGCAGAGCTTGTTTTAAACCTGCCTGTTAGGAATGGGCTGTTTGCTTTGTCTGTGGTGGTGCTGTTTGCAACTTTATCTGTGAAACTGAAAAGGTGACCTGCAGAAATTGACCCGAGGGAAGTAAAAACAAAACCCAGAGTATGCTCCACCACCACTGCTGCACAAAGAGCTGTTCACCTGTTTATTCAAAGTGTGGTGAAGACTCAGTACACTGAACCACCACCTGGAGAATTAGTTGTTGCAGTTGTGCAGAATGCGATGTTGTTATGATGGACAAAGTATATATAGCGTTGATGTGGCCCAGCCGCTGAGGCTACAGATCTCTGGTCGCCTGTTTAATCAAAGTTTATTAATATTAAAACTATTGTTTGTTGAAATTGCACCGAATTTCACACTTTGTACCTCCTTGGGTCCTTAAAAAACCAAGTATGACACCGATAATATGAATGAATGGTTCTCAAGATGTGCGAGCCACAAACAGACAGAGATTTCTGGAATGAATCGATGGATAACAGTTTATACGTTCTATGTATCCACCAAAACTCCGAAGCCTCAAACATCCCACCTTTTCTTCGTGTCTTGTTTTTGAAATGTAAAGAAAAATACTCTCAGCAGAAAAATACTGCAAACCTTCCCAAACCCTCTGTGATGGTCTGTGAATGAGCAGCTCTACTCGCGGTGATGGAATGTACGACAGAAAACAGAATTTCATTCATGAACAGCAGCAGCTCGTTGTGCTCTAACAGCTTTCACATGACTTGAGGTTCAGCTCTGCTTTCTCTGTGTACAACCGCACAGCTAAGCAGTTTGTTCTGTTTGAGCCAAATGGGAAATCATCACTGTAATTTCATCATGTTATCCAGGGGAGAGGGCAATACTAGGTTTCTCGAACTTGTGGCAATCTGCGGCCACAGGCGGCGGATTTCATACATGTTTCACTCAACAATGGCAAAATATTTCTCTCAGAAGCTGCCATACATAGTGCATTAGTCCTTTGCTAAGCTCTCAGCTTCTGTCCCCGCTTCTGACTCATTGTAAGTCACTGTGCTCACTAATTGTTGTAGTAATGTAATCAGGTCTATATTAGCCCACTTAGTTAGTTAGTGCTTGTGGTACAGAGGGATTAGAGCTGGAGTGGTTTTGTGTTGTAAAAGCTATGAATCCAATACGAGACCTACTATTGAATGTCGTTAACTAGATGTATTAATTTTAGATAGACAAGAAGATACAGTCTGTACGCAGAGAAATTATTTCATTGTTATGATTTGGTTCATTAATGAATTAAAGGCTTAATTAATTCAAACAAAAACATAAACAAGCAGACCATGGGGCAATAAACAGGGTCATCATCGATGTGGTGAAATGCTTTATCTATAAAACATGAAATGAACAACAGAATCCTGTTACATTAAAAGGCCGAGGAGATATTCACATCTGTGATTGTCCATTGGGTTCATTAGAGTTTGTGTGATCCATTATCCTGACTCTTGCAGAATCAGAGGGTTCCAGAGTTATGAGTTAGTCTTAATAGAAAAATAAAAAATAAATGGATCATGTCCGATTCAGATAAGATTTCCAGTTCTTCCAGTTTTATCACATTTTTTAGTGGCATGTCTCAGAAAAAGTCAATCTTTCCATTATATAAATTTCGATCCATTCCAAAATGGGTGGAGACTCTTTACTCAGCCATTTCCTGGTTATTGCTTTCTTACTGGCTGCTTGCAGTATTTGTTGTAAATATGTGATTTTTCCCCCAGGTATATCCCACTAACATTAAATTCAACATCTGTAAAAGCTTAGTTTTTGAGTTGGGGTCCATGCCATTGGAGGACGATCAGAGTTGTCACATGCAGTCAGACATCATGTCAGACATCTGCATGTCGGTGTTGCTAAGAGCCAGTTAGTCAGTAAGCCTGTGGTACGATGAGTCTGGCACCAGTGCCTCCACTGAGGGATTAAGGCAGGACTAGATTGGATTTACTCTACGTCAGGACAGGATCCTTGTGGACATGTGTGTTCATGAGTCTTCATCATTCACTCCCTGGTTTTTCTGGATTTCTCTTTAATTTGCTTTAATAGTTTCCTCCCCTGATAGCAGCACTGATCCTAGACACTAGGTTTTTTCACTGTTTATACCTGGACTCTGTTCTGACCACATCAGCTGGATGAGACTTACCGGTAATTAACAGCAGATGGCGTGGCACTGAGGTGTGTGTGTGTGTGTGTGTGTGTGTGTGTGTGTGTGTGTGTGTGTGTGTGTGTGTGTGTGTGTGTGTGTGTGTGTGTGTGTGTGTGTGTGTGTGTGTGTGTGTGTGTGTGTGTGTGTGTGTGTGTGCGTGCGTGTGTGTGTGTGTGTGCGCGCCTAATTGTTAATGAGGTTATTTCATCCATCTAATAAAGGCAGGCCTCCTACTGGTTTGAATACCTCTACTTGTTAATCCATTGTTATGTAATGAGCCTGATACACACACACACACACACACACACACACACACACACCTACAAGCACACAAACATTCCCTCTCTCGATACGCGCACACACGTAAACTCATCGGCTTCCAAATAAAGCTAATGATGTGCCTGAGAGTGTTTACACTGAGTGCAATGCTGGAGAAGGATTAGCATCTGAAATAAAGATAAAGTTAATAAACAGCTGCCAGAAAACCGTCTCGGAACAATGCAGGATGGAAAATGTTCATAATTAAAAAGTGGTCTGAAAGAAAACAATGCTCCCTAAAGCCAGGCGGAAAATGAAAACAAGTAAAGCACTGAGATGACTGTTGTGGTTTTGCATTTCCTAGAATAACAAGTTCAGTTCATGAAGTGATGTAACCTGCTCTTATATACGAGGATATAAAGTAAAGTGGGAGCTGCAGCTTGTTAAATGCTACACTGTGTGAGAAACAGCTCTTCATACAATTATATTGTTTTCCACACCCTCTTTAACATGTCAGATGTTATTATGTCATATTACGTTCGGCTCATGCAATATATTTGTTTAACACAGCAAAACAAATATGTTGTCTATTGGAATGGTTCTAATATTTTCCCTCTCATTTTCATAAGGTGGACAGAAAATTTGAATCACCAGGTGCAATATAATTACTCAATTTAAGACTGCTTTTTCTCATGATTGTAAAATAACAGAGCTGATTTCGAACCACCCTCATTATTCATTACCGCCACCAAGGAGTTACAGTATGTTTATATCTGTGTCAGTTTGTTTGTTAGCAGAATTACGCAAAAACTACTCCATTGATTTCCATTTAATGGAAGGGTGGGACATGACCCACAAGAGCCCATTAAATATTGGTCAGGATCCAGGTCGGGGGGGGGGGGGGGGGATTTAGGGTGTTTTTCAGCATTTTCACTTGATTTCTCTGAGAATAGTGAGTAGTGTTTAGGGGACTGGTATTTATGAGTGTGTACAATTCGGTGCAGATCCAAATAAAATCCGGATGTAGTGAGTTTAAATTTGTGAGACAAACTGCATCTGAATGTATGATGGTGTAGAAATTGGATCCTTGATTCTTTGTATTATGCTTTTCACTATTTCACTACTTGTCTACAGTGGAACTCTTTACTGCAGCTTCTATAGGTAGCTCACAGCAAATCAAAACATCCCTTAAAAAACTGCCCATGAAGACTAGGTCACATGCAGGGATGTGTTTTTATAGTGCAACCCAGAATCTGGAATTTTTCACATATCAAACAATAATGTCAAATTCATAATTTGATTGATGAAAGTGAGCCGGCAGCAGACATTTAGTTTCAGTCAATAACAGTGATTTGACTTTATAGCATGTAACTTATATCTTTACTCAGCTATCATATGAATATCTGATTAGAATAAAATTTCAAATAACTTAAAACAATTGGTTGTGCTGATGACAAAGTGTGAAGTTATAAAGCTGCCATTATAAAAGCTATAAAGCTCTTCAAGCTTTATTTTCTTCTCTAATTCACAGACTTCTTTCATTCCATCTGTTTGCTTATTTACAGTAATGTGTGTAAGTGGGTAAACAACCTTTCTACGTTCTTTGGTTGAAACCCTCAGCACCGCTCTACAGTGGAAGGCCTCTGTGTTTACTCTGAGTCTGTTTTGCCTTTTTTCTCCCTCCTCCTCTTCTGTTTATCTAACCGAGTCTTCTTTCTTTTCATGCTGCTCTTTCCCACAACCCCTCTCTCTGACCTCATCCCTCCTTCTGTCTTGTGTTTGTCCCTGTCCTCTGTTTTCTCACTGTCTTCTCTCTCACTTCTCCTTGCACTTTATTGATGTGTCCCCCACTCATCCTCAATATTTCTTTATAATTCTCTTGTCCTCCTCTCTTGCTGTCTTTACAAATCCATCTCTCCTCTCCCTCCATTCCTCACCTTTCCCTGTCATCCCTCCATCCTTCTCATAGATGAAGCGGAGGATGTCACCATGGGGAGCTGGCTATGGAAGTGGGCGCAGGTCAGTCATGTTGACCCCTGACCCTCTGATCTTGAACCTGACACTTGCTCAGGATAGTAAAACACACATTAATCTTTCAACTTCTCCCTTTGTTGTAGAATCTCATCTGTGTGTTGCCTTAAAGTGAGACACACTCTCCATCAAATGAAATTTGAAACTGAACTTAACTGAACTGAAGGAAGAGTTTAACATTTTGGGAAAAACTCTCATTTTCTATCTTGTTCCGAATTAGAAATGCAGAGGATTGATACTATGTTCGTATGTTAACTACAACACAGAGCTTTAGAATAGTTTTTATTAGCATATTTCTACATTTTGGAGAGAGCCCGGCTAAAGCTTATTTACTTGCTTTCTTCTTTTTAACTAAGCTAACTGCTAAAGTCTCGCAGCATTGCAGACATATCTCTACAGTGTTTCCAGTGTACCATATGCTCTCTATGTCATTGCATAATCCAAAAGTAGGTTGCAACTCTCAGTTGGGTTTTTCTTCAAATTTTAAGATAATAGCCATAATTCCTAAAATGTTAAACTACCCCTAGTTAGGGTCCTAATATATATCAGTCCTTATATTTTCAGTGATAAATGAAATGCTGTGATATTTAGGATAACTCGGCACTTCACCCTGAAATATCTCAACAGACAATAAAAGTACTTTTTATAATGTTACTTTATTATTTTCTTTTAGTAAATAGTATGTATATTATGTTATGTTCAGTCTCCCCGCCCGTCATAATAGTCCAGTGGTTGTGTTGTAGGGTGTTTTCTGAGCTCATATCAAAGACAACATGTGTGCGTCTGTTTATCTGTGTTTGTTTCTGTCCATGTGTCTGCATCTGTTTCCTAGAGATGTTAATAAGGCTCTTGAACCTGTGTGTGCGCTGTGTGTGTGTTGAACTCTTGGTTGTAGTGTTCCTGTGGCATCAGACAGGAAATGGATCAGTCCAATGTTATCAGCTCATAACAACAACGTCAGCCTGTGTCTTTTCATGGCCAACATATTACAGACAATCAACTGAAATAAACAAAAGATACAAATCTCATTTATTTGTATGTTTGTGTTTCAGTTCATGATAAATGAGAAGAGGGTGGCGTTAATGATGGTCATGACTCTAACAAGGGTGTAGATGATGGTATTAGCTAATGATTATGTAATGGTAATACTGACGCAAGCCCTTCAGCACGTCAACAAACTCGGGAATGTTCCATCTGTTTCTATAATACAGACTCACTGTAAACACAGTTGACAAGAAGCTCTCCAGCCGCTTCCCTAATAGAGAGAAGGAGATTGGTCACTCTAACAACAAACGTGAAAAAACATGGCTGTTCCTGTAAACGCTCCAAAAACAAACAACGATTTCTCCACCATATTATAATATATTGTATTGTAGTGTATTTCAAAAACAGACCTAACTCAAGCTTAACTTACCAGTTTTCCTGGAGCTATCAACCATATCACATGGTCTTCATAAGCAGACTTTGCTCAGTTGTCATGGAGACGGTTATTCTGATGAACAAGCTCAATGGCTGTTATGAATTTATACAGAGTGCTTTAAGGACTTCTCGTCTGTGTTGGCTCACAGTTATCCAAACTATGTTTGTGGTTTGGTTTGACCTGATACCACAGTCATTAGTTATGTAACACATGAAAATGAAATTAGTTTTAATATTATTACTAGATCTTAGTCATTTTAGGTTTTTATTTAATTTTCTGCTCCTAGAAAGTTTCCTTTTGTTGGATTAGAAGTGGAAAAAAAGGATATTTTGCAGAGTTGAATGAGAAATTTTATAACACTCATATTTGTATGAGAAGCAGGAGGTTAGCTTGGCTAAAGTGTGGCTAAGAAAATATGCTAACCAAACACATCTTAAACTTGGTTAAGATCAACAGGGAAATGCCTTTTGTTTTATCTGTACGCAAACAAAAAGTTTTAACTTTACAATCTACATATACCTTTTAACTTCTATCGCACAAACTCTATCATTTTATATAATTTGTTAGCAAGATTATTGCACTAGGCTAGCTTTTTCTTCATACTTCCATACTAAGCTAAGCTAATCGTCTCCTATTGTTCTAACTTCATCTTAAACAGAACAATCTTTGAACGTACATCTCAGCAAGAACCAAATAAATGTTATTTACTATAAAACCTTTATTTTAAGGCCAGAATACTTTTATAGGTCATGGACTCTTGCAGTCAAAAAAATAAATTAAAATTGAATTACAATTATTTAGACCTGGTAACACTTCTGCAACACGTTACTCTTATGTATTATCTTTACTATTTATCTTTAATATGCTCATTAGTGTTTATCTTGGTATCATACAACATTTGGTCTATGGTACCGCTATACATCCAATTTAAGGTATAACAAATCTTCTAGTGAAAAGCAAACAATTAAATCTATTGTGACCAAGAGGATGGATGCAAGTGTCCCTGTTACCATAGAAACATCTATGGAAAAGTGATTGGTGGCTTTGCATTTAGAGTTGACAGTGTGGGATGTGAAGTTAGTTCTTAAAAACCAAAGTACTTGTAGCTTTTTTAGTTTAGCTGGTCTCATTGTCCTTTTCACCTGTGTTCACTTATGTGATATTGCACATCTACATAGCCTTGTAGCCCATCACATCATATGTTCAGGAGGCTTAATGGCTTGAAGCTTATAGTTATGAAAAGTTCCTTTATTAAGTTTGGCCTAAGAAAACATTCCGTTCTCTCCTCTCCCCAAACCCTGTTCTCATGACCTCGATAACATCTGTGAATATGACTGCACTAACACTAATGGTGACACAGCAACAATTATTCTGAGATATCAATTTACCAACCACAATATCAGTAATGAGTCGGCTTCCTGCCAAACTGCGCAGGAAATCGTCTGCATACAGTGCATAGCTAATTAGATTTGAGACTAGAATAGGGAGTCATGAAAACTTGGTGAATTAATGGTCCCTCTGTATGAGAGAGAGAAGCTGGTTCATCATGCTGGGGCTGAACTCTCACATGACCTCAAACTTCCTGTCTGCTGGAGGAGGTTCAATAACTGTCCTCTTAAATCGAGTGGAGTAACTGATTCAAAATCCCATAAGAAACTGGGTTTGCAGATCAATGCTTATACATTTCTCATCATGCTGAACCTTATCTGATATTGAGATCTGATACTGTTGCCTCAAGCAGCAGAGGTTCATGAAGCAGCCAGAATCTAATGCACTGCATGTGGGTCTTTTTTTCCTCTCTTTATTCAAGAGGGTGGTCCTTCAGTTTGAGAGCAGGATTTATTTGGACTTCACGTACAGATTTTTTAATGCCACCCTCGTTGTAGGTGTGTTAGCTTTACTTCTTCTAGAGTCCTGTACGGACAGTAACTTTAACCAGGTTCATGCACTTCAGCCCTCCACTGCTTTATTATTACACCAGCTTCCTGTCTGTGTGCTTGACACCCTTGGAGTGGACCCTGGATAACATGGAGCAGCAAAATCAAGGATCTTTTTATGTCATGGGAACACTGTTGCTAGCAAACAAAATAGACTCCATCCTATTTCAATTCCCCCCTGTATTTTATGAAGAATAGTACCAAAAGCAAAAATAACCAAGTCATTTGTCATTACTACACCTGACATTCTATTGGGTTGGGGGATTTTGAAAAACAAAATCCAAGAGCAGAGGTTTCATGTGCGCACAGAAGCAGTGTGGAGATGACCTGAAGCTGGAGCGCAGGAAATGTGAGTGCAAGCAGGGCATGTTTGAGTGCGAGCACAGGGTTTTGAGTGAGAGCATTACTATACCTGAATGTGAAATCAATAGGTCCTGCTCTGAGTGGAAAAAAACCTCTATATCCATGCTGCTGTGCAATGAGAGGTTGGTTTGTAATACCACTTCATTTCTGTTTGAGTTTGTGTTAGAGGTTGCTGGGCATCTGCTGGTGCTGAGGTGAATGTTTGAGCTGACAGAAGTGGATGGCAGAGCGGAGCAGAAGACTGGAAACATAGCTGAGATGCCTCTGTTGAGACTGTTTGGATTGTAGTGAAGGATTGGGCTGCAGATTGGGTTTGGTCCAGAGTGAAGTGTAACGCAACAGCTTGGATTGGGAGAGAAGTTTAAATAACAAATCAGAGGTTCATCTCAACAATTTACAGTAAGATTGACTGCACATGTTAAGTTTTTGAGGAATGAAGAAATAGATGGATGTTAATGCATTCAGGAGATCGTCCAGCAGGTTTATGAGACTATTTGATAAGGTGGTTGCTCACTCCAGTGCGACTATGTAATCCTTCAAATGAACTTAGGCTGTCTGTTGAGTCCTTTGTGAATTCACATGTTGTCATCAACTCAAGCCAAACCACTTTCACCCACAGTCACGACACTCCCAATGGGACTTTAATCACATTGTAATCCAGCAAGCCTGATCACATTGCAAGTGGTCAGGCTGCCGTATGAGCGATATAAGGAGATAGGGGAGGATTAAGATAAATACAGCAACAGGAGACACAAAATAGACAGTCTGAGCCCATTGGGCTGCTGATGACTCAGTGTTCACCATGATTCATTCATCAAGTCCCAGTGGAATCATGTTGTGACTGCACGGTTAGGTCTGTTGTCCAAAAGGGATTGAAAAGAAAACTCTAAGGATGTTTAAGGTGTATCACAAACAATGATCTGTGTTATTGTCGAAAAACTGTCTGATCATCCTGCTTCACCTCAACTTTTATGTGGGGATTTATTTGTAAACTGCTTATATGTGCAAACTATATAAATCAATCCAATGAATCCTGTGTCAACTACATATTAGTATTTGCATGAGTATTAGTATGACAGAAGAAATTCTAAGGAACAGTAATGCTGACCTCTGGCTTCTCTCTCTTTCTCCTCCGCAGCAGTGACAGTGCTGCCATGGCATCAGGACCTCCAGATGTGATGGCCAATCAGGAGCCTGCCGAGGTCCAGGAGGAGTGCTCAGGTAACAGTTTGATCACATATTCAGTTGTACTCACAGTGCCTTTCTTCACTTAAGACACATTCAAACCTTTTGTCTCCAGTTCAACTGGCTTTAGTTTTTCCCCATATTCTTTAAGGCTGTGGCAGCTGTGATCGCACCTATGAACACTAACTTAATATAGAGTCAATCTTTAAATTCTGCAGGTGCCACATTTGTATTTTTTCAGGAGTCCCAGATACTGTTAAGGATAAACATAGCAAAGCATGTTAGTGTCAGATCAGGGTAGTACATGAACGTTTATCTACACACACACAATCCCAGTAGAGGAGTGAGGTTAATCAATCCAGATCTTCTTACTGCTGATGGCAGGAAATCAAGACACAGAAAGTTATCATCATCATCTCCAACTCATAAAGACACACACACACACACACACACACACACACACACACACACACACACACACACACACACACGCATACACACATACACACACACACACACACACACACACACACACACACACACACACACACACACACACACACACACACACACACACACACACACACACACTGTGAAAGATTCAGACATGTTAGTGGAAATCTTTTATGTGTTTTAAGTTTGATGAGTCACTTCTATCTTGACTTCAATGTTAGAGTTAAACATCAGGTGTGACTCCTCCATTCAGTCATGTGATGCGGCCAGACGAATGGCTCATCTCTGATTGGTGCTTCGTAGAATGTGCTGTGTTTTAATTGGATCAGCAGTTTTGAGTTTGTCCCTCACCAAAAAAGATACCATTTTGGGCCTTCTCAAATTTATCAATTTTATTGTCATACCTAAGATCTTCAATTCTGGAAGCATTTTCCTTTTCTTTATGACATCATAAATAATCAAAACTCTGAAGGTATTATTTATTTAAAATAAATACCTATATACACTGTACATAAATGGTGCTGTTTTTACAATAACCATGAGAAAGAAATTAAAACCATTACTTGATATTATAATATGTAAAGACTTTATCCATTTCAAAAAATGTACTTATATTTGAAAAAATATAACTCATTTGGTGGGTACTGAGCAAAACAATTAAATTAATTGCGTAACTGTAGCAAGTCAGAGACATCAGGTGAGGAGTTCGTCATATGTGGCCCAGGATAGATTTCTGTTCACACAGCGCATAAAGAAAGTGGCCACATGTGTCCCAGACCAACTCCAAATGTGGTCTGAGTGATCAGATCTCATTTAGGACATATAGACTTTCCACTGACAACTTGTGATCACATCACTCAGGTCGGACGTTAATACCAGTGTAATAAGAAGTTAACATCAGGTTAGGAGCTCTTCAAGTGTGATTTTTTTGAAGAGCCTGTATCACTGATGGTAGCTGGCTCACAGTGTGACAGGTTAAAGGAGGAGAAACATGTTCACGCACTACAGATGTTCAGTCAGCTGCTGGGAAACATTTACCAGTCGGCTTCAGGTTTAGATGCTGTTCCCACATATACAAAACGTGTTTTGAAACAGCTTGATTACTATGTATTATATGTTACAACGAGTAACAATATCAACCTTCACTTTAACAGTTTCACTTTGCTAATTGCCTCATCAGACCTCTGATACTAAGTTTAAATCAATGACTGACAACATGAAGAAACAGTCATACTTAATTTGTATTCAAACATCACTCAAACTCTACTAATTCTAACTACTGGAGGGGACGAGGATACAGAAATATCTCATGTTATAAGTAGCATCCTCCTGTTCTCCATTTGCATGAGAACATACTGCAGACCTCTACTTCCTCTTCATCCTCTTCCCTTCTTCTCATCTACCTTTCCTCCTTCCTGCTTCCCTCTTGCAGTAAATAGAGCTTTCACTTTTGGGTACTTTGTGAACTTGCCAAATAAAAAAGGTGACCATGTGCTAACTTCTCTGTAATGAAGACATGTTTTAATCCCCTGTACTTCTCTTTTTTTCTCCTTCTGTCCACATTGTTTTCCAGTCAAAGGTCACCATGTTCTCATTGTGTACGCTCCCCCTAATACTGACCTTAGACTGCTTTAAAATCCCCATAATACTATTGTTGAGCATGTGTGTGTTTGCCCACATTTGTGATTGAAAGAATATTTATTGGGGAATTACAGTATCCAAGCCTTACAATCACCGTGCTACACTGACCTTCCATTGAAGCAGTGGCCTTTTCAAACTCTCTATGAAGGCAGACCTTTAGCTTAATAGTGTATTGTGCCTAAAATAGTACAATAAATGGCACTGACTGCTGGTGTTTCCCCCTGATTTTTTCATCTTGGCAGTGCAGAGAGGCCTCTGAAGCGTCATCTAAAGCATGTTGGATGCTGCTCAAGTAAATAGAGCCGTTCACTGTGTGCCATTAGACAAAAAAAGAGAGGAATTTGGAGCCAACATTCTTTCATAAAAACTGGATTTAAAATGTCTTTTCAAAATGTGGCAACTCATCACAATAGTGTATGAGCTAAATTTGTCCATTCATACATAAAAGACAGCTTGTGACTAATATAATAATATAATAGGTCTATATAAAATGCATTGTAAAAAGAATGCTAGAGTTACCTCCGCCAAGGCCCAACAGTCCCCTTAAATTCAATCAACCTGCACCAGATTCCCACACTCATAGATATATGTCCCCTAAATATGCCAGATTTTTTTCATCTAGGTCCATTATTTATTAACAATTAATTAGAAATTGGTAAAAAAATATATATATATATATATAATACAACCCACCATTCTATCTTGCAATGTTAAAGAAAGTTATTAAAATTCCTGGATCTGCACCATAATTGTATAGCCCTGACCCAAACCACATCCTTACAGCAAGTTTCGTAGTAATCTGTCCAATTGTTTTTGCTTAAATCCTGCTGACAACAACAAACCAACCAACCAAACAACCGACAAACAAACAGACAAGGATGAAAACATGACCTCCTTGGCAGGGGTCATAAATAATCATTATTTTGTGATGTCTTCTTGAGAAAATCTAAAGTACCTTGGTCCCAGTACCAGGTTTAGATTCCAGACATGTTTTTAGCTGTGATTTAGCTCCAAGCAGAAAGTATATACTGTATGTAGAGAAAGGAATGCTCAAGGATTCCCCACTGGGAGAAGGACGACCATGACACAGCCAGTAGGTATAAAAAGAATGTGTCTCTTTCTAAAAGCTCTTCTGAAACTATTCTGTAGCCCAGGGGTGTGAATTCTCAAAATAGTTGGATCACAGTTGTGTCGTTGTTCTTCCCTTCTGTTTAACAGCTTCCTTTTGTTTCCCTCTATGTTGTCTTTGGTGGTTAGTATGTCTGTACACTGTGAGTGTATTCAATCATTTCTCCATTGTAAATGCTGGTAAATGTGTGTGTGTATGTATATATATATATAGTTTTCTAGTCTTGACAACCACTCAGACTGCTTCACAGTTCAGTTTTGCCATTCACCGATTTACACACACATTCATACACTGCATCTATGTGCAGCACTTTCTCTACCATACACCACTCGCACACTGCTGACACAGGTGTTAGGGGCAATTTGGCACGCAGAATGGAGAAGCCGTGGATGGAACCACCGACCTTCTCATTAGTGGACGACCCACTCTACATCCTTAGCCACAGCTGCTGTAATGACTGACTGTTGTCTGTATTGAAGTGTTCATTTGCAGTCCCTGGTCAGTTCAGAGGTCGTAGAATCTAACAAAACTAGAATCACTGATAGGAAGTCTCCTGATTACAGAGATTTAGTTTTGCACATTGGATGATGGAAAAATAACCAAAAGTTGATGTAAAGTAACCAGACAAATCATCCATTATAAACTGCACATTCCTTCTCCCGGTCCAAACCTGGTGCCTACATTACCCACAATGCAACCGTTGTACTAGAATAATGCTACTAGTAGCTAATGTTGTGTACGTTTTTTTGACAATAGTTCAAAAACAGACTTAGGCCCCAAACAATGCATTTTTCTGTGTGTTCACGGTTTGATTTGAATCAAAAACATGGAGTCAGACCACAGCCCTGTCGATGTGAGGGACATGGAGATGACCAGTGGGAATTTCAGGCTCTGGATGAATGCCTCGCTGAGTGAAAGCAATGAAAGCAGTTTGTAGCTGTTAAAGGAGTTTTAAAAGAGTTGTTGAGTTTTCCACTGCGGCATTAATGGACATGCCCCCACTGTGTGCGTGGGTGTGTATGTGTGTGTGCATATGTCTTTATATTTGTGCACACACATCTTTCTGTGTGTGGTTTCACACACGCAGAAAGATGTGTGTGTGTGTGTAAAGGCAGTGTGTAAAGATGCTGTGTGTAATCCTCATTAACATGTGACTGTGCAGTTGTAATGATTCACTATAGTGCTTTCAGGAGAATGTAACTGCGATGATGGTTTAACCAGTGTCTTACATTTTCTTTCTCTCTGCCTCTGTCTTCTTAGTAAAGAAAAAGTCCAAGTTCCAGACGTTCAAAAAATTCTTTGCCAGGAAGAAGAGAAAGGAGCCGTCAGAGGCTGGGGCAGAGGCGGGCCTGAAAGCCAGCCAATCGAGCGACAATGTCAGCAAAACATCAGAGAACAACGCTCTCACCCGATCAGAGAAGGATAAGGGCTCTGGGTAAGATTGGACCCACACAGACATGCATATAGAAATACGCACAGGAAAACCATGCGCTCTTATTCAAAGGTCTAATATTTATGAATGTACAATGACTGCTTCAAGTACTTATTTTTGAACAGGAATAGATATGTTGTTATACATCCTGTATCTCACACAACCTCGCCACTGTTTTAGAACTGCTAAAACATGACCACATTTCAGAATAGATGGGCAGAAATTAAGATGTTTGGAAACAGTGGCATAGACGCTCACAACTTCTTGCCGATTGGGTCTTTTTGGTGTCGAAGTAACCTTTGGTGATTTGTCTGGCTCCTATCGCTTGACCTTCCAGAAGAAAACCACCAGAATTAGCTTCAGCTAGCAGTTTAGAAAACAATATGGATAATCAATAACAAGCATTGCTGAACCTGTTGTCTGAAGATTAGCTTTTATTCAATCAATTTCAGTGTACACAGGATCGAATGCCTTCTTATTTACACTGGTACACGCAAGCCCTGTGTATGTGAGAGGTCACGTGATAGGCTACATGTTTTCAGGCGTGTTGGGATGGACGAGGATTAAAACTAATACGGAGCCAAAACATTTGTGTGGACAGAGATCGCTTTGAAAAAGTATTGGTATGGATGTAGCCTCAGATGAGCTGAAGAGTTCCTCTCTCTCCATTTACATAAACATCTCTGCTTGAGTTAAAAAGGTCAGAGGTAATTTTAAAATGGAAGATGTTGTTTTAACATCCTTATCCCATTCTGACAAACTCACCTCAGTGGAGGGTCATGGCTTCCTGTTTTTGTAACAAGTAGTAGAGTGTCTCTTCCTGTGGACACTCCTGATTTCCTCGTTTTTTTTTAAGCTGTGCCACTTCCTGCCACAGCTTTACTGACTTTTCCTCACTCAGGATTTATCCACTCCACATTTGTTGAAGCTGTTCTGTTTTATAAAACCAACCAAAAAACAAAGGAAACATCTCACTGTAATTTAAATGTCTTTGTTGGTAAATGACACAAATTCTAAACTCACATCATTGTTAGTTTATGTGATTTATTCCAAACCAGTGACCCATCCCAACACGCACCTCTCTTTTATTTTGTTTATTTTGTTTAAGAAGCTGTGAAACTTCTCCTCTGTGCTTTGTTTATTTCTTCCTCTTCCTGCTCTCCAAAGGTCAAAGATCAGCCTGGGCAACAAGGCCTTGTCCCACGACTCTGTCTTTGTTTCTGACTCATCGGAGGCCAACGAGGCTCTGGGGGCATCTCAGGACAGCATTCACGGGAAAGTGAAATCACTACAGGTAAAAACATGCCTGGTTTTATTTGGAAATAATGTTCAACTCAAGGAAACAGGTTTGAGCTCCTGTGACTGAGTATCTGGTTTGAGAGAGATCGTAAATCCCTGCGATGTCAAGGATGTCGTAGTGACCCCGATCTGCCTGCGGAGGCAGGAAGGAGAAAAGAGGATTTGAGTGCAGGGGTTAATAAGGAATAATAAACAAATAAAGAATCGCAGTCTGTGAGTTTGGACGTGAGAACGTCTTGTGACCCAGGCTGCTCTCTGCTGTCATGAACAGTATAAATCAATAAAAGGAGTTGACAGAAAGACAGTGGTACCAGCTGGCCTCCTCTTTATTATATTTACTTAGTGTGATTCCCCCTCAGGGATGTCAATGTAGCATGAAATACACTCACACAGTCAGATCTTCAATGTAGATACACATGTAAAGCCTTATGATGTGGTAAACGTGTCAGTTGAGACAGGCTGAGCAGATGTGTGCTACAAAGAGAGGTTACAACTGAAGAGTCTGTCAAAGCTTAATGACAGGACTGGATGAAGATAAGAACAGCAGACGGACACAATAAATGTCTGTCACAACTAAGATCTAAAATGGGAAGACATGAGTCCAAGCTGGATTGACTGACCTCCAGTTACACTGCTCCACTAAGCTTCCTACAGGGGAGTGAAAATTAAACATCTTAAAGGGATAGTTCACTAAAACTAGTGACAGTTCACTAAAACTACCCCTTTAAGGATGGAGGGGTGGGTGAAGTTTTTGAGTCCACAAAACACTTCTGGAGTCTCAGAAGTAAACTTTGTAGCAGCCGAATCCGATACAATTGAAGTCAATAGTGACCTCGTCTTTAGATGTAATAAACAACAGAAAAACCACAACATGCCTCCATAGTGCTCATGTGGTGTCACCCAGTGTCCGCAAGCCCCAACATTCATATTCCACTCGAAACAAGGTCATTTACACCATGTTTTTAGCCTAAAAGTCCGCTGATATCGTCCTACGAGGTGCATTCAGGGACCCTCGTACACACCATTGTGTTGCTAAGTCTGCTAGCTTAGTCACCTCCGGTGGACTTTTAGGCTTAAAACACGGTGTAAATGACCATGTTTCGTGTCGAATATGATTTTTTATATATAGTCTATTGTACAAATGCTTATTTTGGATATACTATTTAGTGCCCAAGCTAAGTTTATAACATTGTGTGTATTCGTCACTCACAAGATAATGTTAGATACTGTTCTTTTGTGGATAATTCAAATATGCTCACGTAAATAAACTTAATTTCCTTGTAAGCAACTGCTAATGGTGCTAACAGTGAAATAACCTTTTCCTGTGTCCTTATCTGAGTTGGAGCTCCAATGTTTGTCTTTTTTTAAAAGTAAATGTATCAACTGAATTACATTAACTAAACTTTACTGGTCTGTGTATTTCTTATCAAGGAGGTGTGCGTGTGTGGTTTGTGTGGTGTGTGTGTGTGTGGTGTGTGTGTTAGTGGTCAACCCCGATGAAGAAAAGCTGTTTTGTCCTGTGTTTGCTTTGCATCTGAGTCAGTGAGACCTTGAGTGACTGATACAGTGCCGAACACTTAACAGACAGATAACAACTCTGTTAGTTTGAGTTTCTGTGATACCTACCATGCACTCACACACACACGCGCGGTAGCTCAGCTGTCGTCCTCTAACCACAAGGTCGGTGGTTCAATCCCAGGTCTTCCCCATTCCGAGTACTGAAGTGTCAAGATACTGAAAATCAAATTAAACCCCTTTCTCGCAGAGAAAGTGCTGCACATAGATGCACTGTATGAATGTGTGTGTGAGTGGGTGAATGTAAAACTGTACTTTAAAGCATTTTGAGTGGTCATTAAGACACTTATATAAATACAGACCATTTACACACACACATTCACACATACACAGGATAAAATAAACATTTAATGAGTCCTCACAAGTTGTTCTCTGTTATTCATATATAACCTAGACTGGGCTGTAACAAACACAAAATTTGCTATGTTTTTTTTTTATAGCCGTAGCTCATTAAAAAGGCTGGTTGCAGAGTTTGCTTATTTTCACATCTTTGAAGGCCTCTAACTATGTATAAAGATGGATGACATGACTGCCTCCCAAAAAGTGAAGCCAAAGCGTATTTGCCCCCCTGGTGGCTGGCTTCAGTTAAGGTGAGAAAAATGGGGTGAGATGTCATGATGGACTCATGATTGGTGGAGCGGCTGGACCCCAGACAAACGGTTCCATCCCCCAATCACTACTGCGCAGACTCCAAATGCACAAGATGGCGGCATTCGTATCTAGGATATTTTTTTCTGGACAGTGGGTGGAAGTGGAGGAGATGTGTTGTCTATCTTTAATTACAGTCAATGGCCCCTACACACAAAGAAAACTTGGAAAACATCGTTACTCTCTCCTGTATTATCTACAAGTGTATGTTTCCAGATTTTGGATTCTTAGATAAATCAAGTTTTCTAATTGTTTTTCCTGCAGCTCCAGTTGAAACAGGCCATCAGACTGGGCTCTCCTCCATCCCTGATGTGCGTGAAGCGGACAGAGGATGCTGGAACCATGTCTGAGGATGATGGTCTGCCCTGCAGTCCACCTGAATACAGCAATCTTCACACAGCCATGGTAACACATATTACTGAATGTCATCCCACATCTACCAGTCCAGCTGAATGCTGCAGACCGCACTACTACCACACTCACTCTTCTGTCTATCTCTATTTCTCAGAATCAGGCTCAGAGGAACAGTTCCATCAGTCTGGAGGGAATAGATAGTGACGACGACCAGGTAAACACACATTTAAGAAAGTGCTCCACACTGTGTCATCAACGTCAAGCCGCAGAGCCATTAATGTACTGAATTTATATTCCATACATTATTCTTCCTTGTCAAAACCTGGCCCCTCCATTACCCGTGATGCAACTTGGCCACCAACAGTTTGGTCAGAGATTTGGGTTGTGCTAGTTGTGGCTAATGTAGCCTTGAGCTGCTAGCCTGGAGCAGAGATGAGCAGTAGGCTAAAGAGGTCTGTTACATTTGCTTCTTTCTTACTCCTTACTGCTAAATTCATTTCATTTTAAGATCCAACTAGTTTATTTCGAGGGAAAACCACTTCCAACCCCCATTTCCTGGGAAGTAGGTTGAGCAGCCTTACACACCTCGCTGCTCGCTGCCATGCAGATTCATTTTGTCTTATCAATGGGTTGGTTCAGAGTCAGAGCCCCAGAGACTGAGTTTAGCTTTAGAAATGTCTCCCAACAATCAATTAGTTACCAATGAACTGTGTGCTCTGTGAATGAGTGATACAATGTGCCAGATGTTCAATAAGTGGTTTATGACAAAACTGAAAGTAAGCCCAAGTATCGAAAACACTTACCCGCATTCAATACTGGTGGATACGGCAGCATATGACAGATTTTACATTCAACAGAGCAACACTGAAGAAGACAATCTCTATATTCCTCCTGGCAGCTGTAGCATATCAAGCTGCATGCAAAAATTGTATTCTTAATAAATTATTAAAACCAGAAAATAATAAACTCACTGCCATGTAGTGTAAAATGACCAATGTAGTTTGACAAAGTTACAGCGTAAAAATAAGTCCATTTCCTTGAAGAGAAAATGTCTGTTTCTGGAAAAAATATTAACCGTTAGACCCAAAACAACTCAGCATTCAAATGTCAGTCAAAAGTTGGTTCAAAGTCTTTTGTTGTCTATCAACTATTTTGCGACCCATCAGTACAATTTGATAAAATGTCATTTTCGATTAATTAATGATATTGAAGAAAATGGATTATTGCAGCTTTGAAGATTCATCTCCATGTAGACTTATCTGGCTGAGCCTCTTTCTGTCAGGGTTGGAAATCTTTGATCCAGTTATGTGTAAACATTTTATTCATTGAAATGGTTTTGTCATAAGTCCAGGAGGACTTTGGGTACAAAAGAAGCCCATGACAGAAAATCCAGCGTATTAAATAAATGACTGCCTCAACATATTTGATCCAACTGACACATTTAAAACAAACTCTAGTACTGGAGGAAACCAATTCCATGCTAGGCTCTTTGTTTATTCTCATCAGCAGCTATTCCAATCATCTCTTATTATATGTGACTTGTACAGACCAGGAGGAACCTGCAGGCTCCATGAATGTGGAGCTTTTTGTGATTGTCATTTCTCCTCAGGTGACTACGATGGTGAAAATGTCTCATGGATTCATGCTCAACTCTATTCACTGACACACAAAAGCCCTTGTTGATCTCTTTCTCTACACCCTCACTTCTATCACTCTCTCAATCCCGAATCCTCACTTACTCTTTCTCTTTCCTGCTTTATCAGTCTCCTGACCTACTGCATGAGCATTTGTGATTCACCCCGTGACCTAAAGTGTCCCATATGCTCCATGACAACACAGTCAGTTAAAGCAATTGACTTTATTAATGGACAGAGATTAGTGCCAGTTCATGACAAGACAAATGTCCTAAGAAACCTCAGCTATCCATTCAGCCTCACTGGTGACAATGTGTCCTAAAAGCACAGGCAGCAAAGTATGACAAATGAGCATTTAATGATAGAGCAGTTTTAACAATTTCAGGAGAGTTTCTGCCAGTCAAGAACCACAAATAGCCAGCAACAAAGACATGCAGGCAGAAACCTGAAAATATCCCCTTTGAAAGTGCATTCCAGACACAGGGACGCGGTCAAAGAGGACGGCAGTGACTTGTGAAATGTAGTCGCAGCAGCACTTTCTGGAGCATTTTCATTCAGTGGGAACTGAAGTCAGACTTTATGGAGACTTTTTTTTTTCTTATTCCAAAAATAGAGTTGTTTTCATTCCAATTCAGTTTGTTCATATCTGCCTTAACTCAGCTGGGATATTTGGGTTTGGATCCGCATGTCTTTATATTTACTGCAAACAGAAAGAGTGCAGCCTTTGTCATTTTTCAACATATGCTGTCGTTCAGTATTCAGTTCTTTTTGTGACTTGGCGGAAAACAAAACAGAGCGAAAAGGAGAGTGAACATTTAGACTTAACATTTATCAAGTGAATAGAAACTAAACCCTGAATTAATCCTAATCACTTAATCCCTCCAACTCTATGCTAACACTTATCAACTCTATAAATCAATGTCAGTGATGAGTATATGGCTTGTTTCTACTGCCCCCAAGTGGCCAATAACTGCATGTAGCAGATTGAGCCAAAATCAATTTGTGTGACTAAAGGTGGTGAAGTATCTTTCAAACACAACCTCAATGCATTTCTTCTCATGGATCTGAAACTTGAATTCGGACAATTTAACTTTCTAGTTCAGCTCGGGTTCATTCAGGAATTTCACACTAACACAAATGAATACTGTGTCTGTAGCACAGTAAATAACTGTCATGTGCTTAGTGTGTGATGCTTCAATAGGGACCTCGGAGTGTGTGTGTGTGTGTGTGTGTGTGTGTGTGTGTGTGTGTGTGTGTGTGTGTGTGTGTGTGTGTGTGTGTGTGTGTGTGTGTGTGTGTGTGTGTGTGTGTGTGTGTGTGTGTGTGTGTGTGTGTGTGTGTGTGTGTGTGTGTGTGTGTGCGCGCTCTTGTATAGCTATCTTTGTGAGGACCAGTTTGAGCCTACAACCTACGGAGAGAGGACCTCACTTTGCAAACCCCCTTTAATGGACTGTTTGGGGGTTAAGACTAGGTTAGGCATTTAGTTTGGATGGTTAGGGTAAGGGGCTAGGGAATGCATTATGCCAACGAGTGTCCTCACTAAAATAGAACTACAAACGTGTGTGTGTGTGTGTCCGTCTGCACATTCAGAGTGCATTCCACTGGTTTCTCTGGCAGTCAGCATGTCTGCTTGTAGTTATAACATTCAAAATCTGCCTCAGCTACTCTCTCTCAAACACACACACTCTCTCACACACACACACACACACACACACACACACACACACACACACACACACACAATAAAGAAGAACAGCGTTCATAATCCTCTGTATGATGCATGTTCTCAGTCCAGGTGTGACTAAGACACTATGATTGAATGTGAGTCTTAAAGGTAAAGTTCACCCAAATTATAAACACATACTTTCATATTCAGTTTTTTTTCCAACAGACCTCTTTTGGTATCTAGTCATGCAGATAGTTTCGGTTTTATTTGCCAAGTATGCAGATGTCTATCATCTGCCACAAACACAATACAATGGAACTGATTAGAGCAAAGAGATTTACTTCAATCAACAAACAGGTTTTTAGAAAAAATCAACAGTGTATCTTTCCATTTCCATGGTCCTTGATAATTAACAGACCTCACTGTGATTTAGTTTCCTGAAACTGTCATTGCAATCCTTTAGGTCGCCCAAGTGTGTGTGGGAATAATTTGGAAGAGAAGAGGTTGAAATGAGTCAGAATGGGAATTTTTGAGAGTAGACAGAGGGGAAACCTCTGCAGCGATGACAGAGTTGGTGTTGTTTCACAGATAAGGACAGCTAATATTTATACAGCTGGACTCCTTGTCTCTCACTCTCACTCTCTTTGCTGCTCTTGCTTCATTTCCTCTGGATTCTTTATCTACTGCCTTCATCATTTCAGTTTCTAACGCACTCTCAGTCTGAACACACTCTTCCTCTCCAGCCTTAATGTTTAAAGGCTAGAGGCTGTAAAATCCAACAAAGATCAATAACTCAAATGTGTAATGTGTCCAGCTGTGCCTGGAGCTGCTCCACAGGGACACAATGAGAGACAGACTTTGAGGATACAGTGACATGTGGATATCATTTCCCCTGGACATGGGTAGACAAATCACAGTCTTTCTCACTGGAGACACATCCAGAGGTGTCTCCAGATGATGACACATATTTGAGTGCTTGTGGAGCTGTAGCAGGGATTTAATTTACCTGTTGAATACAATGCCAAAGGAGTATTTACTCTGTCAACAAGTTATTTGTGGAACTTTTTTCTGAAACCCTCTGTCTGTGTTTGTCTCTGTGTCCCCAGCTGTCCTGCGCAGCCTCCAGCAGAGCGATGAGCCCCCTGGTGGTTCCAGGAGACTTCAGTCAGCCGGCCAGTCCCTTCGGCTGTCTGGACAACTCTGCTGCCAAACACAAGCGAGGCCTGAGACTCAAAGCCTGCAACAAGAGGAAACCTGCCAGTGTAAGACTACACTAACACGAGCACACACACACCCAATAAATATCCTCTAAAGGACCATTTTACTCTCCTACAATCTGGGTTTTACTTGAATAGTTTTGGCCATTGTTTCAATCAGTTATTATAAACATGTGTGACTTATAATAAATGCAGGGATCTGGGAATATGTTGACATCACAGCAATGTAAGAAACACTGTCAGACGATGGAACAAGTTGGAACAAAGCAAACATGTCCAACCTGTTTAACTTTAAACACAGTACTTGTGTGTGCTTTCCTTCTCTTGCCCCTGATGTTTTTCTTGGACATGTTACCACATCGCAGCAATTTTCATCTTGAGTGCAAACTTTTTATTCCCAATAGAAGCGAAGGCCAAATCTAAATACAGAAAACCAGGTTATGCAAAAAGAGAATCATTCTCTAATCTTTACAAATGCTCTTTTCCCACACTCTGTTGCTGTTAAAGACATTGTCACTAATGTTTCCTGTTGTTGTAATTTCTGTATTTCCACAGAATTCATAACACTCTTTATCAAATGTCAAGGTTTTTACACATTTATACATCTAGAGAATGAGGTTCAAATTTTCACCCGTGCATCTCCAGTCTAAGGTGTATCCACCCGCCTCCATATGGTGAAGTATGGATGCTAGTTGCTACATACTATTAATAACATAATGTGTTTATGACCTTTTGGCCAATCAGGGTAAGGTAGGGTTTAGTGGATTTGCGTCTTTCGGGTTAAAGGGTTCGGGTTTAACTTGATCAATAACTTGATTGCCATCTGAGAGGTAATTGTCCTTTCTAATGTATTGTGACTATGCAGAAGCTGGAGGGGAAAATGGAGGGAGAGTCTGTGGTGGATGAGATGCTGAACACATCTGTAACAGATGCTGCGGAGGAGCAAGAAGAACAGATGTCAGAAGGTCAGGAGGATTTTATGTACTTTAAGTAAAATGTGTGGTGCTCTCTGATTACCAACATTACAATCAAATCATTTCATTCAAAGGAAATGACATCTGCTTTTGTTGTGCAAGTTTGGTGCATGTATGAACATTTTCATTTTTACAACCTTTTTGTCAGATTAGCAGTTACTGCCAATTTTATCAATAATATTAAAAAGTGAATTATTTTGTCCTGCATACTTTCATAATAACAGTGAATTCCAATGTTAAATTCAGTTTTCATCCATTTAGCAGAATGTTTTCAACCTAAACTTGAATTTATAAACTATAATTGCTAAATTCATCTGAAATTATTTTTTATTTTCATATCGGTAGCTACCGACTTCCATATACCTGCTGCCACTGTGTGATATCAGATTGTTCTGAGACCTTTGTTTCCATCTGTAATCCAGCTTTAAGTTTTGATGAGCTGAAACCAAAAGTGGAGAGGGAGGAGGAGGAAGAAGAAGAAGGAGAAGAAGACATGGAGGAGGAGAAAGAACGATCACAGCATTCCAGACAATCCCTATTAAGATATAAGGAGGAGAGGGAGGATGAGTCGGAGGCAGAACAGGATGTTTCTCACAGCCCGGACATTTCCTCCCCTCTTGAGCCAAGTCTGTCAGAGGAGGAAGCCCCTGACACCCAGCCCCCGCCCTCCTCAGAGCCCAGCTCCAGAACCTCCTCTCTGGACAGTCCCAGGTGATTAGATGTGATTTCCTCCCTGTTTTCTCCTCCTCACACTCTAAATTGTTTTTGTTTTCTTCTCCGGTTAATCTGAACTCTTGCCTTCTGCTTCTAGAGCCACACCAGAGCCCCCTGCTGGCCCAAGAGAGTATTTACTGGACCCTCCAGGTATTGCCTACGGAGCAGAGAAGAGCAGGGTTGAAAGTGAGTTGGCACTGAAAGCAGACGAAGATGAAGTTCACGAAAACGAGGAGGAGGAGGAGAGCTCATTCCTACAGGAGGTACTGAGCTCTCTGAAAACTCCCCTCACGTCCTGCTCGCTGATGTTAGATACAGAAGACGACGTCATGGAGATGAAAGAGGAGACAAATGAAAAGGAAAAAGAAGTTGTAGAGATGGAAGATGGGGAGAAGGTAGAGGAAGAGGAGGCAGAAGAGGATGAGCCTGTCGGTTATCAGGCTGCTCCCTCTCTAATGTTGGGTCACACCACCGAGGAAACGGAAGAAGTTTCTGTTCTCTCCATTGAAGAAGAAGTTGCTCCTGTTGAGGAAGAGGCAGAAAGTGATGAAGAAGAAGCAGCAGCAGCAGCAGAAGAGGAGGAAGAAGAACTGGTTGTGGAACTATTCGTTCAACATAGTGTATGTATTTTTGATTAACTTGTACTATTGTGTTTGTAAGCTCTTGCAATTATTTTGAATAGAGCTCAATCGGCCTCATGCAAGATCAATGATTAATCCGTATCCCAATACTCATACTGCTTTTAATTCTTAACACTGCTACCTAGTTTTTCAGTTCCTCTGTCCGAAATCTAATGAAGCAGTTGATCTGAAAATAAATTACTAAATATTACTACAGTTTTAGAGCGATATCATAAAAGAAAGAATCGTGCAATGACAAGTTAGATTCTCAAAGACGTACGTGGCAAAGCAAACTGGGACAGACTCAGAGTCACGTGGAGGTGAACGACTGGTACATGTGATTTCACAGTGTCAGGTGCTGGATGTTCTGCTGTATCAAGATCCTGAGGCAAATTGTTCCAGATGGAGAATCGTTCTACCAACTCCTGAACTGCAACAGTTGTCACAATACCCACAACTATTGTGTCCTATTACATTATTTTGATTTTGATGTTGTGTCAGTAAAACAACACATTTGTGATGTGAAAACAAACATTTACATGTCAACACCCCAGCATTGCCATTATGCAGAGTTTGTGGTCCAACATCATTGTGTCGCTAACAACTTAATGTATACAAAGATGGACAACATGACTGCTCCCAAAAGTGTCTCAATCGCCACCTGGTAGCTGACTGTAGTACAGGTCATAAATCCAGCCTCCTCCATGTTAGCAGATGGGATATGGACCCACCAAAAAGTCAAAGTACTTGTTAAATATGTTTTTCTCAAAAGATGGTCTCTGTCATTTTAGGTTCTAATCACAGTGAGTTTGTTCCAGTGTCCATGTTTCCTTTGTTATTTAGATTAGTTATTTGATGCTATAAAAACAGATTGAGACGTCATGATTGACAGCTGACTGACGATTGATCTATTGATTGATTAATTGATCAATTACAAAAGCAAGTAGTCATGTTATAACATTTGAATACTAAAATATTGATTATATATCGCTGCTTTAAGTCATATAGCAGTTTTTTCCCTGGAAAAAGTCAGACTATCTGTACATGACTCAAAAGGCAGATGTAGATCATTCATGAATTTTGTTTCTACTCAAGATAAAAACTGTTGAATGACAGAATCTTATCAAAAATCATACGAACGTGTTACTGGAGAACATCTGTTTGTATATGTGCTCTTGAGCTGAAGTTGACAAACTCTATACAGTACTACATGAAAAACCAATTATTTACAGGATGTAATATATTATTTCCTCTTATTTTTTTTTACAGCAGAAAGAAGAAGCAGCAGCAGAGAAAGAGGACGTGGAGGAAGTTGAACCTGAAGAGGAAAATTATGTGCTCTCTAGAAAATCTGAAATCCATGCTCAGGGAGAAAAACGAGAGGAAGAGGGTGAGAGAGAGGAGGAGGTGATGGAGCTGGAGAAAGAGCCACAGGTGGATGATGAGGGATCGGAGAAGAGGGAAGAGGAGGAGGAGGAGGAGGAGGAGCAGGAGGAGAAGGAGAAGGAAGTGAGTGCAAGAGTGGAGGAGGCAGAGGAAGCAATTGAAGAGGAGAGCGAGGAAGCAGAGGAGATGTTGGAGAACCTCCTTGATGAAGAGGTTGGGATCACTATGTCACTGCAGGAGAGAGATGAAGGTGTAGAAGCTGTGGTCAGAGATGACACCACTGAACACACAAGTGATGATGAAATCCTGACAGAACTTGGTGATCAAGTAGTTGACAAAGTGCAGGAGGGGGAAGCAAACTCCGAGGTAGTTGAGGAAGGGGAAGAGATCGAGCTCTCACAAGAACAATCAGACCAAGAGGACGACGTGGAAACCAAACATCCTGATGTGGATGAAACTGAAGAAGAAAACATAGAGGAATTATCCAGTATAGACACGAAACAAGAGGATCAAACTGAAGCCACAGCTACTGTTCCTGCTCACCCTCCTTCTTTGTCTCTTCAGGAGTTACCTCATGACACTCTGTCAGAAGAGAGCGGGGCTGTCTCTCCCAGTAAAACCAGCATGATCCACATAAATCTAGTCTCTCCCAGCTCAGAGAAAAGCCCATCGTTCTTCCAGCAGTCTCCAGCTGCTGCAGATATCAACTACAACATCACTGAGCCTCCTTCTCATCTTGCAGCAGCCACAGAAGAAGAGCAATCTGACACCGTGGAGGAAGTAAGAGGAAGAAAAACAGTTTGCCCTGGAAGAAGAAGTAGAAGAAGAAGCTACACCTCCTGCATCTGCGGAGGAAACAGCCAACCGGCCGTCCAGTGGTGCCGATCAGAGTAAAGTCCGCTTCACCATCACGCCCGCCTGGCAGAGATCTCAGAGTTTGACTCCTCCTTCCTCTCCGCCTGCTGTCGGCTCCTCTTCGACGCCTGCTGTCGCAGGACAGGGAGGTGAGGAGGTTGAAGCTGCAGTGAAGAAGGATCCAGTTGTGAAACCAGAGCCGGCAAGTTCGCCCAAGGTGGACCTGGTGTTGAGTCCAGGCAGAGCGAGGAATGCTGGGAGCACCACCGTCAAACCGCAGAGCAACACAACAGCGTCTCCACCCTGCATTAAACCTCAGGCCTCAGCTGCTGCAAGCACAGAAGGTAGACACATTAAACATGACCATTCCTACTGTTTATATGTTGGGTGCTTGTACTGTTGTCTTCATTCACCGTCCTGAGCTGTAATTGTATGTTCTTTTTTCACTATGACCCACATCCTCGTTTTTTCCAGTAACACGACATGAACATGTCTGTTTGAGCTTAAATAAAGTGAAACCACAACTTCTCCACCTCCCACCTACAGAAACCTCTGTCGTAGCAGAGGGAAACCCTGACAATCCATTCGGAGTCCGGCTGAGGAAGACGTCCACTCTTCACCTCTTCAGCTCAGAGGATGAAAACACAGAGGTGAAATAAAACATTATATAGGTTGGCCAAATGGAAAACAATCAGACTGAATATGCAAGTTTAAAAATATTTTTAGATGGGATTTGAAAATGGAGAGAGAGTCATTGTTAGGGAGGGGGATCCAGAGGCAGGGAGCAGAGTGGCTGAAGGCTCTAGATCCCATGGTGGTCAAGCGGGCAGATGGTACAGTGGGGTGTATGGAAGAAGAAGACCTGTTTAATAGCTGTCTTTACTTGGCTCTCATGCATATCTTGAATGACAGGTACACAGAGAGGGGCCCTTTAAAAACAATTTGTACCATATGTATACCATATGCTGCCCCTGAGTGTTTGGTGTATGAACTTGATAATTGGCCAGTCCTTACTCATTGCCTCATTTTAAAGAGATCCTGTAGAGTCAGCAGCTTAATTAACTAACTGTCTGATTTTCTCTTTCGCAGTCTCCCATCGAGTCTCCAGTTCAGCCAACCAGCTGTAAAGCTGAGCCTCCACAGCCAATCGGTGTTAAACCTTCCATAAGTCAGCCAATCAGTAACAAGCCTGCCCTTCCTAAGAAACCAGATGTACACGGAGACAGTGGAGTTAAAACCAAGTGCATCTCAGGTGTGTACACGAACATAAACTCACGTACTACACTTTTCTTACAGCGAGGTTCTCAGCTGGAACAGTCCTAAACTTTGAATGGTGTAAAATCGTGGCGTAACAGTATCTGCTGTGTAATTGATCCAGACCCAGCAGCAGCAGCTCGTGGTGTTTCTGGTGGATCTGATTCTCCCAGCTGGATCTCTGTGGCCAAACAGAAACAGAGGATCTATAAAGAAAACTCGCTGGAGGAGATCACTGTCAAGAAGGTAATCGTCCGCTTGGTGCATCCACGTAAAAAACATTTCACCAACATGAAAATGACTGTGTTCATTAAGATTGGCAATGTTTGTCCTTAAGATTAAGTTAAAATGAAAGGTCAGTATGTAGAAGAACGACTGTGTCACAGTGTGTATTCAGCATTGTTCTATGAGGCCAGTTTGTTAGTTGCAGTTTACTGAAGAAGCTAACGTGCTCACATGGTGGCAGGCAAAGAAAAACACACATGTTTATGCCTAAAACCACATACTTGTAAATGTAATTTAAAATGTAAAAATGCACTTACACATGTACAATGTTGTTCTTTTCCTCTGCTTCCATATATGTTCAGCACATCACCACACATTTCAAGCCCCTTGTTATTGTAGACGCTGAGTTGTTTAAAGAATGTGAACAGTCAGTGACTGTGCTGCTCTCTGTTATCAGGACGAACCAGAGAGGAAGTCTTCACTGCCGATGCACGTCAGCTCAGTCGCAAGCAGGGAGCAGAGCAACAAAACAGCTGAGTCCAGCAGCAAAGGTCAGAACACACACACACACACACACACACACACACACACACACACACAAACACACACACACACACAAAATAGGGGAACATTTCAACTGTCTTCTATTTCATTTTCAATTCAACGTGACATGCTGCAATCTCAAAACAAGACGTCAGATGTCAGAGTTCAGAAAAGCAACCAGTGAAATTTCACCTCAACTTGTTGCCTCCCAGTTGGTTGACGTGATGCTGCCCTCATCTGTACAATGTCTGCTACTACAACTGACCCCACAATATTTAACTGTGATTTACCTTCTGTTACCAATCTAACGTTGTGCTCAGTGAGTTAATGTCATCTACACATCATGACATTGACTGATCAGGCTGACAGAAATTCAGTTTTTTATTTATCTATTAACAAGCTAAAGTCATGTGGGCAAATAACACAGATTATGGATCTGAGAATATGAAAATAGTCCTTATTCAGAATAGAAAATAAAGAACCACTGATCAGCAAACCACTGAATTGTGCTGCTTTACATTATATGACTACACTTCATTCCAGTGTGTGATTTCTTTTGCCCATTTCCTGGTGCTTTCTATACCATTTTTATACTTGGTGATGTTTTTAAAGCATATTTGAGTCATTCATTCTTATTCAAAGTCAGATAAATTTCGTAATGCTTTATAAATGGCTGCTATGATTTTTCTTAGTAATTACTTTTGTACTTTTTGATTGAGTTTTAATAATATTTCTACTGCATCTCTATCCCAGCCACAGTACAGACCCCATTCATATTTTAAAATGTTCATTATTGCACACTATGCAATATGATCACATTATTATGAGTTATGCAATGTTTGAAAGTCCATAAAGGCCGTTTGTATATGTACAGCAACTCAGTACCTTTACACAGTATTATGAGTTATATAACATGAGGCATTACAGCCGTATGCAGAAGTGTTTTAAAGCCTTGGTTCATATTCACATCTACATCTCAAGCTCAATGAGATTTAATGTTTCATTTCTGCATCAATGCAAACAGCAAGCACTTGTATTTCTTTCAGGAAATGTTTCTTTCATTTGTTGGTGCTTGACCTGTCTGTATATGTCTTTTTTTCTTTCTCCCAGAGATGAGTAAACCTTCAGCGTCTGTAGAGAAGGAGACGAGGAGAGCGCTCTCTCCTCCAACTCCAGTTCCACCTCAACCTTCGAAAACCCAGTCACTGCCCTGTCCAGTTCCTCCGAAACCCCTCGTTCCACCTGCTGCATCCAAACCTCCAACCCAACCCACCCCAGACCACAGACCCCTGCCCGCACCTACTCTGGCTCCTGTTCCCCACAAATCTCCCTCTTGCACAAGCCCGCCATCTCTCTCCAAGCCTGCCACCTTCTCACCTTCCTCCAAGGCACCCCAGCCCCAGAGTACGACAGTCCCCTCCACTCCTTTTTCATCGAGAACCGCTCCAGAAAAGTCTGCTTCAAGAGCTGCAGGTCTCCCTGGACAGACCCCGTCCTCCCAGCGAGGCTTGCCCCCCGCTGCTTTGCCCCAGGACGAGCCCCCGTGGATGGCGCTGGCTAAGAAAAAGGCCAAAGCCTGGAGTGAAATGCCGCAGATCGTCCAGTGACAGAGCAGGTTTAACTAAGTTTATGTACTTGGGTCTTAACTGGCTCGAAAAAAGACCAGGATCTGAAAGGGGGTTGAGGTGGACCGAGCGTCTGGATGGACCAGAATGCATTTGCACACACAGATTTGTTGTTTTTTTATTTTCTTAAACTCCTGGCATCAGATTTCCGATTGGCACAGACCCAACAATCACACAGCTAAAGACAGGCTTTGTTTACCCTCCTCTCTCTTTACGTCTGTATTCTTGTGGAGATATTTTCTACAGGACAGGGTAGGACCCCCAAAGTAACTGCGTCTTACTTGAAGTGGATCCAAATTTGTTGTTAGCAGTCTTAGAGAGGAGAGGAAATACATGAAGTCCCCCAGCAGTAAGTATGCATTTATTTAATCTAAAGTAACCCAAACTATTCAACATGATGCCACGAAACATTTCAGGGAAGGAGAGAAGGAGAAAAAGTAAGAGAGAGAGAGAGAGATAGAGAGAGAGAGAGAGAAGAAAGAAAGAAAGAAAGAAAGAGAGAGGACATTTTATCCACAGGAGGAAAACACAAACTAATATTGGGGTTTATTCATTAATTCTGTCTTAAGGACTGGACAGGATGCTGTCTCTATGTGTGTGTGTGTGTGTGTGTGTGTGTGTGTGTGTGTGTGTGTGTGTGTGTGTGTGTGTGTGTGTGTGTGTGTGTGTGTGTGTGTGTGTGTGTGTGTGTGTGTGTGTGTGTGTGTGTGAGTTTAAGGCAGTGATACGTGCTCACATTTTGAGGAATGTGGAAAATATTCTTGGCCTCAGAGTGCTATGAGATAACATCCAAGTTAAGCTGTAGAAAAATGAACTAACAGCGTCTGGTCATGAGTTTTGGTTAAAAAATATTAAATCTGCAGAGCCTCAGTTTCTGTGTTTCAGGTTTTTTAGACAAATATATTTCTTATAACATCAACCACAGATACTAAACCAGTCATGTTTGCAGTGTTAGCGAGCACGCCTGTGTCCGACATGTTTCAGGTTGTCAGTGTAAATTATATTATTCATTTTCTCTTTTGATATTTTCAATACATAACAACAGGTTATCTGTCAGCATCCTGCAGAAATCTAAAATCTCCAAAACGTTGGCTGTTTAGGAACTCTCAGAAAATCAACTATCAATCTGACCTGTGTTTCTTTTTACTATTTTTACTGCATCATCATGTTGGCAGCGTGGTGTTTTTTATAAGAAGTTTTCCATTCACAAATATAAGCATGTAAATAAATTGGAGACTGGTTTCCTGCAGGATGCAAATCATCACTAAACCAAATGTCACAGCTGATCGTTTCCTTTGTATGAATTAAAGCTATGTATCACACAGTAACTATATATGTTTTATGCATTCTATTTTGTATTGCCTTTTGAGGACTTGTCTTGTACATAAAATGTGCAGTAAAGAACAAATGAAAACACCTTTTGCTTTTGTGCATTTGTATTTCCTGTCAGTCCGAGTGTCCATGCACAGGTTCAGAATTGTAATGGAAATATATTTTACTTGCCACACAATACAGCCATGTGGAGCCATGTAGGTTTAAAAGTTATAAGCAATACAATGCACAAAAGAATACAGTGTCTCTCTCGCTGCCATATATTCAAAAAAATATATGATTCCATCATTTGTTGTGATTTCTTTCCATTTTTCTAGCACAGTTTAATGTCATTAACAGAGTCATCGAGGAAACAGATATGTATGTAGGTTTTAGATATGTTACGTTGAGAAAACTAATGGAGAACGATAATAGTTTGACCTCAAGCGTCTGCAAAATGTCTCTATATCAATGAAAAGTGAATTTTATTGATTAGTGATTTTATTTTTCATTTGTCAGACCAATGTACAATTGAGATTTTGCATTCATGTCACATGTGAATGTGGATGTTGAAGAGGTGGCTCCTGAGATGTGGCAGCTGTTCCCTTTGAACAAAGTCTAAGTGGCTGTCGAGGTTGTTAAAGACTGTGTCAAACACCAGCAACTCTCACGTTTTGGGCTTCCTCTCTGTGTACTCAGAGACAGTTCGACCTGGTGTGAAGTTGTCTTTGTCTCCGATGTCCATCTCCCTGGATGACCTCATGTCTAGAAAAGTTGCTGAGCCCTTTTTGTCTGCTACATTTGCAAATTGCACTAAATTTAAATTCTAACTTTGACACACAAGACTCCCAACATTATTTTTTCATTACAAAAAGTGAGTTCAATGTTTTGTGAAGTTCTTTGTTTCTCCAAAATGTTTTCATTTCTTTAAAAACAAGAGGAACCTTTACATCTTTACACAGACCAGAGTGGGAAAGTGAAAATCTGTGATTTTAGTTGAGTCAATTGGTTGTAACTGAAATACTTCATAGACTGTGTGAAGCCTAAAGTGAAGCCAACACATCCTGATTGCCACCTGGTGGCTAGCTGAAGAACATGTCACAAACCCTGCCTCCTCTTTGTTAGTGGATAGGACATGGATCATATTAGAAAGTCAAAATACAGGCTTCTCAGCTTTTTTTAATCAATATAATCAACCTAAAACCTACTAATGAGACTTATTTTAACTATTGTTTTGTTTTTAACAGAACATTATTTACATCCCATTGTTGTTTCGTGTGTGACTTTTGAATTTATAATACACACCACAGAGCTTAAAGTGATTTTATAATGCACAAACTGATGATGTGCAGAAGTTAAACTGAGCGTCATGAACATTTATAGTCTTGGCATGTGCGCACATGCACATGTGTGTGGCCTGCTTTCTGCTTGTGTGTGACAGGAATTTCATCCAAATATTTGTGTGTGTGTGTGTGTGTGTGTGTGTGTGTGTGTGTGTGTGTGTGTGTGTGTGTGTGTGTGTGTGTGTGTGTGTGTGTGTGTGTGTGTCTGTGTGTGTGTGTGTGTGTCTGTGTGTGTTTGTGTGTGTAGGAAGCAGTAATCAGGCCTGCTCAAACTCCCCAGATGTCTTTTCTGGGTGAGTTAGGTAACACCGCTGCTGCCCTACTTCTGATACATGCACTATCACACACACACACATGTGGCTCCAAAGTGAACCAGCCAAGATGCACAATGTGTGTCGTCTCTGTGTGTGTGTCCATGCCAAGTATCCATGGCGATGACTGCTGGGTGCTGACCTTCTCATTTACAGGTTATATAAGCAACCAACTTGGCAAGGATCAGAAGCATAGAGGTGAGAAGACGAGGGAAGGAGAGGGGGGCTGCTGCTGTGGAATTGCAGCTCTTGTTATCCTGTGAAAAAAATTTCAATACAAACCACTCCCATGTCTGAACATATTTCTATTACACATTACAGAATATTCAACATCTGTTATTAACCCTTCTTTGTCCGGAGGAGGGATGAGTGTAAAACCACTAGAAAGACTTAATTCTCCTACAAACATGTGTTAAGTTAAAGTTTCATGATATGGAAAAACAAGTGTTACAGTGATGAGCTGCACAAACACAACACATTTAGAGGTGCTTCAAAAGCATATTCTATACTTGTTGAAAATGATGGCCAGTGTCATGGCTGTCATTAGCTCGTGTCTGCGATGGTAAGTACCGCCCATTAGTTCAGACATAAGCTGTGACTGGACAGTTGGCTACTTGTCCTTGTTCATGCTTAATGTGTTTTCATTTCAAAAAAGGAAAAAGCTCACTTTCATCTCCTGCTCAGCAGTTATATGCTCGTCTCTGATGAACAACACTGAAATGCAGTGCACCGCGTAAAGTTTCACTGCATTTGACTTGTGCATAAATTCTTAGGAAGTATTGTTGAGTATTCTAATATTGTTTTCAAATATTATATTATATTATTTTTTTAAATGAACTCAGAATGCTTTGACCATATGATGACTAAGTTTTGCAGATAGAATAGTTTAACCTGCACAGGGCACTGTTAAACACATTTAACCTGAGGATGGCTTGAAAAATGAAAAATTACAGTATTTGAAGATCAATCTAATTATAGTTGAGATATTTCTGTTTACCCACAGACTGACACTGACATCCAAGAAGCCCCAGTCACAGTGTAGCTGATGAAAATGTTGACATCATGCGATATGAGGTCACATTTGCAGAATAGGGCATAGAGATGTTGAAGTTGTGGAGAATTGACTTTTTCTTTATTGTGACACTTAACACACAGTATGTGTTACTTATCAAGTCTCAACTTATACTGCTTTGTCGTTCAGTGATTATCCAACAACCATGGAAGCTGACCTGGATGAGTCCATGGTGATAATTGACCTAAACAGGATAATTCCCAGACAACGTGGCATGTTGTTCTCATTAACGCCTATGTCTCTATATTTAGGGACACTAGGATTGGCATAAGTAGGCCCTCACAACTCTCAGAGTCCTCATGTGACTGCAGTGAGCTAAATTTGATCATCTGCCAGTGTAATTATGCTGCATAACCATAAATAAAGAGCAAGACAGTGGGGGGAAGAAGATGCTGCTCGTTCATACCTGTAGTTCAACAATGGCCATCTATCTCTTTCTCTAATCGTTTTTTTGTTTCCTTTTTTTAAGTGTCTCACTGTGACTCAGTGACCTACATTGCCATTGCCGTTTGCATAAACTGTGGCTTCCAGTCTGTCCGGCTTCCCCTTCTCACTCTGCATCTCTGCCATGGGGCTGAACATTAACAGTCTGTGTATTTATACTACGAGTGCACAGCTCAAACATATTTGAGACGTACACGTGTGGAGACAAGCTGTCACCATCCCTGGTTTAAAATCTCCCCACGTCCACATGCAACATTTCATTATAAACAGTCACTGTGTCTGTCGTGAGCTTGTTTTCTCTCTAAGTGTCAGTTCTGTTCCCTTCAGCAGTCTTTTCTTAGCTTCTCACTCTTGCTTGTTCGTCGTTGCTTATCCTCACACATGCATACACACACACACACACACACACACACACACACACACACACACACACAAAACAAACCACCATCCTCCACCCTACCATCCTCTTTCTCCTCCAACTCTGCTTGAATCTGTGTCCATCTGTGGCTTCTCCCTATATACTCTTTCATTCAGTTGAATGTTTTCTTGCCCCACATTGGTTTAATTTGCATTAGAGCCGACTGTATCAACCATACATTTAGGTTTAGGCCACAACCTCTTAACATAAAGTATCTTATTCAGCCAAGCTTCCGCTGAGAGCAACTCCACTCTAACATCCTTTATGTGAGACCTTAGCTGACCAGTTTCTAACAGGACTTATGAAATGCAACATATTTTGTCATGTTGCCAACTTGTAAACATACTATGAGCCACTGGGGCATTTATCTCATTAACCTCAATCAGCTTTAAATGTTTGTTACCTCTGCCTGTCTATTTGTTTGTCAGTTAGTTTGTAACCAAGATTATGCAAAAACTACAGGACTGATAACTGGTTGAAGGGTTCTGTATGGGTAAGGAAAGATCCAATTCAATATTGGTGCAGATCCAGGTCAGGGGGTGGATCCAGGAATTTCTTATCAATTTTATTAACATTTTGGTATGTTTCCACATTTTCAGCATTTTCCCAGGAAATAATTCATCCTGATTTAAAAAATTCAGGTGCTTTAACTGATATCTATGAGTTTGTGAAATATGGTGATTGACATTCAGGGGACTCTTGATCCTTGGCGGAGGAATGAGTGTCATTCTAATTTCTGTATTACCTCAACCAGGAGGTTATGTCTGTTTGTTCCTGAGCAGGATTATGTATAAAAAACAGATTTCCATCACAGAGGGGTGGGACATATTTTCTGGAACCCAGAAAGGTTTGTCATGGATCTGGAATGTTTCACTCACATTCTTTAACATTGCAAAATCATTTCACATTTTCACAGATTTCCAAAAGGAATACTCAGGCATAGGACGGATGCTTACACTAGGAATGTGTGAGATTTAATGCGGCCTGATGGAATTTAAGTGGACTGTTAGGCCTTTGTGGAGTTGCTCTTTACACCCTGTAGTTTTATCCACATTATTCAAACTCTTTAACCTCACGGTCCCATAGACAGGACAGTCAATATAAGCAAATACTGAACGTTGCTCAGATCCACAAAATATTGAACGGATAGTTCGCCCCAAAATTAAAATTCACTCGTCATGTTTTTAGCCTAAATGTCCAGTGTGATCAATGTGTTAACGTGGCTCCGCAGAAGGATGTCAGAGTTATAAGTGTAAATGACCTTGTTTCAAGTCAAATTTGAATGCTGGGGCTTACAGACTCTTGGATGACACCACGGGAGCAGTATGGAGGCATGTTTTTTTTCTGTTGTTTTTTTACATTTGAAAAATTGATCACCAGTTACTTCAATTGGATTGGATTTAGCTGCAACATGGTTTACCCCTAAAACTCCAATCGTGTTTTGTGGACTCTTCTTCACCCGCCCATCCATCAGCATAGTGGTGAGTAGATACTTAATGAATTTATTGATTTAGACTGTGTCGTTTACATATAATGATGCAGCCATAGAAAACCTTGAGGTTTAAACTGAGTTTAAATATTATAGTGACAGATAGAACCTAAGCCTCAGTGAAGTGTTAGAACGGAACAGTTTTTTTAAATAATCAGATTAGATAAAGGATTTGATTAATATCGTGAATTATTTAAGACAATCTCAGTGATGTAACCTGTAATCTGAAGCAGCACTCTCTAAGAAACAAACACCAAACCCTGAAGAAGACAAACAAAGGAGACTTCAGATTCTAGTCCAGTCAGGTGTATTTGAAAATCCAATAAAGAATCATGAACACAATCCTTTTGGTTTATTCACAAGCCGTAGCTTCAGACTCCACTTTTGCAAAGTTAATGAATACTAAAGTTTTACTATCAAAAGCAGACACATACAAAAAAACATCAGAATGATGTCGAGACATACATACATTCATCTTGTGCGAATTCACCCAGACACATTTAGAGGCCATGGAGTTCTACAGGAGTTAAGATTCCGACAATCTAGTAACTGAAGTCAGTGCAAATATTTGAACACGTGAGAAGCGCTTGGTTTTTAAAGATGTGAAGTGTTTAAGGCCCAATAGCAGAGCAAGAATGTGAAGTCGGAGGTTCAGCCAGGGATTCGACTCCAACTTTGTTTCTAAGACGCTGTTCAGATTGGAAGGGAAGAAAAATTAAGCGCTTCTTCAAATGCGTCAAATATTTGGGATCAGCATCAAACACATCACAAAGAAATCTCTTCACTGAACTGACCAGTGACATAATCTCTTTAAAAAATGTGAGGTGTCGACGATGGTGCGTTTTAACACAGGCACAAATTTGAACAAAAAGTACATTTTGGAGCACTGATGGGACACGTGATGATATATATTTCGAGACTCTGAAATTTCATTTCAAACACAGATTAAACAACAATAACAAGAAAATAATAGAATTAGGAAGCATAATTATTGTGTTTCTCTATCTGGAAGTGCTCAAAGAGGGTACCAGAGGTAGTTACACTTCTTCAAAAGGTCACCGGTTGAATTCTGAAAGGTCAAGATGTAAACTGTTGTTGCATAGCTGGGCGGCAAAAAAGTAAAAAAGATCAACCTTCTTCTACATCTGCAATGTTATGGTCAGTGATACAAACTGGAGGTATTGAAATAAAAAGCCTCGGGACACACATTTCTATCATTGGCTCTTTTCCTAATCACAGTTATCATGAATTTTGAATGCTACACAAAATTGAATGTTACCATCAAGCTGTAAAAGCAGGTTATAGACCAATCCTGACCTTTAAGGATTCAGTAGGTGACACCAAGACAAATGCCAATGTATTAATATTCCAACTTGTTTGCATCTTCTAACCTGTTTTAATCATCCGAGGCTATGGAATCTCAGCAGTGACAAGAAAGAGTACAATAAAAATTATAAATATAGCAGCTAAATAAATATATAGTTACTGCTAATAGGAGTCGCCCAAGGTTGCAGTGGATGAAGCTAAGTATGTTGTTTGCCAGTATGCATACGTGTCATTGTAATTAAAGCATAGTTTGACATAGTTTTAAGAAAAACACTCATTCACCTTCTTGTCAAGAGCTAAGAGGATTGATACAACTCTAATGTTTGTATGCTAAATATGAAGCTAGGGCTAGCAGCAGGTTAGCTTTCAACTGGCATTGAGGGTGGAATCAGGGGAAACTGTTAGATTGGCTCTATCTAAAGATCAGCACCTCCAAAACAACAGAAACATGTTACAGCTTGGTTGTTTAACTCATCAAAAACTAATCGCACAAATGACAACTTGTCGACAACTTGAAGCACATTACTAAATGTTCACATTTTGTTCATCCTAATAAAACCTAAAAATAATATCCACATCTAACTCTGGACTAAAAAGCATCAAAGCTAATTTCCCACAATGTCAAACTATTCCTTTATGTCAAAACATTTGTTACGCGTACCTCATTTTGATACTGTAGATCTAACTGATTTTAAATTATTTCCATGCCATAAATTTGAAGTAATAGTTTACCATTGCCTCCTCTTTCTCTGAATGGGAATTATTTATGTGATATGCTGTTATACTTGAGGTGTGGTTATTGATAGTTTTCCCTTTCCTGCACAGGTCTGAGCTAATTTATAATTTCTTAATGGTTATCGAATCATGATAGCAGCGACGCTACTGAGGCCATCATTGTACGTATTATCGTACAGTGGGTTTCTCTGTGCAAATGCCTCTTCAAACAACAGCATTTACCACTCATTACACAAAAATATAGAATAGAAGCTTACATTTTAAAGTATTGCTGTTTAATTCTGTGCCACATAGCCACCATTTGATGGCAGTAAAAAACTCATAAAATGCATAGCACAGCAAATTATTGTGGGTAAATATATACAGATTGTAGTATTTTTTGTTTTCTCATCATGACATGGCTTTGGCCCTTTCAAAAGAAAATCCTAAATGTGGATTATTTCACATCACGCTCCATGTACAATCACATGAAATAAGGAGAGGCAAATACACCAGTGAATGAGGAAAATTATAAAATAGAAAGAACCTGATTGACATAGAAATCAAACACATGTATAAAACAAAGCCCAACGTTCTTCTGCATTTTTCCATAGATGAACATTTGCTGTGTAAAAACAGTTATGTCACAGACCAGCAAGGCAAGGCCTCAATATTTTTAAACACATTTTTCTTCACAAAAATATGTTGCTTTTGTTTTCAGTCCATTTACAGTATTTCCTTCCTGTGCAAATCTTGTTTTGAAAGATTCAATCTGAAGGGTAAAATGAACCTGGCATGTATATACTTTAGGTGTTTAATATTTCCACACTACATTTTTCTGTGAAGTGAAGGCACTAGCCTTTACTAATAGTTTAGCACCGGTCACACTCTAATGAATGAAGATCTTTAGCAGTCATTTTGTCCTGTGAGGAGATGCAAAAGCAAAGTATTCCAACTTCTGCCATGGGGGAAATAAATACACAGAGGCCTGTCTGCGCTGTTTCCATTCCCTTACTTAAAGTGGTGCAAAATAAGTCAGAATAAATACTGAATAAATACTCTTGAGGGATATTAAGGTGTCAGGAATCCAGGTCCTGGTCAGGACTTCTTGCTGCATTGTGGGCTGCAGACAGTGGAGGAATCCAAATATGTTGAAGTCAACATAGCTCCGATTATGACAGGTCAATAAAAATACCCCAGAAATTTAGGTCACCGGGGATCACAGTGCCCTGTGCAGTTGTCAGTGTCAGCCATGTTGTTACCCTTTCTGGATTG